>CM055116.1:300833958-302082772 GCA_029206835.1 Rana muscosa
TACTCCCAGTCAGTCCCATCCCCCCACAGTTAGAAACAATGCCCTAGGACACACTTAACCCCTTGATCGCTCCCTAGTGTTAACCCCTTCCCTGCCAGTGCCATTTATACAGTAATCAGTGGCTTTTTTTATCTCTGATCGCTGTATAAATGTCAATGGTCCCAAAAAAGTGTCAAAAGTGCCCGATCTGTCCGCCGCAATGTCGCAGACCCACTAAAAATCACTGATCACCGCCATTACTAGTAAAAAAAAAAAATTATAATAAAAATGCCATACATATATCCCCTATTTTGTAGACGCTATAACTTTTGTGAAAACCAATCAAAATACACTAATTGCGATTTTTTACAAAAAATATGTAAAAGTCAACTGATGAAGAAATAATTTTTTTTTTATTTTTTTTTTTTGGATATTTATTATAGCAAAAAGCTAAAAATATTGTCAAAATTTACGCTCTTTTTTTGTTTATAGCTACTCCCAATAGGAACACGTCTAAAGGGATGCAGACCCTGCAGATTTTATTATTAGTACCTTGGAGCTGCCACAGCTGATTGATAATTATGAAACCACTCTCATTAGATTCACTTTCCCACATGGACACAGAGAAATACGCAGGGATTTCTTCAGAATAACAAAAGGTAGGAATCTGCAACAAAATTTGTTAAAATCCTTGTAATGTACATAGATCACCCAGAGGGGAATGTTTTTTTCCCAACAAAAGTGGAGTTACGCTTTAATTGAACAAGCTGAAGTTAGAAGCTGATTGACAACCATGCACAGCTGCACCAGATTTTGCACTCTCAACTTAGTAAATCAGCCCCACTATGGCTAGAATGAAATCGAAATTTGACATCAAAATGAACACTGCCCTACCACATTAGAATAAGTAAGGGACATCTACCAAACTGCTGAAAGAAAAAAAAAAATAGGAAAAACGCTTTTCTGATTTTTTTCTTAATATTTTAATTTAATTTACTAAAACTGTTGTATAGCCGATTTTTAATCTGGCAAATCAAAATATAAGGGTGATTGAATACGATGTGATTACATTACAGAAATTAATTACTCTCCCTATGGTCAACCATGAGTGTGAGCTGCTTAAAGCGGAGAGCTCCAGCCCCCCCCCCCCTAAAAAAAAAAAATATTAGGACACTTACCTGTCTAGGGATTCCGCAATGTCAGCACCCCAGGCAATTTTTCAATCGGCTCTCGGGTGCTGCCGCCGCCATTCCTTCTAAAGGAAACCGGCAGTGAAGCCTTGCAGCTTCACAGCCCGTTCCCTACTGTGCATACGCCAAGCCCACTGAACTTTCTGAATAGCCCATCGGCGGGGGAAGGAGGAGGGGGGCGATCGATCTTCCTGTGGTGAGGTCCACGGCGAGGTCTCCCAGAAGTGGGGACAGGATACCTGTCAAAAACAAGTACCCCCCCCCCCCTGAAAGGTGCCAAATATGGCACCAGAGGGGGGGGAGAGGTACATAAGCAGAGCTTCCACTTTTGAGTGGAACTCTGCTTTAAGCAAGCCATAGTCTGCATGGGAATCTACTCATCCAACTCAAACTTGTAATATGGAACACTGGGGCAGATTTACTAAAACTGGTTCACACAAAATCTGGTGCAGCTGGGCATGGTAACCAATCTAGGTTTTATTGTCAAAGCTTAAAGTAGAAGTCTAGCCTAACACTAAAATCCCTGCATATGCAGACCTCCACGATCCAACACTAACCTATCTAGTCATGTAAAGAAGAAATCAGGATACATACCTTTTCTGAAGCTGATCCGCTCTCCAGCAGCAGAAGCTCTGCAGAGGACACCTCCGACAACGGCTGTGAAATGAATGGGGAGTGACGTCACCCATACTTACGTTACTACCGAGCTTCTGTTGTCAGCTTTGTCTTCTGTACCCGCCTCCACGGCGATGCCGCAGCTGACAGCTCAGCATGGGATCGGGTCAGATCGGTGGGGACAAAAAAAAGGGTCTGGCACGATGTTGGTCCAAATGCGATGCGAATTCAGCCATACAATGCGTATGGCTGAATTTGCATCGTAAAGACATCAGCAGTGCGAATCACATGCGATGTCTGACATCACAAAAATGTGAACCGTTACATAGGCCTGATTCACACCTATGCAGTTTGCAGTTCGCATATTTCCAGGTGCATTTTGCGTTTTTCAATACACATTTTTAAAATTGAAGTCTATGGAACCAAAAACCAGAACAAGATCCCTGGCCCTTTACATAAAATGCACAGATGTGAACTACAACCATAGGAAACCATATTAAATGGACTGTAGAGTGTTTCTGCAAAACTGAAAACGCGCTAAAAAAATGCATAGGTGTGAACCAGGCCTTATGCTGGCCATACACTATACGAAAAATCTGTCGAAATTCGGTCATTTAGACAGTTTGTTTATTTTTCGGCCAGTTAATGGGCACAAAGTCGATAATCGGTTGGGACGTTTTTGAGCCGAAAAAAACAAAAGACAAGTTTGGAAATTTTCTGCCGAACGAACGATAAATTGAAAGGTTAATGTGTTTCCCGTCCGAACTGTCTTCACTAGGTATATGTAAAAAAACGAACAAGAAATGTATTTATTTAAGTCCACTGAACGATTTATCGGTCATTACATGATGGGACTATCGTTTGCTCTCACGGCAGAATGTTCGTTTTTTAGAAAATGGGTTTGGCAGAGTTTTCGTATAGTGTATGGCCAGCTCTAGCATACTTCCCAACTTTTTGAGATGGGAATGAGGGACACCTATTATCAAAAGTATGAAGGTATAGGACACCCCCCCCGCCACACCCCCTTAAAGGAGAATTGTACAAAATAATGATTGGTTAAACCCAAAAGTGCTTTTGGAATGTACAAATGCAGCAATTTAGAAATTGGATGAAAGGTTTAGCACTGGGAAACACTTTTTGAGAGATAAAAAGTGCATTTTATATACAACTATATAGATCAGACCAAAATGAGGGACAAATGAGGAGGAAAGAGGGACAGAGGGACATTGCTCCAAATCAGGGACAGTTGGGAGCTATGCATTAGGGTGGACTTTCACTTTAATTGAACAAGCTGAAGTTAGAAGCTGATTGGTTACCATGCACAGATGCACTAGATTCTGAGTGCACTGGTTTGAGTAAATCTACCCCACTGTGAAAAGTGTCTAATGGGCCAGAGGATGCTCGTGCTTACATTGACAATAAAGCTTGGTATATACAAGTGATAAAAGCAGAGTGCTATACGACTGATCAACACAGAACGTTTGGATGTTAGGTGATATGTCATTTTGGATATATAATTTTTGCAGTCTAATCCAAGTTTTTAAAATGTGTGATGCTTGCACAGCATATATTTGACCCTCTCATAGGTCTTTATATCTTTATTTATTGTTCTTTTTTCTGCAACCCGGCATTGTGAATGGGTACTAAAGTTCACATTCTGACAACACCTGTGATGATAACAGGAAACACAAAGGTGCCCCTGGAAATCTGTCGCCTACTCCAAGGGGCAAAAAGTCATAAACCTTTATTGCCATGTGGATACGAGAAATTAACATCTTGACCAACAACCAAGCAAAGGAAAACAGACACTGATACACAAGCACACAGGATATCAGGTAGAGGATTATCTTATATCTAGAACAGAGACTGTTACACCAACTATTATTTACCAAAGCAAATTTACTAACCAAACTGAGCCGGTGTAAAGGTCCTCAGGGGGTTTGGAAATAACAAGCTGATAACATTTGAACCCATGGACATTAATATATTCTGATGTCTCAGTTTGCATAGTAACAAGATTCAGCATAAGAACAATTAACCTCCCTGGCGGTATGATTATTTCAGATTTTAGGTGCTGAAAGCGGTACCATTATTTTGCATGGAAATTTGGCGTTTTATATTGTAGGCCTGTAATTCTTAGAAATAACTCACTTAAATCTGCCAAACAAGAGTCTAGTAGACATCCCGGGTATGATAAAGTTCAAAAAACAAAATCATAAATTATAATATAATAAATAACTTTAAAATAATTATAACAAATATTAATCTAAGAATAATAAAAGTGTTTTTCAGTGTTTGATGATGAATTTCCCCACAAATCGCTATCACTCAATTCTGCAAGCGATTCTAATTTATTATCGCTGTTTTCTAGCTGGTCTAAAACCACTTTTGACATAAAGGGACACTTTTTGGTTGCTATGGACAATCTCCAGTTTCCAGGCAGAAAGAACAGTTTTTATAATATAAAAGTGCATACAGGACACTGGGCAGACCACTAGGGGCAATGGGGATGTGTTATTATTTGATACAGTACTGTATCTATACTGTGTGTTTCACTTTTTGAATTTGGCGCCGATCTCCGCCTCCGTGCGCCGCAACGTCGCTGGGAACGGAGCTCGGCGGCACTCAGGCCCAGTGTGAATCGAGCGAGGAGACAGCTCGCTCACACTGCGGGGACGCATCGCAGGATCCAGGGAACAAGGTAAGTAACTTCCCCTGTATCCTGCAATGCGATCCCGAGTCTGGCTCAGGGTTACTGCTTTAGGTACTGAAATTCCACCCCGAGCCAGACTCGGGAATACCGCCAAGGAGGTTAAGCATATATTTTTTTTAATAAATCCTTACCCCAGAGAAACATGGAGGCCTTCTTATTCTTCAAATGCTAGTTGTCTGATTGTCATGTTACATAGTTACATAGTAGGTGAGGTTGAAAAAAGACACAAGTCCATCAAGTCCAACCTATGTGTGTGATTATATGTCAGTATTACATTGTATATCCCTGTATGTTGTGGTCGTTCAGGTGCTTATCTAATAGTTTCTTGAAACTATCGATGCCCCCCGATGAGACCACCTCCTGTGGAAGGGAATTCCACATCCTTGCCGCTCTTACAGTAAAGAACCATCTACGTAGTTTAAGGTTAAACCTCTTTTCTTCTAATTTTAATGAGTGGCCACGTGTCTTGTTAAACTCCCTTCTGCAATTTTTTTATCCCTATTGTGGGGTCACCAGTATGGTATTTGTAAATTGAAATCATATCCCCTCTCAGGCGTCTTTTCTCCAGAGAGAATAAATTCAATGCTCGCAACCTTTCCTCATAACTAATATCCTCCCCTTATTGATCCCCTTCTTTAAAACTCTTGGTAACTGTCCTAATCTACAAACTTGTTCAAGGTCAGTCACTATGGGGTTGATTTACTAAAACCAGAGTGCAAAATCTGGTGCAGCTCTGCATAGAGACCAATCAGCTTCCAGGTTTTTTTTCTTTTTTCGTCAAAGCTTAAAGTGATACTAAAGTCTCGTTTTCTTTTTTATTTGAAAATAAGCAGCCCAGATTCTCCTCTTCTCAAGTCCCTATTTGGCACTTCTGGCCCCTCCCCCCTTCAGTGTGCCCCTACCGTAAGCAGCTTACTATGGGGGCACTCGAGCCGAGACGCTGCTCTGTGTGTTCATTCAGACATGGAGCTGTGGCTTGGCCCTGCCCCCTCTCTGTCCTTATTGGCTCACTGACTTTGATTGACAGCAGCAGGAGCCAATGGCAGGTGGAAGAATCCTGGCCAGTCGAGTCTCTCGTGCAACATCGCTGGATAGAGATGGGCTCAGATAAGTATTAGGGGGGCTGAGGGGGCTGCTACACACAGCAGGTTTTTTTATCTTAAAGCATAGAATGCATTAAGATAAAAAACCTTCTGCCTTTACAACCACTTTAATTAAACAAACAAAGGCTAGAAGCTGATTGGCTACCATGCACAGCTGCACCAGATTTTGCACTCTTCAGTTTTAGTAAATCAACCCTAGAAAATATTAGGGATTAATCACATTTTCACATTCCTGTGCTTTGTGTTAACACATGTTCATTAGGTTGTACATTGACATGCACTGCACTAAGGCAGCACATTCATCTGAACAGGTCCTCAATGCTCCAGCAGATTGCAGATAGGCACCATTTTTGTGACATGGTGCAAAACAATGTATAGGTACCCTATATTGAGGAGTGCCGCAATGTAGGTACGGTGGGGGGCATTAGAGAGTTACTGCAACGCAATGGTGTAAAAGGGTCCTGGGGCCCGGAGGCTGAGCAGAGCAGCTAGGCATATAACACTTTTATGAGGTTATCAATGACAGCCCTCATATTTTTATAGGAAAGGTTTACTTTAATAAAATGCTGCACAGGGCAAAGGAGCAATATAAGTAATGGCTACCAAGTGGGCATTCGATTTTCTGCAACTTACTGAGTTAAAGCGACTTTGTCACAGATATAAATGGCGTAAAAAAAGCCTCTTTGTTCTGTTAAAGAGGTATTTCTACCTGAAGAATGTTTATATTCAACACTTTTGGATGTGTTGGATGCCTATGCCATGCACTGTGGCTCCATCCACTGACCCATACATCAATAGAGGATGCTATAATGGTGTAGGAACTAGCCAGAGAAACCCAAGCATGCTTAAAGGGATGCATGCATCCAAAACACCCAGAAGTGTCAGATGTGTAGATTCTGTGTGAGGCCATACCTCCCAACATTTTGAGATGGGAATGAGGGACACCTACTAACAAACGTATGTAGGCATAGGACACGCCCCCTGACACACACCCTTAAAAGAGAGTTAACCCAAAAAAAGGTTAATTAAATCCACAAGGACTTTTTTTTACCACTACTATTCCTTTATATTGGCTTCTGAAATGTACAAATGCAGCAATTTAGAAATTGGATGAAAGGTTTAGCCCTGGGAAACACTTTTTGAAAGATAAAAAGTGCATTTTATATACAGCTATATGGATCAGACTTAAATGAGGGACAAATGAGGGGGAAAGAGGGACAGAGGGACATTGCTCCAAATCAGGGACAGTCCCTCTAAATCAGGGACAGTTGGGAGCTATGTATAGCTCTGATACTAGGAATGGGAAGTGGGACAGACGAATATAAACACTCACAGGTGGTGCTTTTGAAAAACATTTAAATTAGAGACAGTTACTTTAATATGAACAATTTCTATTGATAAGTGCCTATGATGACTCTCAATACTATGTAAATCCATAAAAGCTTACATCTGCTTCCTATCTGTCCGGGAAGGCAGGGGTAGGAATCCCAAGGATCATAAGCCTGTGAAAGAAGGAAGTATTACCTGTGCCATAGCTGGTGGGCTCCAACCAGGACAAAGTAGTATTCCACAGATTTAGAAGTGCAGAATAGTATTTGCGGGCGGAGCTCTGCAAGAGAGCAAAGCATCTGCAAACTGATGGAAAGGTAAGTGTAAACCTGCTTCTTGTACAGGCTTGTAGGCAGGTTGAACTATTTTTGGTTGTGGTGGGTTCCGCAGGCCAGGGGAAAGGGTTAATTGCTGCGAGCTCAGCTCCCGTGCTTTTTGTCCTTGCCAGCCCACCTGTGCTATAAAAAGGGGGAAGGCTGAGGTAGGTCCCAGAAGGTGAATCGATTGGTGCTGTTTGGGACTGCTGCAGTAGGTACACACATACTAGGGTCAATTCACCTACCAAAATTGCATTTGGAGTGTGGGAGGAAACCAGAATACATGGAGGAAACCCATGTAGGTACTGGGAGAACAGGAAAACTTCCAATCAGGTAATGTGGTTGGGATTTGAACCAGCACCCTAGTGCTGCTAGGCAGAAGTTCTAACTACTTAGCCACTGTGTTTATTATTTTGTTCTTTTAGGTTTGGTGTCCTTGTGTGTGGCTAAATTCCTTTTTAAATAATTTGGGATATTAAGACAATTATGTAATAATTTATATTTTGGGATATATAATTGTAGCGGGTATGTACTTTTCAGAGTGTTTAATTCTGGTGAAGACATCAGTGATGTCTAGTTCCCTGCGGCCCAGCAGGTGGCACTGTCACTTTGGGCCGGGGTTGAACCATCACTGCAGTGCTGTACCCTTTGTGACCTCTCGCAGCGGTTGTACGGCGGGGCGGGGAACCCGCTGTGCTTGCTGGGAGAGGGTATAAAGGGGGCGGACATCTTCGCCACGAGTTTGGAGTCCCAAGCACCTTCAGCCTGAGGGCTGCTGTCCGCGGTCGGTGTCCAGGCGGCCTAGGCCTGGACACTTGGAGTTCATGTTCCATCCCAGACACCTTCATTCTGGGGTGAGGTACTCAGCCGGAGGCCTGGGGCCCAGTACATTCCACTGGGTCCCGCAAGGGAGGGATTGTCCTAGGGTGCCCTGGGTGTTGGGCACCCGAATCAAGAGGCGTAAGAGACCGGAGGAGGGATTCAACCGAAGATCTGGTGCAGCATATTGCCAGTGCCGGGTGAACCTCTGGAGACCGTCCGGATGGATATATTTCCCGAACAGGGGCCAATTCATACAGGAAGGTGGTTCATGTTCTATGACCGGTGGCAGCGGTCCAACTAGTCAACTCAGGTCAGTGGCAGAGACCTGCTATTAGGCCTGTGGCAGCAGGGGCAGATCCAGAGTCTTTTCTCGGGAGGGGCACTGTGGGAAATTTATCGGGGAAATGGCTGGTGTCGGCGCTTCAATCATCCCGGCTCCATAGTTGTTATGGTGTCAGGATGATTGAAGCGCATTATTTCTATTATTACATTGTAATATAAAATTAAATAGTTCAATGCAGAATCAGTGGGAGTCCCCGAGTGTGTCACTTGCCACCGTCCCCTGCAATTAGTGGGAGCCCTGAGCGTGTCACTTGCCACACATTGCGGATTGTCACTTGCCACACCTTGTGGATTGTCACTTGCCACGTCACCTGCCACACCTTGCGGATTGTCACTTGCCACGTCACCTGCCACACCTTGCAGATTGTCACTTGTCACTCACCTGCCACATCTTATGGATTGTCACTTGCCACATCACCTGCCACACCTTGCGGATTGTCACTTGCCACGTCACCTGCCACACCTTGCGGATTGTCACTTGCCACGTCACCTGCCACACCTTGCGGATTGTCACTTGCCACTCACCTGCCACATCTTGTGGATTGTCACTTGCCACACCTTGTGGATTGTCACTTGCCACATCACCTGCCACACCTTGCGGATTGTCACCCGCCACACCTTGCGGATTGTCACTTGCCACTCACCTGCCACACCTTGCTGATTGTCACTTGCCTGCCGCCAGATGCAGATTGTCATTTGCCACATCACCTGACATAATTTGCGGATTGTCACTAACTTGCCTGCTAAGGTGTAGTTTTGGTTGTCTCTTGCTGTGTCCCAGACTCCCAGATAATGTAATCTCTCTGCTGCCTGCACAGTGAGGGCGGAAGTCACTGCAGGAATGCAGGACAGGCACGGGCGGTGAGAGATGAGCCTGCTCTCTCACTCTCACCTGCGCTGCCAACACACTGAGCAGCACGGTCTGCCCACGAACCGTGCCGCCCGCTTTCTTACCCGTCTGTGGAGCCGCACGCTATCGCACCTGCCCGCAGAGCGGCCCGACGTGACTCACTGACGTCACTCGTTGCTAGATGCCAAGCGGCCCAGGCGTTAGCAACGAGTGCAGGGAAGAGGCTCCACCCACCTCCTCCTCCCCTCCTGGTATTGTGTCAGTGCGCCGCGTAACTACATTAGATGAGTCTCTCTCTCGGCGCCGCTGATCGGCTGATGTGAGAAACTGAGAGAGAGACTCAGAGAGGCAGCGGAAGTACCGTATATACTCAAGTATAAGCCGACCCGAATATAAGCCGAGGCACCTAATTTTACCCCCAAAAACTGGGAAAACGTATTGACTCGAGTATAAGCCTAGTGTGTCCATCTGCATGCCTCACTGTGCCCATGCCTCACTGTGCCCATGCTTCATTGTGCCCATGACTAGACTGATGTTTAACATGGGAGTCTATGGAAGGAGTGCCCGGCTTTGAAAAATCAGTTCTCCCCAGCCGTAGGTCTCCCGGACACCAAGCTTTGAACACTTGTAGAGGAGACATGGGGCTATATGTGTGCCAAGTTTGGGGTCCAGGGGACCTATGGCCGACCGGTACCGGGTCCCCAAATTCCGGGAGATCAGGCGCAAAAAAAAAAAAACAGAGCAAGCATTTGTGACAGATGGTCTCGGGGGGGGCAATTGCCCTGTTGCCCCCCCCTGGATCCGCCCCTGTGTGGCAGGGGCCTCAACAGTTCACCCGGTCGGTGGCAGCGACCATGCGCCAGGCCTATTCGCTTGCAAAGGAATAGGAGAGTTCATTTGTTCCTGGGCCTACTCGTATCCACACCCCTATCTGTCTGTTACTAAAGTTCAACTGATTATGTTCACCCTGGCAATGGAGAAATAAAAGTGTGTTGGACTTTTAATTGGTGTGAGGCTCTGTTATTGGCAGACACAGCTCCACGGAAGAAGCAGAGGCTTCGTATGCAAAGAACAGACCCGAAGGTAATTCAAGTGACTTTGCTCAACCCTCATACACATACGAGGTGAGAGCTTGGCGTAGTGTTCCTGCACTCTCCTCTCCCAAGTACCCCTAGACACAAGCCAAGTAAGCGATAAAGCAGAGAGGGAGAGTGAGGGCGCTACATAATTTTATTCTTTTACACTGCAGAAGGTTACGTAGCGTTAGTGCCAGAACAAAAAGATGTTAGTATATAGTCTAAAATATCTGATACATTTCAAATTAATCACACAAAATCAAAGGATATGGGATGAACCTAACCTATAAGTAAGTTCAAAAAGAGACACTTACAAACACTTATACCTAAATGGGAACAGTATGAGCAACTAGTACTTACAATTATTTATGTGAAGCAATTACCTTGCTAACTCCAGCACATATAAGTAATTTCCCAAGTGTCGTGTAACAGTCACAGAAGCCACCTTATGAAGGTTATTTGTTATGACATTTGTGCATTTTATTAACCACTTCAGTACCAGGCACTTTTATCCCCTTCCTGCCCAGGAAGAGACAAGGAGCGGTTTTTGAAGTTTTTTTCACTTTTTAAAAAAAATCTTTTACATAAGTGCAGAACAGCGTCTTCATATAACTGGTTTGGAGGTGACCAGGGACACTGAATGGTAACATTATGCCAAAAATAATAATTTTACGTTTTTTTCTTTTATTTTTCTTAATTTCTTCAATTAATTTTTTTTACATACTGTGACCAGAGAAATACACAGGCTGGATGTTGCTTTTTTTTGTATGATGAGCCTTTGATGCATTTGTTTGTGAGTATAATACTTACCACTTTTAGACTGTGTTCACACTATTGCAAATTGGATGCGGTTTTATCGCATCCAATTCGCATGTCAGAAGATTGTGACCGGCTCTCTATGTAGCCGATTCACACATCTCCGGAGCAGCTTCTGTCCGATTTGCACAGGAGTCAACGCTGTATCCTGGCCTAGGCCAACAAGGCCCAGGCCTAGGGCAGCACTTTGCAGGGGGGCAGCACGGAAAGAGTCCCCGCCGGCTTGCGCTAC
Organism: Rana muscosa; assembly: GCA_029206835.1. Lineage (NCBI taxonomy): Eukaryota > Metazoa > Chordata > Amphibia > Anura > Ranidae > Rana > Rana muscosa. Next base: position 300,845,343 of record CM055116.1, read on the forward strand.
ACTGTTAGTGAAACACAAGCTGCTTCTAATTTTGACTGTCCTATCATCCTGGACCACAAACCTTCCTCACTGTGCTACATGTTTTCTGCTTCACCATTGGCATGGTTATATCTTCTTAGTCCTCTCCATTAAATTATTAGAAATTTGTGCTTAAAGTAGAATATTCATTTTCATTTTGGATAGAGTAAGGGAGGGTTATAGTTTATTTTTTACCATCCCTGTCCCATTGCAGAGATTTACCTTCACTTCCTGCCCCATAGCCAAACAGGAAGTGAGAGGAAATCTATGCAAATTAAGGGAATCCAATGCCCCCCCCCAGGCCCTAAGAACTAGTGTCCCCACTTTTTTTTTTTTTTTTTTTTTTTTTTACGGTTGAACTGGATGGACTTGTGTCTTTTTTCAACCTGACTAACTATGTAACTATGTAACTATGTAACTATGTAATTTCAGGGCGGGTCTTAAACATAAAGGGGTGTGGCCTTGACAGGAAGGGGTGGGTGATATTTAAATAAGGGGGTGCACAAGTTTAGTCAGGCCTAGGGCAGCACAAAACCTAAATACACTACTGACAGGAGTCCTGTGTGTCTTCTGCTCTGTTTCAGGTCTGAATTTAGCCAAAAATTCGGACTGAAATCGGACCTGAAACAGCGAATGGGAATGCACCGGACCCCTGCTGTGAGCTGCTCCGTGCTGCACTGTGAACCCAGCCTCACATAATAAAAAATGGATTGTGTGTGTAGTCCTCTATGGGACTTTTTAGGGTGAAGTCTACAAGTTTCAAATTTTATCAAAAAATATATATTTATTGTTGTAATACAAAATACAGACCCCCTCCCGCAGTATAGACCCCCCTCAGTACAGACCCCTCCCATCAGTACAGACTCCCTCCCTCAGTACAGACCCCTCTCATCAGTACAGACCCCCCTATCTCAGTATAGACACCCACTCCCTCAGTACAGACCTCTCTTCTTCAGGGCAGACCACCCTTCAGAACAGACCCCCCTTCAGTGCAAACCCCCTCTTCAGTGCAGACCCCCCTTCAGTGCAGGCCACCCCTTCAGTGCAGGCCCCCCTCTTCAGTGCAGACCAGCCCTTCAATGCAGACCCCCCTTCAGTGCAGACCTCCCCTTCAGTGCAGACCTCCCTTCAGTGAAGACCCCCTTTATTGCAGACCACCCCTTTCAGTGCAGACCCCCCTTTGGTGCAGACCCCCCTTCAGTACAGGCCCCCTTCAGTGCAGACCAGCTCTTCAGTGCAGACCCCCTTTCAGTGCAGACCCCCCTACAGTGCAGACCACCCCTTTCAATGCAGACCCACCTTTGGTGCAGACCCCCCTTTAATGCACACCCTTCTTCAGTGCAGACCCCCTTTGGTACAGACCCCCCCTTTTGTACAGACCCCCCTTTGGTACAGACCCCTCTTTTGTACAGACCCCCCCTTCAGTGCAGACCCCTCCTTCAGTGCACACCACCCCTTCAGTGCACACCCCCTTCAGTGCAGACCCCTCCTTCAGTTCAGACCGCCCTTCAGTGCAGACCCTTCTTTAGTGTAGACCCCCCTTCAGATCAGACCTGCCCTTCAGTGCAGTCCCCCCTTTAGTGCAGACCCCATTCAGTGCAGACCCCCCTTTCAGTGCAGACCTCCCTTTGGTACAGACCCTCCTTCAGTGCAGACCCCCCCTTCAGTGCAGACCTCCCCTTCAGTGCAGACCTCCCTTCAGTGAAAACCCTCTTCATTGCAGACCACCCCATTCAGTGCAGAACCCCCTTTGGTACAGACCCCCCTTCAGTGCAGACCCCCCTTCAGTACAGGCCCTCTTCAGTGCAGACCAGCTCTTCAGTGCAGACCCCCCTTCAGTGCAGACCCCCTTCAGTGCAGACCACCCCTTTCAATGCAGACCCCCCTTCAGAGCAGAACCCCCTTTAATGCACACCCCTCCTTCAGCGCAGACCCCCCTTTGGTACAGACCCCCTTTGGTACAGACCCCCCTTCAGTGTAGACCCTTCCTTCATTGCAGACCCCTCCTTCAGTGCAGACCCCCCTTCAGTGCAGACTTCCTTCACTGCAGACCCCCTCCTTCAGTTCAGACCGTCCTTCAGTGCAGACCCTCTTTTAGTGTAGACCCTCTTCAGAGCAGACCTGCCCTTCAGTGCAGTCCCCCCTCAGTGCAGACCCCCCTTTTCGGTGCAGACCCCCCTTTCAGTGCAGACCTCCCTTCGGTACATACCTTCCTTCAGGGCAGACTAACCCTTCAGTGCAGACCCCCCTTTAGTACAGACCCCCTTTAGTGCAGACCCCCTTCAGTGCAGACCAACCTTCAGTGCAGACCCTCCTTTAGTGTTGACCCCCCTTCAGTGCAGACCCCCTTTAGTGCAGACCCCCCTTCAGTGCAGACCCTCTTTACTGAAGACCCCCATTCAGTACAGACCTCCCCCTCTTCAGTGCAAACCCTCACATCTCGGGACATCCTCAGCAGCGTCCCTAATCCTGTGAGAATGTAAACAGAGAGGAGGGGGAGGCGACTTCGCTCCGCTTGGTTGTGTGAGACAGCATCAGTGGTCAGCGGGGACAGCTCAGACAGCCCACGAGAGATGCAGATCAGTGCAGTGGGGTTGCCCTGGGCCCTGGTGATGGGTGTCACCCCTCTGGCGGTTGTCACCCGGGTGTGGCCCACTCCCCCCGCCCCCCCCAGTGACGCCACTGTATGAGGGCAGCAAGGTGAGACTTATCCAAGAAAGCCAGGATGAGAATATGACCAAATGTGTTCCTTGGGCCCACTTTCAAATGCAGGAGATTTTGTGTTTGGTATCTTTTTGGATCAAACAGGATGAGACTTGTTCTCAAAGTTGGAATATAATAGGTGGAAAAACCTCTAGTTCTTAGAGCATGTTAATACATAAGGTAGTATAGTAGTGATTAGTACTCTTGCCTATACAGTTTGGTCCCCCATGTAGTGCTTTTTCCCCTTTTCTAAGTGCTTTACTGACCTGCCCCTCCTCCCTCCAATCATTGTGGCCAATCTGACAAAAACTCAAAATCAGACAGCTGAATCATAGCTGCAGCTCGGTTTTGCTGTGAACACTTTCCCCGGACAAACAACAGCAAAAGGAATGCATAAAGAGGAGGGATGTGTCAGGCTCTGCATACCTCTTGTTGTGGCTTGTCTGGAGAAAGTGTTCACAGCCGAGACAAGCTGCCGCTGTGAATCAACCGTCTCTTTTAATGCTGTTGTTGCATCGGCCATTGGAGGAGAGAGGCAAGTCGATGCTTATAACTAGTATTAGAAAGCACCGTGGGAAATGTGGAACAAAGTACTACATGTACTTTTCCCCATAGGGGACACAAATGTAAAACACTAATTCTTATTATAGACCTGGTTTACGATTTTCAAGGAAAGGATTTCAAGGAGAAGCTATGTATAAAAATATCACCTCACTACCATCCCTAAGCAGGTCTCATTTATGAAAGCAAAAGCAGTTGGAACTATCATTGACCTGTAGCTATTAGATTTATATCTGAACTTAAAAAGACAATAGCAGAATCGAAGTTCAAAGTGGAGGTTTACCCTAGAATTAAGCTGGGCACACACGTAAAGTTTTTTTTTTTCATTCAAACGCAGTGGGCTGAATGAAAAAAAACTGAGTGGTCACAGTACTAAGTGTACTGGACAACGGAGACCAGGAATCCACTCGTGAGAGGTATTTTGCTGCAGAGCCAAAGGTAATTAATCAGTGGATTTCCACAACTTAACCAAGTGTGGATCCGGCGTAGCCGCAGAGGAAGAGGAGGAGAGAAAGGGTAGTACCCCCCTGAAGGCAACACTACATTCACCACCCCATCATGCCCAGGGTGCTACACGTGGGGGCTCGAGTCCGGGATTTGTGGCTATCTGTTGCACGAGTGGATTGAAGTTTATGTGTTAAAGTCGGCCATTGGACTGTGTTAAAGTCTTTGAGCGAAGAAAAAGGGGTTAAGGGGCACAGAACTGTTTCCAACTGCGTAGTTCGTGGACGTGTTAAAAGAAAAAGAAAAGCCCGCGAGCTACGTGCAGAAAAATAAAAAGGGGAGGAGTCCCCGCCACCCACGAGTTACACGTGGGAGAATTGGCGCCAAAGGACAGAGAGAGTTGGATCGAGTGAGGAGAGAGCAACATGTCTGCTTTTCCGCTTACTTCAGTTTTGTTGGGACCCCGGATGTTCCCGATGCCTTCTTCAATGGACATTGCTACGCTCACCGCCCCACTTACTGATACAGGGATCCGGCTCAAGCCCCGGAGCCGCTTTGCCCTGTACACCTGCAGAGATGCGGAGGCCCTGGGAATGCTCAGTCCCAAATGCCACGGACTGGCCGTGCAACTGCGCCCCTTCGGGAGATGCTCTTTGAAGTGGAGCAGCCCACTGAATTACCCCGGGCCTACCGGGTGAACTGCATCACAGGCGTTGTGACTTTGGAGGAAGACGCTTACACTCCTACAGCCGAGCCCACGCGCATCGCCTCCCCTACCACCAGTGCCTTGGGGAAGGATGCCCCCGAGCCTACGGAACTTTTGGCGGACACCGCAGCGGACGTTGCCTCTGCCACAACGGAAATCCATGTTCCACCAGCAAAGCAGAAAGTGGGATATGTTAAGGCCTCCCGCGGCGGCGGTCGAAGCCTGCCTCAGCGCCTATCAGAACCGGACATTGAGAGCGGAAGTAAGCCTGAGAAGTCCCCGACAGGTCACGCTAAGGAGGCTGGGAGAAATGTGTCCACAAGTACCCACAATTACTTGCCTGCTGAGGAGTATGATACCTCAGACCTGGACTCTTCGTCCGATGTGGGGGATGATGCCGAAATAGACGACATCTTTGTTAAAAATGGATGGGACAAGGTAAAAACTGTTGCCCCGGCCCGCAGCCTTGCCGTAGGATCACCCATGAGTTCGGGGAACACTACGCCCCGTGTGGAGGTCCCGGCCATAGAAGAAAAAGCGGTATCTGCCCCAAGTAGAGAACCCCTACCAGGGCCTGATACGGCTACAGTCCGGAGATCGCCGGATGCCATTGTACTCGCTGGAGGTGGAGATCGCAAAACTCTTCCCCATCTTTCCCACTTACAGCGAATTTTGAATAAAAGAGTGGCGAGTGAGTATGGCTGGGAGTACCCCTATGTGCCCAAGGAGCTGCTGTTCGGGATAGAGGCCTATCGAGAAAGGTGGAGCGCCGAAGCTATATGGGACTACTTTGAAGTGCCCAAGTCTCACAGGTACTTTGCTTGCTCAGCCGCTATGACTGACCGTTTTAAGGGTTGTCGTAAAGTGGAGCTATGGTCGGCATATCCATGCTGATCGGGTGGTGATCTGTTGCCCAGGGAGAGAGGACGCTGTTTATTTTATAGAGACCCTGGACAAACAATAGAAGCCCATTACCCTGCCGGATCCTAGTTTCTACCTTTGAAACTTTTAGACAGGAACTTGTGTGTTTTTTTTCTACTATCCTGTCTTTTGCACAGACAAACTGTGCCCTGGATTCAAGTAACTTTGCCCCGCTGCTAAGGGGATACCTACTCTTAAAAAAGGAAGAAAAGTGGAGAACTTGTTGTATTTTTTTCTCTCTCCCTCCTGCTCCGAACAAAGGGACATTTTTCCTCTGAATTGAACTTTGGGGTAAGTCAGCAGGTCATGGTAGGAGGAACGCCGTGGTCAAGATGTAATGTTCAAGTGTGCTGTGCCGCAGTCCCATGCGCAGCTATTTTGAAGTACTGAACTTATGCCAACACTAGGTGGCAGTGTTCTAAAACAAAAAAGAGTAAACTAACTGCTCTGATGAGAAAAGCATTTAGGCTTAGATCTTTTTTATTTTTCATTATGCTATTTAAGCTAGGCTTAGTGTAATAGACTTTAGAGAAGGGAATTGCTTCCTTTAGGGGAGGCAGTTTACTTCTAAATATTGTAGAACATTAGGGATAGGATGTTTGTATATTTTCTTGCTTGCATGTTGTGATTTTTCTTTTGTAGGTATGAGAACGGCTATCAACACCACCGGAGAATGGGGTGGGATAGATAGCTAGTGATGGGTGGTATGTTAATTTAAAATGTGACATTTGAGATTGTAATGTCATTTGTTTGCTTTCTCTCTTTCTTTCTGTCTCCCTTCCCAAAATGTTTGGTTCAGGCACTTATTCAAAATGTTATTACTATTATTGTACATAGTTGTTTGGAGAATCAACAGCCTTCAGGATTGAAGGTTTTGATTCCCCTAGCCACTGGGGACAGTGTCTTTTTCAGGAGGGGGTGTGTGTAGCACCCCTCCCAATATTTGGGGTTGCTATGTACAAATTTAGGGGTAGTCTGAGCCAATAGTTGGGCTCAGACCAATTACAATTTCAATTATTTGCTTTTGCTCTGGGTGTGATGCTGCCTGGCAGTACAGTTCCCTGTTGCCTGCGGGTGGCACTGTCACCGCTGGCTCAGGTTGAACCACAGGGGGTATCGCAGCACCATTGGGTGTCCTTTCTCGGCAGCCGTACAGTGGGAGTGGTCGGCCCGCTGTGCATGCTGGGAGAGGGTACATAAGGGGCAGACGCCATTAGGCGTGAGGTATTCCAGGGGACCTCTTGGTCCTGGAGGACGTTCGACATTGGCTTTATTACAAAGGGACTTCCGCCTAGACAACGGAGACCAGGGATCTACTCGTGAGAGGTATTTTGCTGCAGACCCAAAGGTAATTAATCAGTGGATTTCCACAACTTAACCAAGTGTGGATCCGGTGTAGCCGCAGGGGAAGAGAAGGAGAGAAAGGATAGTACCCCCCTGAAGGGAACGCCACACTCACCACCCCACCCTGCCCAGGGTGCTACATAAGCAATGTTAGAACGGAGATCCCCCCCCCTGCCAGAACACATTGATCAGTGTAAGCAGTCATTGGTATTCCAGCATGCTCATTCAACAGAAGACCAGCTTCTGTCAGACAGGGAGCTGTACAAGGAGGCTGAAAGTCCCCTGAATTCCTGCCAAACGGAACGCTTTTGGACGATTTTCGGCCCATGTGTACCCAGCCTTAAACTGGCCATAGATAGAGTGATTTTCTTTCCTGCAATTTTGGATTCATTGTGCAGGGGACACTGCTGATTGGGTATTTATTTAATATGCTAAGGTGGGTACTTTCAGCTATTGAATTGCTATTATCCTGTGAGTGATGTTGGTTTGGTGGTAACTAATGGAGATAGAAATATACATATACACCCTCCTCTATAGGTGACACCCTAAATGTTCGGAGTATATTCTAATTTTGGATACTTTTGAGTCTTTAACCTCCTATACTTTGGAAATACTTACCTTGTGCTTGATTTTACTTCCAAGCTTGGCCGGGATTAATACTAAGCTTTTTTGACACAAGATATCAAGCATTGTTATCATATATGCCGTGCTGTGGCTACATCCTACTTTTTTTTTTTGGGCCTCTTGTTTATGCTTGTATCAACCACCTCCTGGGTAAGATATATACAAGTCTGGGATATTAGTACATGGTTGATCTACCTATATTTAGCCTTTACTAAGCAGTACAACATGTCCCCCTTTCTTCTAGAGTTTTGTGGTTGAACAACTTTATTTATTTCTATATGTTTGGTTGGTCTGGATTGGAGATTAGTGGGCATCTGGTTTATCTATCCAGGGTCCCCTCAATAATCCCTGAGGTTACCCCTGTGTCCGCCCCCATGATTGGCTATTGCTCACATCTCTACATTTAAGGTTGATCAGGCAAGCACCACTTTTTTGATTGTCTATGAATAGGATGCAAATATATGGGTACAGATAATTTAAATGTGTAGTCAATGAAGAATACACTTTTCAAAAAGATATGATACTTATGGAATATCTTTTGTATATTTTGAATCCAATAACAGCACCCACCCAGACAGTCCTGAAGAAGCAAGTAAATATTGTGAAACACGTTGACTAAGTATGGAGAAACTGTGAATTTGATCGATGACATCCATGCTGACATCATACATATATACTCTTCATTGATGGACTTCTATTCATCATATTTATTGCTGGATCTGGATCTCCACGCTTGGGATTTGGTATAGGTGGACCTACTGAATGTAGAGGGTACTGTAATGATTTTATGTCTACTCATTTTAAAAGCATTTTTGAAATAAAATTTGTTATATATTTTTAACAGATTGCCTCATGTTGTGCCTACAAAGTCCTCCTCTGCAATTCACCCTGGCGTGCTGTCAACTTCTTGGCCACATTCTGTCTGATGGCAACACATTCTTGCATAATGAATGCTTGGAGTTTGTCAGAATTTCCTCTTGAGGATTGACCACAAGTTCTCAATGGGATTAAGGTCTGGGGAGTTATCTGGCCATGGACCCAAAATGTCAATGTTTTGTTCCCCAAGCCACTTAGCTATCACTTTTGCCTTATGGCAAGGTGCTCTATCATGCTGGAAAAGGCATTGTTCATCACCAAACTGTTCTTGGATGCATAGGAGAAGTTGCTCTCAGAGGATATTTTTGTAGCATTCTTTATTCATGGCCGTGTTCTTAGGCAAAATTGTAAAAGAGGGCACACTCCCTTGGCTAAGAAGCAACCCCACACATGAATGGTCTCCGGATTCTTTACTGTTGGCTTGACACAGGACTGATGCTAGCGTTCAACTAGTCTTCTCCAGACAAGGCTTTTTCCAGATGCCCCAAACAATCGTAAAGGGGATTCATCAGAGAAAATGACTTTACCCCGGTCCTCAGCAGTCCAATCTCTGAACCTTTTTTAGAATATCAGTCTATCCCTGCTGTTTTTCCTGGAGAGAAGTGGCTTCTTTGCTGCCCTTCTTGACACCAGGCCGTCCTCCAAAAGTCTTCTCCTCACTGTGTGTGCAGATGCACTCACACCTGCCCGCTGCCATTCCTGAGCAAGCTCTGTACTGGGGGTGCCCTGATCCCGCAGCTGAATCAACTGTAGGAGATGGTCCTGAAGCTTGCTGGTCTTTCTTTGACACCCCGAAGACTTCTTCACAAATGCAGTGTAAATGTTTTTTATGGGAAAGAGGGACTTTTCAATTAACTGCAATTCACCTGATCACTCTTCAGAACATTCTGGAGTATATGCAAATTGCCATAATTAAAAACTGAGGCAGCAGACTTTGTGAAAGTTAATATTTGTTTCATTCTCAAAACTTTTGGCCAGGACTGTATAATACCAGTTTAAGTAAAATAGGGTTATGTATTGTGTCCATTTAATTATTTAAAATGTACTGACTAAATGGGTACAACATTTGCTTTTATCCTTCTGCTTGGTCACCAGGTCGATGCACTTTGCTAGGTTCACAATCATATGAAGGACAAATGTTGGTACAAAGATTACTTCTGCAAACATTATCTAAGTTCGTAACCCTAGAAGAAGTGGCAGAGTGACCAAAAAACGGCAGGAAAAATCAAATGTGGATTTGTAAAACAGAATAATAAGCAATCCATTTTCCACATCTAAATGTTCACTTTGGCATTGTGAATGTTTGTAAATAGAGTGAACTTCTATACCCAATCATGTGTAAGGGAAATTAAAAACACAGACTTTCTGCTAGCACATGATTGGATATTCAACGTTATACTCTCCCTGTATTTACTAACATTCAATTGGCAAAGTAAACAGCCTCTGCCCTAGTAAGTCATTTCGAGGGACTGAAACAAACATAAACTCAATAAAATAAGGGTTCACTTCTAGTTAGAATAATAAATCAATGAACCAACCAAACAAAATTGTAACTGTGAACTAGACAGGTGAACAATTGTGAACTGGAGCACAAATACTTTTGCAATGGCAATAAAGAACCCTTTTGTCATGCCCAATTCCAAGATATCCATTGCTATGTATGCTTCAACATGGAGGCTCTTAATTTGAGAGGTAGGACTGCACTTAACAGGGGGTCCTTGATGAGGCAGTGTGACTTGAACCATTTATAAGGCTGGCTACATCCGTGTTTGTTAAACTTTTTACACTTTGATAACTGGTTGTCTTGTTGTGATTACACTCATACCTCCTGGTTCCTACCTGGTTCCTACCTGGTTGCTACCTGGTTCACTGCCTATCTACATGATGTTACAACGAGGGAGATTCTGTGATGTCACTATTGTGCTGCTTGCTGGAAAATAATCTCTATGAACCTTTATGGATCAACCTGCTTCTACCTGCATCCATTCTGCAGATCTGTGATCGGCTATTCTGTTGCTTCTTGAATATTCCCCCATGAATTATCAAATCACCAGGGGGGAAATCCCGGTGTGAGAAAACAAAGCCCTACTACTCAACCAAGATGGCTGCCTCCACACAGAAACACAGTGCAGAACAAGATATATTCAAGTTATTTAACATTGATATATATATATATATATATATATATATATATATATATATATATATATATATATATGTAGCGGGTGTTTAAATTTGGGGGGGGGAGCATCTGGGTTATTTAACCCAGATGTACTAATTGTTAGGGAATCTGAGAATCCCTTTTGTGGTTCTTGGAGGACTCTGGTGGTGCAAGGTTCCCTGTGGCCTGCAGGTGGCGTTGTCGCCCTGGGTCAGAGTTGAACCTGCACCGCAAGACTGTGCCTTTTTGTCCTTTCGTGGTGCCGGTACAGCGGGGCGGGGAACCCGCTGTGATGCAAAGGGAGAGGAGATAAAAGGGGCGGACGCCCTGACCTCGGGGTTCAGAGTTGGAGGACGGGGCCGCACCCAGGCACCTTCGGCCTGGGTGCTGGCGTTCCGGAGTTCCGGGCCCAGGTGCCCTTGACCTGGCCGTAGCGAGGGATGGAGTCCATCCCAGGCACCTTAAGCCTGGGGTGAGGTACTACGGCCAAGGCCTGGAGCCCAGGACTTCGACTGGGTTCCGCGAGGGTGGAGGAGTCCGAGGGGCCCTAAGGTGTTGGGACCCGTATCTGAGGCGAGGAGGCCGGGGAGCGTAACCCTTCCAAATAGCCCGGTACAGCAATAATCCGGTGACGGCGGGGCCTCTGGTAACTCCCTTGGAGGGATGTTTTCCCCCTGACAGGGGCTGCAACGTAGCGAAGGTAACTCCAGTTCCTGTTCACTAGAGTCGCTGGAAGAGACTCTGCGACCAAAAGTCCATTTAACAGCCACTGTGCTTAGCAACCGTTGGTGAAACCTCAACGGTTTAGTTTCTCTGAGGATTGTGCCTTGACCTACTCCCCACCAATACTGGACTGTTCTATGGGTCTCAAACTGTCTGCTCTCAAAGGACTATTTGTTTGCCGTTATGGAATAAATACGTGTTGGACCTTTTTCAGTGTGTGGTACTCCAATTACTGGGAGCAAAGGGGGGTTATCAGCAGAACAGACTTGGCTCTGAGCGTATACACAGCCCGAATGTAATCTGATGTTGGCCTTCACCTCTACATGCTGTAATCTAGAGGACATGGGCCGTGGCGCACCTCGCTCTCCCCTTCAAGGACCCCCTAGACCGAAGCCAAAGTAACCGTTAAAGAAGAGAGAGAGGGTGAGGCCGCTACATATATATATAGCAATAGATAAATATATTTTTTTTGCAGGCGAGCTGATAAGTGTGCTGGGTAAAATCTTTTTGTCTGCCCTTTTTTCTGTAATTTGTGGATCTGCTAACGCCTGATTGTTTATGCAAAAGAGGAAATAATAGTCACCAATAACATTCAAACCATCCTTGTATGATTGTATATGCAAAAAATGAAATAATAGCCACAAATAACATGCAAACCTGCCATGGAAGCTGAAAATAACTGGTGATATAAAAAATAGGAAGATATGCAAACAAGTACACTCCTGATCTTTTCCTGATTCTGGTTGCAGTGGATTAAAAATAACTCAAGTTACAGTAAATTATAGTGTTTGTGACAAGAATAGCTCACTACAGGGGCGTACCTACAGGGGTTGCAGGGGTCACAATTGTGACCGGCCACCATGCTCCAGGGGGCCAGTGTGTAGAAGCAGCTGTGTAGACGGCATCATATAGATGAACCAATCTCTCAATTTTCCTCTTGCAGCCACTGAATGCCTGCTTCTCCTCCTCTTCCTCCTTCAGACATTCAACTGCTGCAGGAGGAAAATGGAGAGATTGGTTCCTCTATATGCAGTTACCCCCACGGCTCCTCCTATCCAGCTTCTTTCTGCTGCCCCGGGCCCCTGAGCTCTTTCCTGGCTCCCCTGTGCTCTCTCCTGGTTCTGCATCTCCGTCCCTCGCAGCTCTGCCGGCTTCCCCCCTCCCCTCTCCTGCCAGCTGCAGTGGGGGGATGTGTCAGGATGAAGAGCAAGGAAGGGTCCGGTAATGTGTCTTTCTTGTCTGAATAGACAGAGTGGCGGAACTACCAGGGTTACAAAGGTCACACTTGCGGCCATGCCATGGCATTCCATTTGCTTCTAGTTATGCCACTGGCCTACTGGTTGGCTTCAGATGTTACCTAAAATGTTTTTTTCAATATATACAGTTATGTTATTCATTTTCAGTGAATTAGTAAACTGCATGACCTGGGATATTTTTAATCAATGACCAAACTGTTTCTATTTAATGGTTTCTAGGTGTAGTTCAATGCCAACTTGTGTGCATTTACATTTTATTGCATTAATTCCTACAGAGTTCTTTTTATGAAAATTACACATAGTATAACACATAGTGAATGTATAAAAGACCATAACATAATGGGAAGATGTAGAAAGTTTGGCATTTAAAGCATCGTCGATCAAAATGTAAATTCACATATTCATTTTCACATTGTATTGCAATTATTTTGAGCCTACTCATATTCAAATGAACAGTTCTCAAGTTTGTAAATTTACTTTGTGATGATCCCCACACATTTAATTCCTTGAATTCTGTGACATGTATTCACTATGCCCTGTGAGTAGGCACTGCGGTGTCACACATTTCACAGAGCCTGCCTTCCACATTACAGAGGGGCTGAGAGGAGGAGTTTCAGGAGGCGGAGTCAGCACAGGAATCACTGTTTGCAGGCAGCAAGGTACCATGGGATATCTAGTCCTTGAAAGTAAATAGCAAAGGAGAATCTGCAACGCATGCAGGGAATCCAGGAAGCTGTGGAAAGAGATGACCAGATGACAGGCAGCAATCACAATATGAAAGGAGATTTTCCAAGCAAGTTTATATTGGATTGTCAAAGATAACTATTGTTTATGATGCTATTACAATGCTAAAGTTATAAAATGAAAGTGTATGCTGTCACTATAGATCTCCTGTATGTGACATCCTATTTGGCTAAGTTAGGTCAATAAAGATGCAAGGTTGTGGGATAACTTAGATCTCTTTACCATGCTTTATACATTTCTTTAATAATTTAATTTAGCCAATAAAAGGTAACAGTTAAATTCCAAACTTTCAGTATTATTTGATGATTAACACAATGTATTACTTTAAATTTAATAATAATAATAATACATAATAATGTAATACATTACAGGGAAACACATATTCATCCTTATTCGATAAAGAATTACTAATCATTAATGCTAAATTCTAACTGCAATAATGCATCTATCATGTACTGATTGATCTCACTTTAGTAGATAGAATTCTAATTAGTCGGTATGGGCTACTGAACTTAAATCAAACTATTTATTGAATAATGCTGCTCACTGTTTACCAGTAGTGATTAATGCTTTCCTCATCAACTCAACCGTATATAACCCTGCAAAGTAACAGCAAATACAAACAGCATAAGGGTACATAACGGTGTGGTGCTGTAACCCTATTTTGTTCTTTCCATTATTTATGTCATCACTCAATGATTATAGAATTAGTCATCTCTAGAAAGTATGCAGTCAGCTTTTAGCTTGTTTTTGCAATGAATTGTTCTCATGTAGGTAGCTATTGCCACCTAGTGCTGAACTATATAATTTCAGCTGAAGAATAAATGGTGCAAATGTAAATTAATTTTCCAGTACAGAGAGTGATTTGTAAAAACAGTCAAATTCAGGCACATTTACATGCCGGTCATTTGTCAGTATTTACCTTATCTTTTACATAGTTTATGCAGAAGTAGAGGACAAATTTCAAAGATTTAAGGCTAATTATTATAGATCAACAGGAACTACATATTTAAAAAGTAGCCAGTGACTCATCCACAGACCATTTACATTTTATTATTCTAGGTTGTTGCCAGTGAAGGATTTATTGCATTTGTCTTGCACAGTGGTCTCCAAACTTTCTGTCCTTCAGACTTGTGTGTCAGTGGGAGGAATAATGCCCAATCATTGGTGTCAGTGCAAAGAATAGTACCCCATTGTTAGTAGTGGAAGGAATCATACCCCATCATTGGTGTCAATGGGAGGAATAGTTCCCTATCATTGGTGTCATGGGTGTCAGTGGGAGGAATAGTGCCCCTATCATTGGTGTCAGTGGGAGCAATAGTGCCCCCATAATTGGTGTCAGTGGAAGGAATAGTGCCCCATCTTTGGTGTCAGTGGGAGGAATAGTGCCCTATCATTAGTGTCAATGGAAGAAATAGTGCCCATCGTTGGTGTCATTGGGAGGAATAGTGCCCCATCATTGGTGTCAGTGGGAGGAATAGTGCCCCATCAATGGTGTCAGTGGGAGGAATAGTGTCCCCATCATTAGTGTCAGTGGGAGGAATAGTGCCCCATCATTGGTTGTGGGAGGAGTACCCCATTGTTTGTGTCAGTGGGAGGAATAGTACCCCATCATTTGTGTCAGTGAAAGGAATGGTGCCCTATTGTTGGTGTCAGTGGGAGGAACACTGCTTTGTATCAGTGAGAGGAACACTGCCCCAAGAGCTGGATAAAGGCAGGCAATGGGCCGCATCCGGCCCCCAGGTTACAGTTTGGAGACCACTGGTCTAGCACATCCGATGGCCAGATCCACCTGTTTGTTCACATGCTTAGGGCATATTCGCCAAAGTTCCCCAAAATCTAATGTCCCTAAAGTCATTGGGTGGGTGGTCAGTGGTTCCCAAACTTTTCTATGCCCTACACCCCCTAGGAAATATTTGAATAATTTTCATACTCTCTACAAAAGTAGTATCACCTTTGAGGCCAGTTCACACTGCTCCGACATGAAAGTCACGCAACTTTGTCAGGCGACTTCCATGTGACTTTGACGCAACTTCAAAGCGACTTCAGGGACTGTCTGTGCAATCTTCCTGTAATGTCGGATCCAAATCACATAAATTAAGATGAGGATCCGACTTGGATGCGACTTCTATTCGAGTCTATGGGCTGAAATGGGACAGAAGTCGGACCAAAGTAGTGCAGGAACCTTTTCCAAAGTCGGACCAGTTAAGACGGCTCTCATAGGGAAACATTGATTTTTACATGTCATGTGACATGTGCTCTCAAAGTCGGAGCGCATGTCGCACCGTTGTGAACCGGGCCTGAGGAAGAAGTCTCATTTCTAATTTATGCAACACAAATTAAACCACATACAATACTGCGAATGAACAAATTGGACTCCTCAGTCCATCGCATTATATACAGGAAGTCAGTGGCACCAAGGGAGGCATTTGATTGACTGGACAAACTGAGGATAAGCATGGGATTGGCTGAGTCAATTCAAGTGATGGATGGAGACACTGTGCATATGCACAGAGATGATGGGTAAGCTGAGCCCAAAAGGGTTATATAGCACACACACTGTCATAGGAGCCACTGGATTTGATGGGTCTTTCCCTTTCACACAGTCAGGCAACACGAATATTCATGCTTTCTCAAAGTCTCAATGAACAGTCCAGGTGTTTTTGTTTTGTTTATTTAGGGGATAACTTGGCTAGGGAATAGGGATGAATGGTATGCACAAACTGAAGAACTTGAATAAACTGTGAAGACTCGCTAACATCTCTGGCTAATAAAAACTGTGCTGTCCACCCATGGAAATGATCGTGCAGCTAAGATAACAGCAAAAAAGGTTCCAAATTGAAGATGCCAGTGCTGTTCCTTGCAGGAATGCCAAAGCATCTGGCTACTACTGTCCCCGGCTATAAGTATAGGGTTGCTTTTGGCTGCTTTGTACTGGCTCTAAGCTGACCCCTGGTCCTGGACATGCATCGGGGGGTACAGGCAGTACACCTGTAAGGGGCCTGGAGGTCCCCAGGGGCCCGGATGGCAACCCCCTCTTTTATTTATTTATTTATTTGTTCCTCAGTATACCTGTAAGGGGCCCCCTTGTTTTATTTTTTTATTATTATTATATTTTTTTTTTTCGTCAGAGTATACCTGTAAGGGGCCCGGATGGTGATCCCTTTTTTTTTTTTCTATTTTGTTCGTCAGCACCCAAACCCGCTTTTCCATTCTGCGGCGCCCCCCGCTTCTCAATCCGCCCAATGTGGCGCCCAATGTGGGGCGGCAGCACCC
Organism: Rana muscosa; assembly: GCA_029206835.1. NCBI lineage: Eukaryota > Metazoa > Chordata > Amphibia > Anura > Ranidae > Rana > Rana muscosa. The sequence continues at coordinate 300,861,700 of CM055116.1, forward strand.
CCCCGGTTCTCTGCTCCCGGAGGCCCCTGCCTGAAGCTGTGTAAGGGGTCCCAAAATTCCTGATGGCGGCCCTGCGGACATGTAAAGTGTTGCAGCCTTACTGCCCTCTCTGTACAGGCTTGGGGTAAGTTACTCACTCCTTTAAGTAGTTCCTGGAATCCAAGAAGCTGCTGTATGGGCACAATGCTATACAGGCTTGGTCCGGCTTCAGGAAGGCTTCAGCTTAGCTGAGGCTCTATCAATGTCTCGGCTTACACATACATAGTTACACATACTGTACTGAGAGAGAACATCTAGTCATTGGGGAACATGCACCCCACATGGATGTCAAATTGGAAGCAGCCTATGTGTCCGTGTAGCCATTGCATCACAATTGACAACAATGGGACTGCCTGCACAAGGTTGCATGGAACACCTGTGCACACCATTTAGGTAAACACGTCTCCCGGTGGGCTTACGCTTTAGTACGACCTGTTCGAACGAGGCTATAGTGACAGTCTAAGCTATTTTTTTCTTTTTACTTGTTAATTGCACCAAAAACCTTGCTGAGAAGTACTGCACTAGGCAAAGGCCAGATAAATAATGAAATAATAGGATGGTGGTGTGCTCCCTGTATAAAGGTTACAATTTCAATGCATTGTAGTGAACCTTTATGTTAAACAATGTTGAATTTTTTTAAACTGGATAAGATTAGAGGTTTACTGATAGAGTTGACTTAGGTTCACCTTCAACTTACTTTCCATGTGTTCTAGCTTCAAGGTTATAATAACTTCACACAGAAGAATACAATAAAAAAGATGCTGTCTATAGCACTTTCTAAAACTTGCAGGTTTTCATAAAAACATTTTTGCTGTTGTCAGCTTCTATTCTGTCCTTCATATATTTTGTGGTTTATAACACATTAGCAATGCAGAAACATGAGGCTATTATTATTAGGATAAATTGCTGGACCATGTGTGCTTATGTATACACTCACTCATGTATACACTCTCTCACACACTCACACACTCACACATAAGAGAACATTACCAGTTTAACACACAATCACGGCCATTAATAATAAAAAAAAATTATAATAAAAATGCCATAAATCTATCCCCTATTTTGTAGATGCTATAACTTTTGTGCAAACCAATCAATATACACTTAATGTGATTTTATTTTACCAAAAATACAGTCAGGTCCATAAATATAGGGACATAGACACAATTCTAATCTTTTTGGCTCTATACACCACCACAATGGATTTGAAATGAACTGTATAAGATGTGCTTTAACGGCAGACTTTCAGCTTTAATTTGAGGGTATTTACATCCAAATCAGGTGAACGGTGTAGGAATTACAACAGTTTGTATATGTGCCTCTCACTTTTTAAGAGACCAAAAGTAATGGGACAGATTAACAATCATAAATCAAACTTTCACTTTGTAATACTTGGTTGCAAATCCTTTGCAGTCAATTACAGCCTGAAGTCTGGAACACATAGACATCACCAGACGCTGGGTTTCATATCTGGTGATGCTCTGCCAGGCCTCTACTGCAACTGTCTTCAGTTCCTGCTTGTTCTTGGGGCATTTTCCCTTCAGTTTTGTCTTCAGCAAGTGAAATGCATGCTCAATCGGATTCAGGTCAGATGATTGACTTGGCCATTGCATAACATTCCACTTCTTTCCCTTAAAAAACTCTTTGGTTGCTTCAGAATTCATCCTGCTGCTTTTGTCAGCAGTCACATTATCAATAAATACAATAGAACATGTTCCATTGGCAGCCATACATGCCCACGCCATGACACTACCACCACCATGCTTCACTGATGAGGTGGTATGCTTTGGATCATGAGCAGTTCCTTTCCTTCTCCATACTCTTCTCTTCCCATCACTCTGGTACAAGTTGATCTTGGTCTCATCTGTCCATAGGATGTTGTTCCAGAACTGTGAAGGCTTTTTTAGATGTTGTTTGGCAAACTCTAATCTGGCCTTCATGTTTTGAGGCTCACCAATGGTTTACATCTTGTGGTGAACCCTCTGTATTCATTCTGGTGAAGTCTTCTCTTGATTGTTGACTTTGACACACATACACCTACCTCCTGGAGAGTGTTCTTGATCTGGCTAACTGTTGTGAAGGGTGTTTTCTTCACCAGGGAAAGAATTCTTCGGTCATCCACCACAGTTGTTTTCCGTGGTCTTCCGGGTCTTTTCGTGTTGCTGAGGTCTTCGGTGCGTTCTTTCTTTTTAAGAATGTCCCAAACAGTTGATTTGGCCACACCTAATGTTTTTGCTATCTCTCTGATGGGTTTGTTTTGTTTTTTCAGCCTAATGATGGCTTGCTTCACTGATAGTGACAGCTCTTTGGATCTCATATTGAGAGTTGACAGCAACAGTTTCCAAATGCAAATAGCACACTTGAAATGAACTCTGGACCTTTTATCTGCTCCTTGTAAATGGGATAATGAGGGAATAACACACAGCTGAGCAGCCAATTGTCCCATTACTTTTGGTCCCTTAAAAAGAGGGAGACACATATACAAACTGTTGTAATTCCTACACCGTTCACCTGATTTGGATGTAAACACCCTCAAATTAAAGCTGAAAGTCTGCAGTTAAAGCACACCTTGTTTGTTTCATTTCAAATTCATTGTGGTGGTGTATAGCGCCAAAAAGATTAGAATTGTGTCGATGTCCCAATATTTATGGACCTGACTGTATGTAGAAGAATACATATCGGCCTAAACTGAGGAAGAAATTATATTTTTTTATATATTTTTGGGTGATATTAATTATAGCGCAAAAAAACAAAAACTGTAGAGGTGATCAAATACTAACAAAAGAAGCAATATGGGGAACAGATTTGACCTAAACTGCATGAAATGATTGTTACAACCCTGAGGAATGACACCTTCCCCCCCTCCCTGGCCAAAGCGGTCATAGTTGTCATTCCCAAGCCAGGTAAGGATCCTGCACTATGCTCTTCCTACCGTCCCATTTCCCTCCTCAACGCGGATGCTAAGGTCCTTACTAAGGTTTTGGCTAGGAGGCTTAACAAGGTTATCCTCACCCTGATTCATGAGGATCAGTCCGGCTTTATGCCCGGCAAGGGCACGGACATAAATCTCCGTAGGCTCTATACGATTTTGGGTGCCCAGAGTTCCTTTGCCGAATTCGATGCAGTAGCCTCCCTGGATGCAGAGAAAGCATTCGATTTGTTGGAATGGAATTACCTATGGGAGGTCCTGCATCGGTTTGGTTTTGGGCCTAGATTTGTTTCCTGGGTACAATCCCTATACAGGTTCCCTACAGCTAGAGTCCGCACGGGGTCAGTCCGGGTCAATCCTGTCTCTACCCTTTCATCTCTATAGGGGTACTAGGCAGGGTTGCCCGCTATCCCCAGCCCTTTTTGCGCTGGCCATTTAGCCAATGGCGATTCTTCTACGTCCCTCTCCAGAGGTTCGTGGTATAAGTCCGGTCCAGGAAAAAATATCTCTTTATGCGGATGATACCCTGCTGTATTTATGGAATGATTCTGACTCCCTTGGGGCGGCCCTAGCGCTTATTGACACGTTCGGTAAATACTCAGGGGTTTGTATTAACTGGGGAAAGTCTGTTATCTTCGCGCTACACCCCTCGGAGGCCTCTATATCTGCAGACACCCCTCTGCAACGGGTTTCACAGTTTAGGTACCTTGGAGTGCTAATTCACAGAGACCTGACACAGTTCATCCCTCTTAACCTGACTCCGGTGCTGTCCCTACTGACTCAGAGATGCGCTGCTTGGAAAACGTTGCCCCTTACCCCAGTCGGACGAGTTAATCTTGTTAAAATGACTGTCCTCCCAAAGTTTTTGTATATCTTCCGACAGACTCCTGCCCATATCCCGAATGCCTTTTTAAAGAAACTGGATAGCTTGATTACCTCATTCATCTGGAATGGTGGCACCCCGAGAATCGCCAGATCCACTTTACAACTGCCTATTATCTCGGGGGGCCTTGCTCTCCCATGTTTTCAAAAATACTATTGGGCTGCAGTCCTTGTCACACTCAGATGGTGGCTGTCGGAGGAGCCGGCTAACCCGGCGTCCACTTTGGAGGCCGCGCTGCTTGGGGTCCTGGATCCAATCCCAATGCCACTCCATCAATGCGGACTACACTGAGGGTCTGGGAAACTGTCCGGATCAAGGTTATAAAACCCGGTGGCTGGTCTCCTCACACCCCGCTGTGGGGTAACCCACTATTGGCGCACTTCCATTCCATCCCAGATCCCATGTTGTGGGCCCGGTTTGAAATCAAGACCTTGGCGGATATAGTTTCATCGGGTGGTCTGCTTGCCTTCAATGAGCTAAAACAACTAAAGGGGCTCCCTAATCATATGTTTTTTAGGTACCTTCGGCTCCGCCACACTTTCCGGTCCCAGTTCCCAGAGTCACTGGTAATGGAAAGAACGGGTGTCGAGCGTCTGCTTGGCTACGGCGGAGGAAATTAAACCCCTGTCCGCCCTGTATTCCCTGTTGGCGGGTTTGGATACCTCTAAAGTTTCCCAACTGTTCTCGGTTTGGCAGGCAGATATCCCCACTCTGGCTGACGACGACTGGGTGGAGGGCATTCAGCAGTACCTCACCCTGGTGGTCTCTGCCAGAGATAGATTCGCCCAGGTAAAGTTTCTCCATAGGGCATACTTTTCCCCAAACGCCTAGCTAAAATATACCCATAGCAGAGCCCTATTTGTCACAAGTGTGGCACGGAGGAGGGCTTCTTCTTTCATGTTGTCTAGTCCTGTCCACTGATACAGCGTTTCTGGAGGGGGGTGGTTCACACTATCTGCTCTGTGAGCAAACTCACATTACCCTGTGACCCGATACCACTGTTGCTCGGCACAGTTGATACGCTGGAGGGCCCTCAATCAAAAAAATGATTTGTTTTCTATGCGGCCTTCTGTGCCCGGAAGGCCATCCTGATACGGTGGAGGGATCTTTCCCCCCCGTCCATACAACAATGGAAAGCCTTAATTAACGCGGCCCTTCCCCTCTATAAGCTTACCTATTTGGGGCGTAACTGCCCCAAAAAGTTTGATAAGATCTGGGCGGCCTGGGTGGGTGCGGAACAACGAGCCATGGACTAAGAGATGGGTCTTCAGACTTGTCTGTGTGACACTGCGAATGCTGTACCTGTTTGTCTGTTGAGGTCGTGTAGGTGCCTTTTATAGAGCTGTTTTATGCTGTCCCTGCCACCGCACCCTATGTTAGACAACTCCCCCCCATCTGCATTATCCTGTTTGATATTCCGGTTAAGGCCTCCCATCCTGACGCACTGTGAGACCCCTTCCTCGTTTTTCCTTCCCATCAGCTGATGATGGGTTGGTTTTCTGGCCCTACGCTTTCCTCGGATGGGGGACCAAGGTGTGCTTGACTGATATTGCTATATAATGCTACTGTTGGTTACTATATGTTTTGTTCTATCTATGGGTTAACCCTCTCTGAAGGAACAACTGCATCGACGATTGATTTCTTGTGTAACATGTCTGAGACTATGTATGATCACTGCAACTCCTATCTCTGTTGTTTTGTTTATTTTCTTTTACAAAATAAAAAACCCTTCTGTTAAAAAAAATACCACCAAAAGAAAGCTCTATTTGTGGGAAAAAAGGACGCAAATTTTGTTTGGGTACAGCATCGCATGACCGCGCAATTGTCAGTTAAAGCGATGCAGTGGCAAATTGTAAAACGTGCTCTGGTCAGGAAGGGGGTAAAATCTTGCGGGGCTGAAAGTGGTTAAAAGAGAAGTACAGTCAAAGCTTGTTTGACTGTTCTTCTCCTATGGATCATAGAAGAAGTGCAGTCCATTTTGCACTCCTGGGACACATTTTCAGCAGAGAGTGGGCTAAAGTCCACTCTCTGCTGACGTACTAGATACCATAGAGTCGGGATCTGCCTAGATCCCTGGGCCGGCACCCGGCTCAGCCTCTTAGTGAGCCGCTGAGAGCCTCAGCCATTCGCTCCACCCCCTCCACAGCCCAACGTTCCTGTGAGCAAGGAGGGGGCAGAGCAGAGAGCTGGTGACTGACAGCCTACAGCTCTCTGCTCACGGAGCTGTGAAAACCGAGCGATCAGCAGTGTTCGCTTGCTCGGTTTTCAGTGTAGAGGTGCTGGGGGACAAATGCAGCATCGGAGCAATGCTGCATCCACCTAGGTAAGTATGATTCTAAAAAAAAAAAACAAACAAACACATACATCTCTTTTAACCTCCCTGGCGGTATGATTATGTCCGATTTTTGATGCTTAAAGCGGTACATTGTTTTGTATGGAAATTTGGCATTTTATATTAAAGGCCTGTAATTCTTAGGAATAACTCACTTAAATCTGTCCAAACAAGAGCCTAGTAGACATACCGGGTATGATAAAGTTTGAAACACGAAATCATAAATTATAATATAATAAATAACTATAAAATAATTATAAACACATAATGATATAATAATAACAAAATGTATTCAATAATGTAATCAAATCAGAAACACTTAAATTTGCTCAGTTGCAGAATTGTCGCTTATAAGCAGTTCTGCTCATAAGTTTACATACCCTGGCAGAATTTATGATTATGAATGATAACACAAAAACATTTCTTTCACTCATGGTTAGTGTTTGACTGAAGCCATTTATTATCAATCAACTGTGTTTACTCTTTTTAAATCATAATGACAACAGAAACTACCCAAATGACCCTGATAAAAAGTTTACATACCCTGGAATGTTTGGCCTTGGTACAGACACAGAAGGTGGCACACATAGGTTAAAATGGCAATTAAAGGTTAATTTCCCACATTTGTGGCTTTTTAAAACACAATTAGTGTCTGTGTATAAATAGTCAATGAGTTTGTTAGCTCTAACATGAATGCACTAAGCAGGCTAGACACTGAGCCATGAGGAGGTAGAAAAGAACAGTCAAAAGACCTGTGTAACAAGGTAATGAAACTTTACAAAGATGGAAAAGCATATAAAAAGATATCCAAAGCCTTGAATATGCCAGTCAGTACTGTTCAATCACTTAATAAGAAGTGGAAAATTTGGGGATCTCTTGATACCAAGTCAAGGTCAGGTAGATCAAGAAAGATTGCAACAAAAACTGGCGGAAGAATTGCTCAGGATACAAAGAAAAACCCACAGGTAACCGCAGCAGACATACAGACTGCTCTCCAAAAAGACGGTGTGGTTGTTTTTAAGGAGCACAATTCAACGATATTGAATAAAAGAGAACTGCATGGTTGAGCTACCAGAAGGAAGCCTTTACTGCGCCAATGCCACAAAAAAGCCAGGGAGGTTAAAGGCACTCCAAACACACATTATATGCATTCAGATAAAAAACCTTCTTTGTGTAGAAGCCTCCCCAGCACCCCCCCAATTACTTACCTGAGCCCCATCTCTCTCTAGCAGTGGCGTCACTAGGGTTGGTGTCACCTGGTGCTGCTGTAAAACATGGTGTCACCCCCCCCCCAATAATTTTTGCAACCTGCTTTTGCGGTGTCGTTAAATTTGCACTGACACCCACAGCAGATCGCAAGGGCAGTGCAACTGGAATCTGGTGTGGGGAACTGCACAAGACTGTCGCTTTCTCTCACTGCATTCTAGTGTGAAAGACCCTAAATCCGCGAAGCAGTCCCATGCAGCCGGGGATAGTGGTGCAGGGGGAGTTTTTGAGGGCCTGTTCACATTGGTACTCGGTTCAGGAAACCCACTTTCCCTGCATGTTTCCAGCACTGCATTTCAAATGCACTGCCCTTGCGATCTGCAGCGGGTGTCAATGCAACAATCAGGATACCCCAAATGTAGGTCGCATCTGCAGTGCATTTGCCCCAACAGAATTGCATTGTACAGAAGTACCATGCAATCCAGTTGTAGTGCATTTCCAAAAGTAGGGCATGCCCTACTTTTGGTGTGATGTGGTGTGATTTCAGTCCATTTGTACTGAATGGCCTGAAATCGCACTGCACTTGGATCACAGCGAGTTCCTGTGTGATTCATTGTGTGAATGGGCCCTCAAGCTGTGAAAAATAAACAATAAAACAAGTTAAAAAAGAACCATAAACAAACCATTTATATTAAAAACAAAAACTTTTAGACCCGGTTCACACCAAGACGACTTGAGACGCCCGCCGAGGCGATTTGCATAAGACTTCTGTATAGAAGTCAATGCAGGTTGCCTTGGGTCGCCCCCAAAAGTAGTACAGGAACCTTTTTCTAAGTCGGAGCGACCTGAGTCGCTCTTACTTAGAACGGTTCCATTGAAAAGCGTGGGACGCGACTTGTCAGGCGACTGAGTCGCCTGACGAGTCGCCCTGGTGTGAACCGGCTCTTAGGCTCCATACACACTGAAGCTGATAAACTGCAGTTTATTGGCGTTTTGGAGTTTTTTTTAAAAAGCCCATTAACTGCACTCTATGTTAGCCTATGTGTTCATGGTCGTTTTTTAGCGTTAATGAGCAGTGGAGTTAATGGGCTTTTTTCTGAACGCCAGAAATTAGCGTTCAAAGTGCCGTTTTTCGGCGGGGAAAAACGCAAAAAAACGCAAAACGCCGAAAACGCCAGCGTTTTTTTTTTGTTTTTTGGTCCATTGAAAAAAAAAAAAGCTAAAAACCGCTAACACTGAAAAACGCTAATAAACGCTATTACAAAAACCCTAAAAAAAACTTTGAAAGGCTCCCTGAAAAGCTACTGGCGTTTTTTATACCTTTCTTTTAGCTTCCAGTGTGCATGGAGCCTAAGGCACTCACAAAAGCAGAAGCGATCATTCATTACACAAAACTGTGGGGAAGCAAGCTCAGATATGAAAGGTTTCCTAAATGTTGCTCTGATATCTGATGTTTTTTGCTGCAGTTAGTTCACACATGTTCTCTGCCTGCATAAAGCAGATACTGGGGTCTAGATAAGACTGACTGGCTCCTGATTGTGCTGTACGAACTTACCCTCCATTACATAAATTAGACAGACAATATAAAACACACCCTGTTCTGTACAGTTAACTCATTATACAATTGGGATGGATATATCAGCTAGCATTTGCCTTTAAGTTGTCCTTTCAATTACTAACCCCATACTCATATCACATAGATCATACAGAAGGTCCCACATGCAAAGTGCATCCATATGAGAAAATGAAGCCCATTAGAGGGTAGTCAGCATGCTGGGTTTTGCATCAGATTTGTAGGCTGGGGATAGATATGTACATGGCTCTAAACCAGTGCAAAATAGGAATAGGATTACATATCACTCACAATCTTCTTGCATGCTATGTATAAGCTAGTAAGTTAAGGTGACCAGATTTTTTAAATGAAATCCAGGGACGTTTTTTTTTTTTTTTTTAGTTATGGCAGCAATCAGCGACTCTCTGCCCGTCGCCGCCGCCGCCACCCGCCTCACAGCCTGTCAAGTCTTTTGACCCATACACACGATCCGAATATCGGACGACAGATCGTACAACTTTTTTCACTTAATAGTCGCAAGTAGAAATTGAATAGGTTACTAAAGTCACGAAAATTCTCGCAAAACAGAAAAAAAAAATCGGAAGTGATGTCATGTGTTGTAATGTATTTGTATTTTCGGACGACAACTAGACTGACTAAACGAAAATCTTACGATCTGGTATCATACGAGGAAACTTTTCGTGCTTGTCCGATCAAATAATATCGGATGAACTGTCGTGATCGGCTCTCGAAAGTAGTGTACACACGATCCGAAAATCGTACGATTCTTCCTCAGACGACAGTTTTCAACCAATATTTGGATCGTGTGCACGGGCCATTACTCTCCGGGCCCCAGCTACTACTGTGTGGGGAGCGGAGGAAGATCACTCCACCAGGGAAGGCAACGAGATAAGCAGTAGGTCCTGTTGATTCGTAATCATTCGTAATTTTGCTAGACGGGATTTTTCGTGTTCGGACTCATTCGTATTTTTGCAAGCGACATTTTTCGTTGAATTTTTTGTTGCTTTATAATTCGTACTTTCGGTAGAGTACGTTGTTTTTCGTTGATTCTGGACACAACTCCTACTTTCGTAACTTTTTTTGGGTTCGTACTTTCGGTAGAGTACGATGTTTTTCGTTGATTCTGGACACAACTCCTACTTTCGTAACTTTTTTTGGGTTCGTTGATTCGTAATTTTCCGTGTCTCTCTCACAACGACGCTGCCTATTATGCCTAATGTGCTTCGAATGGATTTGTACTTTTCTAAATACATTGCGGTTATTTGTAACGATTCGAAATCTCGTATTTTACTTTTGTTTTTAACATGCGGCTATAGGCTCCGCCCCTGTACACCATTTTGAGAGGGTTCAGCACGGTGAGGGAGAAGCAGAGAGCAGAGCAGAGTGAGTGTTATTGTGCTTCGAATGGATTCGAAATCTCGTATTTTACTTTCGTTTTTTACATGCGGCTATAGCCTCCGCCCCTGTACACCATTTTGAGAGGGAGTTCAGCACGGTGTGGGAGAAGCAGAGAGCAGAGCAGAGTGAGTGTTATTGTGCTTCGTATGGATTCGTACATTCGTAACTTTTTCATAACGAATTATGCCGAAGACATTCGGGCATTCGCTATTTGCGGTATAATTTATTTCGGATTCGGTCTTATTCGTAATTGCTTTGTTCGGAAATTCGAATGCTTACGAATGTCCGAAAGTTGCTAAATTCGGACGAATTTCAATTCGTTACGAAACGAATTGCACAAGCCTAATAAGCAGGCAAGCGGCTGGCCGGGACTTAAGAACATGCGAGCGGAGCTGAATGGGCATGCACCCGAAACGGAAGAAATACTCCCTCCGCTCCGACCAGCACATGATCATCAGAAAGGGGCACAGATAATGGAAAAAAATACATCCCCCTAAGCTAGTAGGCGCGGCGGAGCGCGGGGGTGTGTAATTCAGAATTTATTTTTCTCGAATCTGCACTGACTGTCTTTGAAATCGCCCCAGCCCCTGTTCAAATCCAATCTGGGGACTGTCCTCAATCTGGGGACTGTCCCCTGAAACCGGGGATGTCTGGTCACCCTATAGTAAGTCCATTCACAAGTTGCATTTCAGACGTTGGTGAGCCACCTGCTAGCTTTTTGTAACTCTTGAGAACTGCATTTGATCACAGCCTGAACGGGGAGGAGAGACGATCAGTGCAGACAGAGAGAGGATCTATCACTGCTTAGAGCTGTGATGTCCAGGGGAGGGCTGGGCCAGGGGGCAGGGTGGCAATTGCCTCCCAGGCCACCCTTACTTATGTTCAAAATGGCCGGCAGCCGCTGCTGGCTACCATTTTCTTTTTTATCCTGGTCTAGGAAGTCGGGCCGGGGGCACAGCCATGGCGGCCGACCACTAGCTGTTGCATTCCGGGAGTTGTAGTCCGCACTCAAGCTTCTGGTGGGTTGAAAACACAGCAGCGCAGAGGAAACTACAACTCCCTGGGACCTGATTCTTGGAAGCAGGCAGAGGCAGGGCGTGCCAGGGAGTCGGGACGCAGGGCTGCAGGGCTGGGCACTGGCTGCAACTTGACCCCAGGATCAGGAGCGTTACCCCCCCAGGAGACCGTGGCGTGCAAGGACCTGCTGAGCTGAGATCGCTGACGTGAGGGACCCTGACACCCCTAGCTGACCCCCCATATACCCCCCATATACCCCATGTAACCTCCCCCAGTGATCAGGCTGCATTGATGGGCACTGGAGTTGGCTGCACTGATGAGCACTGGTGAGGCTGCATTGAAAAACCAGGTGGGCCATGGATGGTGAGCTGATTCGGCGGTTCAATGGGCCACTTGACTGGACTTGCCCCCTAGGCCTAAGGCTGCCAGCCCTCCCCTGGTGATGTCGACCTCTGTCAATCAAAGTCCCGCCTCCTGGATCAGCTCCTATGATGGACAGCATACTGTTTCAATGCTGGGTAATTGGAGGCGGGACTTTGATTGACAGCGGCCGACAACACAGCTTTAAGCAGTGATAGATCCTCTCTCTGTCTGCACTAATCGTCTCTCCTCCCCGTTCAGGCTGTGATCAGATGCAGTGTGTCACACACTGATCGGTTCTCCACTGCTTCCGTCGCCCCTGCATGTCTGCGGCGGAAGCAGTGTAGCTTTTCAGTAGGCATCAGAGCGCCAGGCAGTCCGCCCCTGGTGTTACCCCTCTGGCGGGTGTCACCCGGGTGCGGTCCGCACCCCCCGCTCCCCCTAGCAACGCCACTGCTCTCCAGCAATATTCACAAGTGTCTTAGCCTTTCCGGGACTATCCTCCATTGGCTCCCGCGGCTGTAAATCAAAGTCAGTTAGGCAATCAGAGGAGAGAGGGGGTGGGTCGGGGCTCTGTGTCTGAATAGACACACGGAGCTGTGACTCGGCTCAGGTGTCCCCATAGCAAGCTGCTGGCTGTGAGGGCACTCGTCAGGAGGGAGGGGCCAGGAGCAGTGAAGAGGGACCCGAGAAGTGGAGGATCCAGGCTGCTCTGTACAAAATAATCTGCTGAGAGGAGGTAAGTATAACATGTTTGTTATTTAGAAAAAAAAAAAACACGAGACTTTACAATCACTTTAAGGACAAGGCTTTTTCTGGCACTTTTTGCTTACATGTAACAATCATTTTTTTGGGCTAGAAAATTACTTAGAACCCCCAAACAAGAAAAAGAGGCCCTAGGGAATAAATTGATGGGTTTTTAAAAAAATTATATTACACAATATTTGCGCAGAGGTTCTTCAAACGCAATTTTTTGGGAAAAAATATGCTTTTTAAAATTTTAATGCAAAAAAACACAATACATAACCCATTTTTTTGTACAATGTAAAAGATGATTTTTTATCACTTTTATTTCTATCACAAGGAATGTAAACATCCTTGTGACAGCAATAGGCATGTGACAGGTATTCTTTATGAAGAGATATGGGGCCTATAATTTTTTTTTTAAATAACAAACATGTCATACTTACAGAGTGGCCCCAATCCTCCTTTTCTGAGGTCCCCCGTGGCACTCCTGGCTCCTCCTCTTCTCGAGTGCCTCCTCGGAGATCCACTTTCCAAGGGGGCACTCATGCGGGCGCGCTTCCGAATCCTGCTGCTGCGTCCATTGACCCAGACAGCAGGACTCAGCCCCGCCCCCCGGCTCCCATGTCACTGGAGTTGATTGACAGCAGCGGGAGCCAATGGCTCCTGCTTCTAACAATCTATCCAATGAGGACCCAAGACAGTAGCTGGAGCTGCTGTGCTCGTCCCTGTCACTGGAATGTTCAGGCTCAGGTAAATAAAAGAGGGGCTCTGGGGGGCAGCTGCAGCACAAAAGGTTTTTCACCTTAATGCATAGAATACATTAAGGTGAAAAACCCTTAGGGTTTACAACTCCTTTAAAAGCATTTAAAACACCAAGATCAGTGCCTTTGAATGCTTTTGATTTTTTTTAAATGGTGCTGTTGATATCCGGGTAAACCGGAAGTGATGTCATCTCATCGCTTCCAGGTTACTATAGCGTACAGCCTATCAAAGCCAATCCCAGGTTTGTTTGGCTGTCCGGCCAACCGGCGGATGCGCCGGCTGGTCGCTCAAGTCTCTCGGAGAGCCCGAGCAAGCCGCGGAAGGTGGCGGGAGACATGTAGACCATCTGTGTAGAGCGAAAGGGAGCACAAAAATACACAAAAACGTCATAGCGTGATGGGGCCTTAAAGTGTTTCTCTGGCAAGGTTCCCCTTGACAATAAAATCTGTTTTCATATATTCAATGTCATACAGTATTTTACAAAAGTGAGTACACCCCTAACATTTTTGTAAATATTTTATTATATCTTTTCATGTGACAACACTGAAGAAATTACACTTTGCTACAATGTAAAGTAGTACAGCTTGTATAACAGTGAAAATGTGCTGTCCCCTCAAAATAACTCAACACACAGCCGTTAATGTCTAAACTGCTGGCAACAAAAGTGAGAGTACATCCATAAGTGAAAATGTCCAAATTGGGCCCAATTAGCCATTTTCCCTCCTCGGTGTCATGCGACTCTTTAGTGTTACAAGGTCTCAGGTGTGAATGGGGAGCAGGTTCAATTTGGTGTTATCGCTCGCACTCTGTCATACTGGTCACTGGAAGTTCAACATGGCACCTCATGGAAGGGACTCTCTGAGGATCTGAAAAAAAGAATTGTTGCTCTACATAAAGATGGCCTAGGCTATAAGAAGATTACCAAGACCCTGAAACTGAGCTGAAGCACTGTGGCCAAGACCATACAGTGGTTTAACAGGACAGGTTCCACTCAGAACAGGCCTTACCATGGTCGACCAAAGAAGTTGAGTTCATGTGCTCAGCGTCATATCCAGAGGTTTTCTGTGGGAAATAGATGTATCAGTGCTGCTAGCATTGCTGCAAAGGTTGAAGGGGTGGGGGGTCAGCCTGTCAGTGCTCAGACCATATGCCGCACATTGCATCAAATTTGTCTGCATGGCTATCGTCCCAGAAGGAAGCCTCTTCTAAAGATGATGCACAAGAAAGCCCGCGAACAGTTTGCTGAAGACAAGCAGACTAAGGATATGGATTACTGGAACCATGTCCTGAGGTCTGATGAGACCAAGATAAACTTATTTGGTTCAGATGGTGTCAAGCATGTGTGGCGGCAACCAGGTGAGGAGTACAAAAACAAGTGTATCTTGCCTACAGTCAAGCATGGTGGTGGGAGTGTCATGGTCTGGGGCTGCATGAGTGCTGCCGGCACTGGGGAGCTACAGTTCATTGAGGGAACCATGACTGCCAACATGTACTGTGACATACTGAAGCAGAGCATGATCCCCTCCCTTCAGAGTATTCCAACATGATAACGACCCCAAACACACCTCCAAGATGACCAATGCCTTGCTAAAGAAGCTGAGGGTAAAGGTGATGGACTGGCCAAGCATGTCTCCAGACCTAAACACTATTGAGCATCTGTGGGGCATCCTCAAACGGAAGGTGGAGGAGCGCAAATTCTCCAACATCCACCAGCTCCGTTATGTTGTCATGGAGGAGTGGAAAAGGACTCCAGTGGCAACCTGCAAAGCTGTGGTGTACTCCATGCCCAAGAGGGTTAATAATGGTGGTTACAGAAAATTTTGACACTTTGGGTCCAATTTGGACATTTTCACTTATGGATGTACTCACTTTTGTTGCCAGCGGTTTAGACATTAATGGCTGTGTGTTGAGTTATTTTGGAGGGGACAGCAAATTTACACTGTTATACAAGCTGTACTCTCACTACTTTACATTGTAGGAAAGTGTAATTTCTTCAGTGTTGTCACATGAAAAGATATAATAAAATATTTACAAAAATGTGAGGGGTGTACTCACTTTTATGAGATACTGTATGTATTTTTCCCTATCATCCTGTCCCAAGTGACAATGGGCATCAGTTATTATTGAAATAGCTGATCTCCCTAGTTTTGTCAGGCCCCGGAAGCAGCACTGCTCTTTGCATATGTAAAAAGTGCTGGACCAGTTGCGGCCGGTCCACAAGGGGTGCCGAAACCCCCCCCCAGCTCACGGTGCTGCCCCCCAGCTCGCAACATCTGTGTGGCCATGCACTGTGCGGGGCGCCGGACCAATAGGTTTCTACCACATCCATCACCCCCTCACAGGCACGTGACCACATCCAGAGGCCCCAATTGACCAGTTTTATATTGTCCTAGGGGCGCAGAGCCCTTCCACCCTGTGATGCCAGCCAATTTTCAGCATTGGCTTCCGGCTTCCTGGCCATTCAGAGTGGGTGAAGACAGAAGCTGCGGCGTCAGACAGTCCAGGGGAGCTCCGCCATAGGGTGAGTGCGGACCTGGAGGGGGCCGCCCGAGCCCCCCTCCCCCAAAAAAAAATCCTCCAGCACCAGCTGCCACTGTGCTGGACACTTTGAATTATTTTTCTTCACTGTCCATGCTCTTCAGTTGTGTACTGAGCCCCGCCACCTCTCAGTCTGGACAGTCACTTGCAGTTCCTCCCAACTTCTGCTCCTGACATCCACAGTGATAAGTCTGCCCACCACTGATTGGAAAATGGACAGTAATAGCTAACTTCACCGCAATTCACACCGGAGCCGCTGCGGAGATATGTGAACCGGCTCCATAGAGAGCCGGTCACAATCTCCTGCTATGCGAATTGGATGCAGAGAAACCCACATCCAATTCCCATAAGTGTGAACCCAGCCTAAAGCAGAACTAAACTCTCTCAATCAACAGTAAAGTAGAATTCAGGTCTAGATCTAGCTGAGCTTAAAGCGGAGTTCCGCCCAAAAAATTAAAATTAAAGTCAGCAGCTATAAATACTGCAGCTGCTGACTTTTAATATATGGAAACTTACCTGTCCAGGGCGCCCGCGATGTCGGCACCCGAAGCCGACCCATCCCTCGGCTCCGGGTACAGAAGACGGCATCTTGAGTAAGGGAATCAGGAAGTGAAGCTGCTCTTCCTCACTGTTCCCTGCTGTCTTCTGGGACCTGTGTGTCTCCCAGAAGACAGCGGAGGGGGCGGAGGAGGGGCCAGACATGGTGTAGATCGCCGCAAAATCTGCGGCGATCTATGCCCCGAAGTGGGAGCAAATACCTGGATTATACAGGTATCTGCTCCTCCCTCCCCTCTGAAAGGTGCCAAATGTGACACCGGAGGGAGGAACCGGAAAAGCGGAAGTTCCATTTTTGGGTAGAACTCCGCTTTAGGACCCCTTTCACACTGGGGCGCTTTCAGGTGCTTTTGGGCTAAAAATAGTGCCTGTAAAGCACCTGAAAAATGCCTCCCCTGCAGTCCCAGTGTGAAAGCCCGAGTGCTTTCACACTGGGACGCTGCGCTGGCAGGACGTTAAAAAAAGTCCCGCAAGTAGCATCTTTGGAGCGGTGAAAGAGTGGTGTATACACCGCTCCTGTCCGTTGAAATAAATGGGCACTGCTGCCGAAGTGCCTGAAAAGCGCTTCCACAGCGGCGCTGCACGGGTGCATTTAAAAGCACCCCGCTAGCGGCCAAATAGCGCCGCTAAAACGACGGTAAAGCGCAGCGAAAATTAGCAGCGCTTTACCATCAATGCCCGTCCCAGTGTGAAAGCAGCCTTAAACTGATCCCTCCAACCTTCTAACCCCTATTCTAACTATGCTGTAGAAGAAAGATGCTTATTAGGGATGAGCTCGGTGTTCGAGTCGAACATAAGTTCGACTCGAACATCGGCTGATCGCGCGTTCGGCGAACAACGAACGATTTGGGCCGTTTGCGCCAAATTCGAGTGACGCGAACGGCCCACAATACACTGCGCCATCGCAGTGTAATCCCGGCGCTGTGATTGGCCAAGCATGCACTGTGACCCTGCATGCTTGGCCAATCACAGCGCCGGCAGCGAGGAGAGCAATGATTGGCCACAGGCAGGATGCCTGTGGCCAATTATAGCTGAGGGGGTTTAGTACACGCCCCACACTATAAAAGGCCGCCAGTGCGGCGGCCTCGTGTAGTGTGTTCCGGAGCAGGGAAAGTGAAGGATAGGCAGGGACAGTGTCAAATCTATTCTTTGCTAAACCTTGTGTGTAGGGAGAGAGAAGGATAGGCAGGGAGAGTGTCAGTGTCATATACTTTGATAAACCTTGTGTGTAGGGAGAGAGAAGGATAGGCAGGGAGAGTGTCAGTGTCATATACTTTGATAAACCTTGTGTGCAGGGAGAGAGAAGGATAGGCAGGGGACAGTGTCAGTGTCATTGTTGCTAAGCCTCCTGCACATTATACACCTGAAGTTAGCCCGTATTGCTGCTTTTTCCTGGTGTGTTACACCAACAGGCATTTGCAGCACTTACAGCGGGCGGAGTGTGCCTCCTGATCATATTACACCTGAAGTTAGCCTGTATTGCTGCTTTTTCCTGGTGTGTTACACCAACAGGCATTTGCGGCACTTACAGCGGGCGGAGTGTGCCTCCTGATCATATTACACCTGAAGTTAGCCTGTATTGCTGCTTTTTCCTGGTGTGTTACACCAACAGGCATTTGCGGCACTTACAGCGGGCGGAGTGTGCCTCCTGATCATATTACACCTGAAGTTAGCCTGTATTGCTGCTTTTTCCTGGTGTGTTACACCAACAGGCATTTGCGGCACTTACAGCGGGCGGAGTGTGCCTCCTGATCATATTACACCTGAAGTTAGCCTGTATTGCTGCTTTTTCCTGGTGTGTTACACCAACAGGCATTTGCGGCACTTACAGCGGGCGGAGTGTGCCTCCTGATCATATTACACCTGAAGTTAGCCTGTATTGCTGCTTTTTCCTGGTGTGTTACACCAACAGGCATTTGCAGCACCTACAGCAGGCGTAGTGTGATTCCTGCAAAATATACTCCTGAAGCTAGGCCTTATTGCTGGTTTTCCCATTTCCCTGCAGGCCATTAGAATGTCTGGAAGGCAAACAAGGAGAGGCAGACAGTCAGGAGCCAATAAAAGAGGGCAAGCAGGCTCTGTGTCTAGAGACAACAGTGCTGGTCGTGGACGCGGTGCATCGCCATCAGCAGGTGGCCATGGGACACGCTTGTCCTTCTTTTCGGCAACTGGACGTGTTGAGCCGCATCATGCCGAAGACTTGGTAGAGTGGATGAACAAGCCCTCCTCATCCTCCTCATCCTCTCTCACCCAGGCTCAGGGTACTGGCAAAGCAGCTGCCAAAGCGTCCTCTTCCCTGGTATCAATGTCATCATCAGTCACTCCTTCCCTAGACCAACCATGTCCTCCTGAGGAGTCCCCCGAACTGTTTGAGCACAGTGTTGGGTACATGCTCCAGGAGGATGTCCAGCGTTTCGAAGGGTCTGATGATGATACCCAGCTAGAGGAAGGCAGTAGCGTGAGAGCAGAGAGAGGGGATGCTCAAGAAGGACACCAATCTGGCAGTCATGTTCCAGCAGCTGCAGCATACTGCCAGATTGGCTCCAGTGATGAGGAAGGAGGGGATGATGAGGTCACTGACTCAACGTGGGTGCCTAATAGGAGAGAGGAGGAGGAGGAGGATGAGGAGGAGGCACATCTCCAACGAGGCAGGATGCCCTCGGGGGGCCAGCGTAAGGGCAGCACACCGACGGAATCACACCGCAGAGCTCCGCCCGTTATTCAAAAAGTTCTTTGGTGTGGGCCTTTTTTGAGTCGAGTGCATCAGATCGCACAGCTGCTGTTTGCAACATATGTCTCAAGCGTATATCGCGTGGCCAAAACATCACCCGCTTGGGCACCACATGCTTGACCAGACATATGTTGACCTGCCATGCAGCTCGTTGGCAAGCCTACCTTAAAGACCCACACCAAAGAACAAAGCGGACCTGTTCTTGCACCGCATCAGCTGGGATCTCCAACCCCACTATACCTTCAGTCCTCTCTGAAACCTGCACTGAGAGGAATGAAGGTGTAGAATTAGGTGTGTCACAGCCAAGTACTTGCAGGCACTCTGCTAGCAGTACACCGACGTCCGATTCTAGCAGGCAAATTTCCCTGCCCCAGCTGCTGGACCGTCGAAAGAAGTTCACTTCCAGCCATACACATGCCCAGCGGTTGAATGCTAGCTTGGCTAAATTGCTAGCGCTTCAACTGCTGCCTTTTCAGTTGGTAGACTCGACCCCCTTCCGTGAGTTTGTGCAATGTGCGGTTCCTCAGTGGCAGGTTCCCAAACGCCACTTTTTCTCACGGAAGGCGAGTCCGGCTCTCTACCGGCATGTGGAAGGCAATGTCTTGGCCTCGCTGGACAGGGCGGTCAGCGGTAGGGTGCATATTACCGCTGACTCATGGTCCAGCAGGCATGGACAGGGACGTTACCTTTCTTTCATGGCCCATTGGGTCACTCTTTTGGCATCTGGGATGGATGCAGGACAAGGTGCAGTAGTGTTGGAGGTTGTTCCACCGCCACGCCTCCAAAATGCTACTACTGGTTGTGACACACCTCTGTCCTCCACCCCCTCCTCTTCTTCTTCCTCCATGGCCTCTTCCTGTGCTTTGTCCTCGGAACCAGCGGTGCTCCGTAGGCGTTCAAGGGGCTACGCAATTACGCAGGCCAAAAGATGCCATGCCGTGCTTGCGCTGGTGTGTTTGGGGGACAGGAGCCACACTGGGGCAGAGGTTCTGTCTGCTCTGCAGGGGCAGGCCGAGAGGTGGTTGACGCCACGCCAGCTTAAGCCAGGAATGGTAGTTTGCGACAATGGCACCAACCTCCTCTCCGCTCTCCGACAGGGACAACTGACCCATGTGCCCTGTGTGGCTCACGTCCTTAACCTGGTGGTGCAGCGGTTCTTGGGCAGGTACCCTGGCTTACAGGATGTCCTGAGGCAGGCCAGGAAAGTCTGTGTGCATTTCCGCAGATCTTATAATGCCAGTGCTCGCCTGGCTGAGCTGCAAAAGGAGTTGAACCTGCCCAAGAACCGCCTTATATGTGACATGCCCAGCAGGTGGAACTCAACGTTGGCCATGCTGCAGCGGCTGCACACGCAGCAGAGGGCCATCAATGAGTACCTGTGTGACTACGGCACCAGGACAGGGTCAGGGGAGCTCAGGTTTTTTTCACCACGCCAGTGGGGCATGATCAGGGATGCATGCACTGTCCTGGCACCATTTGAGGAGGCCACGAGGATGGTGAGCAGTGACAGTGCATGCATCAGTGACACTGTACCTCTTGTCCACCTGTTGGAATAATGGACAGGGCACTTGAGGCAGAACAGAGGCAGGAAGAAGAGGACTTCCTTGCCTCTCAAGGCCCCCTTTACCCAGACAGTGTTCCTTCTGTCCCACCCATCGCACAGGAAGAAGAGGAGGAGGAGGAGGAGGAGGATTGTGTCAGCATGGAGGTGGAGCCTGGCAATACGGGATCATCAGCAGCGGTCTTTTAGGGATGATTTACAGTCCCAAGAAACCAGTGGACTTGTACGTGGCTGGGAGGAGGTGGCTGCGGATCATGTCGTCCTTAGTGACCCAGAGGACTCCGGACCGAATGCCTAAGCTAAACTACGCTGCATGGCCTCCCTGATCCTGCAAAGTCTGCGGAAGGATCCTCGTATTCTTCGGATCAAGGAGAGGGACCATTACTGGCTGGCCACTCTCCTTGATCCACGGTACAAGGGTAAGGTTGCGGACCTTATCTTACCGTCGCAGAGGGAGCAGAGGATGAGACAACTCCGGGAGGCCTTGCAGAAAGGTCTGTGCAATGTGTTCCCAGAGACTGGGAGGTTACAAACTCCTGGTCCTGGACAACGAGTTGCTGAGGCTTCGGTCAGTCAAAGAAGGAGCGGTGGGGAAGGTGGCCGTCTGACCGATGCGTTCAGACAATTCTTTAGTCCGCAGCCCCAAGGTATGATCGGTTCCAGCATCCATCGCCAGCGTCTGATATACATGGTGCAGGAATACCTAGGGGCAAGGTCAGACTTGGACACCTTCCCCACCGAAAATCCTCTGGCTTACTGGGTCTTGAGGATGGATCACTGGCCAGAGCTAGCATAGTATGCAATTGAGCTACTGGCCTGTCCTGCATCCAGCGTTCTTTCAGAACGCACATTCAGTGCTGCTGGAGGATTTGTCACGGATCACAGGGTGCGCCTGTCCACCGACTCTGTTGATCGACTGACCTTCATAAAGATGAACCAGTCTTGGATCACCACCAGCTACCAAACACCTGAAGCTGATATAACAGACTTATTTATTTTCAAATGTCACATCCCTTCAAGACTGATGCTGATGCTGAGAGACTGTCCTGTTATGTTGACTGACTATCGTCCTCCTCCTCAATGATCCGATTGATGATGATAGCTTGGAAGAACATTTTTGTTTCTGGGTGCCGCCACCAGTGGCTAAGGCCCAATTTTTCAGCCCCTGTTTAACAGGGGCATGTAATTACAATTTTTGATGCAATACTTTGCAACAGGGCTCATTGCTGTGCTCCAAGTACAGTATCTGTGAGGGGTTGCAGTGTTGTGGCACCACCACCAAAGGCCCAATTTTTCAGCCCCTGTTCAACAGGGGCATGCAATTACAATTCTTGATCTAATAATTCACAGCAGGGCCCATTCCTGCGCCCACCAAGAGTAACTGTGAGGCCTTACAGTGTTGTGTCAACACCACCACCACCACCACCAAAGGCCCAATTTTTCAGCCCCTGTTCAACAGGGGCATGCAATTACAATTCTTGATCTACTAATTCACAGCAGGGCCCATTCCTGCGCCCACCAAGAGTAACTGTGAGGCCTTACAGTGTTGTGTCAACACCACCACCACCAAAGGCCCAATTTTTCAGCCCCTGTTCAACAGGGGCATGCAATTACAATTCTTGATCTAATAATTCACAGCAGGGCCCATTCCTGCGCCCACCAAGAGTAACTGTGAGGCCTTACAGTGTTGTGTCAACACCACCACCACCACCACCAAAGGCCCAATTTTTCAGCCCCTGTTCAACAGGGGCATGCAATTACAATTCTTGATCTAATAATTCACAGCAGGGCCCATTCCTGCGCCCACCAAGAGTAACTGTGAGGCCTTACAGTGTTGTGTCAACACCACCACCACCACCACCAAAGGCCCAATTTTTCAGCCCCTGTTCAACAGGGGCATGCAATTACAATTCTTGATCTAATAATTCACAGCAGGGCCCATTCATGCGCCCACCAAGAGTAACTGTGAGGGCTCACAGTGTTGTGGCAACACCAACATGTAAGGGGCAAATTTCAGCTGAGTATATACGGCAGGCCCCTACTTTCAAACATCCAACTTACAAACGACTCCTCCTTGCAAACGGAAGGATACAACAGGAAGTGAGAGGAAATCTACCCCTAGGAAGGCAAATTCTCTCCTGTAAGAGTTAATATGGGAAAAAAAGTGTCTCCTCTCAACTGATGCTTTATCACCAATTCTTGTTTCAATAAAAACCCCAAATTTTCAAAAAACATTTGTCATTAGGACGGAAAGTGAGGTGAACTGTTCTGAACAGGTGCACACTGCACAGACAGCAAAACTAACGTTACAGGGGTGATAACCCTTCCCTATGTTTTCCAAAAAGCTTAAAAATATATTTCTTGGCTGGAGCTACACTTAAACAATGTACCTGTTCAAAATTACAAACAGATTCTAGATAAGAACAAACCTACAGTCCCTGTCTTGTATGCACCGCCTGTATACGGCTGTTCAGAGTATATAGGGCCTTTTTTATTTTGTGTGCGGGGTTCCCCTTAATATCCATACAAGACCCAAAGGGGCTGGTAATGGGCTGGGGTGGGGGGGGGGGGGGGTGTGTGATGGGGTAGCTATGCCATTTTTCTTAAAGATTTTCATCCATATTACCGGGACCAGACATTACATTAAAGCCGCAAGCAGTTTTAAATGGCTTTTTTTCCTTTAGAAATGTAATTTTGTGCAGGGACAGTTCTAAACACGGGAAACACGTGGCACTTCACAGGCATACTTTAGACACCCCCCAGGTACGATATTTAAAGGAATATTTGACTTTTTTTTTTTCACTTGCATCATTAAAATGACTGCTCCCGAAAAACGGCAGTTTTTAAAACTTTTTTTTGGATTGATACATGTCCCCTGGTGCAGAACCCGGGTTCCCAAACCCTTTTTAGGACAATAACATGCATAATAGTCGTTATAATTAGCACTTTAGATTTCGAACTTTCGCATCCATTGTATTTAATAGGGTTCTAAAGTTCATGCGAACTTTCGGTCCGTTCACGGGTTCTGATGCGAACCGAACCCGGGGGTGTTCCGCTCATCACTAATGCTTATACTTTCCTATTCTCAGGGCGCTCTGGTCCAGTCAGGTGATCTCCCCAGTGGCCGCTGACTTTAGGGGAGAGGAGAAATCAGCAACAACAGATAGAATGCTTGAGTGGTGACGTCACCCAAAGCCTTACTATGGGGCATCCATTGTTTTCTGTCCCTTCCCCTGAAGCTGCCGCTGGGAGCCGATTATGTTACTGGACCTGAGCACCCTGAGAATAGGTAAGTATAAGCATCTTCCTTCAACAGGGTAGTTAGAATAGGAGGTAAGAGACGTTTTTATGCTTAGTTGGATCTAGCCTGGATTTCCACTTTAATGATTATATATCCTTGCTGTACATTTTTTATACATTTCTTCAATTGCTTCCTGGTTTCTGGCCTAGGCCAAAATTATGCCACACATCCTAGGAGTCTTTATGGGCATTTCTCTTCTTTCATCAGGAGGAGAGGCTTTCTCAGCTCTAAGGGCAGATGGATTCCAGGAAGCAAATGCTGCATGAATATTCTGCCCTTACTCAAGATGTCTGTGGCCAGAAATGCTAGGGGGTATTTTATTTTTGTTATTTAGGTATATATATTTTTTTTTTTTTTTTTAAATCCTTTACAATCACTTTGTGCTCTATTTGTGCTTTGCTTAAGTTGCCAAAATAAAGATTTAAGCTACTATTCTTTATTGGCTACATCATGTAAAACAGGATTAATGCTAATGCGTTTCGGCTATTACAGCCTTCCTCATAGCTCATGCTATGAGGAAGGCTGTAATGGCTGAAACGCATTAGCAATGATTTTGTTTTACATGATGTAGCCAATGAAGAATATTAAAAGGAGTTATTGAGGTACCAGCTTAAAAGGGGTTGTAAAAGTTTGTTTTTTTATTTTCTAAATAGGTTCCTTTAAGCTAGTGCATTGTTGGTTCACTTACCTTTTCCTTCGATTTCCCTTCTAAATGGTTTTTTTTCTTTGACTGAATTTCTCACTTCCTGTTTCTCCTCAGGGGCGAGCACGCTGACTAACCCCCAGCCAGAGTGGCTCGGATGATGGGGGCAAGCTTACTGAGGAGGAACAGGAAGTGAGAAATTCAGACAAAGAAAAAAAACATTTAGAAGGTAAATCGAATGAAAAGGTAAGTGAACCAACAATGCACTAGCTTAAAGGAACCTATTTAGAAAATAAAAAACGAACCTTTACAACCTCTTTAAATCTTTATTTTGGATGTCTACTAGGGGAGTTGGACCCCCCAGCCTGAGCACCGAATGTCAGCAAGTATTTACTACTCCTGCGGTTAAGCTTGGGTATCTTTTGCTTGTAAGTTGCCAAAATATCCTTAAAGGCTCATGCACAGGGTCGATTAGGGCCATATATCACCAATAGGGATGAGCCGAACACCCCCGGGTTCGGTTCGCACCAGAACCTTCGAACGGACCGAAAGTTCGCCGCGAATTTTCGAACCCTATTCGTTATAATGGACGCGAACGTTCGAAATCAAAATTGCTAATTACAACGGCCAATATGCATGTTAATGTCATAAAACAGGTTTGGGGACCCGGGTCCTGCCCCAGGGGACATATATCAATGCAAAAAGAAATTTTAAAAACTAAAGTTTTTTCGGGAGCAGTCATTTTAATGATGCATAAAGTGAAAAAAAAAAAAGTGAAATTTTCCTTTAAATATGGTACCTGGGGGGTGTCTAAAGTATGCCTGTGAAGTGGCATGTGTTTCCCGTGTTTAGAACTGTCCTTGCACAAAATGACATTTGTAAAGGAAAAAAAGAAGCCATTTAAAACCACTTGCGGCTTTAATGTCATGTCTTGTCCTGGCCGCCATATGGCTGAAAATCCTTGAGAAAAATGGCATGGCTACCCCATCACCCCCCCCCCCCCACCCCAGCCCCTTTGGGTCTTGTATGGATACTAAGGGGGACCCCGCACCCAAAATAAAACCCTATACCTACAACCCTATATACTCTGAACAGCAGTATATAGGTGGTGCAAACAAGACATGGACTGTAGGTTTGTTCTTAAGTAGAATCTGAACAGGTACATTATGAAGTGTAGCTACATCCCAAAAAAATCAATTTTTAAGCTTTTTGGAGAACATAGGGAGGGGTTATCACCCCTGTAACATTTGCTGTCTTTGCACATCTGTTCAGAACATGTCACCTCACTTTCCGTCCCAATGACAAATGTTTTTGGAAAAGTGGGGTTTTAATTGAAACAAGGATTGGTGATAAAGCATCAGTAGAGAGGAGATACCTTTTTCCCAAATTAAATCTAACAGGATAGAATTTTCCTTCCTAGGGGTAGATTTCCTCTCACTTCCTGTTTTCTCTTGCCGTTTGCAAGTAGGAGTCGTTTGTAAGTTGGATGTTTGAAAGTAGGGGCCTGCCGAATATACTCTGCAGAAATTTGCCCTATTAGATGTTGGTGTAGCCACAAGACTGGTGGGCACAGGAATGGGCCCTGCTGTGAGTTAATAGATCAAGATTTGTACTTGCATGCACCTGTTGAACCGGGCAGAAAAATTGGGCCTTTGGTGGTGGTGGTGGTGGTGGTGGACGGTGTTGCCACAAGACTGTAAGCCCTCACAGTTACTCTTGGTGGGTGCAGGAATGGGCCCTGCTGTGAGTTATTAGATCAAGATTTGTAATTGCATGCACCTGTTGAACAGGGCAGAAAAATTGGGCCTTTGGTGGTGGTGGTGGTGGTGGACGGTGTTGCCACAAGACTGTAGGCCCTCATAGTTACTCTTGGTGGGCGCAGGAATGGGCCCTGCTGTGAACTATTAGATCAAGATTTGTAATTACACGCCCCTGTTAAACAGGGGCTGAAAAATTGTGCCTTAGGCATTGGTGCTGGTGCCACAACACTGCAACCCCTCACAGATACTGTACTTGGAGCACAGCAGTCACACCTGTTGCGAAGCATCTTTTTAAAAAATTGTAATTACACGCCCCTGTTATACAGGGGCTGAAAAATTGTGCCTTAGGCACTGGTGCTGGTGCCACAACACTGCAACCCCTCACAGATACTGTACTCTGAGCACAGCAATGAGACCTGTTGCAAAGCATTGCCTAAAAATTGTAATTACACGCCCCAACAGGGGCTGAAAAATTGTGCCTTAGGCACTGGTGCTGGTGCCACAACACTGCAACCCCTCACAGATACTGTACTCTGAGCACAGCAGTCACACCTGTTGCGAAGCATCTTTTTAAAAAATTGTAATTACACGCCCCTGTTATACAGGGGCTGAAAAATTGTGCCTTAGGCACTGGTGTGGTGGCATGGATCATTGAGGAGGAGGAAGAGGATAGTCAGTGAACATAACAGGACAGTCACTCAGCATCAGCATAGGCAGTCTTGAAGGGATGTGACATTATAAATTATTCCGTTATATCCGCTTCAGGTGTCTGGTAGCTGGTGGTGATCCAAGACTGATTCATTTTTATGAAGGTCAGTCGATCAACCGAGTCGGTGGACAGGCGCACCCTATGATCGGTGACAAATCCTCCAGCAGCACTGAATGTGCGTTCGGAAAGAACGCTGGATGCAGGACAGGCCAGTAGCTCAATTGCATACTGTGCAAGCTCTGGCCAGTGATCCATCCTCAGGACCCAGTAAGCCAGAGGATTTTCGGTGGGAAAGGTGTCCAAGTCTGACCTTGCCCCTAGGTATTCCTGCACCATGTATATCAGACGCTGGCGATGGTTGCTGGAACCGATCATACCTTGGGGCTGCGGACTAAAAAATTGTCTGAACGCATCGGTCAGACGTCCACCTTCCCCACCGCTCCTTCTGCTACTGACCGAAGCCTCAGCAACTCGTCGTCCAGGACCAGGAGTTTGTAACCTCCCAGTTTCTGGGAACGCGTTGCACAGACCTTTCTGCAAGGCCTCCCTGAGATGTCTCATCCTCTGCTCCCTCTGCGACGGCAAGATAAGGTCCGCAACCTTACCCTTGTACCGTGGATCAAGGAGAGTGGCCAGCCAGTAATGGTCACTCTCCTTGATCCGAAGAACACGAGGATCCTTCCGCAGGCTTTGCAGGATCAGGGAGGCCATGCAGCGTAGGTTAGCTGAGGCATTCGGTCCGGAGTCTTCTGGGTCACTGAGGATGACATGATCGCCAGCCACCTCCTCCCAGCCACGTACAAGTCCACTGGTTTGTTGGGACTGTACATCATCCCTAAAAGACTGCTGCTGCTGATGCTGAGTGCCAGGCTCCACCTCCATGCTCACACAATCCTCCTCCTCCTCCTCCTCCTCCTCCTCTTCCTGTGTGATGGGTGGGACAGAAGGAACATTGTCTGGATAAAGGGGGCCTTGAGAGACAAGGAAGTCCTCCTCTTCCTGCCTCTGTTCTGCCTCAAGTGCCCTGTCCATTATCCCACGCAGCGTATGCTCCAACAGGTGGACAAGAGGTACAGTGTCAGTGATGCATGCACTGTCACTGCTCACCATCCTCGTGGCCTCCTCAAATGGTGAGAGGACAGTGCATGCATCCCTGATCATGCTCCACTGGCGTGGGGAAAAAAAGCCAAGCTCCCCTGACCCTGTCCTGGTGCCGTAGTCGCAAAGGTACTCATTGATGGCCCTCTGCTGCGTGTGCAGTCGCTGCAGCATGGCCAACGTTGAGTTCCACCTGGTGGGCATGTCACATATTAGGCGGTTCTTGGGCAGGTTCAGCTCCTTTTGCAGCTCAGTCAGCCGAGCACTGGCATTATAAGATCGGCGGAAATGCACACAGACTTTCCTGGCCTGCCTCAGGACATCCTGTAAGCCTGGGAACCTGCCCAAGAACCGCTGCACCACCAGGTTGAGGACGTGAGCCATACAGGGCACATGGGTGAGCTGCCCCTGTCGCAGGGCGGAGAGGAGGTTGGTGCCATTATCAGAAACGACCATTCCTGGCTTAAGCTGGCGTGGCGTCAACCACCTCTCGGCCTGCCCCTGCAGAGCTGCCAGAACCTCTGGCCCAGTGTGGCTCCTGTCCCCCAAACACACCAGCGCAAGCACGGCATGGCATCTTTTTGCCTGCGTACTCGCGTAGCCCCTTGTACGCCTACGGAGCACCGCTGGTTCCGAGGACAGAGCACTCGAAGAGGACATGGAGGAAGAAGAAGAGGAGGGGGTGGAGGAGAGAGGTGTGTCACAACCAGTAGTAGCATTTTGGAGGCGTGGTGGCGGAACAACCTCCAACACTACTGCACCTTGTCCTGCATCCCTCCCAGCTGCCAATAGAGTGACCCAATGGGCCGTGAAAGAAAGATAACGTCCCTGTCCATGCCTGCTGGACCATGAGTCAGCGGTAATATGCACCTTACCGCTGACCGCCCTGTCCAGCGAGGCATGGACATTGCCTTCCACATGCCAGTAGAGAGACGGAATCGCCTTCCGTGAGAAAAAGTGGCGTTTGGGAACCTGCCACTGAGGAACCGCACATTGAACAAACTCACGGAAGGGGGCCGAGTCTATCAACTGAAAAGGCAGCAGTTGAAGTGCTAGCAATTTAGCCAAGCTAGCATTCAACCGCTGGGCATGTGGATGGCTGGGAGTATACTTCTTTCGACGGTCCAGCAGCTGGGGCAGGGAAATTTGCCTGCTACAATCGGACGTCGGTGTACTGCAAGTACTTGGTTGTGACACACCTAATTCTACACCTTCAGTCCTCTCAGAGCAGCTTTCAGAGAGGACTGAAGATATAGTGGGGATGGAGATCCCAGCTGATGAGGAGCAAGGAGAGGTCCGCTTTGTTCTTTGGTGTGGGTCTTTTATGTGTGCTTGCCAACGAGCTGCATGGCAGGTCGACATATGTCTGCTCATGCTTGTGGTGCCCAAGCGGCTGATGTTTTGGCCACGCGAGATACGCTTGAGACAAATATTGCAAATAGCAGTGGTGCGATCTGATGCACTCGTCTCAAAAAAGGCCCACACCAAAGAACTTTTGTGATAACGTGGAGAGGCAGCGCCCTGCACAGGCGGAGCTCTGCGGTGTGGTACAGTTGCTGTGCTGGCCTCTAGCTGGCCTCCAGGGGGCATCCTGCCTCGTTGGACATGTGACGCTGCATCCTCCTCCTCCTCCTCCTCTCTCCCTTCAGGCACCCACGTGGAGTCAGTGACCTCATCATCCCCTCCCTCTTCACCACTAGAGCAAACCTGGCAGTAAGCTGCAGCTGGTGGAACACTACTGCCAGATTGCTGTCCTTCAGCATCCCCTCTCTCTGCGCGCACACTACTGACTTCCTCAAGCTGGGTATCATCATCCGAGCCTTCGAATCGTTGGGCATCCTCCTGGAGCATGTACCCAACACTGTGCTCAAACAGTTCGGGGGACTCCTCAGGAGGACATGGTGGGTCTAGGGAAGGGGTGGCTGATGATGCCATTGAGTACGCATTGGCAGCTGCTCTGCCAGTACCCTGAGCCTGGGTGAGAGAGGATGAGGAGGATGAGGAGGGCTTGGTCATCCATTCTACCAAGCCTTCGGCATGATGCGGCTCCACATGTCCAGCTGCCGAAAACAAAGACAAGCGTGTCCCATGGCCACGTGCTGATGACGATGCACGACCACGTCCACGGCCAGCACTGTTGTCTCTAGAAACAGAGCCTGCCTGCCCTGTGTTCTTGCCTCGGCACGCTCTGCCTCTCCTTGGCGGTCTTCCAGCCATTGTAGTCGGTAGTGTATATAGTATAAAAAATAGAACTCCTATGTGTGCTCACAACACACTGTAGGTCCTATGGGTGCTGACACTAACACACTATAGGTACTATGTGTGCTGCTGACAAGAAAATATAGGAGCTCTGTTTGCTGCCACTAACACACTAGAAGTCCTATTGGTGCTTCTGAGATGAAAATATAGGAGCTCTGTTTGCTGCCACTAACACACTAGAAGTCCTATGGGTGCTGCTGAGAAGAAAATATAGGAGCTCTGTGTGATGCCACTAACACACTAGAAGTCCTATGGGTGCTGCTGAGAAGAAAATATAGGAGCTCTGTGTGATGCCACTAACACACTAGAAGTCCTATTGGTGCTTCTGAGATGAAAATATAGGAGCTCTGTTTGCTGCCACTAACACACTAGAAGTCCTATGGGTGCTTCTGAGATGAAAATATAGGAACTCTGTGTGATGCCACTAACACACTAGAAGTCCTATGGGTGCTGCTGAGAAGAAAATATAGGAGCTCTGTGTGATGCCACTAACACACTAGAAGTCCTATGGGTGCTTCTGAGATGAAAATATAGGAACTCTGTGTGATACCACTAACACACTGGAAGTCCTATGGGTGCTTCTGAGAAGAAAATATAGGAGCTCTGTTTGCTGCCACTAACACACTAGAAGTCCTATGGGTGCTGCTGAGAAGAAAATATAGGAGCTCTGTGTGATGCCACTAACACACTAGAAGTCCTATGGGTGCTTCTGAGATGAAAATATAGGAGCTCTGTGTGATGCCACTAACACACTAGAAGTCCTATGGGTGCTGCTGAGAAGAAAATATAGGAGCTATGTGTGATGCCACTAACACACTAGAAGTCCTATGGGTGCTTCTGAGATGAAAATATAGGAGCTCTGTGTGATGCCACTAACACACTAGAAGTCCTATGGGTGCTTCTGAGATGAAAATATAGGAGCTCTGTTTGCTGCCACTAACACACTAGAAGTCCTATGGGTGCTGCTGAGAAGAAAATATAGGAGCTCTGTGTGATGCCACTAACACACTAGAAGTCCTATGGGTGCTTCTGAGATGAAAATATAGGAGCTCTGTGTGATGCCACTAACACACTAGAAGTCCTATGGGTGCTGCTGAGAAGAAAATATAGGAGCTCTGTTTGCTGCCACTAACACACTAGAAGTCCTATGGGTGCTGCTGAGAAGAAAATATAGGAGCTCTGTGTGATGCCACTAACACACTAGAAGTCCTATGGGTGCTTCTGAGATGAAAATATAGGAGCTCTGTGTGATGCCACTAACACACTAGAAGTCCTATGGGTGCTGCTGAGAAGAAAATATAGGAGCTCTGTGTGATGCCACTAACACACTAGAAGTCCTATGGGTGCTTCTGAGATGAAAATATAGGAACTCTGTGTGATGCCACTAACACACTAGAAGTCCTATGGGTGCTGCTGAGAAGAAAATATAGGAGCTCTGTTTGCTGCCACTAACACACTAGAAGTCCTATGGGTGCTTCTGAGAAGAAAATATAGGAGCTCTGTGTGATGCCACTAACACACTAGAAGTCCTATGGGTGCTTCTGAGATGAAAATATAGGAGCTCTGTGTGATGCCACTAACACACTAGAAGTCCTATGGGTGCTTCTGAGATGAAAATATAGGAGCTCTGTGTGATGCCACTAACACACTAGAAGTCCTATGGGTGCTTCTGAGATGAAAATATAGGAGCTCTGTGTGATGCCACTAACACACTAGAAGTCCTATGGGTGCTGCTGAGAAGAAAATATAGGAGCTCTGTGTGATGCCACTAACACACTAGAAGTCCTATGGGTGCTTCTGAGATGAAAATATAGGAGCTCTGTGTGATGCCACTAACACACTAGAAGTCCTATGGGTGCTGCTGAGAAGAAAATATAGGAGCTCTGTTTGCTGCCACTAACACACTAGAAGTCCTATGGGTGCTGCTGAGAAGAAAATATAGGAGCTCTGTGTGATGCCACTAACACACTAGAAGTCCTATGGGTGCTGCTGAGAAGAAAATATAGGAGCTCTGTTTGCTGCCACTAACACACTAGAAGTCCTATGGGTGCTGCTGAGAAGAAAATATAGGAGCTCTGTGTGATGCCACTAACACACTAGAAGTCCTATGGGTGCTTCTGAGATGAAAATATAGGAGCTCTGTGTGATGCCACTAACACACTAGAAGTCCTATGGGTGCTGCTGAGAAGAAAATATAGGAGCTCTGTGTGATGCCACTAACACACTAGAAGTCCTATGGGTGCTGCTGAGAAGAAAATATAGGAGCTCTGTTTGCTGCCACTAACACACTAGAAGTCCTATGGGTGCTTCTGAGAAGAAAATATAGGAGCTCTGTGTGATGCCACTAACACACTAGAAGTCCTATGGGTGCTTCTGAGATGAAAATATAGGAACTCTGTGTGATGCCACTAACACATTAGAAGTCCTATGGGTGCTGCTAAGAAGAAAATATAGGAGCTCTGTTTGCTGCCACTAACACACTAGAAGTCCTATGGGTGCTTCTGAGAAGAAAATATAGGAGCTCTGTGTGATGCCACTAACACACTAGAAGTCCTATGGGTGCTTCTGAGATGAAAATATAGGAGCTCTGTGTGATGCCACTAACACACTAGAAGTCCTATGGGTGCTTCTGAGATGAAAATATAGGAACTCTGTGTGATGCCACTAACACACTAGAAGTCCTATGGGTGCTGCTGAGAAGAAAATATAGGAGCTCTGTTTGCTGCCACTAACACACTAGAAGTCCTATGGGTGCTTCTGAGAAGAAAATATAGGAGCTCTGTGTGATGCCACTAACACACTAGAAGTCCTATGGGTGCTTCTGAGATGAAAATATAGGAGCTCTGTGTGATGCCACTAACACACTAGAAGTCCTATGGGTGCTTCTGAGATGAAAATATAGGAGCTCTGTTTGCTGCCACTAACACACTAGAAGTCCTATGGGTGCTGCTGAGAAGAAAATATAGGAGCTCTGTGTGATGCCACTAACACACTAGAAGTCCTATGGGTGCTTCTGAGATGAAAATATAGGAGCTCTGTGTGATGCCACTAACACACTAGAAGTCCTATGGGTGCTTCTGAGATGAAAATATAGGAGCTCTGTGTGATGCCACTAACACACTAGAAGTCCTATGGGTGCTGCTGAGAAGAAAATATAGGAGCTCTGTGTGATGCCACTAACACACTAGAAGTCCTATGGGTGCTTCTGAGATGAAAATATAGGAGCTCTGTGTGATGCCACTAACACACTAGAAGTCCTATGGGTGCTGCTGAGAAGAAAATATAGGAGCTCTGTTTGCTGCCACTAACACACTAGAAGTCCTATGGGTGCTGCTGAGAAGAAAATATAGGAGCTCTGTGTGATGCCACTAACACACTAGAAGTCCTATGGGTGCTTCTGAGATGAAAATATAGGAGCTCTGTGTGATGCCACTAACACACTAGAAGTCCTATGGGTGCTGCTGAGAAGAAAATATAGGAGCTCTGTGTGATGCCACTAACACACTAGAAGTCCTATGGGTGCTTCTGAGATGAAAATATAGGAACTCTGTGTGATGCCACTAACACACTAGAAGTCATATGGGTGCTGCTGAGAAGAAAATATAGGAGCTCTGTTTGCTGCCACTAACACACTAGAAGTCCTATGGGTGCTTCTGAGAAGAAAATATAGGAGCTCTGTGTGATGCCACTAACACACTAGAAGTCTTATGGGTGCTTCTGAGATGAAAATATAGGAACTCTGTGTGATGCCACTAACACATTAGAAGTCCTATGGGTGCTGCTAAGAAGAAAACATAGGAGCTCTGTTTGCTGCCACTAACACACTAGAAGTCCTATGGGTGCTTCTGAGAAGAAAATATAGGAGCTCTGTGTGATGCCACTAACACACTAGAAGTCCTATGGGTGCTTCTGAGATGAAAATATAGGAGCTCTGTGTGATGCCACTAACACACTAGAAGTCCTATGGGTGCTGCTGAGAAGAAAATATAGGAGCTCTGTGTGATGCCACTAACACACTAGAAGTCCTATGGGTGCTTCTGAGATGAAAATATAGGAACTCTGTGTGATGCCACTAACACACTAGAAGTCCTATGGGTGCTGCTGAGAAGAAAATATAGGAGCTCTGTTTGCTGCCACTAACACACTAGAAGTCCTATGGGTGCTTCTGAGAAGAAAATATAGGAGCTCTGTGTGATGCCACTAACACACTAGAAGTCCTATGGGTGCTGCTGAGAAGAAAATATAGGAGCTCTGTGTGATGCCACTAACACACTAGAAGTCCTATGGGTGCTGCTGAGAAGAAAATATAGGAGCTCTGTTTGCTGCCACTAACACACTAGAAGTCCTATGGGTGCTTCTGAGATGAAAATATAGGAGCTCTGTGTGATGCCACTAACACACTAGAAGTCCTATGGGTGCTGCTGAGAAGAAAATATAGGAGCTCTGTTTGCTGCCACTAACACACTAGAAGTCCTATGGGTGCTGCTGAGAAGAAAATATAGGAGCTCTGTTTGCTGCCACTAACACACTAGAAGTCCTATGGGTGCTTCTGAGAAGAAAATATAGGAGCTCTGTGTGATGCCACTAACACACTAGAAGTCCTATGGGTGCTGCTGAGAAGAAAATATAGGAGCTCTGTGTGATGCCACTAACACACTAGAAGTCCTATGGGTGCTGCTGAGAAGAAAATATAGGAGCTCTGTTTGCTGCCACTAACACACTAGAAGTCCTATGGGTGCTGCTGAGAAGAAAATATAGGAGCTCTGTTTGCTGCCACTAACACACTAGAAGTCCTATGGGTGCTGCTGAGAAGAAAATATAGGAGCTCTGTTTGCTGCCACTAACACACTAGAAGTCCTATGGGTGCTGTTGGGGTGCAATGCTGTGCTAACAGCACTGCGGTTGGTACTACTGCAATACTGTACTAACAGTAAGCACGCACCAGACTAATCCCCAGCAGCAGCTAATAACACGCTAACTGTGCAATCAGCAGCAATGAACGATCAATGACTTAGGTAGCAATGGTTTAGCAAAGAAATAGCCAATGGTTTAGCAAAGAAGAGCAAATCTTTCAGTATCAAGCAAAGACAGAATCAGCAGACTGATCTCTCCTAAAGCCGGAACTCATGTGACCGGGGCCGATGGCGTGGCGGCCTTTTAAATGGTGGGGCATGTACTAAAGCCCCTGAGCTGTAATTGGCTACAGGCGTCCTGCCTGTAGCCAATTATTGCTCTCCGAGTTTCGGGCGCTGTGATTGGCCAAGCATGCGGGGTCACAGTGCATGCTTGGCCAATCATCAGCCAGCAATGCACTGCGCCGGCCGCGCCGGCCGCAATGCATTGCGGGGCCGCTCGCATCACACGAATGTGATGCGAACGGCCCAAATAGTTCTGGGCTCGACGAGCGAGCGAACGCCCGGTGCTCGATTCGAACATGGGTTCGAATCGAGCACCGGGCCCATCCCTAATCACCAAGATCAGTGTATTTCTGGGGCAGCTGCATCCAGGTGTTTTTTGATCAACCATGGACAGAAAGCATGTAAAGATCAATGACATGCACATTAACACCCCATTCACACTTGTGCGACTTGTCATATGACTTTGGACATCAAAGTCGCATGACAAGTTGTATCCAATGTTTTCCAGTGAAAACCATTCTTATATTTACATAGTTGGTAAGGTTGAATAAAGACACCAGTCCATCCGTATATGTATGACTTAAAGTCGTAGCGACTTCAAAGTAGTTCATGCCCTTCTTTGGTCCGACTTTCATGCAACTTGAGGGCCATAGATTTCAATGTTAACCCTCAAAAGTTGGATGAACGTTGTACCTAAATGTTTTACATGCAACAGTGGGTCTGAATTTTCAGAGGGACAAGTCGTACAAGTGTGAATGGAGCCTAAATGTTTACCTGTAGTCAGGGATAGATGTGACCCTGGAGGCAAACTGTCTGCGCCCATACGTGAACATCTGTCCCTAACCACAGATTAGTGTCAGCCTGGTACTGATTTGTACAGACTCCTTGTCTGCATCTGATAGCAAACACCCGACCTTTCCCACTACAGAAATATGCTTTAAGGCTAGGTTCAAACCTCACCATTGATGTATAGCGCACTAAAAAGCGTTTTTTTTTTTTTAACATCACGCAGCTCAGTCCAAAAATTGGATCTGCACCTTCTTTTGAAAGCGCCCTGAACTGCAACGTACATGGGTTGCCTAGCAGTACACCATGGTGCGACACACCTTTGTTGGCACAGTACATTGGAATGTCATTCATGGCACCATTGCTGTAGTAGTGTGCTGTTCCATTGTTTTGTGAATATCTCACCACCATGTCTTTTCCAAGGACTCTCCAGCAGCTGCAATTGGAGATTTAGACAAATTGTCTGTTTTCACGGAACACCGGCAGCGTATAAACTACAGTACACTACGAGTTGGCTGTTTTCACAGAACACCAGCAGCGTATACACTACAGTACATGACTAGTTGGCTGTTTTCACAGAACACCAGCAGCGTATACACTACAGTACACGACTAGTTGGCTGTTTTCACAGAACACCAGCAGCGTATACACTACAGTACACTAGGAGTTAGCTGTTTTCACAGAACACCGGCAGCGTATACACTACAGTACACTAGGAGTTGGCTGTTTTCACAGAACACCGGCAGCGTATACACTACAGTACACTAGGAGTTGGCTGTTTTCACAGAACACCGGCAGCGTATACACTACAGTACACTACAAGTTGGCTGTTTTCACAGTACACCGGCAGCGTATACACTACAGTACACGACGAGTTGGCTGTTTTCACAGAACACCGGCAGCGTATACACTACAGTACACGTCGAGTTGGCTGTTTTCACAGAACACCGGCAGCGTATACACTACAGTACACTAGGAGTTGGCTGTTTTCACAGTACACCGGCAGCATATACACTACAGTACACTACGAGTAGGCTGTTTTCACAGAACACCGGCAGGCAGCAGCGTATACATTACAGTACACAAGTTGGCTGTTTTCACAGAACACCGGCAGCGTATACACTACAGTACACTACGAGTTGGCTGTTTTCACAGAACACCGGCAGCGTATACACTACAGTACACTAGGAGTTGGCTGTTTTCACAGAACACCGGCAGCGCATATACTATAGTACACTACGAGTTGGCTGTTTTCACAGAACACAGGCAGGTGGCAGCGTATACATTACAATACACAAGTTGGCTGTTTTCACAGAACACCGGCAGAGTATACACTACAGTACACTATGAGTTGGCTGTTTTCACAGAACACCGGCAGCGTATACACTACAGATTTTGGTTGTTTTTACAGAACACCGGCAGCGTATACACTATAGTACACGACGAGTTGGCTGTTTTCACAGAACACCGGCAGCGTATACACTACAGTACACTAGGAGTTGGCTGTTTTCACAGAACACCGGCAGCGTATACACTACAGTACACTACGAGTAGGCTGTTTTCACAGAACACCGGCAGCGCATATACTATAGTACACTACGAGTTGGCTGTTTTCACAGAACACCGGCAGGCGGCAGCGTATACATTACAGTACACAAGTTGGCTGTTTTCACAGAACACCGGCAGCGTATACACTACAGTACACTATGAGTTGGCTGTTTTCACAGAACACCGGCAGCATATACACTACGGATTTTGGTTGTTTTTACAGAACACCGGCAGTGTATACACTATAGTACACGACGAGTTGGCTGTTTTCACAGAACACCAGCAGTGTATACACTACAGTACACTAGGAGTTGGTTGTTTTCACGGAACACCGGCAGCGTATACACTACAATACACTAGGAGTTGGCTGTTTTCACAGAATACCGACAGCGTATACACTACAGTACACTAGGAGTTGGCTGTTTTCACAGAACACCGGCGGCGTATACACTATAGTACATTACGAGTTGGCTGTTTTCACAGAACACCGGCAGGCAGCAGCGTATACACTACAGTACACTACAAGTTGGCTGTTTTCACAGAACACCGGCAGCGTATACACTACAGTACATGAGGAGTTGGCTGTTTTCACAGAACACCAGGTAAAGAGGAAAAAGTTGTTACCACCTTGGAGGCGGCCATTTTGTTGGTTATTAGCACGGGTGTGTAGCGCCCCTTTACTTTTCAGGGGAGCTATGCGCCTAAATTTAGGGGTTGGTCTGAGCTGGTAGCCAGGCTCAGACCATTTTGATCGTTAGGCAATTGCTTCTGCCTATGTGATGCTGCCTGGTGTAGGGTTCCCTGTGGCCTGTAGGTGGCGCTGCCATATCAGGTCAGGGTTGAACCATGGGTGACATTGCTACGCCTTAGGGTGTCCTCTCTCGGCAGCAGTGCAGTGGGCGCGTGGTCAATCTGCTGTGCATGCCGGGAGAGGGTACATAAGGGGCAGACACCATCTTTCGAGGGGAGAGGACCCCTTGGTCCGAGCGTGACACACGTACCCCACCTTCGGTGGCCCTCATGGCCAGGGGTGCGTGTGGGTTTGATCAGGCCCAGGCACCTTTAGCCTGGGGCTGCAACTCTGCTCGTAGGCCCAGCACCTTTAGCTAGGGCCTACCCCCGAAAGAAGAAAACCAGGGTGCCCGGGAGAGGGTGACCTGTTCTAGGCAAGAGGGAAGCAGGAGTTTCGGTGAAAGGAATCGCTGCCTCGGATGAGACCTGGCTTCCTACTAGAGGAATTCAAAGATCCGCCACAGGCCTTGTGACGTCCTTGTGACCTTGTTCTACCGTTACAAGAGTCGGGAAGTTCGGGACTTGGAACTGTTCCTGATCGTATCCCAAGGAAACTTAAGTGAATATTCGAGCATCACTCCGGCTGCTAGGACTGTCAGAGAGGACTATCCGGGTAAGCAAAACCCACTCGGGATCGAGTGGTGACAATTCTACTAGTTTGTGCCTGGACCTAATTCCCCCAGTTTGCTATTCTTTCTCTCATCAATCTTTCCCTGTCTACTAAGAAAATAAACTCATCGTTAGAGTTGAAGTGGTGTGGACATTGGCCTTCTTGGGAAGAAATAGAGACTTGTCCCTATATTCTAGGAGATGAGAACCAGTTGTATGAGGTAACTCGCTGCAGAACCCAAAATAGTGAACACCGCTCAACCTCTTCAAACAGGAGGGTTCGGGCATATAGCACGGTGTGACTTGACCTGCAAGTGAGCCAAAGGCAGGAAAAAAGGGTCTGTGTGCTACAGGTGTACTAACAATGTTTACTCTTTATATTGTCTACCGTAATGTATACACTGCTGGTGTTGTCAGACAGCCGAGTCATCGAAATCTGAAATTAGTGCTGCTGGAGAGTCACTGGAAGTGACCTAATTGGAGATTTTGACAAGTTGGCTATTTTGACAGAACCCCGGCTGTTGCAGTAATGTGCAAAGGAATGTATGTGTTCCCACAATGTCTTACAGATAATTGCAGTCAAACAATGGCTTCCCATGATCAATTTTAATATTTATGTAATATATTTTTGTATAGAGGGGGGGGGACCTTCTGGCAGGGGGGCAGTTTCGCCTTTTACACCCTAGAAGCCTGGCACCGCGGTCCGCACACACCAACAGATATTGGATTAGTATAACAGACAGGAAACTATTATTTTCACAAGCAGACACCATATTTCTATAGCACATGTTTTTTCTTTTGGCTGATCTATATCTGAGCACCAGTGACTACGGCTTCTCTCCAAAGTCAGACGACACAGGTCTCTACCATACAGCGTTCGCACATGCACATTCCCCTCCGAGCCATAGAGGTCGCTGTAGAGAAGCCTCTATGGCCAACTCTATTGTTTTTTTCCCATTTTCCGGTTTGGGAACGTCACATCCGGTGTGGTTTGTGTTGGTACGGCGGTGCAGCTTCCTCTCGTTGCTCCTGTAGTGTTTGGCCGCGATGTCTCAGCGGGAATGGGGCGTAGTGGAGGTGAGTGGCAGAGCGCTGTGACTGGGTGTATGTCAGCACTGCTCTGCTATCATGTCCCTGTGTAATAAATGAGGTGACATGTCCAGAGGGATGGGAGGGGTGTACCACTCCCCACGTGTGTTGTGTGACGGAGGTAAACACACACGATGTGCATTAGGTGAGATTCATGGATTTTGTATGAATGGTAAATAATCATTTCCAAATGGGAAGGTATCAAAACTGGAGCAGCTGTGCATGGCAACCAGTCAGCTTCTAGCGTTCATTTCCAGAGCATAAAGAATTCAAGTCAGCAATACTTCTTCCCTCTCATTCAGTGGTGTGCCTGGTGCTGGGATACGGCTGTGATCATTGGCTGGTGGGGTCAGTCATCTCTGCACTCAGGATCAGCACAGCTCAGTGTACAGTCAAAGGAAGACTATCAGCAGGCAGGTCAGTGTGTTGTATTGCAGAGGAGACATAGCATATTCCTTGTGCAGTAAAGAGCCTGCCTGATTACTGTTTTTTAACCACTTACCGGCCGCCCCATAGAAGATTTACTGCTACAGGGTGGCCGCACTGTGCAGAATAACCTACTGTGTATATATAAGTGATTCTGCACTCTGGGTAGTAGGTGTGCCACTTCTGCAGTGATTTATCTGAGCAGAAGCCAATCAGCAGGTTCCGGCCAATGGATGTCCAGCTTCGTCCTGACATGGGAAAGGATGGAATTCTGTGTTCCTGTAAAGTAGGTAATAAAATCGATCACTTCCCTTAGTAAAAGCATCACACACAGGGCTGGGCGATTACCCCCCCCCAAAAAAAATCTGCATTTTTTTATAAAAAACTAGATATACGATTTGATTTTTTTTATTTATTTTTTTATATTAAAGTGCATCAACAAACAAAATTGCAAAGGCAAACCCTTTCTCTAACTGCAAAGTCAGTGTGCAACAAAGATTGTTAAGCATCCAAATTATTAATACTGTATTTGGATTTAGCTAATAAAAACAACAAAAAATCCTGAGGTTACTCTTAGTTGAATTGAACTGTGCCCATGCTTCAATCACTGTACCCGTGCTTCAATCACTGTGCCCATACCTGATGCAGATTTTCATGGGATATGGATTTTACTGCTACACCGGCGGCCATTCCAGTATTCAAAAGCCGCGCCGCCTCCTCGTCTGTGATAGGCGGAACACTCAATTTCCCAGCATTCAGTGTTCCGCCTATCACAGACATCCGCTCATCCTCATAACACAGACGAGGATGAGAGGATGTCCGTGATAGGCTGAACACTGCCTTCTGTGAAATTGAGTGTTCCGCCTATCACAGACGACGAGGACTCGGGAGGCGCGGCTTTTGAACACTGCAATGGCACGCTGACCAGGTAGGCAGACGGCGGCTTGCGGTTAGTTAGTGTTACATTATATCTACTCGCGGCGAGTAGATGTAATTGGGGTAACGCCGCCCAGTGCCATTCCGGACACGCCCCCTGCTGCCCTGCTACGGAAACTCTCTGAAGGAAAAAAATAAAATCGATTTTCTTCAAATCTGAATTGATTTGAACTCAATTCTAGATTAAAATCGATTTTTTTTCCAGCCCTACACACAGTACACACAAACACCGGCTAGGCACTCATTTAACCCTTTGATCACCCTTGATGGTAACCCCTTCCCAGCCAGTGTCATTAGTACAGTGACAGTGTGTATTTTTAGTACTTATCACTGTGTTGGTGTCATTGGTTTCCACAAAGTGTCGGAATGTCCACTGCAATATCGCAGTCCCGCTATAAGTCACCGGTGGAGGGTCAGTTCACACCAGATCCAGTTCCGTGCGTTTTTTTTCCCCTGCACTAAAAATGCATGCACAGTGTTTTCCATGTATTCCAATGGATCTAGTTCACACCAATGCAGTCAGTTTCTGCACCAGAAACTGACTGCAGTGGCGTGAACAAGAGCCATTGGAATACATGGGAAATATTGTGCATGCATTTTCAGGGCCAGTTCACACCACAAAAATGCACTCTGGATACATTCCGGCTCAGTTTTTGCTTACAGTTCACACCACATGCAGTTCCAGTGCATTTTTGGTACAGTTTGCTAGGTTCCAGTACAGTTCTGTGCAGAAAAAATGCAGCATGCTCTACTTCCTTTTTTTTTTTTTTTTTTTTTTTTTTTTTAAGAAAAAAAAAAATCTAGTATATATCCCATAGTTTGTAGGCGCTAGA
The DNA here is from genome assembly GCA_029206835.1 of Rana muscosa. Taxonomy (NCBI): domain Eukaryota; kingdom Metazoa; phylum Chordata; class Amphibia; order Anura; family Ranidae; genus Rana; species Rana muscosa. Next base: position 300,904,261 of record CM055116.1, read on the forward strand.
ACGTTTGCACAAACCAATCAATATACGCTTATTGGGATTTTATTTTACCAAAAATATGTAGCAGAATACATATTGACATACACCAGGGATATGCACTTAGCGGACCTCCAGCTGTTGCGGAACTACAAGTCCCATGAGGCATTGCAAGACTCTGACAGCCACAAGCATGACACCCAGAGGCATGATGGGACTTGTAGTTTTGCAACAGCTGGAGGTCCGCTAAATTCTTATCGCTGACATACACCTTCTAACCCCAGCTTGTTCAATTAAAGCGGTTGTATACCCAAAATAATGACAAGCACCTACATTAAGGCTTACCTGTAGGTGCTTGCCATACCTCTGAGACCTACACGGTCTCGGAGATATTTGCAAAAAAGTCTGTACTGATATCTACGGCGCATGCGCGCCATAGATAACGGCGCAGGCGCACTGAGCACAGCGGCTCTTGAATGGCAGCCTGCCGGACACTGCTGGATTTCGCACATGCGCGGGGATCGTGCTGTTCCTCACGCATGCACAGGAGTGACGTCATCGCCGCTCCGGCCAATCACAGCGCCGGAACGGCGATACCCGGAAGTCACTCCGGGTATCATGGCTGTAACGGAGGACGTGTCCGAGGACCGCTGCAGGGGCTTCGATCTAAGGTAAGTGATTGATAATGAGCTAGTATGCTAGTCATACTAGCTCATTATGCCTTTGCCTTGCAGGTTGTGGAAAAAAGTTTTGCGGTATACAACCGCTTTAAGCTTTGGTAATAAAACCTGGAAGCTCATTGGTTTCTATGCAGAAGTGAGCCTGATTTTGCACTTTCCAGCTTTAGTAAATAAACCCTATTGTGTACTTAAAAGTGGGGTATGCCTGTGTATATATATATATATATATAAAGAAATTAGATTTTTTTTGGATATGTTTTATAGCAGAAAGTAAAAATGTTTTTTTTTTTTTCAAAATCGTTGGGCAAAAAAAATAAACACAGAGGTGATGAAATACTATCAAAAGAAAGCTCTATTTGTGGGGAAAAATTACATGCATTTTATTTGGGTACAGTGTTGCATGACCGTGCAATTGTCAGTTAAAGTAACGCAGTGCCGTATCGCCAAAAATGGCCTGGTCATGAAGGGGGGGGGGGTGATCTGCAGGTCAAGTGGTTATTTAGAAACATAAAGCACAGCTAAACTCTCTTTTTGTATAAAAATAACAAACATGTCATACTTACCTGCACTGTGCAGTGGATTAGCACAGAGCAGCCCAGATCCTCCTCCTCTTGGGTCACTCTTCGGCTCTCTTGGCCCTTGCCGAGTGCCCCCACAGCAAGCAGCTTGCTATGGAAGCAGCTGAGCTGCTGCTCTGAGTGTCCATTCAGACATGGACCCGCCCCCTTCTTTCTTATTGGCTCACTGACTTTGACAGCAGTGGGAGCACAAGCTGCTGTCTCAGCCTATGAGGAGGAGAGTCCTGGATAGCCGAGTCCCTTGTGCAACATTGCTGGATCGTGATGGGGCTCAGGTAAGTTTTAGGAGGGATGGTGCACAAAGAAGGCTTTTTATCTTAATGCATAGAATGCATTAGGATAAAAAAAAAAGTCTGCCTTTACAGTTGCATGGGCTGGTCTGTTCATAACATGTTAACATAACCCTGAATATTATTATTATACAGGATTTATATAGCGCCAACAGTTTACACAGCACTTTACAATATAAAAGGGAGACAATACAGTTATAATTAGATATCGGCCGATATTTGGCGTTTTTTAATTAATCTGCATCGGCCGGTTGTTTAAAAAAAAAAAGCCGATTTAAACTTTAGCACGACTTGCAAATAGCTTCTGTGATAGAAGTCAATGCAAGTTGACTGAGAAGTTTCTCCAATAGACTTCTCCCTCCTGGGCAGCCTGCCAAGTGTGAGAAAATAATACAATATTTAAACTTCAAAGGACTGAACTCCTGTGGAGAAGTTCTCAGTTTAACCATTTAAAGACTAAATCTTTTTTGACACTTGTTGCTTACAAGTAAAAATCCTGTATTTTCTGCTAGAAAACCACTTAGAACCCCCAAACATTATATATATATATATATATATATATATATATATTTTTTTTTTAGCAGAGACCCTAGGAAATAAAATAGCGATTGTTGCAATATTTTATTTCACACGGTATTTGCGCAGCGGTCTTTCAAACGCAATTTTTTGGGAAAAAATACACAAACGAAAAAAAAAACAAAACGAAACAGTAAAGTTAGCCCATATTTTTTTTCGCCCAAAAGTTTTGATTACCTGTTTTTGTGTATTTAAGATTTTATATATATATATATATATATTTATTATTATTATTATTTTAATCTAAATTATACATACAAGTGCACTGATTGGAGGCTTTTTTAAGAAATTTTCTGTATCACTTATTACTTAGCAGAGTAATAATGGAACTTTTTGGATTCCTCCCCCCCTCTGGTGTCACATTTGGCACCTTTCAGGGGGAGGAGGGAGCAGATACCTGTATAATCCAGGTATTCCCTCTTCCGGGCATAGATCACTGCAGTGACCTACGCCACATCTGGCGCCCACTCTGCCCCCCCCCCGCTGTCTTCTGGGAGACACACAGGTCCCAGAAGACAAAAGGGACCAGTGGGATCACGCAGCGCGACTCGCGCATGCACAGTAGGGAACCAGGAAGTGAAGCCGCAAGGCTTCACTTCCTGTTTCCCTTACCGAAGATGGCGGCGCAGGAACCCGAGGGAGAGATCGGCTTCGGGTGCCGACATCGTGGGCGCCCAGGACAGGTAAGTGTCCATATATTAAAAGTCAACAGCTGCAGCATTTGTAGTTGCTGACATTTTAATTATTTTATTTGTTTGCGGAACTCCGCTGCTTTCACACTGGATCGTCATTCTAGCGGTGCTATTTGGCTGCTAGCGGGGAGCTTATATCCCAGCTAGCGGCCGATGAAGGGGTTAAATGCTCCAATGTAGCGCCACTGCAGAAGTGCTTTACAGGAGCTTCGGCAGCGGTGCCAGTTCATTTCAATGGGCAGGAGTGGTGGAGGAGCAGTATACACCGCTCCAAAGATGCTGCTTGCAGGACTTTTTTTTTACGTCCTGCCAGCGCACCGCCTCAGTGTGAAAGCACGCAAAGGGGTCTAACTGTTAGATTTTATGAGATGAAGGGGGGAAACAAAATAAAAAAATCAGCCTAACATATCGGCCTAAAAAAAAAATCGGCATCATATATCGGCCACCGCGATTTCTAAATATCGGCATTGGCCAGAGAAAAACCCATATCGGTCGACCTCTAGTTATAATACAATAAAATACTAGAGGATTAAGAGGGCCCTGCTCAGAAGAGCTTACAATCTAATAGGGTGGGGCAGGTGGTACAAAAGGTTGTAACTGTGGAGAATAAGCTGATGGAAGTGGTAAAAGATTAGTTGGAGACGTGATGGGCTTCTCTAAAGAGATGAGTTTTCAGAGATCGCCTGAAGGTAGCAAGAGTAGGGGATAGCCAGGCAGGTTGAGGTAGTGAGTTCCAGAGGATGGAGAGGCTCTGGAGAAATCCTGCAGACGAACATGGGAGGAGGAGACGAGAGAGCTTGAGAGTAGGAGGTCTTGAGAAGAGCAGAGAAGACGGTTTGGGCGATATTTGGAGACCAGATTGGTGATGTAGCTCGGGGCAGAGTTGTGAATGGCTTTGTATGTTGTGGTTAGTATTTTGAATTTAATTCGCTGGGCAATCGGGAGCCAGTGTAGGGATTCGAGGAGAGGGTTGGCAGACACTGAGCGGTTGGTAAGGTGATAAGTCTGGCAGCAGCATTCATGATAGACTGAAGAGGGGATAGCCTATTAAGAGGTAAGCCAATGAGAAGGGAGTTGCAATAGTCAAGGTGAGAGATAACAAGGGAGTGAATGAGGCGCTTGGTGGTTTCATTTGTTAAAAAGGAATATGGGGTGTATATACAAAAGGTGAACTTCTCCTTTAATGCAGACAATGCATTGGGGTTAAAAAAAACAAACAAAAACCTTTAGGCCTGGTAAACACTTTAAGTTATTCAACCCAGAGGGTTGTGAGGAACTCGCTGTAATAACTATCCAATGCTAGTACAGCGATCTCTCTGCTGAGCTATTGTGTTCTGACAGGGAGACTGCCAGCACTGATCGGATGCCGATTGGCTGCTGTTTTTCCAGCATGCCTGTTCGATTGCTGATATTCGGCCTATGTGTACCAGGCTTTAGCCTTTACAGCCACTTGGAGTTCACAGGCTGCCATTGCTGAGAGAGAAAGAAAAGAATATCAGGGAGCTAAGATAGGTTTAGACAATAACTTACAAGGACAGTGTCCTAAGTTTGTGTCTCTGGCAGCAGAGTTTGTGCTGTCACTTCTCCTCCTGAATACTGCAATAACTGAGCAGCAAATTATATCATGTGATGTATTTCATTTTTCTTGCAAACCTGGCCTGTTCTAGTGTCTCTGATTTAGGCCGGGTTCACCCTAGTGCGACACGACACTTGTCCTACTTGGATCCGACTTTGCCCTGCCACTTGAAGCCGACATATGTCCGACTTTCAATGAATGGGGATCCCCGCCAATACCAGGCACTGTGTTTTGGTATGAATCTTTAGCGAGAACTCTACGCCAAATTTAAAATAAAAACAAACGCTCCAGGAGCATACCAGGCTTTTACGCCGTAAAAAAAATGGCATGGGGGTCCCCCCAAAATCCATACCCTTATCCGAGAACGCAGCCCGGCCGGTCAGGAAAGGGGGTGGGGACGAGCGAGCGCCCCCCCCCTCCTGAACCGTACCAGGCCGCATGCCCTCAACATGGGGGGGGTGGGAGTGCCCTGCGGCCCCCCCCCCCACCCAAAAGCACCTTGTCCCCATGTTGATGAGGACAAGGGCCTCTTCCCGACAACCCTGGCCGTTGGTTGTTGGGGTCTTCGGGCGGGGGGCTTATTGGAATCCGGGAGCCCCCTTTAATAAGTGGGCCCCCAGATCCCCCCCCCACCCTATGTGAATGAGTATGGGGTACATCGTACCCCTACCCATTCACCTGGGGGGGGGGGAAATGTCAAGAGAAAAAAACACACTAGACAGGTTTTTAAAGTCCTTTATTAGGCAGCTCCGGGGGTCTCTTCCGACTCCGGCCTCTTCTCCGGCTCTCCGGTGCCTTCTCCGCGCTCTCTGGTGCTCTCTGCCGGGCACCTCCGCTATCTTCTGCCAGCTCTTTTACTAGTGGTGGCCCGGTCTTCTCCGTCGTCTTCTTCCCTCTTCTCTTGTCCTGATGTTGACACAACGCTCTCTTAAAGTGATTTGTTATACTTACCTGCTCTGTTGCAGTGGATTTGCACAGAGCAGCCAGGATCCTCTTCTCGGGTCCCTCTTCTGTGAATCTGGCCCCTCCCTCCTGTTCAGTGCCACCACAGCAAGCAGCTTGCTATGGGGGCACCCAAGCCGGGTCACAGCTCCCTGTGTCCATTCAGAAACGGAGCCCCGCCCCCTCTCTCCCCTGATTGGCTAGCTGACTTTGACAGCAGCGGCAGCCCACTGCGCCGCTGCTGTGTCTCAGCCAATCAGGAGGGAGAATCTTGGATGGCTGAGACACTCGACATCGCTGCACAGAGAGGGACCTTAGGTAAGTGTTAGGGTGGCTGCTGCACACAGAAGGCTTTTTATCTTAATACATAGAATGCATTACAATAAAAAAAATCTTCTGCCTTTACGATCTCTTTAAGTAGTGGATGTGTATGGATTACTTTTTGGAGAATAAGAAAATCATAATAATCTCTAATATGTTCTTAAAGGATAAGTTCACCTTTCAAAAAGAAACAATGCAAATTTTTTTGCAGGTAAAAAAAATGTACTTTTACTGTGTTTTTTTTAACCACTTCCCGCCCAGCCTATAGCAGAATGGCGGCCGGGCGGTGGTTCTTCATATGACGTCCAGCAGGATAACATGCTGGCATGCAGAGCGGCGATCGGAGGTGCTGTGTGTCCCTCTGACACACCGCATCTCCAATCGTGGTAACGAGCCTCTGACGGAGTCTCCTTACCACGTGATAGGTCACAGCTGATCACAGCGTGAACCAGGAATTGCCGGTAAACAGTTTTCTTCATTTTATTATCAGCGCAGCCCCATGAGAGATGCCCATCAGCTGCCAGTCTGTACCCCATCTGTTACGCCTGTCAGTGCCCATAAATGTGCCAATTAGTGCCCTTCAGATGCCAGTCGGTAATGCCCATCAGTAGCTCCTCATTGGTGCTGCCTATCGGTTCCCATCAGTGCTGTATATCCGTGCCATCTTATCAGTGTCCATCAGTGCAGCCTCATCAGTGAAGGAGAAAACAAAATTTAATAACGGAAACTAAGGAAAACTTTTTTTCTCTTGTCATCCATGGACTGACACAGCGTGTCTTATACACCTTTACACATGGTTATGTCCCTGCTTGCAGGAGAAGACCTAGGCAGAATGTGAGATGTTATACATACATTCTAAACAGCCAGAGCTGAACAGCCCCGCCCAGGGGGGCGGTCCCTCCGGCATAACCCTCCCACTGCAGTCAGCAGACCTCAGTTTTTTTCTGCCTAGCAGAAGGAGAAGACGTGGCTCTCTCAGGAGCCAGTCTCCTGACCTATTTTTTATTTCTTTTGGAATTTTTTCCTATTTTTTTCTTTTGAGATCTTCTATCAACTGTCGGCTGGGCAACAGGTTGGGTACAAGATATCCTCGTAGTCTTCCCTGTCCGACCATCGAGCGTGCTGATCCTCGCCTTGTGTGCGTGAGACTCAGTTCACGACATGCCCCACGACTCCAGGGGTGGCCGGTGGGCTTCCAGCTCCGCGGTCCTCTCAAGATAGAACAGTCCGGCTGTATCTTTCGCGGTGGACCGGGCCTACAGCTACTCAGTACCGCACTGTGATAGTTCTGTCAGAAACACACCAGTGGGTCCCTCAGGGGACGGGTAAGTAGTCTCTCCTGGCTGCAGGTGAGTACATGCTGTGTGTTTCTTGTGTGGGGGATTTCCCTGTCTCCCCCTGTGTTTTTTAATGTCACTCTCTGTGCACTTCGCTGGCGCTGTACTGTGTGGGGTGCCTGGGGGCCATACTGTCCTGGAGGGGGGCTCATGCTGCTCTGCATTTCGCTGGGGCTGTTTATTTGAGAGTGAGGGGCCTGGGCGCCGTTCGGCGCCATGTTTGGTGACTGCTGTTTTTTACATTGGCGGCCATCTTGCCGTGGTCCACCAGAGCACATTGCGGCGCCATTTCTTGTAGCCGCACCTTCTTCTAGCTCTAGTTTGGCCTCTAGCGCCGCTCATGAACGGCGCGAATCTCCACAGTCTCTCTCCTCTCAGCTGACTCACGCTGAGCAGCGCGGCGCGGAGAGACAGGGCAGCGGAACCGAGCGGTCCTGGTCAGGTTGGGGGGTCCCCTGGGCATTCCCCTACTTCAGTCAGCACAGCCTGTGGGTGGTCTCAGAGGGGGACATTATGGAGTCAGAGTCACCAGCTTCCCCTAACATGCCAGAGGCAGCAGCCAGTGCTCCAGCACCTGCGGTCCCTATGGACCAGTTGTCGGCAGTCCTGGAATCATTTCTGACCAGGATGGAAGCTGTGTGTGAGCACAAGGGAGCAAAAAAGCGCCCTCTCCCCACTTTATCTCCACAAGGGGAGTGCTCTAATTCAGATATGGGCCTAGCTATTGCTGCTCAGGACCCTAGCTCTGAATATTTGGATGGTTTTGAACAGGACATTCCTTGTGAGGAAGACTCCAGTTCTGAGTCAGTAAATGACAGGGCGCTTGTTAGTGAACTCATTGATGCTGTGAGGGACACTCTCAAGCTAAATGCTGCGACTGCAGAACCTCAGGCGGATACAGTCTCCTTTTGGTTCTTTTAAGACCAAGCCTTCTAAAAAGGTTTTTCCATATGTACCTTTCTTTGACCAGCTTATTGACCAGGTCTGGGAAAAGCCGCAGAAGACTTTCATGGTCCCGCGGCGTTTGTCTATTAGATACCCCTTTGAAGACGCCCTGCTTAAAAAGTGGGCTTCTCCCCCAGTGGTCGACCCTCCAGTCGCCCGTTTAAACAAGGCCACCACTCTCCCGATGGAGGGGACTCCTGCGTTTAAGGACCCCACTGACAGGAGGTCAGAAGTGGTGAGTAGAGCCATGTTCGCCTTGTTGGGATCCGCCCTACGGCCAGTAGTAGCGGCGACCCTTGTGTCTCAGACACTCACGGAATGGGCAAAAATTTCGCACCAAACTGTGCAGGAGTATAACCTTCCTCCAGACACTATTGCTCTGGCCCACCAGATGGTGCAGGGTCCGATATATGTGTGCGACGCCACGTTGGACGCGGCCCCTTTAATATCCAGGGCCTCTGTCTCGGCGGTGGTATTGCGTCGTCTCATCTGGTTGAAATGCTGGTCTGCTGACCTAGCCTCTAAGAAGCTCCTGACGGATCTACCTTTTAAGGGTGGTAGACTTTTTGGTGCTGCTCTGGATGACATCATCAAGGATGTGACGGGAGGTAAAAGCACTCTCCTTCCTCAAACTATCAAGGGTAAGGAGGCCCGACGTAAACCGGGTCCTTCCTTTCCAGCAAAAAAGGGTTTTTTTTCGTCCGTCAGAGTCCACGGGTAAGCCATCCCAGACTGACAACAGTGCGGCTGGCGGGCACAAGCGCCCCTGGGTGCGTAAGCCGAACAAGCCGGCTCCCAAGCCCGGCTCCGCGTGAAGTCTTGCCCCCGCCCGTCTCTGGGGTGGGGGGACGACTTCGCAGGTTCACGGATCGGTGGACCTCCCGGATCTCCGACCGGTGGGTGTGCGAGGTGGTCACCTCAGGATACAGAATAGAGTTCCGCTCCTGGCCCCAGACAGATTCTTTCCCTCAAATCTCCCTCTCCTTCCTGCCCGTCGGGCAGCCCTCTGGGGGCTGTACAGGATTTGATCGGGTCCGGAGTAATTGTGCCGGTTCCGTCCCAGGAGAGGTTTCAGGGGTTCTACTCGAATCTGTTTGTTGTTCCAAAAAAGGACGGGGTTTGGCCAATCCTGGACCTCAAGGCCCTGAATGCCTTCGTGAAGGTGCAAAAATTCCGCATGGAATCCTTTCGCACGGTGATCGCTACACTCCATCAAGGGGATTTTCTGGCATCCTTGGACATCAAGGACGCCTACTTGCATGTTCCGGTCTGCGCAAGCCACCAGAAGTTTCTGCGCTTTGCGGTCGGCGAAGTCCACTATCAATTTGTGGCTCTTCCCTTCGGCCTAGCCTCGGCACCGAGGGTGTTCACCAAGGTGCTCGCTCCGGTCCTAGCTTTGCTGAGACAGTGAGGCATTGCTATCGTAGGCTATCTGGACGATTTTCTTCTAAGAGCAGACAGTGGCTCAGAATTGGAAGAAAGTGTGACTATCGTCAGTCAGACCCTCAGGGAGTTTGGGTGGCTCCTGAACGTTCAGAAGTCGGTTCTAGTCCCGACTCAGCGTCTGGAGTATCTAGGTCTGATTCTGGACTCCTTGGAGGCAAGAGTCTTCCTACCTCCAGACAAACTACTGACACTTCAGTCTGCAGTACGGGTGCTGACGTCCCGAAAATGGTCGTCAATCCGCTTTTGCATGAGAGTCCTGGGACTCATGGTGGCCTCCTTCGAGGCCGTTCCTTATGCCCAAGCGCACACCAGGGCTTTACAGAAAGAGATCTTGTCCACTTGGGACAAATCCCCGTTGTCCTTGGATCTTCAGATCCAGGTGAGTCACCTGGTCAGGGCATCCCTGACGTGGTGGTTGAGGTCCCCGGCTCTTCGGTCCGGGAAGTCGTTCCTCCCCATCCAATGGACGGTGATCACGACGGACGCCAGTCTGACGGGCTGGGGGGGGGAGTCTGGGGAGTCCTTTCGGCCCAAGGGCTTTGGACTCCGGACGAAGCCCTCTTACCGATCAATGTGCTGGAGATACGGGCAATCAGACTGTGCCTCTCCTCATGGTCGGAGAAACTACAGCGTCACTTCATCAGGATCCAATCGGACAACGCCACAGCAGTGGCGTATGTCAACCATCAAGGGGGGACTCGGAGCTCAGCTGCGGCTTCCGAGGTCGCCCGCATCCTGAGGTGGGCCGAAAGAAGCGTGCCGGCTCTGTCGGCCGTCTACATTCCGGGCATAGACAATTGGCAGGCGGACTATCTAAGTCGCCAGACGCTGGACCAGGGAGAGTGGTCCTTGCACCCGGAGGTCTTTCAACTCCTTTGCAGACGGTGGGGCACGCCGGATGTGGACCTGATAGCCTCTCGACTCAATCGCAAGGTGTCGAGGTTTGTGGCCAGATCCAGGGTTCCCTGGGCGGATGCATTGGTGGCCCCATGGGGTCAGTATCACCTGATATACGTTTATCCTCCGCTGCAGTTGCTCCATCACCTGCTCCGCAGGGTAGCGACCGAGGGAATTCTGGTGATCCTCGTTGCTCCGGATTGGCCTCGGCGTCGCTGGTACGCCGATCTGGTACGTCTCGTCGCAGACGTTCCCTGGCGGTTACCAATACGGGGGGACCTTCTGTCTCAAGGTCCTATATTTCATCCTGCTTTACAGTCTCTGGCTTTAACGGCATGGTTATTGAAAGCCAGGTGCTGAGAGACCTAGGTCTCTCGGATTCGGTCATTTCGACCATGTTAAGGGCACGGAAGTCTTCTTCCAGAAAGATCCATCGCCGTACTTGGAGAGCTTACATCGCCATGTGCGAAGAGCTGGACTGGCGCCCACGAACGTATTCCGTTCCCAGAATCCTGCATTTTCTGCAGCGTGGTGTGACCCAAAAGCTCGCTTTGAGTACCATTAAGGGTCAGATTTCGGCCTTGGCCATGTTCTTTCAGCGACCGCTGGCGGGTCATCCCTTGGTTAGCACCTTTGTGCAGGGGGTTCGCCATGTGCTCCCCCCTGTCAAGCCTCCTCTCCCCCCGTGGGATCTGAATTTGGTGCTCTCGGTTCTCCAGGAACCTCCCTTTGAGAATATTAGAGATATTCCCCTCTTGACTTTGTCTCAGAAGGTGGCCTTCTTGGTGGCCATTACTTCCATTAGACGAGTGTCTGAGTTGGCGGCCTTGTCCTGCAAGTCGCCCTTTTTGGTCATCCATAAGGATAAGGCGGTGTTACGTCCGCGACCTTCTTTTCTGCCAAAGGTGGTCTCGGCCTTCCACTTAAATGAGGACATTGTCCTCCCGTCCTTGTGTCCTCACCCATCGCATCTCAGAGAGTTTGCGCTTCACACTTTGGATGTGGTACGAGCCTTGCGGGTGTACCTGTCTGCTACTGCCTCTATTCGGAAGTCTGACTCACTATTTGTGGCTGTCTCTGGTCCAAAACAGGGCCAAACGGTTTCGTCTGCCACCATTTCTAGGTGGATCAGACAAACCGTCATTCAAGCTTATGCTCTCAAGGGGCGGGCGCCTCCCTTTCCAGTTACGGCACATTCCACCAGGGCAATTGGTGCTTCCTGGGCTTTCCGACATCAAGCGTCGGTTGCACAAGTGTGCAAGGCGGCGACCTGGTCGTCTGTTCATACCTTTTCTAAGTTTTATAAGGTTGATGTGGCTGCATATTCGGATGCTTCCTTCGGCCGCAAGGTGTTGCAGGCCGCTGTTTGATGTTGCAACTCCTCCGTTGAGGAGCACTGCCTTGTTTGGAGTGAAGTTTTTGGTTTTCCATTTATACTGCTCCCATCCCTCTTGACACTGCTTTGGGACATCCCACGTGTAAGGTGTATAAGACACGCTATGTCAGTCCATGGATGACAAGAGAAAATAGGATTTTTGTACTCGCCGTAAAATCCGTTTCTCTGGCATCCATGGACTGACACAGCACCCACCCTTCTTTTCGAGTTTGTACTGCTTTGTTACGAACTGAGGGCTGCTGACTGCAGTGGGAGGGTTATGCCGGAGGGACCGCCCCCCTGGGCTGGGCTGTTTAGCTCTGGCTGTTTAGAATGTATGTATAACATCTCACATTCTGCCTAGGTCTTCTCCTGCAAGCAGGGACATAACCCACGTGTAAAGGTGTATAAGACACGCTGTGTCAGTCCATGGATGCCAGAGAAACGGATTTTACGGTGAGTACAAAAATCCTATTTTTTTTTTCTTTTTTTCAAAGATTTCTGTCTTTATTTTTTGCTAAAACAAAAAAAAAAAAAAAACACCCCAGAGGTGATCAAATACCACCAAAAGAAAGCTCTATTTGTGGGAAGAAAATTATAAAAATTTAGTTTGGGTACAGTGTTGTATGACCACACAATTGTCATTTAAAGTGCGACAGCGTTGAAAGCTAAAAATTGTCATGGGCAGGAAGGGGGGAAGTGCCCTGTATGGAAGTGGTTAAACCACTTCCATACAGGGCACTTGTATACCTTCCTTCCCCAGGACAATTTTCAGCTTTCAGCGCTCACATTTTGAATGACAATTGTGTGGTCATGCGATGCTGTACCCAAACAAAATAGTTATACATTTTTGTCCCACAAATAGAGCTTTCTTTTGGTGGTATTTGATCACCTCCTGGGGTTTTTATGTTTTTGCGCTACAAATAAAAAAAGAACAACAATTTTGATAAGTACATTTTCTCCTTCACTGATGGGCACTCATAGGCGGCACTGATGGGCACAGTGCCATCCCTAGATCAGAGAAGCGGAGTGCGTTTGCGGCTTATCCTGCTGGATGTCATATGATGCCCAGTTAGGATAACTGAACCACTTCCTGGCCATCATTCTGCTATACGCTGGGCGTGAAGTGGTTAAGAAGCCTGGATAGCATTGCACCAGCGATCAGCAGATCACAAGTGCAAGCTCAGGCTCCTGCAGACTGTCAGTGTATCTGTCTGGTCGTATCTTATACAGACAGGAAATTACACAATGACAAGAATCAATGAACTACCAGAACCCTCAACAGCACCCTGGTAGTTCATTCATTCACGGGAGGAGCTCCGTACAGCCATGCTGTTTCCAAATTATGACAGCTGGTACAGGAAACTTCTCTCCGTACTGCTGTCACGCTAAGCGTTCAGATTGACGAGCCACTGCAGGAGCGAGAACATGTTACATGTTCCGAAAGCTGAACCTATTCTTTAATGCTTTGATCTTATTATATATGTGCAAGATGAATTTTTGTACTTTTGTGTACTTATGCTTTTCCAAGCAATGTTCTCACCTGCAATGTGCATATTCTCTAAAAATGTGCTCCCATCATGAACCTAGACAGGTGTTTTGCATTGTAATAACACACATTTCGGTGCATAATATTTAAATTTCATGATGTAATGTCTGTTTCTGGATATATATATATTTTGTAGCAAAGTGTCCCAGAGAGAGCTGGGAAAAGTCCTGTTTGTGGTTTATACATCTCCCAGGCTCCTCTCGCACACATTTAGGGCTCTATGATCCACGATCCAGTTTGGATCTTGGTCCTCTCCCCCAGGCCAATTTATAGTCGCCTGAGACAGACAGCCAGTGCTCTCAGCCTGGGAATCGGACAACTCCTGTCTGTGAGAGCAAGAGGTTGGTAAAAACTTACAAGCTGTATATATGGGAGCTGACAAGCTGTAGGGGTGCTCCACCTGTTAGGGGCCTGTATGTTTGTATAGATGGTGCTGAGACATGGCTAGGTTTTTGTTTTGCTATTATTATTCCTGTTTGTTTTCTGAGACACTTTACAGCACCTTTTATATAGACTTGTAAATATCACAAATCAACAGCACACTGTTTTATCACTTTTGGATTTGGTATCTGTGCCTGAGAGACTGATTATCCCAAGGAGCTTTGTACCTGTTCCCCGCTCACAAAATATATATGAACTTTAGTAACTTTAGGAATTTTCGCTTGGCTCATCACTACTTGGGAACATGTGTATACAGTATAACCAGTGTTTGTGTGAGAGGTGAGGCCTGCATATGTCGGATCATAGCTGCATTGCTGGCTTTGTACTACTACTTTTATAATTGAAATGAAAGTTTAAAGCCTACGTTTAGCCAAAAATTAAAAAGGGACATAACTTGCATATACCTTACACTTTAGCCTTGGTTCACATTGATGCAATTTGACACGTCAAATCGCATGCCAAATCGGCGACAATTTCCGGCAATGACACCGTCCGAATCAGTGCGGCACTGCACCGATTTCCAAAAGTAGTTTAGTTTCTGTACTACTCTTGGCATTTTCGCAGAAACCTGCACAGATGTCTCAAATCGACCCCGAAGTCGGGACTGACCCACGGGAATTAAATCGTGCGAGTTCAGCTAAACTTGAACAATTTCATTCCCGCAGTCAACCAGGGCTTCGTATGATGTCTTTTGGGACGATTCTTCGTGTTTTAGGAGATTACGGCGGTGGAGGTGGGTGGGCTTGAAATGCTGAACAGTTCTCCTAAAAGAAGGATCAGCACAAGGGACATATTAAACTAAATGTAAGTTACGTCCCTTGTACCGATTTTTCTGATTTTAATTTAGGCTAAAATTAGGCTTGAACTCCCTCATCCCCTTCCTTGCAGCAGCATTTTGATAGTCCTTTCTGTGGTTTTATTTTCTGTCATGTTACCTGTGATATATATCCAACTTCTATCAATCTTCTATTCACTAAGCTTACATCATTTCATTCTACTGTATTACTGTCAGTTTGTCATGATTTTATTCTGTACATGATCTGAAACTTCTTAGTGCATTGATCAATTAGTGAATGCTGCCCTAGGAAAGAAGATAAAGGTGGTTTGCTGTGTATTTGGTATGCATAGTAAGCCTTCACATAATACATAGTAATTCAGATCATGTTCCTATCTGACTGTCTGGAGGAGCTGAACACTTTCAAGCAGCTGGCTAGAAATCATACTGTTCTAATAAATGCATACCTTGTGAATGTAGGCAGAGATATTTTTTCTTGCAGAATTTCTTACTTCCAAATATATTATATTATGTTCTGAGTGTGAATGTAGTAAATTTGTTATAAGAAAAACAAATGCTGAAAATGCTAGTTGCCTATAAATATGTTGAACAGTTAGCGTTAAAGTGTATGTAAACCCTAAAGCTGGCCATACACTTGGGGTTATTTACTAAACCTGGAGAGTGCAAAATCTGGTGCAGCTCTGCATAGAAACCAATCAGCTTCCAGTTTTTATTGCCAAAGCTTTAAGCTGGGTTCACACCTAATGGTGATGTGGCTCCCAGCAGGGGTCCTGTGCATCCTGGTTTACCATTTCAGGTCTGATGTCAGGCTGAATTCGGACCTGAAACGGACCAAAAGACCGCACAGGGTTCCTGTGCAAATTTGCACCGGAGCCGCGTCGGAGATATGTGAACCGGCTCCATAGAGAGCCGGTCACAATCTTCTGCTATTGCAAATTGGATGCGGGGATCATGCATCCAAT
Organism: Rana muscosa; assembly: GCA_029206835.1. NCBI lineage: Eukaryota > Metazoa > Chordata > Amphibia > Anura > Ranidae > Rana > Rana muscosa. The sequence goes on from CM055116.1 coordinate 300,919,637, forward strand.
TTACAATAGTGTGAACCCGGCCTCAATGAAGAAGCTGAAGTTAGAAGCTGATTGGCTACCAGATTCTGAGTACTCCCGTTTTAGTAAATTCACCCCACTGTTCACATTTTGGGCGGTCAAAGTTCGCCAAAGTTCCTTTAGGGCAGGGCTTGACAAATTTGCTTGGAATCTAGGAGCCAGCTAAAAAAGTTAGGAGCCAGGAACGCGCCCGTCCCGCCGAGCTCACGCGCAGAAGCGAACACATACGTGAGTAGCGCCCGCATATGAAAGCGGTGTTCAAACCACACGTGAGGTATCGCCGCGATCGGTAGATCGAGAGCAATAATTCTAGCCCTAGACCTCCTCTGTAACTCAAAAGATGCAACCTGTAGAATTTTTTTAAAGGGTAAAAGTTAGTCGCCATTCCACGAGCGGACGCAATTTTGAAGCGTGACATGTTGGGTATCAATTTACTCAGCGTAACATTATCTTTCACAATATTAAAAAAAATTGGGCTAACTTTACTGTTGTCTTATTTTTTTATAAAAAAAAGTGTATTTTTTCCCAAAAAAGTGCGCTTGTAAGACCGCTGCGCAAATACGGTGTGACAGAAAGTATTGCAACGACTGCCATTTTATTCTCTAGGGTGTTAGAATAAAAAATATATATAATGTTTGGGGGTTCTAATTAGAGGGAAGGAGATGGCAGTGAAAACAGACAGGGAAACTCCATTAGCATTGCGGTTTGTCTTGTCATACCAACGGCCACCACAAGATGGCGCTAGATCACAGAAGGAAGCATAGGCCTGCAGAAGGCCGCAAAGCTACGGCCTCAATTACCGGCCGACGCGATCCCGCGGCGCGGAGGGGGGGCACGGAGAGACAGGATTCCTCAGCTGTGCTGCCCCAGGCGCCAGGTCGCTAATTCTAGTCGCAATGGCAACCTGGCGCCCGGGGTTTGTCGAGCCCTGCTTTAGGGTGTGACCTTGCTGGCCCCCTTCCACCCAACATCCTTTATTTGAATATTTGAAGGAATTGCATAGAAATTTGTCAGCCAAACAACTGCTCTATCCAATCCGATGCAACTGCTGTTCGATTAATTTGACAGGCGGATGTCAAAATACGATAACTCAGCAGGGGGATTCATCCATATGCTCTGCATTTATTTAGCCCAAAGGCTGAATGAAAGAAATCGAATGGTACATGGTAGAGCTGCGTGATTAATCGTTAAAGAATCAGATCGCGATTCTACCCCCTCGTGATCTTAACAAAGCATTTTCCCGATTCAGTGCAGAGTTCTCTGCTGACAGCTGTCAAAAGAAATAAAAATAATCCAGGCAGCCTGCCAAGTTTTTGACAACATTGCTTAGATGGAGATAAAGAGAAACTTTGTAACACTTAGTCGTTTTAGATCAAAGGAATGAACTTCAGTCTGTAAATAAGGGAAGTTTAAAGGGGTTGTAAGGGTTTGTTTTTTTATTTTCTAAATAGGTTCCATTAAGCTTGTGCATTGTTGGTTCACTTACCCTTTCCTTCGATTTCCCTTCTAAATGTTTTTTTCTCATCATCCATGGACCGACACGGCGGCTCTTATTCACTGAACGTGTGGGTATATGTCCCTGCTTGCAGGAGAAGACCTAGGCAGAATGTTAAATGTTAAAACATTCTAGAACAAACCAGAGCTGAACAGCCCCGCCCAGGGGGCGGTCCCTCCGGATATTACCCTCCCACCTGCAGCCAGCAGACCTCATTTTGTCCATATTAAGGGCACGGAAGTCTTCCTCCCAGGATAATCTATCACCGTACCTGAAAAGCTTACATCGCCATGTGCGAAGAGCTGGACTGGCGTCCTCGGACGTATTCCGTCCCTAGAATCCTGCGTTTCCTGCAGCATGGAGTGGCCCAAAAGCTCGCTTTGAGTATCATTAAGGGTCAGATTTCGGCCTTGGCCATCTTCTTTCAGCAACCACTAGCGGGTCATTCCTTGGTTAGCACCCTTGTGCAGTGGTTCGCCATGTGCTCCCTCCTGTCAAGTCCCCTCTCCCCCTGTGGGATCGGAATTGGTACTCTCGGTTCTCCAGGAACCTCCTTTTGAGAATATCAGGGTTATTTCCCTCTTGACTTTGTCTCAGAAGGTGGCCCTTTTAGTGGCAATCACTTCTGTCGGACGAGTGTCTGAGTTGGTGACCTTGTCCTGCAAGTCGCCATATTTAGTCATCCATAAGGATAAGGCGGTGTTGCATCCGCGACTTTCTCTTTTGTCAAGGGTGATCTCGACCTTTCACCTAAATGAGGACATTGTCCTCCCGTCCTTGTGTCCTCACCCATTGCATCCCAGAGAGTGTGCTCGGCACACCTTGAATGTGGTACGAGCCTGGCGGGTGTGCCTGTCTGCTACTGCTTCTATTCGGAAGTCTGACTCTCTGTTTGCCTGTCTTTGATCAAAAACAGGGCCAAGCGGCTTCGTCTGCCACCATTTTCTAGGTGGATCGGACGAACTGTCAAGCCTATGCTCTCATGGGGCGGGCGCCTCCCCTTCCGGTTACGGCGTATTCCACCAGGACAATTGGTGCTTCCTGGGCTTTCCGACATCAAGCGTCGGTTGCACAAGTGTGCAAGGCGGCGACCTGGTCGTCTGTTCATACCTTTTAAGTTTTATAAGGTTAATGTGGCTGCATCTCCGGATGCTTCCTTCGGCCGCAAGGTGTTGCAGGCCACTGTTTAAAGTGACAACTCCTCCGTTGAGCTCTGCCTTGTTTGTTTGGAGTGAAGTTTTTTGGTTTTTCCATTTATACTGCTCCCATCCCTCTTGACACTGCTTTGGGACATCCCACACGTTCAGTGAATAAGAGCCGCCGTGTCAGTCCATGGATGACAAGAGAAAATAGGATTTTCTCTTATCATCCATGGACTGACACGGTGTCTCTTTACACTTTACACGTGGGTTATGTCCCTGCTTGCAGGAGAAGACCTAGGCAGAATGTGAGATGTTATACATACATTCTAAAAGCCAGAGCTAAACAGCCCCACCCAGGGGGCGGTCCCTCCGGGCATAACCCTCCCACTACATTCAGCAGACTTCAGTTTTTTTCTGCCTAGCAGAAGGAGAAGACGTGGCTCCCTCAGGAGCCAGTCTCCTGACCTATTTTATTCCTTTTTTGGATTTCTTTTTTATTTTATTTTTGAGAATCTTCTATCAACTGTCGGCTGGGCAACAGGTTGGGTACAAGATATCCTCGTAGTCTTCCCTGTCCGACCATCGAGCGTGCTGATCCTCGCCTTGTGTGCGTGAGACTCAGTTCACGACAGGCCCCATGACTCCAGGGGTGGCCGGGTTTGCTTTCATGCTCCCACGGTCCTCTCAAGACTGAACAGCTCCTGACTGACTGTATCTTTCGCGGTGGACCGGGCCGACAGCTACTCAGTACTGCACTGTGATAGTCCTGTCAGAAACACCAGTGTGTCCCTCAGGGGACGGGTAAGTAGTCTCTCCTGCCTGCAGGTGAGTACAAAGGGCTGTGTGTTTCTCTGTGGGGGATTTTCCCTGTCTCCCCCTGTATTTTATTGTCGCTCTCTGTCACCATTACTGGCGCTGGCTGTGTGGGGTGCTTGGGGGTCACACTGTTCTTGGGGGGCTCATGCTGGTCTGCAATGTATGCCTTGGGGCTTTTTTGTGTGGTTTTTTTTTTGGGGCCTGAGCGCCGAGTGGCGCTGTGCGTGTGTGCTGTTTCATTTTAACTGCGTCATGGCGGCCATCTTGCCGCGGATCGCCTCAGTGAAGTGCGGCGGCCATTTTCTTGTAGCCCGTGCGCTTTTCAGCACTAGTTTGGCCTCTAGCGCTGCTGTAGCAGCACGAATCTCCTCAGTCTCCTCACAGCTCACCAGCGCTGACACAGCGCGGTACAGACAGCGGAACTAAGCGGTCCCTGGTCCGGTTTGGTGAGTCCCCTGGGCGCCCCCTCCTCAGTCAGCACAGCCTGCGGGTGGACTTTTTATCTGAGAGAGTCTCAGAGAGGGACAATATGGAGTCTGTGTCACCAGCTTCCCCTAAAAATGTCAGTGGCAACAGGCAGTGCTTCAGCACTGCGGTCCCTATGGACCTGTTGTGGGCAGCCCTGGAATCAATTTCTGAGCCAGGATGGGAGCTGTGTGCAAGCGCAAGGTGCAAAAAAGGCGCCCTCTCCCCACTTTATCTACTCGAGGGCAGTGCGCTGATTCAGATATGGGCCTAGCCACTATCGCTCAGGACCCTAGTTCTGAATGTATGGATGGTTTTGAACAGGACATTCCTTATGAGGGAAACTCCAGTTCTGAGTCAGTAAATGACAGGGCGCTTGTTAGTGTGCTCATGACTGCGGTGAGGGACACTCTCAAGCTCAAATGCTGCGGATGCAGAACCTCAGGCGGATACTGTCTCCTTTGGTTCTTTTAAGGCCAGGCCTTCTAAAGGGGTTTTTTCCATTGTACTTTCTTTGACCAGCTCATTGATAAGGTCTGGGAAAAGCCGCAGAAGAATTTTTTATGGTCCCGCGGCGTTTGTCTATCAGATACCCCTTGAAGATGCCCTACTTAAAAAGTGGGCTTCTCCCCCAGTGGTCGACCCTCCAGTCGCCCGGTTGAACAAGGCCATCACTCTCCCGATGGAGGGGACTCCTGCATTTGAGGACCCCACTGACAGGAGGTCAGAAGTGGTGAGCAGAACCATGTTTGCCTTGTTGGGATCCGCCCTACGACCTGTGGTAGCAGCGACCCTTGTGTCTAAAACACTTACAGGTTGGGCAAAAATGTTGCACCTAGCTGTAAAGGAGCATATTCTTCCTCCAGACACAGTTGCTCTGGCCCACCAACTGGTTCAGGGTCTGGTTTCTGTGTGCGACGCCACGCTGAACGCGGCCCCTTTAATATCCAGGGCCTCTGTCTCGGCGGTGGTATTGCGTCGTCTTATCTGGTTGAAATGCTGGTCTGCTGACCTAGCCTTAGGAAGCTCCTGACGGATCTACTATTTAAAGGCGGTAGACCTTTCGGTGCTGCTCTGGATGACATCGTCATGGATGTCACGGGAGGTAAACGCACTCTTCTTCCTTAGACTAGCAAGGGTGAGGAGGCCCGCCGCAAACAGGGGCCTTCCTTTCCAGCAAAACGGTTTTTTTTTTCGTCAGTCAGAGTCCACAGGTAGGCCCTCTCAGACTGACGGCAGTGCGGCTGGTGGGCACAAGTGCCCCTGGGTGCGTAAGCCAAACAAGCGGCTCCCAAGCCCGCCTCTGCGTGAAGTCTTGCCTCCGCCCGACTCTGGGGTGGGGGGACGACTTCGCAGGTTCACGGATCGGTGGACCTCCCGAATCTCCGACTGGTGGGTGTGCGAGGTGGTCACCTCAGGATATAGGATAGTATTCCGATCCTGGCCCCCACACAGATTCTTTCCCTTGAATCTTCCTCTCCTTCCTACCTGTCGGGCAGCCCTCTTAGGGGCTGTACAGGATTTGATCAGGTCCGGAGTGATTGTGCCGGTTCCGTCACAGGAGAGTTTTCAGGGATTCTGCTCGAATCTGTTTGTCGTCCCAAAAATAGGACGTGGTTCGACCTATCCTGGACCTCAAGGCCCTGAATGCCTTCGAGAAGGTGCAGAAATTCCTCATGGGATCCATTCGCACGGTGATCGCTACACTCCACCAAAGGGATTTTCTTCTGGCGTCCTTGGACTTCAAGGACGCCTACTTGCATGTTCCGATCTGCGCAAGTCACCAGAAGTTTCTGCGCCTTGCGATCAGCGAAGTCCACTATCGATTGTGGCTCTTCTTTTCGGCCTTGCCTCGGCACCAAGGGTGTTCACCAAGGTGCTTGCTCCGGTTCTAGCCTTCTGTTACAGCGAGGTATTGCTGTCGTGGGCTATCTGGACGGTCTTCTGCTATGAGCAGAAAGTGGCTCAGACTTAGAGGAAAGGTGACTATCGTCAATTAGACCCTCAGGGACTTCGGGTGGTTCCTGAACATTCAGGAGTCAGTCCTGGTCCCGACTCAGTGTATCTAGTTCTGGTTCTGGACTCCTTGGAGGCAAAGGTATCCTACCTCTGGAGAAGTTGCTGACACTTCAGTCTGCGGTGCGGGTGCTGACATCCCGAACATGGTTGTCAATCCGTTGTGTGCATGAGAGTCCCGGGACTCCTGGTGGCCTCCTTCACGGCCATTCCGTATGCCCAATCACACACCAGGGCATTGCAGAAGGAGATCTTGTCCACCTGGGACAAATCCCCGTTGTCCTTGGATCTTCGGATCCAGGTGATTCACCTGGTCAGGGCGTCCCTGACATGGTGGTTGGGACCCTCGGCTCTTCGGTCCGGAAAGTCGTTCCCCTCCCATCCAAGGGACGGTACTCACGACGGACACCAGCCTGACGGGCTGGGGTGGAGTCTGGGGAGTCCTGTCGGCTCAAGGCCTTGGACTCCGGACGAGCCCGTTTACCAATCACTGTTCTGGAAATACGGGCCATCAGACTGTGTCTCTCCTCAGGTCGGAGAGAGTACGGGGTCGCTCCATCAGGAGCCAGTCGGACAACGCCACGGCGGTGGCGTATGTAAACCTTCAAGGGGGAACTCGGAGCTCAGCTGCGGCTTCCGAGGTAATCCGTATCCTGAAGTGGGCCGGAAGAAACGTGCCGGCTCTGTAGGGGCGGACTATCTGAGTCGCCAATCGCCGGACCAGGAAGAGTGGTCCTTGCATATTTCAACTCCTTTGCCGACGGCGGGGCACGTCGGATGTGGACCTGATGGCCTCTCGACTCAGTCGCAAGGGTCGAGGTTGTGACCAGATCCAGGGATCCTTGGGCGATGACTTGGATGCGTTGGTGGCCCCATAGGGTCCTTATCGCCTGATATAAACTCCGGTGATCCTAATTGTTCCGGATTGGCCTCAGCGTCACTGGTACGCTGATCTGGTACGTCTCGTTGCGGACGTTCCCTGGCGGTTGCCGATGAGGGAGGACCTTCAGTCTCAAGGTCCTATGTTTCATCCGGCTTGCAGTCTCTGGCTTTAACGGCAGAGCTGTTAAAAGCCAGGTGTGGAGGGACCGAGGTCTCTCGGACTCTGTCATTTTGACCATGTTAAGGACACGGAAGTCTTCCTCCAGGCAGATCTATCACCGTGCCTGGAAAGCTTATATCGCCATATGCAAAGCGCTGGACTGGCGTCCTCGGACGTATTCCGTTCCCAGAATCTTGCGTCCTCTACAGTGTGGAGTGACCCAAAAGCTTGCTTTGAGTACCATCAAGGATCAGATTTCGGCCTTGGCCGTCTTCTTTCAGCGACCTCTAGCGGGTCATTTCTTGGTTAGCACCTTGTGTTGGGGGTTCGCCATGTGCTCCCTCCTGTCAAGCCTTCTCTCCCACCGTGGGATCTGAATTTGGTGCTCTCGGTCCTCCAGGAACCTCCTTTTTTTGGGAATATCCGGGATATTCCTCTCTTGTCTTGTCTCAGAAGGTGGCCTTTTAGTGGCAATCACTTCTGTTTGACGAGCGTCTGAGTTGGCGGCTTTGTCCTGCAAGTCGCCATATTTAGTCATCCATAAGGATAAGGCGGTGTTGCATCCGCGACCTTCCCTTTTGCCAAAGGTGGTGTCTACCTTTCACCTACATGAGGACATTGTCCTCCCGTCCTTGTGTCCTCACCCATCGCATCCCAGAGAGTTTGCGCTGCACATATTGGATGTGGTACGAGCCTTACGGGTGTACCTGTCTGCTACTGCTTCTATTCGGAAGTCCCACTCACTGTTTGTTACTGCCCCTGGTCCATAACAGGGCCAAGCGGTTTCGTCTGCCATCATTTTTAGGGGAATCAGACAAACCGTCATTCAAGCCTATGCTCTCAAAGGGCGGGCGCCTCCCTTTCCGGTTACGGCGCATTCCACCAGGGCAATTGGTGCTTCCTGGGTTTTCCGACATCAAGCGTCGGTTGCACAAGTGTGCAAGGCGGCGACCTGGTCGTCTGTTCATGCCTTTTAAGTTTTATAAGGTTGATGTGGCTGCATCTTCGGATGCTTCCTTCGGCCGCAGGGTGCTGCAGGCCGCTGTTTAAAGTTGCGACTCCTCCGTTGAGGAGATCTACCTTCTTGGAGTGAAAGTTTGGTTTTTCCATTTATACTGCTCCCATCCCTCTTGACACTGCTTTGGGACATCCCACGTGTAAAGTGTAAAGAGACACCGTGTCAGTCCATGGATGATAAGAGAAAATAGGATTTTTTGTACTCACCGTAAAATCCTTTTCTCTGACATCCATGGACTGACACGGCACCCACCCTTCCTTTTAAGTTTGTACTGCTTTGTTACGAACTGAAGTCTGCTGACTGTAGTGGGAGGGTTATGCCCAGAGGGACCGCCCCCTGGGTGGGGCTGTTTAGCTCTGGCTTTTAGAATGTATGTATAACATCTCACATTCTGCCTAGGTCTTCTCCTGCAAGCAGGGACATAACCCAAGTGTAAAGAGACACCGTGTCAGTCCATGGATGTCAGAGAAAAGGATTTTACGGTGAGTACAAAAAATCCTATTTTTGTACTCACTGTAAAATCCTCATCTCTGACATCCATGGACTGACACGGCACCCACCCTTCCTTTTTAAGTTTGTACTGCTTTGTTATGAACTGAGGTCTGCTGGCTGCAGGTGGGAGGGTAATGTCGGAGAGACCGCCCCCTTGGGCGGGGCTGTTCAGCTCTGGTTTGTTCTAGAATGTTTTAACATTTTTAACATTCTGCCTAGGTCTTCTCCTGCAAGCAGGGACATATACCCACACGTTCGGTGATTAAGAGCCGCCGTGTCGGTCCATGGATGTCAGAGAAAAGGATTTTACGGTGAGTACAAAAAATCCTATTATTCTTTGTCTGAATTTCTCACTTCCTGTTTCTCCTCACTAAACTTCACACCATCATCCGAGCGGTGTTGAGTCAGCCAGAACAGCTTACTGAACAGCTTACTGAGGAGAAACAGGAAGTGAGAAATTCAGACAAATAAAACAAAGAAAAAAAACATTTAGAAGGGAAATGGAAGGAAAAGGTAAGTTAAAATCTGTATTTTTTGCTAGAAAATTACTTGGAACCCCCAAACATGTATATTGTTTTAAGCAGAGATCATGGAGAATAAAATGACGGTTGTTGTTGCAATGTTTTATGTCACACTGTATTTGCACAGCGGTCTTTCAAATGCAATTTTTTGGGGGAAAAAACACACTGGCAACCAGTTAAGATGGTGAAAAATTGACTCAACGTTTCTGTGGTGCGTCTGTGTGCCGCATGGAGAAGAGAACGAGAACGATCAGGAAAGAATTGTCTGAGGATTTGAGAACAAAAATTGTGGAAAAGCATAGGCTATCGCAAGGTTACAAGTCCATCTCCAGAGGTCTTGGTGTTCCTATGTCCACTGTGTGTAACATTGTCAAGAAGTTTACAGCCCATGGCACTGTAGCTAATGTCCCTCGACGTGGACAAAAGAAAAAAATCCTGGACTTTATTGGGGGGGATATCTGAATGATGCCTGCAGCTACAGGCATCATTCAGATATCCTTCTTTTCAGCCGGCGATTCTGCGCACCATAAGAACGATCATAGCGGCAGTTTCGCCGCTTGATCGTTCTTATAGGCCAGGATTCGACAAAACCCAAGCGCCAGGTAGCAAATGCGACTAGAATTAGCGACCTTGCGCCTGAGGCAGCACAGCTGAGGTTTCCTGTGTCTCCATGCGATCGCGCAATCTCGTCGGGCCGCGCTGGCCGGTAATTGAGGCCGCAGGATTGGCACTGGCAGGTGGCACTATTGGCACTGATTGGCACTAGCAGGTGGCACTGGTTTGTAACTGACAGATGGCAGTAGTTTGGGACAGATGGCACTGGCACTGATTGGCAGTGGCACTGGCAATTGGAACTGGTTGGCACTGGTGGGTGGCGGCACTGGTTGGCACTGGTGGGTGGCGGCACTGGTTGGCACTGGTGGATGGCGGCACTGGTTGGCACTGGGTGGTGGCACTGGCGGGTGGTGGGACTGGGTGGCGGCACTGGCGGTTTTCACACTAAGCCAAGTGTAACTAACTGTGAAACTGACAACAGAGAGGAAAGAGAGCTGTCAGAATTGAGCGTGATGTGGGGGTGGGCGGGGGGCGGGACCCAGCAGCTAAATTACACCAGCAAATGATTGGGCTGCTTTAGAAAAGGGCGGGGCCACATACAGCGGCCCGCCCAGATACCATCCCATTTGCTGGTGTATTATAGCTGCTAGGTTGGGTCCCGCCCACCCCCGACATCAAGCTGATGGCTCTCCCCCTCGCGCGCGCGGTTTTTGGCAGAGCTGTTTTCAGCTGGGGAAAACCCCCCAGAACTACTACGTTTTAAAAGGAGTTTTTCAGCTTTAAAAGCTTTTGTGGTAAAAACCTTGCAAAACGTGCGTTTTTAATGTGGCATTCTACAGCTAAAGCTGCTGGTCTTTTTGTAACGTCCAATGTGCATGCATGGGGCCTAAATTATTAATCTTGTTACGTCTACAAATCTTTTTCATTGAAATAAGCCAACTAAAAAAACAAAGGATGAAAAATAATAAAGGCTTCATGTTCCAAACTCAATTTATGTAACAAGATTAATAATTTAGGATGATTAGTGATCACACGCGCAGCATGTTTAAAGATAATACATAATCCGAGACTGAGTACATTGCATAACAGAATATTTATCATCCGATTTTAAATATTACCTCCATTCTTCTAATCCCAGTACTGAAAGCCTACAGCAGTTTGGTAAAAGACAATTTAGCAGTACTTGTTCAGCTGCTATACTATACACATCATTATCCACTATCATTATTATGCAAAATGCCTTAAGGCTGGGTTCACACTAGTGCGACACGACATCCGTCCTACTTTGGATCCGACTTTGCCCTGCGACATGAAGCCGACATATGTCCGACTTTCAATGAACGGGGATCCGACTTGGATCCCCGCCAATATCAGGCACTGTGTTTGGTATGAATCTTGAGGGGGAATTCCAGGCCAAATTTTAAATAAAAAAAAAACGGCGTGGGTTCCCCTCCAGAGGCATACCAGGCCCTTGGGTCTGGTCTGGATTTGAACGGGCGCCCCTACGCCGAAAAAACGGCGTGGGGGTCCCCCCAAAATCCAAACCAGACCCTTATCCGAGCACGCAACCTGGCAGGCCGCAGGGGAAGACGAGAGAGCGCCCCCCCTCCCTCCTGAACCGTACCAGGCCGCATGCCCTCAACATGGGGGGTTTGGTGCTCTGGGGCAGGGGGGCGACCTGCGGCCCCCCCCCACCCCAAAGCACCCTGCCCCCATGTTGATGAGGACAGGGCCTCTTCCCGACAACCCTGGCCATTTGGTTGTCGGGGTCTGCGGGCGGGGGGCTTATCGGAATCCGGGAGCCCCCTTCAATAAGGGAGCCCCCGGATCCCGGCCCCCCCACCCCATGTGAATGAGTATGGGGTACATCGTACCCCTACCCATTCACCTGGTGGAAAAAAATTGCAATAAAAAAACACTACACAGGTTTTTAAAGTAATTTATTACACAGCTCCGGGGGTCTTCTTCCGACTCCGGCGCTCTTCTTCCGACTTCCGGGGGTCTTTTCCGACTTCGGGGTCTCCGGTGTCGTCTCCGCGCTCTCCGGTTCTTTCTTCCGCCGGGCCTCCGCTAACTTCTTTTTAGCTCTCTTGCTAACGGAGGCCCGGTCTTCCCGTTGTCTCGTCCGGCTCTCCGTTGTCCTTCTGCCGGCCCCTCCACTAACTTCTTGGTAGCTCTTTCGCTAGTGGAGGGGTCGGTCTTCCCGTCGTCGGCTTCTTCTTCCCTCTTCTCCTTCTCGATGTTGACGCGTCGCTTCCTCCCGCTGTAATACTGGCTCTTCGCTCCGCTCCGCATTAATATAGGCTTCTCATGACGTCACAGTCACATGTTCCGGGGCACATGGCCCCGGAGCATGTGACTGTGATGTCATGGGAACATGTGACTGTGACGTCATGAGAAGCCTATATTAATGCGGAGCGGAGAGGCAGTATTACAGCGGGAAGAAGCGACGCGTCAACATCGAGAAGGAGAAGAGGGAAGAAGAAGGCGACGGGAAGACCGACCCCTCCACTAGCGAAAGAGCTACCAAGAAGTTAGTGGAGGGGCCGGCAGAAGGACAACGGAGAGCCGGACGAGACAACGGGAAGACCGGGCCTCCGTTAGCAAGAGAGCTAAAAAGAAGTTAGCGGAGGCCCGGCCGAAGAAAGAACCGGAGAGCGCGGAGACGACACCGGAGACCCCCGAAGTCGGAAAAGACCCCCGGAAGTCGGAAGAAGAGCGCCGTAGTCGGAAGAAGACCCCCGGAGCTGTGTAATAAATTACTTTAAAAACCTGTGTAGTGTTTTTTTATTGCAATTTTTTTCCACCAGGTGAATGGGTAGGGGTACGATGTACCCCATACTCATTCACATAGGGTGGGGGGGCCGGGATCCGGGGGCCCCCTTATTGAAGGGGGCTCCCGGATTCCAATAAGCCCCCCGCCCGCAGACCCCGACAACCAACGGCCAGGGTTGTCGGGAAGAGGCCCTGTCCTCATCAACATGGGGGCAGGGTGCTCTGGGGTGGGGGGGCCGCAGGTCGCCCCCCTGCCCCAGAGCACCAAACCCCCCATGTTGAGGGCATGCGGCCTGGTACGGTTCAGGAGGGAGGGGGGGCCGCTCTCTCGTCCCCCCCTCTTCCCCTGCGGCCTGCCAGGTTGTTTGCTCGGATAAGGGTCTGGTTTGGATTTTGGGGGGACCCCCCACGCCGTTTTTTCGGCGTAGGGGTGCCTGTTCAAATCCAGGCCAGACCCAAGGGCCTGGTATGCTCCTGGAGGGGGAACCCACGCCGGTTTTTTATTTAAAATTTGGCCTGGAGTTCCCCCTCAAGAGCAGTACAGCACAAGTCGCATGCCAAAGTCGGACCATGCAAGACTGCGGTCCGACTTTGATCCGACTTCAATGATAGTCAATGGGCTGAAGTCGGATCAAAGTCGGACCAAAGTAGTACAGGGAGCATTCTCAAAGTCGGACCGACATGTGTCGGACCAGTTAAGACGGCTCCCATAGGGAAACATTGATTTTCACACGTCATGCGACATGAGCTCCCAATGTCGGAGCGTTTGTCGCCCCAGTGTGAACCAGGCCTAAGCCATGATTCCCATATATTGTCTTGGGGAACATGATTTATAGTTTCTGATAAGATTCAGTGTACGCAGTGTTTATTTTTGTGCAGGGTATAAAAAGGAGCATGTTTTTTTTTTTGCATCTTTCCTTAAGTCTGATAATGAGGGGTGATCAAAAAGTTCATAGAATTACCTATTTACAAATCAAATGATATTCAAGGTTAAAGGGGTTGTAGCCCTGGTTCACACTGGTGCCAAATCGCATGTCAAATCGGCGATATTTGCCGCAAATTGCCGGCAATAGCACCGTCCTAATCGGTGCGACGCCGCATATGCGGCGCTGCACCGATTTCAAAAAGTAGTTGCTGTACTACTTTTTGCGATTTCAGCCGCGATTTACATTGACATCAGATGTCTTTGAAATCGGGACTGCCAGCGGGAGTGAAATCGTGCGAGTTCAGCTGAACTCGCAGGCTTCACTCCCGCAGCCCCAGTGTGAACGTGGGCGTAAAGGCAGAAGTTTTTTTTATTTTTTATCTTAATGATGCATTCTATGCATTAAAAAACCTTTTGTTTGTAGCAGCACCCCTCTAATTTCTTACCTGAGCCCCTTCTTTCTCAAGTGTCCAAGCCATCCAGGACACTGCTCCTGATTGGCTGAGACAAAGCAGTGGCACCATTGGCTCCCACGGCAGTCAGTCAGCCAATCGGGGGAGAGAGGGGGTGGGTCGGGCTCCATGTCTGAATGGATACACGGAGCTCTGACTCGATTCAGGTGCCCCCATAGAAAGCTGCTGGCTGAGGGGGCCACTTGACAGGAGGGAGGGGCCAAGAGCAGCAAAAAGTGACCATAGAAGAGAAGGATGTGGGCTGCTCTGTGAAAAACCAACTACACAGAGGTGGTAAGTATGGCATGTTTGTTATTTAACCACTTCACATCCGCTGGCTGTCATATGACGTCCTTGGCTTTGTGGGGCTATATCTGAATGATGCCTGCAGCTACAGGCATCATTCAGATATCGGCATTTTCAGCTGGCGATTTCCTACACCATAAGAACACCGCTTGATCGTTCTTACGGGCGGCGAAAGGGAATGCCCCTCCCGCCGCCCTCCGGTGCTTCTACCGACTCACCTGTGCGATCGGTGAGTCGTGAAGGGATCCGCCGGCCCTGAATGCTGATCATAGAGATTTCCGGTGGACCAGATGGTCGCTGGAGTCTCAATGATCATCGGAGGCCGGGCGCGATGTTATGACGTCACGCCTGACCTCTGCATTTAAAAAAATGGCGCCGCCTCGGCTAGGACGCGGTGATTGTTTGTTTTTTTTTTTTTATTGTTTTTATTATTTTAGACTTCCCAGCCTAGAGGTGAGATGTGGGGTCTTATTGACCCCCATATCTCACTTTAAAGAGGACCTGCCATGCTTATTCCTATTACAAGGGATGTTTACATTCCTTGTAATAGGAATTAAAGTAGTTAAATTTTTATAAATTTTTTTAAAGTGTCAAAATATGTAAGTAAAGTTAACAATTAACTTTTTTTTTTAAAAGTGCCCCGTGTGCTCGCACGCAGAAGCGAACGCATATGTAAGTCCCGCCCGCATACGAAAACGGTGTTCAAACCACACGTGAGGTGTCTCGCCACGAACGTTAGAGCGAGCGCAATAATTTTGGCCCTAGACCTCCTCTAACTCAAAACATGTAAAACATGGGGATTTTTAAGTACTGAAGTTTGACGCCATTCCATGAGCGTGTGCAATTTTGAAGAGTGACATGTTAGGTATCTATTTACTCGGTGTAACTTCATATTTCACATTATGCCAAAAAATTGGGCTAACTTTACTGTTTGTGTTTTTTTTTTTTTTTTTAAAGCATGAAACTGTTTTTTTGGGCAAAAAAAAAAAATGCGTTTGAAAAATTGCTGCGCAAATACTGTGCAAGATAAAAAGTTGCAATGACCGCCATTGTATTCTCTAGGGCCTTTGCTAAAAAAACATATATAGTGTTTGGGGGTTCTATGTAATTTTCTAGCAAAACAATTTGAATTTTTACATGTAGGAGCGAAGTGTCAGATATGGCCCGGATGGGAAGTGGTAAAAAAAAAAAAGAGACTTTAAAGAGTAACTCCAATTTTTGTTGTGGAAAAAAACATCTCCCTCTGGGTGATCCATGTATGTCGCAGGGATTTTAACAGCCTTTGTTTCAGATTCCTACCTTTTTGTTATTCTGAAGAAATAGCTGTTTGCGTTCCCTGTGAATTTGTATGGGAATGGTTTTATAATCATCAGTCAGCAGCTGTACCTTGGACTTTTGAATTTGTCCCACTGATGCACCCATGCTATATAGATCCATTTAAAATATTTTATATAGATCATACCACCAGTTATAACAGCAGATAACAATTGTTATAAATTATATTTCCTTGCAACACTTTCTTCTGATGTTTGAACAAGTAAAAGTCATGATTTTTTTTTTTTTTTTTTTTTTATGAAACTTTGTTAAACTGATTGTAAACGTACCTTTAAAATAATAAAAAAACAGATATGACTATACTTGCCTGCTCTGTGCAATGGAATTGCACAGAGCGGCCGTGAACCTCCTCTTTTCTGGTGCTCCCGGCCCCTCCCCTTTTGTCCAGTGCCTCCCAGGTGAAGCTGCTTTCTATGGGGGGGCACCCGTGCATGCTTGTCCTGCTGCTGCGTCCATTGACACAGACGGTGAGACTCGGTCTCGACCCTGTCACTGGCTTTGACAACACTCCCCATGTCCCAGCAAAGCCAGCGAGACCTGGAAGTGAGGGAAGAAAAGAGCTGCAGGCGTGCACAGTGTTGGATCGAATGTGGGATCAGGCAAGTAAAATAAAGGGGGGGGGGGGGAGATGACACCTAAACATTATTTATCTTGGTGCAATGATTGCATTTAAGATGAAAAGTGTTTAGGCTTTACAATCGCTTTAAGACTGTTCTTCTCATAACCATCACCAATTCATGCTCATAGAAGCCTGTAAATTGAAAACTGTTTGCTATGACATGTAGAATACACTAGGGTTGATTTA
Source organism: Rana muscosa (assembly GCA_029206835.1). NCBI lineage: Eukaryota > Metazoa > Chordata > Amphibia > Anura > Ranidae > Rana > Rana muscosa. Next base: position 300,935,815 of record CM055116.1, read on the forward strand.
CTTAAACTGGAGTGTAGTGCAAATTCTCGTGTAGCTCTTCATAGAAACCAATTGGCTTCCAGGTTTTTTTTTTTTTTTCAAAGCTTAATTGAACAAGCTGAAGTTGGAAGCCGATTGGCTACCATGCACAGCTGCACCAGATTTCGCACTCTCCAGTTTTAGTAAATCAACCCCAATCTGTTAGGTTTACCATACTGAATTCTAAAATTTGAGGCAAAGGCCAAAAGTTATTCTATAAAATATCTTGGTTTGAGAAACCGCATGATGCAGATATGTAGAGCCTTAAAAAAACTATATTGAATAAAAGGCAGCTAGCTAGATATGCACTAGATAGGGCCCTGGTTCTGTCGAAATCTTGATTGATTTAGAAACGCTGGGGGAACATTAACAATATTAAAGTTGGTTGTAGCCCACCAGCAACCTTTGAAGCATAACTAAAGACAAAACTTTTTTTTCTTTTTAGTTTTGGATAGAGTGGATAGGGATGAGAACCTCTGTCAGTTTGTATTGCTCTCTGTGCACCCATTAGAGCAGTGGTTCTCAACCTGGCGGTCTAATGATGATTTGCCAGGGGTCACCGAATCCTAGGCTGTTCCTGAAGCCCGCACCGCTCTCCCAGCCTTTTTGCGACCACCCAGCAGGGCTATCCTTGGAGCCTGTGGGCCACCCAGCTGGGCTGTTCCTGTAGCCCGCAGCAGCCTACTCACCCTCTTCACAGGCGCCCATTCAGTTCACGGCATGGCTGGGGGGCAAGGACTAGAGGTCAGCTGACTTTTGAGGAATGTTAAGTGGGAGGGGCTGGAGGAGACACTATCTCCTGATTTTGGCATAGGTGTCACTGCTACGAGACACCACAAAGTCGGAAACACAGTGAGTGACACTACTTGTGATTTATAGTTGCCATTAAAAGGACTCAGGGAGCGCTAAATGTCCGTGGGTTAGGGGCGCAAATTACTTGTTTTGCCTTGGGTGCTGACAACCCACACTACGAAAATAATTTTACTGTTAGGGGTCCCCACAACTTGGGACATTTTATCAAGGGGTCATGGCACTAGAAGGTTGAGAACCACTGCATTCGAGAGATTCATTCTCTATTTTGTCCTGTTTACCATTATCATTGAGAATGAAAGTAAAAGATAATCCCACATTTTTAATTATCCCCAGAAAAATAATAGAGGGGAAACCTTCCAATGGGAACACTAGTTCTGGTAACCTGGGGGTCCCTAATATATTTCCTTGTTTTGCAGGGATTTCCTCTCGCTTCCTGTGGTTGTAAAGACAGAAGGTTCTTTATCTTAATGCAGACTATGTATTAAGGTAAAAATCCTTCTGTGTGCAGCAGCCCCCCTAATTCTTACCCAAGGTCCCTCTCTGTGCAGCCATGTCCACGAATGTCTCAGCTGAAAATTCTCCTTCCTCATTGGTGGAGACACAGCAGCGGTGCCATTGGCTCCCGTTGCTGTCAGTCGGCTAGCCAATCCGGGGAGAGGGGGCAGGGCCGAGTCGGAGTGCCGTGCCTGAATGGACATAGGGAGCTGTGACTCAGTTTGGGTGCCTCCATAGCAAGCTGCTTGCTGTGGGGGCACTGAACAGGAGGGAGGGGCCAGGATCATAGAAGAGGCGGGTCCGGGTTGCTCTGTGCTAATCCACTGCACAGAGCAGGTAAGTATTGCATGTTATTTTTATAGGGGGAAAAAAAAAAACGAGCCTTTACACTTTTATTTTGGATAGGAAAGAGCAGCTAGAGTGACTGTGTATTTTAGCATGAAAAGTAAGGAAAGCAGGACTTGGATGAAAGGGGGAATCCAGGAGAGAAGAGAATTACAGTAGGAGTGGGAAGAGAATAACATGCCTCATATACTGTAAACCTGGGAAGTAGAAAACATTTGTTATATTTGGTTATGCACACTGCTACTATTTCAAATGTTTCTCTACTGCTGTAAACAATGAATTTGCAGCCTGAATATAATTTGCATGAAATGCAGATTGCATCAGTTATTAAAAGTGTAAATAATCTCCTACTTTAGGGGCCGTGGGACTGCTGTAGTCGTAATTATTTCCTTGTAAAACTCGAGAACATTTGAACTGTGCAGCATGTGGATTGTCTCACCATCCAGCAAAACTGCTAATAATGTGCAGAATCTCATCTCCGTCTCTGTTGGCTTTCTTACTTACCAGATACCAGCATGCTATCTGAATTCGTACAAAGTAGTATTTACCATCATGCCTGTAGCATTTGTTTCTAACTGGATGCTTCTGCTTTGCTTCAGTAAAGGTTTTTACTCCTTTTTAAATATTTTTCTACATATCCTGGCTGTACACCCATCTACACCAAACCACTCGTGACTAGCGGATGGACACTTGTGTAGTCACATACAGGTGTAAACTTGCCTATAAACATAATAGGATTTTGGATGTGTAGTTATGATCTATCCTCCCTCAAGTGGCTCTGCTGCTGCTGAGATATATGGTGAGAAGAGTGTGGAGTAGGGAAGTGTGCAGGCAGTCAGCTGACATTGATTGGGATGGGGACTTTAGAAGGGTACTGGCCACTATACACATGAATTCCAAGGTCAACATGCTGCTTTAGGTTGACTGTTCATTGACAGGCTAAACCAAAAACAATCTACTTGCATTTACCGTATACACTCGAGTATAAGCCGAGTTTTTAAGCACAATTTTTTGTGCTGAAAATGCCCCCCTCGGCTTATACTCGAGTCACCTTTTTGCGCCTGATCTCCCGGACTTTGGGGACCCGGTACTGGCCGGCCGTAGGTCCCCCGGACCTCAAACTTGGCACACATGTAGCCCCACTCCTCGTTTACACGTTTGCAAAGTTTCTTGTCCGGGGGACCTACGGCCGGGGAGCACTGATTTTTCAAACCCGGGCACCCCTTCCATAGACTCCCATGTTAAACGTCAGTCTAGTCATGGACACAGTGAGGCAAGAGCACAGTGAGGCACACCCTAGGCTTATACTTGAATCAATAAGTTTTCCCAGTTTTTGTGGTAAAATTAGGTGCCTCGGCTTATATTCGGGTCGGCTTATACTCGAGTATATACGGTACTTGTCCTCCCTGTGCTTGCTTAAGGCTTAACTACACTTTTGTTGAGAAAAAATATAAACTTTCCCCTCTGGGTGATTTATGTACATTGCAGGGATTTTAACACTTTGTTGCAGATTTTTACCTTTTTGTTCCTCTGTGCTGATTCAGTCTAAATGGGAGTGATTTCATAATTATCAATCAGCTGGTGAAGAAAGTTGCAGAGTTTGCATCCCTTTAGACATGATTTAAGGGAATATCTTACCTTAAATTAAGTTTTTGTTGCAGGGGATGCCAAAAATCTGACTTTTATCTTAGTGTAGACTTCTGGGAACATCAGGAAATGTTTCTGAGGGGCGTTCTGTACACATTCTGTGTACAGAACACTTCCAGGTAGCCATATTGCATTGCACTTTACAGAAATTTAAAGCACTGCAGATTGAAAAGGAAAGGTAATTTTTAATGACATTCAATTACAATATGACTTGTGTCGCAATTGTATACGCTATATTTTTAGCGCTCTCTGCCGTTGCCATACACACGGGTAGAATGTCAGCCGGTATTTTCTGTACCGGCAAATGTCTTACGCCATTCTGCCTGTGTATACTGGGCTTTAGGCTTCCTTTGGGTTCTTCCAAAGGGCAGATCTCATTACTATGATCAGTAGTCCTGCATGATCCAGTAGAGCAGGGATATGCAATTAGCGGACCTCCAGCTGTTGCAAAACTACAAGTCCCATCATGCCTCTGCCTTTGGGTGTCATGCTTGCTGCTGTCAGAGTCTCGCTATGCCTCATGGGACTTGTAGTTTGGCAACAGCTGGAGGTCCGCTAATTGCATATCCCTGCAGTAGAGGGTCAGATGATGATTAAAGCGGTATTAACCACTTGCCTACAGGGCACTTTCACCTCCTTCCTGCCCAAGCCATTTTTCAGCTTTCAGCGCTGTCACACTTTGAATGACAATTGCGCAGTAATGCAACACTATACCCAAATGAAATTTTCATCATTTTTTTTCCCACAAATAGAGCTTTCTTTTGGTGGTATTTGATCACCTCTGCAGTTTTTATTTCTTGCGCTATAAACAAAAGAAGAGGGACAAGTTTGAAAAAAGCACAATATGTTTTACTTTTTGCTATAACAAATATCCATTTTTTTTTTTAAACAAATTTTTTCCTCAGTTTAGGCTGATACGTATTCTTCTACATATTTTTGTTAAAAAAAATCGCAATAAGCGTATATTGGTTTACGCAAAAGTTATAGCATCTACAAAATAGGGGATAGATTTATAGCATTTTTTTTTTTTTTACTAGTAATGGCGGCGATCTGCGATTTATTTATTTATTTTTTCTTCCGTGATTGCGATATTGCGACACACATCGGACACTTTTGACACATTTTTGGGACCATTCACATTTATACAGCGATCCCTGCTATAAAAATGCATTGATTACTGTATAAATGTGACTGGCAGGGAAGGTGTTAACACTAGGGGGCGAGGAAGGGGTGAAATGTGTTGCCTGGGAGTGATTCTTACTGTGGGGGGAGGGGACTGACTGGGGGAGGTGACCGATGGCTGTCCCTATGTACAAGGGACACACCACCGGTCTCCTCTCCCTGACAAAACGTGGATCTCTGTGTTTACACACAGAGATCCACGGTCCTGCTCAGTTACTGGGCAATCACGGGTGCCGGGCAGCCTTCGCGGCCGCCGGGCACGTGCATCGGGTGGCTTCTGAAGGCGCAACGTCATATGACGTCCGATCAGAACAATAGGGTCTTCCGGCCGCCGTCATTTGACGGTGGGCGGTGGACAAGCAGTTAAACACAAAACCAAAAATGTAATATATTGCAGCTTACCAATCATTAGATGTGGCTGCATTAGCTTTCTTTTTTATGTTTTCACCATGTGATATTGAATATTTCAAAGCAAACGTGTTGTGTTTTTTTATTTTATTTATTTTTTGCAATAACATGGTGTAGGCAGAGTTTAAGTTGACTAACAATAGCTTTCGCTTTGTTCATTCACTAAGAATATCTGGAGGTGGTTCTGCCAATCACCAATCACAGGATGTCACGCCCCTCCAGCCTGTGTCTATAGTGTGTATGTACTGGGAAGTGGAAGCCTCCATCAATCACCATCTTGTATATCGTCCCCATAGTGTTTAGCAATACCAGGACATAGAGGAGAAGAGAGGGTAGTGTCATTTGCCACTGTGTATATGCCCTCATGTGTGACGCTATAGTCACATGGGCTGCACAGATAAGAAAAAGGAGGAAGGGAACAGAAACTGGAGCATGCTCAGTAGATGTCAACAGCTAGTCTACACATTCTCAGGCTGCAGTGGGAACACACACAAGGAGGGAGTGATGGGAAACGGCAAGATCAACCAAGATTTTTGCAGTCTGCAGAAAACAAATGCTCTAGTGGATGAGTGAGTGTGTACACAATGTAATCTAGCATGTATTGACAGATTTAATGATTTGGGTTTAATGACGCCTGAATGTCATGCTATTTTTATTTTATTTTTTCTCAGGATGTGCAGAAGCACTCTGTCCACACTCTAGTGTTCCGATCTCTGAAGAGGACTCATGACATGTTTGTGGCTGACAATTCTAAATCTGTCGCTATAGACGAAGAAGGGTACGTCTTTTTTATAGCTGTATTTTTAGTTTATTTTCGGTGAATTATGTCCTTTTTTATTTGTTTTTAGTAAGTAAATATCTGGTCAGCCTGAGCAGAAAATGCATTACATCTGTAAATGTCATGGAAGCAGAGGTATTGACGGCAGTAGTAATTAACATCTGATAGTTTGAAGACCCCTTTAGGCTGGGTTCACACCTATGCGAATTGAATGCGGGTTTGCCTGCAACCAATTCTCACCAAAGGAGATTGTGACCTGCTCTCTATGGAGCCGGTTCACACATTTCCGTGGCGGCTGCGGAGCAGCTTACACAGGGGTCCTGTGCATCTTTGGCCCATTTTTCAGGGCCAAATACTTCCTGAAACGGAGAACAGGGACTCATCGGACCCCTGCCATGAGCCGCATGTGAAGATAGTGTGAACCCAGCCTCAAACGGCATGTGGCAAATTCAATTACCGTATACACTCGAGTATAAGCCGAGTTTTTCAGCACTTTTTTTGTGCTGAAAATGCCCCCCTCGGCTTATACTCGAGTCACCTTTTTGCACCTGATCTCCCGCACTTTGGGGACCCGGTACCGGCCGGTCGTAGGTCCCTTGGACCCCAAACTTGGCACACATGTAGCCCCATTTCTTCTATACAAGTGTGCAAAGTGTGTTGTCCGGGGGACCTACGGCCGGGGAGCAACGATTTTTCAAAGCCGGGCACCCCTTCCTTAGACTCCCATGTTAAACGGTCATTTTTCCCGTGACTTTGGGTACCCGGTACCGGACGGTCGTAGGTCCCCTGGACCCTAAACTTGGCACACATGTAGCTCCATTTCTCCTCTAGACTCCCATGTTAAACGTCAGTCTAGTCATGGGCACAGTGAGGCATGGACACAGTGAGGCATGCAGATGGACACCCTAGACTTATACTCGAGTCAATAAGTTTTCCCAGTTTTTTGTGGTAAAATTAGGTGCCTGGGCTTATATTCGGGTCAGCTTATACTCGAGTATATACGGTACCTACATTTTTGTGGCATGTGTTCTCTTTTTCTCCTTTTTTATGTGCAACAAGTAATGTAGAGCAGTAAACAGGATATTATTTATACCTGCTGTGTAGGTTCAGAGCAGGCAGTGGATGCTGATCTTTTTTGTGAAATCACTGTTCACTTGATGCTTCATTTGTGGCCGTACATAAAATAGATAGGGAACAATTCACACTTGGCTGATTAGGCAATTAGCATTACCTTTGTACCAATGCAAAATGTACTTTTAATTTATAATGGTTTAAAATAAGATTTAATGCAAACAATCTGCAATTCTCACTGCTTTTGTCATGGGTTCAAGTCACTTTTGACAATTATCTTTCCAAGAGCTATTTTTATGTATAATGTCACATCACACCTGGATTTCACTGCTATCAAAGCTACACACCTAGAGGTAGACTGAAAATGGAACACTAGGCAAACTGCTACAAACATAGTTGAAATTCATTTATGCTTATTGTTTTACGTGCCAAAGAATCTTTCATTGTGGCCAGTTATTTTTGCCATTCACAAACTGTTGCTAGTTAGTAAGATCTCACTGCTACTACCTAGTTTAGCATTACTGTTTCCTAGATCCGTTTTACTGTTTCTAGGTCAGCTCCCTGTTAAGTGGACAAAGGCAAGTTTGCTGATTTTTTTTTTTTTTGTCCATTGAGGATGTTCAAGGTGGAAAGGTGATGCAGATTATTTGATTTACTAGAACTGGAGAGTGCAAAATCTGTTGCAGTTCTGTATAGAAACCAATTGGCTGCCAGGATTTATTGTCAAAGCTTAAAGGATACGTTCACCTTTTTGGAATATGTTACATGTTCCACCCTTAGGGTGAAACATGTAATATGTTCCAGCAGCTGGAACCTCAATTCCGCCCCACCCCAGTGACAGCAAGCAGGCATTTTTTCTGGGCACCCGCTGTCACCGTTTTGAAAATAACGTGGCCGTGTGGGACTCCACCTGCCGGCCACATCATTCATTCACAGTGCTCTGTGAATGGGAAACTAAAAGTACCAACAGCCTTTGAGCGCTTTGGTAGCTTATTCTTTTGGTCAGTGTGTATCTGCCTGCCCATTACGAGAAGACATACGCAGACCAGTCTAATTTATAGTTTCATCAGATAGGAAGTGGGGTAGAATTGCTAATTGCCAATACAGCTTTGTATTGGTGTCTGTGTCCCTGTTCCAGATTTTTCCTCACTTCTTGTCTGGAGAAAGACTGTCAATGCAAATTAAGTCAATGCAAATAAAGCAAGTAAATTAATTAATAAATAAATGTTATGTTTTCTGCTTATCAAGATTTTTTGTTTCCTTCCTACTAGTCACAAGCTAAAGATGTCTGTGAAATTACGGACTGAATACGGACCTGTGCTACACATGCCCACACTTAAAGAAACCCAGGAAAAGGTCAAGCTTGCCATTGGCGATTCATATGAGCACTATACTTCTAATCAAGGTTCATTGGACACTTTAACTATCTCTTGATTTTTTTGGTCTTTGTGGTTGTATTTGTAAATTCACCTATTTGGACAATTGTACTTGTCAAAAAAGAACAGCTACAGGACTTTTTTCTGTAAACTTCTTTTTCACATGAAAGAAACCCATCATCTTGAGTGCCCCCTTCTCCACATGTTGGGCTTTGGGACATTTATTGTGGTTGTAAAGACTTTTTTTCCCCACTAGAATAAAAAAAGAGGTTGTTCTTACCTGATCTGGACAATGGCATTGCAGAGCATGGCCCCTTGCCTCCTCTTCTTGGATCCCCTGCCAGCACTGTGCACTCCTCCCCTTCCTGAGTGTGCCCCCATAGCAAGCTGCTTGCTATCGGGGCACAGCTGTGGGCATCCATAGACACACACAGCGTGGCTTGGCCCTGCCCCCTACTCCCTCCTCACTGGATTTGAATGACCGCAACAGGAGCAAATGGCTCCTGCTGCCAACGCTGTATCTTGGCCTAGACCAGCACTTTGGGGGGGTGGGGGGCGTGGCATGAGAGAGTCCACGCTGGCTTATGGGGCAGACTGGGCCAGGAGGCAAATTGGTCTGGCGCCCCCCATAAAGCAGTTGCACTGCTGCGGGGGGCTGGCATTCCACAACTGTGGGGGAGGGGGCCCGCCGCTTCTAGTTTTGACTGTCCTATCATCACCTGAGTTCTCAGCTACAGAGAGATGGATGCCATGTCGGAAGGCTAAAACTGTCTGGGGGAGCAAGTCAGCTGACGGGCGCAGGTCAGTAGAGTGAAGGGGGAGGAACTCTCCATTGTGAGAGGTGACCCCATGTCGGGAGAGGTGAAGGGAGCCAGACAGGCTGAAAGGAAAACCACACCAGTTGAGTGAAAATTGCAGGACAACTACCTAGCTGCCACGGGGCTTCTAATCTGCGTAGTAGGGATGTTGCAGATGCATTGGAGACTGAGATGGTCAGGTACACTTAGGAGGTAGGTAGTAAGACTTTCCTGCAAACCTTTGGGTGGTCACAATCTAACATATACTGTATATACTAGAAACCCCTGAGGGCTTTCGAGCTTGCAATGATGCATATGGCAGTTAAATATTAGGAGATCTTATTTTTTTTGCCTTTTGGCAGAGGAGTTGCTATATATTATATTATAGTGACTTTCCATAGATATCAGTTGGTAATCTATATAGGAGGTAGGTGTTAATGTTTATACAGTAACTAAATAGAATATATAGCATGGGGTACTCTGGGTAGAAGGAAAGCTACACTATTTGGGTGAAACCTGCATGGCACTTACCTAGCTGCCAAAGGGCTCTACCGACCTGCGCCCATCAGCTGACTTTCTCCCCCAGACACTAAAATGCGTTCAAGTGTATTTTTTCCTTTAAAATTTACATTTCATAAATGGCTGCGCAAATATCGTGCGACAACCACCATTTTATTCTCCATGGCCTCTGCTAACTGAAAAGATTTAATTTCAGAGTATTTTTCTAGCATAAAACTTGAAAAAACATGTACTTGAAAAAGGTCAAAACTGGCCTGGACAACAAGTCGTTAAATATTATATACAGTGTCTTGCGAAAGTATTCGCCACATTTCAGGCTTCAAACATAAAGATATAAAATTTTAATTTTTTGTGAAGAATCACCAACAAGTGGGACACAATTGTGAAGTGGAACGAAATCTATAGGATTTTTGAAACTTTTTTAACTAAGAAAAAAATGAAAAGTGGGGCGTGCAAAATTATTCGGCCCCCTTGCGTTAATACTTTGTAGAGCCACCTTTTGCTGTGATTACAGCTGCAAGTCGCTTGGGGTATGTCTCAATCAGTTTTGCACATCGAGAGACTGAAATTCTTGCCCATTCTTCCTTGCAAAACAGCTCGAGCTCAGTGAGGTTGGATGGAGAGCGTTTGTGAACAGCAGTTTTCAGCTCTTTCCACATTCTCGATTGGAATCAGGTCTGGACTTTGACTTGGCCACTCTAACACCTGGATACGTTTATTTGTGAACCATTCCTTTGTAGATTTTGCTGTATGTTTGGGATCATTGTCTTGTTGGAAGATAAATCTCCGTCCCAGTCTCAGGTCTTTTGCAGACTCCAACAGGTTTTCATCCAGAATGGTCCTGTATTTGGCTGCATCCATCTTCCCCTCAATTTTAACCATCTTCCCTGTCTCTGCTGAAGAAAAGCAGGCCCAAACCATGATGCTGCCACCACCATGTTTGACAGTGGGGATGGTGTGTTGAGGGTGATGAGCTGTGTTGCTTTTACGCCAAACATATCGTTTTGCATTGCGGCAAAAAAGTTAGATTTTGGTTTCATCGGACCAGAGCACCTTCTTCCACATGTTTGGTGTGTCTCCCAGGTGGCTTGTGGCAAACTTTAGACGAGACTTTTTATGGATATCTTTGAGAAATGGCTTTCTTCTTGCCACTCTTCCATAAAGGCCAGATTTGTGCAGTGTACGACTGATTTTTTGTCCTGTGGACAGACTCTCCCACCTCAGCTGTAGTTCTCTGCAGTTCATCCAGAGTGATCATGGGCCTCTTGGCTGCATCTCTGATCAGTCTTCTCCTTGTCTGAGCTGAAAGTTTAGAGGGACAGCCAGGTCTTGGTAGATTTGCAGTGGTCTGATACTCCTTCCATTTCAAAATGATCGCTTGCACAGTGCTCCTTGGGATGTTTAAAGCTTGGGAAATCTTTTTGTATCCAAATCCGGCTTTAAACTTCTCCACAACAGTATTACGGACCTGCCTGGTGTGTTCCTTGGTCTTCATGATGCTCTCTGCACTTTCAACAGAACCCTGAGACTATCACAGAGCAGGTGCATTTATACAGAGACTTGATTACACACAGGTGGATTCTATTTATCACCATCAGTCATTTAGGACAACATTGGATCATTAAGAGATCCTCGCTGAACTTCTGGAGTGAGTTTGCTGCACTGAAAGTAAAGGGGCCGAATAATTTTGCACGCCCCACTTTTCATTTTTTTCTTAGTTAAAAAAGTTTCAAAAATCCAATAGATTTCGTTCCACTTCACAATTGTGTCCCACTTGTTGGTGATTCTTCACAAAAAATTAAAATTTTATATCTATGTTTAAAGCCTGAAATGTGGCAAAAGGATGAAAAGTTCAAGGGGGCCGAATACTTTCGCAAGGCACTGTATTGGAAGGAAATTTGAAATGCATATTTGTGCTCTGATTCATTCTTATTTTATATTTCATTAGGCCTTGATTCTGAATACATGATAACTGGAACACACCCGTATCCATCAGGCCCAGGTAATTCATTTATTTTATTTAAATGTGTTACAAAACATAAGGATTTCTCTAGCTCTCTTTAAAGGATACCTGTACTATAAGGGCATCAATTCACTGCCATTGCTGACCTCTCCTTCTGATTGGTTGGCATGGTGATCCATAATACTTTTGATCAATGTCCTTGAACACGTTGACCTCATTTTAACTTTACTTTCCCCATGAGTGATCCACAACATTCAAGCCAGAAATAGCTTCGCAACTAGCATTTTATGGGGACCTGCAACAGTAGCCACTGCATTTCCTCATATCGTCATATGATGCTTAGTCAGGAAAACTGAACCGCCGCTCGGCTGTCAATTTGCTATTGGCCGGACGGGAAGGTGTTAAGTTTGTTTACTAGAAGTATAATACTCGGATGTTACAGTATGCCTGTGAATGATGTCTAAAACTTGCTACTGTGCTTGATCTGCCTTCCTCTGTTTACCCCTGCTTTTGGCATGGCATATCAATGGGAAGTGTTCAATGAACTCCTTTAGTAAAAAGAGGAGATTTACAATCTAATTCTAGCAACAGCTGCTTTTTATTACGGGTATGCTTCTTCTCATGCTCAGGAGCTATAATGATAAAAACAAAGCACTGCCATATACTGTACATACTCCACACTTCCAAAGTCACGGATACACAGACCAGTAAGAGCCAAAATGTGATCCACATATGGTGTGCAAAGCCATCTTCAGACTGCTTTTTTACATGTAAATTTGTTGTCCCCACTTTTCTTAGGTCTTGCTTTGACAGCCGATACTCAGATCCAGAGAATGCCTAGCGAATCAGCCGCACAGTCTCTTGCTCTGGCACTTCCACCTTCACAATCAAGGTACATGTTTTTTTTTAAAGTGTTACTAAAGGTTCATTTTTTTTTTTTTTTAAATAACAAACATGTCATACTTTCCTCCATGGGCAGTTCGTTTTGCACAGAGTGGCCCTGATCGTCCTCTTCTGGGGACCCACAGCGGCTCTCGCGGCTCCTCCCCCGCAATAGCTAACCCCCTTTGGGAAGCTCTTTCCCAAGGGGGTTACCTTGCGGGCGCGCTCCTGTGTGATGCACTCGGCAGCCATAGCCGCCTAGTGTATGACTCGGCCCCGCCCCCGGTGGCCGCGTCATTGGATTTGATTGACAGCAGCGGGAGCCAATGGCTGCGCTTCTATCAATCTATCCAATGAAGAGCCGACAGGCCACTGTTAAAGCGACGCGGCATCGTGCCCACGGAAATTCGGGGCTCAGGTAAGTAAAACTGGGGGGGGGGGGGGGGTTTCACAGCAAAGTGTTTTTTCACCTTAATGCATAGGATGCATTAAGGTGAAAAAACACGAGGGTCTACAACCCCTTTAAGCTATCCTGAGGAATTTCTACTACTTTATCTCATTACATATATTGCAGTGAGGTATAGTAAAGGATTGAAACAATATTTTTGATGACTGTAGTCAGAAAGATTACTTCTCATTGCTTGCTGTTTGTGTAATTTCTCATTCGTTCATTGACAGACACGGCGCTTCCTTATTCAAAATTATAGGATTATATTGCCCCCTACAGGAGTAGGACACTAGGCAGAAAAAAAGCCTTGGCTACGTCTGTGGGCAGTCCTAGGTGATATATACCCCGCTCTCTGCTTCAAGGCCACTTCTTCTATTTTCCAGGTGTCTGCCCTCCGGTTTGGGGCTTGGATCGGTCTGGTCCCCCCCACAGGCATTGCGGCAGGCGGACGAAAATTTAGTCCGTCGCTTTGCAGCCTACCGACCGGGTGGGAGGCCGGCAGCAGATGCTGCCACTTCTATAACTCTTTCTTTCATGGACCGACACAGCTTCCAATTGACAAGTGGGTATTATCCGTTAATTTGGAGTGACTAGGCAGAAAAAAACTTGTAAAAAGTGTTGCATCACACCTTCTACAGTACCGCCCAGGGGGCGGGCCCTCTGGGTATATCCACTCACTCTGCATCTCGCAGATCAGTTTTTTTCTGTCTAGCAAGGAGTAGGACATGGCTCCCTTCGGGCCCATTGGTCCGCGCATTTTTTTTTCTAGATTTTGTTTTTTGTTTCCTGCGATCTTCGATCAACTGGGTGACAGGCTGGGTCCTCGATCCTTGTTGTCTCCCCAGTTCGTCCATCGAGCGTGTGCCAACCCTAGCTACGCGCTCTACGGGTGGCCGGTGAGACGACGCTCCAAGGCTTGCATCGGACCGCTCAGCTTCGGCTGACCTTCCGGCCGAGTCGCAGCAGCCTGTCCGGTGAGCTTACGCTCCAAGGCTTGCATCGGACCGCTCAGCTTCGGTTGACCTTACGGCCGAGTCGCAGTAGCCTGTCCGGTGAGCACTCCGCGGCATGCATATGATCGCTCCCGAGGGTTCAATCACAGCATGCCTGGCCGACAGTCACCTCTGTGCGCGGATGATGATCTGTCCGGAATGTCTTCCAGCAGGATTCAGCAGGAAGGGTAAGTAGCTCCCCTGCTTCGGCAGGGTACCTTGGCTGGACATTCCTGGAGAGATCAAGTAAGTGGTTGTGACAGCAAGGCGTCTGAAGCAGATGTTTGTTTCCCCTGAAACACCTGACTTGTTAGCTGGTGCCCCTGAGGTATCTGTGGACGCTATGTCTGTTGCCAGGGTGGAAGCGGCACACAGGAACACGGGGGGTAGTAAACACCCCCGTCCCCTGCAATCTTCCGGGGATAAGTCTGATGCAGAACCAGGTCCAGCTATGGCTCATGGCCCGGATTCTGAAGCATCAGAGACTGCAGACCGTGACCGATCGGACAGTGAGAATGCTCCAAGTCCGGGTCAGCACGCAAGAAGGCTTGGTATCTGACCTTTGTTTGCAGTGCGGAATACGCTAAAAATAGAGATGCTGCAGAAGTAGCAGAGATACAGGTCCCCTTTGGGTTCCGTTAGCCGGACCGCACTGCTAAGGCGTTTCCTTGTGTGTCTTATCTTGATAAGCTCTTGTACAAGGAGTGGGAAGACGCACTGAGGATTTTTCTTTTTCGTACATCACGGGACACAGAGCGACTTAGTCATTACTAATGGGTTATATAGTTTACCTTCAGGTGTTGGCACTGGCCAATTCCAAACCGGAAGTACCCTCCCCTATATAAGCCCCTCCCACCCGGGAGCACCTCAGTTTTTTGCCAGTGTCTAAGGTGTTGGCCAAAGAGTAACATGTGTTTTCACTGGGCTTGCGTACAGGTTCTTTTGGGCCTTAGTAAGCTGTTCCGGATCCCACCAAAAAAAGCTTCATAGCTAAACGGTCGGTACCCGGGCCTTGCAGCAGAAGAGCAAGGTTTTGCCTGTAATGCTTCTCTTAGGAGGGCTGGACCCTGGGATCCAGAGCTCTGGTCATACCCACGACCAAGACGCTGTCTGTGCAGGGTGCTATACAGGTCCAGGGGAGTGGAATCCTTGGGAACCCGGTCCCTGAAGGTTTAATTACAATGCCTGCCGTGATAGGTGAAGTTTGGACTTTGTGGACCAAACAAAGTCCTGCGGCGGGGATCAGGTAAGTGGGGGCCCTCAGGAACTTGGTTCTATTGGGGGACCCCCAAGCCTAATTTGTCTTTCTGTCTGTTACCTAACGGTATTCCCGCTAAATATCTGTGTTTGCCTATAACTACTGAAAATGTAAAATTTTAATAGTAGTCAAGAAAAAAAAAAAAAAACAGGGACCGCGG
Source organism: Rana muscosa (assembly GCA_029206835.1). Classification (NCBI taxonomy): domain Eukaryota; kingdom Metazoa; phylum Chordata; class Amphibia; order Anura; family Ranidae; genus Rana; species Rana muscosa. Next base: position 300,950,967 of record CM055116.1, read on the forward strand.
TACCTGTGTTAAACCACTAGAGGCCGCTGTAGTCCATTTTTCTTGTAAATGTGGATCTTTGGTTTTCTCAACTCAAAAGATCCAGGCAGCTGGTAAGTTTCTCTGAGGGAATCCACTTCCTCTGCCCTGTTGCTGCGTTCATCCACCGCACAGGCCCTCCGGCAAAAAGGGCCCTGGCTCCTAGTCCTCTGTTGGTTTTCGAAAAGGGCGCCATTGGCGCACGGGCGCGCGCGCGGGCGCGTGCACGCGCCTCCTATGAAAAAAAAGGGGCGGGGCGGGTGGATGACGCTCGATGCGCGCCGCGGCGCTTCTGCGCATGTGCGGGCGTCCCAGCATGGTTAAAAGACACAGTACAAGTGTCAGCTGCATGCAAACAGAGCTAGCAACAAACAGTGGCACACAGAGGCGGTTGATGCAGGCATCCCCATAGAAAGGCACTTTAGTGGACACCAGCTGGTATATAGCAGCACCTGTGTTAGACTATTACCAGCAAAAATTGGTGTATGACGACGGGAATACCTCAGCTTTGTGCTTAAAGGATATGTCGTCCAGACGCTCCGGAAATAAATCTTCCAGGAAGCCAAAGGGGTCTCCATCGGGCTCTGAGGATATTGGGCATGCTTGCACTGCACCAATCTCCCCTGAGAATGCAGAGGTCAGTAGCCGTAGAAACCCCGCAGGAATGTCTGGTGCTGCGGCTGTCCCCAGTCCACCTGCTCCTGTATATATAACAGAGGAGGTTTTATCCTCAACTCTGGGAGGATTGGAAGAGAGATTAACAGCATTGATGGCTGCTTCCCTGTCACAGGAAAAGCGCGTCCGATCTCCGTCTCCTCCTTCAGAGTGCCTGTTAGTGGAGGAACAGCCCCACACAGAGATCGACCTACCTGAAGGGGATCAGGATGAGGTTGATTCACTTATAGAGGAATCAACAGTGGAAGAACCTTTCTCAGCTTCTCAGGCTGAAAGATTATGGGTTCAGTCTCTGACTAACATGGTCCGATCAGCATTTAAAATGCCTCTGGCGGAACCACCATCCACTACGGTTTCCTCGCTGGGGTCGCTAAAAGCTCCCCAGGCGGTCTGTTCCTTCCCAATCCACCCTTTATTAGAAGGGCTTATTTACCAGGATTGGGAGCATCCTGATAAAATATTTGCTCCCCCCAAGAGATTTCCGGTGATCTATCCCATGGAGGATAAGTTCATAAGAAAATGGAGGGTCCCTATAGTGGACGCAGCCATCTCTTCTGTTAACAAATCACTGACATGTCCAGTAGATAAGGTTCCAATGTTCAAAGACCCAATAGATAAAAAATTGGAGTCTTTACTAAAATCTGCTTTCTCTACAGCAAGTATGGTGACACAACCTGCGGTAGCAGCGATTGGAGTCTGCCAAGCAGTGAAAGATCAGTTGAAACAAGTCTTAAGGGACTTACCAGATCAGCAGGCTCATGCCCTAGCTGACCTGCCTAGAGCCTTGTGTTTTGCGGTGGACGCCATAAAGGATACAATCCAACAGGCCTCCCGCTTTACGCTGTCTATAGTACATATGCGTAGGCTTTTGTGGCTCAAAAACTGGTCTGCTGAAGCTCCCTGTAAAAGACTGCTGGTTAGCTTCCCATTTCATGGAGAACGCTTATTTGGAGAAGATCTGGACAAATATATCCAGAAAATTTCTGCCGGTAAAAGTTCACTCTTACCGGTTAAGAACAAGGGTAGAAGTCCTTCTTTTAAGAGGCCTACTTCTCCAGTCCCTGGCACATCGGCTGTGAAACAGTTCCGACGGCCTCCGCGGTCAGATCCAGGGGGCAGAAATCAGGGACAATCACAGGGTATCAAGAAACCCTGGGTCAAGAGAGGTACAAAACCTCCCCCTAAGTCATGAAGGGTTGCCCCCACTCAGTCGGGTGAGGGGAAGACTTCAGTTGTTCACAGAGACCTGGCGGGACACCATCAGAGATGGGTGATCCCCGCAGTAAGTCTGGGATACAGGCTGGAGTTAAAAGACATTCCTCCTGCCCATTTTATAAGGTCAAACGTGCCAAGCGATCCCCAGAAGAGTGGATCCCTCCTTCTGGCACTAGAGCAACTATTGCCCCAAGGGTAATCATGAAGGTTCCCTTGAAAGAAAACGGGTTCGGGTTTTACTCGAACCTTGTCACAGTCCCCAAACCAAATGGGGACATGAGGCCCATATTGAATATAAAAGGGCTAAACAAGTTCCTACATATCAGGACTTTTTTCGGATGGAGTCGATCCGATCGGTGGCCACCGCCCTACAAGGGCAGGAATGGTTAGCCTCGATCGACATAAGGGATGCTTATTTGCATATTCCCATCTTTCCGGCCCATCAGAAATTTCTACGCTTTGCAGTAGAAGGGCGCCATTTTCAGTTCAGAGCCTTACCTTTCGGTCTGGCCACGGCACCACGAGTGTTCACAAAAATTCTGGCCCTACGATTGGCCAAACTAGGAACACAAGGTGTAACGATAATGGCATATCTAGACGACTTGTTGCTGATAGACCACTCAGTGGAAAAAACTAGAAGTGGTCGTTCACAAGATAATCAAGTATCTGGAATCTCACGGTTGCATTATCAACCGAGACAAGTCAGCCCTAAAACCAGTCAAAAGCCTGGAATACTTGGGGGCTAAGACTGGATTCAAAGCAGAGAAAGATTTTCTTACCTCCAGAGAAGATGTCGTCTTTGAAAGATTTGACCCACTTAGTGGGTACAAAAAAGAAAAACCATCCATACGCCTGTGTATAAGGCTGCTGGGAAAAATGGTGGCTTCATTCGAAGCGGTACCCTACGGTCAATTCCATTCAAGGAACTTGCAGAGGGCCATACTGTCAGCCTGGAACAAAAAAGTTCAGGCTTTAGACTTACCAATGTCCCTGTCCCCTTCCGTTCGCAAGAGCCTCCATTGGTGGTTGGTGCCCCAGAATCTGGGAAGGGAAACCCTTCAGTTCGGTTTCTTGGAAGGTGGTCACTACAGTTGCCAGCCTCATAGGCTGGGGGGCAGTACTGGAGCAATGGTCTCTCCAGGGCAAGTGGTCAGAAGCAGAGAAGGCCCTGCCCACCAATCTCTTAGAGATACGAGCAGCCCGGTATGCCCTAGTAGCATGGACATCCAAACTCCAGGGGTCCCCTGTCAGAATTCAATCAGACAATGCCACGGCAGTGGCATATATCAATCATCAGGGTGGCACCAAAAGTCGTGCAGCCCAGAAGGAAGCAAATTGCATCCTGGGGTGGGCAGAAAGATATGTCCCAGCCATATCTGCGGTTTTCATCCCAGGAGTGGAAAATTGGAGAGCGGACTTTCTAAGTCGCCAACAATTATGCCCGGGGGAATGGTCTCTTCACCCCGAGGTTTTCCAGGCAATATGCCAGCGGTGGGGAACACCGGATGTAGATCTGCTAGCATCCAGATTCAACGCAAAGGTGGACAGGTTTGTGTCTCGCACAAGGGATCCCCTAGCTTGCGGCTCGGATGCCCTAGTGTTCCCTTGGGATCGGTTCAAGCTGATATATGCATTCCCACCGCCACAATTGTTACCGCGATTACTCCGCAGAATCAGGGTAGAAAAGAAACCAGTGATTCTGGTGGCTCCAGCGTGGCCCCGAAGGGCATGGTACGCGGAGATGGTAAAAATGTCAGTGAGGAGTCCTTGGACCCTCCCACTTCGTCCGGACCTGCTTTCGCAGGGACCGATATACCACCCTTCCTTACCAGCCCTAGGTTTGACGGCCTGGCTATTGAAGCCCACATTCTGAAAAAGAGAGGGCTCTCTAATTCTGTGGTATCTACCATGATCAATGCCAGGAAACCGGTATCCAGGCAGATCTATTATAGGATCTGGAAAGCGTACATTACGTGGTGTGAGACCAAGAAATGGCATCCACGTAAGTACATGATAGGGAGGATTCTGGACTTCCTACAGTGGGCTGTAGATAGGAAACTGGCCTTGAGTACTATCAAGGGTCAGATTTCGGCCTTGTCAATATTTTTTCAAAGGCCCTTGGCTTCGCATTCACTAGTCAAAGCCTTTATACAAGGAGTGATGCGTATTAGCCCTCCGGTTAGTATTCCCATATGTCCTTGGGACTTAAACCTGGTTCTGTCGGTTCTACAGAAACAACCGTTTGAACCATTACAACACATTTCCTTGGTTCTTCTCACCAGGAAATTGGTTTTCTTAGTAGCCATTTGTTCGGCTAAAAGAGTGTCGGAATTAGCAGCTATGTCCTGTAAGGAGCCATATCTGGTTGTCCATAAGGACAGAGTAGTATTACGTCCTCATCCAGCCTTTCTTCCTAAGGTGGTATCGAGGTTTCATTTGAACCAAGATGTGGTTCTTCCTTCTTTTTTCCCCAAACCTAGCTCAGTAGAGGAAAAGTTATTACATTCTTTGGATGTGGTAAGAGCAGTTAAAGCTTATCTAAAAGCCACTGCTCAGATTCGCAGAACGGATTCTTTGTTTGTTCTGCCGGAAGGCCCCAGAAGGGGTCAGGCAGCATCAAAATCTACTTTAGCCAAGTGGATTCGACAGGTCATAATACAAGCCTATGGCTTGAGAAAGAGACCGCCTCCGTTCAAAGTTAGGGCGCACTCCACAAGAGCGGTTGGAACTTCATGGGCAGTGCATCACCAGGCCTCCCTGGCTCAAGTATGTAAGGCCGCAACATGGTCTTCGGTACACACGTTTACTAGATTCTATCAGGTAGACGTTAGAAGTCAGGAGGATGTCGCCTTTGGGCGCAGTGTGTTGCAGGCCGCAAAAGATCCTCATGCCTGATGGCGCCCAGCTTATGTACCCCCCCCTCATTTGGCATTGCTTTGGGACGTCCCATTAGTAATGACTAAGTCGCTCTGTGTCCCGTGATGTACGAAAAAGAAAAAGGGATTTTTATAACAGCTTACCTGTAAAATCCTTTTCTTGGAGTACATCACGGGACACAGAGCTCCCACCCCTCTTTTTGGGACACTTATTGCTTGGCTACAAAACTGAGGTGCTCCCGGGTGGGAGGGGCTTATATAGGGGAGGGTACTTCCGGTTTGGAATTGGCCAGTGCCAACACCTGAAGGTAAACTATATAACCCATTAGTAATGACTAAGTCGCTCTGTGTCCCGTGATGTACTCCAAGAAAAGGATTTTACAGGTAAGCTGTTATAAAAATCCCTTTTTTTGCAGCCCCAAAATGTTTTATTTAATTTTGTTGGGCACTCTGGTAACCCCTGGGAAGAGTCCCGAAAGGATGAACCCCCCCCCCCGATAGTGGACCCCCCTGTTTTCAAACTTTACAAGTTACCACAATTTCAATGGAGGGGGGCTCAACGGTACGCCCAGCAGGGCTGGGGGTTTTCTGATGTCTCAGACACTGAATGAGTAGGCAAAGATGCTACTCCAGGGGTTAAAGGCACGGGAGGCAGCTCTGGTCGACAAGCTGGTACAGGACCTTGAGTCTGTCTGCAAGTCAGACATGGATACTATCCCCTTGCTGCCTTGGGCATGCGGTGGCGCTACGCCACCTGATCTTGTCTGCGGACCAATCTTCCAAAAAGACCCTGTGGGATCTGCCCTTTTAGGGCGACAGACTTTTTTGGGGCCTCTCTGGATGACAGCAGTAAAGATGCCCCAGGAGGTTAGAGCACGTTGCTCCCATAATCCTAAGAAGCCACGCCATAGGCAAGGGCCCTCCTTACCGCGCACAAGTGGTCTTTCGCCCACCTAGTGCGGCAAGTTAATGACCCCAGGCCAATAAAGCGCCTGCTGAGGGACAGAAGCGTCCCTGGGTTCGCAAGTCCAACCTTGCTTGCCTACCAAACAGATTTTTTCCCTTGAGACCGCCAGCTTCAACCGACTCGTCGATAAGTCCCATATGGGCCGGTTCAAGATCTGCTGATACGCAAGGTGGTCCTTCCTGTCTCAGTACAGAAAAGGATTCAAGGGTTCTACTCTATCTGTTCGTAGTGCTGAAAACGCGATGTTGTCGCCGCCCTCCATCCGGGGGATTTTCCGGCATCCTTGACCATCTAGGAGACATGCTTGCATGTCCCCAGATGCACTAGGCATCAGAGATGCCTAAGTTGGCGGCCGAGGAAGACCACTACCAATGGTAGCTCTCCCCTTTTTGGCCTAGCATCGGCACCAAGGGTCTTCACCAAGGTGCTTACCCTGATGCTGGCCCTACTAAACAGCGTGGCATCGCTATCATGGGCAATTTGGACGATCTTCTGAGGGTCACTTCAAACTCAAATCTAGAAGTGAGCAAGTCTATAACCTGTCAGACCCTCCGTTGCTTGGTTGGGTGCTGAACACTCAGAAGTCAGTATTGGTAACCTCCTTCGAGGCGGTACCATAGGCACTATTCACTAGTTCACACGCTAGTGTTACAGAAGGTAACTCTGTCCTGAAGGGTCAAGTGCCCATCATCCCTGGATTAATAAAATCCGGGTAAGCCACCTAATCAGGACCTCCCTAGTTGGTGGCCGACATCACAGGCATTTCTTTCTGGGAAGTCGTTCCTTCCTCTTTACTGGATGGTGGTCACGGCGGGCATCTGTCTTCCCGGTTACAGAGCTCAGTCAACCTGGGTCGCTGGACTCCGGAGGAATCCCATTGCAGATCATTGGCCCGTAAACCGGGCGATCTGGCTTTGCCTCTCCACATGGTCTCAGAGGCTACAAGGGCGTCCAGTCAGAATCCAGTCGGACAAACGCCACAGTGTGGCGTATGTCAAACATCAAGGAGGAACAAGCAGCTCTGCTGCAGCATCGGAGGTCGCTCTCCTCCTAATGGGGGCTGAAATGAGCATACCAGGCCTGTCGGCCGTATACATTCCGGGTGTGGAAAACTGACAGGCGAACTGCCTGAGTTGCCAGGCTGGACCAAAGAGAATGGTCTTTACACCCGGAGGCCTTTCAGCTCCTTTACCAGAAGGGAGGCACGCCAGTCGTATATCTCCTGGCTCCTCGACTCAATCGGAAGGTATTGAGGTTTGTGGCCAGGTCTAGAGACCCAAGGGCAACATGACGGATGCGTTGGTGGCACCGTGGAGTCGGTACAGGCTAATCTATGCCTTCCTTCCTCTGAAGCGCTTCCTCATCTGCTTCGCAGACTGGAGGCAGAGAGGATTCCAATGGTCCTAATTGCTCTCGAGTTGCCCTCGGCGTCCTTGGTACGCCGATCTAGTGCATCTGGTTGCAGACGTCTTTTTGACATCTACCGTCAAGAAGGACCTTCTGTCGCAAGGTCACATACGCCATCCTGTCTTAACAGTCACTGGCTTAAGGGCATAACTTGAGAGCCAGGTACTAAGAGACCGGGGCCTGTCAGACTCGGTATCTCTACCATAAGGAGTGCGTGGAAATCATCCTCTAGGAAGATCTACCGTCGCACCTGGAAGACCTACAGACCAAATTGTGAGGAAATGAGGTGGCATCCGCGTACTTATTTTGTTCCAGAGTCCTGCTGTTCTTCAGCAGGGAACGGGCCAAGAATTTTACTTAAGTACAATTAGGGGGCAGGTATCTGCCCTGGCTGTCCTTTTTTCAACTACCCCTGGTGGCTTACTTTCTAGTGAGAACGTTTGTACAGTGGGTTCAGCAGGCGGCCCCTCCGGTCCACCCTCCACTACCTCCATGGGGCTTGTGTAGCAGATGTCTTTTTGGCGTCTACCACTACGAGAGGACCTGCTGTCGCAGGTCCCAGACGCCATCCTGCTTGCAGGCAATGGCTTCAACAGCATGGCCTCCAAGTGCCTCAGAAACCACTGTTTAAGAACATCAGGGAAATTCCCTTGTTGACACTTTCTCAGAAAGTGGTCCCTTTTAGTGGCTGTTATGCCAGTTAAGACGTGTCTCTGAGCAGGCAGTCTTGTCATACAAGCCTCCCTATCTGATCATCCACAAGGATAAGGTGGTGCTGCGTTCGCAGCCTTCTTTGCTTCCTTCTCAAGGAAGACATTGTACTGCCATCCTTGTGTCCTCATTCGTCGCCTAAAGAGATGACGTTGCATTCCTTGGACGTTGTCCAAACTCTAGAGAATGCTTGTCTGGTACTGCTCCGTTCTGGTGTCCAGACTCACCGTTTGTTCGGTGACTGGTCCCAAGTAGGGCCCAGCGGTCTTGTCGGCCACCATCTCTAGGGGGATCCGTCAGATCGGGATCAGGCTTACGTCATGAAGGGTCAGGCGCCTCCCTTTCCCGGCACATTCGACCAGGGCAAGAGGTACCTCTTGGTGTTATGTCAGTAAGACGGTTGTCTGAGCCGGCAGCCTTATCATGCAAGGCTCCTTATCTGATCTTCCACAAGGATAGGTGGTGCTGCGTCCGCAGCTTTCTTCTTCCATCTCAAGGAAGACATTGTACTGCCATCCTTGTGTACTCATCCGTCGAATCCTAGGAGACGACGTTGTATATTTTGGACGCTATCTGAGCTCTGAGAGCATCAAGCGTCTGTTTTCACAGGTGTAAGACGGCGACCTGCTCGTCCGTTCACACTTTCACTAAAATTTACAAGTTGATGTTTGTGCATCTTCGGCTGCTGTTTTCGACCGCAAGGTATTGTGGCTGTTTAGAGTTGCAACTCCTCTGTTGAGGAGCTCGGTTTTGTTGGGGTGTAGTTTTAATGCTGTTCCCACCCCTCGTTTTTTGATACTGCTTTGGGTCCATGAACGAAAGAGTAAATAGGATTTTTTACTCACTGTAAAATCCTTTTCTCTGAGTTCATGGACCGACCCAGCACCCACCTCTCGTTTTAACTTTGTACTGCTCTTTGACGAACTGATCTGCGAGATGCAGAGTGAGGGGATATACCCAGAGGGCCCGCCCCCTGGGCGGTACTGTAGAAGGTGTGATGCAACACTTTTTACAAGTTTTTTTTTTTTTTTTTTTTTCTGTCTAGTCACTCCTAATTAATGGATAATACCCACTTGTCAATTGGAAGCTGTGTCGGTCCATGAACTCAGAGAAAAGGATTTTACGGTGAGTAAAAAATCCTATTTTTCCGGGTGTCCGCCCTCCGGTCTGGCTCGGATCGGTCCGGTCCCCCCGCAGGCCACGCGCTCACGGCAGACGGTCGAAAATTTAGTCCGTGGCTTTTGCGGCCTGCTGGGCCTCATTGCCGCCTCCTGCCCAAGGGGCCACGGTCTGTTCCCCCCTGTGAGGGGCCACGGTCTGTTCCCCCCTGTGAGGGGCCACGGTCTGTTCCCCCCTGTGAGGGGCCACGGTCTGTTCCCCCCTGTGAGGGGCCACGGTCTGTTCCCCCCTGTGAGGGGCCACAGTGGCTTTGCTGCCACGGACGTGGCCCATCTTGCGGGGTTGATGGCCGCGCTCCCTGTCCTGTCAGGGAGTAAGGATAATTCCTCCACAGCTGCGGTTGCGCCGGAGGGCCGGTTCCCCTTTGGCACCCAATATCGCGTTTCCTTCTCACTCTTATTTTGCCAAATTTGTCCATGAAGACTGGGAGTGTCCAAAGTGCTTTTTGTGCTTCCAACAACGCTTGCTGTGAGGTACCCCTTTGGGAAGTCCCTCCTTCAAAAGTGGACTGTTACACCAGTAGTGGACCCCCCCTGTCTCTAGGCTGATCAAGGCAACCATGATTCCAATAGAGGAATCTCTGGGTACCTGGAGGGGGAGCAGAATCCCCCTGCCTTTGCTGCATTAGTGGACCTGTTGGTCTAGGCGCTGCAGTTTGTCTGCTATGCCTCTTGGCTGCAGTTCCCCTGGTTGCTGAACTCTGTTTCTGCAGTGGTGCTTAGACATGTATTGTGGGGGGGGCTACCCTGGATGACGACATGACGCGTCTTGATGTTGGCCGGTTACAAGATAGCTTTCCGGCCTTGTTCCCCAAACATTTTTTTTTTTGCTTCCAATGTGCGTTTGTCGCTTGACCGTTTGCTGTTCTCCACCTGGGCCTGTGCAAGCCCTGCTGCTTCAGAATGTGATGGTCCCAGTTCCCGTGTTGTGAACAGTTTCAGGAATTCACACTGTTCACAGTCCAAAAGATGGATGGCATGGTGCATTCAGTTCTAGTCCTCATGGCCCTGACCTGCCTTTGGTGGGTACAAAAGTTCAGGATGGAGTCCGTCAGCACAGTGGGGGCACCCCTTCATCATGGGGACTTTCTGGCTTCTATCGGCATCACGAATGCTTAATTACGCATCACATTATGTGCCAAACTCCATCACTTCCTCAGTTTTGCTGTGGGTGCTGAGCATTATCAGTGTGTGGTTTTGCCATTTGGTCTTGCCACCACTTCTCGGGTGTTCATGGGGTGTTGGCCGCGGATCTGACATGGCTACGTCAGTGGGGGTTTGTGGTCCTGGGCTGCCTGGTCGATCTTCTTCTGCGAGTCCTTGACTACCCTGAGGGGCAATGTAGTTCCTATACAGACCTTGACAGTTTTTAGTCGGCTTCTATACTATCAGAATTCTGCTTTAGCCCTTTCTGGAACATTGGATTGTCTGAGCCTGACCTGGGCTTCAGTTCTGGCCAGAGTGTTTCTTCTCCTGGACAAACTCCAGAAGTTGCATGCTGTGTTTTTCATTTACTGTTGTCCGGGCCCTCCTGCGGACCTGCATGTGGTTGTTGGGTCTGATGGTATCTACTTTTTTTGATGCGATTCCATTTGCACAGTTACTTTAAAGGCTCCCTTCAAGGAGATCCTGCAATATTGGGACAAATGCCCAAGGTCTCTGGACAATTGGATTAGGCTGAGCCAGGGAACTAGAGGTTCCCTGGTCTGGTGGCTTCACTCTGGTTCTTCGGCGGGGTCAATCCTTCCTTCCTCTCCTTATATTGAACACCCTGACCACCAATGCTGGTCTGTCCGGGTGGTGAGATGTCCTGGGATTGAGCTCTGCTCAGGGTCGTTGGACGCGGGTGGAATCCGGACTACCGAGCAATGTCCTGGAATTTCGAGGTCTGGATCATGGGCAGATCGACTTCGGGGGTTCTCGGTACGGATCCAGTCGGACAATGCAACAGCAGTGGCTTATGTCCCTCAGCAGTTGGCGGTATCCTCTGGTGGGCAGAACTTCTCGTTCCGGCCCCCTCTGACTGACAGAAGGTTGCCTCAGTCGGCTAGGGTTGGACCACGAGCTGTGTTTCACTGGATATGTCTCCGATGGGGCTCGTCTGCGGTAGATCTGTTCGCATCCTGGTTCAACGGGACGGTATCAAGGTTTCTGGCGGGCACTTCAATTGCTCTGGTGGTCCATGGGGGCCAGTGACGTTTGCTCTATGCCTTGCCTTCTCTCCAGCTTCGGCTGTGACTTTTGTGCAGGATTACGGCTGCGGGGATTACGGTCAATTCTATTGGCTTCGGATGGGTCCCGTCGGTCTGGGCACGCCGACTGGGTGTGCTTGGTGGCCGTTGTTCCTTCGCGACTGCCTCTCAGGGAGGATCTACTGTCCCTAGGGCCGTTCTTCCATCTTGCTTTAGAGTCGCTGGTTTTAACAACCTGGCTGTGATGAGCCAGGTGCTGCAGTTCCGACACTGTTGATGTCTAGGGAGTCTACCTCCTAGGAGGTTATAACTCTGGTTGTGGAAAGCGCATATATCCTGGTGCGAGTCACCGGGCATTCATCCTCGTCCTTTTCTCGTGGCTCCGATTCCGACCCCCCCTTCACGAGGAGTTGAGCAGAAATGTGCCTTGAGTACCGTCAAGGGCTAGGTGTCAACCTGGGCTCCGTCAGCGTCCCCTGGTCTCGCACTCCCTGGTGCGTGCCATTTGTACAAGAGGTTAGACGTCCGATTTCCATTTCCTTGTGTCCTAAGAAATGTGCCTTACCTGCCCTGGATGTGGTTTGGGGGATTCGGGTGTGTTTCGCAGCCACTAAGTCTTTTTGGAGGTCAGACTCCCTGTTATCACAGACGGTTCAAGAAAGGGGCTGTCTGCTTCTTCTGCGACCATTTTAGGACGGATCAGACATTTGATGTCTCTGGCCTATTCTGTCAGGGATCGGGTTCCTCCTTTCACTGTTACGGTGCGTTCTTCTCGGGCGCTTAGTGCTTCTTGGGCCTTTTGTCATCAGGCATCCATTGCGCATTTGTGGGTTGCTGTATTAGATCTATTCCCTCTTGAAGGTGTATCGTTCAGGTTGGGCTCCAGCTTGTCCTGTGTTGAGCTCCTGTTACCTGGTGGGCTCTTGTGGTAGTCTTGGGATTTTTCATTGTCCCACCCCTCGTGTTTGGCACTGCTTTGGGATGTCCCTATGGTTCCAAATAAGGAAGCGCTGTGTCTGTCAATGAACGAATGAGAAAATAGGATTTTTGACTTACCGTAAAATCCATTTCTCTGAGTTCATTGACAGACGCAGCACCCACCCCTCTAGAGCGTTTTGATGCTTCTGACACTGCTTGTTACTAAACTGAAGGCCTATAGCAGAGAGGTGAGTATATATCACCTAGGACTGCCCATAGGCATAGCCAAGTCTTTTTTTTTGCCTAGTGTCCTTCTCCTGTAGATGGCGATATAACCCGATGGTTCTGAATAAGGAAGCGCCGTCTGTCAATGAACTCGGAGAAACTGATTTTACAGTAAGTCAATCCTATTTTTCCTTGTTGCTTATTGTTTTACTAGCCAATAAGTATTAGGGGGGCTACTGCACACAGAAGGCTTTTTATCTTCATGCATAAAGATAAAAAAACCTTCTGCCTTTACAACCCCTTTTTAATAATACACTGTTAACCAAAACGACAGGTGCCGCACAAGACTAGACTGGGTCCTCCTATGACAAACTGTTGGGAGTGCAGACAAGGATGGAGCTCCTCCTAGTTCCAAAAGTCAAATGGGGGGAAAGAAATTCCTACAAATCCTCATTAATAAACTCCATGGGTTGAGTGAAATGCATTTGGGGGGCAGCCTGGCCGGAGGCGGTCATCTCACACGTACAGGGTCTTACAGTGATATGCGGCTTATAGCATTTTCTTTTTCCCCATTTGATTAATAATACAGTTGCATTTCCCATTTACAGTAGAAAGTTTGTTTTTTGTTTCTACAGATTACTGAATCATTTTTATACAGTTTATTTATTTTGATGGAAATCTTTGTGTCTATAAACAGGTTAGATGCACAACGCACAGCTGCTAGTGTTGGAGATATCTACAGACATGCTGGAATTCCTGAACGCTCACAGCCCCCAGGCCTATCAATGGTAAAGTTAGTCTAGATGGCATTAGCTTGGTAAACACTGTGCGACAGAAATAATGTTGGGATATGTACACATGAACATTGGGTGTCATTGATGGCTCTCAGAAGAACGAAGTTTTAGCATCAGCAGCCCTTGGGAGTCTGACTACTGAAATGATAACTGTACTATTTTACAGTAATCACTACATGCAGGATATATCAGTATTGTGTTTTTCTTTTCTTTTTTCTTTTTCTTTTCATTCATAGCAAGCATGCTTTTGAAGAAAATTTATAAAAAAAAATTCATAAAAATAACCCGAGTTAAGGCAACCCCCACTGGCTGGACACAAGGTGGCTATGATCTGTGAAAACAGGCAGAAATACTTATGCCGCGTACACACGACCATTTTTATCGTCGGGAAAAATGAAATTTTTTCTCTTTTGACGAGAAAAACTACCGTGTGTGGAAAAATGGCATTAATCACGACGAGAAAAATTAGAACATGCTCTAATTTTTCTCGTCGTGATTCACAGCATTTTTTTCCGCTGCAGTTTTCCCATAGGGAAATGCTGCCGGGGAGCCTACACACGGTCGTTTTTCTTGACCAAGAGAAAAAATGTCTGGAAAAACGGCCGTGTGTAGGGGAACAAGCCGTTCCTCGTTTTTCCCGTCGATTTTCTCGACGGTGTTTTCACTATCGCGTAAATCGATCGTGTGTACGCGTTATTAGTGTTACTAAACCCACAACAGTAAAATCTGTCTGTATATGCAGCATAGCATGCTTGTTATACTCACTGTGGAACTTAAGGGGTTTATCCTCTGCATTGTGTAAAAAGTCTGTTTTATCCTGTATGCACAGATCCTCCCCCTCCTACACTGTCTATCTGGGCAAGGCCAGCTAGCACAGGCAGAGTAGCCGACCTGCACATGCTCAGTTGTCGTCCTCCTGAAGAGAACATTTACTTGTTCTCAGAGATAGCCAGGTCACATGATATTGGCATCACACATGTGGGCTTGTAGTGAAAATCTTTCTACCTGAACTCTCAACCCTGGAGAAACTGCAGTTTATCACTGATCGTGGTATACAGATCAGCCAAAAAGGTATATAGTGACTATATTTTAATGTAAAAAAGATGATTTATAAGCTGTGGGCTCTGTGGAGGGGGGTGACTCAATGTAATGGGTGTCTGCAGCTCACGCTCTACTAAAGGCCCCGGGGCTTATTACAGTGCACCTCCTGATGGTGCCGATGTCTACATCCTGGAATGCTCTTGCTCCCTGCTTCTGAAGTCCAACCTGTCATTTGGATCCTTTTTACTCAATTGGTGGGAGGGGGCAGTTCCTCTGCCCTTCTGAAACTAGAGAATCAGATTGTTGCTTCTTCTGGTGCTGTTTTCATTGTTGGGTCCTTTTAGAGACCCCAAGGCTGCAAAGACTTAACATTATAACCATTTGGGAAAGATTTTGTAAAAGTCAGTCTACCCTACTGTGGATCTGGCAGTATTCAGTCTTAACAAAGCTACTACCATACTAGTAGAGGATGCAATTGTATTTAATCCAATAAGCATTTGGGAGTCCTCTCTAGAGCTCTGTTCCTCATTCATCATGGCTGTTGCCCTATTGTGTCTAGCGGTGACTGAGAAAATTCTTTAAAGATGTTACCACTGCTGTGGATGATTTGTTGCTTAAAGAATGCATGGAGCAAATGACCTTCGCTTTAAGCTTCAGTTTTAAAAGTTTGCCGGAGGCTTTCTGGCTCATCTCTTGCATGGTTTTCCTGTCCGTACACATGTGTAGACACTTTGTTTAACCTACAAGAAGCACCTGATCTGCCTTTAAAGTATTGGATCTACTCTTGATATCGTATCAAGGATGATACCAGTGGCAAGAGCCCCCATCTTCCTCAGCAGGAGAAACCCAAGGAACAGACTGCAGTCTTCCTGAGACAAACCTTCCTCTGCATGACAATGTTCCCCCACTTTCTAGATAGTCGATGTTTGTTAACCTTTGTGGATACTTGAACAGCTTACATCCCAGACACTTTGGTGCAGGAAGTGGTATGCCAGGGCTACAAACTGCAGTTCTTTCCCCTGACCCTTCCACTGTTTCTCTCCTGCAAATTTCTTGTGTCACGGAACAGATTAGCAGATCTCTGTTGAGCCCTTTCAGGGCTTCTGCACCAAGTTGTCATTGCCTCAGTTCATATGCCGGGAAGGTATTAGGGTTTTTTTACAGTTCCTAAAGGGATCATTTGCCTCATCTTGAATCTCAAAGCTATGAATGTTATGATTCAATTACATACATTCTGCATCTAATCCACCATATCTTTAATTTCTTTCTTTTTTTTTTTTTTTTTTTTACCAAGGAGGCTTTCTGGCTTCTGTGGACATTGAGGATGCATAGCTGCATGTCTCCATTTTTTCAGTGAATCAGCATTTCCTCTGCTTTGGTGTGGGGCACCTACACTGCCAGTTCATAGCCCTGCCCTTCAGCGTCTCAACTGCATAAGATGCTTATCTACAAATTCCCACTTAACCTCATCAGCACTGTGTCCCTTAGTGGACTTCCCATAAAAGCATTTTTATAGTACACAAAAATTCTACTTTACAGTAAAGCCAATACACACTGAGTTTTTTTTTTTTCATTCAACCCAGCAGGCTGAACGAAAAAACTGACAGCTCAGGTGGAGCCTTTGTACTAACAATGGTCAGCGCTCTCAGAACTTATCGGTCATGTCCCTTTGACAGAAGTCGGCCGGACCCACTATCGTACACACGAGCCAAATGTCAGCCGGTTTCTATTGAACTGCCCGGTGCCGCCCAGCATTTGGCCCATGTGTGCTAGGCTTAAGAGTCTGCTTTCGTAATTTTAAATTTTAGTAGCTACTTTTGTTTAAAGGAGGCTGCCAAATTTCTATAATCTTAAAATACTAGCTTGTTGCTTAATACTTTGAGACCCTGTTCCATAATAAGGACTTTTGTCTTCCCCTGACATCCCTGATCTACATTTCTTGTTCCAGATTGATGATTCAAGAAGTGCCATCCTTCATATTTTCTTGTGATATTTAAAATTTATGGTTTTCTTTCTTATGTTTTAGGCTTCCATGGAATCTGGTGGAACAAAAAACTCTGCATTAGCAAAGAAAGCCCCGACTATGCCAAAACCACAGTGGCACCCACCATGGAAACTGTACAGGGTGAGTATTGGCTTATGTCTTGTTGGGGTTGTTTTTAACCACTTAAGCCCCGGACCATTTCGGGCCATTAGGACCAAGCCTGTTTTTGGGATTCGGCACTGCGCTGCTTTAACTGTAAATTGTGCGGACATGCAATGTTGTACCCAAATGAAATTTGCGTCCTTTTCTTCCCACAAATATAGCTTTCTTTTAATGGTATTTGATTGCCTCTGCGATTTTTATTTTTTGCGATATAAACAGAAAAAGACAGAAAATTTTGAAAAAAAATGATATTTTCTACTTTTTGTTATAAGAAAAATTGAATAAACTCAATTTTAGTCATACATTTAGGCCAAAATGTATTCAGCCACATGTCTTTAGTAAAAAAAATGTCAATAAGCGTATATTTATTGGTTTGCGCAAAAGTTATAGCGTTTACAAACTAGGGTACATTTTCTGAAATTTACACAGCTTTAAATTTATGACTGCCTATCTCATTTCTTGAGGTGCTAAAATGGCAGGGCAGTACAAAACCCCCCCAAATGACCCCATTTTGGAAAGTAGACACCCCAAGGAAATTGCTGAGAGGCATGTTGAGCCCATTGAATATTTTTTTTTTTCGTCCCAAGTGATTGAATAATGACAAAAAAAAAAAAAAAAAATTACAAAAAGTTGTCACTAAATGATATATTGCTCACACATGCCATGGTTATATGTGGAATTGCACCCCAAAATACATTCTGCTGCTTCTCCTGAGTACGGGGATACCACATGTGTGGGACTTTTTAGGAGCCTAGCCACGTACGGGACCCCGGAAACCAAGCACCGCCTTCAGGATTTCTAAGGGCGCAAATTTTTGATTTCACTCCTCACTACCTATCACAGTTTTGAAGGCCATAAAATGCCAAAATAGCACAAACCCCCCCCAAATGACCCCATTTTGGAAAGTAGACACCCCAAGCTATTTACTGAGAGGCATGTTCAGTCCATGGAATATTTTATATTTTGCCACAAGTTGCGGGAATATGACAAACTTTTTTTTTTTTTCACAAAGTTGTCACTAAATGATATATTGCTCACACATGCCATGGGCATATGTGAAATTACACCCCAAAATACATTCTGCTGCTTCTCCTGAGTACGGGGATACCACATGTGTGGGACTTTTTGGGAGCCTAGCCGCGTACGGGACCCCAAAAACCAAGCACCGCCTTCAAGGTTTCTAAGGGCATAAATTTTTGATTTCACTCCTCACTACCTATCACAGTTTTGAAGGCCATAAAATGTCAAAATAGCCCAAAACCCCCACAAATGACCCCATTTTGGAAAGTAGACACCCCAAGCTATTTGCTGAGAGGCATGGTGAGTATTTTACAGCTCTCATTTGTTTTTGAAAATTAAGAGACATTTTTTTTTCTTTTTTTTTTTCTTTTTTTACATTTTCAAAACTTTGTGACAAAAAGCGAGATCTGCAAAATACTCAACATACCTCTCAGCAAATAGCTTGGGGTGTCTACTTTCCAAAATGGGGTCATTTGGGGGGGGGTTTGTGCCATCTGGGCATTCCATGGCCTCCGAAACTGTGATAGGCAGTGAGGAGTGAAATCAAAAATTTACACCCATAGAAATCCTGAAGGCGGTGCTTGGTTTTTGGGGTCCCGTACGCGACTAGGCTCCCAAAAAGTCCCACACATGTGGTATCCCCGTACTCAGGAGAAGCAACAGAATGTATTTTGGGGTGTAATTCCACATATGCCCATGGCATGTTTGAGCAATATATAATTTAGTGACAACTTTTTGTACATTTTTTTTTTTTGGTCATTATTCAATCACTTGGGACAAAAAAAAAAAAATTCAATGGGCTCAACATGCCTCTCAGCAAATAGCTTGAGGTGTCTACTTTACAAAATGGGGTCATTTGGGGGGGTTTTGAACTGTCCTGGCATTTTATGCACAACATTAGGAAGCTTATGTCACACATCATCCACTCTTCTAACCACTTGAAGACAAAGCCCTTTCTGACACTTTTTGTTTACATGAAAGAAAAATTTTTTTTGCAAGAAAATTATGTTGAACCCCCAAACATTATATATTTTTTTAAAGCAAAGGCCCTACAGATTAAAATAGTGGGTGTTGCATTTTTTTTTTCCACACAGTATTTGCGCAGCGATTTTTCAAACGCATTTTTTGGGGGAAAAACACACTTTTTTTATTTTTAATGCACTAAAAAACACTATATTGCCCAAATGTTTGATGAAATAAAAAAGATGATCATAGGCCGAGTACATGGATACCAAACACGACATGCTTTAAAATTGCGCACAAACGCGCAGCGGCGACAAAACTACATTCATTTTTAAAAGCATTTAAAAGCCTTTACAGGTTACCACGTTGGATTTACAGAGGAGGTCTACTGCTAAAATGACTGCCCTCGATCTGACCTTCGCGGTGATACCTCACATGCATGATGCAATTGCTGTTTACATATGACGCTAGACCGACGCGTGCGTTCGCCTTTGCGCAATAGCAGGGGGGGACAGCGGTGCTTTTTTTTTTTATTATTTATTTGGCTATTTTATTTTATTTTTAAACTGTGCCTTCCATATTTTATTTTTTTACCATTTTTATCGTTATCTCAGGGAATGTAAATATCCCCTATGATAGCAATAGGTAGTGACAGGTACTCTTTTTTTGAAAAAAATTGGGGGGTTAGACCCTAGATCTTTCCTCTGCCCTCAAAGCATCTGACCACACCAAGATCGGTGTGATAAAATGCTTTCCCAATTTCCCAATGGCGCTTTTTATATCCGGGGGGGGGACATTCCCTCCCACTGCTTGTAAAAGCAGTCTAGAGGCTAATTATCTGCTAGAATTGCTTTTACATGAAAGCCGGCTGCTGGCTGAAAAGAATGATACCAAGATGATACCTAAACCCGCAGGCATCATTCTGGTATAAACATTCAAAGTCCAGCAACATACCAGTACGTTGCTGGTCCTTGTTGGACATGTATTGTAATCTTTTTTTTCATACAGCCTATTGGCTGAACGAAAAAAAGAGATTGATTGGTGGGTATGCCCACCATTAGAATACCTCCCTTCATCCACCCACTTCTAATGATGGGCATATATGCCGAAGCATGGGGGCATCCTCCCGCAAAAAAGTTATGCCGCGTACACACGGTCAAGCCTTCGTCGGAATTTCGACCGCATGTACGCGGCATAAAAGGTTATGCCGCGTACACACGGTCGGACTTTTCCACGGATAATCCTCCGTTGGAATTTCGACCGTATATACGCGGCATTAGGAGCAAAATCGCTCCTCCGCCCCTGCTGCCCCCATGCTTCGGCATATATGCTCTTTTTTTTAACTGTGGTGGTGAAATCACCTCCTACAGCGTTGGAGTCACGGCTTTATGTATCGTGGGAGCAAACGCTGTTGCTGTCAAGATAAATAGATCCGCGCTGCAACTGAATGGCGTACCTGCTAAGCAAATGGTGGTTAACATTAAAACAAAGTAACATTACAGTACAACAGTAAGACCTTACCATGCCATACCTGCAAAGCAAATACCAAAACAAAACCTAGTAAAAAATAAAAAAATGTTTTAACGCAACCTGTGCCTAAAATATATATATACCGAAGCATGGGGGCATCCTCCCGCAAAAAAGTTATGCCGCGTACACACGGTCGGAATTTCGACCGTATGTACGCGGCATTAGGAGCAAAATCGCTCCTCCGCCCCTGCTGCCCCCATGCTTCGGCATATATGCTCTTTTTTTTAACTGTGGTGGTGAAATCACCTCCTACAGCACTGGAGTCACGGCTTTATGTATCGTGGGAGCAAACGCTGTTGCTGTCAAGATAAATAATTCCGCGCTGCAGTTGAATGGCGCACCTGAAAACAAAAAATTACATACCTGAAAAGCAAGCATGATAAAACATTGCAGAATAGAATACAGTAAAAAAAGAGCAGAACAATAGAGAGAAAATAGAGAGAGAGAGAGAACAATAAAACGACAACTATTTTTGGTTTTTTTATTTTATATTTTTTTTGTGTTTTGTTTTTTACGTTTTTTTTTTCTTTTTTACACTTTTTTTTGTAACTTTACAACTGTAATGGTTCGGGTCTCTCAAAATGTAATGGCATCTTGGGAGACCCTGTGTAAGTGTGTCCTAGTCTGTGAAATGCTGTACCCTACGCTAAAACTTCACTTTTGAGTGGTAGCGTTCAAAACATTCACCTTGGCAAAGACCAGGCTTGTCAGGACAGAGTGGACAAAAACTACGGGTGTCACGCCTAAATCCGCGCTTGCTACAGACACGACATCTTTTTTGGGGGTGGCTTTGGGTAGGGGTACTCGGGAGGACATACGAATAATGCCTCTCATGCAGCCGGCTTACTGCATTTGGTTGGGGATGGTGAGGTGCAGAACCGCCTGGATACAGGAGTTCTGTGACTATCTCATTCTGGAATTTTAGAAGAGATAACGTCCCGCCTGAAGCTCTGTATAGCACATGAGCGTTCAGCAAAGCCAATTGGAATAATGATAGAGACACTTTTTTGTACCAGCGTCTCGCCTTACGGTCAATTAGATACGGCGCCATCAACTGGTCGTTGAGGTCCACCCCTCCCATATTTTGGTTATATTCGTGGACACAGAGGGGTTTCTCCACAACACCAGTCGCCGTACGAATTTGGACTGTCGTGTCTGCATGAAGGGAGGTAAGAAGGAAAACATTCTTATTGTCCCTCCACTTCATAGCGAGCAAGTTATTACACTTCAAGCAGGCTCTCTCCCCCAGCCTAAGACGGGCATCTACAAGCCGCTGGGGAAAGCCCCGGCGATTAGGTCGCACGGTGCCACATGCTCCAATCTTATGATCAAACAAGTGACTAAACAGTGGCACGCTCGTGTAATAATTGTCCACATACAAGTGGTACCCCTTTCCGAATAAGGGTGACACCAAGTTCCACACTATCTTGCCAGCGCTCCCTATGTAATCCGGGCAGTTGACCGACTCAATCTGACTGTCTTTTCCCTCATAAACCGTAAAGTTCACTACATAGCCTGTTGCCCTGTCACAGAACTTGTAGAGCTTGACCCCGTATCTGGCACGCTTGCTGGGAAGGTACTGCTTGAAAGACAAGCGGCCAGAAAATTTAATCAGGGACTCATCAACGCAGACAACTTGATCGGGAGTAAACAAGGCTGCAAAACGTTCGTTGAAGTGGTTTATGAGGGGCCGAATTTTATAGAGCCGGTCGTATTCAGGGTCCCCACGTGGACGACAAAGTTCATTGTCGTTGAAGTGCATGAACCGCAAAATCTGCTCGTATCGTGCCCTGGACATGGAGGCAGAGAACACGGGCATGTGGTCAATTGGGTGCGTGGACCAATAAGCACGCAATGACGGAAATTTATGTGTGCCCATGTTGAGGGAAAGGCCCAGAAAGGTCTTAAATTCGGAAACCGTAATTGGTTTCCAATTTCTGGCAATTTTAGGCAACTGGGGGTTAGCGGCGATAAATTGACCAGCATATAAATTACTCTGGTCCACAATAGATCTATAGAGATCTTCCGTGAAAAACAGCGAATAAAAATCGATTGGCATAAAATCAGCTGTTTCCACCTGAATACCGGGTTGGGCAGTGAATGGGGGAAGTACGGGTTCTGCAGAAGTGGTGGGGACCCAATCAGGATAGGCGAATTCTGCAGGAAGGGCAGTATGGGCACGACGGGCCTGCCTTTGTCTTCTTGGTGGCAGCGGGACACTACTTGTGCTTGCCACCTCGCCAGCTTGAACTGCACTTATGGGACTCGCCACGTCACCAAGTGTTACTGCAGTGCTGGATGTACGTCCAGGCTGTACTAGGCCGCTGGTGCTTGCCAGTTCACCAGAAGGAATAGCGGCGCTAGTACTACTCTGCTCCATGATACGAGAGACCTGCGGTTCTTGCTCCTCAACAACCTCAGAAGATCGGGATCGGGTACGCCTGACCTTAGCAGGGACCTCAACTTCGTCGTCGGAGCTATCTGACGTGGGGCCGCTGACGTCACTGTCTTCTACGGGAAGATATTCTGAGCCTGAATCTGACAGATACGTGACCTCCTCTTCACTATCTGTCATGCTCAGAATCTCGTAGGCCTCTTTACTAGTGTACCTTCGACTTGCCATTTTGGGCTCTAAATTTAGGGGTACACTAGTAAGATTCACAGGAAAAAAAGCACCTGACTGTCGTCAGCAAATATATCAAACGCTACAAAAAAACTGTTAGCGATCGCAGGGATCAGGCCTGTCTCTGCGAACGCTGCAGTTATGTGTGTTGTGTTTGGTAAGTGACAGTGATCGATCGATACTGCACTTGGGTGGGCTGGGCTGAGCTGGGCGGAGGGGCTAAACGCAGGTATCTGGGCTGATCCCGCTAACACTGCGTTTTTGGGAACCCTAAACCGCTGGGGATGCTAGTATAGATCTGATCAGATACTATACCACTAAGGGGGGTGTATGCTTTGCGCGTGGGTGTTAGCGTTACTGGCACTAACCTAACACTGCCTGGGGCGACGCAGACCCTCTCTGGCGCTAAAACCTAATTGATCTCACCCGCCGGGCGATCAGGGGGGTTAAACCTTTATTGGGTTATATACGGCGGGTGCCCTGATGCTATAAAAAGCAAACTAATCAACCAGCGTCACCCGTAACCTTTATATGGTGATCACTGGTGAAAGGGTTAACTAGGGGCAATCAGGGGGTTAAAACCTTTATTAGCTTAAATATGGGGGTACCTGACACCAATAAAAACCTGCGGCGAACCTAAAAAAAAAATAACTGCCTATCTAAAACACCAGCGGCACGAATACAGCGATCGGAAAAACAATCGCTTAGTGACGCTGAAGTTAGGGGGTGAAAGGGTTACCCTGGGGGGTGATCAAGGGGTTAAACCTTTATTAGGGGGGGTTAGGGGGCTACCCTGGACCTAAAGGGGCCTAATCCTAACTGCCTTGCAACTTTTTACAATCACAGATGACACTAAATGCAGTGATCAGTAAAATAAATGATCACTGCAATCAGTGACACTGTGATTGGGGGCTTTGGGGTGACCTGGGGGTGATCTGGGGGTGACTGGGGGGTGATTTGTGTGCCTATGTGTACCTACGTGTCAGTGGACTGTTGGAGCACTAACCTCTGTCTTCACTCCTCGGCGCCGGGAACGAAAAGACCGCGGCGAGGGAGATGACATCACTTCCTCCAGCCTGTGTTTACATCACATGGCGGAGGAAGCAATTTCATTGGCCGGGAGCGATCGCGAGGGGGGGGCGGAATCGAGCGGCCGCCCCCTCATGCCTGATCGCTCCCGAACACTTAACGGCCGCTCACTGCAGTGAAGGGGGGTCCGGATGGACCCCCCAACTGCACAAAGGCGATCACGTAGATCTACGTGATTCTGCCTGTCCGTGCCATTCTGCCGACGTAAATCGGCGGTGGGCGGTCCTTAAGTGGTTAAAACAAATAAATCTCACACTCCTGCACATAGAGGTTGAACTTGATGGATCTGTGACTTTTTTCAACCTTATCCGCTATATACTGTAATTATGTCTTCACTCTGTTTTAGAATCGTAAATATTGATCATAAGCCATGAATCTACAAATATTGGCAACCTTTTACTTCTTGTAACCTTTCTAAAGTTCTCTAAGATGAAGACATCTTACATTAAAGTGGTAATAATAAACCTCTTCACTATCATTTAGTTTGTGTTCTTGAAGATAATATGGTAATTGAATGTATTCAGATGTTCATAACAACAATATATCATAAACATTTCTAGTTACATACATTAATGGCGATTTCTTTTTACTATTGATCAACATCATTACATAGTAGGTAAGGTTGAATAAAGACAATAGTTCAACCTGTGTAGGTGTATGTGTGTCAGTGTCAATAATTTTCCATATCCCTGTATGTTGTGTTCTTTTTTTAAGCTGCACCTCCAAGAGTCTCTTAAAGATATCCATACTCCCTGCTGGCACCACCAATTGTGGAAGAGAGTGCCACTTCCTTATTGCCCTGACAGTGAAAAACCCCCTGCGCAGCTTTAGTTTAAACTGCTTCTCCAATCTCATTGTGTGGCTCTGTGTCGTCCTTAACCACTTCCCGACCGCGCCATGTACAAAAGACGTCCACAGCGCGGTCGAGTTATCCTGAGTGGACGTCCCAGGGACGTCCTCACAGAATCTTGCTCCCGCGCGCCCCCAGGGGCGCGCTCCAGGATATGTCCGTGACCGCCGGGTCCGGAAGACCCGGCGCATCACGGATCACGGTAGATGGCCGCTAATCGCGGCCGTTTACCACGTGATCGCTCCGTCAAATGACGGAGCGATCACTTGTAAACAGACCGGCGTCATTTGATGACGCCGGTTCCTCCCTCCCCTCTCTGTACCGATCGGTACAGTGTGAGAGGAGAGGGGAGGGAGCGGATCATGTCCGCTCCCTCCCCCATGTCAGCTGTGGGCTGGATCTGTGACAATTGCAGTCACAGATCCAGCAATCCATCCATCCCTGCTCAGCCATCCCTGTGCAATACTCTGCCAATACTCTGCAATACACCCTGTGCAATACTCTGCAATACACCCTGTGCAATACTCTGCAATACACCCTGTGCAATACTCTGCAATACACCCTGTGCAATACTCTGCAATACACCCTGTGCAATACTCTGCAATACCCTGTGCAATACTCTGCAATACCCTGTGCAATACTCTGCAATACACCCTGCCAATACTCTGCAATACCCTGTGCAATACTCTGCAATACCCTGTGCAATACTCTGCAATACCCTGTGCAATACTCTGCAATACACCCTGCCAATACTCTGCAATACCCTGTGCAATACTCTGCAATACACCCTGCCAATACTCTGCAATACCCTGTGCAATACTCTGCAATACACCCTGCCAATACTCTGCAATACACCCTGTGCAATACTCTGCAATACACCCTGTGCAATACTCTGCAATACACCCTGTGCAATACCCTGCCCATACTCTGCAATACCCTGTGCAATACCCTGCCCATACTGTGCAATACCCTGCCCATACCCTGCCATACTCCGCAATACTCCACAATACCCGGCAATACTCCACAATACCCAGCAATACTCCACAATACCCAGCAATACTCCACAATACCCGGCAATACTCCACAATACCCAGCAATACTCCACAATACCCGGCAATACTCCACAATACCCGGCAATACCCGGCAATACTCCACAATACCCGGCAATACTCCACAATACCCGGCAATACTCCACAATACCCGGCAATACTCCACAATACCCGGCAATACTCCACAATACCCGGCAATACTCCACAATACCCTGCAATACTCCACAATACCCGGCAATACTCCACAATACCCGGCAATACTCCACAATACCCGGCAATACTCCACAATACCCGGCAATACTCCACAATACCCGGCAATACTCCACAATACCCGGCAATACTCCACAATACCCGGCAATACTCCACAATACCCGGCAATACTCCACAATACCCTGCAATACTCCACAATACCCTGCAATACTCCACAATACCCTGCAATACTCCACAATACCCCGCAATACTCGTCAATACCCGGCAATACTCGTCAATACTCCTCAATACCCGGCAATACTCCTCAATACCCGGCAATACTCTGCAATAACCACTTCCCGCCCGCCCGCCCGCCGGCCGTCATATGACGTCCTTGACTTTGTGCGGAGATATCTGAATGATGGGAGCAGCTACAGGCATCATTCAGATATTCGCTTTTTCAGCTGGCGATTCCCTACACCATAAGAACAATCATAGCAGCTGTTCCACCGCTTGATCGCTCTTACGGAAGGTGAGAGGGGATGCCCCCCCCTCCCGCTGCCCTCCGGTGCTTCTACCGACTCACCGCTACGATCAAAGCCAAGATTGTTTTTTTTTTTAGGCTTCCCAGCCTAGAGGTGAGATGTGGGGTCTTATTGACACCCCCCCCCCCCCATATCTCACTGTAAAGAGGACCTGTCATGCCATATTCCTATTACAAGGGATGTTTACATTCCTTGTAATAGGAATAAAAGTGCTAAAAAAAAAAAATTTGGGGCGGAAAAACATGTCAAACTAAAATAAATAAAGTAAAATGAACAATAAAATATATATATTTTTTTTAAAGCGCCCCTGCCCCCGCGAGCTCGCATGCAGAAGTGAACGCATACGTAAGCCCCGCCCACATATGAAAACGGTGTTCAAGCCACACATGTGAGGTATCGTTGCGAACGTTAGAGCGAGAGCAATAATTTTGGCCCTAGACCTCCTCTGTAACTCAAAACATATAACCAGTAAAAATATTTAAAGCATTGCCTATGGGGATTTTTAAGTAGCGAAGTTTGGCGCCATTCCACGAGCGTGTGCAATTTTGAAGGGTGACATGTTAGGTATCTATTTACTCGGCGTAACTTCATCTTTCACATTATGCAAAAACACTGGGCTAACTTTACTGTTTTTTTTTTCTTTTAGGCACAAAACAGTTTTTTTCCGTAAAAAACGCGTTAGGAAAATTTCTGCGCAAATACCGTGTAAGATAAAAAGTTGCAATGACCACCATTATATTCTTTAAGGTCTTTGCTAAAAAAACATATATAATGTTTTGGGGTTCTATGTAATTTTATAGCAAATAAATGATGATTTTTACATGTAGGAGAGAAATGTCAGAATTGGCCTGGGTGCTCCAGAACGCCTGAAGGTGCTCCCTGCATGTTGGGCCTCTGTATGTGGCCACGCTGTGTAAAAGTCTCACACATGTGGTATCGCCATACTCGGGAGGAATAGCAGAATGTGTTTTGGGGTGTAATTTGTGGTATGCATATGCTGTGTGTGAGAAATAACCTGCTAATATGACAATTTTGTGGAAAAAAAAAAAAAGAAAAAAAAATCTTGATTTTTGCAAAGAATTGTGGGAAAAAATGACAACTTCAAAAAACTCACAATGACTCTTTCTAAATACCTTGGAATGTCTTCTTTCCAAAAAGGGGTCATTTGGGGGGTATTTGTACTTTTCTGGCATGTTAGGGTCTCAAGAATTGAGATAGGCCGTCAGTACTTCAGGTGTGATCAATTTTCAGATATTGGCACCATAGCTTGTGGACTCTATAACTTTCACAAAGACCAAAAAATATCCACCAATTTGTACTTATTTTTACCAAAGATATGTAGCAGTATAAATTTTGGCCAAAATGTATGAAGAAAAAATACTAATTTGCAAAATTTTATAACGGAAACAAAGAAAAATTCATTTTTTTACAAAATTTTCAGTCTTTTTTCTCTTATAGCGCAAAAAATAAAAAACCCAACAGTGATTAAATACCACCAAAAGAAAGCTCTATTTGTGTGAAAAAAAGGACAAAAATTTCATATGGGTACAGTGTTGTATGACTGAGTAATTGTCATTCAAAATGTGAGAGCACCGAAAGCTGAAAATTCGCCTGGTTAGGAAGGGGGTTTAAGTGCCCAGTTGTCAAGTGGTTACACTCCCTGAGACTGAATCGTTTTTTTCCTACACAAGTGTCTCTTCTCCAACGAGCATAGATGTAGTGCTTGTAGTCGTTCCTCGTAATTGAGGTCCTCCAGTCCCCTTATTATTTTAATGCTCTTCTTTGGACTCGCTCCAGCACATTCCTTCTGAGGACTGGTGACCAGAACTGGAAAGAATACTCATAACTTGCTTTGTTGTACTTCCTTAAATCCTACTTGAAGCGGAACTATACTGCATCTGAGCACCACAAACCCAAAATACTATTTAATTCAATTTTAACATTCAAAGCAAACTCCCCCATCCATCCTTATCTCCACGCTTTATGATTCGTGTAGCATATACTTTCTAAAATCCATCTGCCCTTAGCTCAGGTACAAAGGCCAGGACGGCATGCTTAGATGAGACAGCCCCCCCCCCCCCCCCTCCTGAAGACTCCTAGGATGTATGACGACATTTGCCAAGGCAAGAAACCAGGAAGTAACAGTAGAAATGTAAAAAAAAAAAAAAAAGTCTATATTATATACTTTCATATCTAAATTCTAAGGCCCAGCAGCATAAGGATTACAAATAGACAATGTTGATCGAAAGAGTGAAGTTCCACTTTAAGAGCCATAGTTTCCATATCCCGCACTAATGTGAGCTGACTTTATGCAAGTTAAATTAATTTATAGCTTGGCAGCATTTGCATTTCGGAATGCCTAGTTTGCCCAGAGTCCCTTTATGGGTAATAAACCTCTGTTTTGTTTTTTAACTGTGGTGATGGTGTTGATGTCAACATTTTCTAAACATTAAAAAATTATAAAATGCAGCGCTAGCGAATATAAATGTGCTCAATACAAACGTATGTGTGAATGTCAACCATCTAAACCTTTCGGGATGATGGTACACACTATTAGTGAAAAGATTATGCACCAATGATTGGTGTCACCAGAAATGCAGTAGGTGTAATACTAAATGTTACCACTAAAAAGTGATCAACTAAGTAAAACCAGAAAATATACTGTGCAAAACATTAAATGAACTGAACAACCAGGCAAATAGCTCTAGGAGTAATTCACAGTACTACAGATGGTTTTCAACATCAAAGAAATAATGTCCCATATGCAACAGTGGTTGTAATATAGAAGGAAGGAAAAAAAATTGCTTTAAAATAAAATAAAATAAAAGTCACCCAACATCCAACATCTAGGACCGATAATGTTCGGTGAAATTCAACAGTTGGCTCAATAGCAGCAGAGATCAGAGGACCATGTGGGGAATAAAAAGAAGCAACTTGTGAAGTACCGCTTAGGAACAGATTAACAATACGCTGTTATTGGGAAAACTCACAAGCCTTCAATGATAACCGAGCGTCAGTGTGTTCCGGGTTCACAATGGCGTGCGTTCCACAAGAACCGGAAGCAGCGTCACTGGTTCTTAGTGTTGACCGGAAATTCGTCAATTTCCGGGACATTATTTCTTTTGATGTTGAAAACCATCTGTAGTACTGTGAATTACTCCTAGAGCTATTTGCCTGGTTGTTCAGTTCATTTAATGTTTTGCACAGTATATTTTCTGGTTTTACTTAGTTGATCACTTTTTAGTGGTAACATTTAGTATTACACCTACTGCATTTCTGGTGACACCAATCATTGGTGCATAATCTTATCACTAATAGTGTGTACCATCATCCCGAAAGGTTTAGATGGTTGACATTCACACATACGTTTGTATTGAGCACATTTATATTCGCTAGCGCTGCATTCTATAATTTTTTATCTCTCAAGGTGTTAGTGCCTTATGCTGTAGCAGCTGCGCATATAATAATTTCTTTTCACTTGTCATTTATTTTTGTATGTCTCCATAAGCGCGAGTTTTAGTTTTTGTTTATTTTCTAAACATTGTTTTTCTATATAGCAAATATATATAGTATATACCTGGGAGCAGGTATGTTTGTTCATTGCATCATATACATACTGTGCTTTCTACTTGTTGGGACAATAACTTTGCCCTTGCTCTCAGTGCAAACATGGATTTAGGGAAAAGTATAGCCAAAGCTTGTTTGGCTATACTTCCCCCTATGGATCACAGAAGTGCAGTTCTCTCTGCAGTCCTGTGACCTGTTTTAGGCTAAAGCGGTGACTGTCACTGCTCTCTACTCAAAGCGGAGGGGGAGAACTGAGCGATCAGCAGTGTTTGATCGCTCAGTTCTCAGGGTAGAGCCAGTGGGGGACA
Source organism: Rana muscosa (assembly GCA_029206835.1). Lineage (NCBI taxonomy): Eukaryota > Metazoa > Chordata > Amphibia > Anura > Ranidae > Rana > Rana muscosa. Next base: position 300,981,063 of record CM055116.1, read on the forward strand.
TGGGTAAGTGGGTATGTGTTTTTGCTTTTTTAGATCTTATTTGCCATTGCTGCATTTTTAAATCTACTCTGATTGGAAACAACAGACATTCCAAAAGGCACGAAGCTTATCTGATTAGTTAAGCAGAAATAGCTGATCACGTTCCCTAATCCACAGATTACCATTTGTGAAATACAACAATAAATTTATGAATCAACTTTGATGTAACCAAATATGTGTGCTTTTTGTACAGGTCATCAGTGGTCACTTAGGATGGGTGAGATCCATAGCTGTTGAACCTGGAAACCAATGGTTTGTCACAGGCTCAGCCGACCGGACAATTAAGGTAAGAGGACTGCAGTATTGAAGTAGATCTTTTATGGCTAGTTGTGCTGAAGGGTATAATTTCTAGTGCTCCCATTGAGTACTTGTAATTTTCTGCATGCCAGTTTTAGCTGTTTTTAGTGCCATAAAGAAAGTAATTTTCTTACTCTTTCGTCCATGGACCGACACAGCTTCTCTATTGACAAAGTGGGTATTATCCGTTAATTAGGAGTGACTAGGCAGAAAAACTTGTAAAAAGTGTTGCATCACACCTTCTACAGTACCGCCCAGGGGGCGGACCCTCTGGGTATACCCTCTCAGTCTGCACATCGCAGATCAGTTTTTTTCTGTCTAGCAAGGAGTAGGACATGGCTCCCTTCGGGCTCATTGGTCCGGGGAAAAAAGATATATATATTTTTATTTTTTTGCTACATTTGTTGTTTCCTGCGATCTTCGATCAACTGCCGACTGGGTGACAGGCTGGATCCTCGATCCTTGTAGTCTCCCCAGTTTCGGCCATCGAGCGTGTGCCGACCCTAGCTACGCGCTGGGTTTTCCACGACATGCCCGTCGCTCCACGGGTGGCCGGTGAGCCTACGCTCCAGGGCCTGCATCGGACCGCTCAGCTTCGGCTGACCTTACGGCCGAGTCGCAGCAGCCTGGCCGGTGAGCTTACGCTCCAAGGCTTGCATCGGACCGCTCAGCTTCGGCTGACCTTACGGCCGAGTCGCAGCAGCCTGTCCGGTGAGCGTCATGCTCCAGGGCATACATATGATCGTCCCTTCTGGGTCCAATCACAGCATGCCTGGCCAACAGTCACCTTCCGTGCGCGGACGATGATCTGTTTGGAATGTCTTCCAGCAGAATACATGCAGGATAGGTAAGTAAAACTCCCCTGCCTCGGCTGGGTGATTTAGCTGGACATTCCTGGAGAGATCAAGTAAGTGGTTGTGGCCCCTTTCTTTCCTCTCTCCCTGCCTTTCCCTCCTCCCTGGGCTTCTAGCTAAAGGTTGCTGGGTGCTGGGGGTCACCTAGGGGGTCCCACTGGAGCGGGGCTGGCTGTAACTAACATTTAAAAGAAATGTCATTTTTGCTTACCTGTGTTTCTGTGTCTCCATGCTGTCGGCGGCCATTTTGAGGTGGTCCATGCCAAGTTTGGCCTCTTGTAACTGCCTGGCGGCCATCTTCCTGTAGTTCGGCCACACCCACTGGCCCCTATCAGGTGATCGGCGGCCATGTTTGTCCACCCTGTATGCAGATATTGCCGTTCGGCGGCCATCTTTTTTGTGGGCTATGGCTGCCTGACCTCTATCTTCTGTCGGCGGCCATTTTCTTAGAGCCCACATTATCTTCCATACAGACGGTTTTGGCAACCATTTTGCGAGAGCCTCCGGCCTCTAGGGTGCATTACACTGGCGCGAAAATTCACACAGGAAGTGCTGATAAAAGAAGCAGACTGACACAGCAGCAAGGGGACAGCATCATAGGCGCAGCATAGCAGTACCTATCCAGGGTGGTGAGTCCTCTGGGTGACCCAGCATCTCTGCAGCGCAGGAGGGTGGCCTATTGATATCTTGCCTGGAGCCCTGTGAGTGTCAGCGTGTGGTCAGCATGGCATCTGAGCCAGATGTCTTCTCCCCTGAAACACCAGATTTAGCAGCTGGTGTCCCTGAGGTGTCTATGGACGCTATGTCGGCAATCCTAGAGGCGTTTGCTGCCAGGGTGGAAGCAGCACACGGGAATACAGGGGGTAGTAAACGCCCCATCCCCTGCAAGCTTCTGGGGATAATTCTGGTGCAGAACCAGGTCCAGCTATGGCTCGGGGCCCAGATTCTGACGCACCAGAGACTGCAGACCGTGACCGGACAGTGAGAATGACTCCAAGTCCAGGTCAGTACGCGAGACGGCTTTGGTATCTGACCTTATTACTGCAGTGCGGGATATGCTAAAATTGGAAAATACTGCAGAAGCAGCAGAGACTCCGGTCCACTTGGGTTTCATAGACCTGCCCGCACTGCTAAGGTGTTCCCTTGTGTGTCTTTTGATAAACTCTTATACAAGGAATGGGAGAACCCACTGAGGGTCTTTACAGCCCCAAAGAGGTTTGCGGTACGGTACCCCTTTTGAGGAGAGTTTTCTGAAGAAATGGACCTCTCCCCCCTATAGTGGACCCTCCGGTGTCCAGACTTAATAGAGCCACCACAATTCCTGTAGAAGGGGCTCCTGTTTTCTAGGACCCTGTGGATAAGAAGGCTGAAGCACTCGCTTGCTACCTATACTCAGTGGTAGGCTCGGCAGTACGCCCGGCATTGGCGGGGGCCCTAGTGTCTCACACACTTACTGAATGGGCAAGATTGCTACTCCAGGGGTTAAGGAGCGAGATGCTCCTCCTGATGAGATAACATTGGCCGACCTGTTGGTCCAGGGCCTTAGGTTTGTCTGCGAGTCAGACATGAATACTATTCCCCTGCTGTCTAAAACTTCGGTTTATGCAGTAGCAATACGCCACCTGATCTGGCTAAAAGGCTGGTCTGCGGACCAGACTTCCAAGAAAGCCCTGTTGGATCTGCCTTTTAAGGGCGACAGACTTTTTGGGGCTTCTCTGGATGACATCATCAAGGATGCCACAGGAAGTAAAAGCACTTTGCTTCCCCAAATTAGCAAAGGTAAGGGGCCACGCCAAGGGCAAGGGCCCTCCTTTACTGCACACAAGTGGTTTTTTCGTCCCCCTAGGGCGACAGGGAAAAGACCCCAGGCCGATAAAGCGCCTGCCCAAGGACAAAAGCGTCCCTGGTCCCGCATACCCAATAAGCCTGCGGACAAATTTGCGTCCGCATGAAGGTCCACCCCCACCCAGCTCTCGGGTGGGGAGACGTCTTCGCAAATTCGCGACTCAGTGGACAGCACTAATCTCCGACAGGTGTGTTTGCGAAGTAATCTCCTCAGGCTACAAGATAGTTTCTCTCTTGTCCACCGGACAGATTCAACACCTCCAATCTCCAGCTACTACCGACCCGTCGGGAGGCCCTGTATGGGGCGGTCCAGGGTCTACTGGAACGCGGGGTAGTTATTCCAGTTCCAGAACTGGAACGGGGTTTTTACTCAAATCTGTTCATTGTGCCGAAGAAGGAGGGGGTTCGTCCAAGCTTGGATCTCAGAGCCCTCAATTGCTTTGTGAAGGTACAAAGTTTTCGGATGGAGTCGGTTCGATCTGTAGTCACGGCTCTCCATCCGGGGGACTTTCTGGCCTCCTTGGACATCAAGGACGCATACCTGCATGTCCCCATATACTCCAGACACCAGAGGTTTCTGCGATTTGCTATCGGGAAGAACCACTACCAGTTTGTGGCCCTCCCGTTTGGCCTTGCCTCAGCACCCAGGACGTTCACCAAGGTGCTCGCCCCGATTCTGGCACTTCTAAGACAGCGGGGTATCGCTATCACAGGTTACTTGGACGACCTTCTGCTGAAGGGCCCTTCAAGCTCAGAATTAGAGGTAAGCGTGTCCATTACCTGTCAGACTCTTCGAGACTGTGGTTGGATACTAAACACGCAAAAGTCAGTATTGGTGCCCACTCAACGCCTAGTGTACCTGGGGTTGATTCTGGATTCCTCAGAGGCAAAGGTATTCCTCCCTGTGGAGAAGTTGCAGACCCTCCGGGCTGCAGTACGGCAGCTGACTTCCAGGAATTGGTCGTCACTCCGTTTTTGCATGCGAGTGTTGGACCTCATGGTAGCCTCCTTCGAGGCGGTCCCATATGCTCAATACCACACTCGAGTGTTACAGAGGGAAGTTCTGTCCAGATGGAACAGATGCCCTTCATCTCTGGATTATCAAATCCGAGTGAGCCACCTAGTCAGGAGATCCCTGGTATGGTGGCTGACAGCACCGGCTCTAATGGCCGGGAAGTCATTTCTTCCGGTTTACTGGATAGTGATCACGACGGACGCCAGCCTTACAGGTTGGGGGGGAGTCTGGGGTGTCCAGTCGGCGCAAGGTCGCTGGACCCCAGAGGAAGCCCTCCTGCCGATCAATGTCCTGGAGATCCGGGCGATCAAGCTGTGCCTCTTCAAATGGTCTCAGAGACTGCAAGGGCGTCCAGTCAGGATCCAGTCAGACAACGCCACAGCAGTGGCATATGTCAATCATCAAGGAGGAACAAGAAGCTCAGCTGCAGCATCGGAGATCGCTCGCATCCTGAAGTGGGCAGAGAGGAGCGTACCGGCACTGTCGGCCGTGTACATTCCGGGTGTGGAAAACTGGCAGGCGGACTACCTGAGCCGCCAGATGCTGGACCAGGGAGAATGGTCCTTACACCCGGAGGTGTTCCAACTCCTCTGCCAAAGATGGGGCACACCAGACGTAGATCTTCTGGCTTCCCGACTCAATCGGAAGGTATTGAGGTTTGTGGCCCGGTCAAGAGACCCATGGGCAGACGCAACGGACGCGTTGGTAGCATCGTGGGGCCAGTATCGGCTAATCTATGCCTTCCCTCCCTTAAGGCTTCTTCCTCTTCTGCTCCGCAGAGTGGAGGCAGAGGGAATTCCAATGATCCTAATCGCTCCAGATTGGCCTCAGCGTCCTTGGTACGCCGATCTAGTACGTCTGGTAGCAGACGTCCCCTGGCGCCTACCACTACGGAAGGACCTGCTGTCGCAAGGTCCCATATTCCATCCTGCTTTACAGTCATTGGCTTTAACGGCATGGCTGTTGAGAACCAGGTACTGAGAGACCGGGGCCTGTCAGACTCAGTAATTTCTACTATGAGAAGTGCTCGGAAACCGTCCTCTAGGAAGGTCTATCACCGCACTTGGAGGGCCTACATCTCCATGTGTGAGGAAATGAAATGGCATCCGCGTACCTATTTGGTTTCCAGAATCCTGCTGTTTTTACAGCATGGGGTAGACCAAAGGCTTGCCCTAAGTACGAGTAAGGGACAGATATCTGCCCTGGCTGTCTTTTTTCAGCGACCCCTGGCGACTCACTCTCTCGTGAGTACATTTGTGCAGGGGGTTCGACATGTGGCCCCTCCGGTCCGCCCCCCGTTACCTCCGTGGGACTTGAACCTGGTCCTCTCGGTGCTTCAGAAGGCACCGTTTGAGAATATTAGAGATATTCCCCTGTTGACACTTTCTCAGAAGGTGGTCTTTTTGGTGGCTGTTACGTCAGTTAGACGAGTCTCTGAGCTGGCAGCCTTGTCCTGCAAGGCTCCCTATTTGATTTTCCACAAGGATAAGGTGGTGCTGCGGCCGCAGCCTTCCTTTCTTCCGAAGGTCGTTTCGGCTTTCCATCTCAACGAAGACATTGTACTTCCATCCTTGTGTCCTCAGCCGTCGAATCCTAAGGAGTCGGCGTTGCATTCCTTGGACGTTGTCCGAGCTTTGAGAGTATACATATCTGCTACTTCCCTGTTCCGGAAGTCAGACTCACTGTTTGTTTCGGTGGCTGGTCCCAAGAAGGGCCAAGCAGTCTCATCGGCCACCATCTCTAGGTGGATCCGACAGATAGTAATCCAGGCTTACGCCTTAAAGGGTCAGGCGCCCCCCTTTCCTGTCACGGCGCATTCGACCAGGGCAATAGGTGCCTCTTGGGCTTTCCGACATCAAGCGTCTGTTTCCCAACTATGTAAAGCGGCGACTTGGTCGTCCGCTCACACTTTCACAAAATTCTACAAAGTTGATGTAGGTGCATCTTCGGATGCCTCTTTCGGCCGCAAGGTTTTGCAGGCGGCTGTTTAGAGTTGCAACTCCTCCGTTGGAGGAGTGCTGTTTTGTGTTTTGGGGTGAAGTTTGTTTTTATGCTGTTACCACCCCTCGTTTTTTTCTCTGACACTGCTTTGGGACGTCCCACTTTGTCAATAGAGAAGCTGTGTCGGTCCATGGACGAAAGAGTAAATAGGATTTTTTACTCACCGTAAAATCCTTTTCTCTGAGTCCATGGACCGACACAGCACCCACCCCTCCTTTTAAGTTTGTACTGCTTTTTGACGAACTGATCTGCGATGTGCAGACTGAGAGGGTATACCCAGAGGGTCCGCCCCCTGGGCGGTACTGTAGAAGGTGTGATGCAACACTTTTTACAAGTTTTTCTGCCTAGTCACTCCTAATTAACGGATAATACCCACTTTGTCAATAGAGAAGCTGTGTCGGTCCATGGACTCAGAGAAAAGGATTTTACGGTGAGTAAAAAATCCTATTTTTTCACGCTAGGAGGTGAGAATCTATGCCCTCAACAAGTAAATTTCTGTTAAAGAAACCTAGATTTAACTGAATCAATGTTTGGTCATAACACTGTCAACTGTCATTAAAAAAAATTACATGTACAGTGCCTTGAAAAAATATTCATACCCCTTGAAAGTTTCCACATTTTGTCATGTTACAACCAAAAATGTAAGTGTATTTTATTGGGATTTTATGTGATAGGCCAACACAAAGTTTCACATATTTGTAAAGTGGAATGAAAATGATAAAGCGTTTTAATTTTTTTTTACAAATATCTAAAAAGTGTGGTGTGCATTTGTATTCAGCCCCCTTTACTCTGCTATTCTTAACTAAAATCTAGTGGAACCAATTGCCTTCAGAAGTCACCTAATTAGTAAATAGAGTCCACCTGTGTGTAATTTAATCTCTGTAAAAATACAGCTGTTTTGTGGAGCCCTCAGAGGTTTGTTAGAGAACCTTGTTGAACAAACAGCATCGTTAAGGCCAAGGAACACACCAGACAGGTCAGGGATAAAGATGTGGAGAACTTTAAAACAGGGTTATGTTATAACAAGATATCCCAAGCTTTGAACATCTCACGGAGCGCTGTTCAATCCATCATCCAAAAATGGAAAGAGCATGGCACAACTGCAAACCTACCAAGACATGGCTGTCCACCTAAATGACAGGCTGGGCAAGGGTAGCATTAATCAGAAAAGCAGTCGAGGCCCATGGGAACTCTGGAGGAGCTGCGGAGATCCACAGCTCAGGTGGGAGAATCTGTCCACAGGACAACTATTGGTTGTGCACTCCACAAATCTGGACTTTATGTAAGAGTGGCAAGAAGAAAGTCATTGTTGAAAGAAAGCCATAATAAGTCTTGTTTGCAGTTTACGAGAAGCCATGTGGGGGTCACAGCAAACATATGGAAGAGGGTGCTCTGGTCAGATGAGACCAAAATTGAACTTTTTGGCCTAAAAGCAAACCGTTGTGTGGTGGAAAACTAACACTGTACATAACCCTCCAAAACACCATCCCCACAGCAAAACATGGTGGTGGCAGCATCATGTTGTTGGGTTGCTTTTCTTCAGCAGGGACAGGGAAGCTGGTCAGAGTTGATGGGAAGATGGATGGAGCCAAATACAGGGAAATCTTAGAAGAAAACCTGTTAGAGTCTGCAAAAGACTTGCGACTGGGGTGGAGGCTCACCTTCCAGCAGGACAACGGCCCTAAACATATAGCCAGAGCTACATTGGATTTTTTTTAGATCAAAGCATATTCATGTGTTAGAATGGCCCAGTCAAAATCCAGACCTAAATCCATTTGAGAATCTGTGGCAAGACTTGAAAATTGCTGTTCAATGAACGTTCTCCATCCTATCTGACAGAGCTTGAGCTATTTTGCAAAGAAGAATGGGCAAAAATGTCACTCTAGATGTGCAAAGCTAGTAGAGACCTAGTTCTACAAACTATTGATTTAGGGGGGATACAAATGCACGCCACACTTTTCTGATATTTATTTGTAAAAAAAATTGAAAACCATTTATAATTTTTCTTCAATTTCACAATTATGTGCCACTTTGTGTTGGTCTATCAAATAAAATCCCAATAAAATACATTTACGTTTTTGGTTGTAACATGACAAAATATGGAAAATTTAAAGGGGAATGAACAGTGGCGTCTCATGCTTTCATATTTAGGGGGGGGGGGGACAGGGACAAAAGTAGGGGGGCCAACTATAAAAATTACCGTATTTATCGGCGTATAACACTCACCCTAACTTTAAGAGGGAAGTTTCAGGAAAAAAACTTTACACAGCCCCCTGCGTATAACACGCAGGCACAGTTTACCCTCTATTTTCAGGGTAAAAAGTGAGTGTTTTACGCCAATAAATACAGTATATATAAACACACACACGGTGCCTTGAAAAAGTATTCATACCCCTTGAACCAGGTTAGGTGGAAGTGTCAGGTAATAGTACCAGAGTAAATGCATGACAACATGAATAGATAAGAGAATGCTGGTCCTGTTCCCCTCTTCCTCCATCACCTGCACTAAAAGTATGAATCTATGACTGTCCTTGCTGCTGCAGAACCTCCTTCTCCCCCTACCTGAAGTTAAACATAAAGGGGGAAAAAAAAAAACCCACATGGGTGCTGGCAAGCTGAGGACTGATTCTGGCTTCTTCCTGGAACTTAAGTCAAAATGTGGCGGGTGGGAGGGGAAGAGGAAGGGGCTGCAGCACGGACAAAGCATTATTGGCTGACGAGATGCAAATATCCCGCTCCCTTTGATGGTCGGGAATCGGGACACTGACATCATGCAGCCCTGCATCTTACTGCTGTGTGCACTTCTCCACACATTACAGGTTGGAGATGTTGTTTTGCACACCCACAGGGCGGGCTTGGAGGTGAAAGCGCTGCTGCTGCAGCTGGCTCTGCCTTCTGTCATTATGACAAGCAGGGGACCCAGACTGCAAAATTTACAAAACCGGACACAGAGGATGAGCCGCACGGCAATTGCATAGCGATGCCCTCTGTGTGTGTCTCTCCCTCCAGCAGCTGAGAGCCTACAGAGAATCGCTCTGTAATTGCTGTGCCGATCGTTTTAATTTGGGGGGGGGGGGGGCGGCGGCAAAGTATGATGGGGGGGGGTCAGGGCCCCCTGTGGCCCCAACCTGGTGATGCCACTGGGTATATGAATATTTTTTTTCACGGCATTGTAAGTGTTTTATAAATAAGTATTGCTGGTGACAAGTACTATTTTTTTTTTCACAGGTAGAATACACACACTTGAACAGTTGACACTAGATAAGGGTGCATTCATGCTGTTCATATTGCGGCATATAAAACGTTTTTTCTTTATCGTACATCATGGGACACAGAGCCTTAAGTAATTTACTTAATGGGTAATAGGCCTACCTTCAGGTGTTGACACTGGTAAACCCTAATTAAGGAAGTTTACTCCCTATATAACCCCTCCTCCTTCCAGGAGCACATCAGTTTTTTCGCCAGTGTCTAAAGGTGTTGGTCACGAGTGAAGATGTGCTCTGAGGAGCTCCAGGAGGGATCCATGCTGGATTTAAATTCCTCCATAAAAAGAAGCCAGATCCACCACAGTGCCACTGTGGCCTAAATGGATGGTACCCGGGACCTCGTATCCGAAGCACGAGGTTTTGCCTGTAACGCCTCTCTTTGTAGGGCTGGACCCCTGGAAACCAGGGCTTAGGTCTTGTTACATTACCTATTTGCTTCCTGATGGGGTGCTATACATGGCCCAAGGCAGTGGAAATCCCTTTTCAGGGACCCCCGTCCTTGAAGGTTTGGCTAAACACAGCCCACCGTGATGGGTGAAAGCTGGATTTATTCTGTTAATTCAGAAAAATCCTGCGACGATGATAAGGTAAGGAAGAAACGTAGATATTTTCAATGTCTATGTATTTCTTCCATTAACCCCTTCCTTACTGGGCACATATACCCCCTTCCTGCCCAGGCGAAATTTCAGCTTTCAGCACTGTCACGCTTTGAATGACAATTGCGCGGTCGTGCGACGTGGCTCCCAAACAAAATTGACGTCCTTTTTTTCGCACAAATAGAGCTTTCTTTTGGTGGTATTTGATCACCTCGGCGGTTTTTATTTTTTGCGCTATAAACAAAAATAGAGCGACAATTTTGAAAAAAAAGCAATATTTTTTGATTTTTGCTATAATAAATATCCCAATTTTTTTTTTTTTTTTATATATTTTTTTCCTCAGTTTAGGCCGATACGTATTCTTCTACATATTTTTGGTAAAAAAAAATCGCAATCAGCGTTTATTGATTAGTTTGCGCAAAAGTTATAGCGTTTACAAAATAGGGGGATAGTTTTATGGCATTTTTATATATTTTTTTTTTTATTAGTAATGGCGGCGATCAGTGATTTTTTTTGTGACTGCGACATTATGGCGGACACATCGGACACTTTTGACACTAATTTGGGACCATTCACATTTATACAGCGAACAGTGCTATAAATATGCACTGATTACTGTATAAATGTGACTGGCAGGGAAGGGGTTAACACTAGGGGGCGAGGAAGGGGTTAAATGTGTTCCCTGGGAGTGATTGTTACTGTGGGGGGAGGGGACTGACTGGGGGAGGTGACCGATCTGTGTCCCTATGTACAAGGGACACACCATCGGTCTCCTCTCCCTGACAGGACATGGATCTCTGTGTTTACACACACAGATCCATGTCCTTGTCTCTGTAACCGCCGATCGGGGGTGCCTGGCGGACATCGCGGCCGCCAGGCACACGCATCGGCATTGCAGTGAAGTGCCGGGAACGTGCGCGCGCCGCCGGCGGCGCTCGCGCGCCCCCCAGTGGCCAAATAGCGGAGGCCGTATAATAACGGCCTCCCGGCATTTGACAACCACCTTGCGGCCGTATATTCTCGTACGGCGGGCGCGAGGTGGTTAAGGAAAAGAGATTGTCATGCCTTAAAGTCTCCACTAGAGGGAGCCTTTGCACTTACCATACTCTGTCGTCTTCACTAAGCTCAGTCCGTGCTTGATTGGTACAGCAGGTGGAGGGGATATTCTTACCAAGGTAAGATAAAGCCTTTTAAAATAGTTTTTTCCCCCCTCTGATGGAACCCAGTGTGTAAGGGAGACATCAGCGCTGCACCCCCCTTACTTACCCCCTCCCCCCTCCCCCCGCCGTGGGGGACGCAGAGGTCCCGCTATGTACCACGATAGGATTGTCTGGCTGTTTTTTTGTTTCTCTGCCTCATTGCAGTCTCTGCTCCCCAGCCCCTCTCCTTCTCTTGTTTGGTCAGAGATCCATGGGGGAAAAAAAAAAACTATTTCTTTTTTATGAAAAGAGGGGACGGAATTTTTTCCGGAGGGGGCGGAGCCTAAACGCAGTACTGCGAAAATGGGAAACGTATAGCCATGTCAGTCTCTCCTCCGCTGCTGAGGAGGAAGCATACACAGAGACACACGAGCTGTGAGACACGTATGGGTTGCACTGGCATTCTTGATTCAGGAAAGACACTCTTTTCAGCACTAGGCTGAAACTTTATAGCGGCTTTTAAAGTCATGACTATTTTCAGCGATTTAGTGCAAATTGTATAGCGCCTCTGTTTTTGTACTTAGGACTAAGACACCTCAAAAGCCAAAAAAGCAAAGATTTCACCCCCAGGCATTGAGACTTCTAGCTGTAATTCCATGTTGTCATTCTCGCCTGAATTACCAGTTATGGAAACACAGGGTGAGCCATTGGAACAAATTGATGGTGCAACTGCCTCTCACATCTCGGCACCTAGATATGTGACTGAAGATGCCCTCTCCTCCTCCCTCCAGGGTATGGAAGAAAGATTAGCAGCTTTAATCGCATCCTCTATTCAGAGTGATAAGAAACGTACTAGCCCTTCCCCCACTTTAGCTTTACTAGGGGAACAGTGGACTCACGATGAGGTGTTACCCTCAATCGATCAGGAAGAAAGACAAACCGATGATTCCTCCTTGGAGGAGACAACGGTAGATGAACCTTTTTCAGCTTCCCAAACTGAGAAATTGCTGATACAATCTCTTACAGAAATGGTTCGCTCCACCTTCATGCTGCCTCTAACAGAGTCTCATGAAAACCTGGCCTCTTCCTTAGGTTCTTTGAAAACTTCCCATGCTTTGCATGCGTTTCCAGCACATGCATTGCTAGAACAGCTTATTTTTCCGGAATGGGATCATCCGGATAAACATTTTCTCCCTCCTAAGAGTTTTGCAAATCGCTATCCTCTGGAGGAAAGATTCTCCAAAAGATGGAAAGTACCAGCAGTTGACGCTGCGATTTCCAATGTGAATAATAACTTGACTTGTCCTGTAGACAATGCACAAATGTTTAAGGATCCAACAGATAAGAAGTTGGAATCCCTGCTAAAATCTGCCTTTTCCATAGCAGGTGCCGTCACTCAGCCAGCAGTCGCCGCAATAGGCGTCTGCCAATCCCTAAAGGACCAATTTAAATTGGCCCTTAGAGAACTTCCTACACAACAAGCTCGGGATTTGGCTGAACTACCTAAGGCATTATGTTTTGCCATAGATGCCATTAAAGATTCCATTCACCAGGCATCCCGCCTTACGCTTATGCTTGTACATGTGCGCAGGATCCTGTGGCTAAAGAATTGGTCAGCTGAAACACCATGTAAGAACCTCCTAACTGGGTTTCCCTTCCATGGGGAGCAACTTTTCGGAGAGGACTTGGATAAATATATCAAGACAATTTCTAGTGGGAAAAGCACGCTTTTACCCGTCAAAAGAAAATACAAACGCTCTTCATTTAAACGGGCCCTTTCCCCTGCGCCAAGGGCTTCCGCCTCTAAGCAGTGGCGACGGCCTCCGCCGTCAGACTCTAGAGGAAGACCTCAGAGTCAGACCCAGGCTCAAAAGAAGCCCTGGAGTAGGAAATCTGCAAAACAGAATCCTAAAGCCTCGTCATGAAGAGGCAACCCCCCTCACCAAGGTGGGGGGGAAGACTTCTGCACTTTTCAGAAGTCTGGAAAAAGGAAATTCAGGACACATGGGTCATCTCCACGGTAACGCTGGGATACAAGCGAGAATTCCGGAACTTTCCACCATCTCGTTTCCTAAGATCAAGCGTACCCAAGGATCCAGAGAAGAAACAATCTGTTTCAAGCACTAGACCGATTAAGATCTCAAGGGGTGATCATACAGATCCCCACAAGGGAACAAGGTCTGCGGTTTTATTCAAATCTTTTCATGGTACCAAAACCAAATGGAGATGTCAGACCCATTCTAGATCTAAGAAAGCTAAATCAATTCCTGAAGATCCGCTCCTTTTGCATGGAGACAATCAGATCAGTAGTTTCTATCCTTCTAGGAGGAGAACTTCTCGCGTCAATCGACATCAGGGATGCATATCTGCATATCCCTATATTCCCTGCTCATCAAAAATTTCTGCGGTTCGAATTAGAACAGCATTTCCAGTTTGTAGCCCTGCCCTTTGGGCTAGCCACAGCACCCCGGGTGTTCACCAAGGTGCTGGCCCCACCTCTAGCCAGGTTAAGGGCACAGGGCATAACAATCATAGCGTACCTAGACGATCTATTACTTATATCACTACAACAGACTATCTGAAAGCATTAGGTTGGATTCTCAATCTGGAGAAATCTTCCTTAATACCGCTAAAAAGACTGGAGTACTTGGGTCTGATCATAGACACAGCCCAGGAAAAGGTGTTCTTGCCTCTAGCAAAGATCAACTCCATAAAAGAATTGGTACGGCGGGTCAGGTCAAATGGCAATCCCTCCATTCGCCTCTGCATGAGGTTACTAGGAACCATGGTGGCTTCATTCGAAGCAGTTCCTTTTGCCCAGTTCCATTCAAGACTGTTGCAAAACAGTATCCTGTCTGCTTGGAAAAAAACAATTCAAGCCTTAGACTCGCCAATGCGGCTGTCCCCAAGAGTGGCCCAAAGCCTCACTTGGTGGTTACTAACCCAGAATCTGCTGAAAGGAAGATCCTTCAGACCAGTTATCTGGAAGGTCGTAACGACGGATGCCAGCCTCTCAGGCTGGGGAGCAGTACTAGAAAGGACAACTGTCCAAGGACAATGGTCAAGGACCGAAAGAGGCTTGCCCATCAATATCCTAGAGATTCGGGCAGTACGTCTGGCTCTAAAGGCCTGGACTTCCAGGCTACAGAATTACCCTGTCAGGATTCAATCCGACAATGCCACAGCTGTGGCCTATATCAATCACCAAGGGGGCACCAAGAGTCTCTCAGCGCAGAGAGGGGTGAACCATATTCTAACTTGGGCAGAAAGGAATGTTCCTTGCCTTTCTGCAATATTCACTCCCGGAGTAGAGAATTGGCAGGCGGACTACTTAAGTCGCCAGCAGTTATTCCCAGGGGAATGGTCACTTCACCCCGACATATTTCTGGCTGTTTGCCAAAGATGGGGGACTCCGGACGTAGATCTCCTAGCATCCAGATTCAACACAAAGTTGGTCAACTTTGTGGCCAGAACAAGGGATCCATTCGCATGCGGAACGGATGCGTTGGTGACCCCATGGGATCAGTTCTCACTGATATATGCATTTCCCCCCATCCAGTTGCTGCCTCGACTTCTTTGCAGAATCAAGCTGGAAAGGAAGCCGATTATTCTGGTAGCACCAGCATGGCCCAGAAGGTCATGGTATGCAGAAATCGTAAAGATGGCATTGGAGGGCCCATGGTCCCTCCCACTACGGTCAGATCTGCTCTCTCAGGGACCGATATTCCATCCTTCCTTACGGTCTCTAAATTTAACGGCTTGGCTATTGAAACCCACATTCTAAAGAGACGTGGGCTTTCCGGGTCAGTTATCTCCACCCTGATCAATGCCAGGAAGCCAGCTTCCAGAACAATATATTATAGAGTCTGGAAGGCTTATGTTTCCTGGTGTGAATCCAAGCATTGGCACCCTCGGAGATATATCATAGGCAGAATTCTTGCCTTTCTACAATTAGGGGTAGAGATGAAATTGGCCTTAAGTACTATTAAGGGCCAAGTCTCAGCTTTATCGGTCTTATTTCAGAGACCACTTACTACTCATTCTTTAGTCCGGGGCTTTATACAGGGAGTAACGCGGCTTAATCCGCCCGTCAAACCTCCCTTGAATCCCTGGGACTTAAATTTAGTTTTGTCTGTGTTACAAAAACAGCCATTTGAACCGATACAACATATTCCCCTAGTCCTTCTGACAAGGAAGTTGGTATTTTTGGTTGCTATATCCTCAGCAAGGAGGGTATCAGAGTTGGCTGCTCTTTCTTGTAAAGAGCCGTATTTAATTTTTCATGAGGACAGAGTGGTACTACGCCCTCGTCCAGGCTTTTTGCCAAAATAAATTTTAGGTTTTCACCTGAACCAAGATATTGTCCTGCCATCGTTTTTTCCAAAACCATGTTCCAGGGAAGAAAAGTCACTACATTTGTCTTGATGTGGTGAGAGCAGTGAAAATCTATTTAAAGAAAACTGCTCAGATTCGTAAGACTGATGTCTTATTTATTCTGCCGGGGGGTCCTAAGAAGGGACAGGCAGCGTCGAAATCCACTGTCGCTAAGTGGATTCGGCAAGTGATAATTCAAACTTATGATTTAAAGGGCAAGATTCCCCCGTTTCGAGTTAAGGCACACTCTACCAGGTCGGTTAGTGCTTCTTGGGCAGTGCGTCATCAGACCTCCATGGCTCAGATCTGTAAGGCCGCAACTTGGTCTTCAGTGCATACATTCACAAAATTTTATCAGGTGGATGTAAGGAGGTATGAGGATATCGCCTTCGAGCGCAGTGTGCTGCAAGCAGCAGTGTAGATCCTCAAGTCTGGGTGTACCCTGCGGGTTGTTTCTCCCACCCCTCAAGTGGCATTGCTATGGGACGTCCCATTAAGTAAATTACTTAAGGCTCTGTGTCCCATGATGTACGATAAAGAAAATAGGATTTTTATTACAGCTTACCAGTAAAATCCTTTTCTTGGAGTACATCATGGGACACAGAGGTCCCTCCCCTCTTTTGGGATTTAGACATATTGCTTTGCTACAAAAACTGATGTGCTCCTGGGAGGCGGAGGGGTTATATAGGGAGTAAACTTCCTTAATTAGGGTTTACCAGTGTCAACACCTGAAGGTAGGCCTATTACCCATTAAGTAAATTACTTAAGGCTCTGTGTCCCATGATGTACTCCAAGAAAAGGATTTTACAGGTAAGCTGTAATAAAAATCCTATTTTTATAAATTTTGACGTAGTATATGTATAATAGGATTTTTTCGTCATACTTGCCTGTAAAAGCTATTTCTTGGAGTACATCACGGGACACAGAACAACCATAATAATGACTATGTGGGTTATACGTCACCTAAAGGTAAATAGACACTGGCAGATTGTCAAACCGGTAGTCCTCCCCTATATAACCCTTCCTTCACAGGAAGTACCTCAGTTTTGTAGCAAAGCAATCAATATCCCAAAAAAGATGGGAGGGACTTCTGTGTCCCACGATGTACTCCAAAAAAAAGGATTTTACAGGCAAGCATGACGAAAAAATCCTATTTCTCTTATCATCCATGGACCGACACGGCGGCTCTTAATCACTGAACGTGTGGGTATATGTCCCTGCTTGCAGGAGAAGACCTAGGCAGAATGTTAAATGTTAAAACATTCTAGAACAAACCAGAGCTGAACAGCCCCGCCCAGGGGGGCGGTCCCTCCGGACATTACCCTCCCACCTGCAGCTAGCAGACCTCCAGTTTTTTTTTCTGCCTAGCAGAAGGAGAAGACGTGGCTCTCTCAGGAGCCAGTCTCCTGGAAGATTTTACTTTTAAATTTTATTACTTTGGGAATTTTATGGTTTGATTTTTGAGACCTTCAATCAACTGTCGGCTGGGCAACAGGTTGGGTACACTAGTATCCTCGTAGTCTTCCCTGTCTGACCATCGAGCATGCTGATCCTCGCCTTGTGTGCGTGAGACTCAGTTCACGACATACCCCATGGCTCCAGGGGTGGCCGGGTTGCTTTCATGCTCCTGCGGTCCTCTCAAGATTGAACAGTACCTACTGTATCTTTTTCGGTTGACCAGGCCGACAGCTACGCAGTACGACTCTGTGATAGGTCTGTCTGAAACAAGCCAGTGAGTCCCTCTATTGGCACCGAGGGTGTTCTCCAAGGTGCTTGCGGGACGGGATAGTAGTCTCTCCTGCTGCAGGTGAGTACATGCTGGCTGTGTTTCTGTGTGTGGGGGGTTCTCCCTGTCTCCCCCCTGTTCTGCTGCTCTCTGCACCCTGTTCTGCTGCTGTGCTGTGTGGGGATGCTTGGGGGGTCACTCTGCCCTGGGGGGGGGGCCGCTCCAGGTCTGTTAATATGTTTGGAATGTGTTCTGGGGGAATGTGTGTTGTTTTTTCGTGCGCCGTTGGCGCAGTGTTTTAAATTGAAGTGCGCCATTGGCGGCCATTTTGCCGTGGCTCAAATCAGTTATACAGGCGCCCGGTGGCCATTTTCTTGTAGCCGCGGCGCTTTCAGTTTCGTTTTCGGCCTCTAGCGGCGCTGCTGAACGGCGCGAATTCCACATCTCCTCACAAATTCTTCACTCCTCAGGCTCGCGCTACAGCGCGGCTCAGACAGCGGTACCGAGCGGTCCCTTGGGGTGGTGAGTACTCCGGGTATCCCCTCCTCAGCCCCAGCATAGCCAGTGGGTGGGCTGTATTATTCACTGTAATGGTGAATAAGGTCTCGGAGGATGGCAACATGGAGTCTGGTTCACCTGTTTCTTCACACTTGTTAGAGACAACTGGCAGTGCTCCTGCACTTGCGGTCCTTATGGACCATTTATCGGCAGTCCTGGAGTCATTCTGACCAGGAGGGAAGCGGTGTGTGAGCGCAAGGGAGAAAAAAGCCCCTCTCCCCACTTTATTTCCATAAAAAAAAAGGGGGGTGTGCGCTGATTCAGATATGGGCCTAGCCACTACCGCTCAGGACCCTAGCTCTGAATATATTTGATGGTTTTGAACAGGACATTCCTTGCAAGGAAAAATCCAGTTCTGAGTCAGTAAATGACAGGGCGCTTGTTAGTGAATTCATTGCTGCGGTGGGGGACACTCGCAAGCTAAATGCTGCGGATGCAGAACCTCAGGCGGACAGTCTCCTCTGGTTCCTTACGGCCGGGCCTTCTAAAAAAAAGTTTTTCGATATGTACCTTTCTTTGACCAGCTCATTGATAAGGTCTGGGGAAAAAGCCGCAGAAGACTTTTATGGTCCCGCAGCGTTTGCCTATCAGATACTCCTTTGAAGATGCCCTACTTAAAACGTGGGCATCTCCCCCAGTGGTCGACCCTCCAGTCGCCCGGTTGAACAAGGCCACCACTCTCCCGATGGAGGGGACTCCTGCATTTAAGGACCCCACTGACAGGAGGTCAGAAGTGGTGAGCAGATCCATGTTTGCCTTGTTGGGGTCTGCCCTACGGCCTGTGGTAGCGGCGACCCTCGTGTCTCAGACACTTACGGGTTGGGCAAAATTTTTTGCACCAAACTGTACAGGAGCATAATCTTCCTCCAGACACTATTGCTCTGGCCCACCTAATGGTGCAGGGCCTGGTTTATGTTGCGACGCCACGTTAGACGCAGCCCCTTATATCTTAGGGCCTCTGTCTTGGCGGTGGTATTGCGTTGTCTGATCTGGTTGAAATGCTGGTCAGCTGACTGAGCTTCTAAAAAGCCTCTTACGGAGCTACCATTTAAAGGTGGTAGGATTTTCAGTGCTGCGCTGGATGACATCATCAAGGATGTCACGGGAGGTAAAAGCACTCTTCTTCCTCAGGCTAGCAAGGGTAAGGAGGCCGCTGTAAGCAGGGTCCTTCCTTTCCAGCAAAAAAGTTTTTTTTTTTCAATCAGTCAACAGGGAGGCCCTCCCAGACTGACAGCGGTGCGGCTGGTGGACACAAGCACCCCTGGGTGCGTAAGCCAAACAAGCCGGCTCCCCAAGCACGCCTCCGCGTGACTCTGGGGTAGGGGGGACGACTTTGTAGGTTCACGGATCAGTGGACCTCCCGGGTCTCCTACCGGATGGTGGGCGAGGTGATCACCTCAGGTTACAGGATAGGTTTCCGTTCCTGGTCCCAGACAGATTCTTCCCTTGAATCTTCCTCTCCTTCCTGCCCATCGGGCAGCCCTATGGGGCCTATTCAGGATTGCTTAGGTCCGGAGTGATCGTGCCGGTTCCGTCACAGGAGAGGTTTCAGGGATTCTACTCTAATTCGTTTGTCGTCCCAAAAAAGGGACGGGGTTCGGTCTATCTTGGACCTCCAGGTTCTGAATGCCTTCGTGAAGGTGCAAACATTCCACATGGAATCCATTCGCACGGTGATCAGTACACTCCATCAAGGGGATTTCCTGGCGACCTTGGACATCAAGGACGCCTACTTGCATGTTCCGATCTGCGCAAGTCACCAGAAGTTTCTGCGCTTGCGATCGGCGAAGTCCACTATCAATTTGTGGCTCTTCCTTTCGGCCTAGCCTCGGCACCGAGGGTGTTCACCAAGGTGCTTGTGCTGGTTCTAGCTTGCTGAGACAGCGAGGCATTGCTGTCGGGGGCTATCTCAATCTTCTTCTCAGAGCAGGAAATGGCTCAGAATTAGAAGACAGTGTGACTATCGTCAGTCAGACCCTCAGGGACTTTGGATGGCTCCTAAACATTCAGGAGTCAGTCCTGGTCCCGACTCAAGGTCTGGAGTATCTCGGTCTGATTCTGGACTCCTTGGAGGCAAAGCTATTCCTACCTCCGGGAAAGCTACTGACACTTCAGTCTGCAGTGCGGGTGCTGACATCCCAAAAAATGGTAGTCAATCCGTTTTTGCATGGGAGTCCTGGGACTCATCGTGACCTCTTTCGAGGCCATTACGTATGCCCAATCACACACCAGGGCATTGCAGAAGGAGATCTTGTTCCCTTAGGACAAATCCCCGTTGTCTTTGGATTTTCCGATCCAGGAGAGTCACCTGGTCAGGGCTTCCCTGACATGGTGGTTCGGGTCCCCGGCTCTTCGGTCCAGGAAGTCGTTCCTCCCCATCAAATGGACTGTGTTCACTACGGACGCCAGCCTGAAGGGCTGGGGTGTAGTCTGGGGAGTCCTGTTGGCCCAAGGGCTTGGACTCCGGATGAAGCCTGTTTGCCGATTCAATGTTCTGGAAATACGGGCCATCAGACTGCCTCTCCTCGTGGTCTGAGAGATTGCAGGATCGCTCCATTAGGATCCAGTCGGACAAAGTCACGGTGGTGGCGTATGTCGACCATCAAGGGGGGACTCGGAGCTCAGCTGCGGCTTCCGAGGTCCCCCGTACCCTGAAGTGGGCTAAATGAAGCGTGCCGGCTCTGTCAGCCGTTCACATTCCGGGCATAGAACTGGCGGACTATTTGAGTCGCCAGACGTTGGACCAGGGAGAGTGGTCCTTGCACCCGGAGGTATTTCAACTCCTTTGCCACACAGACGGTGGGGCACGCCGGAGGTGGACCCGATGGCCTCTCGACTCAATAGTTGTCAAGGTTTGTGGCCAGATCCAGGGATCCTTGGGTGGATGCCTCAGAGGCGTTAGTGGCCCATGGGGTCATTATCACCTGATATACGTTTTATCCTCCGCTGCAGTTGCTCCCTCGCCTGCTGCGCAGGGTGGCGACCGAGGGATTTCCGGTGAGCCTCATTGCTCCGGATTGGCCTCGGCTTCACTGGTACGCTGATCTGGTACGTCTCGTCGCGGCCGTTCCCTGGCGGTTGCCAATAAGGGAGGACTTTCTGTCTCAAAGTCATATATTTCATCCTGCCTTTACAGTCTCTGGCCTCAACGGCATGGCGGTTGAAAGCCAGGTGTTGAGAGACCGAGGTCTCTCGGACTCGGTCATTTCGGCCATATTAAGGGCACGGAAGTCTTCTTCCAGAATGATCTATCTCTGTACCTGGAAAGCTTACATCGCCATGTGCGAAGAGCTGGACTCGCGTCCTCGGACGTATTCCGTCCCTAGAATCCTGCGTTTCCTGCAGCATGGAGTGGCCCAAAGGCTCGCTTAGAGTATCATTTAAGGGTCAGATTTCGGCCTTGGCCGTCTTCTTTCGGCGACCACTAACGGGTCATTCCTTGGTTAGCATCCTTGTGCAGGGGGTTTGCCATGTGCTCCCTCCTGTCAAGTCTCCTCTCCCCCCGTGGGATCGGAATTATTACTCTCGGTTCTCCAGGAACCTCCTTTTGAGAATATCAGGGATATTCCCCTCTTGACCTTGTCTCAGAAGGTGGCCCTTTTAGTGGCAATCACTTCTGTTAGACGAGTGTCTGAGTTGGCGACCTTATACTGCAAGTCGCCATATTTAGTCATCTTTAAGGATAAGGCGGTGTTGCATCCGCGACTTTCTCTTTTGTCAAGGGTGATCTCGACCTTTCACCTAAATGAGGACATTGTCCTCCCGTCCTTGTGTCCTCACCCATCGCATCCCAGAGTGTGCGCGGCACACTTTGAATGTGGTACGAGCCTTGCGGGTGTGCCTGTCTGCTACTGCTTCTATTCGGAAGTCTGACTCTCTGTTTGACTGTCTCTGGTCAGAAACAGGGCCAAGCGGCTTCGTCTGCCACCATTTCTAGGTGGATCGGACAAACCGTCTTTCAAGCCTATGCTCTCATGGGGCGGGCGCCTCCCTTTACGGTTACGGCGCATTCCACCAGGGCAATTGGTGCTTCCTGGGTTTTCCAACATCAAGCGTCGGTTGCACAAGTGTGCAAGGCGGCGACCTGGTCGTCTGTTCATACCCTTTCTAAGTTTTATAGGGTTGATGTGGCTGCATCTCCGGATGCTTCCTTCGGCCGCAAGGTGTTGCAGGCCGCTGTTTAAAGTGGCAACTCCTCCGTTGAGGAGCTCTGCCTTGTTTGGAGTGAAGTTTTTTGGTTTTTCCATTTATACTGCTCCCATCCCTCTTGACACTGCTTTGGGACATTCCACACATTCAGTGATTAAGAGCCGCCGTGTCGGTCCATGGATAATAGAAGGTGGGATTTTTGTACTCACGAAAAATCCATTTTCTCTTGTCATCCATGGACTGACACAGCGTGTCTTATACACCTTTACACGTGGGTTATGTCCCTGCTTGCAGGAGAAGACCTAGGCAGAATGTGAGATGTTATACATACATTCTAAACAGCTAGAGCTGAACAGCCCCGCCCAGGGGGGCCGTCCCTCCGGACATAACCCTCCCACTGCAGTCAGCAGACCTCAGTTTTTTTCTGCCTAGCAGAAGGAGAAGACGTGGCTCTCTCGGGAGCCAGTCTCCTGACCTATTTTTATTCCTTTGGGAATTTTTTTCCTATTTTATTCTTTTGAGATCTTCTATCAACTGTCGGCTGGGCAACAGGTTGGGTACAAGATATCCTCGTAGTCTTCCCTGTCCGACCATCGAGCGTGCTGATCCTCGCCTTGTGTGCGTGAGACTCAGTTCACGATATGCCCCACGACTCCAGGGGTGGCCGGTGGGCTTTCAGCTCCGCGGTCCTCTCAAGATAGAACAGTCCGGCTGTATCTTTCGCGGTGGACCGGGCCGACAGCTACTCAGTACCGCACTGTGATAGTTCTGTCAGAAACACACCAGTGGGTCCCTCAGGGGACGGGTAAGTAGTCTCTCCTGGCTGCAGGTGAGTACATGCTGTGTGTTTCTTGTGTGGGGGATTTCCCTGTCTCCCCCTGTGTTTTTTTTAATGTCACTCTCTGTTCACTAGTGCTGGCGCTGTACTGTGTGGGGTGCCTGGGGGCCATTTTGTCCTGGGGGGGGGCTCATGCTGCTCTGCATTCGCTGGGGCTGTTTTTTTTTTGGATGTGAGGGGCCTGGGCGCCGTTCGGCGCCATGTTTTGTGTGTGTGCTGATTTTTACATTGGCGGCCATCTTGCCGGGGCCCGCCGGAGCACATTGCGGCGGCCATTTTCTTGTAGCCGCACGTTTTTCTGGCACTAGTTTGGCCTCTAGCGCCGCTGGGAACGGCGCGAATCTCCTCACACTCTCTCCTCTCAGCTCACTCACGCTGAGCAGCGCGGCGCAGTGAGACAGAGCAGCGGAACCGAGCGGTCCTGGTCAGGTTGGTGGGTTCCCTGGGCATTCCCCTACTTCAGTCAGCACAGCCTGTGGGTGGTCTCAGAGAGGGACATTATGGAGTCAGAGTCACCAGCTTCCCCTCACATGCCAGAGGCAGCAGCCAGTGCTCCAGCACCTGCGGTCCCTATGGACCAGTTGTCGGCAGTCCTGGAATCATTTCTGACCAGGATGGAAGCTGTGTGTGAGCACAAGGGAGCAAAAAAGCGCCCTCTCCCCACTTTATCTCCACAAGGGGAGTGCTCTGATTCAGATATGGGCCTAGCTATTGCTGCTCAGGACCCTAGCTCTGAATATTTGGATGGTTTTGAACAGGACATTCCTTGTGAGGAAGACTCCAGTTCTGAGTCAGTAAATGACAGGGCGCTTGTTGGTGAACTCATTGATGCTGTGAGGGACACTCTCAAGCTAAATGCCGCGACCGCAGAACCTCAGGCGGATACAGTCTCCTTTGGTTCTTTTAAGACCAAGCCTTCTAAAAAGGTTTTTCCATATGTACCTTTCTTTGACCAGCTCATTGACCAGGTCTGGGAAAAGCCGCAGAAGACTTTTATGGTCCCGCGGCGTTTGTCTATTAGATACCCCTTTGAAGACGCCCTGCTTAAAAAGTGGGCTTCTCCCCCGGTGGTCGACCCTCCAGTCGCCCGTTTAAACAAGGCCACCACTCTCCCGATGGAGGGGACTCCTGCGTTTAAGGACCCCACTGACAGGAGGTCAGAAGTGGTGAGTAGAGCCATGTTCGCCTTGTTGGGATCCGCCCTACGGCCCGTAGTAGCGGCGACCCTTGTGTCTCAGACACTCACGGAATGGGCAAAAATTTTGCACCAAACTGTGCAGGAGTATAACCTTCCTCCAGACACTATTGCTCTGGCCCACCAGATGGTGCAGGGTCTGATATATGTGTGCGACGCCACGTTGGACGCGGCCCCTTTAATATCCAGGGCCTCTGTCTCGGCGGTGGTATTGCGTCGTCTCATCTGGTTGAAATGCTGGTCTGCTGACCTAGCCTCTAAGAAGCTCCTGACGGATCTACCTTTTAAGGGTGGTAGACTTTTTGGTGCTGCTCTGGATGACATCATCAAGGATGTCACGGGAGGTAAAAGCACTCTCCTTCCTCAAACTATCAAGGGTAAGGAGGCCCGACGTAAACCGGGTCCTTCCTTTCCAGCAAAAAAGGGTTTTTTTCGTCCGTCAGAGTCCACGGGTAAGCCATCCCAGACTGACAACAGTGCGGCTGGCGGGCACAAGCGCCCCTGGGTGCGTAAGCCGAACAAGCCGGCTCCCAAGCCCGCCTCCGCGTGAAGTCTTGCCCCCGCCCGTCTCTGGGGTGGGGGGACGACTTCGCAGGTTCACGGATCGGTGGACCTCCCGGATCTCCGACCGGTGGGTGTGCGAGGTGGTCACCTCAGGATACAGAATAGAGTTCCGCTCCTGGCCCCCAGACAGATTCTTTCCCTCAAATCTCCCTCTCCTTCCTGCCCGTCGGGCAGCCCTCTTGGGGGCTGTACATGATTTAATCGGGTCAGGAGTAATTGTGCCGGTTCCGTCCCAGGAGAGGTTTCAGGGGTTCTACTCGAATCTGTTTGTTGTTCCAAAAAAGGACGGGGTTCGGCCAATCCTGGACCTCAAGGCCCTGAATGCCTTCGTGAAGGTGCAAAAATTCCGCATGGAATCCATTCGCACGGTGATCGCTACACTCCATCAAGGGGATTTTCTGGCATCCTTGGACATCAAGGACGCCTACTTGCATGTTCCGATCTGCGCAAGCCACCAGAAGTTTCTGCGCTTTGCGGTCGGCGAAGTCCACTATCAATTTGTGGCTCTTCCCTTCGGCCTAGCCTCGGCACCGAGGGTGTTCACCAAGGTGCTTGCTCCGGTCCTAGCTTTGCTGAGACAGCGAGGCATTGCTATCGTGGGCTATCTGGACGATTTTCTTCTAAGAGCAGACAGTGGCTCAGAATTGGAAGAAAGTGTGACTATCGTCAGTCAGACCCTCAGGGAGTTTGGGTGGCTCCTGAACGTTCAGAAGTCGGTTCTAGTCCCGACTCAGCGTCTGGAGTATCTAGGTCTGATTCTGGACTCCTTGGAGGCAAGAGTCTTCCTACCTCCAGACAAACTACTGACACTTCAGTCTGCAGTACGGGTGCTGACGTCCCGAAAATGGTCGTCAATCCGCTTTTGCATGAGAGTCCTGGGACTCATGGTGGCCTCCTTCGAGGCCGTTCCTTATGCCCAAGCGCACACCAGGGCTTTACAGAAAGAGATCTTGTCCACTTGGGACAAATCCCCGTTGTCCTTGGATCTTCAGATCCAGGTGAGTCACCTGGTCAGGGTGTCCCTGACGTGGTGGTTGAGGTCCCCGACTCTTCGGTCCGGGAAGTCGTTCCTCCCCATCCAATGGACGGTGATCACGACGGACGCCAGCCTGACGGGCTGGGGGGGAGTCTGGGGAGTCCTGTCGGCCCAAGGGCTTTGGACTCCGGACGAAGCCCTCTTACCGATCAATGTGCTGGAGATACGGGCAATCAGACTGTGCCTCTCCTCATGGTCGGAGAAACTACAGGGTCACTCCATCAGGATCCAATCGGACAACGCCACAGCAGTGGCGTATGTCAACCATCAAGGGGGGACTCGGAGCTCAGCTGCGGCTTCCGAGGTCGCCCGCATCCTGAGGTGGGCCGAAAGAAGCGTGCCGGCTCTGTCGGCCGTCTACATTCCGTGCGTAGACAATTGGCAGGCGGACTATCTAAGTCGCCAGACGCTGGACCAGGGAGAGTGGTCCTTGCACCCGGAGGTCTTTCAACTCCTTTGCAGGCGGTGGGGCACGCCGGATGTGGACCTGATGGCCTCTCGACTCAATCGCAAGGTGTCGAGGTTTGTGGCCAGATCCAGGGATCCCTGGGCGGATGCCTCGGATGCGTTGGTGGCCCCATGGGGTCAGTATCACCTGATATACGTTTATCCTCCGCTGCAGTTGCTCCCTCACCTGCTCCGCAGGGTAGCGACCGAGGGAATTCCGGTGATCCTCATTGCTCCGGATTGGCCTCGGCGTCACTGGTACGCAGATCTGGTACGTCTCGTCGCAGACGTTCCCTGGCGGTTACCAATACGGGGGGACCTTCTGTCTCAAGGTCCTATATTTCATCCTGCTTTACAGTCTCTGGCTTTAACGGCATGGTTATTGAAAGCCAGGTGCTGAGAGACGGGTCTCTCGGATTCGGTCATTTCGACCATGTTAAGGGCACGGAAGTCTTCCTCCAGAAAGATCTATCACCGTACTTGGAGAGCTTACATCGCCATGTGCGAAGAGCTGGACTGGCGCCCACGAACGTATTCCGTTCCCAGAATCCTGCATTTTCTGCAGCGTGGCGTGACCCAAAAGCTCGCTTTGAGTACCATTAAGGGTCAGATTTCGGCCTTGGCCATCTTCTTTCAGCGACCGCTGGCGGGTCATCCCTTGGTTAGCACCTTTGTGCAGGGGGTTCGCCATGTGCTCCCCCCTGTCAAGCCTCCTCTCCCCCCGTGGGATCTGAATTTGGTGCTCTCGGTCCTCCAGGAACCTCCCTTTGAAAATATTAGAGATATTCCCCTCTTGACTTTGTCTCAGAAGGTGGCCTTCTTGGTGGCCATTACTTCCATTAGACGAGTGTCTGAATTGGCGGCCTTGTCCTGCAAGTCGCCCTTTTTGGTCATCCATAAGGATAAGGCGGTGTTACGTCCGCGACCTTCTTTTCTGCCAAAGGTGGTCTAGGCTTTCCACTTAAACGAGGACATTGTCCTCCCGTCCTTGTGTCCTCACCCATCGCATCCCAGAGAGTTTGCGCTTCACACTTTGGATGTGGTACGAGCCTTGCGGGTGTACCTGTCTGCTACTGCTTCTATTCGGAAGTCTGACTCACTATTTGTGGCTGTCTCTGGTCCAAAACAGGGCCAAGCGGTTTCGTCTGCCACCATTTCTAGGTGGATCAGACAAACCGTCATTCAAGCTTATGCTCTCAAGGGGCGGGCGCCTCCCTTTCCGGTTACGGCACATTCCACCAGGGCAATTGGTGCTTCCTGGGCTTTCCGACATCAAGCGTCGGTTGCACAAGTGTGCAAGGCGGCGACCTGGTCGTCTGTTCATACCTTTTCTAAGTTTTATAAGGTTGATGTGGCTGCATCTTCGGATGCTTCCTTCGGCCGCAAGGTGTTGCAGGCCGCTGTTTGATGTTGCAACTCCTCCGTTGAGCTCTGCCTTGTTTGGAGTGAAGTTTTTGGTTTTCCATTTATACTGCTCCCATCCCTCTTGACACTGCTTTGGGACATCCCACGTGTAAAGGTGTATAAGACACGCTGTGTCAGTCCATGGATGACAAGAGAAAATAGGATTTTTGTACTCACCGTAAAATCCGTTTCTCTGGCATCCATGGACTGACACAGCACCCACCCTTCTTTTTAAGTTTGTACTGCTTTGTTACGAACTGAGGTCTGCTGACTGCAGTGGGAGGGTTATGTCCGGAGGGACCACCCCCCTGGGCGGGGCTGTTCAGCTCTGGCTGTTTAGAATGTATGTATAACATCTCACATTCTGCCTAGGTCTTCTCCTGCAAGCAGGGACATAACCCACGTGTAAAGGTGTATAAGACACGCTGTGTCAGTCCATGGATGCCAGAGAAACGGATTTTACGGTGAGTACAATAATCCTATTTTTCTGACATCCATGGACCGACACGGCACCCACCCTTCCTTTTAAGTTTGTACTGCTTTGTTACGAACTGAGGTCTGCTAGCTGCAGGTGGGAGGGTAATGTCCGGAGGGACCACCCCCCTGGGCGGGGCTGTTCAGCTCTGGTTTGTTCTAGAATGTTTTAACATTTAACATTCTGCCTAGGTCTTCTCCTGCAAGCAGGGACATATACCCACACGTTTAGTGATTAAGAGCCGCCTTGTCGGTCAATGGATGTCAGAGAAATAGATTTTACGGTGAGTACAAAAATCCCACCTTTCTTTATCGTACACCACAGAACACAGAGCAACTATAATAATGACGAATATGGGATTGTCCTAAAGCAATGCACTTGAGGTAAGGGAGACACAATCACAAACTGCCACCTGAGGAGGACTTCTGCCGTCCAAAACATACTGTGGTCAAAGCAGTATATCCTCCCTGGCTTTTACATAGTAGGTGAGGTTGAAAAAAGACACAAGCCCATCAAGTACAACCTATGTGTGTGATTTTATGTCAGTATTACATTGTATAACCCTGTATATTGTGGTCGTTCAGGTGCTTTATCTAATAGTTTTTTTGAAACTATCAATGCTCCCATCCTTACCGCTCCTACAGTAAAGAACCCTCTATGCAGTTTAAGGTTAAACCTCTTTTCTTCTAATTTTAATGAATGGCCATGTGTCTTAAACTCCCTTCCGCTGAAAAGTTTTATCCCTATTGTGGGGTCACCAGTATGGTATTTGTGAATTGAAATCATATCCCCTCTTAATGCGTCTATTCTCCAGAGAGAATAAGTTCAGTGCTGGTAGCCTTTCCTCATAACTAATGTGCTCCAATTCCCTTTATTAGTTTTGTTGCCCTTCTCCGTACTCTCTCCATTTCCAGCACGTCCTTCCTTCCTGAGGACTGGTGCCCAGAACTGGATAGCATACTCTAGGTGCGGCCGGACCAGAGTCTTGTAGAGCGGGAGAATTGTTGCTTTATCTCTTGAGTTAATCCCCTTTTTAATGCATGCCAATATTCTGTTTTCTTTGTTAGGCTCAGCAATGGCATGCAATGCCAAGCTGCTGCTATCATCTACTGGGACCCCCAGGTCCTTTTCCATCCTTGATTCCCCCAGACCTTCTCCCCCCAGTGAGTAGATTGCATTCAGATTGCATTAAAAAAAAAAAAAATCCACATTAAACCTAATTTGCCATGTAGTTGCCCACCCCATTAATTTGTTCAGATCTTCTTGCAAGGTTTTCACATCCTGCAGAGAAGTTATTTTCTCTGCTTAGCTTAGTATCATCGCAAATACAGAGATTGAGCGGTTTACCCCATCCTCCAGGTCATTTATGAACAAATTAAACAGGATTGGTCCCAGGACGGAACCCTGGGGGGACCCCACTTTCCACCGCTGAACATTCCGAGTACTCCCCACTTATCACTACCCTCTGCACTCATCCTTGTAGCCAGTTTTCAATCCATGTACTCACACTACGGTCCATGCCAATGGACCTTGCTTTGTACAGTAAACGTTTATGGGGAACTGTGTCCAATGCTTTTGCAAAGTCCAGATACACCACGTCTACGGGCCTTCCTTTATCTAGATGGCAGCTCTCCTCATAGAAGGTTAATATATTGGTTTGGCAAGAACAATTCTTCATAAATCCATGCTGATTACTGCTAATGATACTGATTTCATTACTAAAGTCTTTTATATAGTCCCTTATCATCTCCTCCAAGAGCTTGCATACTATTGATGTTAAGCTACCTGGTCTTGATTTCCCAGGGATGTATTTTGGCCCTTTTTAAAATCTTGGTGTTACATTGGCTTTTTTTTTTCAATCAGCTGGTACCATTCCAGTCAGTAGACTGTGGGTAAAAATTAGGAACAATGGTCTGGCAATTACTTGACTAAGGACCCTCGGGTGCAAGCCATCTGGTCCCGATGACCTAATAATGTTACGTTTTTCAAGTCTATTCATAATTCTGTCCTCTGTTGGCCATGAGGGTGCTTCCTGTGATGTGTCATGAGGATAAAGGCTGCAGTTTTGGTTACTGAAGGTCTGCGATTCCCTCGTGAAGACTGAGGAGAAGAATAAATTTAATACCTTCACCATCCTTTTGTAACCAGATTCCCTTCCTCATTCTTTATGGGGCCAATACAGACTGTCCTCCCTTTTTACTGTTTATATACTTAAAGAATTTCTTGGGATTTTTTTTGCTCTCCTCCGCTATGTGTCTTTCGTGTTCTATCTTAGCTGCTCTAATTGCACCCTTACATTTCTTGTTGCGTTCTTTGTAAAGTTTGAATGCTGATGATGATCCCTCAGCCTTGTATTTTTTGATGGCCTTCTCCTTTGCTTTTATATGCATTTTTACATTGGAGTTAAGCCATCCAGGACTTTTGTTCGCTCTTTTAAATTTATTTCCCAATGGGATGCACTGGCTAATGCCCTTATTTAATATGCTCTTAAAGCAAGCCCATCTCTCCTTTGTGTTCTTTGTTCCTAAGATTTTATCCCAATTTATGTCTTCTAGCAAGGTTTGCAGTTTAGGGAAGTTGGCTCTCTTGAAATTGAGTGTCTTTGTATTCCCCTTATGTTTCCTATTTGTGTGATTTATACTGAAGCTAATTGACCTGTCATCGTTGTTTCCTAAATTGCCCCGTATTTCCACATCCATGATCAGGTCTGTATTGTTGGTAATCAGTAGGTCTAGTAACGCTTTGTTTCTAGTTGGCGCGTCCTACCATCTGACCCATGAAATTGTCCTGCAAGACATTTAGGAACTGGCGAGCCTTAGACGAATGCACGGTTCCTTACGCCCAGTCTATGTCTGGATAATTAAAATCCCCCATTATGATGACACTTCCCATCCTTGTCGCTAATCCAAATTGTAATAGGAGGTCCGTCTCCCCCAGGTTAGGTGTCCGATGGCATACTCCCAGTATTACTTTCCCCTTAGTTTCATCCCTTTGGAGCTCTGCCCATAAGGTTTCTACCTCCTCCCTAGCTCCCTTAGTGGTGTCCTCTCTCACATTCACTTGTACATTATTCTTGATATACAGGCATACCCCTCCCCCTTTTTTACCCTCTCTATCCCTGCGATAAAGGCACTACCCTTGAATGGTTGCCAGCCAATCATGAGAGCTGTTGAACCAAGTCTCTGAAATTCCCACAAAATCGAAATCCTCTTGCAACAGTATCTCTAGTTCTCCCATCTTGTCCACCAGGCTCCTGGCATTGATGAACATGCCACATAGTTTAGACCGGTCGCATACTGTCCGATTATCTACCCTTCCTGACTGTCACCCATCTACTCTTTTCTAGCTTAGATATTCATCTGGTAAAATTCTGTGAATGTATGAACAAAAGACCATGTAATGGCCTTAAAATCCTGAGCCACTGACACCTGATGGCAGATGGCCCAAGATGCCCCCACACATCTGGTAGCGAGCACTTTTACCAAAAAGAAAGGGTGGGGACCTTGCCCTTTTCAAGCCATATGCTTGAATAATTAACTGATAAATCCAATGAAAATGGTTAACTTGGAGGCCTCCTGCCCATCTTGGGCTCTACCGGCAGCACAAACCAGGATTCCTGACCTGCGCTGACAATTCAAGTAATTCTGGCTGCCTGAAATACCTCCAGAGTATGCAGTAATCTTGCTCCTGCCAACTGAGGATCAGAAAAGAAGGCAAGACATTGTCTTGATTCAAGTGAAAACTAGACATCACTCTAGCACTCTAGGCCAAAAATGGATGAGGACGCAACATTACCTTATCTTGATGCGAGACCAAGAACGGCTCCTTGCATGAAAGAGCCTTCAACTTTGACACGCCATTTGAATGTAGTGAAGTGATAGCCACCAAAGAAGCCACTTTCCAAGATAAAGGACCAACAGAATCTCCAGATTTGTTCAAAAAGTGACCTTTGCAAGGACAGTAAAGATCAAATTCAAGTGCCAAAAACACGAGTGGCCTGACAGGCGAGACTGTCTGTTACACACTGTATAAAGTATGAATCAAAGGGTGAAAAACAATGGCCTCTGGGGAAAAAAAATGAATAGGGATGAATTCTGAACCTTAACCGTACTGAAGGCCAATCTCCTTTCCCCTACCGATTGGAGAAAGAAAAAGAAAATCTCCCACTCGCATATTTTTGAGGGTGCCACTTCCTGGCTTCACCCCAGGCAAAAAAATATTTCCAAGTCCTGTAATCGAAGTTCCCCCTAAGCTGGCTTCCAGGGGCTCAAAAGTGCTGAGATACAGGACTCAAGACCATTCGGTCCCGTTGGACTGGGAGTGTGCAAGGAGCGACCCCAGCAAGACTCGCTATGTCGGTGTACCAAACCCTCCTGGATTCTTCACAAAAATGTGGCAGAGGTCAAAACAGAGGGAAGCGTCAAATAAGGGAGAACTGGTCCCCAAGGTGTTACCAGTGCATCTACCCCTATTGCCAGTAGGACTCTCGTCCCGGACACAACCTGTCCCAACTTGTTGTAGAACTTGGAATCTAGTAGATTCATCTGCAGAGTTTTCCCTGCCAATATTCTATACCTGGAATATGCACTGATAATAAAGACAGCACTTGTGCTGTCCCAGACAGAATGTGGTTCACCTTTCTGAGCCCCATGACTCCTGTTGCTGCCCTGGTGGTTGATATATATGCCCCTGCAGAGGCTTTTATGGATAGAACCTACAATTGGTTTGTACCATAATCCAGAGCAAGGCGTACTGGCCAAAAGTTCTAAGATATTTATGGGCAGTATTCTCTCCTGTGGAGTGGAGACCAATTCCACTGAACTGTAGCTACCCTCAAACCAAATGGAGAAACTGGCATCTGTGGTTATTATCTTCCAATTCCTGAAAGGAAGAATTCAACCTTTCTAGAATCCGAACCATCAACCACCAATCTTTAGCTGTGCAACACCCCGGGAACAGAGCCTTCCGGCCATCCAATGCCTGGATCTTCAAGTTCCGGACAGAGAGAATAATCTTCTACCAAGACCTGGAGTAGGACTGTACATAAGGAATGTGCTTCAACCTAGATAAAGCTTCCTACTTCAAAATGTATCGAAGGAAAATCTGGACCAACTGCTTCCTGAGCAAAGGTTATTGAGGTATACTGAGATTGACATGCCCTGCGTCTTTTTAGCAAGTTCAGCACCGGAGCTAGGAGCTTTGTGAACCTCAGAAGCTGTGGCCAGCCTGAAGGATGGTCACAAAAAAGAAAACGGACTACTTTCCACTGCAATTACAGAAATCTTTGAGGGTGGAAACAACCCGGCACATGAATATGTGTGTTTACTGATGATTATGGGCCCCACAATCTACCTCTTGCAGAGAGGTCATCACTAACCAAGACCAAGCCCATCTGAAACAGAAGGATGCCCAGCGGATTGAGATCTTTAGATAGACCTCATGTCCCTATTCAGTTTTGAACCTGCTACCAGTTGTTTTACATTAATGAGCCCTTACCTTCACATAATTGCTCCAAGAGCCAATGTAAGGCAAAGACTGACCCGACTAAGGAAGGAGCGAACCACCTCAGAGACTGCTCTAAAAAATCTTTTATGGTCTGAGATACTCTCAAACACAGCAACCTCAGATGCCCCTCCCTCACTTAGGAGGGAAACCTGGGCGGCCGTCTCCCATCCAAGTACTAACCAAGCTTGATCCGAGATCAGGCGATACAGTGGCTCAGATCACCCTAATGCCATTGGTGCAACAGGAGACGGCTAAGGCAGGAGACCACTGAACCTGAGGGCGGTGTACCTGCCTCGCCCTTCTGAGTCATTTAGCTAGTGTAACAGATATATATTAAAGTGACTGTATTAGACAAACTAATATGCAGTTCCACAATGATGCAGGCATACCGCTATACAACCCTGTAGGCATGCAAGTATGCAGGTACCCAGGTATGCAAACATGCAGGTATACAAGTATTCTTGCTGTTTATGTATGCAGTATAATGCAAAAAAAATGCATATCTATACAGTTTGTAATAAGCACATATTTATGCAATTTAATGCAAAGCAAAAAACACACGTATGCAGTTCAAGTTTTTTAGCAACTGCAAAAAAATGCAGACTTACAATTCCTGCTGCAGGAGTCCAATCTTCACCCATCACAGGGGGCTTTGTCACAAAAGACCTTCAGGGACTGGGTCCCCCTTAATGGGGGGTCAACTCCCCTGGACCTGAATAGCACCCTGCAGGAAAGCACCTTGGTCAGAACAAACACTGCACAGGGCTCTATTACACAGGGTCCAGCGCCGTAAGGCTGCATTACAGGCAAACCTCAAGGAATCTTCTCTCCTTCCCATAAGGCTTGGGTTTTTTCGAATGGATCCGATTTGAAGTCCTTGATTCTCAGTAGAACCGTACCAGACCTCCAGGTGTGCTCCAAGAGCACATCACATCAGTGACCACCACCTTACAGACACTGTCGAAAAAACGGAGGTACTTCCTGTGTAGGAGGGGTTATATATGGGAGGACTTCCTGTTTGACTGTCTGCCATTGTCCATTCACCTAATATGATTCACCTAAACCCATATGGTCATTATTATGGTTGCTGTGTGTCCCGTGATGTACGATAAATATATATATACTCAGGAGGGGAACAGTGAAAAACAAACCTTGCAGAATGGTTCTAAAATTTGTCTATAACAATATTAAGGCTGGTTCCAAAAAGGTTAGGTCATGCGTTCTGATGCATATGTCTACCTTTGCTTGCAGACTGAATCTCAGCATTTTCCTACATCATAAAGATAATCATTCAGAACAAAAAATGACATATAACATCGTACAGCTTCATGTAATAAAGTGTTTGGTCTTCCAAACTTGACTTTCACGACTCCAGGTTGCTGCACATGTTAAAACAAGGATATAGTGTCCTGGCTCTATAGTGTTGGAATTCCAGTTTCTCACTTTCTTCTAGCAGGGAGAAACAACAAATCCTAAGAAATCTAGCCTCATAATACAGGGCACTTTAGAAATGTGACATTTCCACCATAATAAATATATTTATTTTTTTTATCACTCATGAGTTGAAATTTTAAACTTAAGATGTGACCAAACTATTTCCTTCTTTTTTTTTTTTTCTACTTGTGGATTCATCTGCTGATGCAGTCACTGGAGTTTGCATTGCTTTCTGTGCCTGAATTGAACAGCACAACTCCGTCCAGCAATAGAAGTCCCAGGAGAAATATATTGTTAGCACATTTAATAATTCTAAAGTGAGCTTCAAGCCATAGTTTTAATAAGATTCTTTGTTTATGGAAAGTATTTTTTATCATAAAATATTAATGTGCTGCCTATAGCTTAATGTCTCTTCTGTCTTTTCTTGAGATCTGGGATCTGGCAAGCGGTAAATTAAAGCTGTCCTTGACTGGACACATAAGCACTGTCCGGGGAGTGATTGTAAGCAACAGGAGTCCATATTTGTTTTCTTGTGGTGAGGACAAGCAGGTGAAATGCTGGGATCTGGAATACAATAAGGTTTGTATTTATTTGTGTGTGTGTGTGTGTGTGTGTGTGTGTGTATGTGTATATATAGTCTATCTCTCTCTCTCTCTCTCTCACTAAACTGAATGAATTTTAGAGTTACAGAAGAGAATTATTCCTAGGAACAAAAATGTACTTTCGCTGTCACCATTAGAGAAAACTTTGGGCAGGAGGAGGCTGCCAGGCAGAGTTAAGCTAGCTACTGGGTGAAGGGAGTGTTCTAGGTTAGGGACGGCTGAGAAGGGGGGTGGGTAGCTAGGTCAGATTTGTTTTGAGGCTTGAGTTGGGGCCTAGGGAAGGTAAATTGGTTTATGTATTAAAGTAAAGTTGTCACAAGTTAAGTTAATCCCAGCTCCAGCTAAAGCACTTTTTTAATTAATTTTTTTGAATCGAGAAGGATTTGCGTTAGAGACACTTTCAGGGTATTGCTAATCCGTCAGGACACATCTTTTCAATAATGACACAAAAAGAGAAAAACCCATTTATTTAATAAAGGAGGTAGGAGTTATAGCTGCTGACAATGCCCTTCTGTCTTTTTAGGGTGTCACAGGGAAGGGGAGGGAAACCTCCCTATTGGAGAAATAATAAAGTCCTGACAGAAAATTTGACAATACAAAAGAAAAGCAGTGTCTGTATTAATCGGTTGACTGGACACATTTGACTAATTTACACCTAATTTGTGATGCATAGTGACAGCTGAATCTGGCAGGTTTGTAAGCAAACCCGTGTGACCTCCATGATTGGTTGTCATGATATTCTCGTGAGCCGTACCATATGGTTGATATCAATGATAATAGGAAATCATGAGAATATTATTTTAGAAGTTCCTAGCTTCTGTGTTGAGACAAGACAACTCTATTTTCCGTTCTCTTAAATAATTAACAAAAAAAAAAGAAAGGAATATTAACTCAATTTATTTTTAAACATTTTTTTTTTTTATTGAATCAATCATGAAGTGAGGCAGTAATTACTATAATATAGGGCAATAGTGCATGTTTTTTGAGATTTAATACATCAAGTCTGTACTATTTTATTCATAGTAAGCAAAAAAATGTATGTTAAAAAAAAGTAGAAAAGTGTGATCTAGAATTTCAGAAGCTGGGTAATATGTAAATGTATAGTCATGAGTACATGAGAGCTCTTGGCTTTCATGTAATTTAAGCACAGCAGAAGAGCGAAATTGTAATCAATTGTGGTATCTCCATGTTTGACCTGATAGTTTAACTTGTTATAGAACTCAACATGAAACTGTGGGTAAGACAGTTATTTTTCTATGAGAGGAGATGCATCAATTTTACATACTGTAAATAGCAGCACACCATCTAACGTTTCTACAATGGCAAGCCTTAACCACTTTGCACCCGCACTATGGCCGAATGACGGCTACAGCGTGAGCCTTAATTGGCCAGATGCCGTCAATAGACGTCCTCCCTTTTGCACGCTCCCCGCGGACCTGCATCGGGGAAATTTTTTAATGACTGTGTCCCTTGGAAAAATGTGTATGTGTGTGTGTGTGTATATATATATATATATGTGTGTGTGTATGTGTGTATATATAGTGTGTGTGTGTGTGTGTGTGTGTGTGTGTGTATAATATAAATAAATCTCAAACTGCCCCCTAGCGCAGCCGGCAACGCAGAGCGGCTGGAGAGGTGATTACTAGCTGCTGTGTGTTTTTCCGCCTTGTATGGGGTGAATTGGCAATCAACAGATGGCTGCAAAACGGACATATGGAATGCTTCTGTAAAAGGGGCCTACTACCCTGTTATGTACGATAGGTTACTGTGACATTTTGGCTGTACCCTTTGTTTTTATAACTTGAAAACCTGCTTCAATGTAATATAATAAACAATTTACCCTACAGATCTTTACAATTACATGCATTTTATATATTAACCTGTATTGTATTTTGTTCATATTAGGTGATAAGGCATTACCACGGTCACCTGAGTGCAGTGTATGGTTTAGATTTGCATCCAACCATTGATGTGCTTGTGACTTGTAGCAGAGACTCAACTGCTCGTGTAAGTAGTGGTTGTTTATCTTTTGTATTACATGAAAACTTTTGTGGTTACTACAGATATGTCTTTTATTGTATAGGAGAAGAAAAACTGTCAACGCAGAAACTAGTGTACCTATATAAATTCAACAGGCAATGTTCTGTCTATAATGACAGTGGCAATTCATTTTATTTTATTGTATACCACTATGCTACTATAGCACATGGACTAATGAAGTCCTAAAGGGGTGGTGGTAGGCAGCAGCTGTCCTCAGAGAAAAGCCGGCTCTGCAGGTAGGGAGACAAGAGAAAGAAACAGGGCGCGCCACCTAAGTGTAATATGCAAAGTAACATTTATTGGTTCAGCATATAATGCACTTAGAAGAAGTAGTAAAAAAGGGCTCATCTGTGTCTTTAGGTCTTTAGCACACGGTGCGATCCGGTCCCTGGTGTATCTCTTCCACAGGTAGGTAGATATTCAGACAACAGCAGTCTAGCCTGTGGCCACCAGGAAGTCAGGCGGGGCCGGCGTGGAACGCAGGGGATGACGTCACAGGAAGAGGAAACAGGGGAAGCACGAGAAGCAGAAGGGCTGCTTCTCAGTGCGTCCCCTGTTTCCTCTTCCGGTGATGTCATCCCCTGCGTTCCACGCCGGCCCTGGCTGACTTCCTGGTGGCCACAGGCTAGACTGCTGCTGTTGTCTGAATATCTGCCTACCCGTGGAAGAGATACACCAGGGACCGGATCGCACCGTGTGCTAAAGACACAGATGAGCCCTTTTTTTACTACTTCTTGTAAGTGCATTATATGCTGAACCAATAAATGTTACTTTGCATATTACACATAGGTGGCGCTTCCTGTTTCTTTCTCTTGTCTTTTATTGTCTCACTGCACATTATCAACTTACTATTTTTCTTTCTCTGAACAGATATGGGACATAAGAACAAAAGCTGGGGTTCACACCCTTGTTGGACACACAAATGCTGTTGCAACAGTAAGGTGTCAGGCTGCAGAACCACAGATCATCACAGGTAAGTCATGGCAAAAACCTTCATTTGGTAAAGAGACGATTCTTATGCATTGAAGTTATAATGGGTAGTCTGATCGCAAAACAGAGATGTATGTATGGGGAAACGCCTGGTAAGAATATTGAAGAAGGAAAAAAACAAACTATCTAGAAAAAATACAGATTAGAACTGGGGAGATGGTATTTTCAACAGAAATGGCGAAAGTGTTCCAAAATTATTATGGGTCATTATACTCAATAAAACAAAAGGGTCAACAAGAAACGGTAAGACTGGAAAAGATTAGCGTTCTTAAAGTGCCAGATTACATCAAATAATGGGGGTGGTAGTGACAGCCCCAAATCCACAATGGCTCAAAAGTGATATGGTCCAGAAATATTTAGACAGAATAAAGGTGGATAAAGCACCTGGACCAGATGGCATACACCCATGGATCCTAAAAGAATTGAGCTCTGTAATTTCAAAGCCATTGTATCTAATTTTTAGGGACTCATTAATGACAGGAATAGTACCACTCGATTGGCGCAGGGCCAATGTGGTGCCTATATTTAAAAAGGGAACAAAGTCTTTAACAAGTAACTATAGACCTGTTGGTTTAACTTCTATAGTTGGGAAGATACTGGAGAGATTAATAAATGACCACATAGATGAGTTCTTGCTGGAAAAAAACTATTTTTAAGCAACAGACAGCATGGATTCATGAAAGACAGAAGTTGTCAGACAAACCTGGTTTCTTTTTATGAAGAGGTAAGTAAAACCTTGGACAGAGGGGTGGATGTGGTATACTTGGATTTTGCAAAAGCGTTCGATACAGTTCCGCACTCACGGCTCATGTGTAAGGTAAAGTCTACAGGATTGGAAATATCAGTTTGTAGATAGAAAACTGGCTAACAGACAGAGTTCAGAGAGTAGTGGTTAATGATTCTTACTCTGAATGGTCTAAGGTTATCAGTGGTGTACCCTAAGGTTCAGTGCTGGGACCCTTACTTTTTAATATCTTTATAAATGATATTGGGTCTGGGATCAAAAGTAACATTTCTGTCTTTGCAGATGACACTAAGCTATGCAGTGGAATAACGTCCTTGTATGATGTCGCCAATTTACAAACCGACCTCAATGCTCTGTCTAATTGGGCGACTATGTGGCAGATGAGGTTTAATGTTGATAAATGTACAGTTATGCACTTGGGGGCTAAGAATATGAATGCATCATACATACTAGGGGGAGTACAACTGGGGGGATCCGTAGTGAAGGATCTGGGGGTTTTGGTAGATCATAAGCTCAATAATGGCATGCAATGCCAAGCTGCGATTTTCCAAAGCGAGCACATTTTTTCCTCTTGTATTAAGAGAGATATGAACTCCAGAGAGAAATATACCCTGTACATATCAGTAGTAAGACCTCATCTGGAATATGCAGTTCAGTTTTGGGCACCAGTTCTCAAAGGATATCGGGCAACTGGAGAAAGTGCAGAGAAGGGCAACCAAACTGATAAGAGGCATGGAGGAGCTCAGCTATGAGGAAAGATTAGAGGAACTGAATTTATTCACTCTTGAGAAGAGGAGAATAATGGGGGATATGATTAACATGTACAAATATATAAGGGGTCCATATAGTGAACTTGGTGTTGAGTTATTCACTTTACGGTCAACACAAAAGACAAGGGGTCACTCTTTACGTCTAGAGGAAAAAAAGATTTCAACTCCAAATACGGAAAGGTTTCTTCACAGTAAGAGCTGTGAAAATGTGGAACAGACTCCCTCCAGAGGTGGTTCTGGCCAGCTTAGTAGATTGCTTTAAGCATGGCCTGGATACTTTCCTAATAGTACATAATATAACTGAGTACTAACATTTTATAGGTAAAGTTGATCCAGGGTAAATCCGATTGTCTCTCGGGGGATCAGGAAGGAATTTTTTCCCCTGCTGTAGCAAATTGGATCATGCTCTGCTGGCGTTTTTTGCCTTCCTCTGGATCAACTGTGGGTATAGAATTGGGTATATGGGATTGTACGATATTCTTTTTATTTTTTTTTATGGTTGAACTGGATGGACTTTGTCTTTTTTCAACCTGACTAACTATGTAACTATGTAAATAGCCAAGAACAAGTTATCTACCTTAGAAAAACCCATAACAGAAGATGAGATCAATACAGCTTTAAAAGATTCGGCATTGGGAAAAAGTCCAGGCCCGGACGGGTTCAGGACCCTCCATTGTAAAAAAAAATCAAAGAAGATGTATTACCTAAACTTTGTTCATATATGAACGGATTGTGAACAAATTATGAGATGGGAAGAGAAGCTCTGCTGGCCTCTATTATATTCATTTCAAAGGAGGGAAAAGATAGTACCTTATGTTCACGTTACGGACCAATATCCCTGTTGAACGTTGACACAAAATTATTTGCAAAAGTATTGGCTACCAGGATGAAGGACCTGATGACCGACTTGGTACACGCGGACCAAGTGGGGGTTCATCCCTGGTAGAGAAGGGAGAGACAATGAAGTGAGAACATTGCTCTTGCTTCGGAAAATCAGAGAGGGAAATACCCCAGATCTACTCCTGTCGATTGATGCAGAAAAAGCATTCGACAGGGTGGACTGGGGATTTATGATGAGTACCCTGGAAGCTATGGGGATGGGCCCAATGATAGTCCAATGGATCAAAGTATTATATAAGCACCCTACTGCAAACGTGAAGGTCAACGGAAATCTATCTATCTCCTTTCGAAAAGTTTATTGGAACGATACAGGGGTGCCCCCTATCTCCCCTGCTACTTGTACCATTACTAGGACCCCTCCTGGCAATAATAAGGAACAACCCTGACATAGGATTAAGATAGAGAGGAGGAACATAAAATAGCAGCTTACGCTGATGATGTACTATTCTATATCTCTAACCTTGGATTACAATGCCCAACTTTAATGAAGACTATGAAAC
The DNA here is from genome assembly GCA_029206835.1 of Rana muscosa. Classification (NCBI taxonomy): domain Eukaryota; kingdom Metazoa; phylum Chordata; class Amphibia; order Anura; family Ranidae; genus Rana; species Rana muscosa. The sequence goes on from CM055116.1 coordinate 301,022,367, forward strand.
ATTACGGAGAATTATCAAACTTTAAAAATAAACCTCTCTAAATCAGAGATTTTTAACGTAAATAAACGGAAGAATGGTGCTGACAGCAAGAATTTTAATTCACATGGAAGACAGAAATAAAATATTTAGGAATAAGATTAACAGCATCCTTAAGGAAAATATACCAGGCAAATTATATTCCATTATTAAACAAAATAAAAACGGTAATAAGAAAAATAGCATCAAGGTACCTCTAATGGATAGAACGAATAAATACCATAAAGATGGTAATAGTACCAAAAATGATGTACAAATTCCAAATGTTGCTCATTTCCCTACCTCAGACATACTTTAAAACATAATAACTACCGTATTTATTGGCGTATAAGTTCATATGGCAGAATAGGAAACCGAGAATTTCATTCTCGGTACTAAGGAGAGATAAAACGGAAGGTGGTCTAAAGGTACCAGATTTTAAAAAAGATAATGCTGTGTTAATTTCACGAGTAATGGAGTGGACAAAGGAAAAGAATGAGAAAAGATGGGTACAAATTAAGAACACAATTAGTGATACACGGTTGGGTGGAATCATTTGGATCCCACCTCAATATATAGAGCACTGGATGAGCGCACACATGTAATGACACGAAATGTATTTAGGATTTGGGATCTAATACATAAACAAGGCAAATGGAAATACAATTCTCCTCTAATACCACTGAAAAACAAATTATTTTATACCAGGAAAAGGGAAATTAGATGGAGCTTGAATAAAAAACGAAAAGGCACAACTAAAGAATATAATAGAAAAGGGGAAAATATGCACAAGCCAAGAATTAAAACACAAAACAGACTTGATGGTGATTAATGCATGGTGGTACCTCAAGTTGAATCACTTTGTCACAACGTCGCCACAACCATTAAGATCAGCAGAAGACCTAAGGCCGCTGGAGAGATTGAGTATGGCAACAAACAAAAAAAATGGTATATCACGGATTTATAAAAGTCTGATGAAGATGGAAGAACTGGAGGTCCCGCCATACATAAAAAAAATGGGAAAAAGAATTGGGAGCACGAGGAAACACAAAAATTAGGAAAAATATTGAGACTGGTACATAGCTCCGCAGTAGAAACCAACACAGCTGAGATGAACTACGAATGCCTTACAAGGTGGTATATAACCCCAGACAAAATAAGTAAATATTAAGTAGGGAAATCTCCACACTGTTGGAGGGGATGTAAAGTATTGGCAACAAAGGCACACATTTGGTGGGATTGTCCAAAAATAAAAATAAGAATTACTAATAGAGAAATGCCAGAAGATCCATGGATGTGCTTGTTTCACGGGACAGAAAGTTCAATAAAACAATATAAAGAATCTCTGATCCCTCATCTGATAAATGCAGCCAAAAGTCAGATTCCAAGACATTGGCAAGCAATATAAAGCCCCACAATAAAAGATTGGCTAGCAAGGGTAGAAGAGACATATAACATGGAACACTTGAGCTATTGCGGGGAAGAGGGAATGGAAGGAATGATAAATAGATGGAAATACTGGAAGTTGTTTAAGAAAACAATGAGATATGTGGAGGCAGTCGGAGTATAAAATATATACACTAAATGTAATCATGTCGGCATTTATGGAATTTGTTCTTTTTGTATGTGGATATAATTAAACTAAAATAAAAAAGGGGCTAAAAAAATAAGAAAAAAAGTAATGGGTAGTCTGGAAAAGGTCAGCATGCATGTATATACCTTCAGTTTCTTATATTTGATTTATTTTGTGATACTTTGACTTAACTATTTCTAACCAAGTAACATCACAAATGCAATGCATAATCCTTTTAAAATATGACTTTTGAGTGTAGCAGTGACTGTAATTCCTCATGCCAGCATACAAAGAACTACCAGGTACTTAGAAGGAATTCAGTAGCACAACCACAGTAGATCAACAAGTGAAGTAGCATCTCAGAACAATACTTACCAGCCTTTTAGGCAGTACAAAGTAGACCGCTTTAGAAGGTCACCCAAGCAGAGAACACCTGTCCGGCAGCAGAGGTTTGAATGGGGGATCTAGCTGTCATTTGCAGTTTGTCCATCTATTGAGTAGCCACCAAGGAAGAGTCAAATTTAATTCTCCATTGGCAACCATGCATATAGTCAGGCAGGATAGCGCATGGAGCCTTGCTAACTTTTGAAGCCACATTTTAAAACTTGGCTCTTTTTTTCTGAACTTTTTGGGAAAATCAGGGGAAAGCATTACTCTAGATCAGGGCTCGTCAACCACCGTGCCGTGGACTTTTTGCAGCCGGCGTAAGAGAGCCATACGGGCGGCCAGCATAAAAGCGCCAGGCAGGCGGCATGAGACAGGCTGGCGGACAGCATATGAGAGCTGGGTGGATGAGAGAAGCGTGCGGTCGGGCAAGCAGAGATGACATCATCTCTCGCCCCCACTGCATCATCGCTCTCCCGCCCTCACAGCCGGTGTTCTGTCAGTTTCAATGATGGAGGTGTGGCTGGGAGCAGAGAGATGACATCATTTCTCACCGCCCACCCCGGCATCATCGCTCTCCTGCTTTCACTCGGAACCCACCACTGCAGAGAGTCCTGCCTCTGTGCTAAATGGATCAGTGCTGCCACCAATGCAGTGACAATTCACATCCGGTGGCAGGCAGCATGGCAAGTGACAATCCACATCTTGTGGCAGGCAGCGTGGCAAGTGACATTCCAGATCTTGTGGCAGGCAGCGTGGCAAGTGACATTACATATCTGGTGACAGGCAACATGGCAAATGACATTCCGCATCTGGTGGCAGGCAGCGTGGCAAGTGACAATTCACATCTGGTAGCAGGCAGCATGGCAAGTAACAATCCACACCTGATGTCAAATGACATTCCGCATCTGGTGGCAGGCAGCGTGGCAAGTGACATTCCGCATCTGGTGGCAGGCAGCGTGGCAAGTGACATTCCGCATCTGGTGGCAGGCAGCGTGGCAAGTGACATTCCGCATCTGGTGGCAGGCAGCGTGGCAAGTGACACGCCCAGGGCTCCCACTGATTCTGATTGGTGGTCGTCTTTAATGTTCCAACCATAAGTTCTTCTCTGGGTTCAGAACCCATTAGCAGAGTTCGCAATTTCTTTTAGAATGGGCATCCCCCTACTTTTACTGATTAGATCCGTTCGCCCCCCTCAGAAGCAATTGTTATCTACTGTGGGTCCTACTGGCCGTGGTAAACATTCCCCCTCTAAGCTCTCCAGAGCTGCTAAAAAGCACTTCTCATGCTTGTGGTTCACCCTCATTGTGGAGTTGAAGGAGTAGTCTACTGACGTTTCTTTATTCTACCTTTTTACAGGAGGTACACAAATAACCTTAATTGCCAACCTCTGCCTTTGTCATAACAGGATTGTTACCCCAACCTTTTATTGTCTAGGTGCCAAGGTCCTTCCTGACATACTTCCTCCGCATGACTTTTTAGGCTATGCCTGATCCATACTATGATTTTGTGGCTTTCTGTTTTGCCATGCCATGTCCTTCCTGGCTTTAACCCTCAGGTCTTGTCCTGGGCCCTGACGCACCCTTACTCGTTAATGCCACAACTGTAGATTGCCAACTTGCCCATTTCCAGGCTAAAGCAGCCATTCTGCCTTTCCTTCTCTAGGTCTCATCCTTGGTTCTGGGTGGCTATCCGCTTTTCATTTGCTCTTCAAATACACATAACCGCTAGGTGGTTCTACTTTCTCTCCAGCTTTGGCCTATAGGAATTTGACCAATCCCCTGCCTTGCTTAGCCTTCATCATTAAATCTAATAGGATAGTCTCACTATAAAAAGTATCTATGTCTAACCAGCATTGGAGAAAAATCTGTTCTTAAGGTGCTAAGTTAAACTTGTTTGAAGCTGACTTCAGAGGAGAGAGACACCCAGGGTAGAAGGGTTTCTGGTACAGTCTGCACTCTACTGTACTGAGAACTTTCTAGGAGAAGAAGCTAAGATCAGTCAGAGGCACTCAGTAGTCTGTCTGACTTTTGTCTGCACATGTTCATTTTTCTCTATGCAGAAGTGATGTGGTAGGTGAAAGACGTTTTATTTTGTTATAGATGAACCTTCATTATTCTTGATTGTGCATGTTTGGTATTTTATACAGTGTACAGGTGGTCTCCGGGTTACAAATAAATAGGGTCTGATGGGTTGTTAAGTTGAATCGGTTTGTAAGTCGGAACAGGTAAATTTTAAGTGTAGCTCCAGCCAAAAAAACTATTCTTAAGCTTTTCTGGTAGTATAGGGAAGGGTTAACACCCCTGTAACATTTGTTTTTCTGTCTGTGCCCCTGGTCAGAAGATTTCACCTCACTTTCTGTCCCAATGACAATTGTATTTTGAAAATGTGGGTTATTAGGGAAACAAGGATTGGTGATAAAGCATCAGTGGAGACACCCTTTTCCCATATTAACTCTTAGGGGTAAATTTCTTCTCACTTCCGGTTGCCTCCCTCCGTTTATAAGTTGGAGTCGTTTCTAAGTCAGATGTTTGTAACTTGGGGGCCTCCTGTATCCAGCAAAACTGTATCCGTTCCAAAGCCAACAGATTGCTACAAACATTTTGTAAAGCTTACCAATGTGGCTTTATAGTTTTTCAGTACCACGATGTATATGGTCTAGAAAGACTTGTATTATGAGAAGGAACAGTAAAAGCCTGTACACATGAACCCTCTGACCCCTTCGGGAACGTAGTGGGAACACAGCTATCTGGGGATAGAAGTGTGGAATGCATAGAGGCAGGTGAACTAGGAGCTTTGACGCAATACCCCACACTCATACTTATTGATAAAATATGGAATAAAACCAAACAGCACCTGCAATATATGGGGTACACTAATTGGTCACGTATATGGAATAACGGGAATTACTCAGAATTTAACAAGCTACAAAAACGTACCCAGCTATTCATTATTCACTGCACGTATCGCACGACAGAGAAGCTGCACAAATGGCACAGACGAGATGATGATCCACTATGTCCCAGCTGTCTTGTTGACAATGGCACGTTGATTCATATGCTGTGGAGATGTCCGAAACTGCAAAGGTATTGGGCAGCAGTGATAACTACGATCAACAGCATATGGAATCTTAAACTCACAACTGAATCTAAACTTTGTCTGCTAGGTTGGTTGGATGATGAACTATACACACCACATACATATATTGTCATCCTTGGAGTGCTATTCCTGGTTAGGAAACTAATAGCTAGAAAGTGGCTGTCTGCAACGGCCCCCACACATACTGAATGGATCGTGTCTGTTAATGAATCTCTCATTAGAGAACAGCTTGCGTACAAACGCCAAGGTAGTCCAAACAAATTTGATAATATATGGGACCTCTGGTTGGACACCCCTGGCTTAGCTCCACTACGCCTGGTCCAAAATAGAATTCTTGGGGGTAGAACCTCATCAGCAGACCTGCCACAGTAGAGGTCAACCCTGGATGAGACTGGCTAGACCAGAGAGTAGAGCAGATATTTCTACTCCATTTACAAGGTGGACCTGTTATGGGCCTACTGTGTAAATGCGGGGTCCTGCGGAGACTGTTTTGTTTTATGTTTTTCTTGTTTTGTGTGTTTGTCTGTTACTTTGAGATTCTGATGCCTGTTACCCCCTGCTGTTTGGCGGATGGCGGGACCCTGTTCTGCTCTGGGACCCTGGTTGGGTGAGGTGCGGAAGGGGGTGAAGTAACAAGTGGAGGACACCTGTGGTACACATAGGGCTCAGGAATTTAACCCTCCGTTGAGTTTCTATGCTGTCATATATTTGCTGCTGAATATGGTTTTTCATGTATTCCCCTAGGAACATGTCATATGAGACTGTTCAAATATCTTACTGCCTCAGTGTCCTCCTCACTAATGCTACTGGATGTGTTTTATGTAATGGAAAAAATAAAACATTGTGTCATCTTTTGTGTTTGTTTTCAATAAAAACTATCTGATTTAAAAAATAAAAAAAAAGGCCCATACACATGATCGGATATTCCAACAACAATTGTGTGATGGAAGGGTTTAGTCGGATAATTCGACCGTCTGTATGCCCCATCTGACAATTATTGTCGGAATTTCCGACAAATGTTGGATAGCCATGCTCTCAAATTGTCCGACAACAAATGTGTTCCGTCGGATTATCCGATCATGTGAACACAAGTCCGTCGGCCGAAAATCCAAAGTACAAACACGCATGCTCTGAACCAATGCTAACCATCAGACAACATTGGCAGAAGTTGCCCAAAGGGTGGCGCTAAAGAGCTGAAAAACCACAGTTTCGTGTATGTTGGCTGAAAAATTTCTGCCGTCTGTATGCAGAACATGTTCACGACCAACGCCCTTCGGACAAAAATCCACGGATTTGTCCGATGGAAATCCGATCGTGTGTACGAGGCTTTAGCCCGACTGTTGTATAGCATTGCAAAGCAGTATATGTAATATGTATCTATGTCTGTTTCCATGTACATATGCTTGTACATTAAACCCAGCTGATCTTTTTCACGTATATCTAAAAACAAAACACATTTTTTTTAAAACCGTTGTAAGGAAAGTAGACTTTTCCTACTAAAGGGATTGAGCACTACAGATAAATATTGCCTTTCTAAATTACAGTCACATAGTATTGCCATTGGTTATGGCAAAGCTAATACCTCTACTGAAAAACAAATCTAATGATCTAAAATAAAAGGAAGTAGGCTGACCTTGAAGAAAGATACGTTGTACAATATGTACTCTTGTAAGAGAAATTGTTAACCCAAGCTGATGGCTTATTTGTGTGCAAGTGCCTCTGTAGTTTCTGGTGCTGTGTGCCTGTGAAGGTGTTACTCTGTGAAGTTTGCTGGCACGTCATGTTTGGTCTTTGTTAATTTCAGCTGCTCTGCATCTGCTGTACATATTTTTGTAGCTCCTGTTATCAGGATAGGTTTGTTGGAGTTCTTGGTATTCTCATTATATTACGCCTTTCTTTAACCACATGAGTACCAGCATGTTCCACCCATTTCATTTATCTGTTTTCAGTAGTGCAATAGTTGGCCAATTGCTCTGTCATGAAACATTGTCTCATAAAATGACATCAAATTGAATTAGATACAGATAGATTTCTTTCGGTGGTATTATTGGTTGTATTTAATAACCACTAGAATTGTGTTTTTTTTTTTTTTGTTTTTTTTTTACAGCATAAAGGGAAAAAAAAAAGAATATAAAAGAGGTTTTCATAATTTCTGATTTGTGTCAAATAAAAATGCCAATACCATAAAAACAAAAACAAAATGGCCTCTTTTTTGGAAAGTACATAGCCCTAAGGCACAGGTGTCAAATTGGCGGTCCTCCAGCTGTTGCAGAACTACAAGTCGCATGAGGCATTGCAGTGCTGACTGTTACAAGCATGACTCCCACAGGCAGAGGCATGATGGGACTTTTAGTTTTGCAACAGCCGGAGGGCCCCCAGTTTGAGACTCCTGCCCTAAGGTGTTCTTTTTTTTTTTTGCCACAAATGAAGAAATATGCTGGTATTAAAGTGTATAAGTCATACACATAGGGAGGAGGTGATGAAGAGGTTAATGTACAAGTCATGTACAGTAGGATGATGGAAATGAGGGGGTTGATGTGCAGTACAGGGGAGGTGAAGGTGTTAATATAGAGGTCACATAGATACAGCATACAGATGAGATGTACAAGAGAGGAGGCAGGCTTTAAAAAAAACAGCGCTCCACAAATACAGTTCGTACTCTGCTGTTCCTAAATGTATGGCAGAAGTGAAGTGGTTAGTAGGGGTTGTTTTTATGATTTCTGCAGCATTTAATTGGCCAGACATCATGTGCCCATGTCTTTCATGCAAGCGATCCAGTGGACTTTAGTAAGAAATAGTGAGGTGCAGTGATATACTAGATACAGCAACCCATAGCAACCAGATTTTACTTTTTACTGATCAAACTATGGTAAAATAACATTTGGCTGCTATAGGTTATTGAAAATTCCATATTGTTATTGCTTTTTTCCACTGCTGTCTTTAGTGAGTCTGCTGGTTTTATCTGGATCTAATCACAGTTTACACGCAAACGTATTCCTTTATGAATAAAGGTGCCGGATCTTTTAAGCTGGATGTTCATTGCCTAGGGCAGTTCTGACAGTCTGACATGAATTAAATTCTGTATGGCTGTTCATTTATGGCTGAGCACCTCTATGGTCATCGCAGGCTGCTTTGGAGCTTTGAACACACAGCAGTTCTGAGGAGCTGTTTGATCATTTTTCTAAAGCTGCATTCACACTGAAAGCGCAGATCGTTTTAGCAGCGCTTTACCGCTGTTTAAGCTGTGCTTTTGCGCCACTTTCCGGCCGCTAGCGGGGCGCTTTTAAAACCAAAGAAGAGGTTAAAAATGCCCGTGTTGCGGCGCTTCCTAAGCACTGCCCATTCTTTCCAATGGGCGTTTTGGGATTGCTGTATACAGCACTCCCAAACTGCCCCAAAGATGCTGCTTGCAGGACTTTTCCTAACATCCCGCAGGCGCACCGCCCCAGTGTAAAAAGACACTGAAATGAATGGGAAGCGGTTTTCAGGCGCTTTTTTAGAGGCTATTTCTAGCGCTAAAATGCCTGTGTGAAAGGGGTCTAAATCTCTGATTGCGTATAAGATGTCGCTGGGGTGTGGGAAAGGGACAATTTTGGTTGGTAATGGAAATATGCATGTAAATGTATCTGTATATTTTAATAATTTTATCTCTACTACTGATTTTTTTTTTTTTACTTGGTCATGTAATTGACTGACTGGTTTCCTCCTTTTTTAGGAAGTATAGACCCTTTAAACTGAATTTTGTATTAATGTTTGGTTCCTAATTGCATTTTTAATTTGTCTTTTCAGGAAGTCACGATACCACCATTCGGCTGTGGGATATGGTAGGTGGAAAGACTCGTGTCACATTGACAAACCACAAAAAGTCTGTCAGAGCTGTTGTATTACATCCACGACAGTAAGTATTTCTTCAGTATCTGATCTTGTACAACATATCATACTTCACAATATTGCTTTACTCATTGCTAGCCTCTAAGTAAAATACCTTCATTATCAACTTACATATTCATTCTATTGTGGGGATTTCTTTGGAAAAAACTCTTCTCCCTTTTAAAATGATCTCTGCCCCTCCTTTCCCATTCCAGTTGACAATAATATCTACTGCCTACATATGATTGAATGTGCATCTCTAGGACTTTTGTACATACGTGATGAAATTAAGTTATCGCAGTAAACTTTAAATTGTGCAGCATTTTTTTTTTTTTTCAAAAAAGCAATTTCTCCTCTTTATATAATAAAGTGTAGCACTCCACTTATAGTAATGAAATCAAAATATGCATATACAGTATATATTCACCAAAAATATTACTTCTAAATCTCTCAACTAAAAAACATTTACTGTATTTATTGGCGTATAACACTCACTTTTTTACCCTGAAAATAGAGGGTAAACTGTACCTGCGTGTTATACGCAGGGGGCTGTAGAAAGTTTTTTTCCTGAAACTTCCCTTTTAAAGTTAGGGTGCGTGTTATATGCCTGTGCGTGTTATACGCCGATAAATACGGTACATCAAATAAATCGCTATAACATTTGTGGTGCAAAATTTATGAAATAAAAAAAAAAATGTAAATGGCACTTTACCCAAAAGTGTCACAAACGTATGTGCTGCAAGAATATGTGATTATAAGCTCTTAAAAGTACATTTAAGTGTCAACAGAAATCAAAGCATTATTCATTCGGTGTCACCCTGTGATCACCACACACGTTCAAAAGATTTTCTCGCCATCAGGATTTTGACCCCCCAAATATATATTAGTAGGTCAATAAACACTGGTAGTCATATAGATATTATAACCAGGCCCTCCATCACACTGTCCTTGTGGAATGCCAGCTAATGCACAAAATCCTCCTTTTAGAGCGCTATCACCCTGCTTGATAATGCTGCCTTTACTACATACAGAAATTCCTTAATCACCTCTAATTCTACCTGTATAAAACAAAGTTTATTGACCTCAAAATATTACTCACATAAACAGAACTTGTAATACCACATGTAATACCACATGTAATGGCACCTGTGCACACCGTCTGGTATAACTGCAGCCATTTGGCTTTGCTGAAACTCCTCCTAGTAGCATGCTGACGCCAAGGACCAACCCTGCTTGATGCGTTGTGTCCCAGTGGGACTTCCACAGAATCTAGGGAACAATCTGTTTAAATAGAAGCACCCCTTGGTATTATCACAGCAACCACTAAAGTCTCATATAAATTAGAGTTGAGGTATAACCTCATGTTCTTGGGCACTAAACCTTTCCTAGCTGACTTTTTAAGAGCACACATACAGGTCCCATAGCGGTTTATCTTTTCTTTATACAATGTCAAAATGTGCTTTTTTTTAAATCGGGGCTTGACAAATTTGCCTTTTAATCTAGGATCCAGCTAAAAAAGTTAGAAACCATTTTTTTTTTTAGCCTAGTGTGGGTTATCAGCACCTGGGGCAAGGCAACACCCTTACCCACTTACAGCAGAGTGGCCAGCCAATAACCCCAGTGGTTATAGGCTGTTTGGAAAGAATGACACTAAAAACCTGTCATAGGGGGAACTCCGATCCGTTAGGCCCCGGTCACACCTGGGCGTTTTGGGATTGCGGCAGAATTACTGCGATTCTGCCCACAATCTCAAAACTCTCTACAATCACAAAATGCAGGTTCATGTGTCATTATTTTCAAGGGCCCCTAAAATGTGGTGCGATTTTGCCATGATTGTTGTGCGATTTACTGTCCGGCAATCACTGCAAATAGCATTGCAATTCTGTTGCAATCCCAAAATGCCCAGATGTAAAAAGAGCCTCCCTGGTTCACACACACACACGCAATTCTGGATTGTGAAGGGAAAGAGACCAAATCGTACCTGTACTGAAATCACACAAACTGGAATGACATTGCTATTTAAGTCCACAGATGTGTGAACCTGGCCACTGGGATGCGATTTCTAGTTGTCATGGCGACCTGACGCTTGGGATTTGTCAAGCCCTGCTTGAAAATCAGGGCCTTTGCAATTATGTTTGTGTTAGTTGCTTTTTTGTTTTATGTTGTGCAATGTAAATACATACACTTCTAATGTTAAATTGCAAGCATGTAAATATTCAGCTTTCTATAAAAAACAAATCCGCTTTTAGCTGCTGATCATGTACCTTTTCCGTGTTCATCATTAAGGGCTCGTTCACACCGTGCATGAAAGCTCATGGGAAACCGTGCAGATTTCACTTAAAGACCTCAGTTTCAAATCCGCTTTCATGCACGCTGACATCAGTTTTCATACCCATCAGTTATGTACCCTATTCACACCAATGTCGATGTCATGTCTGTTTTTTCCCAAGTGCCGAAAACAGCATACATGTTGCAGATTCCTGCGCAGCAAAAAATCCACACGTGATACCAGAGTTGTGGTGTGAACAGGGCATATAGAGAACAGTTTTTGTGCTCTTGCAGAACGCAGCCAGAAAAACTGACATCTCTGCACCATGGTGTGAATGAGGCCTAAAAGCCATTTAAAAAGCGCTAAATGTAACTCCAGCAATGCATCATCCAACTCTCTGCTCAGATCGGAAGTCAAGCATCTCATATTCCCCCATTATACAGATGTTCGTGGGAATGTTCAGGATATATTGCTCTGTTACACCAGCTTGTACTCCGTGACCCTCTAAAAGTGTAGTGAAACATTATGGTGTGAGATTTAAATATTCCCCTAGATCCAAAAGTGGATACCTCCCGGGGGTGCCTCATCGGTACCCAGTGGAACTAGAAGACGTATCCTGCAGAAGCTACATGAACTTCAGTTGGTAGATGGATGGCGTATTATACATCCAGGGGAGAGGGACTATACTTATTTTTCGAATCCTCACCAAATATACTCACGGATAGATCTCTTTGATACCCCACCAGTTACTTCAGTCGGTACAGGATATATCAATAGGAAACCTAACATGGACAGACCATGCACCAGTTATGATTGAGTTAACTGTAATGGGGGGGACCAAATCGACAGATTGGAGATGGCGCTCAAATTAAAGTTTACTACAGAACCCCCAAATACAGAAGATTTGACTAATGAAATGATGTGGTATTTTCAGATAAACGATAATGAAGAAAGTGACCCGGTTATAGTATGGGAGGCCCATAAAGCGGTAATTCGAGGTATCTTAATTAAACATGGATCCCGTGTAAAAAAGGCTAGAGAAGAACAAATAAAATAATTATTGGAAAGGATACAGGGATTAGAGATACAACACAAAAAGAGAACAAAGATAGGTTTAGGGATAGAATTGGCACATCTGAGAAGACAAATAGCAGACCTCCTTCGATATAAGGCCGAAGCGATCTTATAGTACGGGAGGAGGACGATGTATAACTCGGGAGACAAATGTGGTAAACTATTAGCAAAAAAATTAAAAAAACAGACAAGGTCATATATACCAACTATTAAAACAAAAGCAGATCAAAAACTTTCTTTTCCAAAAGAAATAGCGCAAGAATTTGGGGAATATTACTCCTCTTTATATAATCTATCAGAGATATCGGTTTCCCCTTTGTCTCTTGAGAATTACGTGTCCTCCTCACGACTGTTTGGATTACCATCGCCAGTCCGTAGGGAATTAGAAAGACTAATTACTATAGAGGAAGTGCAAACAATAATGAAAACAATAAAACATGGTAAGGCACCAGGCCCGGATGGGTTAACTATTCAATATTACAAAAGTTTTATTACACAACTGGGGCCGTATACAACTAAGGTATTTAATGAAGTTGGACAAACAGTGGTGTTACCATCTGAGGCCGTAACAGCGCATATTACGGTCATTCCGAAAGAGGGGAAGGACCCAGCGATATGTAGCAGTTACAGACCAATTTCCCTGTTAAATGTGGATTCAAAAATTTTGACAAAGATCCTAGCATCTCGCATACAGCCTCAGCTATTAGAAATAATACATCTCGACCAAGTAGGATTTATTCCGACGAGAGGCAAGAGATAGTACCATAAAAGTGCTAAATTTGATCCATCGGGTAAACCATAAGAAGATACCGAGCGTTTTTCTGAATATGGATGCAGAAAAAGCATTCGACAGAGTAAATTGGAAATTTGTTTGATGTCTTAAAACAGATGGGTTTAGGCGAGCGGTGATAGTCCAATGGATAGCGGGAGTGTATGCGGGACCCCGGGCCCTGGTAAAAGTAAACAAGGTGTACTCTAGGCCTTTTTCTATCACAAATGGAACCCGGCAGGGCTGCCCTCTGTCGCCTCTCCTATTTGCTTTGACATTAGAACCATTACTAAATAAGATTCAACAGAATCCGGATATTGTGGGAATTGACGTGGGGGGGAAAGGAATACAAAGTATCGGCATATGCGGATGACATGCTCTTCTCATTAGCAAGACCGCAAATTTTGCTACCTAATTTAATGAAAGAAGTAGAACAATATGGGACTATGTCGAACCTAAAAATAAATTACGGTAAGTCAGAGGCGATGGGGGTGGCACTTCCGGATTCCATTAAAAGTGGATTAGAACACAGCTTTAAGTTTAGATGGACAACTAAAGCATTGAATTATCTAGGAACACGAATGCCTCCAAATTTAATAGATACCATTTGAGCTAAATTTTGTACCATTACTTAGCACAGTGACAATATTATTGGAAGGTTGGAGTATAGGTATGCACTCATAGTTTGGGAGATGTAGTATATTAAAAATGAGCGTGGTGCCAAAATGTCTTTATCTTTTTCAAGCATTGCCGATTAGAATCCCCATGTCTTATTTTAATCAAGTCCATGGCATGTTTACTAAATTTATTTGGGCCAGTAAACGACCAAGGACAAGTATAACATTGCTGACTCTACCCAAGAGGGCAGGAGGAATATCGGCACCAGATATGTATAAATACTATCAGGCGGCCCAACTCGGTAGGATAGTGGACTGGAGTAGACATGGGGATTATAAACTGTGGATTACTATGGAGCAGCAAATGTGCCCAGTTCCTCTAAACAGGACATTGTGGTGCTATCCGGCCTTACCACAGTCAGTAAAAACCCACCCCACGATAGGTTCGCCTTTAAGGATGGGTAATAACGTCAGTCAGAATCCTAAATTCTCCGCTAAAAACTCACCCCTTTTTCCGATATTAGGAAACCCAGAGTTCCCTCCAGGTATGGATTCACAAATATTTAGGAAACTTGGGGAAAAGGGTAGCTTTCAAGCTTTGCATTTTTTAGGAGACAGGGGATGGTCAACAATTGGTATGCTAATACAACGAGGAGGGCAATATGAAATTCACATATGGCAAGCTCGGCAGGTTAGACATTACTTGGAAACCCTGGGACCTGCAAGAAGATATAGGCGAATACGAACAGAGTTTAAGGAATATTGTGAGGGAGGAGAGCCCCTACCTCACATTATTTCTAAAATATATACAATGCTGACTTGACTGCACCCTCAGAGGACATTAACCACTTAACGACCGCCCACTGTAAATATACGTCGGCAGAATGGCACCGACAGGCAGAATCACGTACATATACGTGATTGCCTTTGTATAGTTGGGGGGTCCGATCGGACCCCCCTTCTTTACAGTGGGTGGTCGTTTTACCTTCGGGAGCGATCTGGCATGAGGGGACGGCCGTTCGATTCCGGTCCCCCCCTCTCGATCACTCCCGGCGAATGAGAGAGCTTCCCCTGCCTGTGTACTGTTTACACAGGCAGGAGGAAGTGATGTCATCTCTCCTGCGGCGCTCACATATACCGAGCGCCGTACAGGAGAAGATGCAGGTTAGTGCACAAAACAGCACACTGACACCAGGACACAGGCACATAAATCGCCCCCCCCAGTCACAGTGTCACATTTATTTAGTGATCACTGCAATCAGTGACATTTGTAACTGTAAAAGTGTCACTACATTTAGTTTTAGATCCAGTGTAGCCCCCTAACCCCCCCCCCTAATAAAGGTTTAACCCCCTGATCACCCCCCAGATAACCCTTTCACCCCCTAGCACCGCCGTCGCTAAGCAATCATTTTTCTGATCGATGTCTTAGCGTCGGTGATGCTGATCGGTAGCCAGTAATTTTTTTTTAGGTTCACCGCAGGTTTTTATAGCGTCGGGTACCCCGATATATTACCTAATAAAGGTTTAACCCCCTTGATCGCCCCCCAGGTAACCCTTTCACCCCCTATCACCACTGTCGCTAAGCGATCATTTTTCTGATCGCTGTCTTAGCGTCGGGTGATGCAGATCGGTAGCCAGTAATTTTTTTTTAGGTTCGCCGCAGGTTTTTATAGCGTCAGGTACCCCCATATATTATCTAATAAAGGTTTAACCCCCTGATCGCCCCCCAGGTAACCTTTTCACCCCCTATCACCACTGTCGCTAAGCGATCGTTTTTATGATCGTTGTCTTAGTGTCGGTGATGCCGATAGGTAGCCAGTAATTTTTTTTTTAGGTTCGCCGTCAGGTTTTTATATAGCGTCAGGTACCCCAATATATTACCTAATAAAAGTTTTAACCCCCTAATTGCCCCTAGTTAACCCTTTCACCAGTAATCACCATATAAGTGTTACGGGTGACGCTGGTTAGTTAGTTTGCTTTTTATAGTGTCAGGGCACCCGCCGTATATAACCCAATAAAGGTTTAACCCCTTGATCGCCCGGCGGGTGATATCAATTAGGTTTTAGCATCAGAGAGGGTCTGCGTCACACCCCAGGCAGCGTCAGGTTAGTGCCAGTAGCGCTAACACCCACGCGTTAAGCATACACCCCCCTTAGTGGTATAGTATCTGAACAGATCAATATCTGATCAGATCTATACTAGCGTCCCCAGCAGTTTAGGGTTCCCAAAAACGCAGTGTTAGCGGGATCAGCCCAGATACCTGCTAGCACCTGCGTTTTGCCCCTCCGTCCAGCCCAGGCCACCCAAGTGCAGTATCGATCGATCACTGTCACTTGCAAAACACAACACACATAACTGCAGCGTTTGCAGAGACAGGCCTGATCCCTGCGACTCCAGTGCTGTAGGAGGTGATTTCACCACCACAGTTAAAAAAAAAAAAAGCATATATGCCGAAGCATTGGGGCAGCAGGGGCGGAGGAGTGATTTTGCTCCTAATGCCGCGTACATACGGTCGAAATTCCGACGGAGGCTTGCCCGTGGAAAAGTCTGACCATGTGTACGCGGCATAACTTTTGCGGGAAGATGCCCCCATGCTTCGGCATATATAAATGGTGCATGTATGCCCATCTTTAGAAGTGGGTGGATGAAGGGCGGTATTCTAATGGTGGGCATACCCACCGATCAATCTTTTTTTTTCCTTCAGGCTGCATGAAAAAAAAGATTACAATACATGTCCAACAAGGACCAGCAACGTACTGGTATGTTGCTGGACTTTGAATGTTTATACCAGATTGATGCCTGCGGGTTTAGGTATCATCTTGGTATCATTCTTTTCAGCCAGCGGCCGGCTTTCATGTAAAAGCAATCCTAGTGGCTAATTAGCCTCTGGACTGCTTTTACAAGCAGTGGGAGGGAATGTCCCCCCCCCCCGTATATAAAAAGCGCCATTGGGAAATTGGGAAAGCATTTTATCACACCGATCTTGGTGTGGTCAGATGCTTTGAGGGCAGAGGAAAGATCTAGGGTCCAATAGACCCCAGTTTTTTCAAAAAAGAGTACCTGTCATTACCTATTGCTATCATAGGGGATATTTACATTCCCTGAGATAACAATAAAAATGATAAAAAAATAAATAAATATGGAAGCAACAGTTTAAAAATAAAATAAAAAAGCAAAATTAATAATAAAAAAAAAAAAAGCACCCCTGTCCTGCCCTGCTCTTGCCCAATGGCGAACGCAAGCGTCGGTCTGGCGTCATATGTAAACAGAAATTGCACCATGCATGTGAGGTATCACCGCGAAGGTCAGATCGAGGGCAGTAATTTTAGCAGTAGACCTCCTCTGTAAATCTAACGGCGTAACCTGTAAAGGCTTTTAAAAATGTATGTAGTTTGTCGCCAATGCGCGTTTGTGCGAAATTTTAAAGCTTGTCGTGTTTGGTATCTATGTACTCGGCCTAAGATCATCTTTTTTATTTCATCAAACATTTGGGCAATATAGTGTGTTTTAGTGCATTAAAATTAAAAAAAGTGTATTTTTTCCCAAAAAAATGCGTTTGAAAAATTGCTGCGCAAATACTGTGTAGAAAAAAAAATTGCAACACCCACCATTTTAATCTGTAGGGCCTTTGCTTTAAAAATATGTGTGAGACTTTTTGGGAGCCTAGCCGCGTACGGGACCCCAAAAACCAATCACCGCCTTTAGGCTTTCTAAGGGTGTAAATTTTTGATTTCACTTCTCACTGCCTATCACAGTTTCGGAGGCCATGGAATGCCCAGATGGCACAAAACCCCCCCAAATGACCCCATTTTGGAAAGTAGACACCCCAAGCTATTTGCTGAGAGGTATTGTGAGTATTTTGCAGATCTCGCTTTTTGTCACAAAGTTTTGAAAATTGAAAAAAAAAAGAAAAAAAAAATGTTCTTTCTTCATTTTCAAAAACAAATGAGAGCTGTAAAATACTCACCATGCCTCTCAGCAAACAGCTTGGGGTGTCTACTTTCCAAAATGGGGTCATTTGGGGGGGTTTTGTGCTATTGGCATTTTATGGCCTTCGAAACTGTGATAGGTAGTGAGGAGTGAAATCAAAAATGCCTAGAAATCCTGAAGGCGGTGCTTGGTTTTCGGGGTCCCGTACGCGGCTAGGCTCCCAAAAAGTCCCACACATGTGGTATCCCCGTACTCAGGAGAAGCAGCAAAATGTATTTTGGGGTGCAATTCCACATATAACCATGGCATGTGTGAGCAATATATCATTTAGTGAGAACTTTTTGTAATTTTTTTTTATTTATTTTTTTGTCATTATTCAATCACTTGGGACAAAAAATAAAATATTCAATGGGCTCAACAGGCCTCTCAGCAATTTCCTTGGGGTGTCTACTTTCTAAAATGGGGTCATTTGGGGGGGTTTTGTGCTATTTTGGCATTTTATGGCCTTCGAAACTGTGATAGGTAGTGAGGAGTGAAATCAAAAATTTGCGCCCTTAGAAATCCTGAAGGCGGTGCTTGGTTTTCGGGGCCCGTACGCAGCTAGGCTCCCAAAAAGTCCCACACATGTGGTATCCCCGTACTCAGGAGCAGCAGCAAAATGTATTTTGGGGTGCAATTCCACATATAACCATGGCATGTGTGAGCAATATATCATTTAGTGACAACTTTTTGTAAATATTTTTTTTTTTTTTTTGTCATTCAATCACTTGCAGCAAAAAAAAAAAATATTCAATGGGCTCAACATGCCTCTCAGCAATTTCCTTGGGGTGTCTACTTTCCAAAATTGGGTAATTTGATGGGGTTTTGTACTGCCCTGCCATTTTAGCACCTCAAGAAATGAGATAGGCAGTCATAAATTAAAAGCTGTGTATATTCCAGAAAATGTACCCTAGTTTGTAGACGCTATAACTTTTGCGCAAACCAATAAATATACGCTTATTGACATTTTTTTTACTAAAGACATGTGGCTGAATACATTTTGGCCTAAATGTATGACTAAAATTGAGTTTATTCGATTTTTCTTATAACAAAAAGTAGAAAATATCATTTTTTTTCAAACTTTTCGGTCTTTTTCCGTTTATATCGCAAAAAATAAAAATCGCAGAGGCAATCAAATACCATTAAAAGAAAGCTCTATTTGTGGGAAGAAAAGGACGCAAATTTCGTTTCGGTACAACATTGCATGTCCGCACAATTTCCAGTTAAAGCAGCGCAGTGCAAAATTCTGAAAACAGCTCTGGTCCTTTAGCTACAAAATGGTCCGGGGCTTAAGTGGTTAAAATGGTTTGCCTTGCCAAATGGGAGCGAGATATAGGCCAAACTTTCTCCCCAGCACAATGCCAGAATATTATAGACCTGGCTTTAAAATCTTCAAGGTGTACGAAAATACAGGAATCAAATTATAATATATTAACACGTTGGTATTATACGCCATCGGCATTAAATACATTTTTTCCAGAAGTATCTGACACGTGCTGGAGAGGATGCGATGAAAAAGGGACAATGATGCACATTTTCTGGGCATGCCCAGTAATTAGACAATTTTGGCAGACAGTACAGAGAATTACTCAAACATTTACTGAATTCTAGATTTCAGAAGAACCAGCTCTCTTCCTGTTACACCATACACAAATCCCACCTAAAAAAATATATGAACTCAGTTTGTGCCACTTAATAAACGTGGCAAAAAGCTGTATAGTTATAAATTTGAAAGATCCAAGTGCCCCCTCGATCTCAATGTGGTTAAATAAAGTCAGAAGAGTGGGAATAATGGAGAAACTCCTACCAATGACGTTGGAGAGAACAAAAACAAATCAAAGAAATATGGGCGCCATGGGAGCAATTTGTAGAATCAGAAGAAGGGAAAAGGCTGTTAGGAGAGTAAAGAGAAGAGTTAGTTCGATAGGGAGAACGAGTAAGGGGATTTTTGATAAGTTCCACACCTGAGGAGATAGCCGCTGGGTTTTTTTTTTTTTTTGTATATGTTTCCCTGCGTCTAGCAGAGACAAAGGAGGGAGGAAATTGGGGTATAAGGGAGGGGATATGGGGAGGATTAGGGAAATGGGAAAGGGAAACAGGGAGAAGAGGCCAGAACAAGACATTAAAATAGTGAAAGTGAAATTACATGGCTTAAATAAGGTTATTTTCTCATTGATTTAATTATGACCATAATCTGAAGAAAGAGAAGAAGTTGCGTTACCCGTTGTTTTCTATATGGTAATGTTATACCTGCCCACGGAGCCCTCTGATGTGGCCCACGACCTCCTGCTCTGTGATGGCAGGTTGGCAAGCCCAGATCGCGGGTTGACAACCTGACATCCCAGAGCATTAGTGTTGTGAATGAAGCCGGTGGTAGAGGAAGCAAGTGGCTTTGGAGCAGAGCCGAATAAGCCAATGTTTCCTGTATAGCATCGGCTCCTGTCACAGGTGGAGTGATACCAAATGCATTCTGCCTGGGACAGCAACAGCCGGCGATAACTCAATGACAAACTGTTATTAAAGGTAAGTTTATTACTAAAATCAGTGTATATATGGGCATATCTCTTCTGCAGGGTTACCGGGCTGCTTTCAAACTGATCCACAGGTGCAGCGCAGTGCACCTGCGGGTTATCTGCACTGAGCCATAGACTTCTGTTATTACCTGCGGGTTTGGTGTGCTTTCATAAAGTGCACCACACCTGCTGGATATAATGGAAGTCTTTGGGAAAGTGCAGCTACCCTGCAGGAAAGCCACAGATGCACTGCGCTGCACCCATGGTGCGGGTAAACCGCAGCGCATTAGTGTGAAAGCAGCGTTCGAGCCCTTTCACATGATCGGTCCAAACTAATCAAACCATTTACCTCTATGGAGTGGCAGATGTGCACGGACCTCCAATCCAATCTGGTAGAAAAAAAAAAAATACAGAAGGGAATCTGTCCCCTTCCATCTGGGCAGATCAGATCGGAGGGCCCATAGAGTAGAGTGGGCTGCGTCCATGTCCACGCTGCATATCCCACCTGTCACCCGCCTGCTCCGCTAATTTTGGCCCGCGACCAGTTACCAAGTCACTTAAGTGGCCCTCGCTCTTCAAAAGGTTGAGCACCCCTGCTGTATACCCGGTTTTAAGAAAAAAACAAAACATTATGGTGTTGGTTTCTTTTTTTCCAAGGAACAAGATTTGTGGTCAGTAACATCACAGAGCTTCAGAGAATCGAGTACTTAGTAGTCAATAATGAAATATTTTGTTTGCCTGGGCTCTAATGAAGTGTGACTGAAAGGTAAAAAGCAGAATAAAGATAGCTGAAAGACCAGTAATAGTTTTCTTTACTGAAACGTTTTTACCTGAGTATCCTGACAACTGGCCTTCAGAGGAGCCCAAAATAGATTTATGTTCACAGAATCTAGTTACGTGATACAATAAGTGCCACTGCTGCAGTTCTCAGCTTGTCGCTAAAGTCAGCACAACTGTGTTTTGTGCCGCACAGTCAGTTCCAAAATTATCTGTTACGTTTGTACGCTTCACCATCTTGCCTTTTATTCTAGGTACACATTTGCATCTGGGTCACCAGATAATATTAAGCAGTGGAAATTCCCTGATGGAAACTTTATCCAAAACCTTTCTGGCCACAATGCTATAATCAACACTTTGGCAGTGAACTCTGATGGTGTTTTGGTGTCAGGAGGTAAGAAACTATTTCTGCTGATTTTCCTTTAGAGAAGACATTTTAGCAGCACTCATTGACTGAGCTAGGTGTGGTTTTTGTCTGACACCTCTCATTTCCGTCCTACAGCTGATAATGGAACAATGCACTTATGGGACTGGAGGACAGGTTATAATTTCCAGAGAATTCACGCTGCTGTCCAGCCAGGCTCTCTAGACAGTGAATCTGGTATATTTGCATGCACGTTTGACCAGTCCGAGAGCAGATTGATCACTGCTGAAGCTGACAAAACCATCAAAGTCTACAGAGAGGATGACACTGCGGTACGTGTTATTCTTGTTACAAGACCATTGGCTGAGCATCTTTAGCGATTTACTTTTTTTTTTTGTGTTTATAAGCTTTTATTATATGAAACTAAGTCCCATTTTACTGCATCTGTCGTCTTGCACCAAAACTAACATGCGTCTTGAAGCCCTCCAATCATTACAGGACTTGTAGAGTTAATGCTGACTTGTACATTCCTTTTTCTAATAAATGCAGACATCTAGAGGTACCTGCCTGTTTTGATTAGGCAAAGCTCTAGCACTTCCTGCTTGATGGGCAAAAAGGATTGTGTTGGGGTTAGCAGGGAACGGGCAAGCTCCAACTTTGCCTGAAGTGTTGAAGCTTTTTGTGTTTAGAACAGCCCAACATTTGGTCTTGGAACAGACAGTAAAACTGTGTGTGCAGACACCTCTAACTGCCTGCATTTTATACATGCTAGAAACTTTACTTTAAGGTGGCAGTCACTTTTAAGGTGAGTGAGTTATACTGTAAGCCTGCGAGTATGGATTATCAAGGCTATGTGAATACAGTTTTTCAATTTAGCTTTTAGCATGTTTATGAAATTTTGCAGACGCCTGACATACAGACATCTGAAACATTTTACTTTGGAGTGTTGAAGTCCTTCTCAAGTATAGGCAAAGTGAACCTGATCAAGAAATAAATACTTGACGAGTACGGCAATAGATATTCTAACGTAAATGAGCTCGGTGCCTCAGTGTTACACTATAATACAGACATGACTAATGCTGTTTCAGGTCCAAAGCAGCATTGAGCCTCCAACTATATAGAGATTACTTTTGTATGTCCAGTCAGACACGGAGCTGTGGCTTGGCCCCATCCCCTCTCTCTCTCCTTATTGGCTCACTGACTGACAGCAGCGGGAGCCAATGGCGCAATCAGGAGGGAGAGTCCCGGACAGCCAAGCCTTTTGTGCAACATCGCTGGATTGAGATGGGTCTCAGGTAAATATGAGGGGGGCTGCTGCACACAAAAGGTATTTTTTATTTTATTTTTTCATGCATAGAATGCATGAAGATAAAAAAAACTGCCTTTAGAACCACTTTAAAAGCCTAATGAGCTTACTCGTTTTAAGCTCAACTCCGGGAAACGTAAAAGTCCTCCCTTGCAGTGGGGCTGTGCCAACACTGAAGGGGTTGAATGCTCTTTTAGTCTGGGGACATGAAAAGCATTTTTACTTGCCTGATTCATTGCTTCTCTTCTAATGGAGTTGCTTTGGCAGTGTATTGTCTCTCGGCGTTCCTGCGTCCAGTGCAGGGCTATGGTGTCTGCATTGGTCTTGATGAGCTCAGAGGCATCCAGCTGCTGGTGTGCAAGAAAGATTAGACTGCGGGGATCAGTCTAGCAACATTGAGGATCAGGAAAGTAAAACTGCTTTACTCACCGTCCTCGTTATAAACAAGTATTTAACCATTGCACTGTGGGCACAACCCTCCTGCAAATAAGGACTTTTTCGAGGATTTAAGGGAAGTGTCAGGGTAAATTCTGGCATTTCAGGTTTGTCTGGATGCTGTAAAGTTAGGTTAGCTATTGCTGTCTCATTTTAAAGTGTTTGGCACTTAGATTTCTGCTTCTTATATTTTAGCTCCACCTACTCATCTATTTATGTGGTTGTAAAGGTTGAAGGTTATTTACTTTCATGCATTCTCTGCACCTCCCTCCAATACTTGCCTAAGCCCAAACCAGTGATGCGAGTCTCTCCCTCCTGATTGGCTGAGTTGCAGCGACGGGAACCGTTGGCTCAATCACAGCCAATGAGGCAGGGGCTGAGCCGTGATCTCGGTCCCTTATGGATGCAGAGAGCTGGCACGCACAAGTTCCCCCACATCAAGCAGCTTGCTATGGGGGCACTCGGCAAAGGGCGGGGGGGGCCAGAGCATCGGCAAGAGACATGAGAAAATGAGGATCAGGGCTGCTCTGTACAAAACCACTGTAGAGAAGTATGACCTATTTTGTTATTTTTTTTTTAAATAAAAATATTTTCGTTACAATCACTTTAAGAGCCAAATCGTAAAGCTGTATTCAGCATTTTTATTGCAAAAGGTGGGATTCCTATCTAACAAAAGGAAGTGATCACTCCTGAACTTCCTGTTTCAGTCCTGGTGTCCAACCTAAGGTGTCTGTTTTTGCATTGGGATAGCACTTAAAGTAGATTTGTAGTTTCTGCATGAGGCTTTATTAAAGCCAAACTCCAGGGAAAAAGCCCTTGCACCCACCTTTTCCCTAAAATGCAAGAATTAGATGCTATTTTATTCCTATAGTAACAGTAAAACAAAAAAAAAAGGGATTCTATAATCCTTTGCTCTTCCAGCTGTCCTCTTTGTCCTGATTCTCCATGTCATTAGCCGCCCCTCTGGATCCTTACTTACAATGCAGGGCTATTGGTCAGACTACATGTAACGTGACCACTGGCGCACTTTAGAGAAGAGGCTACAGGGACCAGTCTTATAGCATGAAAGGAGCCTATGGGAGTGAGGCATTAAGTCAAAGTCCCTTTTTACTGGTACCCTGGACAGAAACGAGCATCTAACTGCACTAGATCTGCACTGGAGTGCAAAAGTATTTGGGGCATTTACTGTGAGGAGAGATGTGTAGATCTTTGGTTATCAGGGCATGTGTTGACCTTTTTTTTTTTTTTTTTCCCTGAATGTCTTCATTTTTCTTTCGTACTTTTGTCCATAGTGTGTCTGCAGGTCTCTAATGAGACTCTGCTCAGCAGTCTTTCTTTTTAATTAGATTTATGGAGTGCTGCTGTCATCCGATAGAAAGATCACATTGAGGACGTTTTTCATTTGAGTAGTCAGATAAATTATTGAAACAGCTTTATAACCACCTGCATAAATGATTCCCTCAAACTTTTGTGGTTCTTACTTAGAAACATTTAATGCCAGAAAGCAATCATTTTAGCCACCTTTTTAAATGTAAGATCTTAAAGGGCATTTTTTCATGTGCAGCCTGTTGCATGATGTGAACACAAAATCTTAGCATGCTATAATCAGCACTAAACCTCCTCCTTTTAGCTTGCGATTTATAATGTAATGTTTAGAAATCCAATGTGATAGCTGCCCCAGAATAATCAGCCTTTCAATCCAGACCTTCACAGTTACCACCAGGAACCTGGTAGTCAGTGGGCTTAAAATTTACTTTTCTTACTTTACCAGGTTAGGTTTCACCAGAGTTCGTGGAATAGTATATTCATGGTTCCTAATCTCTACCATGGATATTTAATATGTAGTTGCCCTCGCTCCCTCTGCTGTTAGTTTCCAATCTTCTGGATTGGAGATTTTGGAGTGTGTATGTAGGAAAGGGTGTTCTTTTAGGAAAAGAGCACCAGGTACTGATCTAGGACACACAACCGTGTTGAGTATGTTTGAGCTCTGTACAGGCTACTAAGGTTTCTCAACACCAAACGTGTTACGCCATATTTTTATGAGCCTAGATTTGTGCACAGTCATGCTGGAACCTAAAGGGGCCCTCCCCAAACTGTTGCCACAAGGATGGCAGCATACAGTTGTCGAAAATGTCTTTTGAAAGCTGTTGAATTAGCAGTACCCTTTACTGAATGCACCTGAACTCTAAATTTGGATAAGTGTCCCAATGTTTTTGGTCATATAGTCTGCCTATGTCTAGGGGACAGGTACACTGCTCATTATGTTTGCAGTTGCTGCTTTCTGCTTAGTAGTGCTGCACAGTGTTTACCTTGTGAACTTTTTATTGCAATGAGAGTCTACCAGACAGGGTTTGTCTGGTCGAAAAAAAATTATTATAGTCTCTAAGGATGTTAAACACACTTAATTCTCCTGGTATAAAGAGACCATACAATTTATTTTACTTAGGGTTTAGGTTGCGCCAGGTTGCTCAGGACCATTGTTTTCTCATTCATGGCAAACAAGAGCTGCATGCACTTAAAATACTGGGATTTTGTAATTCTGCTAAGTATTTTGTTCATGCGACATGTGGATTTTATGGATAGGTCCACTTAAAGTGGCTGTAAACCCTTTCATATGCCAGTGAAGTTACTTGCCTCTCATTGATGAACAGCAATGAAACAAATCCTCTTACATAAGCTGTACCTGTTTATCTGTGGTCTTCTCTTTTCTACATTCATTCAAAGGCCAGAATTTATAAAGCTTGGCTGAATGTTCAGAAAAAAGGGGGCGTAGAGCTGAAGTCACAATCTGCAGAGATCTGTAAGGAGAGGTCTGAGCTGATTGGAGGGAAGTGACACACCCCTTTCACACAGCACACAGAGTTGAAAATGTCAATCACAGGCTGTGTGCTGGAGATCCCTCCCCGTCACTTTTTATTTCTCTTGGTGTCAGGAAAACTTGTCAGAAGTGATTCATTTGGACAGCAAAGGAACGCAGCAGCAGACAGAAATGACACTTGGTGCTCTTGAGACAAGTCCACTCTAGAGCAGGGGTCTCCAAACTATGGCCCTCCAGTTGTTCAGGAACTACAATTCCCATCATGACTAGTCATGTCTGTGAATGTCAGCGTTGTACATTGCCTTGTGGGACGTGTATTTCCACAGCAGCTGGAGGGCCGGATCCCTGCTCTAGAGGGATGTGCTTTGTTCATATACAGTGGGTACGGAAAGTATTCAGACCCCCTTAAATTTTTCACTCTTTGTTATATTGCAGCCATTTGCTAAAATCATTTAAGTAAATTTTTTCCCCTCATTAATGTACACACAGCACCCCATATTGACAGAAAAACACAGAATTGTTGACATTTTTGCAGATTTATTAAAAAAGAAAAACTGAAATATCACATGGTCCTAAGTATTGAGACCCTTTGCTGTGACACTCATATATTTAACTCAGGTGCTGTCCATTTCTTCTGATCATCCTTGAGATGGTTCTACACCTTCATTTGAGTCCAGCTGTGTTTGATTATAATGATTGGACTTGATTAGGAAAGCCACATACCTGTCTATATAAGACCTTACAGCTCACAGTGCATGTCAAAGCAAATGAGAATCGTGAGGTCAAAGGAACTGCCTGAAGAGCTCAGAGACAGAATTGAGGCAAGGCACAGATCTGGCCAAGGTTACAAAAAAAAATTCTGCTGCACTCAAGGTACCTAAGAGCACAGTGGCCTCCATAATACTTAAATGGAAGACATTTGGGATGACCAGAGCCCTTCCTAGAGCTGGCCGTCCGGCCACCTGAGCTATTGGGGGAGAAGAGCCTTGGTGAGAGAGGTAAAGAAGAACCCAAAGATCACTGTGACTGAGCTCCAGAGATGCAGTCAGGAGATGGGAGAAAGTTGTAGAAAGTCAACCATCACTGCAGCCCTCCACCAGTCGAGTGACCCGACGGAAGCCTCTCCTCAGTGCAAGACAAATGAAAGCCTGCATAGTTTGCTAAAAAACAACTGAAGGACTCAAGATGGTGAGAAATACGATTCTCTGGTCTCATGTTCGCACTGTTCATCACCTGTCCAATACAGTCCCAACAGTGAAGCATGGTGCTGGCAGCATCATGCTGTGGGGGTGTTTTTCAGCTGCAGGGACAGGACGACTGGTTGCAATCGAGGCAAAGATGAATGTGGCCAAGTACAGGCATATTCTGGACAAAAACCTTCTCCAGAGTGCTCAGGATCTCAGACTGGGCCGAAGGTTTACCTTCCAACAAGACAATGACCCTAAGCACACAGCTAAAATAACGAAGGAGTGGCTTCACAACAACTCTGTGACTGTTCTTGAATGGCCCAGACAGAGCCCTGACTTAAACCCAATTGAGCATCTCTGGAGAGACCTAAAAATGTCTGTCCACCAACGTTTACCATCCAACCTGACAGAACTGGAGAGGATCTGCAAGGAGGAATGGCAGAGGATCCCAAAATCCAGGTGTGAAAAACTTGTTGCATCTTTCCCAAAAAGACTCATGGCTGTATTCGATCAAAAGGGTGCAAATACTAAATACTGAGCAAAGGGTCTGAATACTTAGGACCATGTAATATTTCAGTTTTTCTTTTTTAATCTGCAAAAATGTCAACAATTCTGTGTTTTTCTGTCAATATGGGGTGCTGTGTGTACACTAATGAGGTAAAAAATGAACTTAAAAAATGATTTTAGCAAATGGCTGCAATATAACAAAGTGATAAATTTAAGGGGGTCTGAATACTTTCAGTACCCACTGTATTTCATATCTGGTTTACAGTCAATTTAAGGTGCTTAAATGCTTAGAATGTTTGCTTACGGGACACCCACAATGCTTTTTCTTTTAACACTATTAAAACGTTGTGAAAACTCAACCTGACAATTTGTTTCTCCCTCTTTCAGACTGAAGAAACTCATCCAGTGAACTGGAAACCTGAAATTATCAAAAGGAAAAGATTTTAATAAACTGCATCTGTTTTTTTTTTTTTTTTTTTTCCTTTTTTTTTACATTTTACTTTTTTGTTTATCGCAGTTTGACAAGCATGGATTCTGTTTCAAACATTCAGCATAATTTTGGCTGCGGCTTTTGTCTTTCATCATTATATTAAAATACATCCTGTTATGGCTATTTGTTCTGTGATCCCTGGAAGCCATCACAATTTTTTTCCATGAAGAAAACTTATAAAAGTCAGAGATGTCCCAACGTAGAAAGAAATGCTTGTGTCCGCCTTTCTGGATTTTGAAGATCTGAGTTCATTAAAGAGAACTTATTAACAAAGAAAGCTCTCTTGCATACAAAGTAAACCAGCTTTGTAACAGTGCTTTTTCGGCATATTCAAATATTCCTCTATTGTACAAAATTCGTACACCAGCAGGTGAAGAGATTACTTTTTTATTTTTCATAAGATGAAGGCCAATCTTTGGTTGCTGCCACCCAGATGTTTTCTCTGTAAATGTTTTATATTTCCTTCTCTATCCCAATAAAATAGAGACATGAACACAACTGGTTTGGTGCTGACATAAGCTGTTGTTCTTTTTAATTTGTAGGTAATAAGATTATTTGCAAATCCAGTTTGCTGATTCTTAAGTGGAAGGTTTGTATATATAATATAGCAGCTCCTACAATCTGTTATATTGAATGTTTGTGAGGGTATTATATCAGACAGTGAGAGAATTTTGTATGCAGAATGAATGTGAATGAAAGTAGGTTGAAAGTCCGGCACTCTATTCGCTAGTATGTGGTTTTTATATTTTGATGGCATTCACAGAAAACTGAACGTCCCCTTTAAGAGATTGAGACATCTGAATACAAGAGACAGTAGCTGGTAGAAGAGTGCCAGGGTTCCTTATGTGAGATTATATCTTCAGGATACAATCAATGATTCCTGTTCTCCTGGCCAAAACCTAAATGGAAAATGATGCAACACTAAAGGCGGTTAGACTTTAAAACATTAAACAAAACAGTTGATTTTTTTTTTTTTTAATGTTAATTCTGCTCAGTAGTCCAGAAAGGATATTTACAGCTTAGGCACTTGGATGGATTAGGACTGAGGTCTGTGAAGCATGCACATCAATGGGAATATCACAAGTCCAATTATGCTCCCATCAGCCAAGTGGAAGAATGTGTGGCAGCGGATGCCAGTGAAAGCCGCACAATCAAGACTTTGCAAAGCTGGCACGTGGTCTTCATTACTGTTATCCTGGAATAAATTGTCTGCTTCTGCATCATTTCTTAGACAGTTTTTAAGAGCTTGGAGTAGCTAATATAATATGTCAAAGCCATACTTCACTAGTGAGTTCAGATTGCTTTAAGAAAAATTAGTAGCAATCATAGGTATAATAAGTACCGTATAAACTCGCGTATAAGCTGAGTTTTTCAGCACATTTTTTGTGTGCTGAAAATGCCCCCCTCGGCTTATACGCGAGTCACCTTTTTGTGCCTAATCTCCTGGATTTTGGGGACCCGGTACCGGCCGGCTGTAGGTCCCCTAGAGCCCAAACTTGGCACACGTGTAGCCCAATTTCTCCTCTACAAGTGTGCAAAGTTTGTTGTCCAGGGGACCTACGGTCGGGGAGCACAGATTTTTCAAAGCTGGGCACCCCTTCCATAGACACCCATGTTAAACGTCAGTCTAGTCATGGGCACAGTGAGGCAAAGTGAGGTACACAGACACCCTAGGCCAGTGATGGCGAACCTTGACACCCCAGATGTTTTGGAACTACATTTCCCATCATGCTCAACTACACTGCAAAGTGCACGAGCATCATGGGAAATGTAGTTCCAAAACACCTGGGGTGCCAAGGTTCGCCATCACTGCCCTAGGCTTATACTCGAGTCAATAAGTTTTCCCAGTTTTTTTGATAAAATTAGGTGCCTCGGCTTATAGTCGGGTCAGCTTATACTCGAGTATATACAGTATTTAGACCCATAGGGTGTGTTGCATGCATTAGCTCATCTTACTTCAAAACTCATGCATGCAATGCAGAGTAACACGCTTTTGTGAACTGTGGTGTTCTACATTAGAGAAAATTATGCATGTGTTTTTTTATTCTCATACAGCATGGGACCACAGCTAGGTCTTAAACAACTGGGTTATATACTCTCACCTTCAGGTGATTGGACACTGGTAAAACAGGGCTCTAATATAATCTTAATCTATAAACCCATCTAATCTCTACCACTCCCAGCAATCCTCAGTTTTTTTTTCTTGTGTCCTATTGAGGGAAGTTTACATTTTTGTCACTTGGGATTTTCCTGTGTACGTTCCATCTTCAGGTAGGCAACTGCCCTCCACCCGTCTAGATTAGTGGCTCAGTTTCTGGGTTGCTACCCTATGCATGTCACTGGGACTAGTACCTGGAACCTTTCAGAAGGAAGATGCAAACTAGCTTGTAATGTTGCTGCAGACTCTGGACTTGTTTGGCGCTCTTCCTTGGAGTAATGTGTGGAGTTGACTGCAGATTGTGATACAGGTCCATTATGGTAGTCCAGTCCATGAAGACTGTCTCGGGGGTATGCCCATTCGAAGTGGGGTAAGTAAAGGTGCCACATTAACAGTATTCTGTGCTTCAATAGTGAACAAATTTCAAACTTCACAACAGCTGAAATAAAAACTCCAGCAATTCCCACAATAAAATTAAACAAATACAAATTGCAGTGCTACAAGATAATCAATGAAATGTGCAAAACCTATGCAAATGAATCCATAAATATCAATTGATACAAGCAATAAAACCAATCTTGTAATGTGCTTATGTTCTTAACCAATTGTATAATAAAATCCTTGTGATATGACACAAAGTTCATTAAATAAACGTATTTCTGTTTCGTTCATTGATGGACGCAGCTTCTTCTATTTCTCGACCATAAGGTTTATAGCACCACCTACAGGAGTAGTACACTGGGCAAAAAAAAAAATTCGCACTGCCTAGGTTCAGTCCTAGCTGGTATAAACCCCCCTCTTTGCTATAGGCAAACCAGTTATTTCTGCCTAGTGTTTCAGGAGTAAGGACCTAGTTCCCGCCTGTTTTTTTTTACTGTGGAGATCTTTAATAAACAGCTGCGCTGGGTGAGAGGCCGGATAACCTAGATCCAGTAGTCAGCAAGCGCATGCAGACCTTGGCCAGCGAGCTCACGCAGACCTTTAGCTACGCGCTGGGTCGACTGCAACAGCCCAATCTGGGACCGGGGCGGATGCCGAGTTAAATGTCTCCCTGTGGAGCATATGACTGGACACAGGACATCCGTGTCACAACGCTACTCTGGCTGACAAAATTACCCCCCCCCCCCCCCCATTTGGTGGATTGCAGTTCTGTTGGAGTATCTCCCACATCGCTCATGGGGCCGGTAAGTAGTAACCCCCCCCCTCCCAACCGGGTGCAATGCGGAGCATAGGTACTCCTTGGGGTGGTCGGCCCTGCAGGTCTCCCCTCCCTTTTAGTCCTCCTGGCCTGCCAGTTTTCCCACCTGGATTTCTATATTGGCATTAGGAAATTTTAAGGTGTTTGTCACCCCAGCATCTCAAATTCTTTATATGTGCCTGCTGTACCATGTACCTGTATGACAGTCTCCTGTTCACTTTGTATTGCTTCCTTTATTTGAAATCCCTGGTGTTTCTGCCAGTCCCTCTGCTTTCCTGTTAATAACTGAACACCTAAGCTCACCGTGGTCAGTTCCCTAGCTGTGCTGGGAACTTGGCCTGCTCTCCTCCAATGGTCAGACTTGTCCTGGCATGACCCCCACCTTCCCCAGCCTTTTACTGGGAAGATTAGTGTGCTCTTGCTTCTTCTCCCCCCCAGCTCTTATGCAGCCAAGAACAGGGAATGTGATCATTTATGAAAAGAGTGAAAAAGGGTATTTGTTTTTTCTCAAGACGTCTTCCAGGACGGCACAATGAGAGATGACTAGTCCACCTGACAGGAAACACAATCAATCAAAGAGGTTAAAAACCCCACCCCTCCCTGTGCTCCTCAGTTTTTGATTGTGTTTCCCCACAGCGAAACCGTTTGTTATTTTCTAAAGGCCTGGTGCTGGAGGTCTCCCCCTGGGACCTAGGTCGAACGCTTAGGAAGCCTCTGGACCTAGCAGGACGGACTCATCCTTCCTCGGGGGTCCCCCTTTTGTTGTAACATGCTCAGGGGGGAAGGAATAGCCTTGAAGAACCCCCCTGAGTTTTTCTGAAGCCCTAAGGTACAGGGTACCTGGAAGCTTCAGGGGCCAAATGTTTCCTCTTTTTTCTCCCTACCTGGTGGGTGTCCACTTCGGAGGGGGGGCTGGCAGGTCTCCCGCAGATGCGGTGGTGAACCCAGCGGTGAAGCGCTATTCTGGCTATTGGCGCCGTTCAGGCATGTGCGGCGCCATTTTCCCATGGCCTGGAGGACTCATTGATTTCCTCCTCTAGCGCCCGGAATGACGTCACCGCGCCACTTCCGGTTTCCGGTCTACGGCAAGATGGCGACGGCCGACGTCTTTTCAGCCAGCTTCCACTATAAAGATGCCAGGAAAAGAGGCGCCCATTCCTCCTGTTTGCTCTTAGCGACACGGTTCGAGCCCGGACGGCGCATGGAGCATGAGGAAAGGCCCGGTACGGCCAAGGCTACAGAGGAGGCCACAGGAGGTGAGTCCTACCCAGCCAGCAGGGGTTATGATGGGGGAGGTACCCCGACTCTTCCCCCTTTTGCTCTGCACAGGGGTGTTTGGTACTAAAAAATTCCCTGTGTATATTTGTTTTTTCTGCAGGAGGGGACGTCACTGCCCAGGGGTCTACCAGCCGTCCCTCTAAAGCCCCTGCTCGCATCAAAAGATGTGGCTACTGCAACGATAGGTTGCCTCCAGACTATTCCAGACCTTTCTGCTTTGAATGCATTCAGAAATTGGCTGGAAAAGAAACATCTCAGGTCATGAAAGACTTCCTGTCTGTCCAGACCCAGATGCTGACTACGCTTAAGGAATTTCAATCCTCACTCAGGTCTAGGGAACCAGAACCTCAGACAAGTGGGGGGGGGCTCTTCCTCTCAGGAGAGTTCTTTGACTCCCAGGGTAGTTAAAAGACGCCCGCAGCCTCTAAAATCCCTACCTTCACAGGGTTCGGAGCCGGAGGAGGATTCAGATATCTCCGATCGAGAAGTATCTGATGAGGGTCTGGTGGATAGTCAGGCAGAGGACGAGGAAGAGGGCTCCAGGCCAGGAAGGCACATCTTCTCGGCCGATGATATGGAGGGCCTCCTTGGGGCAATTTATGCTTCTGAGGAGATCCAGGAGCCTGCGGAACAGGTTTGCGCACAGGATAGAATGTATCAGGGTTTGTTGAAGTCTCAACCCAGAACCTTCCCCGTACACCAGGCACTGAAGGACATTATCCTTCAAGAATGGAAGGATCCTGAAAAGAAGCTTTTAAGACCAAAAACGTGGAAACGTAGGTGTCCCTTTAAGGAGGAAGATGAAGATAGGTTCTTCAAAACACCCAGATTGGATGCTTCCTTAGCCCAGGTATCCAAACAGTCTGACCTCTCCTTTGAGGATACTGGTAACCTCAAAGATCAGATGGATCGGCGTGCTGAAACCACCTTGCGGGGAGGGCCTGGGAAGCCAATGCGGCAGCCATGAGCCCGGCGCTGGCTTCAGCACGCGTAGCCAGGAATGCAGATGCATGGATCTCAAAATTAACGGACCATGTTTCAGGCACTTCCAAATCCAAGGAAGTCTTGGAGTCGTTGCAGCTAATAGGTAGCGCAGTGGCGTACCTAGCGGACGCAGCGGTAGAAACCGTAAGAACCACCGCAAAGACTGGAGCCCTCTTAAACTCTGCTAGAAGAGCTGTATGGGTTAAAACCTGGGATGGTGATAGTGCATCCAAGACCCGTTTATGTGGTCTCCCATTTGAGGGCTCCCTTCTTTTCGGTACAGGACTTGACCAAGCCCTGTCCAGGTCCACCGAAAAGTGTAAGAAATTTCCTACCAAACCTAAAAAGGAGATTTTTTCGAGGGCCCCCAGGGTAAGAACCGGTCTTCAGACAAAAGATCTGTCAATACTAGGAGGTGGAGTGCTGGCAAGGACAAACAGAAGGGAGGTATCCTTTTCTCAAGCCAAAAGCCTAATGACAAGAACTCTAAGTGACGTAAGGGTAGGGGGAAGGCTTTCCCAGTTTCTCCCCAGATGGGAAAGCATATCTCAGAGCCCCCATGTCCTCCAAATTTTAAAAGAGGGCTACAAGCTAGAGTTCCTTCACTCCCCTCCCCCGAAGTTTCTGGTAACACATCTACCCAGGGACCCCTTAAAAGCTGCAGGTCTGGTACAGAATGTCTCAGAACTGGAAAGGCAGGGAGTAGTTATCCCGGTACCTGCAGAACAACAAGGTATGGGCGTCTATTCCTACGTTTTCGTTGTTCCAAAGCCGTCAGGGAAGCATCGGCTTATAATAAACTTGAAACCCTTGAACGCTTATCTGCGTCGCAAGAGGTTTCGGATGGAGAGCGTGTACACTCTCAGGAAGCTTCTTCTGAGGGGGGTGTTCATGGTGACCATAGACCTAAAGGACGCCTATCTACACGTCCCGATATTCCCAGCATATCAGGCCTTCCTCAGGTTTGCAATCACTTCCGCCCAGGGAGTGCAGCATTGGCAGTTTGCTGCGCTTCCCTTCGGACTCTCCTCCAGTCCAAGAGTCTTTACAAAGATCATGGCGGAGGTGATTGCTTACCTGCACCTGCAGGGTATAGCAGTAGTCCCCTACCTCGACGATCTGCTTCTCTACAATCAGAGTCGAGATCTCCTTCTTGCAGACCTGGCCAGGGTCGTGAGCACCTTGGAAAGCCTGGGGTGGATCATCAACAAAGAAAAATCCTCGATGGTCCCAGAACAGAAGAAAGTCTACTTGGGATTCCTAGTGGATTCCTTAGAAAGGAAACTTGTTTTACCCCAGGACAAGGTCCAAGGTCTTATGACAACGGTCAGGTCTATGTTGGAGGCAGAGGAATCCTCCTTCAGAAGCATCATGCGGGTGCTGGGTCTAATGACCTCTTGCATCCTAGCGGTGCCGTGGGCTCAGCTCCACTCCAGACCTCTCCAAGAATTCCTTCTATCCTCTTGGGACGGATCAAGGGAATCCCTAGACTACAGGGTCCCCATCCCAGTTGTAGCAAAGGAATCTCTGAGGTGGTGGCTCCTTCCTCAGAATTTGCTGGTGGGTCGTCTGTGGAGTCAGTCCAACCCTCTCAGAATAACCACAGACGCAAGCGCCTGGGGTTGGGGGGCTCACTTAGACGAGTTCAGAGCTCAGGGTTCCTGGAACCGAGGTCAGAGGGGCGCCTCCTCAAACCTCCGGGAATTGTTGGCGGTCCGGGAGGCTCTAAAGGCCTTCGAGGAGAGAGTCAGGGGCCGAGAGGTCCAGATTCTATCCGACAATGCCACCACAGTGGCATTCCTGAACCATCAGGGAGGCACCAGGTCGCGTACCCTTCTGGCTTTGTCTCTGGAGATCCTGAGCTGGGCAGAGCTCCGGATTCCCTCTATCACAGCGGTTCACATAAAAGGGGTTCACAAAGTGGAGGCGGACTTTTTAAGTCGCCACCCGATTCTCCAGGGAGAATGGGAGTTGAAGACAGAGGTGTTCGATCTGGTGTGCCAACGGTTCGGCAATCCGGAGATAGACCTCTTCGCCTGCAGGGAAAACAAAAGGCTAAAGAGGTTCTTTTCCCTGACCCGGGAATGGGGCTCAGAGGGAGTGGATGCGCTGGCCCAGGTGTGGAGTTTTCATCTGGCCTATGCCTTTCCCCCTCTGGGTCTGATTCCGAGGATCCTGCAGAAGCTGGACCTCTCAGAATGCTGTCTCATTTTGGTCACCCCCTGGTGGCCCAAGAGAGCCTGGTTTCCCACTCTGGAGAACTGGTCTGTAGCTCCCCCTCTCCATCTACCAGTTCGGTCAGACCTCCTTCAGGGTCCGGTCTTCCACCCAGAGCCCAGCTTCTTCAAACTGACGGCCTGGTGCTTGAAAGGCAGAACCTGCGGGAGAAGGGCTGTTCAGAGAGAGTGATCACCACTCTCCTCTCTAGTAGAAAGGAGGTCACCAGGCAGATTTATGCTAAGGTGTGGGCTGTTC
This sequence comes from Rana muscosa, assembly GCA_029206835.1. Taxonomy (NCBI): domain Eukaryota; kingdom Metazoa; phylum Chordata; class Amphibia; order Anura; family Ranidae; genus Rana; species Rana muscosa. The sequence goes on from CM055116.1 coordinate 301,058,496, forward strand.
AGAGAGAGAGGTTTCCCAACATTCTGGAATTTCTCCAGGATGGAGTGGATCTGGGGCTGGCTACCAAGACACTAAGAGTTCAGGTAGCAGCCTTATCTTACTTCCTGGACAGAAGATTGTCCCAGGACCCGTTGATTAAAAGATTCTTGTCAGCTAGGGACAGAATGTCTCCAGTACAGATCTCTAGGGCAGTGTTTCTCAACTCCAGTCCTCAAGGCGCCCCAACAGGTCATGTTTTCAGGCTCTCCATTGTTTTGCACAGGTTATTTGATCAGTTTAACTGCTTTAGTAATTCCCACAGCTGTTTAATCTGAGGGAAATCCTGAAAACATGACCTGTTGGGGCGCCTTGAGGACTGGAGTTGAGAAACACTGCTCTAGGGTTCCACCCTGGGATCTCTCCTTGGTTCTAGAACAGTTAACTAAGGCTCCGTTCGAGCCTTTAGACAGTATTTCTATTAAACTTCTCACAGTTAAGTTTACCTTTCTGCTGGCGATAACGACAGCCAAAAGAGTAGGTGATATGCAGGCTCTGTCAATTAAAGAGCCGTTTTTTCGTTTATTTGAGGACAGGGTTGTTCTCAGGCAGGACCCCCTGTACATTCCCAAGGTAGTATCAAAATTTCATAGAACACAGGAAATAATACTCCCTTCTTTTTGTTCCAATCCCCAGAATGAAAGGGAGGCTTCCTTTCATTGTTTGGATGTCAGACGATGTCTGCTTTCTTATTTGGATAGAGTTGGCGTTTTCAGAAAATCCAGCCACTTATTTATTAATTTTTCTGGTCAGAAAAAGGGCCAACAGGCTTCTAGAGTAACCATAGCTAGGTGGATAAAATAAGCAATCTCCCTAGCTTATGACCAGGCTGCTAAGACAGCCCCGAAGGTTAAGGCACATTCCACTCGGTCTCTGGCGACCTCCTGGGCAGAAAGGGCCGGAGCTTCGGTCGAACAAATCTGCCAAGCTGCGACATGGTCAAGCCAGAACACTTTTTTGAAACATTATAGAGTGGAGTTGCTGTCGCCTCAGGACCTCTCATTTGGTAGGAAGGTCCTGCAAGCGGTCGTCCCACCCTAAGGTAGGCCTGCAAATTACTTGCTTCTCTCTCATTGTGCCGTCCTGGAAGACGTCTTGAGAAAAGTACCAGTTACTTACCGGTAATGGTCTTTCTGGTAAGTCTTCCAGGACGGCAGGCCTACTTCCCACCGCTCTGGTTAAGTATATTAATATATATATATATATATATATATATATATATATATATATATATAGAGTTGTTGTGGTATGTTGTTTTCACTCTCGTGCACTAGTGTGGAGTACTTTTTCACAAACAGGAGCACAGGGAGGGGTGGGGTTTTTAACCTCTTTGATTGTGTTTCCTGTCAGGTGGACTAGTCATCTCTCATTGTGCCGTCCTGGAAGACTTACCAGAAAGACCATTACCGGTAAGTAACTGGTACTTTTTATATCTATACACAAGTATTTTGCCTTTCATTTCAGTTTTAAACTGAATGGGTTGCTTTACAAGGTGATCGCTTACAATCACTTTAAAGGAGAAGTCCAGCCTGAGCTTATTTGGCTGGGCTTCTCATACTGGTCAAAGGAGTGCAATTCATTTTGCACTCCTGTGACCTGTTTTCAGCAGAGAGCGGTCTGAAGTCTGCTCTCTGCTGACATCGCTGGAATCAGTCCAGGCGCCGCATCATCACGATAATGAAGTCTGGATCCGCCAGGTGCCTGGACTGAGGCTTGTCTCAGAGAGCCGCTGAGAGACTGAGACGGCCGCTCTCCACCTCTCCACAGCTCAGCGCTCCAGTGAGCATGGAGGAGCAGAGAGGAGAGCTACTGACCGACAGCAGCTCTCCACTCGTGGATCTGTGAGAACAGAGCCATGGGCGGTGTTCGGTGGCTCGGTTCTCAGTGCAGAGGCTGCGGGGGACAGATGCAGCATTGGTCCAATGCTGCATCCACCTACGGTAGGTAAGTATAATGGGCAAATTAAAAAAAATATATAATGCTCTTTTAACTCCTGTAGATGATGAGCTGATCTTTACAGGTTGCTTTTTATTCTCTTAAGCCATTTTCCACAAGAGCTCTCATTGGGAGGGTATACAAAAAAAAGGAAAACCAAATAGTGCAATTCTGTGTGTAAATTTTTTTTTATTGCAATAAAAACCTATTTACAAAAATACAAATGGTAAGACTTTGCCTTCTCTCATATCCCCTAGCAGAGCCATGCTAACATGCCACCCGATGTGAATACCAGCCAGGAGATCTCGGCATTGCGTGACACAGTGCACTCCTACTGCTAGTCCACTCCCCAATACATCCATAAATATCAATTGATACAAGCAATAAAACCATTCTCTTCCCTAGAGAACTTTCTCAAGAGGAACTAGCTGTGTTTTTTAATTACGGAATTACACGATTGGGTTTGTTTTTTATTGTATACCATCCCAATGAGAGCTCTTGTGGGAAATGGATTAAGAGAATAAAGAGCAACCTTTAAAGATCAGCTTATCTGGAGGAGTTAAATGCCTTATTGCTGATCTAGAAATTTCAGTCTGGTGAGTTGTTTTATGGGTGGTCACTGAAGCACAGAGTGAACACTTACTGTATATTAACATAAGAAAAGTCCACATCTGAGCACTTTGGAAATCTAATTGCATTTAATGAACTTTGTCTTATCACATACATTTCATTATACAATTGGTTTTAGCACATAAGCACATTGCAATTTTGCTTTTATTGCATGTATTGATGATTAATTTAATTTTAACTTTTTTTTTTTTTTGTATTTAGGGGTGCCACATTCCCATCCTAAACTTTCATTAACAAAAAAAACACTGACAGAGGGTTTTCAAGACAGAAGAGACCCTGGTGTAATGTACTTTTTGCAATCTCATTCTCAAGGTGAGCTTTAGAGCTGGCAGCCTTATTATGTTAGGAATTCTTTTTGGTGTTTCACAAAAATAAGGCTGTTCTGAGGCCCAGGCTTCCATTTTTGTTGAGGTGGTATTTTCCACCTTTACCAGAACATTTTCCTGCCACCCTTTTTTGTCTGACTCCTAAAGGTTCACTTTTCTGTTTTGGATATAATCTGCACTGTTGGGGTTTTCTCTCAAAGATTATTTTTTTTGTTCTTCATGATTCTCGCTGCACTGTGGCATGGTGGATTCGGCAAATCCATTGTTTAAGCCTATTCCTTGCAGGCTAGGGTCTACTCTTTTCTGTTAAGGCACACCCCACCATGGGTTCCTCTGTGCTTTTTAGCACCAGATTCATTGATTATGCATGACCACCATCTGGTCCTCTGTTAATGTTTGTGAAGATTTACTAAGTGACTGTTCTTGTCTTTGCTGGTGCCAGCTTCAGCTGCAAGGTGCTACAGGTTTTAATTTTGCTCCAACCCTTCTTTTCCGTGGGCCTGTTAGCGTTTGTTTGCTGTGTTGCCCACCCCTGTTTTGTTTTTTTTGTTTGTTTTTGGATGTCCCCTAATCTAGGGTTCTTCTTGTGCCCTGTTCTGTATGAGAAAAAATTAGATTTTTGAATTGCCTATCAAATTTGTTTTTAGGAGTACAGTAGAGGACACCGGACCCTGCCCTCTCCCTATGTATCCTCCTGCTTGCCAAAAAACTGAGGATTGCTGACAGTGGGGGAAGTTATGAGTGTCCTCATAGCTCTACCCAAAGGTTGCACCATTAAAGTTCAGCAAAGGCATCTCTACGATTTCTATCATTACATATATACTTTTAGAAATACGTGTGCTGAAGGTTTTATTTGTGTAGGTTTTCATTCTGTTACAGTTGGGACTGTACACAAGGGCAAGCTTTCAATGGTATGCTTATCTGAAACAACTAGGTAGATCACAAGGTGCAATTTTCATGATCAGCATGTTGGTGTCAGGTCATTGACTCAGAAATTGTGATGGCCACACCAGCATTTTCATAAGGAAGTCAGCAAGCTGCATTCATGCCACACTCAGTATATTCCTGTTGGATGTTTTCACTGCTAACCTGCTATTGAAAATGCTGGATGCCTGTCTGTTATGTTGTCCCAAGACCTCCTTATATTCTGAGTTGTTGACCTAGAATAAGGCTCCATGCTCGTGTTTTTTTTATTTTCAGCTCCTAGAAGCTGTTATTAGCATTTTTTCCTGCTCCTAGAAGCTAAATAGTGTTCTCCTTTGTGTCCATGCACACTACATTAGGCTATTAGCATTTGTTAAGCTTCAGCGTCTAGGAGCAGAAAAAATAATAATTTTGGTGCATTTTCCAACAGAAAAAAAATAAATAAAAAAAAAACGTACCGCTTCAAGCTACTAGACTCCAATAATTGCTCCCGCCCTGTTGCACTGATAGGTGCTGGCTATGCACTGGTCCGTAGGAAGAGGTCCTGGACTGCCGCACTCAGTAAAACAGTTTATTGCAAAATATTTTCAAAAGGGTCAAATCCATAAATCCAAAGACAAACCAAAACAGACAGTGGACATGCAGGGGCTAACGGTTGACGCGTTTCACATCATAACTTGATGCTTACTCATAGCGCAACAGAAAAATGAAAAACTCTGAACACTCCTAAAGCGCTCCTAACAGCTTTTCTTTTCTCTTCATGTACTGTAAAAACACTAATAAAATGCCAATGCTCATCGAAGCTACTAAACTGCTACTACAAGCTGGCACAAAAATGCTATTATGAGCTATTTTTATTTAGTGTTTTTTTTTTATAGCATTTTTTGAGCTTATAAAAAACACTAGTATGCATGGAGCCTAAAGCCCTGGTACACACGATCAGATTTTCTGCAAACAAAGCCTCGGACTTTTGTCCGAAGGGCGTTGGCCAAAAGCTTGCCTTTCATACAAAAGGCACACAATTGTCGGCCATCAAACACGAACATAGTTACGTACTACGTAGTTTTTCAGCTCTTTAGCGCCACCCTTTGGACACCTTCTAATGTCGTGTTTGAGCATTGCTTCCGAGCATGCGTGTTTGTACTTTGGACTTTTGTCCGACGGACTTGTGCACGCACGATCGGAAAATCCGACAACAGACAAATGTTTGCGGAAAATTTTAAAGCCTGCGATCCAACATTTGTTTGCAGAAAATCCGACAACAATTGGCCGATGGAGCATACAAACGGTCGGATTTTCCACCAAAATCCGATCGTATGTACGAGGCTTTAGCTCATGCAGATCAAAAAAGTCAGGCATCTGTACTCTAGATCCTGGTCAGTGATTCTAAGTTTTAAAGTCAGAATGTCAAAATGCTGTTTAAAATATGTATAAATTAATCTTGCATTAAACCTGATTGGCCCCTAATCATGTACATAGAGTTGCCAATATAGATATACTTGTAATGTAGTCATCTATCTGGACGGTGGAATGATCCAAGGTCACCCAGTCCCCGTTTAAACAAAATGAGTGAAAATTTGCGGTGTTGCAGCATGGTAAACATAGCAAAACAAAATGATTAGTAATTGTCAGAAGATGCTACCAATTTTTCTGGTAAAAAAACAAGTTCACAGTTCAATGATATATTGAGAATAAAGGAACACTCACAGAACACAACAAAGTAATCATAGGTGTGTGCAGCCTGTTGCATTAGGGTGTGCACCTGAAAGCTCAAAAACACGGAACTGATCTCTCACTGTGTTCATTCAGAAAGGGAAGGGGCAGGTAAATGAAATTACCTCTTCCCTCACTCATCCTGAAATATCATCTGTGTGCCCACTTCAGTAGCCAATGAGAGAGAAGGGAAACCAGCCATGCTGTTGGAGGGGGCACGGGCAGCAGGGGGAATCTGCACTGCAGGGAGTGATTAGGGTGTGCCTCGGCACACCTAGCACACCCTGTGCGCACGCCTATGAAAGTAATTAATCAGTTGCTTGCAGTGTATGGATTACAAATCACGAAACGCATACACCTCTCAAGAGTTTTCAGAAATATACAAATGAATTGTTGTGATAAATAATGTGGAATTGCGTAGATCAGAGTACATTTAAATATCACATTTATTACATTTTTGATAAGATTATATTTCCTCTGCTACTCCCTGATTTATTTATTGAACTGGTCATAGTGATTTCATCCCCAGAAGTCTTTGCAGTACTTGATACATGTTTGTAAGTGTAATCCGAAGCAGTTTGTATGCAAAGAAAAAAGGTGGTTGGATCTGTAAATAACGTTTTCTTGTATTTTATTGCGGATGTGCCTGGATTTTCATCTGTCTTGCCATATCCTGAATATTTCTGCCATCTCTGAATGATCTTTCCACATAAAGCAGTGTGCTGTTCTGTTACTAGATACCTTTTGTCTCGGCTGCATCCCAGTGAAGATTCAGTCTGAGTACAGACAGATGTCTTACCAGAGTGTGCAACCAATTTACTGATCTGACAATCACATTTTATTGCTCATAAAAAAAACAGCCTGACTCCATCGCGCTGTGATGTATGCTGGGAAAAAAAGACAGAGGTGTAATGTATGTTTTTTTGGAGTTGGCTGCAGTGTGAGGCGACAGGGAGTAACTTTTATTAGTGGAATTATATCACTTTATTCTGAATAATTACACAACTATTTTGTAAATGGTTATAGGCTTAGAAAACCAGAAATGGATATTTTAGTTTTTTCATTTTATGGCAGGTCATGGTAGTGAATAGTGTTTATTCACATTCAACTGGACTTGTTCTGTAATGTTGAAGATGTGTCACAGCTTATCCAAGCTAAATCTTTGGTTCTAATGAGTGCCAGGAAGATGCCACACAGGTATCTCACCTTAACCCCGTCACGCCTAAGGGTAAAACAAATCTTCATGCCTAAGCACAATTTTGCAACTTTGACGTGTTATTAAAACCGTACATATCGGCACAACTAATTTGTGCATCCAGGTGAATTCTATCTTGGGTTTTTTTTATTTATTTTTTTCAGAACAGATTTAGCTTTCATTGGGTGGTAAATTGTTATGGATATCTCCTGATTATTTTTTGTATTATCAAGAGAAAACTGACCCAAAATAGTAAAAAAAAATATATATATAATAATTGTATATTTCTTGTTACTGCCATAACCTACCACCAAAGAACAATCCCAAATTCTCCTGCTCCCGACGATTGCAGCAATGCCACATATGTGTATGTTAGTTGTATGTAACCGTAGTACAGCTCAAAAACAATAGTGAGCATTTTCCTTTTTTTTTTTTTTTCACTCTGCAGGGAGAGAACGATAAAATTAATCTTTTACATTTTTTACACAGGGATGGGCTTCACAGTGACTGATCACTGTGGTTGCAAATCAGAGGCTACCACAACGTCCAGGTGACCCAGAATCTGGAGTTCCAGGTCCTGAACGTTAGTATGGGGCCTGGGGCTCTCTGAGACCCCGGTCTCGCTGCTGGGAGTGCGCTGTGCGGGCACGCTCCCAGCACAAAGGGAGATACGCAAATATGCAGCCCCACAGCAAAAAGCCTAGTGCAGTGGGGCAACATATTTGTGTTACATTGGCGTCAAGGGGTTAATTAACTCGCTCACCTCCATAACTGCAACGCCATAAGTCTGAGATACTTCTATATCTCTGTCACCTTAATTAAATGAAGACCGGACCTATTCTGATATTTTTTTGTTTAAAATCAGCATTTCTCTTTCGTTCATGGACGGACACAGCCTTAATCTTGACAAAGTGGGTATTAGCCTTCATTCAGGAGTGACTAGGCAGAATGTGTTAGCATCAAAGCTGAACAGCCCCGCCCAGGGGGTGGTCCTACTGGCTATATCCCCTCAGCCTGCACTCAGCAGCTCAGTTTTTTTTCCTGCCTAGCATAGAAGGACATGGCTCCCTTCGGGCCCATAGGTCCTGGGGATTTTTTTTTTTCTGCGTTTTTTTTTTTGTTCCTGCCGACTGGGTGACAGGCTGGATCCCAGATCCTTGTAGTCTCCCCAGTTTCGGCCATCGAGCGTATGCCGACGTTAGCTACGCGCTGGGTCATCCACGACATGCCCGTCGCTCTACGTGTGGCCGGTAAACTACACGCTCCAGGGCATGCATATGACCGGTCTATACGGCCGAGTCACAGCATGCCGGGCCGACAGTCACCTCCGTAACCGCGCAGAAGATGGTCTGTTTGGGATGCTTCCAGCATAATCCACGCAGGAAGGGTAAATAGTAATCCCCTGCTTCGGCAGGAGGACATGGCTGGACATTCCCGGGGGAAAATGAGTAAGGGGTCTATCTTTCCTTTCCTCCCTCCATTCCTTCTCTCCTCCCTGGGCTCTGGAGCTAGGCTCGCTGCTGACCGGGGGTTCACCTTGGGGGCTCCATCTGTGGCGGGAACTGCGCTGTAGGTCCGCCTACTGGGGTGCTAGTGGGCTGCCATTAAGAGTGTCAGATTTGCTTACCTGGGTGTTTCTCCCTCCATGCTGTCGGCGGCCATGTTTGCAGCGCCCTGTGCCTGTTTGGCCACGGAGCAGCATATAAAGGTCAAACAGGCACAGGGAGCTGCAAACATGGCCGCCGAGCGGCAGATAGAGGCCAAAACAGGCATGGACCACAAGAAAATGGCCACAGAGCGGCATATAAAGGTCATTTTCTTGTGGTCTACGCCGGTTTTGGCCTCTATCTGCTGCTCGGCGGCCATTTTCTTGTGGTCCACGCCTATTTTGCCTCTATCTGCTGCTCGGCGGCCATATTTTTGTGGTCTATCTGCCGCCGTTTACAGCCATTTTGTGGAGGTCTTTTGGCCTCTAGTGTACATTTAAACAGCGTGGAACAACAGAGACACGCTGCAGAGGGTCAGACTGACACAGGCGGCTATAGATAAGCATCTCAAACGGGACGGACGGCAGCTGTGCGGTGACCGTTCTAGGGTGGTGAGCCCTCTGGGGGGGGGGACCCCTCGTCTCTCTGGCAGCTAGGAGGGTGGGCTGTTGGTACCTTGACTGGAGTCCTTGTGTCAGGTCCTTGTGTCAGGTGCGTGGGTCAGCATGGCATCAGAAGCAGACGCTTCTCCCCCTGATACACCTGAATTGGCATCTGGTGCTCCTGCACCCGCTGTGTTAGTAGCTATGTTGGCGTCCTGAAGGCTTTTTTGCCAAGGTGGAAGCGGCGAGTGGGAACACGGTGGGTGATAAGCGCCCCCTCCCCCCGCCATCTTCTGGGGACAACTCTGATGCGGAGCCGGGCACAGCTACGGCTCATGGCCCTGGTTCTGACATTTCAGAGGATGCGGACCGTGGCCGATCGGACAGTGAGGATGACTCCGGGTCTGGGTCAGCACGCAATAAGGCTCTGGTAGGTGACCTTATCACCACAGTGCTGGATACGCTAAAGATAGAGGAGCCTGCGGAAACGCCAGAGGCGTCGGTCCCTTTCGGGTTCTGTAAAGCTGACCTGCACTGCTAAGGTCTTTCCTTGTGCGTCTTATCTAGACAAGCTTTTATACAAGGAGTGGGGTAAACCACAGAAGGTTTTTTCGGTCCCTAAAAAGTTTGACGGTGCGTTACCCTTTTGAGCAGAGTTTACTGAAGAAATTGACCTCTCCTCTGATAGTGGAACCTCCGGTGTCCAGATCAAACAAGGTAACCACAATTCCGGTGGAAGGGGCTCCTGCTTTCAAGGACCCTGCGGACAGGAAGGATGAAGCGGTCACCCGCTACCTATACACGGTGGTGGGCTCGGCTGTGCGCCCAATGGTGGTTGGGGCCCCGGTGTCTCACACTCACTGAATGGGCAAAGATGCTGCTCCATGGGTTTAAAGCACATGAGGCTCCCTCGGACGAGGTGGCTATGGGCCTTAAAATTGTCTGCGAATCGGCCTTAGACACTATTTGTCTGCTGTCCAGAGCCTTAAGCTATGTGGTGATGTTGCACCGTCTGCTCTGGCTAAAGTGTTGGTCTGCGGACCAATCTTTTAAGAAGGCCCTGATGGATTGCCTTTAAGGGCGACAGACTTTTTGAAGCATTCCTGGATGACATTATTAAAGATGCCACAGGAGGTAAGCGCACACTGCTCCCACAATTCAAAAAGGGGTAAGGAGCCACGCCGTAGGTAAGGGCCCTCCTTCACCACGCACAAGTGTTTTTTTCGTCCGCCTAGTGCGGCAAGTAAACAATCCCAAGCTGATAAAGCGCCTGCTGAGGGACAGAAGCCCAACAAGCCTGCAAACAAAACTACGTCTGCATGAAGGTCTGCACACCAATCTGTTCGTGGTACCAAAGAAGGAGGGTGTTCGTCCAATCCTGGATCTCAGGGCCCTCAATTGCTTTGTGAATGTACAAAGATTCCGGTTGGAGTCGGTTCGCTCTGTTGTCGCTGCCCTCCATCCAGGAGATTTTTTGGCATCCTTGGACATCAAGGACGCATACTTGCATGTCCCCATATGCACCAGGCATCAGAGATGTCTGCGCTTTAGGGTCGGGGAAGACCACTACCAAGTTGTGGCTCTCCCCTTTGCCCTAGCATTGGCACCGAGGGAGTTCACCTAGGGGCTCGCCCTGATTCTGGCCCTACTAAGACAGCGTGGCTTCGCTATCGTGGGCTACTTGGACGATCTTCTTCTGAGGGCCACTTCAAGCTCAGAATCAGAGGTGAGCATGTCAGACCCTCCGAGACTTTGGTTGGGTGCTGAATACTCAGAAGTTGGTATTGGTGCCGACTCAACGCCTAGTATATCTGGGGTTGATTCTAGAATCCTCAGAGGCGAAAGGTCTGCAACCTTCCCACGGAGAAAAACTTTCGGGCTGCGGTGCGGCAGTTGACATCCCAAAGATGGTCGTCACTCCGCTTTTTGCATGCGAGTCTTCGGCTTCATGGTAGCCTTCTTCGAGGCGGTACCATATGCTCAATGCCACACTCGAGTGTTGCAGAAGGAAATTCTATCCAGATGGGACAAGTGCCCATCGTTCCTGGATTGTCAAATCCGGGTGAGCCACCTAGTCAGGATCTCCCTAGTTTGGTGGCTGACGTCACCGGCACTTCTGTCCGGGAAGTCGTTCCTCCCTTTTCACTGGATGGTGGTCACGACGGACGCCAGCCTTACCGGTTGGGGGGGGAGTCTGAGGGGTTCAGTCGACCCAGGGAGGAATCCCACTTGCCGATCAATGTCCTGGAACTCCGGGCGATCAGGCTGTGCCTCTCCACATGGTCTCGGAGGCTACAGGGGCGTCCAGTCAGGATCCAGTTGGACAATGCCACGGCGGTGGCATATGTCAACCATCAAGGAGGAATAAGAAGCTCAGCTGCAGCATCGGAGGTAGCTCACATCCTAAGGTGGACAGAAAGGAGCGTACCAGCCCTGTCGGCCGTATACATTCCAGATGTGGAAGACTGGCAGGCGGACTACCTGAGTCGCCAGATGCTGGACCAAGGAGAATGGTCTCTGCACCCGGATGTGTTTCAGCTTTTTTGCCAAAGATGGGGCACGCCAGACATAGATCTCCTGGCTTCTCGACTCAATCGTAAGGTATTGAGGTTGTGGCCAGGTCAAGAGTCCCATGGGCAAACGTGACAGATGCGTTGGTGGCACCGTGGAGTCAGTACTGGCTAATCTATGCCTTCCCTCCTCTGAAGCTCCTTCCTCATCTGCTTTGCAGAGTGGAGGCAGAGGGGATTCCAATGATCCTAATTGCTCCGGATTGGCTTTGGCGTCCTTGGTACGCCGATCTAGTAGCAGATGCCCCTCGGCGTCTACCGCTGAGAGAGGACCTGCTGTCGCAAGGTCCCATACTTCATCCTGCTTTACAGTCACTGGCCTAAATGTCATGGCTATTGAAAGCCAGGTGCTAAGAGACCGGGGCCTGTCTGATTCAGTGATTTCTATCATGAGGTGGGCTCGGACGTTGTCCTTTAGGAAAATTTACCATCACACTTGGAAGGCCTACATATCCATTGTGAGGAAATGAGGTGGAATCCACGTACTTGTTTGTTTTCCAGAGTCCTGCTGTTCTTACAGCGTGAGATGGACCAAAAGCTTACTTTAAGTACGATTAAGGGGCAGATATCTGCCCAGGCTGTCCTTGTTCAACGACCTCCGGCGGCTCACTCTCTAGTGAGAACATTTGTACAAGGGGTTCGGCAGGTGGCCCCTCCAGTCCGTCCTCCACTACCTCCGTGGGACTTGAATAGCAGACGTCCCTTGGCGTCTACCGATACGAGAGGACCTGCTGTCGCAAGGTCCCAGACGCCATCCTGCTTTACAGTCAATGGCTTTAACGGCATGGCCTCCAGGTGCCTCAGAAGCCCCCGTTTGAGAACATTAGGGGAATTCGCTTGTTGACACTTTCTCAGAAAGGGTCTTTTTGGTGGCCGTTACGTCAGTTAGACGGGTCTCTGAGCTGGCAGCCTTGTCAAAAATGCAAGGCTCCCTATCTGATCCCCCACAAGGATAAGGTGGTGCTGCGTCTGCAGCCTTCCTTTCCGCCTAAAGGTCGTTTCAGTCTTCCATCCCAAAGAGGACATTGTACTTCCATCCTTCTGTCCTCGTCCGTCGCATCCTAAAGTGGCGGCGTTGCATTCCTTGGACGTTGTCCGAGCTCTGAGAGTATACTTGTCTGTTACTGCTCCGTTCCGGAGTTCAGACTCAGTTTTTTTCGGTGGCTGGCCCTAAGAAGGGCCTGGCGGTCTTGTCGGCCACCATCTCTAGGACCCGACAGGTCGTGATTCAGGCTTACGCCATAAAGGGTCGGGTGCCCCCCTTTCCTGTCACGGCGCATTCGACCAGGAGCGTTTCCGACATCAAGCGTCTGTTTCCCAATTGTGTAAAGCGGCAACCTGGTTGTCCGTTCACACAATCTTACAAGGTTGATGTGAGGGCATCTTCGGATGCTTCTTTCGGCTGCAAGGTTTTTCAGGCGGCTGTTTAGAGTTGCAACTCCTCCGTTGAGGAGCTCTGTTTTGTTTTGGGGTGAAGTTTTAATGCTGTTCCCACCCCTCGTTTTTGACACTGCTTTGGGACGTCCCACTTTGTCAAGATTAAGGCTGTGTCCGTCCATGAACGAAAGAGAAAATAGGATTTTTGTACTCACCGTAAAATCCTTTTCTCGGAGTTCATGGACAGACACAGCACCCACCCCACCTTTTTAAGTTTGTACTGCTTTTGACAAACTGAGCTGCTGAATGCAGGCTGAGGGGATATAGCCAGTAGGACCGCCCCCTGGGCGGGGCTGTTCAGCTTTGATGTTGTTAACACATTCTGCCTAGTCACTCCTGAATGAAGGCTAATACCCACTTTGTCAAGATTAAGGCTGTGTCCGTCCATGAACTCTGAGAAAAAGATTTTACGGTGAGTACAAAAATCCTATTTTTTTTTGCTCGAAAATTACTTAGAACCCCCCCCCCCCCCAAAAAAAATTATATATATAAAAAATTAGCAGAGGCCCTAGAAAATAAAATGGTGGTCATTACAATTTTCTTATGTCAGATGGTATTTGTGCAGGGGTTTGTTTAAACAATTTTTTGGGGTAAAAATACAGTTTAATGAGTTACTAAGCAAACAATTTTCTTATTTTAACCACTTAAGGACCAGCCACTGTGTATATACGTCAGCAGAAGGGCACCTGGAGGCACAATCACGTACCTGTAAGTGGCTCTTTTAACTGCTGACGTAGGGGTCGTGCGTGCGCCGCCACCCCCCCTACCTTCCCCGTGAGTCGGATCCCCCGCGATCGTCTCACCGAGGCATGGAGCGGAGAGATGTGTCTGTAAACACAACATCTCCCTGCTCCGCTACTGACACTGTTAGCGATCTCTGCTCTGTGTAATCAGAGCAGAGATCGGTGACGTGTCACTCGTACCCACGCCCCCACACAGTAGTAATCACTCCCCTAGGCACACTTAACCCCTCCAGCGCCCCTAGTGGTTAACCCCTTCACTGCCAGTGTCATTTTTACAGTAAACAGTGCATTTTTATTGCTCTGATTGCTGTGAAAATGACAATGGTCCCAAAAATGTGTCAAAAATGTCCGATGTGTCCGCCATAATGTCGCAGTCACAAAAAAAATCAATAACCTTGGGTAGATCTAATAAAGTATAAATTATAAAAGTATGTGCAGAAAACCACGTTGCAGCCTTACAATCTGTGACACATGGGGGGGGTTATTTACTAAAGGCAAATACACTTTGCACTACAAGTGCAAACTGCACTTGGAAGTGCAGTCGCAGTAGATCCGAGGGCTACATGCAAGAAAAGTAAACCGCATTTTAGCTTGTAAATGATTGGATGATAAAATCAGCAGAACTTCCCCTCATTTCAGATCTACCCCTCAAATTTACAGCGAGTGCACTTTCAGTGCAATTTCAAGTGCACTTTGCACTTGTAGTGCAAAGTGGATTTGCCTTTAGTAAATAACCCCCTGAGATTTGGTGATGAAATACCCTCCAAGAAATGCTTACTGTCTTAGCGCAATGGGCTTTAACAAGAAAGAAGACACTACAATCTAAATATCTGGATAGTAACGCCAAAGATATTTTTCAAATGGATTCAAAAGTAGAGCTTTGTGCCACCAACAATACTACTAATACAATTACAATAAGACTACTAATATGCCACAGTTTAAATGGAGGCTGAACAGGGGGGAACAACACGTGTAACCTCTTGCAAAGAATATGAATCAGAAAAGGATTAGCATAGAGTTAAAGGTAAATGTTTCATCAGGTGAAGTATAGATAAGTAGACTTGTGCACAACGGAAAAATTTGTTTAGTTTCGGTTCGTTTCTTTTCGGTCGTGTTGATTCGTAATCATTCGTAATTTTGCTAGACGGGATTTTTCGTGTTCGGACTAATTAGTATTTTCGCAAGCGACATTTTTCGTTGAATCGGAATGATTCGTATTAATGTAAGCCTTATTTTTAGTTGATTTATAATTCGTACTTTCGGTAGAGTACATGGTTTTTCGTTGATTCTGGACACATATATAGTGCCGTCGTACGTGTTGTGCGTCACCGCGCTTTTTCACGATAGTGTGTAGGCAAGGCAGGCTTGAGAAGAATCACGTCGAGAAAAACGCCGTTTTTTTCAATGACATTAAAAGCGGTCGTGTGTAAACGACATTATTGTGCTTTGAATGGATTCGTACATTCGTAACTTTTTTCATAACGAATTATGCCGAAGACATTCGGGCATTCGCTATTTGCAATATAATTTATTTCGGATTCGGTTTTATTCGTAATTGCTTTGTTCGGAAATTCAAATGCTTCCGAACGTCCGAAAGTTGCTAAATTCGGACGAATTTTGATTCGTTACGAAACTAATTGCACAAGCCTATAGATAAGGGTATACAGATCCCAATGTGCACCCAGGGTGTCTGCTACATCTGCCACCAGGTCCCACATGCTGAAAAACAAAGCGCCAAGCTTCTTGTTGAAAAAGACACTATAACTATATTACCAAAAGTTTTGGGACACCTGCATTTACACGCACTTATATGGCATCCCAATCTTAGTCTGTAGTGTTCACTATTGAGTTGACCCACCCTTTGCAGCTATAACAGCTTCAACTCTTCTGGGAAGGCTGTTCACAAGGTTTGTCACTGGAAATTGCTGCATTTGTAAATTTTAAAAGCCAATATAAAGTACTGTATTTATTGGCGTATAACACTCACTTTTTTACCCTGAAAATAGAGGGTAAACTGTCCCTGCATGTTATACGCAGGGGCTGTGGAAAGTTTTTTTTCCAGAAACTTCCCTCTTAAAGTTAAGGTGCGTGTTATACGCCGATAAATATGGTAATAGTAGTGTTAAAAAAATAAAGCACTTGTGGATTTAATTAACATTTTTTTGGGGTTAATTCTGATTTAAGGGGGGTGTGGCCTATGCCTACATACATTTGCTAGTCTGTGTAACTCATTCCAATCTCAAAATGTTGGGAGGTATGCAAACATCAGAGTTTAAGCTAATAGATTGATTATTCTTCATTGCCACCCTGTCATATGCACTGCTAATGGAGACTCAGCAGACATGCCAATACACATTGTGCAGACACAACCCACTGCTGTCACTATCAGAAACCAGGTTTGGAGCAATGATGTGCATCCACTGTTGAAACGACTAAAAGTAGAAGGTAGTAGGAATTGGCTAAAAGAGGCTTTACGAGAACAGTGGCACGAAAATGCAAAAATTGATTAAAAAAAAAAGAAGGTAAAAACAGTTTTTTTTATATATATATATATATATATATATATATATATATATAAATAAATAAAATGCTTAGTGCATTACACAGTTCTATCCAGTTGGTATAAGTTAGTTAGAACTTGGATCTCCTCAAAGTGTTAAACCCAGACGTGAAATAAAAAAAACACTTGGGGGTTGATTTACTAAAGGAAAATCCACTTTGCACTTGAAAGTGCAGTCGCTGTAGATCGATGTAAATCGGAGGGGAAGCTCTGCTGATTTTATCATCCAATCATGTGCAAGCTAAAATGCTGTTTTTTTATTTTCATTGCATGTCCCCCTCAGATCTACAGCATCTGCACTTCCATGTGCACTTTCGGTGCACTTTCAAGTGCAAAGTGGATTTTCCTTTAGTAAATCAACCCCTTGGTGTCGTAAACTCCAGCACCTACCATTTTTGCAGTGTGGTTTTTGTTTCAAGCCCTTGATTGCTTTAAATTCTGTATCTCAAAATGATCTTGTCCCTGGATCTGATTTTCGGGTTGCTCCATCCTCTTACAGGGTGCCATGAAGACACCTTTTGTGTGTGCTCCCAGCTGGCACCCACATGCAACTATACAGAGAGATAGCCAGGCAGAAAGCCACAAGGCACTGCCCCTTCTAAATAGTGCTTGCTTCCCTACTTGGCAGATCAGATAAGAAGCCGGTGGCAGTGTTGGTAGGTGTTTTACAAAGCTCTAAAGAGAAACATATATTGTGTCATGTATGTACTTGCTTAGACTAAATAAAATAAAAAACTAAGCATTTCATACTACTTTAAATAGGAATATACTAATACTGTCTTACATAAAATAATACATTCTACTGAAAAGATCTGAACTTTGTGCGAGGCAATCTAAATGCTTACAGTGAGCAGGTTTGGGAGTATCTGGCCGGCAGTTTCCAGAACACAAAATCGCAGTAACAAAGCAATGAAGTGGACTGGTTTACTACTACAACAATGTCTGGGTGATGAACACAAGACCTGTACTCATACCCTTTGTCTATTTTTAACAGAGCGTTACTTTAAATCTTCTACTGCTTGCAGAGCTCTCCAACAGTCTTTGGCTGCAGAAACTGAATAAGCATAGATTTTTTTTTTCTGGAGCGGTTGTAGCTTTGCAAAGCCAATCAACAGTAGGATATTCACCTCATTATTTAGTTGTAGCCTGGCTTTACTGCTCTATTTGTTTACAACTAGGCTTTACGATTCAATGCTGACCTTTATTTTGTGAGCAGTGTATGTTTAAAAGCTCTATTATTTAGATATGTAATTAGTGTGGGTGTTTTAGGTGTTTTATGTCATTAGTGTGGGTGTGAGTGTTACTAATTACGCTTTTGCTCCAATATGATTCTGTAGAAACCTTGGATTGTTAATGGTTAAAAACTAGAACTAGAAAGCACTGAATTGCCGATGTGAAGAAATATGTTCGTACCTTTACTGCTCATTGAAACAATGCTTCATTCCTCCTTACAAAAATTATAAGAAATGGTCTTGTAAGCCTACATGCCTTTGGTATGTCACACAGTAAGACAAAGTGTAGAAAAATATTATTATTGCAAAGATATTCTGGGCAGACTTGTTGGTACCCCTAGAAAAGATTACAAATAATAAATCATAGTGATATTTCAAACAATTTGTTTTCTGTAATTAGTATCACACGTCTTCAATCTAATAGTTAGCCTATATACATAAAGAAATGTAGTCACTCTGCTGTCTGATATAATCATGTACACCACATTGAACATGGACTAGAGAAAGCAAAGCAGAGAGTTGTCTGATGAGATGAAAAATATAAACATAGGCTAGCACGTCAAGGGTAAGGGTAATAAGACCATCTCCAGCAGCCTGATGTTCCTGTGACTACAGTTGCAAATATAATTAAGAAGTTTAAGGTCCATGGGAGCATAGCTAACCTCCATGGATGTGGCTGAATAAGAAAAATTGACTTCAGATTGATCATACAGATGGTGTGAATGGTAGATAGATAGCCAGCAAAAACTTCCAAAGCGGTAAAGCCTGAACTCCAGGGTCAAGGTACATCAGTGTCTGAACACACAATCCATCACTTTTTGAGTGACAATTGGCTCAACAGGAAGGAAATCCAGGAAGACTCTCCTGATAAAAGAAAAGCAAAAAAAGACAGAACGGAATTTGCTACGATGCCACAAGGCTTCTGGGAGGATGTCCTTTGGCAGATGAGACAAAACTGGAGCTTTTTGACAAGTCTCATCAGCTTTATATTCACAGATGGAAAAACGAAACTTTCAAAAAAAAAACATACTAAAGAAGAATGGCTAAGAATGAAATATTAAACTATTCTGAAGTGGCCTTCCGTAAGCTGAATCATATACAAGATCTATGGAAGTAGCTGAAACATGCAGTCTGGAGAAGGCTCCCTTCAAATCTGAGACAGCTGGAGAAGTTTACTCAAGGATAGTGGGCCAAACTACCTGTCAGCAAGTGCATAAGTCTCATTGAGAACTATAGAAATTGCTTGTTTGTAGTGATTGCCTCTAAAGGTTGTGCAACAAAATTTTAGGTTAAGGAACCTAGCATTTCTTTCTATGAAATTATAATTGTTGTAAAATATTCCGCTAAATCAAAAGCAAAGTCTAATTTTATTAACTATGTAATAAACAATGATGGACGCCAACTACTTAAAGTTATTTCACAAAAAAAAATG
Organism: Rana muscosa; assembly: GCA_029206835.1. Taxonomy (NCBI): domain Eukaryota; kingdom Metazoa; phylum Chordata; class Amphibia; order Anura; family Ranidae; genus Rana; species Rana muscosa. The sequence continues at coordinate 301,077,318 of CM055116.1, forward strand.
GGTCCTTCTTTTTTCTTGGAAGGGTTCCACAGACTTATATTTGTATAATTAACATATTTGTATCTTACCACAATTATTAGCTAGATAAAGATAAACTCCAGCAAAGACATATTTGTGTAGCACTACCCCCAGAGGAGCCTCTGAATTGTTTTGTGATTTCTCTGTACACCTGAAGATGACACACCTCGCACACCCAACACTTACCAACACACCTTGAAGTATTTCAAAAAATTATAAGGCCAAACATAGCCTAAAAGGAGATAGGATTAGCATGTGTACTTGTGCAAACAATAAGATCATAATGTTACCCTGAGAGATGTGGTTAAAAACCTGCAGTATTCTAACAGTAATGAACAGAACTGAATTGCATACAAACAAAAGTATGGTGACTCTTGAGGACAGTCTGTTATTTTGGTGAGCTACTACTACACCTTGGGAGCTATTATGATGCTTTGTTGTTGTTTGTATGTGATGTAGATGCTTTGCTACACTAGGCTGGAGAATTTAGTTTGGTTTGACATATCCCTTTTTGGTTTTTTCTTTTACTCCATTTTAGATTCAGATGATTTCTTTGGTGCGTGGACATGTGGCGGTATCCACAGAATTGAAAGTGCATTGGCTACAGTATGTGTTAGTGTGGTATTACTTGCTGGCCCCATCAGCGTCTCTTTGGGGTTAGTACCTTTCCATTGGGGTTACAACATTAGACAGGAAAAATAAACTTTTGGTGGGTTGTCTATATCTGTGGTAATTTGTTTATCTTATAGAATGTGTTGTACCACCTGATTTAGAAGAAAGACTATTTACTGTACTTTAAAGGCTGGATTATGGCATTTCTACCAGGAGGTAAACAGGATAACATATAGTTTTTTTTCACATAGTGATTAGAGTCTCCTGGTTTATACCATTGTTTGATCAACATTTGTCAGTGTTGCAGTGGATTAAAAGTGGGGGGTGGGGCAAGAAATGTCCCCGCCACCACATATGGAATACTGGTAGACAAATCAATTACTGTTTAAACCAGTTTTTGGCAGTTTTTATTACTTACCTTTGATTGGCTATTAGGGTCTGCAATGGTCCTGGCACAAGCAGGGATCTATGAAAGAAAAAAAAATGTGTCATTAGCAGTACAGTCGGCGGGGATCAGAAGAAAGAAGCACATACCACCCTCCCTCCCATGTCGCGTTTTTTGTCCTTTTCTTTGAAAAGGGACTTTATGTTATTGTTTTATTAGCTTGAGCTTTAATAGCTAAGCCTAAATGTGTTGTTGTTGATATATTAATATCGGTATTTGATAATATACTGTTAATATATATATATATATATATATATATATATATATTATATATACCTATAATAATAGGCCGCGGCCAGTTAAATCCACACATATATGAGAGTCCAGTGTTGTATCTTATATTTATAAGTTAAAGTTTTATTGAAAAGTGCTACCTAGCATACCATATTTTGTACGTAATTTGAAGTCCTTCTGGAGACGCTCCCTGTTTGCTGTCCCTTTATTTTGCCCCCCCCCCCCCCAGCCCGGGAGATTCTTCACCCTAAGGGGATAGGATACCCCTTTAAGTATGAATTAAATTGTATGCAATATATATATGTTTGGTACATATGTCTATAGAGACCCTATGAATTTTGTTATGACATATACGGTATTTATATTTATGTGTGTGATTCATAGATAATAATTATGTAAAAGGCACCTATCATATGGAAAAGGACGAAGTGGCCATGACCGCAAAATGCGCTGACATTTCAATTTATGACAACTGCCACTGCAGTTTTATGTATATTTATACTGCATCTGGATTTTTCTCCCCCAACCTTGTTTTTAAGATATTGTGATAAAATATGATACTTTTTAACAATTTGGTGTGATGTAGAGTTATAATACTGGCAGCCAGGTCATCCTTGAACGCTCTTCATATCATTTCTGATCTGGTGGTATTAACTGCATTTACCTAGTAAAGATAGTCCTAACTTGTAATAACAACAGTCCCAGTTTTTCCTATGTTTTAGAAATATGTGAGGGGTAGGTACTGTTGTATTTGTTGATTATGTACATAAGACGTTGATTATCATTACTTTTGTATATTTACAGATGCGCATAAAGTGGTGGCTTTTCCTGAAGCAGCAGACCTTGACCTAGCACAATGTAGTCTGCATTTTTAAAGTGTACAGTGTATATAATCTTTATGGATGCTTATGCTAAGAATGCAATGACTTTAGGGGCTTTTTAACTTACATTGTTTTATATATATATAATTGCTGTGACATCTTTAAAATCCTGTTTAGTTATTTTAGGGTTTTTTCTGATTGTACCAGTTTTATCCCACTGGCCAGTAATTTATGAAAAAAAAAGGAAAAATGTTGGCCATAAAAGTTGGGACCCCTGAAGAAAGCACAACAGTTCCCTGCAGATAATTTGAGCAATGTTAGTCTCTTACCAGATCCAGGGAGCCCTCCTCAGAGAGGGATAGAAACGGCTGTGATGTGTCTCTTTGAATCCTACTGAGACAGCCCCTCTTTTCCTTCCTCACAAGCAGTAGGAGTTCTCTCCAATTCAGTTTGATTTCATCAGTCATCCAAACCACACCTCACATCCTTCCGGGGAGAAAGTTCTTGGTCTCTTTGCTTTTCTGAGTTCTCACACGATTGTGGTCAGCTATGTCAGGGATCAATTCAACTAGCAACAGCAGCCCAGTCTTTTCCCCACACACCTTGCTTTAAGGAAGTCCTCTCCCCTTTCCTCACCAGCCCAAAGAACCACACTACTTGCTCTGTTGCATCAGCAAATCACCTTCAGGATTGAATCGGACCCAGTCAAGGTGGCTGCCCCCTGCACTGGAGACATTCCATGAATGAGCATTACAAAGTGGTCCCCTCAATGATGGCTGCTGCACTTCTGTATTAATGAATAGTCAGTTTTACCCTGTCCACGTAGAAGGATAATACAGCAGTAACAAAGGACGCAGTTCCACAGCAGTTATTAGCTACAGTCTAGGTTACATTTTCTTTAGTGTGTTGAATTACATGCTGTTTTTTTATATGCCTTTGGTAGTTGCAGACACAGTTGTTAGCTGACATCACTCCAGGATGGGGAAAAATCCCAATTTTACAGTTAGAATCCACCCAGATGCCTGGAACAGAAGATAGCTCAGCCTATCAGCTGCACTGGGAGACTGAGCCAGCCGCTATCTCCTTAGCCCGATGCTCAAGTAAGTGCTGGGGTGGCAGAGCAGAGAGCCGCTGACTAACATTCACCGCTCTTTGCTCTGATCGGAGGGGAGAACTGATCAATCAGCAGTCTTTAATTCTCAGTGCAGAGGCAGTGGGGGACAGATTCAGCATTTACCTAGGTGAGTATAATTTTTTTTTAGTAAACCCTGAATTACTCTTTTAAGGAGGGCAAGTGCTATGTGCCCTGGGGGCTTTAACAAGCATTGACTGAACTAAGAGTAAAGTTTCCATACAGAAACTCCAGGGGTTTACCATACAAAAAGGGATAAAGTAATCAGATGTGCTTTTGACCACCCATTTTAATTTGATATTAGAAATAAATATCAATCAAGTTGATAATTTTCTTTGGGTTTTCAGCATTTATCTGCAAGCAGCAGAGGTGCAAAGGAGGCATGAAAAACCCAAAATAAAGAGAAAATGGTTATAGGGGAGTGCAGGTTTTCCTTAAAGCTGTATTAAATCCACATTTTAAACATATATTATATAGCAGCTTACCATTTCTTAGATGTGGTTTCTGGATAAGTTTTTCTTTTTTTTTTCCTTGTTGATCCAGCCAGTAAGGCTGTTATTTTTCAACTTCCTTTAACAGACCAAGCTGTCCAGCTAAAGTGGCAGTTAGAACAAACCATTTAACACCGACAAGGGTGCTTTAAGGGGCCCAAAGTGTCAATATTTTGTGTGGCCAAAATTATTTTCCAGCACTGCCTTAACCCTCTTGGGCATTGAGTTTACCAGAGCTTCACATGTTGCCACTGGAGTCCTCTTCCACTCCTCCATGATGACATCATTGAGCTGGTGGATGTTAGAGACCTTGCACTCCTCCACCTTCCATTTGAGGATGCCCCACAGATGCTCAATAGGGTTTAGGTCTGGAGACATGCTTGGCCAGTCCATCACCTTTACCCTCAGCTTCTTTAGCAAGGCAGTGGTCGTCTTAGAGGTGTGTTTGGGGCCGTTATCATGTTGAAATACTGCCCTGCGGCCCAGTCTCCAAAGGGAGGGGATCATGCTCTGCTTCAGTATGTCACAGTACATGTTGGCATTCATGGTTTCCTCAATGAACTGTAGCTCCCCAGTGCCTCCAGCATTTATGCAGCCCCAGACCATGACACTCCTACCACCATGCTTGAATGTAGGCAAGACACACTTGTCTTTGTACTCCTCACCTGGTTGCCGCCACACACGCTTGATGTCATCTGAACCAAATAAGTTTATCTTTATCTTATCTGTTTGCAGGCTTTCTTGTGCATCATCTTTAGAATAGGCTTCCTTCTGGGATGACAGCCATGCAGACCCATTTGATGCAGTGTGCAGTGTATGATCTGAGCACTGACAGGCTGACCCCCCACCCCTTCAACCTCTGCAGCAATGCTGGCAGCACTCATATGTTTATTTCCAAAAGACAACCTCTGGATATGACGATGAGCATGTGCACGCAACTTCTTTGGTCGACCATGGCGAGGCCTGTTCTGAGTGGAACCTGTCCTGTTAAACCGCTGTACGGTCTTGGCCACCATGCTGATGCTCAGTTTCAGGGTCTTGGCAATCTTCTTATAGCCTAGGCCATCTTTATGTAGAGCAATAATTATTTTTTTCAGATCCTTAGCGAGTTCTTTGCCATGGAGGTGACATGTTGAACTTCCAGTGACCAGTATGAGAGAGTAAGAGCGATAACACCAAATTTAATACACCTGCTCCCCATTCACACCTGAGACCTTATAACGCTAACGAGTCACGTGACGCCTGGGAGGGAAAAATTGATAATTGTGCCCAATTTGGACATTTTCTCCTAGGGGTGTACTCACTTTTGTTACCAGCAGTTTAGACATTAATGGCTGTGTTGAATTATTTTGAGGGGACAACAAATTTACACTGTTATAAAAGCTGCACACTCACTACTTTACATTGTAGCAAAGTGTAATTTCTTCAGTGTTGTCACATGAAAAGGTATAATAAAATATTTACAAAAATGTGGGGGGTGTACTCACTTTTGTGAGATACTGTATGCAAAACCTTTAACCTTAAAAGGAACAAAAAAGTTGCTGTAAGTGCATAAAAATGCATCTAACACTACCCTGTTGTCAGTACTGCACTCCAAATATGTCTCTGTTGCACTGCCATCTACAGTGGAGCAACCATAAGACAGGAAGTGTGTTACTGGCTGGATCTCCAGTTGAAGGTAAAGGGGAAAGTAAAGCCTGAAAAAAAAAAAATAATTCAGCCAATATATAAAGCCAATATATGCATTTTTGTTTTTGGGTTTGATACAGCTTTAAGTATAAGTCAGAGATGTACCTCTATTAATTTGGGCCAATGGAAAAAAAAACAGCATTGCTGTGGGTAGGGCAAGGTGAAGTAAGTTAAACTGTTGCATATCTTGGACTGATTCATTCTTCTGTGCACAGGGAGGGGTACCGTGGCTGAAATTGTAATTTTGGGTACACTAGAAGTCTCTCCGAGTAAAATGTTATGTGTGGGAGCTCCTGGAAACACAAGAAATGATTACCCGAGGCACATTCTCACTGGTGTACCTAATGCACCCTCAGTATTTTGGCTATGACTTCAATGTTAAAACCGTAAACTTTAGCAAGTAGAAGACAAAGTAAACTTTAGCAAGTAGACACTTTCCAGTGACAGTTAATGTGGGAAACATTCTATACTTACTGACGATAAGACAGATTACAAGGCAAAACATGATGCCAAAAAAGTAAATGTAATTTATTTTTGCTGGGAACCTCTAAGGGTTTCTTTCAGATCACGAAAGCATTACACATTATGTAAAACTTTGCAAAATCTAATTTTCTTCATACACCTGTGGACAAAGATTTGCATCAACATACATATTAATAACCACTTAAACTGCGAAAAGGGAAAAGATGCAGTAATATTTGCTTTTCAGAAATTAAAAAGACTACGTACTGATTATTAACCAAACAAAATACCTCTGCCGGTGTTACTGTTAACATTTTGTTTCTTTTTATTTTCTTATCTACATTCCTTAATATACAATATAATTCTTGTATCATTTGGAAAGAAAAGGCCTATAAATGTGCATACACTTATAGTGCCTAGGCCAGTGGTAGGCAACCTTGGAACAGTGGAGAGATCAAAGGTCACCAGCCCATAACACACTTTTTTTTTTAGGAGATAACCTAGCATGGCCCCATTAAAAAGGAAGGTTTGAAAAGTTTAGGGGGCAGTAGTAAGTATTGCTGAGTTCAGAGGTCAGTAGTATTTAACAAGGAGCGCAGAAGTCAGTAATATATAATGCAGCATTCGGAGGTCAGTACTATATATGCACAGTCTAGGGGTCAGGGGTAAGTAGTATGTAACTCAGGTGGTCCGGAGTAATGCAGAGCACAGGAATAAGTAGTGCACAGTTCATAGGTCAGTAGAATGTGAACCAGAATTCAGAAGTAAGTAGTAACACAGAGGTAAGGGTCAGTGGAATGTAACAAACAGTGCAGAGGACAGTGGTGTGTAAGCGCCTGTTCACACTGGAGTAGTGATTGGTATTTTTACACACTGAAAGAATGCTATTCACTGCTAGGGCCCATAACACATAGAAAACAGCTGTTTTCTATGTGCCCCCTTCTCGCTGCAACACAGCCCATAGGTGCAGTGCAGTAAGGTGTAATAAAATGCAGACATGCTGCATATCGCACCTCACTGGATGGCACCGCATAGCAGGTGAAACGTACTGCGCTGCTGTGTGGTGACATGAATATAGTGAAATAAAAACAGGGAACCATAAAACATGCATCACACAACTCCCTGGTGTACATCACTGCAGCCCAAAATTGACTTCTGCCCGCTCACTAAAACACTCTGATTTAGTGCGCGGGCAAGTATGGATGGGCCCTCAGCCTTGGTTCACACTACTGCATGATGTGTGTAGCTACCTGCGAGAAACATGAAAGAATTCTCTGACCTTTCTGGAAAATTGCCCAGAACCACAGGGTGCTGGGCACCATGTGTTTTGATGTGTGTGTGAAAACGCATGCAGTTTACGATGTGTGGGGGTGCCATTAAGAATTATTGGCACCCTTGCGTGTCCTCTAAAGAGCAGCGCATTTCCATGCGTGTCAGGAACCCACACAACTTTGTGCGCATTCCTAACATGAAAAGATGTGACCCAAGAATAACCCAAGGCAGCCTGTTTTTTTTAATTACAGCCCTAGCCATTTACAAATTCCCTCTCTTAGGCAACTGCCGCCATATTACAATTTTTTTTTTTGATATCTCTGGCATTGTAAGCAGCAGCCTTTTATAACACTGCCAGCCCAGCATTAAGGACCTGTCATTAGCCTGCCGCCTCCTGGGCACTGACCCCCTGAAGTTACCTATTTTGCAGCACCTCTCTCCTTGGTCTTTGCTGAGGCTGCTTTAACATAGAATCAGCTCCGGGATCTGCTAGGCTGGCCGGGTGGGGACTCTGCTCCCTGATTGGTCCTGTTCCCGTCTGGCCCACCCCTTACCCAGTACTTGCCTTGGCTGTAATGTAAAATGCCCCTGTGAGCTGAGATGTGGCAGGAGCGGCGGCACGATTGTGGTCCACCTGTCAGACTGTTGCCGACCCGAGGCCTAGGCTATAGCGTACATGTAAGGTACCATTTAGGCTTAACTCTTACCTAAGACAACCCATTGTGGCTAAAATAGAAATGAAAGGCAAAATATTTGTCTATCCTGTATGTGTGTGTGTGTGTGTGTGTATATATATATATATATATATATATATATATACTGGGCGTATAAGATGACCCCCTAATTTTCCAGCTAAAACGTTGGTTTTGGGATACACTCGCCATATAAGAAGACCCCTTTCCGACTAGTTTATCTAGTAGCGTCGGTAACATACTGAAACAGCAATAATAAGTCTGTGCAACTTGATCACCACTGTGACAGTACCTTGTAAAGCGGTAGAATGTTAACCAGGTTTGTGAAGCAATGCTGCAGTGGTAAATACATCATGTGCACGGCAAAATCCACTGTAGGGGAGAACCAATGTGTGCAGAGCCAGAAGCTCCAGTGGTGGATAACAAGATGGCCGTGGAAGGAAGAGGAGCGGAAAGGGTAGCTGGAACAACCGCTGACAGGAACAGGCATGATTATGTCCAAACGAGATGGTTCCGATCAGCGCATTCGGTAACATACTGTATACATTATACATACAGTATACCGCGCTGAGCCAATCACGGCGAGCGATGTATTCTATTAATGAATACAAAGCCTGCTCGGATTGGCTTTGAGCGTCAGAGAGGCACTGGCTGATGATGTTACAACCTCTGCCAATGCGAGCAGGCTTTGTATTCATTAATAGAATGCGTTGCTCGCTGTGATTGGCAGAGGTTGGAACATCGTCAGCCCGCTCCTCTCTGACTCTCTAAGCCAATCCGAGCAGGCTTTGTATTCATTAATAGAATACATCGCTGGCCATGATTTGGTTCAAGCTTACAGTATTACCGCACATCCATCGGGCGGACATTTATACCGGCATATAAGACTACCCCCGATTTTTGGGGGATATTTTCAAGTCTAAAAGGTCGTCTTATTCGCTGGAAAATATGGTGTATCTATATACAGTACCTTAAAAAGTATTAATATTTTCCACATTTTGTCATGTTACAATCCAAAACGTAAATGTATTTTATTGGGATTTTATGTGATTTTTTTAGGTCTGGACTTTGACTGGGCCATTCTAATAGGTGGATATGCTTTGATCTAAACCAGAGGTCTCCAAACTGTGGCCCGAGGGCCGGACGCGGCCCTTTGCTTGCCTTCATCCGGCCCTTGGGGCACTATCCCTGCCACTGATACCAGACACTATTTTGCCAACTGACACCAACAATGGAGCACCATTTCTCCCACTGACACCACTAATGAAGCACTATTCCTCCCTATGATACCAATGATGAGGCACTATTCTTCCCATTAATGCCAGATGTTTACTACCACTGATGCCAGGAAAATTTCCACTCCCGCTGGCCAAAGTCCGGCCCTCCTAGAGTCTGAAGGACAATAAACCGGCTCTTTGTTTAGAATGTTTGGAAACCCCTGATCTAAACCATTCCATTGTAGGCTGTACGTTTAGGGTCGTTATTCTGCTGGAAGGTGAACCTCCGCCCCAGTCTCAAGTCTTCTGCAGACTCTAACTGATTTTCTTCTACGATCGCCCTGTATTTGGCTCCATCATCGTTACATAGCTGCATAGTTAGGCAGGTTGAAAAAAGACACAAGTTCATCTAGTTCCATCTTCCCATCCATCTATTCATCAACTCTGACCAGCTTCATTGTCCCTGCTGAAGAAAAGCATCCCCACAACATGTTGCCACCACCATGTTTCACAGTGGGGATTGTGTGTTCAGGGTGATATGCAGTGTTATGACATCAGCTCGAACCCTTATCAGCTTGACCGCCAATCCATTGAGTGTACCTTGTGAAGGATACAATTTAAGATGCAAACATAATTAAGCATATGTATTATTGATGGGAAAGTCTGAACAAGTCCTAACTAGCTAGCTACTGCCATGGTTTCTTTAGAGGTCTACAAGTGTATAATGTAGGCGTAGCCCCAGGGTAGATGGGACTTCGTCGCTCGGTGTAGGTGGGGTGCAGCACAGTGTGGCGGCAATAAAACACACAGTCCAAGTGCGATGAAAGAACTTGTATTGAAATAATGAAACAACAGTTTCCAATAAGACCAGTGTGAAGAAAACCCAACTGGGAACACTCACAGGTCCAACAGCATGCAGAGAGCAGGTTATAGCCAAACTGAAAGCTCCTGTTAGGGGGGGGCAGAGTGTGGCCTGCCCGTCTCGAGGCCAAGCGGCAAAATGTTCAGAAAAGTTGCATGCCCTATGCTTTACCTTCTCCGGAACCTTCCTCTGCCGCTAGATCTGTACCTAACAGGTGGGGTATCTGTCCCTGCTCTACGCACTCAAAAAATGCACGCCAAGCATGGGAGTCTGACCCAAAATGGCTGCTAGAGTCATATGGGGTGGCAGCATCCAATCAGATAGCTTCCCCAGTGACCCAGGAAACCATAGAGGAACCATGCTCCTCTAGACTTCCTCTCCAAGTGCAGTGCCGCTGCGGAAGAGCGCCACCTGTAGTGGAGAAAGTAGACTGCACCTGCCTACAAGTGGACCAACAGACCAGTTCTGGTCAAATGTGTTAAATGGTTTTAGTTTAGCGTACAGAACTTATACCAGCATAGCACCTGGCTTGGGAACAAGGATACATTTAAATAAGTGCAATCCGTGTGTCACTTATATATCTACTGACCTCTATAGTTATATTAAATTTTTTCTTCTAGTTCTTCTTTTTCTGGTATTTATAAATAAATATGTGTGGATGGTCTGTTTTAAAGCATATCTAAATCCCAAAAATAAAATGTAATATTCTGCAACTTACCAATCCTTAGATGTAACGGTATGTTTTTCCTTCATTTTTAGCTGGTGATCCTGTCAATGACATGCTTCTAATCCAAGGGTGACCACACTTACTCACTGTACTAAATTTGTGGAGGAGTATCGTTGTCACTCTAGACTGCTCTCCTGATATTGACTGCGAACACCTCCCTCTCCTTATCTCTATCCATAGAGGGAAGTATTTTCTAGTTTACAGAAGATAATGCTGATGGAAAAGTTGATAACGTTGTTTGAGATTTTAACTCTGTTCACAGAATGTTACTAGGACACATGATTTTTATTAGGAACAACATTTTTTTTTGCACTTTCAGGAAATGTATTAAGCTTGAAAAACGAATGCAGCCACTACATCTAAGGATAGTAAGCTGCAATATACTACATTTTGTCAAACTTACCTGCTCTGTGCATTGGTTTTGCACAGGGCAGCCCCGTTCCTCTTCTTCTCTGGTTCCTTGCCAGCGCTCCTGGCCCCTCCTTCCTGTCTAGTGCCCCCACAGCAAGCAACTTGCTATGGGGGCACCCGAGCCGAGCCGCAGCTCCATGTATCCATTCAGACATGGAGGTGTGGTTTGGCCCTGCCCCCTTTCTCTCCTGATTGGCTAACCGACTTTGAGTGACAGCAGCGGGAGCCAATGGCACTGCTGCTGTGTCTCAGCCAATCAGGAGGGAGAGTCCCGGACGGCTGAGTCACTCCTGCAACATCGCTGGATAAAGATGCGGCTCAGGTAAATATTAGGGGGGCTGCTGTACACAGAAGGCTTTTTAAAGGGGTTGTAAAGGTTTGTGTTTTTTCACCTTAATGCATCCTATGCATTAAGGTGAAAAAACACCTGGCAATCACGGGCCCCCCAGCCCCCCCGTTTTATTTACCTGAGCCAGTTCACCTGCTTGGCTCGTCCCCGGCGTCCTCTTCTCCAAAGAGCTGCGCTGATATCAATCAAATCCAATGACGCGGCCGCGGGGGGGCGGGACCGAGTTATACACTCGGCGTCTATGGACGCAGAGTGTATGACACGGGAGTGTGCCCGCAAGGAAACCCCCTCTGGAGAGAGCTTCCCAGAGGGGGTTAGCTATTGCGGGGAGGAGCCGAGAGAGCCGCCGTGGGACCCCAGAAGAGGACGATCAGGGCCACTCTGTGCAAAACAAACCGCACAGTGGAGGTAAGTATGACATGTTTGTTATTTAAAAAAAAATAATAATAACCTTTAGTACCACTTTTACTTAATGCATAGAATGCATTAAGATAATAAAAAAAACTTCTGCCTATACAATCACTTTCAAAGTAAAACTAGACCTTGCCACTTTAAAAAAATATTTGCTGCAGCACTTATACAGTAAGTGCATCAGCATTTACATTGTTTTCTTAGTTCCCCCACAAAGTCCTTCAAATACTTGTTGATCCTAAAGCCTCGTACACACGGTCAGACTTCCATCGGACTTTTCCGTGGATTTTTGTCCGAACGGAGTTGGTCGGGAACACCCATAGCATACACACGCTCGGACTTTTCTGAAAATGTTCCCAAAACTTTTTGCAACATCACGTGGTTTTTCTGCTCTTTTCTGCTCTTTACCGCCACCCTTTGGTCAACTTCTGCTATTGCTGGTTGATTTTAACATTAGTTGTTTTGTCCATCGGACAAAAGTCCTATGGTTTTCTGTACACACGGTAGGACTTTGCTCCATCGGACTTTTGTTGGGCAAAAGTTTGTCCGTTTGCAGACCCAACTTTTGTCCGATGAAAACAAAACCAAACGAAAAAAAGTTTGTCCGATGGAGCGTACACACGGTCGGATTGTTGGTCCAACTTGCTTAAAACAAAGTTTGTTGGGTAAAAGTCCGACCGTGTGTACGGGGCTTATCAGTGAAGTCCACCTAATAGAATGCTTCCTGTGATGGTGTGGCAAAGGGATTAAAAAGGATTTCCGAAAGAAGTCTTGGTCAGTGAAGGTACAATACATTTTTATTTCTTTTTTCGGCTTAGTGCATTACCTAGTAAATGGATTTACAACTTGTTTAGACTGTCATTAATGATCCTTTAGTTGTACTTGAAGTAAAAGGCCAATGCAAAAGCTGACCATTTGGTCTGAAATATTTGTATAAATAATATCAAAGTTTGTTGGAAAGCAAATAAATGTAATTGGATACATTGGTTAATTAAAATCCGTAAAACGACAATGTTTGCCCAATTCTGTGGCAGATGGCAATGCAGTCATTAGTGCAAACTAGGGATGAGCTCGGTGTTCGAGTCGAACATACGTTCGTCTCGAACATCGGCTGTTCGATCGTTCGCCGAACAACGAACGATTTGGGCCGTTCGCGCCTAATTCGCGGCCCACAATGCACTACGCCATCGCAGTGTCATCCAGGCGCTGTGATTGGCCAAGCATGCACTGTGACCCCGCATGCTTGGCCAATCACAGCGCCGGCAGCGAGGAGAGCAATGATTGGCCACAGGCAGGATGCCTGTGGCCAATTATTGCTGAGGGTGTTTAGTACACGCCCCACACTATAAAAGGCCGCCAGCACGGCGGCCTAGTGTAGTGTGTTCCGGAGCAGGGAAAGAGAAGCATAGGCAGGGACAGTGACATTTTTTTTTCTTGCTTAACCTGGATTCCTTTAGTTTAGGGAAAGAGAAGGATAGGTAGGGAGAGTGTCAGTCTGTTTTACTGTGCTAAACCTTGTTTGTAGGGACAGGGAAGGACAGTGAGGGAAATTCTCATTGTGCTATACTGTGCTAAAGCATTCCTCATCAACCATCTTTAAAAAAAAATTTTTATGGGGACAGAAAACTATAGGTAGGGAGAGTGTCAGTGTGTTTTACTGTGCTAAACCTTGTTTGTAGGGACAGGGAAGGACAGTGAGGGAAATTCTCATTGTGCTATACTGTGCTAAAGCATTCCTCATCAACCATCTTTAAAAAAAAATTTTTATAGGGACAGAAAACTATAGGTAGGGAGAGTGTCAGTGTGTTTTACTGTGCTAAACCTTGTTTGTAGGGACAGGGAAGGACAGTGAGGGAAATTCTCATTGTGCTATACTGTGCTAAAGCATTCCTCATCAACCATCTTTAAAAAAACATTTTTTATAGGGACAGAAAACTATAGGTAGGGAGAGTGTCAGTGTGTTTTACTGTGCTAAACCTTGTTTGTAGGGACAGGGAAGGACAGTGAGGGAAATTCTCATTGTACTGTACTGTGCTAAAGCATTCCTCATCAACCATCTTTAAAAAAAAAATTTTTATAGGGACAGAAAACTATAGGTAGGGAGAGTGTCAGTGTGTTTTACTGTGCTAAACCTTGTTTGTAGGGACAGGGAAGGACAGTGAGGGAAATTCTCATGTGCTATACTGTGCTAAAGCATTCCTCATCAACCATCTTTAAAAAAAAAAAAAATTATAGGGACAGAAAACTATAGGTAGGGAGAGTGTCAGTGTGTTTTACTGTGCTAAACCTTGTTTGTAGGGACAGGGAAGGACAGTGAGGGAAATTCTCATTGTGCTATACTGTGCTAAAGCATTCCTCATCAACCATCTTTAAAAAAAAAAAAATTATAGGGACAGAAAACTATAGGTAGGGAGAGTGTCAGTGTGTTTTACTGTGCTAAACCTTGTTTGTAGGGACAGGGAAGGACAGTGAGGGAAATTCTCATTGTGCTATACTGTGCTAAAGCATTCCTCATCAACCATCTTTAAAAAAAAAATGTTTTATAGGGACAGAAAACTATAGGTAGGGAGAGTGTCAGTGTGTTTTACTGTGCTAAACCTTGTTTGTAGGGACAGGGAAGGACAGTGAGGGAAATTCTCATTGTGCTATACTGTGCTAAAGCATTCCTCATCAACCATCTTTAAAAAAACAAATTTTTTATAGGGACAGAAAACTATAGGTAGGGAGAGTGTCAGTGTGTTTTACTGTGCTAAACCTTGTTTGTAGGGACAGGGAAGGACAGTCAGGGAAATTCTCATTGTGCTATACTGTGCTAAAGCATTCCTCATCAACCATCTTTAAAAAAAAAAATTATAGGGACAGAAAACTATAGGTAGGGAGAGTGTCAGTGTGTTTTACTGTGCTAAACCTTGTTTGTAGGGACAGGGAAGGACAGTGAGGGAAATTCTCATTGTGCTATACTGTGCTAAAGCATTCCTCATCAACCATCTTTAAAAAAAAAAAATTTTATAGGGACAGAAAACTATAGGTAGGGAGAGTGTCAGTGTGTTTTACTGTGCTAAACCTTGTTTGTAGGGACAGGGAAGGACAGTGAGGGAAATTCTCATTGTGCTATACTGTGCTAAAGCATTCCTCATCAACCATCTTTAAAAAAAAAAATTTTATAGGGACAGAAAACTATAGGTAGGGAGAGTGTCAGTGTGTTTTACTGTGCTAAACCTTGTTTGTAGGGACAGGGAAGGACAGTGAGGGAAATTCTCATTGTGCTATACTGTGCTAAAGCATTCCTCATCAACCATCTTTAAAAAAAAAAAATTATATAGGGACAGAAAACTATAGGTAGGGAGAGTGTCAGTGTGTTTTACTGTGCTAAACCTTGTTTGTAGGGACAGGGAAGGACAGTGAGGGAAATTCTCATTGTGCTATACTGTGCTAAAGCATTCCTCATCAACCATCTTTAAAAAAAAAAAATTATAGGGACAGAAAACTATAGGTAGGGAGAGTGTCAGTGTGTTTTACTGTGCTAAACCTTGTTTGTAGGGACAGGGAAGGACAGTGAGGGAAATTCTCATTGTGCTATACTGTGCTAAAGCATTCCTCATCAACCATCTTTAAAAAAAAAATTTTTTATAGGGACAGAAAACTATAGGTAGGGAGAGTGTCAGTGTGTTTTACTGTGCTAAACCTTGTTTGTAGGGACAGGGAAGGACAGTGAGGGAAATTCTCATTGTGCTATACTGTGCTAAAGCATTCCTCATCAACCATCTTTAAAAAAACATTTTTTATAGGGACAGAAAACTATAGGTAGGGAGAGTGTCAGTGTGTTTTACTGTGCTAAACCTTGTTTGTAGGGACAGGGAAGGACAGTGAGGGAAATTCTCATTGTGCTATACTGTGCTAAAGCATTCCTCATCAACCATCTTTAAAAAAACATTTTTTATAGGGACAGAAAACTATAGGTAGGGAGAGTGTCAGTGTGTTTTACTGTGCTAAACCTTGTTTGTAGGGACAGGGAAGGACAGTGAGGGAAATTCTCATTGTGCTATACTGTGCTAAAGCATTCCTCATCAACCATCTTTAAAAAATATATATATATAGGGACAGAAAACTATAGGTAGGGAGAGTGTCAGTGTGTTTTACTGTGCTAAACCTTGTTTGTAGGGACAGGGGAGGACAGTGAGGGAAATTCTCATTGTGCTATACTGTGCTAAAGCATTCCTCATCAACCATCTTTTAAAAAAAATTTTTTTATAGGGACAGAAAACTATAGGTAGGGAGAGTGTCAGTGTGTTTTGCTGTGCTAAACCTTGTTTGTAGGGACAGGGAAGGACAGTGAGGGAAATTCTCATTGTGCTATACTGTGCTAAAGCATTCCTCATCAACCATCTTTAAAAAAACATTTTTTATAGGGACAGAAAACTATAGGTAGGGAGAGTGTCAGTGTGTTTTTACTGTGCTAAACCTTGTTTGTAGGGACAGGGAAGGACAGTGAGGGAAATTCTCATTGTGCTATACTGTGCTAAAGCATTCCTCATCAACCATCTTTAAAAAAACATTTTTTATAGGGACAGAAAACTATAGGTAGGGAGAGTGTCAGTGTGTTTTACTGTGCTAAACCTTGTTTGTAGAGACAGGGAAGGACAGTGAGGGAAATTCTCATTGTGCTATACTGTGCTAAAGCATTCCTCATCAACCATCTTTAAAAAAAAAATTTATAGGGACAGAAAACTATAGGTAGGGAGAGTGTCAGTGTGTTTTACTGTGCTAAACCTTGTTTGTAGGGACAGGGAAGGACAGTGAGGGAAATTCTCATTGTGCTATACTGTGCTAAAGCATTCCTCATCAACCATCTTTAAAAAAAAAAAAATTATAGGGACAGAAAACTATAGGTAGGGAGAGTGTCAGTGTGTTTTACTGTGCTAAACCTTGTTTGTAGGGACAGGGAAGGACAGTGAGGGAAATTCTCATTGTGCTTACTGTGCTAAAGCATTCCTCATCAACCATCTTTAAAAAAAAAAAAATTATAGGGACAGAAAACTATAGGTAGGGAGAGTGTCAGTGTGTTTCACTGTGCTAAACCTTGTTTGTAGGGACAGGGAAGGACAGTGAGGGAAATTCTCATTGTGCTATACTGTGCTAAAGCATTCCTCATCAACCATCTTTGAAATCCTTGTTTTTTGGACAGTCAGGGAAATTGTCATTGTGCTATTCTGTGCGAAAGCAATCATCCTCAACCATATTTAGAAATCCTTAAGTAAAGGGACAGAGAAGGACACCTGAAGGTAGCCCTTATTGCTTTTTTTCCCATCTCCCTGCAGGCCATCCATTAGAATGTCTGGAAGGCAAACAAGGAGAGGCAGACAGTCAGGAGGCAATAAAAGAGGGCAAGCAGGCTCTGTGTCTGGGGGCAACAGTGCTGGTCGTGGACGCGGTGCATTGTCATCAGCACATGGCCATGGGCATGGGACACGCTTGTCCTTCTTTTCGGCAGCTGGACATGTTGAGCCACATCATGCCGAAGACTTGGTAGAGTGGATGACCAAGCCCTCCTCCTCCTCCTCCTCATCCTCTCTCACCCAGGCTCAGGGTACTGGCAAAGCAGCTGCCAAAGCGTCCTCTTCCCTGGTATCAATGTCAGACTCATCATCAGTCACTCCTTCCCTAGACCCACCATGTCCTCCTCCTGAGGAGTCCCCCGAACTGTTTGAGCACAGTGTTGGGTACATGCTCCAGGAGGATGCCCAGCGTTTCGAAGGGTCTGATGATGAAACCCAGCTAGAGGAAGGCAGTAGCGTGAGAGCAGACAGAGGGGATGCTCAAGAAGGACACCAATCTGGCAGTCATGTTCCAGCAGCTGCAGCATACTGCCAGATTGGCTCCAGTGATGAGGAGGGAGGGGATGATGAGGTCACTGACTCCACGTGGGTGCCTAATAGGAGAGAGGAGGAGGAGGAGGATGAGGAGGAGGCACATCTCCAACGAGGCAGGATGCCCTTTGGTGGCCAGCGTAAGGGCAGTACACCGACGGAATCACACCGCAGAGCTCCGCCTGTGCAGGGCGCTGCCTCTGCCCGTCATTCAAAAAGTTCTTTGGTGTGGGCCTTTTTTGAGGCTAGTGCATCAGATCGCACAGCTGCTGTTTGCAACATATGTCTCAAGCGTATATCGCGTGGCCAAAACATCAGCCGCTTGGGTACCACATGCCTGACCAGACATATGTTGACCTGCCATGCAGCTCGTTGGCAAGCCTACCTCAAAGACCCACACCAAAGAATAAAGCGGACCTCTCCTTGCACCGCATCAGCTGGGATCTCCAACCCCACTATAACTTCAGTCCTCTCTGAAACATGCACTGAGAGGAATGAAGGTGTAGAATTAGGTGTGTCACAGCCAAGTACTTGCGGCCACTCTGCTAGCAGTACACCGACGTCCGATTCTAGCAGGCAAATTTCCCTGCCCCAGCTGCTGGACCGTCGAAAGAAGTTCACTCCCAGCCATCCACATGCCCAGCGGTTGAATGCTAGCTTGGCTAAATTGCTAGCGCTTCAACTGCTGCCTTTTCAGTTGGTAGACTCGGCCCCCTTCCGTGAGTTTGTGCAATGTGCGGTTCCTCAGTGGCAGGTTCCCAAACGCCACTTTTTCTCACGGAAGGCTATTCCGGCTCTCTACCGGCATGTGGAAGGCAATGTCTTGGCCTCGCTGGACAGGGCGGTCAGCGGTAAGGTGCATATTACCGCTGACTCATGGACCAGCAGGCATTGACAGGGACGTTACCTTTCTTTCACGGCCCATTGGGTCACTCTTTTGGCAGCTGGGAAGGATGCAGGACAAGGTGCAGTAGTGTTGGAGGTTGTTCCACCGCCACGCCTCCAAAATGCTACTACTGGTTGTGACACACCTCTCTCCTCCACCCCCTCCTCTTCTTCTTCCTCCATGGCCTCTTCCTGTGCTTTGTCCTCTGAACCAGCGGTGCTCCGTAGGCGTTCAAGGGGCTACGCAAGTACGCAGGCAAAAAGATGCCATGCCGTGCTTGCGCTGGTGTGTTTGGGGGACAGAAGCCACACTGGGGCAGAGGTCCTGTCTGCTCTGCAGGGCCAGGCCGAGAGGTGGTTGACGCCACGCCAGCTTAAGCCAGGAATGGTGGTTTGCGACAATGGCACCAACCTCCTCTCCGCCCTCCGACAGGGACAACTGACCCATGTGCCCTGTGTGGCTCACGTCCTTAACCTGGTGGTGCAGCGGTTCTTGGGCAGGTACCCAGGCTTACAGGATGTCCTGAGGCAGGCCAGGAAAGTCTGTGTGCATTTCCGCAGATCTTATAATGCCAGTGCTCGCCTGGCTGAGCTGCAAAAGGAGTTGAACCTGCCCAAGAACCGCCTTATATGTGACATGCCCACCAGGTGGAACTCAACGTTGGCCATGCTGCAGTGGCTGCACACGCAGCAGAGGGCCATCAATGAGTACCTGTGCGACTACGGCACCAGGACAGGGTCAGGGGAGCTTGGTTTTTTTTTCTCCACGCCAGTGGGGCATGATCAGGGATGCATGCACTGTCCTGGCACCATTTGAGGAGGCCACGAGGATGGTGAGCAGTGACAGTGCATGCATCAGTGACACTGTACCTCTTGTCCACCTGTTGGAGCACACGCTGCGTGGAATAATGGACAGGGCACTTGAGGCAGAACAGAGGCAGGAAGAGGAGGACTTCCTTGCCTCTCAAGGCCCCCTTTACCCAGACAGTGTTCCTTCTGTCCCACCCATCGCAC
This sequence comes from Rana muscosa, assembly GCA_029206835.1. Lineage (NCBI taxonomy): Eukaryota > Metazoa > Chordata > Amphibia > Anura > Ranidae > Rana > Rana muscosa. Next base: position 301,096,929 of record CM055116.1, read on the forward strand.
AGGAAGAGGACGAGGACGAGGAGGAGGAGGAGGAGGAGGAGGATTGTGTCAGCATGGAGGTGGAGCCTGGCACTCAGCAGCATCAACAGCAGCAGTCTTTTAGGGATGATTTACAGTCCCAAGAAACCCGTGGACTTGTACGTGGCTGGGAGGAGGTGGCTGCGGATCATGTCGTCCTTAGTGACCCAGAGGACTCCGGACCGAATGCCTCAGCTAACCTACGCTGCATGGCCTCCCTGATCCTGCAAAGTCTGCGGAAGGATCCTCGTATTCTTCGGATCAAGGAGAGGGACCATTACTGGCTGGCCACTCTCCTTGATCCACGGTACAAGGGTAAGGTTGCGGACCTTATGTTACCGTCGCAGAGGGAGCAGAGGATGAGACTACTCCGGGAGGCCTTGCAGAAAGGTCTGTGCAACGCGTTCCCAGAGACTGGGAGGTTACAAACTCCTGGTCCTGGACAACAAGTTGCTGAGGCTTCGGCCAGTCAAAGAAGGAGCGGTGGGGAAGGTGGCCGTCTGACCGATGCGTTCAGACAATTCTTTAGTCCGCAGCCCCAAAGTATGATCGGTTCCAGCAACCATCGCCAGCGTCTGATAAACATGGTGCAGGAATATCTAGGGGCAAGGTCAGACTTGGACACCTTCCCCACCGAAAATCCTCTGGCTTACTGGGTCTTGAGGATGGATCACTGGCCAGAGCTTGCACAGTATGCAATTGAGCTACTGGCCTGTCCTGCATCCAGCGTTCTTTCGGAACGCACATTCAGTGCTGCTGGAGGATTTGTCACGGATCACAGGGTGCGCCTGTCCACCGACTCGGTTGATCGACTGACTTTCATCAAGATGAACCAGTCTTGGATCACCACCAGCTACCACACACCTGATGCTGATATAACAGACTAATTGATTTTAACATGTCACATCCCTTCAAGACTGATGCTGAGTGCCTGTGCTGTTATGTTGACTGGCTATCCTCCTCCTCCGAGTCCTCAATGATACGATTGATGATGATAGCTTGGAAGATCATTTTTGTTTATGGGTGCCGCCACCAGTGCCTAACGCCCAATTTTTCAGCCCCTGTTTAACAGGGGCGTGTAATTACAATTTTTGAAGCAATACTTTGCAACAGGGCTCATTGCTGTGCTCCAAGTACAGTATCTGTGAGGGGTTGCAGTGTTGTGCCACCAGTGCCTAAGGCCCAATTTTCTTGTTCATACATCACGGGACACAGAGCAGCATAGTCATTACTATGTGGGTTATATAGAATTACCTTCAGGTGCTGGCACTGGCAACTTCCAAAACAGGAAGTACCCTCCCCTATATAAGCCCCTCCCATCCGGGAGTACCTCAGTTTTTTGCCAGTGTCTAAGGTGTTGGCCAAGGTTAACATGTATTCATCTGGGCTTGTGTACAGGTTCTCTGGGCCTTAGCAAGCTATTCCGGATCCGACCAAAAAAGCTTCATAGCTAAACGGTCGGTACCCGGGCCTTGCAGAGAAGAGCAGGGTTTTGCCTGTAATGCCTCTCTTAGGAGGGCTGGACCCTGGGATCCAGAGCTCTGGTCATACCCAAAACCAAGAGGCTATCTGTGCAGGGTGCTATACAGGTCCAGGGGAGTGGAATCCTTGGGAACCCGGTCCCTGAAGGTCTAGTACAATGCCTGCCGTGAGAGGTGAAGTTTGGGCTTCTGTGGACCAAACAAAGTCCTGCGGCGGGGAAAAGGTAAGTGGGGGCCCCTCAGGAACTTGGTTCTATTGAGGGGACCCCCAAGCCTAATATGTCTTTCTGCCTGTTACCTAAAGGGTATTCCCGCTAATAGCTGTATATGCCTAAGAAATCCTAGAAATGTTTTTTCATAAGGGAAGTTTTAAAAAAACTGTAAACCTGGAAATGTTTTTTCATAAAGGAGGTTTTAAAAAAAAAAAAAAAAAGACAAAGGTGCGGTACCTGTGTTTGTCCACTAGAGGCCGCTGTGGAACGTCTTTTTTCTTGGGACTATTCCTTCCATGGTGAAAGTCCAGGCAGATGAGTGAGCTCTCTATCAGGGAAGCTGCATTCCTCTGTCATGCTGCCAAGTAGTTTCCTTCCATCCCCGAGTCCTGGTGAAACAGGGACCCTGGCTCCTCTCCCTACATGGCGCCAAGAGCGCACGCGTGCACGCGCGCGCGCGCGCACACATGCTTTCCTTTTATAAGGATTAGCTTCAAAAAAGGGGGCGGAGCCTGGCGGATGACGCGCTCTGTGCGCCCAGCGCTTCTGCGCATGTGCGGGCGTCCCAGCAAGATAAAAGGACTCAGTCCACGCTGCTTGCTATGGACACAGAGCATGAAAAGGAGCTGGTAGCATGGTATAGGGGCTTACAGCGGGCGGTTGATACAGGCATCCCCAGAAAGACGCATTAGTAGACACCCACTGATGTACATAGCAGCAAATTGCATTAGACTATTTCAGTAAGGGGTGTATTGCGGCTGGAATACCTCAGCTTTGAACTAAGGAATATGCCGCCTAAAAAACTCCGAGATATACCTCTCAGGAAGTGTAGGGGGTCTCCATCGGGCTCTGAGGATCTGGAGCAGTCATCTGCACCCTCCTCCCCTGAGAAATCAGAGGTTAATACCCATAAGGAACCCCCGGGAGTGCCAGGTACTGCGGCTGTCCTCAGTCCACCTGCTCCTGCATATATAACAGAGGAGGTTTTTTCCTCAACTCTGGAGGGATTGGAGCAGAGATTGGCTGCATTGATCGCTTCTTCTCTACAGGAAAGAAAGCGCGCCAGATCTCCATCACCTCCATTAGAGTGCCTGTTGGCAGAGCAACAGTCCCAGGAAGGGACCGACCTACCTGAAGGGGATCAGGAGGAGGTTAGCTCTGTTTTTGAGGAATCGACAGTAGATGAACCATTTTCAGCATCACAGACTGAAAGATTGTGGGTCCAGACCCTAACTGACATGGTTCGATCTGCATTTAAAATGCCTCTTGTTGAACCATCAACTACTGCTGTCTCCTCATTGGGGTCGCTAAAAGCTCCCCAGGTTAATTGCTCCTTTCCAATACATCCATTATTGGAAGGACTTATATACCAGGACTGGGAACATCCTGATAAACTATTTGTTCCGCCTAAAAGGTTTCCGGTGATCTATCCCATGGAGGAAAAGTTCACCCAGAGATGGAATGTTCCTACGGTGGATGCAGCCATCTCTTCTGTGAACAAATCACTGACATGTCCAGTAGATAATGTTCAAATGTTCAAAGATCCAGTGGATAAAAAATTGGAATCTTTATTAAAATCTGCTTTTTCCACAGCAGGGGCTGTTACACAGCCAGCAGTGGCAGCTATTGGGATCTGCCAAGCTTTAAAGGATCAAATGAAAATGGTCCTGAGGGATTTGCCAGACCAGCAGGCCCAGGCTCTGGCTGATCTGCCTAGAGCATTATGCTTTGCGGTTGACGCCATCAAGGATTCTATCCATCAGGCCTCCCGCCTCACGCTGTCTTTGGTACATATGCGTAGGCTTCTGTGGCTCAAAAACTGGTCTGCTGAAGCTCCCTGTAAGAAGCTCTTAGTTAGCTTCCCATTTCATGGGGAACGCCTTTTTGGCGAAGACCTGGATAAGTATATCCAGAAGATTTCCAGTGGTAAAAGTACTCTCTTACCGAGTAAAAAGAGGTCTAGGGGTCCATCTTTTAAGAGGACTACCTCTCCTATCCCTGCGACGTCTGCTACTAAGCAGTTCCGACGGCCTCCTCGGTCAAACTCAGGAGGTAAAAATCAGGGACAGCCACAGGGTAATAAAAAGCCCTGGATCCGAAGAGGTACTAAACCAGCCTCCAAGTCAAGCCTATGAAGGGCTGCCCCCACTCAAACGGGTGGGGGGAAGACTTCAGTTGTTCGCAGAGACCTGGCGGGAGACGATCAAAGACAGATGGGTGCTCTCCGCAGTAACTCTGGGATACAAGTTGGAGTTAAAAGAGTCTCCTCCGTCCCATTTTATGTGGTCAGGCATGCCAAGAGACCCTCTGAAAAGAGGGTCTCTCCTATTGGCGTTAGAACAACTATTGCTCCAAGGAGTAATTATGGAGGTTCCTATGGAAGAGTGGGGGTTGGGTTTCTACTCAAACCTTTTCACAGTCCCGAAGCCAAACGGGGACATAAGACCCATATTGGACCTAAAGAGTCTAAACAAATTTCTAAACGTCCGGTCTTTCCGGATGGAGTCGATCCGATCGGTCACCGCTGCCCTACAAGGGGAGGAATGGTTAGCCTCGATCGACATCAAAGATGCTTACTTGCATGTTCCCATCTTTCCAGGTCATCAAAAATTCCTACGCTTTGCAGTAGAAGGGCGCCATTTTCAGTTCAGAGCCTTACCATTCGGTCTGGCCACAGCACCACGAGTGTTCACAAAAATTCTGGCCCCACTGTTGGCCGATCTAAGAACACGGGGTGTAACGATAATGGCATACCTAGACGACCTGTTGTTGATGGACCACTCAGTTGCCAAGCTAGAAGTGGTAATTGTCGATACAATCAAGTATCTAGAGTCTCACGGTTGGGTCATCAACCTGGACAAGTCAGCCCTACAGCCAGTGAAAAACCTGGTATATCTAGGGCTACGGCTGGATTCAGACCAGAGGAAGATTTTCTTACCTCTAGACAAGGTATCCTCTTTGAGGGCCTTGGTCCGTCTGCTTTGTGCAAAAAGACAGCCGTCCATACGCCTGTGCATGAGGCTGCTAGGAAAGATGGTAGCATTATTCGAAGCTGTGCCATACGCCCAATTCCACTCAAGGAATTTACAAAGGGCCATATTGTCAGCCTGGAACGGAAAAGTTCAGGCTCTAGACTTCCCGATGGCTTTGTCCCCTTCCGTTCGGAAGAGTCTCTGCTGGTGGTTGATCCCCCAGAATCTCCAGAAGGGAAAACCCTTCAGCCCGATATCTTGGAAGGTGGTCACTACAGATGCCAGCCTTATAGGCTGGGGGGCAGTACTGGAGCAATGGTCTCTCCAGGGCAGATGGTCAAATGTAGTAAAAACCCTGCCCATCAATCTCTTAGAGATACGAGCAGCCCGGTATGCCCTAGTAGCCTGGACATCCAGACTCCAAGGGTCCCCTGTCAGAATTCAATCAGACAATGCCACAGCAGTGGCATATATCAATCATCAGGGAGGCACCAGGAGTCGTGCAGCCCAGAGGGAAGTAAGTCTCACATCCTGGAATGGGCAGAAAAGCATGTCCCATGTATATCAGCTGTCTTCATTCCAGGGGTGGAGAATTGGAAGGCGGACTTTCTGAGTCGCCAACAGTTATGCCCAGGGGAATGGTCCCTTCATCCCGAGGTCTTCCGAGCAATATGTCAGCGGTGGGGAACACCGGATGTAGATCTGCTAGCATCCAGATTCAACGCAAAGGTGGACAGATTTGTCTCCCGGACAAGGGATCCCCTCGCTTGCGGCTCGGATGCTCTGGTGTTCCCTTGGGATCAGTTCAGACTGATATATGCATTCCCTCCGCTACAATTGTTGCCTCGACTCCTTCGCAGAGTCAGGTTGGAGAAGAAGCCGGTGATCCTGGTGGCTCCAGCGTGGCCCCGAAGGGCCTGGTACGCGGAGATCATCAAAATGTCTGTGGGGAGTCCTTGGACCCTTCCACGTCGTCCGGACCTGCTTTCGCAAGGACCGATATACCACCCTTCCTTACTAACTCTAAGTTTAACGGCCTGGCTATTGAATCCCACATCCTAAAGAAGAGAGGTCTCTCTAAACTCTGTGGTATCAACTATAATCAATGCCAGGAAGCCTGTATCCAGGCAGATCTACTATAGAGTTTGGAAGGCGTACATCACTTGGTGCGAGGCCAGAAAATGGCATCCACGTAAGTACGTTATAGGCAGAATTCTGGACTTCCTGCAGTGGGCTGTAGACAGGAAGTTTGCCTTAAGTACTATCAAGGGCCAGGTTTTCGGCCTTGTCAATACTATTTCAAAGGCCCCTGGCTATGCATTCACTTGTCAAATCCTTTATGCAAGGTGTGGCTCGTATTATTCCACCGATTAAGGCTCCCATATGCCCATGGGATCTAAATTTGGTTCTGTCGGTTCTGCAGAAGCAGCCATTTGAACCTTTGCGGCACATTTCCTTGGTTCTACTCACCAGGAAATTGATATTTTTAGTAGCCATATGCTCGGCTAGAAGAGTGTCGGAATTAGCCGCCATGTCCTGTAAAGAGCCATATCTGGTTATCCATAAGGACAGAGTAGTATTACGTCCTCACCCAGCCTTTCTTCCTAAGGTGGTATCGAGGTTTCACTTGAACCAGGATGTGGTTCTTCCTTCTTTTTTCCCCAAACCAAGCTCGGTAGAGGAAAAGTTATTGCATTCTTTGGATGTAGTAAGAGCAGTTAAAGCTTATCTAAAAGCCACTGCTCAGATTCGTAGAACGGATTCTTTGTTTGTTCTGCCGGAAGGCCCCAGAAAGGGTCAGGCAGCATCAAAATCTACTTTAGCCAAGTGGATTCGACAGGTCATAATACAAGCCTATGGCTTGAGAAGTAGACCGCCTCCGTTCAAAGTTAGGGCGCACTCCACGAGAGCAGTTGGAACTTCATGGACAGTGCATCACCAGGCCTCCCTGGCGCAAATTTGTAAGGCCGCAACATGGTCTTCAGTACACACGTTTACTAGGTTCTACCAGGTGGACGTTAGAAGTCAGGAGGATGTCGCCTTTGGGCGCAGTGTGTTGCAGGCCGCAAAAGATCCTCATGCCTGATGGCGCCCAGCTTATGTATGGTGTATCCCCCCCCTCATGTGGCATTGCTTGTAATGTAATGACTATGCTGCTCTGTGTCCCGTGATGTATGAACAAGAAAGTAGGATTTTTAAAACAGCTTACCTGTAAAATCCTTTTCTTGGAGTACATCACGGGACACAGAGCTCCCACCCCTCTTTTGGGGACACGTATTGCTTTGCTACAAAACTGAGGTACTCCCGGATGGGAGGGGCTTATATAGGGGAGGGTACTTCCTGTTTTGGAAGTTGCCAGTGCCAGCACCTGAAGGTAATTCTATATAACCCACATAGTAATGACTATGCTGCTCTGTGTCCCGTGATGTACTCCAAGAAAAGGATTTTACAGGTAAGCTGTTTTAAAAATCCTACTTTTCAGCCCCTGTTCAACAGGGGCATGTAATTGCAATTCTTGATCTAATAATTCACAGCAGGGCCCATTGCTGCACCCACCAAGAGTAACTCTGAGGGCTTACAGTGTTGTGGCAACGCCACCACCACCACCACCACGAAAGGCCCAATTTTTCAGCCCCTGTTCAAAAGGGGCATGTAATTACAATTCTTGATCTAATAATTCACAGCAGGGCCCATTCCTGCACCCACCAAGAGTAACTCTGAGGGCTTACAGTGTTGTGGCAACACCACCACCACCACCACCACGAAAAGCCCAATTTTTCAGCCCCTGTTCAACAGGGGCATGCAATTACAATTCTTGATCTAATAATTCACAGCAGGGCCCATTGCTGCACCCACCAAGAGTAACTGTCAGGGCTTACAGTGTTGTGGCACCAGCACCACCATCAAAGGCCCAATTTTTACTACCACTGTTCAACAATTATATGTAATTACAATTCCTGATATAATAGTTGACAGCAGGGCGTTCCAGCACCAACCAAGAGTAACTGTGAGTGCTTACAGTGTTGTGCCAACACCAACAACTAAGGGGCCTATTTCTGCAGAGTATATACGGCAGGTCCCTACTTTCAAACATCCAACTTACAAACGACTCCTACTTGCAAACGCAAGAAGACAACAGGAAGTGAGAGGAAATCTACCCCTAGGAAGGAAAATTCTCTCCTGTAATAATTAATATGGGAGAAAGGTGTCTCCTCTGTACTGATGCTTTATCACCAATCCTTGTTTCAAGAAAAACACCACATTTCAAAAACAGTTGTCATTGGGACGGAAAGTGAGGTGAAATGTTCTGAACAGGGGCACAGACAGCAAAACAAATGTTACAGGGGTGATAACCCTTACCTATGTTTTCCAAAAAGTTTAAAAATAGATTTTTGGGCTGGAGCTACACTTAAACAATGTACCTGTTCAAAATTACAAACAGATTCTACATAAGAACAAACCTACAGTCCCTGTCTTGTATGCACCGCCTGTATACGGCTGTTCAGAGTATATAGGGCCTTTTTTATTTTATGTGCGGGGTTCCCCTTAATATCCATACAAGACCCAAAGGGGCTGGTAATGGGCTGGGGTGGGGGGGGGGGGTCATGGGGTAGCTATGCCATTTTTCTTAAAGATTTTCATCCATATTACCGGGACCAGACATTACATTAAAGCCGCAAGCAGTTTTAAATGGCTTTTTTTTCCTTTAGAAGTGTCATTTTGTGCAGGGACAGTTCTAAACACGGGAAACACGTGGCACTTCACAGGCATACTTTAGACACCCCCCAGGTACGATATTTAAAGGAATATTTGACTTTTTTTTTTTCACTTTATGCATCATTAAAATGACTGCTCCCGAAAAACGACCGTTTTTAAAACTTCTTTTTGCATTGATACATGTCCCCTGGTGCAGAACCCGGGTTCCCAAACCCTTTTTAGGACAATAACATGCATAATAGTCGTTATAATTAGCACTTTAGAATTCGAACGTTCGCATCCATTGTATTTAATAGGGTTCTAATGTTCGTACGAACTTTCGGTCCGTTCGCGGGTTCTGGTGCGAACCGAACCCGGGGGTGTTCGGCTCATCACTAGTGCAAACCAGGATTGGTCTTTGAAGGCAGTTAGAGCAAAGAAGAAAATACAATCTGGATCTCTAATGTAGCTTTCACATATTGGCAATTGGAAGGTTATGAATACTTAATTGAGACTAGTGTAAAATGTTTCCCAAAATCACTTTACAATATTGTTAAAGTAATGAATACACACAAGTATGTAGTAATTTACAAAGGAAATCAAACAAATTTCACAAAAAAAATGTGCTAGAGTGGTCCTGTTAATGGAATATGGAAAGGTTTTAGATCAACGGTTGCCAGGGAAGCCTATAAGGAGCATAAAAAAAATGTTGTATGTGTAATTCTAATCATTTAGATTCATTGCAGCTGGATTGAGTGACAGCTGTAAACCAAAAGTACTTTGTGAGGTAGAGAAGTGTTCCATTGCCTAGCAACTCAGCAGAAGCCATCACTAGGGGGCTGATTTACTAATAACAGTGCGCTGCGCTGGTTCTAACCTTAATTGGTGCGCCAGATAACTCCTTCACTTGGCGCAGGAACCAGCGGCGCACTGTTATAGTAAATACAAATGTCAGCGGCGCTTTATTGAAAATGAATGGTTCCCTATGGGAGCCCATTGATTTGAATAGAGGTCGCCCGGGAAGTCGGATGAAGCATATCCGACTGTCGGGGCGACTCGTGTGCCGGCTGACACAGGGACAGCGCGACTTTGCCAGGCAACTTGGACACGACCTGAGCGCGTGAAGCAGCCGCTCAAGTCGTGTCCTAGAGGTGACTAGCTGGCCGAGAATGTCTCCATCGCGCTGGTTCTCGGCAGCCTCGCTGTCCCGTGTTTGGTATGAATCATGAAGGGGAACTCCACGCCAAATTTTAATGAAAAAAACGGCGTCGGGGTTCCCCTCCAGGAGCATACCAGGTCCTTAGGTCTGGTATGGATTTTAAGGGGAACCCCCTAAGCCGAAAAAACTGCGTGGGGGTTCCCCCAAAATCCATACCAGACCCTTCGGTCTGGTATGGATTTAAAGGGAAACCCCCTAAGCCGAAAAAAACGGCGTGGGGCCCCCCAAAATCCATACCAGACCCTTATCCGAGCACGCAACCTGGCAGGCCGCAGGGGAAGAGGGGAGGACGAGAGCGGCCCCCCTCCCTCCTGAACCGTACCAGGCCGCATGCTCTCAACATGGGGGGGTGGGTGCTTTGGGGCAGGGGGGGCGACCTGCGGCCCCCCCACCCCAAAGCACCCTGCCCCCATGTTGATGGGGACAAGGGCCTCTTCCCGACAACCCTGGCCGTTGGTTTCGGGGTCTGCGTGCGGCGGGCTTTTCGGAATCCGAGAGCCCCCTTTAATAAGGGGGCCCCCAGATCCCGGCCCCCCACCCTATGTGAATGAGTATGGGGTACATCGTACCCCTACCCATTCACCTGGTGGCAAAAAAAAGTAATAAAAAACACAACACAGGTTTTTAAAGTAATTTATTAGGCAGCTCCGGGGGTCTTCCTGCCGGGCGCCCCGCTATCTTCTTCCAGCTCTTTTGCTAGCGGGGTCCCGGGCTTCCTCGTCGTCTTCGGGGGTCTTCCTGCCGGGCGCCCCGCTATCTTCTTCCAGCTCTTTTGCTAGCGGGTCCTGGGTAGTGATGAGCCGAACACCCCCGGGTTCGGTTCGCACCAGAACCCGCGAACGGACCGAAAGTTCGAACGAACATTAGAACCCTATTAAATACAATGGATGCGAACGTTCGAATTCTAAAGTGCTAATTATAACAACTATTATGCATGTTATTGTCCTAAAAAGGGTTTGGGAACCCGGGTTCTGCACCAGGGGACATGTATCAATGCAAAAAGAAGTTTTAAAAACGGTCGTTTTTCGGGAGCAGTCATTTTAATGATGCATAAAGTGAAAAAAAAAAAGTCAAATATTCCTTTAAATATCGTACCTGGGGGGTGTCTAAAGTATGCCTGTGAAGTGCCACGTGTTTCCCGTGTTTAGAACTGTCCCTGCACAAAATGACACTTCTAAAGGAAAAAAAAGCCATTTAAAACTGCTTGCGGCTTTAATGTAATGTCTGGTCCCGGTAATATGGATGAAATTCTTTAAGAAAAATGGCATAGCTACCCCATGACCCCCCCCCCTACCCCAGCCCATTACCAGCCCCTTTGGGTCTTGTATGGATATTAAGGGGAACCCCGCACATAAAATAAAAAAGGCCCTATATACTCTGAACAGCCCTATACAGGCGGTGCATACAAGACAGGGACTGTAGGTTTGTTCTTATGTAGAGTCTGTTTGTAATTTTGAACAGGTACATTGTTGAAGTGTAGCTCCAGACCAAAAATCTATTTTTAAACTTTTTGGAAAACATAGGTAAGGGTTATCACCCCTGTAACATTTGTTTTGCTGTCTGTGCCCCTGTTCAGAACATTTCACCTCACTTTCCGTCCCAATGACAACTGTTTTTGAAATGTGGTGTTTTTCTTGAAACAAGGATTGCTGATAAAGCATCAGTACAGAGGAGACACCTTTCTCCCATATTTATTCTTACAGGAGAGAATTTTCCTTCCTAGTGGTAGATTTCCTCTCACTTCCTGTTGTCTTCTTGCGTTTGCAAGTAGGAGTCGTTTGTAAGTTGGATGTTTGAAAGTAGGGACCTGCCGTATATACTCTGCAGAAATAGGCCCCTTAGTTGTTGGTGTTGGCACAACACTGTAAGCACTCACAGTTACTCTTGGTTGGTGCTGGAACGCCCTGCTGTCAACTATTATATCAGGAATTTTAATTACATATAATTGTTGAACAGTGGTAGTAAAAATTGGGCCTTTGATGGTGGTGCTGGTGCCACAACACTGTAAGCCCTGACAGTTACTCTTGGTGGGTGCAGCAATGGGCCCTGCTGTGAATTATTAGATCAAGAATTGTAATTACATGCCCCTGTTGAACAGGGGCTGAAAAATTGGGCCTTAGGCACTGGTGGCACAACACTGCAACCCCTCACAGATACTGTACTTGGAGCACAGCAATGAGCCCTGTTGCAAAGTATTGCTTCAAAAATTGTAATGACACGCCCCTGTTAAACAGGGGCTGAAAAATTGGGCCTTAGGCACTGGTGGCACAACACTGCAACTCCTCACAGATACTGTACTTGGAGCACACCAATGAGCCCTGTTGCAAAGTATTGCTTCAAAAATTGTAATGACACGCCCCTGTTAAACAGGGGCTGAAAAATTGGGCCTTAGGCACTGGTGGCACAACACTGCAACTCCTCACAGATACTGTACTTGGAGCACAGCAATGAGCCCTGTTGCAAAGTATTGCTTCAAAAATTGTAATTACACGCCCCTGTTAAACAGGGGCTGAAAAATTGGGCGTTAGGCACTGGTGGCGGCACCCATAAACAAAAATGATCTTACAAGCTATCATCATCAATCGTATCATTGAGGACTCGGAGGAGGAGGATAGCCAGTCAACATAACAGCACAGGCACTCAGCATCAGCATCAGTCTTGAAGGGATGTGACATGTTAAAATCAATTAGTCTGTTATATCAGCATCAGGTGTGTGGTAGCTGGTGGTGATCCAAGACTGGTTCATCTTGATGAAAGTCAGTCGATCAACCGAGTCGGTGGACAGGCGCACCCTGTGATCCGTGACAAATCCTCCAGCAGCACTGAATGTGCGTTCCGAAAGAACGCTGGATGCAGGACAGGCCAGTAGCTCAATTGCATACTGTGCAAGCTCTGGCCAGTGATCCATCCTCAAGACCCAGTAAGCCAGAGGATTTTCGGTTTGGAAGGTGTCCAAGTCTGACCTTGCCCCTAGATATTCCTGCACCATGTTTATCAGACGCTGGCGATGGTTGCTGGAACCGATCATACTTTGGGGCTGCGGACTAAAGAATTGTCTGAACGCATCGGTCAGACGGCCACCTTCCCCACCGCTCCTTCTTTGACTGGCCGAAGCCTCAGCAACTCGTTGTCCAGGACCAGGAGTTTGCAACCTCCCAGTCTCTGGGAACGCGTTGCACAGACCTTTCTGCAAGGCCTCCCGGAGTTGTCTCATCCTCTGCTCCCTCTGCGACGGTAACATAAGGTCCGCAACCTTACCCTTGTACCGTGGATCAAGGAGAGTGGCCAGCCAGTAATGGTCCCTCTCCTTGATCCGAAGAATACGAGGATCCTTCCGCAGACTTTGCAGGATCAGGGAGGCCATGCAGCGTAGGTTTGCTGAGGCATTCGCTCCGGAGTCCTCTGGGTCACTAAGGACGACATGATCCGCAGCCACCTCCTCCCAGCCACGTACAAGTCCACTGGTTTCTTGGGACTGTAAATCATCCCTAAAAGACTGCTGCTGATGATGCTGAGTGCCAGCCTCCACCTCCATGCTGACACAATCCTCCTCCTCCTCCTCCTCCTCCTCCTCCTCCTCCTCTTCCTGTGCGATGGGTGGGACAGAAGGAACACTGTCTGGGTAAAGGGGGCCTTGAGAGGCAAGGAAGTCCTCCTCTTCCTGCCTCTGTTCTGCCTCAAGTGCCCTGTCCATTATTCCACGCAGCGTGTGCTCCAACAGGTGGACAAGAGGTACAGTGTCACTGATGCATGCACTGTCACTGCTCACCATCCTCGTGGCCTCCTCAAATGGTGCCAGGACAGTGCATGCATCCCTGATCATGCCCCACTGGCGTGGAGAAAAAAAACCAAGCTCCCCTGACCCTGTCCTGGTGCCGTAGTCGCACAGGTACTCATTGATGGCCCTCTGCTGCGTGTGCAGCCGCTGCAGCATGGCCAACGTTGAGTTCCACCTGGTGGGCATGTCACATATAAGGCGGTTCTTGGGCAGGTTCAACTCCTTTTGCAGCTCAGCCAGGCGAGCACTGGCATTATAAGATCTGCGGAAATGCACACAGACTTTCCTGGCCTGCCTCAGGACATCCTGTAAGCCCGGGTACCTGCCCAAGAAGCGCTGCACCACCAGGTTAAGGACGTGAGCCACACAGGGCACATGGGTCAGTTGTCCCTGTCGGAGGGCGGAGAGGAGGTTGGTGCCATTGTCGCAAACCACCATTCCTGGCTTAAGCTGGCGTGGCGTCAACCACCTCTCGGCCTGGCCCTGCAGAGCAGACAGGACCTCTGCCCCAGTGTGGCTTCTGTCCCCCAAACACACCAGCGCAAGCACGGCATGGCATCTTTTTGCCTGCGTACTTGCGTAGCCCCGTGAACGGCTACGGAGCACCGCTGGTTCATAGGACAAACCACAGGAAGAGGCCATGGAGGAAGAAGAAGAGGAGGGGGTGGAGGAGAGAGGTGTGTCACAACCAGTAGTAGCATTTTGGAGGCGTGGCGGTGGGACAACCTCCAACACTACTGCACCTTGTCCTGAATCCTTCCCAGCTGCCAAAAGAGTGACCCAATGGGCCGTGAAAGAAAGGTAACGTCCCTGTCCATGCCTGCTGGACCATGAGTCAGCGGTAATATGCACCTTACCGCTGACCGCCCTGTCCAGCGAGGCCAAGACATTGCCTTCCACATGCCGGTAGAGAGCCGGAATAGCCTTCCGTGAGAAAAAGTGGCGTTTGGGAACCTGCCACTGAGGAACTGCACATTGCACAAACTCACGGAAGGGGGCCGAGTCTACCAACTGAAAAGGCAGCAGTTGAAGCGCTAGCAATTTAGCCAAGCTAGCATTCAACCGCTGGGCATGTGGATGGCTGGGAGTGAACTTCTTTCGACGGTCCAGCAGCTGGGGCAGGGAAATTTGCCTGCTAGAATCGGACGTCGGTGTACTGCTAGCAGAGTGGGCGCAAGTACTTGGCTGTGACACACCTAATTCTACACCTTCATTCCTCTCAGTGCATGTTTCAGAGAGGACTGAAGTTATAGTGGGGTTGGAGATCCCAGCTGATGCGGTGCAAGGAGAGGTCCGCTTTGTTCTTTGGTGTGGGTCTTTGAGGTAGGCTTGCCAACGAGCTGCATGGCAGGTCAACATATGTCTGGTCAGGCATGTGGTACCCAAGCGGCTGATGTTTTGGCCACGCGATATACGCTTGAGACATATGTTGCAAACAGCAGCTGTGCGATCTGATGCACTAGCCTCAAAAAAGGCCCACACCAAAGAACTTTTTGAATGACGGGCAGAGGCAGCGCCCTGCACAGGCGGAGCTCTGCGGTGTGATTCCGTCGGTGTACTGCCCTTACGCTGGCCACCAAAGGGCATCCTGCCTCGTTGGAGATGTGCCTCCTCCTCATCCTCCTCCTCCTCCTCTCTCCTATTAGGCACCCACGTGGAGTCAGTGACCTCATCATCCCCTCCCTCCTCTTCACTGGAGCCAATCTGGCAGTATGCTGCAGCTGCTGGAACATGACTGCCAGATTGGTGTCCTTCTTGAGCATCCCCTCTGTCTGCTCTCACGCTACTGCCTTCCTCTAGCTGGGTTTCATCATCAGACCCTTCGAAACGCTGGGCATCCTCCTGGAGCATGTACCCAACACTGTGCTGAAACAGTTCGGGGGACTCCTCAGGAGGAGGACATGGTGGGTCTAGGGAAGGAGTGACTGATGATTTGTCTGACATTGATACCAGGGAAGACGACGCTTTGGCAGCTGCTTTTCCAGTACCCTGAGCCTGGGTGAGAGAGGATGAGGAGGAGGAGGAGGGCTTGGTCATCCACTCTACCAAGTCTTCGGCATGATGTGGCTCAACATGTCCAGCTGCCGAAAAGAAGGACAAGCGTGTCCCATGGCCATGTGCTGATGACAATGCACCGCGTCCACGACCAGCACTGTTGCCCCCAGACACAGAGCCTGCTTGCCCTCTTTTATTGCCTCCTGACTGTCTGCCTCTCCTTGTTTGCCTTCCAGACATTCTAATAGATGGCCTGCAGGGAGATGGGAAAAAAGCAATAAGGGCTACCTTCAGGTGTCCTTCTCTGTCCCTTGAAACAAGGACTTTCACAGTGAAAGAAACTGACACTCTCCCTACCTACAGTTTTCTGTCCCTAGAAAAAATGTTTTTTTTAATCACAATATAGCACAAGGACAATTCACTCACTGTCCTTCCAGGTCCCTGGAAACAAGGACTTGCAGAGTGAAAGAAAAAAAACACTCTCCCTACCTACAGTTTTCTGTCCCTAGAAAAAATGTTTTTTTTAATCACAATATAGCACAAGGACAATTCACTCACTGTCCTTCCAGGTCCCTGGAAACAAGGACTTGCAGAGTGAAATAAACTGACACTCTCCCTACCTACAGTTTTCTGTCCCTAGAATAAATGTTTTTTTTAAGCACAATATAGCACAAGGACAATTCACTCACTGTCCTTACAGGTCCCTGGAAACAAGGACTTGCAGAGTGAAAGAAAAAAAACACTCTCCCTACCTACAGTTTTCTGTCCCTAGAAAAAATGTTTTTTTTAATCACAATATAGCACAAGGACAATTCACTCACTGTCCTTACAGGTCCCTGGAAACAAGGACTTGCAGAGTGAAAGAAAAAAAACACTCTCCCTACCTACAGTTTTCTGTCCCTAGAAAAAATGTTTTTTTTAATCACAATATAGCACAAGGACAATTCACTCACTGTCCTTACAGGTCCCTGGAAACAAGGACTTGCAGAGTGAAAGAAAAAAAACACTCTCCCTACCTACAGTTTTCTGTCCCTAGAAAAAATGTTTTTTTTAATCACAATATAACACAAGGACAATTCACTCACTGTCCTTCCAGGTCCCTGGAAACAAGGACTTGCAGAGTGAAATAAACTGACACTCTCCCTACCTACAGTTTTCTGTCCCTAGAATAAATGTTTTTTTTAAGCACAATATAGCACAAGGACAATTCACTCACTGTCCTTACAGGTCCCTGGAAACAAGGACTTGCAGAGTGAAAGAAAAAAAACACTCTCCCTACCTACAGTTTTCTGTCCCTAGAAAAAATGTTTTTTTTAATCACAATATAGCACAAGGACAATTCACTCACTGTCCTTACAGGTCCCTGGAAACAAGGACTTGCAGAGTGAAATAAACTGACACTCTCCCTACCTACAGTTTTCTGTCCCTAGAATAAATGTTTTTTTTAAGCACAATATAGCACAAGGACAATTCACTCACTGTCCTTCCAGGTCCCTGGAAACAAGGACTTGCAGAGTGAAAGAAAAAAAACACTCTCCCTACCTACAGTTTTCTGTCCCTAGAAAAAATGTTTTTTTTAATCACAATATAGCACAAGGACAATTCACTCACTGTCCTTCCAGGTCCCTGGAAACAAGGACTTGCAGAGTGAAATAAACTGACACTCTCCCTACCTACAGTTTTCTGTCCCTAGAATAAATGTTTTTTTTAAGCACAATATAGCACAAGGACAATTCACTCACTGTCCTTACAGGTCCCTGGAAACAAGGACTTGCAGAGTGAAAGAAAAAAAACACTCTCCCTACCTACAGTTTTCTGTCCCTAGAAAAAATGTTTTTTTAAATCACAATATAGCACAAGGACAATTCACTCACTGTCTTTCCAGGTCCCTGGAAACAAGGACTTGCAGAGTGAAATAAACTGACACTCTCCCTACCTACAGTTTTCTGTCCCTAGAATAAATGTTTTTTTTAAGCACAATATAGCACAAGGACAATTCACTCACTGTCCTTACAGGTCCCTGGAAACAAGGACTTGCAGAGTGAAAGAAAAAAAACACTCTCCCTACCTACAGTTTTCTGTCCCTAGAAAAAATGTTTTTTTTAATCACAATATAGCACAAGGACAATTCACTCACTGTCCTTACAGGTCCCTGGAAAAAGGACTTGCAGAGTGAAAGAAAAAAAACACTCTCCCTACCTACAGTTTTCTGTCCCTAGAAAAAATGTTTTTTTTAATCACAATATAACACAAGGACAATTCACTCACTGTCCTTCCAGGTCCCTGGAAACAAGGACTTGCAGAGTGAAATAAACTGACACTCTCCCTACCTACAGTTTTCTGTCCCTAGAATAAATGTTTTTTTTAAGCACAATATAGCACAAGGACAATTCACTCACTGTCCTTACAGGTCCCTGGAAACAAGGACTTGCAGAGTGAAAGAAACTGACACTGTCCCTACCTACAGTTTTCTGTCCCTAGAATAAATGTTTTTTTTAAGCACAATATAGCACAAGGAGAATTCACTCACTGTCCTTCCAGGTCCCTGGAAACAAGGACTTGCAGAGTGAAATAAACTGACACTCTCCCTACCTACAGTTTTCTGTCCCTAGAATAAATGTTTTTTTTAAGCACAATATAGCACAAGGACAATTCACTCACTGTCCTTACAGGTCCCTGGAAACAAGGACTTGCAGAGTGAAAGAAACTGACACTCTCCCTACCTACAGTTTTCTGTCCCTAGAATAAATGTTTTTTTAAGCACAATATAGCACAAGGACAATTCACTCACTGTCCTTCCAGGTCCCTGGAAACAAGGACTTGCAGAGTGAAAGAAACTGACACTGTCCCTACCTACAGTTTTCTGTCCCTAGAATAAATGTTTTTTTTAAGCACACTATAGCACAAGCACAAAACACACTGACACTCTCCCTACCTATCCTTCTCTTTCCCTAAACTAAAGGAATCCAGGTTAAGCAAGAAAGAAATAACAGTCACTGTCCCTGCCTATGCTGCTCTATCCCTGCTCCGGAACACACTACACTAGGCCGCCGTGCTGGCGGCCTTTTATAGTGTGGGGCGTGTACTAAACACCCTCAGCAATAATTGGCCACAGGCATCCTGCCTGTGGCCAATCATTGCTCTCCTCGCTGCCGGCGCTGTGATTGGCCAAGCATGCGGGGTCACAGTGCATGCTTGGCCAATCACAGCGCCTGGATGACACTGCGATGGCGTAGTGCATTGTGGGCCGTTCGCGTCACTCGAATTTGGCGCGAACGGCCCAAATCGTTCGATCTTCGTCGAACGATCGAACAGCCGATGTTCGAGTCGAACGTATGTTCGACTCGAACACGAAGCTCATCCCTAGTCCTGGGCTTCCTCGTCGTCTTCGTGGGTCTTCCTGCCGGGCGTCCCGCTATCTTCTTCCAGCTCTTTTGCTAGCGGGGTCCCGGGCTTCCTCGTCGTCTTCGGGGGTCTTCCTGCCGAGCGCCCCGCTATCTTCTTCCAGCTCTTTTGCTAGTGGGGTCCCGGGCTTCCTCGTCGTCTTCGGGGGTCTTCCTGCCGGGCGCCCCGCTATCTTCTTCCAGCTCTTTTGCTAGCGGGGTCCCGGGCTTCCTCGTCGTCTTCGGGGTCTTCCTGCCGAGCGCCCCGCTATCTTCTTCCAGCTCTTTTGCTAGCGGGGCGCCCGGGCTTCGTCGTCGCCTTCTTCCGACTTTGGGGGTCTCTTGTTCTGTTCTCCGGTTCTTCTCCCGCTCTCCGGTGCCTTCTCCACGATCTCCGGTTCTTCTCCCGCTCTCCGGTGTCTTCTCCACGATCTCCGGTTCTTTCTGCCGGGCGCCCCGCTATCTTCTGCCAGCTCTTTTGCTAGCGGGGGCCGGTCTTCTTCGTCGCCTTCTTTCCTCTTCTCTTCGCCCGATGTTGCCTCGTCGCTGTCCACCGCTGCAATGATCTGTCCGAGCAGCGGTGCCACTTTTATTGGCATGGGGCGTGGTCACCGGCTGATGCCACCGCTGACCCCGCCCCCATTTCACGTCACAGTCCCATCATTCCCCGGGACTGTGACATCATACGGGGGCGGGGTCAGCGGTGGAATCAGCCGGTGACCACGCCCCATGCCAATAAAAGTGGCACCGCTGCTCGGACAGATCATTGCAGCGGTGGACAGCGACGAGGCAACATCGGGCGAAGAGAAGAGGGAAGAAGGCGACGAAGAAGACCGGCCCCCGCTAGCAAAAGAGCTGGCAGAAGATAGCGGGGCGCCCGGCAGAAGGCAGAAAGAACCAGAGATCGTGGAGAAGACACCGGAGAGCGGGAGAAGAACCGGAGATCGTGGAGAAGGCACCGGAGAGCGGGAGAAGAACCGGAGATCGTGGAGAAGACGGCGAGGAAGCGCGGGACCCCCGCTAGCAAAAGAGCTGGCAGAAGATAGCGGGGCGCCCAGCAGAAAGACCCCCGAAGTCGGAAGAAGACCACCGGAGCTGCCCAATAAATTACTTTTTAAACCTGTGTTGTCTTTTTTATTGACTTATTTTGCCACCAGGTGAATGTACCCCATACTCATTCACATAGGGTGGGGGGCAGGTATCTGGGGTCCCCCTTATTAAAGGGGGCTCCCGGATTCCGATAAGCCCCCCGCCCGCAGACCCCGACAACCAACGGCCAGGGTTGTCGGGAAGAGGCCCTTGTCCCCATCAACATGGGGGCACGGTGCTTTGGGGTGGGGGGGGGGCGCAGGTCGCCCCCCTGCCCCGAAGCACCAAACCCCCCATGTTGCGGGCACGCGGCCTGGTACGGTTCAGGAGGGAGGGGGGCCGCTCTCTTAAACCCCCCCCTCTTCCCCTGCGGCCTGCCAGGTTGAGTGCTCGGATAAAGGGTCTGGTGTGTATTTTTAGGGGACCCCACGCTAATTTTTTTTTGTTTTTGGCACGGGGTTCCCCTTAAAATACATGCCAGACCTGAAGGGCCTGGTATGGATTCTGGGGGGACCCCCACGACTTTTTTTTTCATTTTGGGGGGGGGTCCCCTTTGAATCCAGACTAGACCCAAGGGCCTGGTATGGACCTGGGGGGGGGGACCCCACGCTGTTTTTTTTCTATTTTTTTTTTTATTTATTTTTTTTGAACCGGCATTTTTTTTTTTTTTACATTTCCTTTAACAACCAGCTATAAACAGGTAAAACAAAAAATCGCAGCAAAATTGCAGTACTTGCGTTTTGGATGCGGGTCCATTGAATTCTATTACATCTAAAACACTGTTTTTGGCCTGGCAAAAAAAATCTGCAGTTGCGTTTAAAATCGTTTTTCACAAAGCCTAAAAATGCCTTCAGACGCCAAAGATTTCCACGTTTCAGACGCGGTACCAGCGTTTAGCCGCATTTTAGTTTAGAAGCGTTTTTAAAGGTGACCTATTTTTTTGCATTGATAAACTCCAAATTTATGGCACATGAGGAAAAACCATAAAATATATATATCTATATATATATAAATGAAATTGCTTCCATTGCATTGTGGACAATCCACAACTTGTGGCAAGTGATGTGGCAAGTGACACGCTAAATACAACTACACTGCTGCTCTCAGCTGCTGATATCACTCTGGTCTCACAAAATAGCTAAAATCGTAAATAATACTGTTTTTGGAGCTTAGGGCGGCTCCTTATCATATACACGCAAATGTGGTAAAACACGGCATGCAAACGCCACAAAGCGCGCCTTTCTAAATGCCACTTTTAAGCGGCTGCAAAAACGTCCGTGTGCATGTAGCCTTATATTAAGCGGCTGCAAAAACGTCCGTGTGCATGTAGCCTTATATTAACCATTTGCGCACTGCCCAGACCAAGTTTCACATTTCAGCGCTGATGCACTTTCAATGACAATTGCGCGCTCATACAACACTGTAACCCAATGAAAATTTATTATTTCTTGGCACACAAATAGAGCTTTCTTTTGGTGCTATTTGATCACCTTTGTGTTTTTTTTTATTTTTTTATATAAATACAAAAGACCGAGTTTAAAAAATAAATAAATGGATATTTTAACCACTTCAGCACTGGGCCTATTCTGACACTTCTCTCCTTCATGTAAAAATCATAAATTTATGGCTATAAAATTACTTCAAAACACCAAACTTTATATATGTTTTTTGAGCAGACACCCTAGGGAATAAGATGGCGGTCATTGCAAATTTTTATCTCGCTCGGTATTTGCGCAATAGATTTTCAAACGCCTTTTTTTTGCTAAAAATATTACAAAACAGTAAAGTTAGGCCAATTTTTTGGTATAATGTGAAAGATGTTGTTATGCTGAGTATATAGATACCTAACACGTCACGCTTTAAAATTGCGCACACTCATGGAATGACACCAAACTTCAGTAATTAAAAATCTCCCTAGGCGATGCTTTAAATTTTTTTACACGTTACCATTTTGGCATTACAGAGGAGGTCTAGTGCTAGAATTGTTGCACTCGTTCTAACGCACGCAGCAATAACTCACATGTGTGGTTTGAGCGGCGTTTACATATGTGGGCGGGACTTACGTGTGTGTTCGCTTATGAGCGCGAGCTACCGGGGACATGGGTGTTTTTTCTTATTTTTGCTTATTTTTTTTATTTTGTTTTTTTACTTTTTTGTATTTCTTACTCTTTTTTTAACTTTTATTTTTTTGGATCACTTTTATTCCTATTACAAGGAATGTAAACATCCCTTGTAATAGGAATGTGTGTGACAGGTCCTCTTTATGGAGAGATGCGGGGTCAATAAGACCCCACATCTCTCCTCCAGGCTGGAAAGCATGATATTGGTCAAAAAAAATCACCAATCTCATGCTGACAGCCGAGATCACGGCTTGGTTAACATACAGGAACACGGCGTGATGTCATAACGTCGCGCCCGGGCCTCCGACGTTCATAGAGATGACTGGTGACGATCTGGTCACCAGTCATCTCCAAATCGTTCTCCGAGCCCAAGATGGCACGGGAGAGCCCGGAGAAGCACCGGATGGCGGCAAGAGGGGGGGGACGTCCCCTCCCGCCGCCTATAAGAACGATCAAGCGGCGGAACTGCCACTATGATCGTTTTTATTGTGCACAGAATCGCCGGCTGAAAAGAATGATATCTGAATAATGCCTGCAACTGCAGGCATCATTCAGATGTCACCGCACAAAGCCAAGGATGTCATTTGACGGTGGGCGGTAGGAAACTGGTTAATATTTTTAAAAAAGGTCATTTTTCTTCTTCATTGATGTACACTGATGAGACTGCACTGATGGGCACCGGTGGCAAGGGTGGGCACTGAGAGGTGGCATTGCTAGTTGCACTGGTGGGCAGTGAGAAGTGGCACTGCTAGGTGGCAATGATAGTTGGCAGTGATGGGCACTGATAGGGAGCACTGCTAGGTGCCACTGATTGGCACCAGTGGTGGACATTGATAGGTGGCACTGGCAGGGGCTACTAATTGTCACAGATGACGCAGAATTGCCTCTTCCTCTTCAGGCCCCATGTCCCTTGCACATAAGCCGGTGATTGCCTTTTTTTTATGCTCACGCTGTCAGCACAAGGAGAAAACAAAAACCATTACCCAGCTTTTGTTTACATCACGTGATCAGCTGTCATTTGCTGACAGCTGATCACATGGTAAAGGGCAGGGATCGGCCCCTTACTCGGATCTGTCATCACCCGAGTCTCAGTGACTCAGTGACCACAGCGCGCGCGCACAAAGGGGAGGACGTTTATTGACGGACACCCGGCAATTGAGGACCATGCTGTGGCCGTCGATCAGTTATAGCGCTGATCTCAAGTGATTAAAGAGGGTCTAAATGGGCCATTGACATGCATCACAATTCAACTTAGGAATGTGTCTTTGAAAAGTTAACTAAATAATTTGGCCACTTTATTCTTCCAAATAATTCACTTCCTGTCACATAGCCACACAGGAAGTGAGGGAAAATCCCTCCCAATGTCTTTCCTTGGGGACACACAGGTCAGTCTAAATACTTTCCCCATTATGCACATTGCACTCCAGCATATTGCGGGGTACACCACAAATTATTAGGTAGTTTGGACTTTGGGGTTTATTTACTAAAGGCAAATCTACTTTGCACTACAAGTTCACTTGCTGTATATCTGAGGGGGACATGCAAGCAAAAAAAAAAAACACCATCTTTGCTTTTACATGATTGTAACATCCAATCACCAGTACTTTCCCTCAGATTTTCAGCAGCTACACTTTTACTGCAGAGTGGATTTGTCTTTACTAAACCCCAAACTATACAATGATTTGGGGTGTACACAACAAAGTGCTAGAGTGCAATTTGCTTAATGGGGACACTAGTTAGATTGATCTGTGTGTCCCCAAGAAAAGACATTGGTAGGGTTTTACCTTCACTTCCTGTTTAGCTGTGTGACAGGAAGTGAAGCCAATTTTAAGAAAAGGAGACACAAAGGCCAAACTACCAAAAAAAAAAAAAAAAACACACACGCAGTGGTTCTAACACATACTTTGTTTCCCTCAAAATGCCCACAATTAGAATTGTATGGCCTTGAGCTATTTTTAAGTGCAGTGCTCTAAATCAGTGCTTCTCAAGTACCCCCAACAGGCCATGTTTGCAGGTTTTCCTTCATCTTGCATATGTGCTTTAAATCACAGTCAATGGTTTTGATTTTTGGACAGCAATTCTCGATAAGATAAATTCACAAAACATGTCCTGTTGGGGGTACTTGAGGACTGAGGCTGAGAACCACTGCAGTAAAAAAAGGAAAATTTAATACTTACCGCTCTGTATTTTTCATTTCCTGGTGACGCTCCATGGCAGCACACAATTCATGCATATGCTAGCATGAAGGCACCAGATTAGACAAATCACACCTGTTTTGTTTTGACATGCCAATCAGCTGTCACATTTGTTGCAAAGAAAACACAAAACAAACATCAAAACTTTGCATCAAATTTTATTGGTCAACAAAACAAAAAGGGAAGGCAAAATAAAAAACATGGTCAATTTGAAACAGTTACAGACTCAACATCTTGAGAAATTTTTGGCCAAAAAAAATGCAGCACAGACAATTAAATCAAAGTGAACAAACAACACACATTAACAACATCAGAATTATTTCAGGGGAACATTTTCCCCACACAAAAAAAATACAATCCACAAAAGTTAACCAATCACCTGTTTTGCAAAGACATAACAAATAAAATACATGTGTTACAAACTCGATAAGGACACCAACATGTACATTTTGCCCCACACACACACACACACTTGCCTCTTCTCAGGGAAAGCGAACGAATGTTCCCTCTGAGCTTTATATAACATATGTTTGTGTGCTAATGAGGCAATTGAAAACACATGCACAGTCCATGAAACACCCAAAATGCAAGTTCTCCCAATGTAGAGACTGAAATTCAAAGTGGGTACACCTGTCAAGGATGTCCTTCAATTACTAACCCATAAAAACACTCTCTGAGTGAGCATGCCCAGAAATATCCAGGTGCTGTTCACACACAAAAAGCACCCCAAAAAAAAAAAAACTAACTGGCTGGGCATGTGCAGAACAACACCAATGCAGCTAGCAGAAAATAACCCCCTCCCCCTGTCCAAAATTAAGCACATCATCCAGCATGCTACAAAATTTGAGATGGGACAATCACCCCTCCTGTAACGTACCTTAGGTGTGAGCCTGACGTGCGGAGAGGGACCTCCCGTACAACCCCGGCTCGGAGACCACTGGAGTGGGGACAGTGGGGGTAAGAGCACGGTGAGGTAAGGGTGCCTGTCTGATCCTCACTGCTTGGAGTGGTGGAGCCGAGTGGAGACTGGAACGGCTGGTTCCGGAAGCAGCGGATGCAGGTCAGCAGGTGCAGCTTGCAGAGCAGAGGATGCAGGTCAGCGGGTGCCGGTTTGCAGGGCAGGGATGCAGGTCAGCAGAGCAGGGATGCAGGTCAGCAGGTGCAGGTTTGCAGAGCAGGGATGCAGGTCAGCAGGTGCAGGTTTGCATTGCAAAGGATGCAGGTCAGCGTGTGCAGCTTGCAGAGCAGAGGATGCAGGTAAGCTGGTGCAGGTTTGCAGAGTCAGACAAGCCGGGTCATACACATCAAGGTAAACATCACAAGTGGCAGGCAGAGAGTAGTCAAAGTCCAGGCCGAATCTTGGCAACAGGCAGACTGGCAGATAACTGAGCAGGGTCAAACGAGCCGAGGTCAGGACTGGAGACAGAAGCGTGGTCAGGAAGCCGGGTCAAACACAGGAACAGGATACAAGCACAGAATCAGGAACTCAGGGAACAGAAGCAGATCAAACCGCAAGGGGCAACATCTCTGGAATGTCTTTTATAGGAAGTACATGGGAGGAGCAAGGGGTTCCGAGTTCAACAGTAATCAGACACCAAGCAGAGTAGTCTAATGGATCAGATAGGTTATCCAGCAGATCAGGCAGGGAACTGTCCAGCATCTCAGATATCTCCGCTGGAAGAGTCAATGCCAGACACAGAAGAGGTCCCAGGTTCAAGCCCAGCACGTCCCTGACAGTGCCCCCCCTTAAGGGCAACCTCCGGGTGCCCAATAGAGCTCTTTTCTGGGGGTGACTGCGAAAAAAGGCCTGGATTAACTCTCGGGCGTGGATGTTCTGTTGGGGTTCCCAGGAGTTCTCCTCCAGACCGTACCCCTTCCACTTGATCAGGAATTTAAGCTGGTTCCCTCTTCTTCGGCAGTCCAAGACGGCCTCCACCTCAAACTCCTCATCACCGTCAATGATTACAGGCTTGGGTGGTCCCGATCCCCTGTCTGGGAACGGGTCATGCACTGTGGGTTTCAGCAAGGAAACGTGAAAGACTGGGTGAATCTTCAACGACTCCGGTAAGGCAAGTTCATAGGAGACCTTGTTTAATTTCCGTTTTACTGGAAAAGGACCGATGAACTTGGGTGCCAGTTTCCTTGCGGGGCAAGCCATCTTAAGGTTGGTGGTCGATAACCATACTTGGTCACCCTGTTGCAGGCATAATTCCCCTCTCCCTTTCCTGTCAAAGATCCTTTTATTGGCTGCTTGTGCCTTAGTCATGGCTTCCTGCAATATCCTGCTGTTACGGGTCAGGAAATCAACAATACTCTGGACCGCTGGGACTGTTGAATCAGGGATGAGATCAGGTAAGAAGGTCGGGTGAAACCCGTAGTTGGCAAAAAATGGCGATTGACCTGTAGCCGAATGACTGGCGTTGTTAAAGGCAAACTCTGCCAAGGGTAGTAAAGCTACCCAGTCGTCTTGAACGAAGGTGGTGAAGCATCTGAGGTACTGTTCGAGCGTCTGATTCGTTCTTTCGGTTTGCCCGTTAGTTTGGGGGTGATAGGCTGAGGACATGGACAACTCAATCTTCAGGACCTTGCACAAAGCCTTCCAAAAGCGAGAGGTGAACTGCACCCCTCTATCCGAAACGATGTCCGCAGGGACCCCATGTAGCCTTACTACTTCCCTAATGAAGACCTGGGCAGTTTCCATGGCAGAGGGCGTGCCTTTGAGAGGCACGAAGTGGGCCATCTTGGATAGACGGTCAACCACTACAAAGATGGCTGTGCAACCTTCAGACGGGGGGGGTTCCACTATGAAGTCCATGGCAATCATTTTCCAGGGACGATCAGGGACTGGTAAGGGTCTGAGCAGACCCCAGGCCTTGCTTCTAGTCGTCTTGCTACGGATACAGGTGGCACATGAACCTACATATTCCCTGCAGTCTTTTTCAAGATCCGGCCACCAAAACGTGCGTTGAATCAGTTCAAGGGTTTTATGCATTCCGAAATGGCCTGCCAGGGGATGATCATGACACAAGTTTAACACTGTGACTCGAACTTCTTCTGGCACAAAGATTTTGTCATTCTTCCAAAGTAACCCGTCCTTGGGTACCAGAGTGATTCCAGAGGGACCAGACATACCTGTAGAAGCTTGCTTCAAGACAGACATCAGGCTAGTTTGTAAAAGTAAGAAGTTGCCTTCCGATAGAATGGTATCTGGAGCTGACACCTCTTTTGGATCATCAAACATGTGGGAAAGAGCGTCTGGTTTGGTGTTCTTGGAGCCTGGCCGGTAAGTTATGTGGAACGAGAACCTAGAGAAAAATAGTGCCCAACGTGCCTGGCATGGTCTCAGACGTCTGGCAGCTCTCAGATACTCTAGGTTCTTGTGGTCTGTGTAAATGAGTATAGGATGCGCTGCTCCCTCCAACAAGTACCTCCACTCCTCAAGGGCAGATTTAATGGCCAGGAGCTCCCGGTCTCCAACATCATAATTCCTCTCGGATGGGGTAAGCTTACGGGAGAAGAAGGCTACCGGGTGTATCAAGTCCTTGAGACCTTGGCGCTGGGAGATAACAGCTCCAACCGCTGTCTCTGAGGCATCTACCTCAAGTAGATACGGTAGGGCAGGATCGGGATGACTTAGGATAGGAGCAGACGTAAAAAGTATTTTTAGGTTTGTGAAAGCAGCCTGTGCTTCAGATGTCCACTGGAATCGAGCATTTTGCTTCGTTAGCTGCGTAATCGGGGAAATAATAGCAGAGAATCCCTTGATAAACCTCCGATAAAAATTGGCAAAGCCAACGAAGCGCTGCACCCCCTTTTTATCTGAAGGTGCAGGCCAATCCAGAATGGCTGAAACCTTCTGTGGGTCCATCTTGAATCCCTCTGTAGAGATCAGTAGGCCAAGGAACTGGATACTCTGTTGCTCGAATTCACACTTTTCTGGTTTTGCGTACAGTCCATGCTGGCGGAGACGACAGAGTACACTCTTGACGTGTTTCCGGTGCTGCTCAAGAGAGGAGAAAAAAATCAAAATATCATCAAGATAGACAACTACATAAATGTCCAGACAGTCTCTGAAAACATCATTGACTAGATGCTGAAAGGTGGCAGGGGCGTTACATAGGCCGAAGGGCATTACTAGGTATTCGTAATGGCCGAACCTGGTACGAAAGGCAGTCTTCCATTCATCCCCTGCTCGGATGCGTACCAGGTTGTACGCCCCCTGCAGGTCTAATTTGGTAAACACAGAGGAAGTCCTGAGTCTTTGAAAAAGTTCAGGTACCAGAGGCAGAGGGTACCGGTTCTTGACCGTGATTTTATTTAATTCCCGGTAATCTACACAGGGCCGAAGAGAATGGTCTTTTTTCTCCACAAAGAAGATTCCTGCCCCTGCTGGAGAAGTGGAAGGACGGATGAAACCCCTCTTAAGGTTCTCATCAACGTATTCTTTCAGTACCTCAAGCTCCCGTTCAGATAGGGGGAAGATCCGTCCGAAAGGAATCTCAGCACCGGGAAGAAGCTCGATTGGACAATCGTAAGGACGATGAGGCAGTAGGACTTCGGCCCCTCGTTTGCTGAAGACGTCCAGGAACTCATGATATTGTTTGGGTACAGAAGCTCGTATCTCTGGATCTGAATCCAGGCATAACAGAGGCCCCAAGGTGCTGGGACGTGGAAGCATGCAGTGGCGTTGACAGTATGGTGACTGGAACTTAATACTTCTGGTTCCCCAATCAATCTGTGGATTGTGTGCCTGAAGCCAGGGTAGACCCAGGATAACTGGAAACATGGGAGATGCAATAGCATCCAAAGTCAATAGTTCCTTATGGTCCATGGAGGTGATCACAGGCAAAGGAGGGGTCTCCTGGGTCACTACTCCGGACTTGATGCGAGACCCATCTGCCAGGAAAATGGAAAGTCCCTGAGTCTTAGGTTGGAGTGGGATGTGTTGTTGTGCTGCAAAGTCTAGATCGACAAAACAACTACATGCCCCGGAGTCGATTATTGCAATTACTGGTATTGTCCTCCCTGGTAGTTGGAAAGAGATAGGAAGAGCCAGGTGAGTAGCATTGGTAGATGGAGGTGAGTAGTTGGGAGAAGAGGTAGCCAGGACCTTGCGCAGCTTAGCAGGACAAGAAGAGACATAATGACCGGGTTCACCGCAATACAGGCATAGATAATTCTGCAGCCGACGAAGTCGTTCCTTGGCCGATAGGGAATGTTTCATTAGTCCAAGCTGCCCTGGCTTGACGGTCTGGTTGAGGGATGAGGGTTCAGTTGGAACCGTACTGGCACTGGCAGGGTACACAGGGGATCGTATCCGGGGTAGCATCCAAGCTGGGCGGAGATGCTGGGTAGACCTTTCTGCTCTGCGCTCCCGGAGTCGTCGGTCTATCTGGATAGACAAATTAATTAAAGTCTCTAGAACATCAGGAACACCGACCCGTGCTAACTCATCCTTCAGGCTTTCAGAGAGACCAAGACGGAACTGATGCCGCAGAGCCGCCTCATTCCACTGGGTATCCGCGCTCCAGCGTCTGAAATCAGTCACATAGTCCTCGACCGCTCGGCGGCCTTGCTGGAGCGCATGGAGAGCAGCCTCGGCAGTAGAAGTCCGCTGTGGATCGTCATAAAGTCGGGCCATGGCATCAAGAAAAGAGGGCAGAGAGTCTAGAACTACATGGCGGACTTCAAGTAGGTGATGGGCCCAAGCTTGAGGTTCCCCCTGCAGCAAAGCGATAACGAAGCCCACCTTGGTGGCTTCAGATGAAAAAGTCAGAGGTAGCAACGAAAAGTAAAGTTCACATGCGTTGCGAAACGCACGGAATTTACTCCGATCCCCGAAAAATTTCTCAGGAACAGGGACCCTGGGCTCAGGAGATGGTAACATTCCAATAGAGGACGTTGGGGTTGGAGGTGAATCTGCAGAGGTGGCTTGAGTTTGTGTCTGCTTATCCATTCGGACATGGCTGCCCTGCAGAGACTTCACGATCTGAGTGAGAGCTGTAAGGTGTTGATAGACATTGTCCATAGGCAAGGTATCTCCTGCAGGCTCAGGCATGGCGGTTTGATACTGTAACGTACCTTAGGTGTGAGCCTGACGTGCGGAGAGGGACCTCCCGTACAACCCCGGCTCGGAGACCACTGGAGTGGGGACAGTGGTGGTAAGAGCACGGTGAGGTAAGGGTGCCTGTCTGATCCCCACTGCTTGGAGTGGTGGAGCCGAGTGGAGACTGGAACGGCTGGTTCCGGAAGCAGCGGATGCAGGTCAGCAGGTGCAGCTTGCAGAGCAGAGGATGCAGGTCAGCGGGTGCCGGTTTGCAGGGCAGGGATGCAGGTCAGCGGGTGCAGGTTTGCAGAGCAGGGATGCAGGTCAGCGGGTGCAGGTTTGCAAAGCAGGGATGCAGGTCAGCGGGTGCAGGTTTGCAGAGCAGGGATGCAGGTCAGCGGGTGCAGGTTTGCAGAGCAGGGATGCAGGTCAGCGGGTGCAGGTTTGCAGAGCAGGGATGCAGGTCAGCGGGTGCAGGTTTGCAGAGCAGGGATGCAGGTCAACGGGTGCAGGTTTGCAGAGCAGGGATGCAGGTCAACGGGTGCAGGTTTGCAGAGCAGGGATGCAGGTCAACAGGTGCAGGTTTGCAGAGCAGGGATGCAGGTCAACAGGTGCAGGTTTGCAGAGCAGGGATGCAGGTCAACAGGTGCAGGTTTGCAGAGCAGGGATGCAGGTCAACAGGTGCAGGTTTGCAGAGCAGGGATGCAGGTCAGCAGGTGCAGGTTTGCAGAGCAGGGATGCAGGTCAGCAGGTGCAGGTTTGCAGAGCAGGGATGCAGGTCAGCAGGTGCAGGTTTGCAGAGCAGGGATGCAGGTCAGCAGGTGCAGGTTTGCATTGCAAAGGATGCAGGTCAGCGTGTGCAGCTTGCAGAGCAGAGGATGCAGGTAAGCTGGTGCAGGTTTGCAGAGTCAGACAAGCCGGGTCATACACATCAAGGTAAACATCACAAGTGGCAGGCAGAGAGTAGTCAAAGTCCAGGCAGAATCTTGGCAACAGGCAGACTGGCAGATAACTGAGCAGGGTCAAACGAGCCGAGGTCAGGACTGGAGACAGAAGCGTGGTCAGGAAGCCGGGTCAAACACAGGAACAGGATACAAGCACAGAATCAGGCACTCAGGGAACAGAAGCAGATCAAACCGCAAGGGGCAACATCTCTGGAATGTCTTTTATAGGAAGTACATGGGAGGAGCAAGGGGTTCAGAGTTCAACAGTAATCAGACACCAAGCAGAGTAGTCTAATGGATCAGATAGGTTATCCAGCAGATCAGGCAGGGAGCTGTCCAGCATCTCAGATAGCTCCCCTGGAAGAGTCAATGCCAGACACAGAAGAGGTCCCAGGTTCAAGCCCAGCACGTCCCTGACACCTCCCCACCAACAAATACCATTGCAGTCTATGGGAAATGACTTGTTAATTTTGCTAGTCCCCACTTGGCTGGCTTATCTTCTAGTTATTGGCCTTAAAATGGGGGCCCAGGTCCCACCCTAAGGGACATATATCAATGTCACCAATTTGGAAAACACCAAAAACAAAACAAAGAGAAGTGCCTTTAAATATGACAAATTGCTTGAGGGCCATTTCACACCACATGCAGTGCATTGCGTTTTTTATACATCCAAAATGCATGGAAAGTTGGTTATATGGTTCTAAATGGCAGTGTTTGTTCCAGTTCCCCCAAAAAAGTAGAACATGCTGCATTTTACCTACACTGGACTGTACTGGAACGCAGCAAAACGCATCATAAACGCACTGGAACGCACCGGAACACACCTAAATGCACCAAAAATGCACTTGAACACACTTGTCCTTATCTATGGTTAATAAAAAAGAGGGGTGAAAAAAAGCACTGGACTGCATCAAAAACGTACCAAAAATGCACTGGAACGCATGAAAAACGTGCATGCAGAAAAGCACCTGGAACACATCCGGATTGCGTTTCTATGGTGTGAACTGGCCCTAGTTCACACTATAGAAACGCAGTCTGGATGCGTTCCAGGTGCTTTTCTGCATGCGCGTTTTTTACACATTCCAGTGCATTTTTGATGCGTTTTTGATGCAGTCCAGTGTTTTTTTTCCCCCTCTTTTCACTTAGGACAAGTGTGTTGCAGTGTGTCTTTGGTGCATTCCAGTGCATTTTTGGTACGTTTCGTTGCGTTTTTGATGTGTTTTACTGGGGTCCAGTACAGTTTTGTACCTAAAAAATGCAGCATGACCAATTTATTTTTTTCTTTCTAAATCGGGGACCCCCAGATCCCGCCCCCCCCCTGTGTGAAATGGTAATGGGGTACAAATGTACCCCTACCATTTCACAAAGAAAGTGTAAAAAATGTAAAAAATTACAAGAGCCGGTTTTTGACAATTCCTTTATTAATGTCTTTTCTTTTCTTCCAACTTCTTCCATCTTCTTCTTCCATCTTCTTCCATCTTCTTCTTCCATTCGGGTTTCTTCCTCCATCTTGTTCTTCATCTTCATCTTCCTCTTTATCTTTATCTTTATCTTCATCTTCCTTCTTCCTTCGGTCTTCTCGTCTGCATCTTGCTCCGGCGTCTTCCCTTCTTCTTTCTTCTCCGGCCGCTCCGTTTGAATTGGAGGTTCCCGCTGTGCGACGCTTCAGTTCTTCAGTTCCCCTCTGGGTCCACTTACACCCGGTGACCCCGCCCCCCTCTGACGCACATGGATTTCACGGGGACTTTCCCGTGGTGTCAGAGGGGGGCGGAGCCACCGGGTGGCAGCGGACCAAGTGGAGAACTGAAGCGTCGCACAGCGGGAACCTCCAATTCAAACGGAGCGGCCGAAGAAGAAAGAAGAAGGGAAGACGCCGGAGCAAGATGCGGACGAGAAGACCGAAGGAAGAAGGAAGATGAAGATAAAGATGAAGATGAGGATGAAGATAAAGATGAAGAGGAAGAAACCCGAATGGAGAAAAGAAGAAGATGGAAGAAGAAGAAGGAAGAAGATGGAAGAAAAGAGAAGACATTAGTAAAGGAATTGTCAAAAACCGGCTCTTGTCATTTTTTACATTTTTTACACTTTCTTTGTGAAATGGTAGGGGTACATATGTATCCCATTACCATTTCACACAGGGGGGGCCAGGATCTGGGGGTCCCCTTTGTTAAAGGGGTCTTCCAGATTCCGATAATCCCCCCGCCCGCAGACCCCCACAACCACCGGGCAAGGGTTGTGGGGATGAGGCCCTTGTCCCCATCAACATCGGGACATCCTCCCCATGTTGAGGGCATGTTGCCTGGTACGGTCCAGGAGGGAGGGGGGGCCGCTCTCTCATCCCCCCCTCTTCCCCTGCGGCCGGCCAGGTTATGTGCTCGGATAAGGGTCTGGTGTGGATTTTTGGGGGGACTCCACGCCATTTTTTTAAAAAATTTGGGGTGGAGTTCCCCTTAAAATCCATGCCAGATCTAAAGGGCCTGTTATGGATATTTGGGGGGAACCCCACGTCATTTTTTTAAAAAATTTGCAGCTTTTTTTTTTGTTTTTATCAATGACTTTCAATGACTTGTCTCTATATTGCCGGGAGCCGACAATTCATTACAGCCGCAGCTGCTTTTAAATGCCTTTTTTTCCTTTAGAAATGACATTTTGCAAGCGCACTGGGAAGTTCAGAGCTGCGCCTGTTCAACTTATGCAAATTAGTTTACGTGACTTGACATTTACTAAGATTTTGCCGGCGCAGTGTCCCGGCGCGTTTGAACCATTGAAATTCCTGCGCTGAGCTCAAAAAAACCTCCCGCAGCTGGAATCGTACTTGCCGGCGCAGCAGGCTGGTTTTGAAAAAGTTACTTTATCACTCAATTTTGGGCATGTTTGTTATTTGGGCAGGTGTCACTACACTTCCTCACATCACCCCATGTCACCCCCATTATATTCTCACTTCCAGCTTCTTTATATTTAGTGTTTAACATGCTGTGCGCCAGGTCCATAGTGGCGCACTGAGCGCCTCCTCCCGTCCGCCGACAACACTATAGTAAATGGGAAATAGGGCTGCGCTACCGGCGCTAATGTTTTGTAAATACCAAAACACCCATTGCGCACGCAGATGCGCCAATACTCATGGCGCAAACGTTTCGTAAATCAGCCCCAAGGTATCATATGTACAAAGAAAATCTAATGTCTGAATTAAGGTATTCTTTCAAAATCAGACTATAGCATGATTTTAAGTATGCATTTGTATTTATTATTGTAATTCTTGATGTGTTTTATATAGCTTTCAAAATGTTACACCCTTGTTGTTTATATAGAGATTTGTAGGTTTTCCATTTAGTGGTTTTCTGTGTATCAAGAGATGGAGTTAGCATCCCTGCTAAACAACTGCTGCTGTTGCTGCAAAAAACAAAAACTATTATAGGATACGTTGCATAAGTCCAAATAAGAGTTTTTTGTTTTCTTTTTTTTCTTTTAATGTTTTATTTTTCACCCACTAGAGCCAAACGTTTTACAAATTCAGACTTTTTATTAAATAGAAACATATATTCAGAACAGGTGGTGAGCTGGAAATGGAGCTATGCCTTAAACGTCGCACACATTTTTTTCAGATGAATTCTCACATCATGTTTAAAGACTTCCAGTGTGATTTTCTCCGGAGGTGCAGGTAAGTTGTTAATGTCTATGCCCATGGTTTTTAAAGCTTCAGTGTACTGAGTCCCTGTTATGTAACCTTGTCCGGCAGGGTCCGGGATTCCAAAAACTGCTTCCACATTAGATTAATCAAAAAGACAAGGATATTCCAAATCTGCAAGCCTAGCAAGCTTCAGCTATTCCAGTTGAGAGATGAGAAACTCTCGGGGTCGTTCTGGCTGTTGGTAAAGCAGCAGGCTGGTGAGATTATTCACCAGATCTATGATCTTGTGTTCTCGCAGATATTCTTCAGCTTCCAATGCCCTGCTGGCTGCCATGACTCCGTTTAGCGTTTTCCAAATAAGAGTTTTTATTCTTAAAGTTAGCTTTGTAAGTCTATTTAAAGCGGATTTTCACCCAAAAATTGAACTTCCGCTTTTCGGAACCCTCCCCCCCTCCGGTGTCACATTTGGCACCTTTCAGGGAGGAGGGGGGGGGGGTGCAGAATGCTGTATAATACAGCTATTTGCACCCACTTCCGGGTATAGATAGCCGCAGAATCTGCGGGTATCTACACCACTTCCCATCCCCCCTGCTGTCTTCTGGGAGACACACGGGTCTCAGAAGACAGCAGGGACCATTCGGATTGCGCAGCGCGACTTGCGCATGTGCAGTAGGGAACCAGGAAGTGAAGCCGCAAGGCTTCACTTCCTGATTCCCTTACCGTAGATGGCGGCGGCAGTATCCGAGGACCGAGGGATGGGTCGGCCTCGGGTGCCGACATCGCAGGCGCCCTGGATAGGTAAGTGTCCTCATTTTAAAAGTCAGCAGCTGCAGTATTTGTAGCTGCTGACTTTAAAAAAAAAAAAAATTGGCGGACCTTCGCTTTAAGTACAGACACCAAAGAAGGCATGCTGGTAATTTGTTGACGTCATGGTCTTTCATCCCTGTCAACTGCCATTCCACTGCCTTGGTAGCAATTAGAACAGGTAGAGGCAGGAAGTTTACTTTGAAAAGTTTTGCTTAAAATGACCCTGTAATGGATGTCATTGATATGCCCCTTCTGAAAATTCCATTACTGTTTTTTTTTCTTTTCTTTTTTTTTTCTTAAGAGCTGTCAGAGCCTCCAGATCACGGGTGCAATAACAGGCTCCTATAGACTCTCAGTACAGCTGTCTGCCCGTACCTCTTATATAGGCAGACAGTAAGAGCCCTTTCACACTGGGGCGGTGGGGGCAGTAGCGGTAAAGCGCCGTTAGTTTTAGCGGTGCCACTTTACCACTGTTATATTGGTGCTTTGGCGCTTTTAACCCCATAGAAGGTTTTTAAAAGGGATTTAAGCGCGCAAGTAGCGCCGCTGCCGAAGCGCTTTGCAGGCGCTTTGGCAGCGCTGCCCATGCATTCCAATGGGCGGTGGAGGAGCGGCGTATACACCGCTCGCAAACCACCCCAAAGATGCTGCTTGCAGGACTGTTTGTAACATCTTGCAAGCGCACCGCCCTAGTGTGAAATCGCTTGGGCTTTCACACTGGGACTGCAGATGATGCATTTTTCAGGCGCTTTACAGGCGCAATTTTTAGCGCAAAAGCGCCTGAAAAATGCCCCAGTGTGAAAGGGGTCTTACTGAAGAGCTTGAAGAATCAGTTAACTACAAGAGTGCTCACCAGAGCCCTCGCAGTTCATTGGGAACTACAATCTATCTGCTTTGGAACGGATGTTCCTCCCTCTCCCCCATCTCATCTGTGGGCCCCCCACACCCCTTCCTGTGACAGCAGGCAGGAGATCTTCTCTTCATACCCATTTTCACAAATAAAAAAAATAGCACGGCTGTGCGGGCCTCGCCAATACAGCAACATTATTCATTAGAGCTATCTGTGAATGAATGAACTACAAGAACCAGCTACTGCGGTCGACTGCTTGTAGTCCTTAATGAACTGCGAAGACACTGGTGAGCATTCTTGCAGTTCATTGATTCTTCCTGTAATTTAGTAACTGCCTGCCTGTATCGGAGGTACAGGCAGAGTGTAATGAGAGTCTTCAGGATCCTGGCATTGCACCCGCAATCTGCTGATCGTGGGTGCAATGTTTTAATGGCTCCAGTGTTAAATATAATAAATGCACTTTTTTTTTTATTTGCAAAAAGATGTACATTTATAGTTTTTTTTATGAAAGATGAACTTATCCTTTAACATGCATGTGAAAAACGTCATAATTACCCCCATATGGCAAGCAGTTAAATGCAAAGCAACCAATTAATTGACTTTGCTAAAGTCAGCCCAGTACAATAGGTAAAGTACAATAGGTAAAGTGGTTGTAAAGGAAACTTTTTTTTTCTAAATAACAAACATGTCATACTTACCTGCTCTGAGTAATAGAATTGCCCAGAGCGGTTCCAATCCTCCTCTTCTCGGGTCCCCTGGCTCCTCTTCTCTTGCTGGTGCCCCCAATAGGAAACTGATTCCAATTGCTGCATCTATTTACACAGACAGTGGAACTCACCCCCCCCTCTCACGCTCCCTTATCACTTGAGTTGATTGACAGGAGTGGGAGCCAATGGCTCCTGCTGCTATCGATCTGCCAGGGGGGAGGGACAAAGCCATGCACAGCGCTGGATGGTGATGGGGTTTTGGTAAGTATAAGGGAGGTAAGGAGGCGAGTCTGTGGCACAGAACTTATTTTACCTTAAAGGGGTTGTAAACATAATTTTTTTAAATAACAAACATGTTATACTTACCTCCACTGTGCAGCTTGTTTTGCACAGAGTAGCCCCGATCCACGTCTTCTGGGGTCCCTCGGCGGCTGTCTCGGCTCCTCCCCGAAATAACTCACCACCTATATGCGAGCTCGCTAGCATGGTCATGAGTTATTGCGGGTGCACTCCTGTGATACAGCTGGCGGCTATAGCCGCTCACTGTATCACCCGGCCCCGCCCCCCGGCATGCTGCGTCATTGGATGTGATTGACAGCAGTGCAATGGCTGCGCTGCTTTCAATAAACCAATGAATGAGCCGAGAAGCCGGCCAAGAAGCCTGCTCGTTCACGTGCGGGACTTTCGAGGGGTCAGGTAAGTAAACGGGGGCTCGGGGGGGCGGCTAATGCACAGATGTTTTTTCACCTTAATGCATAGAATGCATTAAGGTGAAAAAACTTTTACCTTTACAACCCCTTTAATGCAGGGGTCTCCAAACTTTCTTAACAAAAGGGCCAATTTACTGTCCTCCAGACTTTAGGGGGGCCACATTGTGGCCATTGGGAATACAAAATGTCCAGCATCAGTGGGAATAAACAATCCCCCATCATTTGTACTATTGGGCCCCACCATTGGTGTTATTGGGAGGAATTGTGCCCCATCATTGGTGTCATTGGGAAGAATTGTTCCCCATCATTGGCGTCAATGGGCCCCATTGTTGGTGTCCTTGGGAAGAACTGTGCTCCATTGTTTATGTCACTGGTAGGAATTGTGCCTTTCATTGTTGTCAGTGAATAAAATAGCACCCCAAGGACCACATAAAAGCAAGCCAAGGGCCACATCTTTGCCCCCCAGGCCGCAGTTTTGAGACCATTGCCTTAACCATAGAATGCATTAAGGTAAAAAACCTTAAAGGGGTTGTAAACCCTTGTGTTTGTTCACCTTAAAGCGGAGGTTCTGCGGCCGATTGTTTTTTTTGCTGCATTCAATGTGGTTAAAGTTAAGGGTTTTGTACTCACTACTCTGGCGATTAAAAGCATCCCCCATCCATTTTCGTATAAAAGAAACACTTATATTAATTTTCCATTTTGCTTGTGGGCATAGTGAAGCCCACAAGCACAGGCTTCCGGGAAGCGGTGAATGCGTGTCTCCCGGCATTCACCGCTCTCTTGCGTGAGCAGTGTTGACGGCGAGCAGCGCCGTCAACACTTTCTGGTTGCCATCACAACGGGCGGCGTCGTTCAAAGTACACGCCCCGTTGTGACTGGATTCAAATCAAAAGAATCAGCGACTGATTAGAACAGGCTCTGTATGCGTCCACAATAACTTCCCGGTGGAGCGCCGTAAACTGAGCAGGTTGCCATCCCAATGGGTGGAGGCGTCGGAAGTTCCCGCCCTGTTGTGATGGCAACCAAAAATATACACAGTACAGTACGGGGAGGGAGCGCAGACAATCTCGCGAGATTTCGCAGCGGCGATCCGCACTGACTCCTGGGAATGCTGACACTTAGCTCCCAGGAGACAGTGCGCCGCCGGGGAAAAGGCATGTACACGCCTACTCCCACGGGAGGAACAGACAGGAAGTTCCCCAATGAAGACAAATAATAAGGTAAATACAGCATTTAAAAAAAAAAATTGTCGTTTGCTTATCTATGCAATGCACAGAAGGGGATATTATTAAGTCAATAATTTGGGAGAACCTCCACTTTAATGCATCCTATGCATTAAGGTGAAAAAACTTCTGACAGTGACCGCCCCCCCAGCCCCCCCATTTTACTCACCTGAGCCCTTCGATCCCTTGGCGGAGATGTGCTGTACCTCTCTGCCCGGGGTTCTCAGCTCTTGATTGGATAGATTGATAGCAGCGCAGACATTGGCTCCCACTGCTGTCAATCAAATTCAATGACGCGGGCGGGCAGGGCCAAGTCCAGCATTCTGTGTCAATAGACGCAAATGCTGGACTCGGGAGCGCGCCCGCAAGGTAACCCCCCAGGG
This sequence comes from Rana muscosa, assembly GCA_029206835.1. Classification (NCBI taxonomy): domain Eukaryota; kingdom Metazoa; phylum Chordata; class Amphibia; order Anura; family Ranidae; genus Rana; species Rana muscosa. Next base: position 301,136,385 of record CM055116.1, read on the forward strand.
CTTCTCCCAGGGGATTTACCGATGTGGGGATGAGCCGCAAGAGCCGCCGGGGGACCCCAGAAGATGGTGATCGGGGCACAGTGGAGGTAAGTAAGTATGACATGTTTGTTATTTATTTATTTTTTAAAACAAGGGCTTACAAGGGAGCAATAATTCCAGCCCTAGACCTCCTCTGTAACTCAAAACATGTAACCAGTAAAAAAATTTTAAGCGTCGCCCATGAGGATTTTTAAGTACCGAAGTTTGGCGCCATTCCACGAGCGTGTGCAATTTTGAAGGGTGACATGTTAGGTATCTATTTACTCAACGTAACATCTTCACAATCTTTCACATTATGCAAAAAATTGAGCTAACATTATTTTTATTTATTTTTAAAGCATGAATCTGTTTTTTTTTCCCAAAAAAAAGTGTTCGAAAAATTGCTGCGCAAATACCATTCGAGATAAAAAGTTGCAATGACCGCCATTGTATTCTCTTGGGCCTCTGCTAAAAAAAAAACATACATAATGTTTGGGGGTTCTATGTAATTTTCTAGCAAAAAATTGATGATTTTTACATGTAGGAGCGAAGTGCCAGGATTGGCACGAATGGGAAGTGGTTAAAGAAAAAAATAATTTTTACCAATATGAACAATTTTTTTGAAAAAGGACATCCTCTTGTGTGCTGTTTTTATTGATTTGTGCAGAATGATACAGTCACACATTATAAATGATACAAAGAAACACATTTTCATTAACATGTATTGATAGAAATGTTTACATTGCAATGATAATATCCTTGTGTATACCTAAAACAACTTTTAAAATACTGCAGAATCCCTGTAGCAAGCTAATTGTATCAGTTAAACTGTTTCACTGGGAAATAATCAATATCTCCCTTTTCTATCATGCTGAATCAGCACTCAGCTAAGTTACTGTAGATTGTTGCTTAAACCTTTGTTAATTAAAACAAATCTATAACATGTTTTTATAGCAGATTAAACAATATAGAAATGACCTGTTTGGGTCATGATATAATTCTAGAGTAGTCAACAGTGAAAAACTGCAGTTTAAAGTCTCTGCTTTTGTAGCAAAGGATTTGTTTCTTGATGTTGTGCAAGTGTTATTGAGCAATTTATAAATCAAGTGCCCCCCACTGGCAGAGGCGGCTCTAGGCTTTGTGAGGCCTTAGGCAAAACTTAGACATGAGGCCCCACTCACGCCCATAATGGGGAAAAATAATTCAAGCAAGAAAAATGGCTGCAGAAAATGCACGGATCTAGCACACAGGTGATTAGCACCACTTCCAGGGCACCCTCCTCACCCATCAGACATATTCAGCCAATGCAAGAGGGGGGAGAGAGTGGGAGGTGATAAAGAGAGAGGGGTGATAGAGATCCGATGGTGCCGACATTAGTATTGATCACAGGCAAATTAGGCGGCCACGAGGCCCCTGTAAGTGTGAGGCCTTAGGCGACCGCCTAATTTGCCTAATTAGAGAGCCGCCTCTGCCCCCCAGAAATATCATGTTTATGACTTTGTTTTCCAACTTGTCTTAGAAAATGTCAGTTTTAATGTCTCAGCCTTGTATTGGAATGTTTACATATCTTTGGACATTAAATAAGTACTGTGAAGATACCCACTGTTTCAATCAGAAAATAGTGCTGTTTATAGAGTATCATTGCTGCAGGGAACTTGTCCTTAAAGTGCAAACCTCAGTCATGAAATATGAACAAAGCATGTCCCTCTATTAGTGTATACTCAATCCAGAACACTGAGTGTAATTTCTGTCTACTGCCCTGTCCCTCTACTTTCTGCATGAATCACTTCTGACAAGTTTTCCAGACACCAAGAGAAAAAAGGTGACAGGAGGGATCTCAAACACACAGCCTGTGATTGACAACCTCAGCTCTGTTCCTGTGGGCTATGTAGCACCCTTGCAATGTGCTAGAAATGTAGAGAGTTTTTGTTAGTGTAGGTAAATTATTAGGCTTGGCTGGCAGCCAAGTCTGTGTTTTCAGTCTGGGTTAGGGTGAGTGATCCAGGGAGACTGGATTACTCATCAGGCAGCATCTCTGGTATTTTCCCCTACTTGCAGGAACCTTAGAGAAGTTTCCAGAAGAATGGGAGGGAGATTAGGAGGAGCTGCCTGGAGTATTAAGGAGGGCTCAGCCAATCCCCAGCAAAATGGGCTGGCAGGTGGTAGGCCCCTCTTAAATACTTAGTCAGGCCAGCAGGGGGCAGTGTCTGTGGAGTTCGGGTGGAAGCTGGAGTGCTGAGGAGGCTGTTGGAGGCCCTTGAGGGTAGCGTCCTAGCCTGGGGGGGGGGGGCATGACCTTGGGCCTGGAGCTCTGGTGCTGGAGGGATTCTTTAACAACACACAGAGGAGTCCAGTCCAGAGGCACAGGCGCAAGAGCGAGGACAGCAGGAGCCAGCTAGCATGTCCAGGAGATCCCCAGGTAGAAGACAGCCTGGTGGTTGGGGAGTGTTGCAGTCTTGGAGGACTGTGGGAAGTAGCCAGGAGGGCTAGTGAAAGGGGCAGCTGTAGCCAGGTGGGCTGGCAGTGCCTGAAGAGGTGTTGCTGGGATTATTAGCCACAGGAATGTAGCTGGACACTGGGACTTTTTCTTCACACCAAAGGGGCCCACTGTCCCTACCTGTGGGGGGCCTTTGCTTTGATCTGGCTTGACAGATCCACCAAACAGTGTTCCAGATGGGTCTGAGTTGTTCTGCAAGCAAGTGATGTGCTGGAGATAGAGGAGTGTCTCTATAGAGTGTATATTTTTATTTATTTATGTATTTCAGGTACTTATATAGCGCCGTCAATTTATGCAGCGCTTTACATATACATTGTACATTCACATCGGTCCCTACCCTTAAGGAGCTCACAATCTAAGGTCCCTAACACACATTCATACATATACTAGGGCCAATTTAGACAGGATCCGATCTACTTACCAGCATGTCTTTAGAGTGTGGGAGGAAACCGGAGTACCCCGGCAGAAACCCACGCAGGCACAGGGAGAACATACAAACTCCAGGCAGATGGTGTCGTGGTTGGGATTCAAACCAGGAACACTTTTTTCTGCTAGGTGAAAGTGCTAAACACTACACCATAGAGTTAAAGTGTCCCTAAAAGAGGCGTTGTTCCTTTCAAGTGGGCATCCCAAAATACCCCTATCCCCATCCAAGTTAACCACTTGCCGCCTGCCCTATAGCGGATTGACGTCGGCAAAGTGGTTGCAAAATCCTGACAGGACGTCATATGACGTGCTCAGGATTTTGAGCCGCTGCGCGCCCCCGGGGGCGCGCATCGCGGCGATCGTTGCTGCGGGGTGTCAGTCTGACACCCCGCAACTCCGATCTAGGTAAAGAGTCTCCGACGGAGACTCTTTACCACGTGATCAGCCGTGTCCAATCACGGCTTATCACAGTGTAAACAGGAAAAGCCGGTCATCGGCTTTTCCGCACTCGCGTCTGTCAGACGCGAGTAGAGGAGAGCCTAACGGCTGCTCCTCTGACAGGGGGGGTTTGTGCTGATCGATTATCAGCACATCCCCCCCGAGGATGCCCCCACTGGACCACCAGGGATGCCAGCACCAGGTATGCCACCCTAGACCCCCAGGGATGCCAGTTAGTGCCCCCTAATGGATGCCAATCAGTGCCCACAATGGATGCCAATCAGTGCCCACAATGGGCATCACTGATTGGCAGGCATTTTTGTTTGGCACTGATTGGCATCCATTACAGTACATCAGTGCCACCTATCAGTGCCCATCCGTGCCGCCTATCAGTGCCCATCCGTGCCGCCTATCAGTGCCCATCCGTGTCGCCTATCAGTACCCATCCGTGCCGCCTATCAGTGCCCATTCGTGCCGCCTATCAGTGCCCATACGTGCCGCCTATCAGCGCCCATCTGTGCCGCCTATCCGTGCCCATCTGTGCCGCCTATCCGTGCCCATCCGTGCCGATTATCCGTTCCACCTATCAGTGCCGCATATTAGTGCCCATCATCAGTGCCCATCAATGCCACCTCATCAGTGCCACCTCATCGGTGCCCGTCAGTGCAGCCCCATCAGTGAAGGAGAAAACGTACTTATTTAAAAAGTTTTGTAACTGAAACAAAAAAAATACTTTATTTTTCAAAAGTTTTGGTCTTTTTTTGTTTTTTTTAGCAGAAAATAAAAATCCCAGAGGTGATCAAATACCACCAAAAGAAAGCTCTATTTGTGGGGAAAAAATTATAAAAATTTCGTTTGGGTACAGTGTAGCATGACCGCGCAATTGTCATTCAAAGTGCAACAGCGCAGAAAGCTGAAAATTGGTCTGGGCAGGAAGGTGTTTTAGTGCCCAGTATGGAAGTGGTTAATAACCCCTATAAAAAATAAATAAATAAAAAAAACAAAGCGAGCCTGCGAATAATGTGGTGTGCCTGGCTGTGCAGGGTGAGGGATTTCCTATTCACCTGCGGCTCCTACAGGGGATGTGCTACAGCTGTATGAAGGGGGTGTGTCCCTTCCCTCCAATCAGCTCTCACTGAGATCTGCAGAGTGTCATCTCAGCTCTCCGTCCCTTCTTTTCTGACAACTCAGACAAGCTTTATAAATAATGGACTTTGAACAGATGGAGAGAAATGAAGACCGCAGATAAACAAATATAACTTATGTAGGAGGATTTGAGCATCATTTGAGGCCAGTCACTTCACTGGGTATATGTAAGGATTTAAAAATACTTTAAGGAAAATATTGTTAGCTACGTTTTAAGTTTTAAAGCTGAACTTCAGGAAACTCCTTAACCTTCCCCAATATTTCTCCTCGCCAGCCTCAATAAAAAGGAGTAGTTATTTTTGTCTCTTTACACAACCAGTGGCCCCATGGGAATAGAGGCCACCCGTCTTAGGAACAGGAAATCAGGGAGGCTGGGCCCTGGAAACTAAAGGGTAGGATATCAATTATGCAATGTTGCTTCAGTAAATAAAAAAAGGAGTACAGAATAATGCAAGGTAAGAGATCACATTTACAAAAATGCTTTTACAATTCTGCATGGAGTTCAGACTTAAGGTTAATAGTCTATTATTTACCAAAGATAAAAGTACCACTAGACTCTCTTAAGGTCAATCTTTGTATAATTGTCTAACATTTATCAAATGGATGGAAACTGAAGACCCATAATAATCCAATTGTTGGCCTTATCTCCTCAATAGACAGTGTACATGATTCTAATGCAACCATTATTATATATGAGTAAAGGTTATTTAAAGATATATTATAATTATACCATTAACTGTTTGAGTGCCAATTCTAAAATAATTTCACTAAAGAAAAATCCAGAAAAAAGGTAGCAATGCCAGCAATGTATACAAATGTCTCTATATTAAAAAGGTGTAGGATAGATTAAATATATTATGTAGCAACATGTAGGTAGGTGCCGTAATTCCTTCAAACTGTAGGTGGCACTGGGCTGCTGTTACAGGTGGGGAGGGGTTGGGTAAGGGAATTATTCCTTACAGACCCCATCACCCTTCTCAGGGAAGACAGTTGTCTGACTGGACACTGAAATCCCTTGAGATCTCAGAAAGCCATCGTGACAAGGGTCCCTAGCGAATGGTAGGTCAGGGACAGGTACCCACTGGCTAGAGAGAATCGCGTAGGGAAAGGTTCTCAGTGAGTAGGGACAGTCTAGGTAGAAATGTGGAGTGGTGCCCGCAATGGGACTGTGAGGTCTCCTCATACAGTGGAAACAGTGCCGCCCGGGTCAAAATGTACTGCTATCCCTCCAGCAGAACCCGTCCTCTGGTCGTACCAACTAAAAGTCAGATAACACTGAGATATTACAATTTCTGGAGTAGTTATACGAGTGCCCTCAGAACTGTTTATATTAGATAGATGCCAACCTGTACATATTAATACAAAATAATTCAGTACACTAAAGACTGTGTGTGTGTGATTACCCCCTGTCTGGGTACTCTGGCAGAAGCAACACCTAAAACATGATTATCAAACGGTCAACAGGTTGACTATTGATATAATAGGCTCAAATTTCATGAAGGTACCAGTTGTTTTTAAAGATATTTGAAAAAATACAGTTACCTGTAAATGGCTAAAATGTAAAAATGTTTATCTTTGTGGTAAAGCGATCCTGTCCCTGGGTCAGAAAATTTCAAAATGAGCAACTTGCAAAAAAAAGAAGAGTTTATATTCACTTGTCCAACCACCAGTTCCTCTGACCGTTGGTTGCTTGCAGAGCAATAGCCTCTTCACATCTAACAAATGATGTTAGATGATTGATTCCCCATTGTAGTGGCATAGGGATCAGCATATGGAATCACAGCTTATTTACAGCACAGTCGGTTATGAAAGTTTTTTTTTTTTTTTATGCAGCCATAGCTCTTGAATAGAGCAAAGTTTGGAGAAATAGGTGGTGGATGTGTATCCACACAAGTTAATGCCCCAGTGCTGATTACCGACCAGCAGATTATATATCATCTCCACCACAATTTCACACCACAGTGGTATCTGACCACAATGTTTCTATAAAATGACTTATTTTTTGGGAGTGCTGAAGTGCTGAAGTTATACATTGGCTCCACTTTATTTATAGACCCAGCATTGCCACTCAAATACCCACACTGCCCCCTTTGCTAAGTTGGTTCTTGCTGTGGTGTGTGCCGTTACCCCTTCTTCCTTCCTGCATCAAAATTTAGTCTGCAGCCTTGCTGATTTTATCCTCTGAGCCTCTGGAAGCTCTTTACCAATCCCTGGTCCTTCTCTACTTACTGTTCTTCCCTTCTCTCCACTTCTCTGTCCCTCTCTCACTCTAATGTACTGCTACCCAATTTTCTATTTATTTTTTAGAAATGCTTTATTTCAAACATTGTCCTGGAACAAGAGATATAACAGTTGTTCTACAGCAGGCATCTGCCCAAACTCTGTATACATGTGATGAAAGCTTTACGTTCATGGTGGTACAGATGCATCCAATATTCTGCATTTTGTAAAAAACTGTATATATCTGAGTATTGATGTCTATGTCATTAATGATCCTCTTCCAGTAATCAATGGTTGTCTGCTAGGTCAGACAGATATATTAGGCCTGTACTGCCATGGTTCCAAAGTTCTGGGAAGTGGTAGGGGGATAAAAGGGGAGAGTTGTTGTTTAATCGAGGGTGGGGGGGGGGGTTGTGATGCTGCTCTTCTCTATTGTATAAAAAAAGCTGTCAGGTCTTCCATTATTTTGTTAAGTCGATTTTCGAAAACCACATACCTATAGAGAAGGGGTGGTTTGTTTTCAATTATTAGGAATACAGTCACTAACTACATTTAGCAAGTGTATGGTCAGCGAGGTCTTATAGAGTCTCATGTAATATATACAGTAACTGATGGGATCTGTCCCTAGATCTACAGATGTAACTTTTGAACTTCAGACCAGAAGCATAGTAGAGGACAATGCCAGAAGATATGTAGGAGGGTCATTGGTTTGGCAAACATTTGGGACCTGCAGGTATATTTTATGGGGAAGCACTGGAACCGGATACCTTCATGAGAGTAATCTGTATCCTTGTCTCTAAAAATGATTGGCAATTGAGGGATTATTTGCTAGAGTAATGGCTCTAGTGATTTGTGCATTAGTGAGGGTCACTTGAAGTTCAGATTCCCATTTCAAGATGGAGGGAGGGCTGAAGCCTTCTGGTGGTGCAAAGATAAGGTTTTAGAGAAGGGATAGAAAATGGGGTGCACAAGTTCCATCCCCACATAGTGTCTCAAAGGGAGATAAAAGCCTAGTGAGGAGGTTGTGGTCTGGTATAGACATTAAGAAATGTCTGACCTGGCAGGACACCCAGGTATCCTGAGGAGGGGTAGGTCAATTTTATATTCCCTCATGAGACATCCCATTTAGGGACATAAAATGTACAGTAGATGGTGGGACTTACCTGTTGTCAGGAGATGTTGGAGGTGTTTATTTCTTTCTCGTACATCACGGGACACAGAGCGGCATAGTCATTACTATGTGGGTTATATAGATACCTTCAGGTGCTGGCACTGGCAACTTCCAAAACCGGAAGTACCCTCCCCTATATAAGCCCCTCCCATCCGGGAGTACCTCAGTTTTTTGCCAGTGTCTAAGATGTTGGCCAAGAAGTAACATGTGTTTTCACTGAGCTTGTGTACAGGTTCTTTTGGGCCTCAGTAAGCTATTCCGGATCCGACCAAAAAAGCTTCATAGCTAAACGGTCGGTACCTGGGCCTTGCAAAGAGAAGAGCAAGGTTTTGCCTGTAATGCCTCTCTTAGGAGGGCTGGACCCTGGGATCCAGAGCTCTGGTCATACCCACGACCAAGATGTTTTCTGTGCAGGGTGCTATACAGGTCCAGGGGAGTGGAATCCTTGGGAACCCGGTCCCTGAAGGTTTAATTACAATGCCTGCCGTTATAGGTGAAGTTTGGGCTTCAAACAGAGTCCTGCGGCGAGGAAAAGGTAAGTGGGGGCCCTCAGGAACTTGGTTCTATTGGGGGACCCCCAAGCCTATTTTGTCTTTCTGCCTGTTACCTAAGGTATTTCCGCTAATATTCTGTGCATGCCTGTTACTACTGAGAAAATGTAAAAATTTTAATAGTAGGCAAGAAAAAAAAATAATGTAAGACCGCGGTACCTGTGTTAACCACTAGAGGCCGCTATGGTGCTTTTTCTTGTAATGTGGATTTTTTTTTTCTTCCAAGATCAAATCCAGGCAGTTGGTAAGTTCTCTGCTGGGAAGCTGTCTCCTCTGCCCTGTTGCTGCGCTCATCCATCCCCGGGCCCTGCGGCAGGGACCCTGGCTCCCATCTAGCTCCTTATTTTTTCAAAAAAGAGCGCCGAAGGCGCACGTGCCCGCGCGCGTGCGCGTGCACACGCCTCTATATATAGAGGCGATCTGGAAAAAGGGGCGGAGCGGGTGGATGACGCTCGGTGTGCGCCGCGGCGCTACTGCGCATGTGCGGGCGTCCAGCGTGTTTAAAAGCACAATCACAGCTGGCTATGGAAGTGCACAGACAAAGCTAGCAACAGTAAAAAGGCACACAGAGGCGGTTGATGCAGGCATCCCCTAGAAAGGCACTTTAGTAGACACCAACTGTTATATAGCAGCAATTGTGCTAGACTATTATCAGTAAAAGTGGTGTATTACGGCTGGAATACCTCAGCTTTGGGCTTAGGAATATGCCGTCCAGAAGCTCCGGAACTAAATCTTCCAGGAAGCGAAGGGGGTCTCCATCGGGCTCTGAGGATCTTGGGCATGCTTCTGCTGCACCAGTCTCCCCTGAAAACTCAGAGGTTAGTGACCGTAGAGACCCCACAGGAGTACCTGGTACTGTGGCTGTCCTCAGTTCACCTGCTCCTGTGTATGTAACAGAGGAGGTTTTTTCCTCAGCTCTGGGAGGACTGGAAGAGAGATTGTCAACATTGATCGCTGCCTCCCTGTCACAGGGAAAGCACGCCCGATCTCCGTCTACTCCTTCAGAGTACCTGTTAGCGGAGCAACAGTCCCATACAGGGATCGACCTGCCTGAAGGGGATCAGGATGAGGTTGATTCTGTTATAGAGGAATCAACAGTGGAGGAACCTTTCTCAGCATCTCAAGCTGAAAGATTATGGGTTCAGTCTCTGACTAACATGGTCCGATCAGCATTTAAAATGCACCTTGCGGAACCATCAACCACTACTGTCTCCTCGCTGGGGTCGCTAAAAGCTCCCCAGACTGTCTGCTCCTTTCCACTTCACCCTTTACTGGAAGGGCTCATTTACCAGGATTGGGAACATCCTGGTAAAATATTTACTCCCCCCAAGAGATTTACGGTGGTCTATCCCATGGAGGATAAGTTCATCAAAAAATGGAGGGTCCCTACAGTGGACGCAGCCATCTCTTATGTGAATAAATCACTGACATGTCCAGTGGATAATGTCCAAATGTTCAAGGACCCAATAGATAAAAAATTGGAGTCCTTATTAAAATCTGCTTTTTCTACAGCAAGCTTGGTGACACAACCAGCAGTAGCAGCTATTGGGGTCTGCCAAGCAGTGAAGGATCAGTTGAAACAGGTCTTAAGGGACTTGCCAGATCAGCAGGCCCTTGCCCTAGCTGATCTACCTAGAGCCTTATGCTTTGCGGTTGACGCCATAAAGGATTCAATCCATCAGGCCTCCCGCCTTACGCTGTCTGTAGTACATATGTGCAGGCTTCTATGGCTCAAAAACTGGTCTGCTGAAGCTCCCTGTAAAAAATTGCTGGTTAGCTTCCCATTTCATGGTGAACGCTTATTCGGGGAAGACCTGGACAAATATATCCAGAAAATTTCCAGCGGTAAAAGTACACTCTTGCCGGTTAAATACAGAGTTAGAGGTCCCTCTTTTAAGAGGCCTGCTTCTCCAGTCCCTGGGGCATCGGCTGTGAAACAGTTCCGACGGCCTCCTTGGTCAAATCCCGGGGGTAAAAATCAGGGACAATCGCAGGGTAACAAGAAGCCCTGGGTCAGGAGAGGTACAAAACCTCCCCCAAAGTCAAATGCATGAAGGGTTGCCCCCACTCAATCGGGTGGGGGGAAGACTCCAGTTGTTCGCAGAGACCTGGCGGGACACGATCAGAGACAGATGGGTGCTCTCTGCAGTAAGTCTGGGATACAGATTGGAGTTAAAAGACTCTCCTCCTTCCCATTTTATGTGGTCAAACGTGCCAAGGGATCCCCGGAAGAGAGAGTCCCTCCTGTTGGCACTAGAACAACTATTGCTCCAAGGAGTAATTATGGAGGTTCCCCTGGAAGAATGGGGGTTCGGGTTTTACTCAAACCTCTTTACAGTCCCGAAGCCAAACGGGGACGTGAGGCCCATATTAAATCTAAAAGGGCTAAACAAATTCCTGCATATCAGGACTTTCCGGATGGAGTCGATCCGATCGGTGGCCACTGCCCTACAAGGGGAGGAATGGTTAGCCTCGATCGACATCAAAGATGCTTATTTGCACGTTCCCATCTTTCCAGTCCACCAAAAATTTCTACGCTTTGCAGTAGAAGGGCGCCATTTTCAGTTCAGAGCCTTACCCTTCGGTCTGGCCACAGCACCACGAGTGTTCACAAAAATTCTGGCCCCATTATTGGCCAATCTAAGAACACAAGGTGTAACGATAATGGCATATCTAGACGACTTGTTGCTGATAGACCACTCAGTGAAAAAACTAGAAGTGGTCGTTCACAAGACAATCAAGTATCTGGAATCTCACGGTTGGATTATCAACCGAGACAAGTCAGCCCTAAAACCAGTCAAAAGTCTGGAATACTTGGGGCTAAGGCTAGATTCAGGCCAGAGGAAAATATTCTTGCCTCGAAAAAAGGTGTTGTCTTTGAGAGATTTGATCCACTTAGTGGGTACAAAAAGACAGCCGTCCATACGCCTGTGCATGAGGCTGCTGGGAAAAATGGTGGCATCATTCGAAGCAGTACCCTACGGTCAATTCCATTCAAGGAATTTGCAAAGGGCCATACTGTCAGCCTGGAACAAGAAAGTTCAGGCCCTGGACTTACCAATGTCCTTGTCCCCTTCCGTTCGCAAGAGCCTCCGTTGGTGGTTGATTCCCCAGAATCTGGAAAAAGGGAAATCCTTCAGTCCGATTCTTGGAAGGTGGTCACTACAGATGCCAGCCTTATAGGCTGGGGAGCAGTACTGGAGCAATGGTCTCTCCAGGGCAGATGGTCGGATGCAGAAAAGGCCCTGCCCATCAATCTCTTAGAGATACGAGCAGCCCGGTATGCCCTAGTAGCATGGACATCCAAACTCCAAGGGTCCCCTGTCAGAATTCAATCGGACAATGCCACGGCAGTGGCATATATCAATCATCAGGGTGGCACCAGGAGTTGTGCAGCTCAGAGGGAAGTAAATTGCATCCTGAAATGGGCAGAAAGATATGTCCCAGCCATATCCGCGGTATTCATTCCAGGAGTGGAGAATTGGAAGGCAGACTTTCTAAGTCGCCAACAATTATGCCCAGGGGAATGGTCCCTTCACCCCGAGGTTTTCCGGACAATATGTCAGCGGTGGGGAACACCGGATGTAGATCTGCTAGCATCCAGATTCAACGCAAAGGTGGACAGGTTTGTCTCTTGGACAAGGGATCCCCTAGCTTGCGGCTCGGATGCCCTAGTGTTCCCTTGGGATCAGTTCAAGCTGATATATGCATTCCCACCGCCACAATTGTTACCTCGATTACTCCGCAGAATCAGGGTAGAAAAGAAACCAGTGATTCTGGTGGCTCCAGCGTGGCCCCGAAGAGCATGGTACGCGGAGATTGTAAAAATGTCTGTGGGGAGTCCTTGGACCCTCCCACATCGTCCAGACCTGCTTTCGCAAGGACCGATATACCACCCTTCCTTACCAGCCCTAGGTTTGACGGCCTGGCTATTGAAGCCCACATTCTAAAAAAGAGAGGTCTCTCTAATCCTGTGGTATCTACCATTATCAATGCCAGGAAGCCGGTATCCAGGCAGATCTACTATAGAATCTGGAAGGCGCACATCGCCTGGTGTGAGGCCAAGAAATGGCATCCACGTAAGTACGTAATAGGTAGGATTCTGGACTTCCTACAGTGGGCTGTAGATAGGAAGCTTGCCTTGAGTACTATCAAGGGTCAGATTTCGGCCTTGTCAATATTTTTTCAGAGGCCCTTGGCTTCGCATTCACTAGTCAAAGCCTTTATACAAGGAGTGATGCGTATTAGCCCTCCGGTTAATATTCCCATATGTCCATGGGACTTAAACCTGGTTCTGTCGGTTCTACAGAAACAACCATTTGAACCATTTGAACCATTACAGCATATTTCCCTGGTTCTTCTCACCAGGAAATTGATTTTTCTAGTAGCCATTTGTTCGGCTAAAAGAGTGTCGGAATTAGCCGCTATGTCCTGTAGGGAGCCATATCTGGTTATCCATAAGGACAGAGTAGTGTTACGTCCTCATCCAGCCTTTCTTCCTAAGGTGGTATCGAGGTTTCATTTGAACCAAGATGTGGTTCTTCCTTCTTTTTTCCCCAAACCTAGTTCAGTAGAGGAAAAATTATTACATTCTTTGGATGTAGTAAGAGCAGTTAAAGCTTATCTAAAAGCCACTGCTCAGATTCGCAGAACGGATACTTTGTTTATTCTGCCGGAAGGCCCCAGAAAGGGTCAGGCAGCGTCAAAATCTACTTTAGCCAAGTGGATTCGACAGGTCATAATGCAAGCCTATGGCTTGAGAAGGAGACCGCCTCCGTTCAAAGTTAGGGCGCACTCCACGAGAGCAGTTGGAACTTCATGGGCAGTGCATCACCAGGTCTCCCTGGCTCAAATCTGTAAGGCCGCAACATGGTCTTCAGTACACACGTTTACTAGGTTCTACCAGGTGGACGTTAGAAGTCAGGAGGATGTCGCCTTTGGGCGCAGTGTGTTGCAGGCCGCAAAAGATCCTCATGTCTGATAGCGCTCAGCTTATGTATGGTGTATCCCCCCCCCTCATTGGGCATTGCTTTAGGACATCCCACATAGTAATGACTATGCCGCTCTGTGTCCCGTGATGTACGAGAAAGAAAATAGGATTTTTATAACAGCTTACCTGTAAAATCCTTTTCTTGGAGTACATCACGGGACACAGAGCTCCCACCCCTCTTTTGGGGACACTTATTGCTTTGCTACAAAACTGAGGTACTCCCGGATGGGAGGGGCTTATATAGGGGAGGGTACTTCCGGTTTTGGAAGTTGCCAGTGCCAGCACCTGAAGGTATCTATATAGCCCACATAGTAATGACTATGCCGCTCTGTGTCCCGTGATGTACTCCAAGAAAAGGATTTTACAGGTAAGCTGTTATAAAAATCCTATTTTTCTGTGTCAAGGAAAATTATAACTTCCTAATAATAGACTTAGAAGGGAGAGTTAGGAAAGGATAGCCTGTAAGTGGAAAGTTTGTTGAATAACTGTGATTTTAGAGTTCTATAGTGTTTGACTGGGGAGAGAAAAATGTGTTCCACCTATACCTATTGTTTGCTTGCTGGCAGAGTAAACAAGGTCACTGCCTGTGATAGATGGTGCGCTTTGTAGTATTGTTCTTGGTGTTTTGTTATTCCAGAAAAATGTAGATAAAAGCAAGCTTATATGGACAAAGTATGACTGAGGCACTTATGTGGGTAGTGTTTGAATTAGTTATAGGATTTGGGGTAAGCTAGTCATTTTAAAGGCATTACATCTCTCAAACCAGGCCAGGTCAACTCTTGCCACTTGCGGAGGTCCAAGCTTATCTTGGTCAACAGGGGATAAAAGTTGGCCACCAATAGTTTTGAGGGATCTGGTGTGATTCTGGTTCCTAGGTATTTAAGACTAGATTGGAACCAAAAGAATGGGTGCATATTATAGTCTTGCTACCCTGTCTAGCGGTATATTGATTTTGAGTGCTTCAGATTTATTTTGTAATTCATTTTAAAATGAAAAACTCTGTATTGTTTAACAGAGGATAGTGATGGCAGCCTCTGGGTTGAAAAAAAATAATAGAAGGTGATTTTCTTTAGCTGCTATTTTGTGCTCTGTGTTTGGTGTCATAAGGCCCTGGATAGACTGTTTTGCTCTCATTGTGCACAAACAATGTTCCAGGTTGTGATAGACTCACCCGGGACAGAGGCTTTTGGAGGGGACTGAATGCTAGCCTCTTGACTAATTATGGCCCTGGATTTTGAGGTAACAATACTCTTTGTGAGGTGGATGCCTGGGGACCCTTGAAGTATTGTTACTTTGTATTCAAGTCCATGTCCCCCCAAGACACACAGACTCTGGGAACCCTGTATATGCCATATTAGAAAAAGTGACTGCTTCATCCTGTTGGGACTCATAGCAGATGTTGATGTCATTAACTCCAGCCACCTGTCTGTCTGTTGTCTGGTATAATGTGTTTATTGTAAATAAGTCTAGTGTGGCTTCTAAGAGTCTTTCACACATTGTTATTTGTGCTAGTTACCTATGCTATTGTGTGAAAGTGTTGATATTTATGATAATGTGTATTGTAGTGAGCTAGGAGACAACAAGGCTAGGACCTGAAAGGTCGTATCTCTGAGTCACCTAGTCTTGTTAAATGATTGGTTAATTAGCTCATGTTAATTAGGTTTCTGGTTACAGTTTGTATTGTCATCCTGGTGTATATATTTGTGTGAGATCTTAAATAAACCAGGCTATTTCTGGTATACTCCAAGACTGGTGTTGTCTGGTTCTTGGGGTAACTTAGCCAGATCCACTGGCCTTGTGCTCCAGAACTTAGGATGCAATATACTGACAGAAGCACTCAAGCGAAGTGTGGGTTTAGGATTAATATAAAAGGGGACAGGGGGCATCTTGTTGAGTACCATTAGATAGGGGAAGATATTCTCAATGTGTTTTATTACCTCACTGAGGTGTGGAAAATAGGGCTGAGATCTACAGAATCATATGTGTTCCTAGGTCAATTTGTCAGGGTGGATCTCAAAAATTGCCAGTCTTCAGCGAAGTCAGTTAAAACAAAACACCGGAGGAAAGACTTGGCCCCAAACCTCTCAGAAGTTGTGGTTTCAATTAAGATTACTTATGAATATGATAGAGCTTTGTCATTACGGTCAAGTACCAAATCTGATTGTATGTGGAAACCATGGATTACATGGAGCAACACCTAAATTATTGCCAAGTATTCTGACACACTTATGACTCTGCATAGCTGTTATTTGTAGGCCATTATTGAAAAAAAAAAGGATGCCAGTGTTCTCAGTCGAAGGTCTTTTCAGCATCTGTGAATAGAAGCATTAGTGTTTTGCTCTGTGACCGAGTGGATGGTCAGGGTCAGTGACCCTTGTAGTGTTGTCCCTCACCTCTTGTTGTGGAATGAAGCCCATCTGCTCACTGTATATTATCTGGGGAATATAGGGTAGAATTCCTCAACAGTTAAGGCTTCTTCTAGCATTTTCTCTTATTTCATATCTCCCTCCGTACACTCTTCTGATTCCTTGGATGTCTACATCAGCAACATAATCCTCCCCATGTGGCTGTAATGCAGAGTAAAAGGATGGGAAGGGGAGTGGGGAGGTCAGTTACAGTATAGGCTCTTTATAGCCAAGACAAAATTATAGCATGGTTATCCACGTATAACTGCATGCTTCTTTTTGTTAGCAGCCAAGCTATGATTTTGGGCCTCTTAGAAAAAGGGGGCAAGGACTTGACACCAGCACTGGTGTGTATGGAACCTGCAGTGCTAATATGCAGAGTAGATTAAGGTACATTGGGAGCTGTACTATGTGAGAAACCTAAACAGAACATTTTTACACCAGAAGCCTACATGAAACTTACTTCACAGCTGTGGTAAAGACATAATAATGGTTCGAAAACGATTGACATTATCATGCCGGGTGTTGGGCTTTATCTCAACAAAGCATATTTGCCCATTGTTTATAAAATGTAAAAAACAAAAAGCAAGTGAAATTGCCACTGACTAATTAGTAACTCCTGTCTACATTGTCATGTTTTTTAATGAGAATAAAAAGTCAGAGCTGCTTGATTTTTCAACTTTTTGTTCACAAATGTCAGTGGTTTTTATATTAGTTTCTTTATGCAGCTTTAGACTTGTATAACTATCTACTAAAGGCATGAAGTTGACAGATATTATTTTCCTCTGTGACATAACACTGTTAAATTATGCAGCACAGTAAAACATAACCTGCCAGATCATGCATTGAATTAAATAACATACATATTTGACTGAGAGCAAGCTTAGAAACACACTCTTTTTGGGAACTATTGGCTTTTTCCAAATACATTCAAACGTATTTTATTCTTCAGATATCAGTACGCCTTTTTCTTTGTTACTTTAACCTTTGAAATTTGGATATTTCATAATCAGAGATGCTTTTGTGATATATGAATTCTATTCCTATTAAACATTTTTAAGAAATCTAAGATATACAGTATAAAAGGGAAAATGGTTTTCATACAAAGCCTAAACATTATAACTAAAGACACAATATACAACACATAAAATAATCGAATCAGTCGGTGAAGTACATAATCAAACTCACCCTGCTTTTCCACAAGGTTTTGCATTAGGTGTACACAGTTGTTCTCTAAAGTAATGGGAGAATGGTCCCATTAAAATACTGCATGTTCACAAGGTTACCAGCAATTACATCTATTATTCATAGTAAAATAACAAATGTTACATAGTTACATAGTTGGTCAGGTCGAAAAAAGACACAAGTCCATCCAGTTCAACCAAGAGAAAAAAACACACACACACACACACACACACACACACACACACACACACACACACACACACACACACACAAATAGAAAACCTCCACATACACAATCCTATACCCAAAGCTGATCCAGAGGAAGGCAAAGAAAAAACAAAAAAACAATAAAGCATGATCCAATTTGGTCCAACAAGGGAAAAAATTCCTTCCCGATTCCCGAGGAGTCAATAGAATATTCCCAGGATCAACTACCCCTGGTGCGCATACCTAAAAATGGCCAGTAATAAAGCTCAACTCCATTTTACCAACCCCCCACAGAAGCACTCCTCCCTCCTCCTAACTGAATCCCTGAACTGTTTCTTCTAACCAGTCATCTGATAAGGGGGCCTACAGTACCTCATCTTTCCAGAGTCGCCGGTAGGCAGACTTACTGCTGCAGAGAGCGGCACTCATATAGGGATGTATGAATGTTATTCTGTGCAGTAGTAGGCTGTGTTCTCAGGTGGAGTGGTGACTCCCCCATAGGGAAAGTGTCAATGACACCCTGAACTTGCAGCAAGTGGGTTAAAAACACTAGATGTCTTTCAACCCAGATGAGAAATAGAATGTAGAGGATGAGCAGAGTGTCTGCCAGAGACAACTCTAGAGAGCACACATACGGTTTTATTATATATATATATATTTGTTAAATGGGCTAGGCAATATCTACTCTACATGCCATGCATTTAATATTCTTATTATTTAGCTACGTTCAGCAGTGAGAGGTGATATTTCCTCTTGCGGATGTGTCTACAGGACAGATCGTGTGGACAAATCTCCCAATGATCACACAGACAACAAAAACCTGACAGGAATTCTAACTCACTTTATCAAAAAACTAAATATTTAGGCTGGAGTCCCGATATAAGTAACAAAAAACATATGGACTTTCCATTCTTACTTTATTGGTAATGGTAAGGAAGGTAGTTTCCCCTGTTTGTTGGAAGCATTTACACCAGGGTTATAAAACTCGAAGAGAAATACTAGGCAAAGAGCAGAGCAAATTATAGAACATCCTCGAGAAAGTACTGCAATCGTGCCAAATGAATGCAGCATAGCCAAATTCCAAATAGTTCCTTACATGTGCTGGGGGTCCGTCTGCTTTTTTGTGTAACTCTTTTTTTCCTTCTCTGCTTGATTTATCATCAAATTAATTTTATCTTCCGAACAGATTTATCCCTCATGCCCTTATGCCCCTTCATACCTATTATGGACCAGAGCAATTTTAACATTTCCACTATGAGTCGGTTTTTTCTTTTTCTAACTTTGCCATTATTTAAGATAAATAAGAATTACATACCTTGTTTTTTAGGTTGGGGGTGAAAATTAAGCTTTCTTTTTGCAATATTATCTTGCAAAAAGCATTTTGTTTTCTAGGTAATTTATGCACAAAACAAAACATACAAAATTAAAAATGCAATTTTTTTAACCACTTCAGCCCCAAAAGAATTTACCCCCTTCCTGACCAGAGCACTTTTTGTGATTCTGCACTGCTTCGCTTTAACTGATAATTGCGCACATCCTTTTTTTTCCCCCACAAATAGAGCTTTCTTTTGGTGGTATTTAATCACCTCTGCGGTTTTTATTTTTTGCGCTATAAACAAAAAAAGAGCGTCAATTTTTGAAAAAAAAAGCAATATTTTTTACTTTTTGCTTTAATAAATATCCCCAAAAAATATATAAAATTAAATTTTTTTCTCAGTTTAGGCCGATACGTATTCTTCTACATATTTTTGGTAAAAAAAAATCACAATAAACGTATATTGATTGGCTTGCGCTAGGGTTGTCCTGATACCGATACTAGTATCGGTATCAATACCGAGCATTTGCCGGAATTCTTGTACTCGGGGCAAATGCTCCGATGCTTCACCCGATACCTGGGCAGTCAGGGTGATCAGTGCGGTGGGAGAGTTACAGGCACTGATCACCCTGTATAGATTTAAAAGTCTGACAGCCAGTCCTCTCTCTCAAACCCCCCAACCGCGGCTTTCATCGGTGATTGGTGCTTCTCTCCCACACACGATCACCACTGACTGTCCCCTATCCTCCTCCAGTCCCCATCCGTCCTTCTCAATTTTGCTGTCCCCCTCCATGCTGCTCTGTGTCCCCCTCTCTTCTCCGTGTCCCCCTCCGTGCATTTGTCCCCCTCTCTTCTCCCCCTCCGTGCATCTGTCCCCCTCTCTTCTCCCCCTCCGTGCATCTGTCCCCCTCTCTTCTCCCCCTCCGTGCATCTTTCCCCCTCTCTTCTCCCCCTCCGTGCATCTTTCCCCCTCTCTTCTCCCCCTCCGTGCATCTGTCCCCCTCTCTTCTCCCCCTCCGTGCATCTGTCCCCCTCTCTTCTCCCCCTCTGTGCATCTGTCCCCCTCTCTTCTCCCCCTCCGTGCATCTGTCCCCCTCTCTTCTCCCCCTCTGTGCATCTGTCCCCCTCTCTTCTCCCCCTCCGTGCATCTGTCCCCCTCTCTTCTCCCCCTCCGTGCATCTGTCCCCCTCTCTTCTCCCCCTCCGTGCATCTGTCCCCCTCTCTTCTCCCCCTCCGTGCATCTGTCCCCCTCTCTTCTCCCCCTCCGTGCATCTGTCCCCCTCTCTTCTCCCCCTCCGTGCATCTGTCCCCCTCTCTTCTCCCCCTCCGTGCATCTGACCCCCTCTCTTCTCCCCCTCCGTGCATCTGTGCCCCTCTCTTCTCCCCCTCTGTGCATCTGTGCCCCTCTCTTCTCCCCCTCTGTGCATCTGTGCCCCTCTCTTCTCCCCCTCCCTTCTCCCCCTCCATGCATCTGTCCCCCTCTCTTCTCCCCCTCCGTGCATCTGTCCCCCTCGGTATCTCAGGATGGAGAGCGGAGGTAGGAGCCGGTAAACCTGGCTCCTTCGTTTTCTAAATGGACAGAGTCTGTCCATTCACATAACTGAAACATTGTAACCTCCTGTGACTACGATGTCTCAGTTAATGAATGAAGAGAAGCCATTGTCTTCTCTCCATTCATTATCAGTGCAGCGGAGGCTGCTGAGAAAGGGACTGGGGAATCTGTGTCCCTAGTCCCTTTCCCTGTGTCAAATGGGAGATGTCAGAGGTCTGTTAAGACCCCTGATATCTCACCATAGCCCCCCAACAGGGCTGATTGTAAAAAATAATAATAATAAAAAAAACACACTGACACTGTCCCCCACACTGCCCCCCCCCCCTTTAAAAAAGAAGAAAACATTGTAAAAAATTAAAATAAATAAATAAATTGTAAAAAAAAAAAATAATAAACCAAAAAAATAAAAAATACTGACTCATGTGCCACTGTCACATGAGATTAAATAAAAGAATCGGTATCGGCGAGTACTTGAAAAAAAGTATCGGTACTTGTACTCGGTCTTAAAAAAGTGGTATCAGGACAACCCTAGTTTGCGCAAAAGTTATAGCGTCTACAAAATAGGGGATAGTTTTATGGCATTTTTATTTATTAGTAATGGCGGCGATCAGCGTTTTTTATCGTGACTGCGACATTATGGGGGACGCATCGGACACTTTTGACACTATTTTGGGACCATTGTCATTTATACAGCGATCAGTGCTATAAAAATGCACTGATTACTGTGTAAATGACACTGGCAGGGAAGGGGTTAACCACTAGGGGCGAGGAAGGGGTTAAGTGTGTCCTAGGGAGTGATTCTAACTGTGTGGGGGCTCGGCTACGAGTGACACGACAGTGATCACTTCTCCCGATGACAGGGAGCAGTTGATCACTGTCCTGTCACTAGGCAGAACAGGGAAATGCCTTGTTTACAAAGGCATCTCCCCGTTCTGCCTCTCCGTGACACGATCGCGGGACACCGGCGGACATCGAGTCCACGGGTCCCGCGGTCACAGAGCACGCGGCAGGGGCACCCGCACGGCGACAATTTCAAAGCAACGTGCAGGTACGTTGCTTTGCACAGCCGTGCCATTCTGCCGGCGTATATGTGCAGGAGGCAAGCGGTTAAAAGGTAGTTTTACTGCAAATAAAAGGTATTTATACTTTTTGTATTATAGTACAGTTTTCATCTGAACATACTAAAAGAACACAATACATTACATCACTTCCGAATTTTTATTCTGTTGTACAAAAATGTTTGTAACTTTGATTTAAACTTAATTTTTGAAATAGAGCTTAGCATGCAAAGAAAAAAAAAATCAGATGATCATTTGTCCAATAATTCCATGGTGTGTACCAGGCTTTACTTGAAAACCAGGTCATTCTGGACCTGCTCCAGCTTGTAATTGCACAGTGAAATGAAAAGCAGCAGTAATGAGCTCACTTCCCTCACTCTGCTTTCTCTTCCTGTCAGCGTGCTTCTTTAAAGCGATCAAACTGACTGACTCCTTGTACAGCTTATTCCTTGCTATACAGGGATTGCAAGAGGCTGATGCCAGGTCAATTTCAAATACCTACACTGCTTGCATTTAGAAAAATACATTTAGTAATGTATTAGTTGTTACAGAGCTGCATTTACTTGCATCTTTTATATGTGCCTGGAGTTCATTTTTAGGTATCATTCTTTTCCTGCTACATTTACTTACATCAAGCAGTCTCAAGTATAGCATACTTCAGAGAGGAAACCTGCACAGACATTAGATTGATTAATTATTTGTTCTTTCAGTCCGATCACATAGCAGTGCAGCATTTTATTTCAGTAGATCTAACATATCAGCCTAGGAAAATGACATTGCTGAATAATCCTGTGCATGACATTGCACAAATATGAATTCATGGGCTCATCAAATAAGACTGCACTGCAAGCACATTGTTGAATTTGGGATAGATTTCCATAACGATTAAATATCCATTATCTGCAAATTCAATGGTGTACCCACAGTTGCATGGTTTAACATATCAGATTGCCTCCAGTAGCAAATTTTTGTGTGTTTTATATGCATTTGTGAATCCACTGTTTACAAACGCACACATCCACACTTATTTGCCATCTGCTTTGCTGCTTGCATTGCATATATAGAGTACCTGAACTATATCCTGTATGTGTTAAATAAAGGATCACTTTTCTGAAAAGTATTGTATTCTGGTAACTGTAGTAAAATATGTAATGATAATGTAGGGATCTGCTGCACTCTACCGTCTGTATTTGTAAATGGCTATGCTGCTAATGCTACTGTCAGAGCATTATGTATAATTATGTATCAGCTGTTCCTGTCTATGGAAGGCTGGCCTGGGAACCCCAGAAGAAGGAAGGGGAGAGGGGGAGAGAGAAAGTCTGAGACACATGTCCTGTTCATGGGAGAGCTGTTGCTGTACCCAAACCAGAGTACAGGGATTACTAGGCAAGTGTTCCTATGTTTAATAGTAATATACAATTGTTCCCCATAGCTTCTGAGAGTATCTATACACTTATGGTTGTGAGTGGGGCCGCTCACCCTTGCATGCAGGGGTACCTTTCACGTAGCATGTTTACCAATGCTCGTTACCAGGCGATTACTGTGGTTATATGAACAATTTAACATTAAGGCAGTTCCCAGACTTAGAGATGAGTCTTCACTGTGTGCAGTGCCTCTGAAAAGTTTCTTGTCCCATGTCACTACACACTGTAACCTAGAAGATGTTGCATTTGGAGAGACGTGCCGAACCTGCGCCTACTCCACCAGTCCAGCGTACCTCTGCTACCTCACTCCCAGTAACAGACAAGCACATAACACAGACCTCGTGCATGCTCATTAATGCCTTCCTTCCCATACCCTGTGACTAGACTATGGATTTCCATAAAGAAGGTTCAGATCGGATTGCTATTGGATACCAACCACTAGGAGGGTAGCCAGATAACGACTCCCTTACTGCTGGAGGATCTGTCACCTTACCAGGTACCATGCTTAACGATTGGTTGCTTGTAGCTTGTTACGACTACACTCCTCTTTTCCTCATCTTGCCGAGTTAACCCTTTTGTGATGATGTTACTTCATACCCCCTAGTGCTTTCACAGACCTTGGTTCTTTAGATGCGCCAGAACCAACATGCACTGCAGAATAACTTCAGACCAGGCTCATATTGGTTAATGTAACTTTACTGAACAGGTTGCAGCATACAGTTCAATATGAACAACAGCCTTCCCCTAACTATTGTGGTGTGACTGCCCAGGTATACCTCTGTGACCTGAGAGTCCATTATGGCATTGTCCATGGCTTGGATGTCTCTGAAAGTCCCAGTGTCTTCAGCAGCAGTCCCAAATCCACGTACAGAACAGAATCAACCAGTTCAGCTAGGAAGCCCCTGGACCTCAGCCTTCCCCCTTTTTATAGCACAGTTGGGCCAGCTAGGAGCAAAAAGCCTTGGGAACTGAACTCACAGTTCTTCCCCTGCTCCCAATTACTTTTGTTAGATTACTAGTTATTTACCAAGGAAGATAATTCTCTCTGTTCACATAGGCCTTGTCCTGGGTGGAGGCACTACCAAGTTTATTAACCAACGTCCACTTAGCGAAGGTTATGGTTCTCTTATCTACCCACAGGTTTAATGCAATATCCTGTTTGGGGTGAGCCATTTGTCATAACCCCCAACCAAAAAAGGCCATTGAGGTCCTTGTTCTGACCAGTGGCGGCTGGTGGTATATTTTTTAGGGGGCAGTCTGTCCGCCGACAACCACCCCCCCACCGCCCGGTGATCATGTCTCCCGCACCCCCCCCCCCGGCCGGTCCCGCACTTACCCCATATAGGTCGCAGGCTTCCTCCGAGCAGCAGGCCTCTACGTCTCCTCCTTCCTCTGCTTCACGGCGGCACGGCTTCCCCTGCGCCTCCTCCTCCTCGGCGGCCAATAGGATCACTTCTCTTCTCGCCCAATTAAGTCTCAGGACCCACTTCCTGAGTTGGGATTGGCCGGGAGGAGAAGCAGGAAGACAATAGCGAATATTTGCTATTGTCACACACGTGGGTGTTTTTTTTAAGCCAATTAGAGCCTCAGGCTCTAATCATAGTTACATAGTTACATGGTTAGTCAGGTTGAAAAAAGACACTAGTCCATCTAGTTTGACCATAAAAATAAATAAATGAATAAAAAATATCAAACAATCCCATATACACCATCCTATACCCACAGTTGATCCAGAGGAAGGCGAAAAACCCCAGCAAAGCATGATCCAATTTGCTACAGCAGGAGGGGAAATTCCTTCCTGACCCCCAAGAGGGAATCGGATTTTCCCTGGATCAACTTTACCTATAAATGTTAGTACCCAGTTATATTGTGTGCATTTAGGAAAGAATTCAGGCCTTTCTTAAAGCAATCTACTGAGCTGGCCAGAACCACCACTGGAGGGAGTCTATTCCACATTTTCACAGCTCTTACTGTGAAGAAACCTTTCCATATTTTCCTCTAGGCGTAAAGAGCGCCCCTTTGTCCTCTGTGTTGACTGTAAAGTGAAGAACTCAACACCAAGTTCACTATATGGACCCTTTATATATTTGTACATGTTGATCATATCCCCCCTTAATCTCCTCTTCATAAGACAGAATAAATTCAGTTCCTCTAATCTTTCCTCCTGGCTGAGCTCCTCCATGCCTCTTATCAGTTTGGTTGCCCTTCCCTGCACTTTCTCCAGTTCCCCCGATATCCTGTTTAAGAACTGGTGCCCAAAACTGAACTGCATATTCCAAATTAGGTCTTACTAATGATTTGTACAGGGGCAAAATGATATCGCTTTCTCTGGAGTCCATACCTCTCTTAATACAATAAAGGACTTTGCTCGCTTTGGAGACCGCAGCTTGGCATTGCATGCCATTATTGAGCTTATGATCTACCAAAACCCCTAGATCCTTCTCCACTACAGACTCCCCCAGTTGTACTCCCCCTAGTATGTATATTGCATGCATATTCTTAGCCCCCAAGTGCATAACTTTACATTTATCAACATTAAACCTCATCTGCCACATAGTTGCTCAATTAGACAGAGCATTGAGGTCGGCTTGTAAATTGGCGACATCCTGTTAGGGCGTTATTCCACTGCATAGCTTGGTGTCATCTGCAAAGACTGAAATGGTACTTTTAATCCCAGACCCAATATCATTTATAAAGGTATTAGAAAGTAAGGGTCCCAACACTGAACCTTGGGGTACACCACTGATAACCTTAGACCATTCAGAGTAAGAATCATTAACCACTACTCTCTGAATTCTGTCTTTTAGCCAGTTTTCTATCCATTGACAAACTGATATTTCCAAGCCTGTAGACTTTACCTTACACGTAAGCCGTGTGTGAGGAACTGTATCGAACGCTTTTGCAAAGTCCAAGTATACCACGTCCACAGCCACCCCTCTGTCCAAGGTTTTACTTACCTCTTTATAAAAAGAATTTAGATTTGTTTGACAACTTCCATCTTTCATGAATCCATGTGTCTGGCACCCTGCATGTAAATTAGGGGGCCGGGTGCATGGATTAGGGGGGCGGCGCCCCTGTGGCCCTAATGGACGGGCCACCGCTGGTTCTGACACATCCTGTTAAAGGGAGTTACTGTCTCCGAAAATTGCTCTTCTGTGATGTTAACCTATCACATACACTTGATTGGAGACTATTAGTAGCTGTGTCCACCACTGTCACCTCAAGGGAGCCCGCTCTTAACAATGACATGCTGGCTGCAAAATGGATGTAATGAGGTTGGAGGAGATAAGCACCACTGAGATGAAAAAAAAAATTAAAGCAGTATTCTCTTAATGAAAAAAACTGACAATTGTTTATGATATACACTGCTTTAACAAACTAAATGTCATCTAGTTATAGTTCAAGTATATGTTAACTGTAACAATAAATTTCTTTGCTACCTTTTGGTCTGTTAAAAATACCATTGAATGTGTTTTATTATATCTGTTCAACAAGTGCAGCCAGCCAGAAAGCCAGAAACTCTATAAACTGTTAATAGAAAAGAGAGGGAGGTCCCAGATAGCAAACAATTGAGCTGCAAGTTTAACCACTTCAGCCACGGAAGGATTTACCCCCTTCCTGACCAGAGCATTTTTTGCGATTCTGCACTGCGTTGATTTAGCAGACAATTGCACGGTCGTGCGACATAGTACCCAAACAAAATTAACGTCCTTTTTTCCCCACAAATAGAGCTTTCTTTTAGTGGTATTTGATCACCTCTGCGGTTTTTATTTTTTGCGCTAAAAACAAAAAAAGAGCGACAATTTTGAAAAAAAATGCAATTTCTTTTTCGTACATCACGGGACACAGAGCAACATAGTCATTACTAATGGGTTATATAGATACCGTCAGGTGCTGGCACTGGCAACTTCCAAAACCGGAAGTACCCTCCCCTATATAAGCCCCTCCCATCCGGGAGCACCTCAGTTTTTTGCCAGTGTCTAAGGTGTTGGCCAAGAAGAAACATGTGTTTTTCACTGAGCTTGCGTACAGGTTCTTTTGGGCCTCAGTAAGCTATTCCGGATCCGACCAAAAAAGCTTCATAGCTAAACGGTCGGTACCCGGGCCTTGCAGAGAAGAGCAAGGTTTTGCCTGTAATGCTTCTCTTAGGAGAGCTGGACCCTGGGATCCAGAGCTCTGGTCATACCCACGACCAAGATGTTTTCTGTGCAGGGTGCTATACAGGTCCAGGGGAGTGGAATCCTTGGGAACCCGGTCCCTGAAGGTTTGATTACAATGCCTGCCGTGATAGGTGAAGTTTGGGCTTTTGTGGACCAAACAAAGTCCTGCGGCGGGGAACAGGTAAGTGGGTGCCCCCAGGAACTTGGTTCTATTGGGGGACCCCCAAGCCTAATTTGTCTTTCTGTCTGTTACCTAATGGTATTCCCGCAAAATTCTGTGCATGCCTGTAACTACTAAAAAAATGTAATAATTTTTAATGGTGGTCAAGAAAAAAAAAAAAAAAAATGTTTTTATATATATTTAATATATTAGACTGCGGTACCTGTGTTTGTCCACTAGAGGCCGCTGTGGAATGTTTTCTTGTCATGTGGACTAGCTTCTTCTCAGCAGAGCAAAGTCCAGGCAGATGGTGAGTTCTCTTATAGGAAACTGCTTCCTCTGCCATGTTGCAGTGTTTGTCCATCCCCCGGCCTGCGGCAAAGAGGGGCCCTGGCTCCTGTCCCTTGTTACCATATTTGAAATTAGCGCCGAAGGCGCACGTGCCCGCGCGCGTGCGCGTGCACGCGCCTCTATATATAGAGGTGAGCCGGGAAAGGGGGCGGAGCCTGGGGGATGACGCTCTGTGCGCGCCGCAGCGCTTCTGCGCATGTGCGGGCGTCCCAGCAGTTTTAAAAAAAACACAATATTGTAGTGAGCTGGCTATGAAGTACAGAGACAGAGCTGGCAACATTTAAAGGCATACAGCAAGCGGTTGATACAGGCATCCCCTAGAAAGGCACATTAGTAGACACCAACTGTGATATAGCAGCAATTGTGCTAGACTATTCTCAGTAAAAGTGGTGTATTACGGCTGGAATACCTCAGCTTTAGGCTTAGGAATATGCCGTCCAGAAGCTCCGGAACTGAATCTTCCAGGAAGCGAAGGGGGTCTCATCGGGCTCTGAGGATCTTGGGCATACTTCTGCTGCACCAGTCTCCCCTGAAGTTCAGAGGTAAGTGACCGTAGAGACCCCGCAGGGGTACTTGGTACTGCGGCTGTCCTCAGTCACCTGCTCCTGTGTATGTAACAGAGGAGGTTTTTTTCCTCAGCTCTGGGAGGATTAGAGAGAGATTGTCAACATTTATCGCTGCCTCCCTGTCAGGGAAAGCACGCCCGATCTCCGTCTCCTCCTTCAGAGTGCCTGTTAGCAGAGCAACAGTCCCATACAGGGATCGACCTGCCTGAAGGGGATCAGGATGAGGTTGATTCTGTTATAGAGGAATCAACAGTGGGGGAACCTTTTCTCAGCATCTCAAGCTGAAAGATTATGGGTTCAGTCTCTGACTAACATGGTCCGATCAGCATTTAAAAATGCACCTTGCGGAACCATCAACCACTACTGTATCCTCGTTGGGGTCGCTAGAAGCCCCCAGACTGTCTGTTCTTTTCCACTTCACCCTTTACTGAAAGGGCTCATTTACCAGGATTGGGAATGTCCTGAGAAAATATTTATTCCCCCAAGAGATTTCCGGTGGTCTATCCCATGGAGGATAAGTTCATCAAAAAAAAAAAAAAAAAATGGAAGGTCCCTACAGTGGACGCAGCCATCTCTTGTATGTATAAATCACTGACATGTCCAGTGGATAATGTCCAAATGTTCAAGAACCCAATAAATAAAAGATTGGAGTCCTTATGAAAATCTGCTTGGTGATACAACCAGCAGTAGCAGCTATTGGGGTCTGCTAAGCAGTGAAGGATCAGTTGAAACAGGTCTTGAGGGACTTGACAGATCAGCAGGCTTTGCCCTAGCTGATCTACCTAGAGCCTTAGGCTTTGCGGTTGACGCCATAGAGGATTCAGTCCATCAGGCCTCCCGCCTTACGCTGTCTATAGTACATACGCGTAGGCTCCTATGGCTCAAAAACTGGTCTGCTGAAGCTCCCTGTAAAGAATGGCTGGTTAGCGTCCCATTTCATGGTGAACGCTTATTCAGGGAAAACCTGGACAAATATATCCAGAAAATTTACGCTCTTGCCGGTTAAAAGCAGAGTTAGAGGTCCCTCTTTAAGAGGCCTGCTTCTCCAGTCCCTGGGGCATCGGCTGTGTAACAGTTCCGACGGCCTCCTCGGTCAAATCCCGGGGGTAAAAAACAGGGACAGTAGCAGGGTAATGAGAAACCCTGGGTCAGGGGAGGTACAAAACCTCCCCCAAAGTTAAATTCATTGAAGCCCCCACTCAGTCGGGTGGGGGGAGGACTCCAGTTGTTCGCAAGAGACCTGGCGGGACACGATCAAGACAGATAGGTGCTCTCCGCAGTAGGTTTGGGGGAGTTAAAAGACTCTCCTCCTTCCCATTTTTTGAGGTCAAACGTGCCAAGGGATCCCCGGAAGAGAGAGTCCCTCCTGTTGGCACTAGAACAACTATTGCTCCAAGGAGTAATTATGGAGGTTCCCCTGGAAGAATGAGGGTTCGGGTTTTACTCAAACCTCTTTACAGTCCCGAAGCAAACGCGGACGGGAGGCCCATATTAATTCTAAAAGGGCCATACAAATTCCTGTATGTCAGGTCTTTCCGATGGAGTCGATCCGATCGGTGGCCACTGCCCTACAAGGGGAGGATTGGTTAGCCACGATCGACATCAAAGATGCTTATTTGCACATTCCCATCTTTCCAGTCCACCAAAAATTTCTACGCTTTGCAGTAGAAGGGCGCCATTTTCAGTTCAGAGCCTTACCCTTCGGTTTGGCCACAGCACCACGAGTGTTTACAAAAATTCTGGCCCTTTATTGGCCAATCTAAGAACACAAGGTGTAATGATAATGGCATATCTGGATGACTTGTTGCTGATAGACCACTCAGTGAAAAAACTAGACGTGGTCGTTCACAAGACAATCAAGTATCTGGAATCTCACGGTTGGATTATCAACCGAGACAAGTCAGCCCTAAAAACCAGTCAAAAGTCTGGAATACTTGGGGCTAAGGTTGGATTCAGGCCAGAGAAAAATATTCTTGCCTCGAGGAAAGGTGTTGTCTTTGAAAGATTTGATCCACTTAGTGGGTACAAAAAAGACAGCCGTCCATACGCCTGTATATGAGGCTGCTGGGAAAAATGGTGGCATCATTCGAAGCAGTACCCTACGGTCAATTCCATTCAAGGAATTTGCAAGGGGCCATACTGTCAGCCTGGAACAAAAAAATTCAGGCCTAGACTTACAATGTCCTTGTCCCCTTCCGTTCGCAAGAGCCTCCGTTGGTGGTTGGTTTCCCAGAATCTGGAAAAAAGGAAATCCTTCAGTCCGATTTCTTGGGAGGTGGTCACTACAGATGCCAGCCTTATAGGCTGGGGAGCAGTACTGGAGCAATAGTCTCTCCAGGGCAGATGGTCGGATGCAGAAAAGGCCCTGCCCATCAATCTCTTAGAGATACGAGCAGCCCGGTATGCCCTAGTAGCATGGACATCCAAACTCCAAGGGTCCCCTGTCAGAATTCAATCAGACAATGCCACAGCAGTGGCATATATCAATCATCAGGGGGGCACCAGGAGTCGTGCAGCCCAGAGGGAAGTAAATTACATCCTGAAATGGGCAGAAAAAATATGTCCCAGCCATATCTGCGGTATTCATTCCAGGAGTGGAGAAGTGGAAGGCGGACTTTCTAAGTCGCCAGCAATTAGGCCCAGAGGAAGGGTCCCTTCACCCCGAGGTTTTCTGGACAATATGTCAGCGGTGGGGAACATCGGATGTAGATCTTCTAGCATCCAGATTCAACGCAAAGGGGGACAGGTTTGTCTCTCGGACAAGGGATACCCTAGCTTGCGGCTCGGATGCCCTAGTGTTCCCTTGGGATCAGTTCAAGCTGATATATGCATTCACACCGCCACAATGGTTACCTTGATTACTCCGCAGAATCAGGGTAGAAAAGAAACCAATGATTCTGGTGGCTCCAGCGTGGCCCCGAAGAGCGTGGTACGTGGAGATTGTAAAATGTCAGTGGGGAGTCCTTGGACTCTCCCACATCGTCCGGACCTGCTTTCGCAAGGACCGATATACCACCCTTCCTTACCAGCCCTAGGTTTGACGGCCTGGCTATTGAAGCCCACATTCTAAAAAAGAGAGGGCTCTCTAATTCTGTGGTATCTACCATGATCAATGCCAGGAAGCCGGTATCCAGGCAGATCTACTATAGAATCTGGAAGGCGTACATCGCCTGGTGTGAAGCCAAGAAATGGCATCCACGTAAGTACGTAATAGGTAGGAGTCTGGACTCCCTACAATGGGCTGTAGATAGGAAGCTTGCCTTGAGTACTATCAAGGGTCAGATTTCGGCCTTGTCAATATTTTTTCAAAGGCCCTTGGCTTCGCATTCACTAGTCAAAGCCTTTATACAAGGAGTGATGCGTATTAGTCCTCCGGTTAATATTCCCATATGTCCATGGGATCTAAACTTGGTTCTGTCGGTTCTACAGAAACAACCATTTGAACCATTACAGCATATTTCCTTGGTGCTTCTCACCAGGAAATTGATTTTTCTAGTAGCCATTTGTTCGGCTAAAAGAGTATCGGAATTAGCAGCTATGTCCTGTAAGGAGCCATATCTGGTTATCCATAAGGACAGAGTAGTGTTACGTCCTCATCCAGCCTTTCTTCCTAAGGTGGTATCGAGGTTTCATTTGAACCAAGATGTGGTTCTTCCTTCTTTTTTCCCCAAACCTACTTCGGTAGAGGAAAAGTTATTGCATTCTTTGGATGTAGTAAGAGCAGTTAAAGCTTATCTAAAAGCCACTGCTCAGATTCGCAGAACGGATACTTTGTTTATTCTGCCGGAAGGCCCCAGAAGGGGTCAGGCAGCGTCAAAATCTACTTTAGCCAAGTGGATTCGACAGGTCATAATACAAGCCTATGGCTTGAGAAATAGACCGCCTCCGTTCAAAGTTAGGGCGCACTCCACGAGAGCAGTTGGAACTTCATGGGCAGTGCATCACCAGGCCTCCCTGGCTCAAATCTGTAAGGCCGCAACATGGTCTTCAGTACACACGTTTACTAGGTTCTACCAGGTGGACGTTAGAAGTCAGGAGGATGTCGCCTTTGGGCGCAGTGTGTTGCAGGCCGCAAAAGATCCTCATGTCTGATAGCGCTCAGCTTATATATAGTGTATCCCCCCCCCTCATTTGGCATTGCTTTAGGACATCCCATTAGTAATGACTATGTCGCTCTGTGTCCCGTGATGTACGAAAAAGAAAATAGGATTTTTATAACAGCTTACCTGTAAAATCCTTTTCTTGGAGTACATCACGGGACACAGAGCTCCCACCCCTCTTTGGGGACACTTATTGCTTTGCTACAAAACTGAGGTGCTCCCGGATGGGAGGGGCTTATATAGGGGAGGGTACTTCCGGTTTTGGAAGTTGCCAGTGCCAGCACCTGACGGTATCTATATAACCCATTAGTAATGACTATGTCGCTCTGTGTCCTGTGATGTACTCCAAGAAAAGGATTTTACAGGTAAGCTGTTATAAAAATCCTATTATTTTTTACTTTTTGCTATAATAAATATCCCCAAAAAATATATAAAAAAACAATTTTCTTCCACAGTTTAGGCCGATATGTATTCTTCTACATATTTTTGGTAAAAAGAAAATTGCAATAAGTGTATATTGATTGATTTGCGCAAAAGTTATAGCGTCTACAAAATAGGGGATAGATTTATGGCATTTTTAATATACATTTTTTTTTAACTAGTAATGGCGGCGATCTGCGATTTTTATTGGGACTGCGACATTATGGCGGACACTTTTGACACTATTTTGGGACCATTGTCATTTATACAGCGATCAGAGCTACAAATAGCCACTGATTACTGTATAAATGACACTGACAGGGAAGGGGTAAACACTAGGGGGCGATCAAGGGGTTAAGTGTGTCCTAGGGAGTGATTCTAACTGTGGGGGGATGGGCTCACTACAACATGACAGAGATCACTGCTCCCGATGACAGGGAGCAGTAGATCCCTGTCATGTTGCTAGGCAGAACAGGGAAATGCCTTGTTTACATAGGCATCTCCACGTTCTGCCTCTCCTCGCCACAATCGCGGGCCGCCAGCAAACATCGAGTTCGCAGGACCCTCGGGCAAGCTCCCGCAGCGCGTGCCCGATAGGCAGCAAATTCAAAGGGACGTACAGGTACGCCCATTTGCTTGCCTGTGTCATTATGCCGACGTGTATGTGTGTGCGGCGGTCGGCAAGTGGTTAAACATCACTAAGCTTTTGCTAGACTCACAAGTTTGTTACACAATTGCAGCAAGTCCGCATTGCATGACTCCAGATCAAATTTCTTTGCAAACATTCTGCAAGTCTGCTGCAAGTTCTGGTTCAGTTATGCTGTGCAATAGTCATCCCACCACAGGGGTCACTGTGGCTGAATTTTCATGCTGTAGGCCTGCAGAGCTCTTGCTGCAGACTCACCACTATAATTTTGCTCTTGCAACTGCTAGAGACTTGCTGCGCAAATTTTCTACAAATTGGAAAAGTGTCAACTAGAACTTGTGCTTCAAGTGCTCTGCAAGTGTACAACTTGCCAGTGAAAATGTGTAGCAAGTTAACAAGACTTACAATTCAACATTGCCACAAATTTGTGGCAAGTTATCCTTGCTTTCTGGGGTTATGTAGTCATAATATACCTCCTTCCTAGGGCAATAACCCTACTCAATGTGGTTGTCACCAGTGTTGTTCATCTTACGTTAAAAAAGTAATTAGTTACAGTTACAAATTACTTATTCCAAAAAGTAACGGAGTTAGTTACTCAGTTACTACATTGAAAAAGTAATTAGTTACTCAGCAAAGTAACTATATTGGTTATATTATATATACACGGGGGCGGGGGCGGGGCGGTAGAAGGATGATATATATGTAATTTTTTCAGTGTATAAAAATAATAGGAGGGATAACAATAAATAATATTGGTACTGTGACCATGCCTCACTGTGCCCATGCTTCACTGTGCCCATGCTTCACTGTGCCTGTGTCTCACTGTGCCTGTGTCTCACTGTGCCCGTGCTTCACTGTGCCCATGCTTCACTGTGCCCATGCTTCACTGTGCCCATGCTTCACTGTGCCCGTGTCTCACTGTGCCCATGCCTCACTGTGCCCGTGTCTCACTGTGCCCATGCTTCACTGTGCCCAATGCCTCACTGTGCCCAATGCCTCACTGTGCCGTGCCTCACTGTGCCCAATTCCTCACTGTGCCCAATTCCTCACTGTAACGAGCCCCTTTGCGCGCTCGGCTCCACTCTCCCGACACTCCTCTGCTCTATTGGATCATCCGGTGCTCCAGGATTCAAACTACCGCTATGTGCCATTCGAATCCATTTGTGGTCGGTCAGAACAAACACCAGGCAGGCTGTATGTAAGTTCAACCAAGAGAGACTTTATTAGAACCAAAAATCAAGTCTTATATACAGTAACAGAAGGTGTAACCAGAACATAAATTAACATGAGCTAATTAACTAAATCCTTTAGTCAGCCAAGGTGACTCATAGATATGACCTTTCAGGGTAGACATCCCGTCTCCGGTCTCAGTGCTATACAATACACATTATCATAAGTATAAACATCACACATTTAGCAGGGTCAAATTAGCACAGAGGACAGACAGATGGCTGGAGGTGATTGCATTAGCATACCCTTAGGGTGAATGTGTGAACGTCCCAACAGTATGAATCAGTCACTCTAATATGGCATATACAGGGTCCCCAGAGTCTGTGTGTCTTGGGGGGACATGGACCTGAATCCAAAGTAACACCCCCTCAAGGGTCCCCAGGCATACAGCTCACAAAGAGCACCGTTCCCCCAAATGCCAGGGCCCATGGTCACAAGGCAAGAGGCTTGCATTCAGTCCCCTCCAAAAGCCTCTGTCCCGGCTAGGTCTGTCACACATCTCCCCTTTCGGCAGGAAACTAACATGGGAGGAGACCCCAAACGGGTTGACTCCGAAGTTAGTCCATAGTTCCATTCCCCCAATGCCGGCATCCACACAGTACCCCAAACAAATTGCTCCAAACAGAGCATTACTTACCCAGCCAACCTCTGCCTCTCTCAGAGAACATACCCGCCGCTGGGGAGAGGCCTGGACTGGCCCTTCTCCCTGGAGTCCTTTCTGCCGCTGGAGAGAAGACAGGGTGACTGAGCTGAGTCCGTCATGCTGTTGGGGATCTGGGTCGACTGCCCGGCATCCCTGGGGTATACAAGTGGAGACTGAAGTCCCATCCACTTGTGGTAGGTGAAAATCCCCCAGTGCTTGCAAAGCAAGGCTGACATCCTCCTGTCTCAGTGTCACACCATTTTCTGGGGTTGTGTCAGTGAGGACTGAAGTCCCATCCAATACCACAGGACCTCTCCCTCT
This sequence comes from Rana muscosa, assembly GCA_029206835.1. NCBI lineage: Eukaryota > Metazoa > Chordata > Amphibia > Anura > Ranidae > Rana > Rana muscosa. The sequence goes on from CM055116.1 coordinate 301,171,585, forward strand.
TCGGTTAGTTGAGAGCAGAGGCCCGTGGCACTCTGCTCTGTTGCCAGCTCTTCTGCTGGGTTGCTGTGAGTGGAGACCGCAGTCCCATCCACCGATATCCGCTCCTGTGGCAGTTGTGTGCCGATGCCAGTAGCATTCTGCCCTGCTGCCAGTGATTCAGCTGGGAGTAAAAGCTTTACTGCCTCAGCTTGTTGCGGGGGAGAGGGGCCAACTGCCCCGGCTCCCTGAAACTCCACAGTGGTTTCCGGTGCTGGGCAGAGGTGGGTATCACTCTGCCCTGTTGCCAGCACTTCTGCTGGGGACTCCACACCATCTGCTCTGGTTAACTGTTGGGGGGGAGATGGCCTGCTTCTCCTCCCTGCATCTCTCGCAACCTCCTTCCGAATTCCTCTTCCATGGCGGCTGGTTCTTTAGGCGTTGTCTCCGATTGCCGTATTACCGCCATTCTCCACTCATGTTGCCGCTCTAGTTCTCTCTTTTGTCGCTCTCGTTCTCTCTCTTGTCGCTCTCGTTCTCTCTCTTGTCGGGCATCCTGCAGCTGGATGTCTTTAATGGCTTCCTGTATGGCGGTCTCTGATGGGTTAGCCCCATATAATGCCAACCGCTGCCGCACTCGTTGCTGAAACAAATCTTCAACTGACCGGGGTCCTGCATCACCCTTCTTCTGGTCCATCTCGGCTCTCAAGTAGGTCTTTCAGCGTGACTTTCCTGCAGGCTGCATAGCTGGTCATTCACTGTGGTGGTTTGGAGTGTCCCAGGAACTGTAGAGCAAATCCCACTGCTGCCAACCAATGTAACGAGCCCCTTTGCTCGCTCGGCTCCACTCTCCCGACACTCCTCTGCTCTATTGGATCATCCGGTGCTCCAGGATTCAAACTACCGCTATGTGCCATTCGAATCCATTTGTGGTCGGTCAGAACAAACACCAGGCAGGCTGTATGTAAGTTCAACCAAGAGAGACTTTATTAGAACCAAAAGTCAAGTCTTATATACAGTAACAGAGGGTGTAACCAGAACATAAATTAACATGAGCTAATTAACTAAATCCTTTAGTCAGCCAAGGTGACTCATAGATATGACCTTTCAGGGTAGACATCCCGTCTCCGGTCTCAGTGCTATACAATACACATTATCATAAGTATCAACATCACACATTTAGCAGGGTCAAATTAGCACAGAGGACAGACAGATGGCTGGAGGTGATTGCATTAGCATACCCTTAGGGTGAATGTGTGAACGTCCCAACAGTATGAATCAGTCACTCTAATATGGCATATACAGGGTCCCCAGAGTCTGTGTGTCTTGGGGGGACATGGACCTGAATCCAAAGTAACACCCCCTCAAGGGTCCCCAGGCATACAGCTCACAAAGAGCACCGTTCCCCCAAATGCCAGGGCCCATGGTCACAAGGCAAGAGGTTTGCATTCAGTCCCCTCCAAAAGCCTCTGTCCCGGCTAGGTCTGTCACACTCACTGTGCCCAATTCCTCACTGTGCCCGTGTCTTACTGTGCCTGTGCTTCACTGTGCCCATGCCTCACTGTGCCCATGCCTCATTGTGCCCGTGTCTCACTGTGCCCGTGTCTCACTGTGCCCGTGTCTCACTGTGCCTGTGTCCCACTGTGCCTGTGTCTCACTGTGCCCATGCTTCACTGTGCCCATGCCTCACTGTGCCCAATGCCTCACTGTGCCCGTGTCTCACTGTGCCCATGCCTCACTGTGCCCATGCCTCACTGTGCCCGTGCTTCACTGTGCCCATGCCTGACCGTGCCCATGCCTGACCGTGCCCATGCCTCACCGTGCCCATGCCTCACCGTGCCCATGCTTCACTGTGCCCGTGTCTCACTGTGCCCGTGTCTCACTGTGCCTGTGTCTCACTGTGCCCATGCTTCACTGTGCCCATGCCTCACTGTGCCCAATGCCTTACTGTGCCCGTGTCTCACTGTGCCCATGCTTTACTGTGCCCAATGCTTCACTGTGCCCAATGCCTCACTGTGCCCGTGCCTCACTGTACCTGTGCTTCACTGTGCCCGTGTCTCACTGTTCCCGTGTACAGTACCTCAGATCGGCGGCATCCCGACTCCCGGCGGCCATTCCAGTATTCAAAAGCCGCGCCTCCTCCAGTCCTCCTCGTCTGTGATAGGCGGAACACTCAATTTCCCAGCATTCAGTGTTCCGCCTATCACGGACATCCGCTCATCCTCATAACACAGACGAGGATGAGAGGATGTCCGTGATAGGTGGAACAATGCCTGCTGTGAAATTGAGTGTTCCGCCTTACCGCCTATCACAGACGACGAGGAATCGGGAGGCGCGACTTTTAAACACTGCAATGGCCGCCGTCTGTCTGGATGACACGCTGATCAGGTAGGCAGACGGCGGCTTGCAGTTAGTTAGTGTTACATTACATCTACTCGCGGCGGCTGTAGCGAGTAGATGTAATTAGGATAACGCCGCCCAAGTAATGGGAACGGCGGTGCCATGAGGGGAAGAGTAATCCGTTAGATTACTCGTTACCCCAAAAAGTGGCTACGTTACCTAACGCCGTTTATTTAAACGGCGTTAGTTACAACACTGGTTGTCACTCACAGATGAGAAGTGAGTTAATAGAAGGATTATTAGGTTAAAATAAAGTAAAACAAGTTGTGCCATGTGCTGGCAACAAATAATGCATGCACCATTTCTAGACAGTGCACCACAACACACATTACAAAGTACATTGCCACATGTTGCACTGTGCTGCAATGCATGTCCATCAACAGGTGTGCTGGGGTGCCATCCGGTATGAATGACACCATTTCCTACCAAAGCACTTAACGTGCGTTGCAGAAAAGCGTGCATTACCACACGTAGTGCTACCCCCAAAAGGGCTGCTGGCTGTTGATAGTCAAAGTCACAGTCACTGTACACTTCCAGCAGAGATGATGATTAACCTCCCTGGCGGTTTTTCCCAAGTCTGGCTCGGGGTAAGATTTCAGTACCATAAGCGGTAACACCGAGCCAGACTCGGGATTGCGTTGGATACAGGGAAAGTTACTTACCTTGTTCCCTGGATCCTGCGATGTCTCCCCGCAGTGTGTGCGAGCTGTCTCCTCGCTTGATTCACACAGTGCCCGAGTGCCGCCGAGCTCCGTTCCCTGCGACGTTGTGGTGCACGGGGGCGGAGATCGGCGCCAAATTCAAAAAAGTAAAAACACAATACACATACAGTATACTGTAATCTTACAGATTACAGTACTATATAAAAAAATTACACATCCCCTAGTGGTCTGTCCAGTGCCCTGCATGCACTTTTATATTATAAATACAGTTTTTTCTGCCTGAAATTTGGAGATTGTCCATAGCAACCAAAAAGTGTCCCTTTATGTCAAAAGTGGTTTTAGACCAGCTAGAAAACAGCGATAATAAATTAGAATCGCTTTCAGAATTGAGCGACAGCGATTTGTGGGGAAATTCGTCATCAAACACTGAATCTAATGACAGCGACAATTCTGCAACCGAGCAAATTTCAGTGTTTTTGATTTGATTACATTATTGAATAATTTTTATTATTAATATTATATTATTATTTGTTATAATTATTTATAGTTATTTATTATATTATAATTTATGATTTTGTGTTTCAAACTTTATCATACCCGGGATGTCTACTAGACTCTGGTTTGGACAGATTTAAGCGAGTTATTCCTAAGAATTGCAGGCCTACAATATAAAACGTGTAAAGGAAAACTACTGCGCATATCAAAAACTAAAATAAATGGAATAATACCACCAATGAGATTATGGGGGCCGCTGCTGCAACTGAAAATTGTGGATATACACAAATACAAACAATATGAAATAAAACCAATAGCGCTGCGTGAATTAATAACTGATAACCATATAACATAACACTCTGTAATGTGACCTATAGTAAATGACCATAGGATGTAATGTTATTAGCGTGCTTGAAATAAATAAGCTCAAAACCTCTGTGATGACTAACTCCGACGTATAGTCATCACAATCTTCAAAAAAATGAAAAAAACTCAAACAAACTGAAATGACATGTAATTCTTCTCATAAAATGTCCAAACCGAGATTAGAAAATGACATATCCCAAAGTAATGAAAGTTCCAAGATATCGTTGGTTCAAGACTGTTCAATGCAGGTAAATGAGTGTTGGTGACTTCACACTAAAACACCCAAGAAGAAGTGAAGCATTGGAAAAGACAAAGATCCTCCACCTTCAGTCTCAAATCTCCTTACCAGCTCATGTGGATCCCTGATAAAGAGATCATATACACGTGTGGCTATTTCCCCCGCCTAGGGTCTCTCTGCAGTGTATCACACAAAAAGATTCTTTTTCCTCCGCATTAAGGGCTTCTCAGCTTAGTCTCCAGATGCATGATTTCAAAAGAGACATAAGAGCCACCATGGTGAAGTACTTCATAACAGTTTTAATATAAAAATTAAAGATACACTTACACAAAACGTAGTACTTTAAAAGCATTGGTAAAATTCGTTCATAAGCCGGCCGGCTTCAAACATCCGCCCGTCCTTCCGGGATAGCGCTGTTTGTTCGTGGTGACGTCAGCACGCCGCTACTCCCTACGCCGTTTCGTCAAAGAGTGACGTCTTCCAGGGGCACGAGCGGCGTGCTGACTCACCGCTTTTTATAATACAAAATGTAATGGACACGCCCGGCTCTGACCTCCAGGACGCACCTCCACAAATCCACCATCTTTGATGGGGGATTCCTGCCCACGTCTTGCAATGCTCCTTACTACACAATGATGTGCAAGAGCGGCATAACACTACAAATGGGCAAATATAATATAAAACGCCAAATTTCAATGCAAAATAATTGTACCGCTTTCAGCACCTAAAATCTGACAGAATCATACCGCCAGGGAGGTTAAGACCAGAGTTCCCCCTCACTAATGCAGAGGTTGAAAGCACACACAGAGCACAGTCCAGGCTTACTGACACAAAGGGATTGAGTTACTAAAGCGGAAGAGTGCAAATAATGGTGCAGCTCTGCATAGAAACCAGCCAGGCTTTTCTTGTCCAAACTTAAGTGAACAAACTGAAGTTAGAAGCTGATTAGCTACCATACGTACCAGATCTTGCACTCTCTAGTTTTTAGTAAGTCAACCCCAAAGAGCAGCATAGGAAATGTCTTTTTGTGGTTTTATTGTTAAATAACTTGGATGGGATGTAGGGCAGTATGATATACTCCAGAACCACTAACAGAAACAGGAGGACACTCTTCTCAATATTGCAACATTCAGGAACAGTTCTTCTGCTCAGCTCAGAGTACAATCTTCCTGTGAGAGACTAGTAAAGGGCAGAGGTATGTACTCCTCAGGAGGGGAACTACTCGACTCAGCTTTCAAAGACGGTCCTACCACAAGAACTCAGAGGAGACTAATGCATCTCCCAAGAGAGGAACTACCTAGCTCAAAGTCTTTCCAAAAAACGAATGGGGACTGGTCGGTATGTACCTCTCAGGAGAGAAACTACGAGCCCAGCAATTCCAATAGTACACAGTCACCCAGATCTTGCAGCAAAGCAGTACTCACAAGGCCAGAGGAGTATCTGTGCCCCTTTTAGCTTTCTCCAGAGGCCTTCCAGTGAAACTGTGCAAACTGGATCCTTAGGTGAAGCTTCTGGGTGTCCGATACCCTCTCAGATGTAGGCCCTCGGCTCTGCCACAGACAGGGCCTTGATGAACAGCCACTTGAAACAGCACGATGGATGGATGTAGAGGGTAGCCGACCCCTTACCTGAACAAGTGGAATCCTTTGAACAGGAATACACTGCTGTTCTACAACTCAGACTATTTATGTGTTTCTCAGCCACCTTCTGGCTACACCTCCCAAGGGATTGGCTGCAGCAGAATAAATATTCATGCTGCCCATTTGCCTTGCTCCACTTCTGTAACGGGAGGGCCCGTGGAACCCAGAAGTTCTTAGAAAGTATGAGCCAGAAAATAATGGACATTGAGAATATGTCTTGGATTGCTTTGAAATGGGTCTGTAATATTAATCCACGGTATTTCCCAGGATATCTGTAAAGGACTATTTACTGGTTGTTTGATTCTGAACTCAACAGGTTAATTGAGAGATGCTGATGTGTTCAACTCTAACCACCTGGCTGCCTGTGTAATGTAGATTAAATCTAGACTAGCTTCCAAGGACAGCTACAAGAGGACACAGGCCAATGGAGGCACAGTAGGGATGGCTAAAGCACTCTACCCTCAAGGACTTACTGGAGAACCGGGGAAGACCAGCCAACAACCGTAAGAAGAGGGACATTATCAGAGAACTAGTCGAAATGGATGGAATCGAAAGGCCCAGCGTAACAGACAGGACACCCGAAGAGGCAAGTTTTGATCGGGCTGTTAACATAAGACTGGCACATTATGGTCCTAACCCTAAAGCGGAGATCATAGACCGAGTTATAGCGGCTGTGGACGTAAATTTGCTACAGCAAAGAGGTGCTGCAGCAGCAGAAGTCAGAGCAGCACCAACTGAAAGGAGAAAGATACATTTTACTGCTTTTAAAATGTAATTGAAAAAGAAGGGGAGATTGATGGGTACCTTGCTGATTTTGAGCGGCAATGTGCCCTACACCGGGTGCCCACAGAGGAATGGGTTACCATTTTGTCTGGGAAACTGTCCGGCCGGGCCAGTGAAGCGTTCAGGGCCATCCCAGACGAGGATATTATGAACTATGGACTGGTAAAAGAAGCACTTTTGGCCAGGTATACCGTCACACCGGAGGCATACCGGAGGCGGTTGCGAGAGATGAGCAAGCAGACTAGAGACTCGTATACCGAGTGGGCAAGCCGCCCACACCACACTGCATCCCACTGGGTCGCTGGATGCCAAGCAGAATCCAGGGAAGAGGTGCTGCAGGTGTTCCTGCTGGAGCACTTCTTTGACAAACTGTCCCTGGAAGTCAGAGAGTGGGTCCGGGACCGAAAACCTTTCACCTTGCCTGAAGCAGCTCGCTTGGCGGACGAATATACAGAAGCCCGCAAACTGGATAACCCTGTGGTCAAGACAACAGCTCGGATGGATTATCGATCCGTGGCACCCCCTCCGGCTATCGCCTACCAACCCCAGTCGTGCCACCCTACAGCACCACCTCCAGTGGCCACTTATTCTCTGGACAACCGAATCCTTCAGCTTAAAGATCGGCAGGTTTGTCCTCATGCGGACCTCATACACGGTGTACCGGGTCCTCCCCACCCCCACCGTCTGAGGGTTGAAGATGTCGAACTCCAGTAAGTTGCTGGGGGGTCCGTAGGCATCGGTCAGGTCCTGAGGTTTGGAGTTGAGCCAGCGGGTGTCCGCCACCATGGCGCCACCGTGGCGTCCGACATGAACCGAGACCCACCGACCGACACACCCGGCTCGGAGAGATCACAGCGCATGTGCACACGGACCGAGCCGCATTATCCGCGAGAGGAGGAGGAGGAACATTGGGGCGTCCTGCACGAGGCTGATCCAATACAAGCAGCTAACCGGGACAACCGGCAGCAACACAGGCAGACTGTCTGGGTCAATGGAAAGGTAGCCAATGGCCTACATGATACTGGCACCACCATGACCCTACTACAGAAGAACCTCATCCCAGAGAGCCAACATACTGGAGACACTGTAGCCGTAAGAGTAGCGGGAGGCACCGTCTTCCGGCTACCCGTTGCCCATGTTAACCTGGATTGGGGGGTTGGTTCGGGACACGTGAATGTGGGGGTGATGAAGGATTTGCCAGCGGATGTACTACTGGGGAATGATTTGGCCCCCCTTGTTTCTGCTTACGCCGCGATTGGCCCCGCTGAAGCCAACCCAGTGACTACCTGTGCCCAGACCCGTGCTGCTGGAACCGACCCGCTTGCTGCCGAGACCCGGGTAAGACTATCTTCCCCGACATGTACCTTAGATCAGGCACAATATCACAGTCTAAAATTGGAATGTGACAAGTTGGCCAGTGAGAAATCGGAGATGCAACGACACTACGTCATGTATTATGAGATGTCCCATGGCTTGAACATTGAAATGCACAAACAGGCTGAAATTGTCAAAAGGTTAAATGGGATTTGCGCCCAGGTTTTGCCTTACCTCTCCCAAGAGCGTCAGCAACAAGTTTTGGGAGCCATTGAGAGAGCAAAGCAAGTGACTGTTCCAGAACTGAATTCCATTATTCGCCCTGCGACCTTACAAGTTCACCATCAGCTACTGACCCGGTAAGCAAAATGGCAATGCTGATGGGTTGTCCAGGCATTAGAGGAATGGAACTATGGACTAACTTCGGAGTCAACCCGTCTGGGGTCTCCTCCTGTGTTAGTCTCCTGCCGAAAGGGGAGAGATGTAACGGGAGGGCCCGTGGAACCCAGAAGTTCTTAGAAAGTATGAGCCAGAAAATAATGGACATTGAGAATATGTCTTGGATTGCTTTGAAATGGGTCTGTAATATTAATCCACGGTATTTCCCAGGATATCTGTAAAGGACTATTTACTGGTTGTTTGATTCTGAACTCAACAGGTTAATTGAGAGATGCTGATGTGTTCAACTCTAACCACCTATCAAAAAGGGGGGAAAGGAAGGAAAAGGTCCCTCCTAAAAAAGGATTCTTCAATGAGAAACTTTGGGTTGTAGAAAAAAATAATTTATTATTTATATATTAAATAATCCACCTGATACATTATTATAAAAAAATTGTATAATACCTTCACCAATAATTTTGGTTGATAACGTTATCAATATCACAGACAGTATATCTATTAGATCCACATTCACATCATTTATCCAGTTTTAACTACACACTTTTACCAAGTAATCACTTAAATCATAAATTATTTGTGTATTTTCTGCAGAGCTAGCAAGTTAATTTTAATCACATGTGTTACTGCAGAGTGTTTTGATTGGATTCCTGTAGTTGTGGAGAATCTTTTAACTGGAATTTTAGGCACTGTCCAATATAGATAGACCTGGTTAATTATCCTTATTGGATCTATGTAGATGTCAGTCTTGTAGTTCCATATGGGTTGGTCAGTCTTTATTATCTCCTTTTTAATATATAGGTATATGTATTGGTATTAAATTCACATGGTTACCCAGATCATCAATCAGATCAGATAGAAATCAAAGTAATAGCAAAGAAGACGGAATAGTGAATTCCTTTGCTTACCCAGACCTGTTGTGTGAAGGTACAGGGAGCCGGGGAATGTTCAGTTCGTTCCGCTCCGTGGAGAGATTTTTTATCGATGTCTGTTTGGTGATCGGTCAGTGTATGCTGGCACAGAGATTAGCTTTTAGCAGAGAGTTTTCCACTCATGCACCTCTACGGGGTTGTTTAGTTCTTGCCTGATCGGCTTATATGACGTTCCCTCAGGTGCAAAAGATCTGTTTTCTTACTGTTGAATATATTTCAGGTACAAGCTGAGGAGATGGAGGAAGTAAGAGTATATATCGCCACTGTTCACATCCCAATGGAGCTGGGTGTGCTCCGCTAATTGGATACAGTTTAGCAGGTTCTTCAGGCGTTCACTCTCCGGTTCTGTAAAGATAGTATTAGCTCCGAGTCTCCAAATGCAGTGCCGCATACACAGCTCTATGAGATTCCAATGCTGTCCTTAACGTTATAAGAAGGAAGTTGTGCCGGAATTGTGGAGGTTGTTAGGGGGGTAAATCCCCAGACAGGACATAATGTCCGTGATATGGAATAAGTTAGATGCGACTATGGTAGTGGCATCAAGCTGGCATCTAACTTATTCCATATCACGGACATTATATCCTGTCTGGGGATTTACCCCCCTAACAACCTCCACAATTCCGGCACAACTTCCTTCTTATAACGTTAAGGACAGCATTGGAATCTCATAGAGCTGTGTATGCGGCACTGCATTTGGAGACTCAGAGCTAATACTATCTTTACAGAACCGGAGAGTGAACGCCTGAAGAACCTGCTAAACTGTATCCAATTAGCGGAGCACACCCAGCTCCATTGGGATGTGAACAGTGGCGATATATACTCTTACTTCCTCCATCTCCTCAGCTTGTACCTGAAATATATTCAACAGTAAGAAAACAGATCTTTTGCACCTGAGGGAACGTCATATAAGCTGATCAGGCAAAGACTAAACAACCCCGCAGAGGTGCATGAGTGGAAAACTCTCTGCTAAAAGCTAATCTCTGTGCCAGCATACACTGACCGATCACCAAACAGACATCGATAAAAAATCTCTCCACGGAGCGGAACGAACTGAACATTCCCCGGCTCCCTGTACCTTCACACAACAGGTCTGGGTAAGCAAAGGAATTCACTATTCCGTCTTCTTTGCTATTACTTTGATTTCTATCTGATCTGATTGATGATCTGGGTAACCATGTGAATTTAATACCAATACATATACCTATATATTAAAAAGGAGATAATAAAGACTGACCAACCCATATGGAACTACAAGACTGACATCTACATAGATCCAATAAGGATAATTAACCAGGTCTATCTATATTGGACAGTGCCTAAAATTCCAGTTAAAAGATTCTCCACAACTACAGGAATCCAATCAAAACACTCTGCAGTAACACATGTGATTAAAATTAACTTGCTAGCTCTGCAGAAAATACACAAATAATTTATGATTTAAGTGATTACTTGGTAAAAGTGTGTAGTTAAAACTGGATAAATTATGTGAATGTGGATCTAATAGATATACTGTCTGTGATATTGATAAGGTTATCAACCAAAATTAATGGTGAAGGTATTATACTATTTTTTTATAATAATGTATCAGGTGGATTATTTAATATATAAATAATAAAAAATTTTTTTCTACAACCCAAAGTTTCTCATTGAAGAATCCTTTTTTAGGAGGGACCTTTTCCTTTCTTTCCCCCCTTTTTGATATGCCTAAACTTGATTCAGAGAAACACACCGACAATTGAACTAATTAATCGCAGTTGCAGGGTTTTGTTTTTGGATTATAAAAGGTAGTACTAACTAATAGTATCTCCTTTTAACCAAACACATATACAGGAATATACTTCTATTCCCCATTTCCCCTTTCCCCTCTTTTTTTAAATAACTCTAACCACCTGGCTGCCTTTGTAATGTAGATTAAATCCAGACTAGCTTCCAAAGACCTTTTTATTGTTGTTTGTGGTGATGTGGATTGGAGCTGGTAGACCGTCTGGCTGCCTATTATGGGATGTTTAAGTGTCTTGCTGTGAGGAAAGGGGGGGGGAATCACTCCAGCAACCCCTCCTGTTTATGAAGGAGAAGTTTGAACACACCTGACCTGTATCACCATTGTCATTGGACAGTTTAACCCGCCCTGTTCCCCAAGGATGGGAGGGAAGTGTTTGGAAGGAAAGTGTGTTACCATGTGCTTGTAATAAAGATTCATTCCCTGTTTTTGGAACTTCAACACAGAGCGTTGTCTCGTTTGTGCGGGGAGAAATATTTGTATGGGGTCTTATTCGGCTGGTTGGAGTGTCTGGTAGCTGGCGTGTGTTCGGGAATGGAATATCCTAAACTACGTTAACCCCTGTCATTACAACGTCTATGTTCCAAAACTTTCTAGAAGGCAAAGAAAGAGCAATCAAACCTGCAACCTGGGGAACTCAGAACAGCCAAAAGAAATCTGTTCCAATGATTACAGAGTAACCAAAAATAACGAAATTTACATAGTGTCAATGGGCCCTAAATTTCAATTTGTACCTAATCTCCTCCCTTTGAACATCTGTGTCATTAATTGAAGCTAATTAATGTGCCCAGCGATGTAAACAATAGAACAAGCCTCGCAACAGCTGCATAACTAAAAATCCTAGGACTTTAATCAGCAATAGGCTGATGAAAAGTACCAGTGCTATTAAATGTATGAATGAAAAAAACAAACTTGTACCGTCATGGTACGACTTAACCTTCCAGCTGAGAACACATGCATAAAACCTACAGAACATTAAGATAGAAGCATAAAGCCATTCATCTGAGGCCCCATCCCCACAATGCAATAACAAGCCTTTTGTCGGAAATATAAATTATAGAAAAGCCTCTGTGTTTATTTTCAAAGCAGCGGCTATTACCTTGACAAATGTTTCTTCCCAGTGACATTATTACACCAGATGGTTAGAAGCTTTATGTGTGTAAATGGATAAGGCGGACATTGACTATTTCAAATAGAGCCAAGTGCCAATCTTTGAGTATCATGTTACCACTTGCGGATATTTTTAATATTTAAATTCATACCCTAAAAATAGGAGCAATATTAATAGACATTCATCAGGATTTGGCACATTTCATATTTGCTGAAAGCATGTTCTCTAATAATTTTTATAATCCAATGACGGTGCATTTGGCGAATGTTACACCTGGCAAAATGTTAAATGCCTAGTTATAACAGATATTAACTCAATTACTAAAATCAAAAAAAAAAAAGAACCTGTAGTTTCAAAATTTGTTCCAATTAAAGCAGATTCCCCAGCCCCCCCCCCCCCCATATATTTTTTTTTAACTACCCCGGCTTTCCTGGTGTTGTGTTTAGCATATTTCAGATACTCACCCACCCAGCGGATCCAGCGCTACCCAGCTGAGATCCTATTCTTTACTGGCAACACTCCTGCGCCGCCATGTTTTGCTGTGAGGTCATCGGAGGTTCAGATGGCACACCTCTAAATGATGTCCTGCTACGCCCTCCCCCTTTATCTTTAGTGAACGGAAGGCTTTTCCTCCCGGGATATGTGATGTGCATATCCCAGGAGACAAAGAGAGGAAAGTGCACGTTATTTGCCTGTGCGAATGATGTGCAAGAGGGGGCGGGGCCAGACAATTTCCTTAACCACTTCAGCCCGGACCATTTGGCTGCCCAAAGACCAGAGCACTTTTTGCGATTTGGCACTGCTTCGCTTTAACTGACAATTGCGCAGTCGTGCGACGTGACTCCCAAACAAAATTGACGTCCTTTTTTCCCGACAAATAGAGCTTTCTTTTGGTGGTATTTGATCACCTCTGCGGTTTTTATTTTTTTGCGCTTTAAACAAAAAAAGAGCGACGATTTTGAAAAAAAGCGCAATATTTTTAACTTTTTGCTATAATAAATATCCCCAAAAAATATATAAAAAAATATTTTTTTTCCATGAGTTTAGGCCGATACGTATTCTTCTACATATTTTTGGTAAAAAAATAAATAAACGCAATAAGCGTTTATTGATTGGTTTGCGTAAAAGTTATAGCGTCTACAAAATAGGGGATAGTTTTATGGCATTTTTATTAATATATATTTTTTTTACTAGTAATGGCGGCGATCAAAGATTTTTATCGTGACTTCGACATTATGGCGGACACTTTTGACGCCATTTTGGGACCATTGTCATTTATACAGCTATCAGTGCTATAAATATGCACGGATTACTGTAAAAAGGACACTGGCAGTGAATGGGTTAACCAGTAGGGGCCACTGAAGGGGTTAAGTGTGTCCTAGGGATGTGTTCTAACTGTGGGGGGGGTGGGCTACGTGTTACACGACACTGATCACTGCTCCCGATCACAGGGAGCTGTAATCAGTGTCCTGTCACTAGGCAGAACGGGGAAATGCTTGTTTACATCAGCATTTCCCCGTTCTTCCTCTCCGTGAGACGATTGCGGGACTCCCGGCGGACATCGAGTCTTCGGGACCCGCGGTCACACTTACGGAGCTCGCGCGCGCCCACAATGCCGCGTCTTAAAGGGCAACGTACAGGTACGTTGATATGCCAAGCCGTGCCATTCTGCCGACGTATATCGGCGTGAGCCGGTCGGCAAGTGGTTAAAAAAGGGTAAATAAAAAAACAAAACTATATCCATGCACAGGACTGGAGGAGGGGTGGAGAGAAGGGATCATGCTGTAGAGGACGCAGATCCACTTTCAGATCCACATGGAAACAAGTATTTCATATGATCATTAGCTTCATCTAGTGGCCATAATGCAGTACTTTCCTGACTCATTCTAAACATATAGCTTTGTTTTTTTTTGTTTTTAAATAAATACAACCAGTAGGGATCTTGCCATGAAGGTTTTTGTACAAACACTTCCTGTTATTGAGTGACAACAGTCTCCCAATAGTGTTTGAATACATGCTTGTTTGTAAAAGCTGCTGACACATACAAGTTTGGAAGTCGTCTGGAGAGGAATCCTATGCTTAATGCTTTTTATAGTTTGGTGCGCTGGAAGCACCTAAAATATGTGAGTAGCCTGATGTCATGTTTTTCTAAATACATTTTTAAACTAGCGATAATGCACTATCCAGCCTCTTTCTTGTTTTAAAACTGAGGACAACCTCTCTGGATTTTCCTGTGAGATCCTGCTGAGCCAGTTTTACCCCGAGCCCAGGAGTGGTTCAACTGCTTATGTGGATCAAACTTAAGTGTGCGGTCACACTGTTGGAGATGAGCGCATTCACATGGGGGGGGGGGAGCACGTGTGCGAAGTCACCGTCTTCTGATCAGGATTATCATCACTAGAGTCACTTTTTGGACAGTAATACGTATAATATCTAAAGTTGCACTTTTGTCTCTGTGGATTGATGAAAATTGGGAGAAAAAAACTTTTTTTTGGACACTTGATATTAAGGAATAATATTACATTTCTTTCACTATGAGCTTGCTTGTTATACAAAAAAATAGTTACATTTTTAAGCAATATTTGATTTTCATTGTTTATGGCACTATCTATGTATTTGTAAGGTTCAGTCTCACACAGCGCTGCATTTTTTTGTTTTTTGTATATATGTTTTCACAGATTATGGGATTGTGATCAAGGCTTAGCAGCTGTGAATTTGCACTTTTGTTTCACAGGAATTGTTATACCGCACCTGAGGCTAGGTTGTAACCTCAGGTTACTTTATACCTGATGCTGATGGCAGTCTCAGGTTGCTCTAGAGTAGCTCACAAGATTTATATATATTTATGTGGTCCTGTGTTGTCATCCTGTCAAAAGCCCCGTACACACAATAGGACTTTTTGACAACAAACTTCAAAATGAGCAGGTTTTTCAAAAAATCCGACCGTGTGTACGCTCCATCGGACAATCTTTTTTGGTTTTCATCGGACAAATGTTCGCTCTGCAAACAGACAAACTTTCCAGCAACAAAAGTCTAAAGCCCCGTACACACGGTCGGACTTTTGCCCAACAAACTTCGTTTTGAGCAAGTTGGACCAACAATCCGACCGCGTGTACGCTCCATCGGACAATCTTTTTTGGTTTTCATCGGACAAATGTTCGCTCTGCAAACAGACAAACTTTCCAGCAACAAAAGTCTAAAGCCCCGTACACACGGTCGGACTTTTGCCCAACAAACTTCGTTTTGAGCAAGTTGGACCAACAATCCGACCGTGTGTACGCTTCATCGGACAAACTTTTTTCGTTTGGTTTTGGATTTCATCGGACAAAAGTTGGGTCTGCAAACGGACAAACTTTTGCCCAACAAAAGTCAGATGGAGCAAAGTCCGACCGTGTGTACAGAAAACCATCGGACTTTAGTCTGATGGACAAAACAACTAATGTTAAAATCAACCAACAATAGCAGAAGTTGACCAAAGGGTGGCAGTAAAGATCAGAAAAAACACGTGATGTTGTAAGAAGTTTTAAGAAAGTTTGCAGAAAAGTCCGAGCGTGTGTATGCTATGGGTGTTCCCAACCAACTCCGTTCGGACAAAAAAAACACAGAAAAGTCAGATGGAAGTCCGACCGTGTGTACGAGGCTTTATGGTGCAAAGTCTTGCCGTGTGTACAGAAATCCATTGGACTTAAAGCGGAAGTAAACCCATCGATTTAACAGTTTAAAAAATCAGTTACATTCCCGGCATGCCGGGAATGCCAACTGTCACATTGCTTGTGCTCTCAACCAAATTGTCAAACCTTCCAATGGCTGGTGTCATAACTGATCACATGTGCAGCATCATGGCAGTTGAAGATTAAACAGAGGCCAAGATGGCAGTTTCCTTGCCTGAAAATGATAGGAGGGTTTACTTCCACTTTAAAGGGGTTGCTCCACCGGAAAAAAAAAAATTAAAAGCCAGCAGCTACAGCTACAGCAGCTGCTGGCTTTTAATATTTGGACACTTACCTGTCCTGGAGTCCAGCGACGTCCGCAGCAGAGGACGAGCGACCGCTCGTCACTCTGCTGCTCCCTCCGCCATCCTCGCTGAGGGAACCAGGAAGTGAAGCCCTGCGGCTTCATGCCCGGTTCCCTACGGCGCATGCGCGAGTCGCGCTGCGCCGTTCTGATTGGTGCTCCTGTGTTCTGGGAGCCGAGTGTCTCCCAGAACACCAAGGGAAGTCTGCGGGAAGTGACGTAACTCCCGCAGATTCCCGGAGACAGGACTCCCGGATGTGGGTGAAAATACCTGTCTTAGACAGGTATCTTCACCCCTCTCCCCCCTGAAAGGTGTCAATTGTGACACCGGAGGGGGGGAGGGTTCCAAATAGCAAAAGTTGCTATTTAGGGTGGAGCTCCACTTTAAGTTCAAAGTACAAACACGCATGCTCAGAACCAATGTAAAAGATCAGACAACAATACAGAAGTTGACCAAAGGGTGGCGGTAAAGAGCTGAAAAACCACGTGATTTGGTGAAAGTTTTCTGAAAAAGTCGTGCCGTGTGTATGCATGCCAAGTTCACGGCCAACGCCCTTCGAACAAAAATCCACGGAAAAGTTTGTTTGAAGTCCGATAGTGTGTATGAGGCTTTATGCACCCTGATTGAGACTAAAGTGGCTGTGCTGACATTCATTGCACAGGCATTGCCCACCATTGTCACTATCATGAAGGCAGCTCAGAGAAATAACGTGCAGCTGGTGCTGGAGCGAGTGCATGTCGAAGGAATTAGTTACAAAAGATGTAGGAAATCTGTAGCACTCAGATGCAAAAAAATTATAAAATAGGTGGAAACTGTCTTTTAAAGGAAAAAAAGCCATGGAGTTGTTTATGATGAACAGTGCATTAGTAAATTAAATGTCATCCAATTAGGGTTTACATCTACTTCAAAGTAGATGGTAACCTGGTTACTAAACTATATAGGCTTTAACCCCTTCCCGACCAGCCGCCGCAGTTTTCCTCCCCTGGGGCAAAACAACGTTACCTTACGTCGCTTTGCCTTTTTACCACTAGGGGGCGCGCGCTCGCGGCTCGCCGCCAGAGCCGATGTGAGTGCCCGGCAGGCGCAATGACCGCCGGGCACCTGCGATCGCTCGTGACAGAGCGAGAACCGGTCCTGGTTCTCTCAGGGGAGAGGACACTGATCGTGTGTTGATACAAAGTATGAACACTGATCTCTCTCCCCTCCTTGTCAGTCCCAACCCCCCCACAGTTAGAACACACCTAGGGAACACATTTAGCCCCTTGGTCAAATGGCTGACTCAGAAAGTCAATAAATCTGCATTGCCTCATCATCAAATAACTCATCAGAACAAAAAACAAGCTCTGATGTGATAAGCCTATAACCTGCAGCTCAAAGAAGAATAGCGATTCATCAGCTCTGAACAAATAATGTTCGACCTGACAAAGCACCTCTAACATCAATGAGCAAGGTGCGAATGGGCACATAAACACAGTTCAAAGCTTGAGAACACCTTTTATTGAACAGACTCCCTACATTGCATTGTAAATATGGTGAATACTACAGTAAGCACCATTTCCCATTAAAGAACCATTGGTAAATATGGGCAAATGCTTCTTACCCAGTGAATGTGCAGGGTAATATGAGGCAATTCTGCATTACTAGGGTGAATGGCCCCTTTGTGATTGTGTGAAAAATCTCTATAAACATGGCTCTATACCTGATAGCAATTCTGACTAGTTATTAGGTCATTTTACCTATGCTAGTATGTAGCATTAATCTGATATATGAAATGTAATAAAACAATAAAACTGGACATTCTTCATCTTGTAGAAAGTAATGTAGTAGAATGAATGGCCCCTTTGGGAACATGTGAAATCCCTCTATAAATATGCCCCTATACCTCATAGCAACTCTGACTAATTATATGTAATTTATCTTATCCTGTTATGTAGCATTAATCTAATATATTAAATGTGCTAAAACTAGGGAATTTTATCCCATGAAAAATATTCTACCCCCTTCCTTTTGTCTATGTGGCATTTCCTGGAATATTGGCCAGATTAATGAACCTGCTACAATAGGGGCTCATGCACAGCACAGGCACAGTAAATTGTGGTGTAATAATGTATGTGTGTTAGCAGGTGCTAAGCCATGCGTTACATGCAGTAAGTCTGTCTTTTCAATTAAATGGACTGACCACAGCACCACAATTGACTAAACATTGTGCATTAAACATTTTCTCCAGCACAGTGCAATGCATAGTGGCGTTTAGTCATGTGTTTGGGTATGCTGCAACACAGGAGCGATATGAAGGTGCATTGGGGTGCCATTTAGCCCACCTACAGTACCATTTGGATTTTGGCCATATTGTGTTACTTTAACATAACTGAAGTGTTTTCTGAATAGCATTAGCAGTTCATTGATGGCTTTGCTCATTGCCTGGTATTACTCTGTAGCGGAGCATCTATTTACTTACCATGATCAAATGCAGGCACAGGCCCTTGTAACTCCTTTTCCCCAACTCCCTGGGTTCCTGGGCAAGAAAAGATAAATACCTTAGCTTTCTTCCCTCAGCAGCTCAGAGAATTCATACCTGATGCGGCCGAGGTAGCTAGGTGAGCTGTAGCCAGGTTACTGGCACTCAACTGTCAGAACTGGCGTGTGGACAGCCAGGCCAGAGCCTAATAACAAACACTATGGTGAGAGCTCCCCCCATCACTACCAGAGTATTCAGATTCCAGTGGGGTGATGTTTCGTCCTTGTGCCTTGGATTCTTCTAGCTGTTCGCCTGTTTTAATAGAGCTAACCTGGGATTTACTGTAAGGGACACTGTTTATTAGTACAAGCTCAAGCAGCTGTTTGTGTTCTGAAATATTTTACTGAAATTGTGACTGTGTTTTTTTGGAGTTCTTTAGAGACTATGCTATGCAGCCACATGTTACCCTGATTGAGCCATAGAGATTCTGCTGAAGAGAGTCCATGTTTGAGCAGCTTTCATTATCTGTTGTGCACTACCCTGTAGTCATTGTTGGGAAAATGTCATCCAGTGCCCAAGGCAGAGATTGCAATATATAGTGGCACGCACAACTAAATAGGATTTTAGGGGTTAAAAAAGACAATGAGGAGGTGGCATTCCATAATGATTGCTCTTCATAGGGCTGCCACAAGTGTGAACGAGTCCTAGGGGAGGCAGGAAGCTGAAGGACTCTTAGGGGGTTCTGAGGAGGAGGGGTAGGTCTACGGCTGAGTTGCCCCCCCCATCCTCTGAGTAATCACAGTTCACATCTCAGTTTCAGCATGGCGCCAGCTGAGAATAAAGGCAACTTCTCCTTCCTAACTTAGATCATATGATATGTTGCATGACAAGAAGGGACAGAAAGAAAGCCAGTCTGTACTAGGAGTGGCGAATTTAATTGCTGCATTGATGCATCGCGATTCTGGTGTCCCCGATGCGGCATCGATGCATGCGACCGTAAAAATCGATGTCTTGCCCCGCCCCACCCGGGAGCGCGCTCCGTGCAGCTGTTATTGCATTTCTTAGTGTTTGTATATGCCGCGCTCATGTGACTGCCCGGCCCGCCTCTCTCCTCTCTGCTCTCACGTCTCTCCTGGTGTCAGCCCCGCCCACTGACTGTAGCTATCAGATCAGAAGAGAGGCGGGCGGGGCTGACGCCAGGAGAGACGTGTGACGTGAGAGCAGAGAGGAGAGAGGCGGGCCGGGCAGTCACATGAGCGCGGCATATACACACTGAGAATTCCCTGCTGACGTGAGAACACCGGCGGCTGGAATGGAGATCTGGGGGATGGTGAGCAGGCAGATTGCCCTTCTCATTACAAGGCTGCCATGGTCAGAGGGACAGCAATGACACATTTCTTTAAGTAAGTTCCCTCCAATGATCCTCTATCGCCAGAGTAGGATTACAAGGTGTGCGCCTGCCTGGCTAGTGCTACGCCCCCTTCTTATCACTAGGCAATGGTTTACAGCGTTACCAGGGAGACCAGCAGCCATGGCCTGCAGAACGGCCACCAGCACTGGCAGAGCAGCATGTAAGAACAGAGGGGGAGGGGGGCACTGTGATCCAGGGACACAGGGGGGGGGGTACGGTAGGGTTGCCACCTGTCCGGTTTTGACCCGGACAGTCCGGTTTTTGACACATGTGCCCGGGTTTCAACCCGCCTGAAACCCGGACACATATAGCAACTGTTCAATATACACTGTCATACACACACTGCCTGTGCGAGAGCTGGGCAGTGGGTAGCGGGCTCCCTGTGACTGGCTGAATGAGTGACGTGCATGCCGCGCTCCGGTCTGTGATTGGCCTGGTGGAGCTGGTAAATGGTCACATGTGGAGGCGGGGCTGGGCTGTGGGTGATCGTAGCCGCTCGGAGTCCCGCCTCCCTGCCTGGCGCGCTGTTTCTCTGAGGTGAGGTCTCTCTGCCAGCCACTCTTCAACCGTCTGTAAGCCCCCACCTTCTATCAGCCCGCCCCTCTCTATAAGCCACCCCCCTCTGTCAGCTCGTCCTTCTCTGTAAGCCATCCCCCCTCTCTATCAGCAACCCCCCCTGTCAGCCCTCCTCTATCAGCAACCCCCCTTGTCAGCAACTCCCCCCTCTGTGTCAGCAAACCCCCTGTCAGCAATCCCCCTGTCAGCAACCCCCCTTCTATCAGCAATCCCCCCTGTCAGCAACTCCCCCCTCTGTGTCAGCAACCCCCCTTCTATCAGCAATCCCCCCTGTCAGCAACTCCCCCCTCTGTGTCAGCAACACCCCTTCTATCAGCAATCCCCCCTGTCAGCAACTCCCCCTCTGTGTCAGCAACCCCCCTTCTATCAGCAACCCCCCCTGTCAGCCCCCCTCTATCAGCAACCCCCCCTGTCAGCAACTCCCCCCTCTGTGTCAGCAAACCCCCTTCTATCAGCAACCCCCCTGTCAGCAATCCCCCCTTCTATCAGCAACCCCCCTGTCAGCCCCCCTCTATCAGCAACCCCCCCATCAGCAACTCCCCCCTCTGTGTCAGCAACCCCCTGTCAGCAACCCCCCCTCTATCAGCAGCCCCCCTCTATCAGCAACTCCCCCCTCTATCAGCAACTCCCCCCTCTATCAGCAACTCCCCCCTCTGTGTCAGCAACCCCCCCTGTCAGCCCCCCTCTATCAGCAACCCCCCCTGTCAGCAACTCCCCCCTCTGTGTCAGCAACCCCCCCTGTCAGCCCCCCTCTATCAGCAACCCCCCTGTCAGCAACTCCCCCCTCTGTGTCAGCAACCCCCCTTCTATCAGCAACCCCCCTGTCAGCAATCCCCCCTTCTATCAGCAACCCCCCCTGTCAGCCCCCCTCTATCAGCAACCCCCCTGTCAGCAACTCCCCCCTCTGTGTCAGCAATCCCCCTTCTATCAGCATCCCCCCTGTCAGAAATCCCCCCTGTCAGCAATCCCCCCTTCTATCAGCAATCCCCCCTTCTATCAGCAACCCCCTCTATCAGCAACCCCCTCTATCAGCCCCCCTCTATCAGCAACCCCCCCTGTCAGCAACTCCCCCTTTGTGTCAGCAACCCCCCTTCTATCAGCACCCCCCTGTCAGCAATCCCCCCTGTCATTAACCCCCTTCTATCAGCAATCCCCCCTGTCAGCCCCCCTCTCTGTCAGCAACTCCCCCCTCTGTGTCAGCAACCCCCCTGTCAGCAATCCCGACTGTCAGCAACCCCCCTTCTATCAGCAACCCCCCTGTCAGCAATCCCCCCTGTCAGCAACCCCCCCTTCTATCAGAAATCCCCCCTTCTATCAGCATTCCCCCCTGTCAGCAATCCCCCTTCTATCAGCAACCCCCCTCTCAGCAACCCCCCCGTCAGCCCCCCTCTATCAGCAACCCCCTCTGTCAGCAACTCCCCCCTCTGTGTCAGCAACCCCCTTTCTATCAGCAACCCCCCCTGTCAGCAACCCCCCCTTCTATCAGCAATCCCCCTGTCAGCCCCCCTCTCTGTCAGCAACTCCCCCCTCTGTGTCAGCAATCCCCCCTGTCAGCAATCCCCAGTGTCAGCAACCCCCCTTCTATCAGCAACCCCCCCTGTCAGCCCCCCTCTATCAGCCCCCCTCTCTGTCAGCAACTCCCCCCTCTGTGTCAGCAACCCCCCTGTCGGCAGTCCCCCCTGTCAGCAACCCCCCTGTCAGCCCCTCTCTCTGTTAGCCCCCCCTGTCATCAGCCCCTCTCTCTGTCAGAAACTCCACCCCCCCTGTCAGCCCCCCTCTCTGTCAGCAACCCCCCCTTCTATCAGCAACCTCCCCTGTCAGCCCCCCTTTCTGTCAGCAACTCCCCCCTCTCTGTCAGCAACCCCCCTTCTATCAGCAACCCTCCCTGTCAGCCCCCTCTCTGTCAGCAACCCCCCTCTCTGTCAGCCCCCCTCTCTGTCAGCAACTCCCCCCTCTCTGTCAGCAACTTCCCCCTCTCTGTCAGCAACCCCCTTCTATCAGCAACCCCCTTGTCAGCCCCCCTGTTGTCAGCCCCCCTCTCTGTCAGCAACTCCCCCTCTCTGTCAGCAACCCCCTTCTATCAGCAACCCCCCTCTCTGTCAGCCCCCCTCTCTGTCAGCAACCCTCTCTGTCAGCCCCCCTCTCTGTCAGCAACCCCCTCCTGTCAGCCCCCCTCTATGTCAGCAACCCCCTCTATGTCAGCAACCCCTCCCTGTCAGCCCCTTCTATGTCAGCAACCCCCCTGTCAGCCCCCTCTATGTCAGCAACCCCTCCCTGTCAGCCCCTTCTATGTCAGCAACCCTCCCTGTCAGCCCCCTCTATGTCAGCAACCCTCCCTGTCAGCCCCTTCTATGTCAGCAACCCTCCCTGTCAGCCCCTTCTATGTCAGCAACCCTCCCTGTTAGCCCCCTCTATGTCAGAAACCCTCCCTGTCAGCCCCCTCTATGTCAGCAACCCCCTCCTCTGTCAGCCCCCCTCCTCTGTCAGCCCCCCTCTCTGTCAGCAACCCCCCTCCTCTGTCAGCCCGCACCTCTCTGTAAGCCACCCCCTCCTCTGTCAGCTACCCACCCCCCCTCTGTCAGCTACCCCCTCAAACAGCATGCAAACCCCCCCTTTCTTTCCCCGCTCCAGCGGGGCTAATGTCCTGCAGCCGGGTCATGCTGCACTGTCTGTCTGTGCGCTCTCTCTCCCCAACCCAGCCGCCGATGCCACAGATGCCACCAGAAACAGTGAATGGAGGGCCACTGGACTGGTGTCCTAGCAACCAGGGATGCTTTTGCAGGAGAAAGCATGATATTACAGACTCTGCCCCCTAACAGGTTCACACACACATCTTTACAGCGGCTCCTGGAAGGTAAGGGTTTTTTTTTGTCTCGCTGTAATGGAGGTCTCTATTGGGGAGGCACAACATTTGTGCCTCCCCAATAGCTGATATGTAATCAGTTATTTTCTTCTCTATTTGTGGGTGCCTGTGGATTGCTTTTGAATTTTTGGGGATTTTTTTTGTAATTAAAAGGTGCTTGAAAGGGTTGTAGATTGTACAGTGGCACTTTGTGAACAGTTTGTATGGGGTTGGGTTCAGTAGAGCTGATTCAGGTTTTTGGATTGAGGTACACTGCTCTACTGACCCCTTCCACTGTTCTACTGACCCCTTCCACTGTTCTACTGACCCCTTCCACTGTTCTACTGACCCCTTCCACTGTTCTACTGACACCTTCCACTGTTCTACTGACACCTTCCACTGTTCTACTGACACCTTCCACTGTTCTACTGACACCTTCCACTGTTCTACTGACACCTTCCACTGTTCTACTGACACCTTCCACTGTTCTACTGACACCTTCCACTGTTCTACTGACACCTTCCACTGTTCTACTGACACCTTCCACTGTTCTACTGACACCTTCCACTGTTCTACTGGCTGACATTGTCCACTTTTAAGGTAGGCTAGTTTCATATTTTAACTGACATTTCTTTTATTAATTAAATCAAATTTTATGGGCACACAAATGCTTTAGTTTTATTTAACTAAGCCCCTTTAAGTCCCCCCACTGTTAATGCAATTTGGCCACAGCCACTGTTCATTGTAGCACACCTCATTACTACTCTGTTTGGGTAACCCAAAAGGTGTCCCAGGTATTTTACAATCCTATAGCGTGTACTACAAAAAAATTGCAGTGTGCCGCAAAAATGTTCGGGTTTGGCTTGATGAAAAGGTGGCAACCCTAGGGTACGGGCATGTAGTGGAATCTGATGTGACACCTGTGATAAGTCATTGTCACTGCAGGCAGGGAATGGGCAGTATGGAGGAGAAATATAGACCGGAGGAGGAATGGTGTGATATTTCCTGAATGTGATGACAGCTCGGGAGGGGACACATGACATCATTAGATTGTCAGAAATAAAAACACAAATGTCTGCTCTTATTATTCCCAGTATGATGCTGGGGTGACACACACTGTGTGTATTGCTTTCTTTTACCAGTCTGACCAGTTGTCAGGTTGTGTCACAATCACCATTCAGTTGATCTACATAACCCAACACTAGGGATGAGCTTCGTGTTCGAGTCGAACATACGTTCGACTCGAACATCGGCTGTTCGATCGTTCGACGAAGATCGAACGATTTGGGCCGTTCGCGCCAAATTCGAGTGACGCGAACGGCCCACAATGCACTACGCCATCGCAGTGTCATCCAGGCGCTGTGATTGGCCAAGCATGCACTGTGACCCCGCATGCTTGGCCAATCACAGCGCCGGCAGCGAGGAGAGCAATGATTGGCCACAGGCAGGATGCCTGTGGCCAATTATTGCTGAGGGTGTTTAGTACACGCCCCACACTATAAAAGGCCGCCAGCACGGCGGCCTAGTGTAGTGTGTTCCGGAGCAGGGATAGAGCAGCATAGGCAGGGACAGTGACTGTTATTTCTTTCTTGCTTAACCTGGATTCCTTTAGTTTAGGGAAAGAGAAGGATAGGTAGGGAGAGTGTCAGTGTGTTTTGTGCTTGTGCTATAGTGTGCTTAAAAAAAACATTTATTCTAGGGACAGAAAACTGTAGGTAGGGACAGTGTCAGTTTCTTTCACTCTGCAAGTCCTTGTTTCCAGGGACCTGGAAGGACAGTGAGTGAATTGTCCTTGTGCTATATTGTGCTTAAAAAAACATTTATTCTAGGGACAGAAAACTGTAGGTAGGGAGAGTGTCAGTTTCTTTCACTCTGCAAGTCCTTGTTTCCAGGGACCTGTAAGGACAGTGAGTGAATTGTCCTTGTGCTATATTGTGCTTAAAAAAAACATTTATTCTAGGGACAGAAAACTGTAGGTAGGGAGAGTGTCAGTTTATTTCACTCTGCAAGTCCTTGTTTCCAGGGACCTGGAAGGACAGTGAGTGAATTCTCCTTGTGCTATATTGTGCTTAAAAAAAACATTTATTCTAGGGACAGAAAACTGTAGGTAGGGACAGTGTCAGTTTCTTTCACTCTGCAAGTCCTTGTTTCCAGGGACCTGTAAGGACAGTGAGTGAATTGTCCTTGTGCTATATTGTGATTAAAAAAAACATTTTTTCTAGGGACAGAAAACTGTAGGTAGGGAGAGTGTTTTTTTTCTTTCACTCTGCAAGTCCTTGTTTCCAGGGACCTGTAAGGACAGTGAGTGAATTGTCCTTGTGCTATATTGTGCTTAAAAAAAACATTTATTCTAGGGACAGAAAACTGTAGGTAGGGAGAGTGTCAGTTTATTTCACTCTGCAAGTCCTTGTTTCCAGGGACCTGGAAGGACAGTGAGTGAATTGTCCTTGTGCTATATTGTGATTAAAAAAAACATTTATTCTAGGGACAGAAAACTGTAGGTAGGGAGAGTGTCAGTTTATTTCACTCTGCAAGTCCTTGTTTCCAGGGACCTGTAAGGACAGTGAGTGAATTGTCCTTGTGCTATATTGTGATTAAAAAAAACATTTTTTCTAGGGACAGAAAACTGTAGGTAGGGAGAGTGTTTTTTTTCTTTCACTCTGCAAGTCCTTGTTTCCAGGGACCTGTAAGGACAGTGAGTGAATTGTCCTTGTGCTATATTGTGCTTAAAAAAAACATTTATTCTAGGGACAGAAAACTGTAGGTAGGGAGAGTGTCAGTTTATTTCACTCTGCAAGTCCTTGTTTCCAGGGACCTGGAAGGACAGTGAGTGAATTGTCCTTGTGTTATATTGTGATTAAAAAAAACATTTTTTCTAGGGACAGAAAACTGTAGGTAGGGAGAGTGTTTTTTTTCTTTCACTCTGCAAGTCCTTGTTTCCAGGGACCTGTAAGGACAGTGAGTGAATTGTCCTTGTGCTATATTGTGATTAAAAAAAACATTTTTTCTAGGGACAGAAAACTGTAGGTAGGGAGAGTGTTTTTTTTCTTTCACTCTGCAAGTCCTTGTTTCCAGGGACCTGTAAGGACAGTGAGTGAATTGTCCTTGTGCTATATTGTGCTTAAAAAAAACATTTATTCTAGGGACAGAAAACTGTAGGTAGGGAGAGTGTCAGTTTATTTCACTCTGCAAGTCCTTGTTTCCAGGGACCTGGAAGGACAGTGAGTGAATTGTCCTTGTGCTATATTGTGATTAAAAAAAACATTTTTTCTAGGGACAGAAAACTGTAGGTAGGGAGAGTGTTTTTTTTCTTTCACTCTGCAAGTCCTTGTTTCCAGGGACCTGTAAGGACAGTGAGTGAATTGTCCTTGTGCTATATTGTGCTTAAAAAAAACATTTATTCTAGGGACAGAAAACTGTAGGTAGGGAGAGTGTCAGTTTATTTCACTCTGCAAGTCCTTGTTTCCAGGGACCTGGAAGGACAGTGAGTGAATTGTCCTTGTGTTATATTGTGATTAAAAAAAACATTTTTTCTAGGGACAGAAAACTGTAGGTAGGGAGAGTGTTTTTTTTCTTTCACTCTGCAAGTCCTTGTTTCCAGGGACCTGTAAGGACAGTGAGTGAATTGTCCTTGTGCTATATTGTGCTTAAAAAAAACATTTTTTCTAGGGACAGAAAACTGTAGGTAGGGAGAGTGTTTTTTTTCTTTCACTCTGCAAGTCCTTGTTTCCAGGGACCTGTAAGGACAGTGAGTGAATTGTCCTTGTGCTATATTGTGCTTAAAAAAAACATTTATTCTAGGGACAGAAAACTGTAGGTAGGGAGAGTGTCAGTTTATTTCACTCTGCAAGTCCTTGTTTCCAGGGACCTGGAAGAACAGTGAGTGAATTGTCCTTGTGCTATATTGTGATTAAAAAAAACATTTATTCTAGGGACAAAAAACTGTAGGTAGGGAGAGTGTCAGTTTATTTCACTCTGCAAGTCCTTGTTTCCAGGGACCTGTAAGGACAGTGAGTGAATTGTCCTTGTGCTATAGTGTGCTTAAAAAAAACATTTATTCTAGGGACAGAAAACTGTAGGTAGGGAGAGTGTCAGTTTATTTCACTCTGCAAGTCCTTGTTTCCAGGGACCTGGAAGGACAGTGAGTGAATTGTCCTTGTGCTATATTGTGATTAAAAAAAACATTTTTTCTAGGGACAGAAAACTGTAGGTAGGGAGAGTGTCAGTTTCTTTCACTGTGAAAGTCCTTGTTTCCAGGGACCTGTAAGGACAGTGAGTGAATTGTCCTTGTGCTATATTGTGATTAAAAAAACATTTTTTCTAGGGACAGAAAACTGTAGGTAGGGAGAGTGTTTTTTTTCTTTCACTCTGCAAGTCCTTGTTTCCAGGGACCTGTAAGGACAGTGAGTGAATTGTCCTTGTGCTATATTGTGCTTAAAAAAAACATTTATTCTAGGGACAGAAAACTGTAGGTAGGGAGAGTGTCAGTTTATTTCACTCTGCAAGTCCTTGTTTCCAGGGACCTGGAAGGACAGTGAGTGAATTGTCCTTGTGCTATATTGTGATTAAAAAAAACATTTTTTCTAGGGACAGAAAACTGTAGGTAGGGAGAGTGTTTTTTTTCTTTCACTCTGCAAGTCCTTGTTTCCAGGGACCTGTAAGGACAGTGAGTGAATTGTCCTTGTGCTATATTGTGCTTAAAAAAAACATTTATTCTAGAGACAGAAAACTGTAGGTAGGGAGAGTGTCAGTTTATTTCACTCTGCAAGTCCTTGTTTCCAGGGACCTGGAAGGACAGTGAGTGAATTGTCCTTGTGCTATATTGTGATTAAAAAAAACATTTTTTCTAGGGACAGAAAACTGTAGGTAGGGAGAGTGTTTTTTTTCTTTCACTCTGCAAGTCCTTGTTTCCAGGGACCTGTAAGGACAGTGAGTGAATTGTCCTTGTGCTATATTGTGCTTAAAAAAAACATTTATTCTAGGGACAGAAAACTGTAGGTAGGGAGAGTGTCAGTTTATTTCACTCTGCAAGTCCTTGTTTCCAGGGACCTGGAAGGACAGTGAGTGAATTGTCCTTGTGTTATATTGTGATTAAAAAAAACATTTTTTCTAGGGACAGAAAACTGTAGGTAGGGAGAGTGTTTTTTTTCTTTCACTCTGCAAGTCCTTGTTTCCAGGGACCTGTAAGGACAGTGAGTGAATTGTCCTTGTGCTATATTGTGCTTAAAAAAAACATTTATTCTAGGGACAGAAAACTGTAGGTAGGGAGAGTGTCAGTTTATTTCACTCTGCAAGTCCTTGTTTCCAGGGACCTGGAAGGACAGTGAGTGAATTGTCCTTGTGCTATATTGTGATTAAAAAAAACATTTTTTCTAGGGACAGAAAACTGTAGGTAGGGAGAGTGTTTTTTTTCTTTCACTCTGCAAGTCCTTGTTTCCAGGGACCTGTAAGGACAGTGAGTGAATTGTCCTTGTGCTATATTGTGCTTAAAAAAAACATTTATTCTAGGGACAGAAAACTGTAGGTAGGGAGAGTGTCAGTTTATTTCACTCTGCAAGTCCTTGTTTCCAGGGACCTGTAAGGACAGTGAGTGAATTGTCCTTGTGCTATATTGTGATTAAAAAAAACATTTTTTCTAGGGACAGAAAACTGTAGGTAGGGAGAGTGTTTTTTTTCTTTCACTCTGCAAGTCCTTGTTTCCAGGGACCTGTAAGGACAGTGAGTGAATTGTCCTTGTGCTATATTGTGCTTAAAAAAAACATTTTTTCTAGGGACAGAAAACTGTAGGTAGGGAGAGTGTTTTTTTTCTTTCACTCTGCAAGTCCTTGTTTCCAGGGACCTGGAAGGACAGTGAGTGAATTGTCCTTGTGCTATATTGTGATTAAAAAAAACATTTATTCTAGGGACAGAAAACTGTAGGTAGGGAGAGTGTCAGTTTATTTCACTCTGCAAGTCCTTGTTTCCAGGGACCTGTAAGGACAGTGAGTGAATTGTCCTTGTGCTATAGTGTGCTTAAAAAAAACATTTATTCTAGGGACAGAAAACTGTAGGTAGGGAGAGTGTCAGTTTATTTCACTCTGCAAGTCCTTGTTTCCAGGGACCTGTAAGGACAGTGAGTGAATTGTCCTTGTGCTATATTGTGATTAAAAAAAACATTTTTTCTAGGGACAGAAAACTGTAGGTAGGGAGAGTGTCAGTTTCTTTCACTGTGAAAGTCCTTGTTTCAAGGGACAGAGAAGGACACCTGAAGGTAGCCCTTATTGCTTTTTTCCCATCTCCCTGCAGGCCATCTATTAGAATGTCTGGAAGGCAAACAAGGAGAGGCAGACAGTCAGGAGGCAATAAAAGAGGGCAAGCAGGCTCTGTGTCTGGGGGCAACAGTGCTGGTCGTGGACGCGGTGCATTGTCATCAGCACATGGCCATGGGACACGCTTGTCCTTCTTTTCGGCAGCTGGACATGTTGAGCCACATCATGCCGAAGACTTGGTAGAGTGGATGACCAAGCCCTCCTCCTCCTCCTCATCCTCTCTCACCCAGGCTCAGGGTACTGGAAAAGCAGCTGCCAAAGCGTCGTCTTCCCTGGTATCAATGTCAGACAAATCATCAGTCACTCCTTCCCTAGACCCACCATGTCCTCCTCCTGAGGAGTCCCCCGAACTGTTTCAGCACAGTGTTGGGTACATGCTCCAGGAGGATGCCCAGCGTTTCGAAGGGTCTGATGATGAAACCCAGCTAGAGGAAGGCAGTAGCGTGAGAGCAGACAGAGGGGATGCTCAAGAAGGACACCAATCTGGCAGTCATGTTCCAGCAGCTGCAGCATACTGCCAGATTGGCTCCAGTGATGAGGAGGGAGGGGATGATGAGGTCACTGACTCCACGTGGGTGCCTAATAGGAGAGAGGAGGAGGAGGAGGATGAGGAGGAGGCACATCTCCAACGAGGCAGGATGCCCTTTGGTGGCCAGCGTAAGGGCAGTACACCGACGGAATCACACCGCAGAGCTCCGCCTGTGCAGGGCGCTGCCTCTGCCCGTCATTCAAAAAGTTCTTTGGTGTGGGCCTTTTTTGAGGCTAGTGCATCAGATCGCACAGCTGCTGTTTGCAACATATGTCTCAAGCGTATATCGCGTGGCCAAAACATCAGCCGCTTGGGTACCACATGCCTGACCAGACATATGTTGACCTGCCATGCAGCTCGTTGGCAAGCCTACCTCAAAGACCCACACCAAAGAACAAAGCGGACCTCTCCTTGCACCGCATCAGCTGGGATCTCCAACCCCACTATAACTTCAGTCCTCTCTGAAACATGCACTGAGAGGAATGAAGGTGTAGAATTAGGTGTGTCACAGCCAAGTACTTGCGCCCACTCTGCTAGCAGTACACCGACGTCCGATTCTAGCAGGCAAATTTCCCTGCCCCAGCTGCTGGACCGTCGAAAGAAGTTCACTCCCAGCCATCCACATGCCCAGCGGTTGAATGCTAGCTTGGCTAAATTGCTAGCGCTTCAACTGCTGCCTTTTCAGTTGGTAGACTCGGCCCCCTTCCGTGAGTTTGTGCAATGTGCAGTTCCTCAGTGGCAGGTTCCCAAACGCCACTTTTTCTCACGGAAGGCTATTCCGGCTCTCTACCGGCATGTGGAAGGCAATGTCTTGGCCTCGCTGGACAGGGCGGTCAGCGGTAAGGTGCATATTACCGCTGACTCATGGTCCAGCAGGCATGGACAGGGACGTTACCTTTCTTTCACGGCCCATTGGGTCACTCTTTTGGCAGCTGGGAAGGATTCAGGACAAGGTGCAGTAGTGTTGGAGGTTGTCCCACCGCCACGCCTCCAAAATGCTACTACTGGTTGTGACACACCTCTCTCCTCCACCCCCTCCTCTTCTTCTTCCTCCATGGCCTCTTCCTGTGGTTTGTCCTATGAACCAGCGGTGCTCCGTAGCCGTTCACGGGGCTACGCAAGTACGCAGGCAAAAAGATGCCATGCCGTGCTTGCGCTGGTGTGTTTGGGGGACAGAAGCCACACTGGGGCAGAGGTCCTGTCTGCTCTGCAGGGCCAGGCCGAGAGGTGGTTGACGCCACGCCAGCTTAAGCCAGGAATGGTGGTTTGCGACAATGGCACCAACCTCCTCTCCGCCCTCCGACAGGGACAACTGACCCATGTGCCCTGTGTGGCTCACGTCCTTAACCTGGTGGTGCAGCGCTTCTTGGGCAGGTACCCGGGCTTACAGGATGTCCTGAGGCAGGCCAGGAAAGTCTGTGTGCATTTCCGCAGATCTTATAATGCCAGTGCTCGCCTGGCTGAGCTGCAAAAGGAGTTGAACCTGCCCAAGAACCGCCTTAT
This sequence comes from Rana muscosa, assembly GCA_029206835.1. NCBI lineage: Eukaryota > Metazoa > Chordata > Amphibia > Anura > Ranidae > Rana > Rana muscosa. Next base: position 301,203,320 of record CM055116.1, read on the forward strand.
ATGTGACATGCCCACCAGGTGGAACTCAACGTTGGCCATGCTGCAGCGGCTGCACACGCAGCAGAGGGCCATCAATGAGTACCTGTGCGACTACGGCACCAGGACAGGGTCAGGGGAGCTTGGTTTTTTTTCTCCACGCCAGTGGGGCATGATCAGGGATGCATGCACTGTCCTGGCACCATTTGAGGAGGCCACGAGGATGGTGAGCAGTGACAGTGCATGCATCAGTGACACTGTACCTCTTGTCCACCTGTTGGAGCACACGCTGCGTGGAATAATGGACAGGGCACTTGAGGCAGAACAGAGGCAGGAAGAGGAGGACTTCCTTGCCTCTCAAGGCCCCCTTTACCCAGACAGTGTTCCTTCTGTCCCACCCATCGCACAGGAAGAGGAGGAGGAGGAGGAGGAGGAGGAGGAGGAGGAGGATTGTGTCAGCATGGAGGTGGAGGCTGGCACTCAGCATCATCAGCAGCAGTCTTTTAGGGATGATTTACAGTCCCAAGAAACCAGTGGACTTGTACGTGGCTGGGAGGAGGTGGCTGCGGATCATGTCGTCCTTAGTGACCCAGAGGACTCCGGAGCGAATGCCTCAGCAAACCTACGCTGCATGGCCTCCCTGATCCTGCAAAGTCTGCGGAAGGATCCTCGTATTCTTCGGATCAAGGAGAGGGACCATTACTGGCTGGCCACTCTCCTTGATCCACGGTACAAGGGTAAGGTTGCGGACCTTATGTTACCGTCGCAGAGGGAGCAGAGGATGAGACAACTCCGGGAGGCCTTGCAGAAAGGTCTGTGCAACGCGTTCCCAGAGACTGGGAGGTTGCAAACTCCTGGTCCTGGACAACGAGTTGCTGAGGCTTCGGCCAGTCAAAGAAGGAGCGGTGGGGAAGGTGGCCGTCTGACCGATGCGTTCAGACAATTCTTTAGTCCGCAGCCCCAAAGTATGATCGGTTCCAGCAACCATCGCCAGCGTCTGATAAACATGGTGCAGGAATATCTAGGGGCAAGGTCAGACTTGGACACCTTCCCCACCGAAAATCCTCTGGCTTACTGGGTCTTGAGGATGGATCACTGGCCAGAGCTTGCACAGTATGCAATTGAGCTACTGGCCTGTCCTGCATCCAGCGTTCTTTCGGAACGCACATTCAGTGCTGCTGGAGGATTTGTCACGGATCACAGGGTGCGCCTGTCCACCGACTCGGTTGATCGACTGACTTTCATCAAGATGAACCAGTCTTGGATCACCACCAGCTACCACACACCTGATGCTGATATAACAGACTAATTGATTTTAACATGTCACATCCCTTCAAGACTGATGCTGATGCTGAGTGCCTGTGCTGTTATGTTGACTGGCTATCCTCCTCCTCCGAGTCCTCAATGATACGATTGATGATGATAGCTTGTAAGATCATTTTTGTTTATGGGTGCCGCCACCAGTGCCTAACGCCCAATTTTTCAGCCCCTGTTTAACAGGGGCGTGTAATTACAATTTTTGAAGCAATACTTTGCAACAGGGCTCATTGCTGTGCTCCAAGTACAGTATCTGTGAGGAGTTGCAGTGTTGTGCCACCAGTGCCTAAGGCCCAATTTTTCAGCCCCTGTTTAACAGGGGCGTGTCATTACAATTTTTGAAGCAATACTTTGCAACAGGGCTCATTGGTGTGCTCCAAGTACAGTATCTGTGAGGAGTTGCAGTGTTGTGCCACCAGTGCCTAAGGCCCAATTTTTCAGCCCCTGTTTAACAGGGGCGTGTCATTACAATTTTTGAAGCAATACTTTGCAACAGGGCTCATTGCTGTGCTCCAAGTACAGTATCTGTGAGGAGTTGCAGTGTTGTGCCACCAGTGCCTAAGGCCCAATTTTTCAGCCCCTGTTTAACAGGGGCGTGTCATTACAATTTTTGAAGCAATACTTTGCAACAGGGCTCATTGGTGTGCTCCAAGTACAGTATCTGTGAGGAGTTGCAGTGTTGTGCCACCAGTGCCTAAGGCCCAATTTTTCAGCCCCTGTTTAACAGGGGCGTGTCATTACAATTTTTGAAGCAATACTTTGCAACAGGGCTCATTGCTGTGCTCCAAGTACAGTATCTGTGAGGGGTTGCAGTGTTGTGCCACCAGTGCCTAAGGCCCAATTTTTCAGCCCCTGTTCAACAGGGGCATGTAATTACAATTCTTGATCTAATAATTCACAGCAGGGCCCATTGCTGCACCCACCAAGAGTAACTGTCAGGGCTTACAGTGTTGTGGCACCAGCACCACCATCAAAGGCCCAATTTTTACTACCACTGTTCAACAATTATATGTAATTAAAATTCCTGATATAATAGTTGACAGCAGGGCGTTCCAGCACCAACCAAGAGTAACTGTGAGTGCTTACAGTGTTGTGCCAACACCAACAACTAAGGGGCCTATTTCTGCAGAGTATATACGGCAGGTCCCTACTTTCAAACATCCAACTTACAAACGACTCCTACTTGCAAACGCAAGAAGACAACAGGAAGTGAGAGGAAATCTACCACTAGGAAGGAAAATTCTCTCCTGTAAGAATAAATATGGGAGAAAGGTGTCTCCTCTGTACTGATGCTTTATCAGCAATCCTTGTTTCAAGAAAAACACCACATTTCAAAAACAGTTGTCATTGGGACGGAAAGTGAGGTGAAATGTTCTGAACAGGGGCACAGACAGCAAAACAAATGTTACAGGGGTGATAACCCTTACCTATGTTTTCCAAAAAGTTTAAAAATAGATTTTTGGTCTGGAGCTACACTTCAACAATGTACCTGTTCAAAATTACAAACAGACTCTACATAAGAACAAACCTACAGTCCCTGTCTTGTATGCACCGCCTGTATAGGGCTGTTCAGAGTATATAGGGCCTTTTTTATTTTATGTGCGGGGTTCCCCTTAATATCCATACAAGACCCAAAGGGGCTGGTAATGGGCTGGGGTAGGGGGGGGGGGGTCATGGGGTAGCTATGCCATTTTTCTTAAAGAATTTCATCCATATTACCGGGACCAGACATTACATTAAAGCCGCAAGCAGTTTTAAATGGCTTTTTTTTCCTTTAGAAGTGTCATTTTGTGCAGGGACAGTTCTAAACACGGGAAACACGTGGCACTTCACAGGCATACTTTAGACACCCCCCAGGTACGATATTTAAAGGAATATTTGACTTTTTTTTTTTCACTTTATGCATCATTAAAATGACTGCTCCCGAAAAACGACCGTTTTTAAAACTTCTTTTTGCATTGATACATGTCCCCTGGTGCAGAACCCGGGTTCCCAAACCCTTTTTAGGACAATAACATGCATAATAGTTGTTATAATTAGCACTTTAGAATTCGAACGTTCGCATCCATTGTATTTAATAGGGTTCTAATATTCGTTCGAACTTTCGGTCCGTTCGCGGGTTCTGGTGCGAACCGAACCCGGGGGTGTTCGGCTCATCACTACCCAACACAAGTCCATATGATAGAATTGTCTTCTATGTGCCTTCATCACACCACAACTCTGCATTATTGTCCGCAGTATCCGACCATCTCCTGTAGCATGTCCGCAGTCTCTGATCATCTCCTGTACTATGTCTGCAGTCTCTAAACATCTCCTGTATTATGGCTGCAGTCTCTGATCATCTCCTGTACTATGTCTGCAGTCTCTGATCATCTCCTGTACTATGTCTGCAGTCTCTGATCATCTCCTGTACTATGTCTGCAGTCTCTGATCATCTCCTGTACTATGTCTGCAGTCTCTGATCATCTCTTGTACTATGTCTGCAGTCTCTGACCATCTCTTGTATCATGTCTGCAGTCTCTGACCATCTCCTTTAGTATTTTGGGGGAGAGCCTGGAGCTCCTTTAGGTTGTTGTCTGCTGTGTTTAGACTTTGCTACATGCAGGAAGTGTTGTCTTTCTTCTTTTTTTTTTTTTGATGAGAACCATGCGCACTGTAATCGTGATTAGGGATGAGCTTCGTGTTCGAGTCGAACATACGTTCGACTCGAACATCGGCTGTTCGATCGTTCGACGAAGATCGAACGATTTGGGCCGTTCGCGCCTAATTCGAGTGACGCGAACGACCCACAATGCACTACGCCATCGCAGTGTCATCCAGGCGCTGTGATTGGCCAAGCATGCACTGTGACCCCGCATGCTTGGCCAATCACAGTGCCGGCAGCGAGGAGAGCAATGATTGGCCACAGGCAGGATGCCTGTGGCCAATTATTGCTGAGGGGGTTTAATACACGCCCCACACTATAAAAGGCCGCCAGCACGGCGGCCTTGTGTAGTGTGTTCCGGAGCAGGGAAAGAGAAGCATAGGCAGGGACAGTGTCATTTTTTTTCCTTTACTAATCCTGGATTCCTTGTGTTTAGGGACAAATAAGGATAGGCAGGGAGAGTGTCAGTGTGTTATTCTGTGCTAAACCTTGTTTGTAGGGACAGAGAAGGACAGTGAGGGAAACTGTCAGTGTGCTATTCTGTTCTAAACCAATCTTGCTGAACCATATTTGAAATCCTTGAGTTTAGGGACAGAGAGGTACAGTGAGGGAAAGTGTCAGTGTGCTATTCTGTTCTAAACCAATCTTGCTGTACCATATTTGAAATCCTTGAGTTTAGGGACAGAGAAGGACACTCGTGGAAACTATCAGTGTGCTATTCTGTGCTAAATCTTGTTTGTAGGGACAGAGAAGGACAGTGAGTGAAACTGACAGTGTGCTATTCTGTTCTAAACCAATCTTGCTGAACCATATTTGAAATCCTTGAGTTTAGGGACAGAGAGGTACAGTGAGGGAAAGTGTCAGTGAGCTATTCTGTTCTAAACCAATCTTGCTGTACCATATTTGAAATCCTTGAGTTTAGGGACAGAGAAGGACACTCGTGGAAACTATCAGTGTGCTATTCTGTGCTAAATCTTGTTTGTAGGGACAGAGAAGGACAGTGAGTGAAACTGACAGTGTGCTATTCTGTTCTAAACCAATCTTGCTGAACCATATTTGAAATCCTTGAGTTTAGGGACAGAGAGGTACAGTGAGGGAAAGTGTCAGTGTGCTATTCTGTTCTAAACCAATCTTGCTGTACCATATTTGAAATCCTTGAGTTTAGGGACAGAGAAGGACACTCGTGGAAACTATCAGTGTGCTATTCTGTGCTAAATCTTGTTTGTAGGGACAGAGAAGGACAGTGAGGGAAACTGTCAGTGTGCTATTCTGTGCTAAACCAATCTTGCTGAAGCATATTGCAAATCCTTGTGTTTAGGGACAGAGAAGGATAGGCAGGGGACAGTGTCAGTGTCATTTTTGCTAAGCCTCCTGCACAGTATACACCTGAAGGTAGCCCTTATTGCTGTTTTTCCCATCTCCCTGCAGGCCATCCATTAAAATGTCTGGAAGGCAAACAAGGAGAGGCAGACAGTCAGGAGGCAAAAAAAGAGGGCAAGCAGGCTCTGTGTCTGGGGGCAACAGTGCTGGTCGTGGACGCGGTGAATTGTCATCAGCACATGGCCATGGGACACGCTTGTCCTTCTTTTCGGCAGCTGGACATGTTGAGCCACATCATGCCGAAGACTTGGTAGAGTGGATGACCAAGCCCACCTCATCCTCCTCATCCTCTCTCACCCAGGCTCAGGGTACTGGCAAAGCAGCTGCCAAAGCGTCCTCTTCTCTGGTATCATTATCTTCATTAGTCAATCCTTCCCTAGACCCACCATGTCCTCCTCCTGAGGAGTCCCCCGAACTGTTTGAGCACAGTGTTGGGTACATGCTCCCGGAGGATGCCCAGCGTTTCGAAGGATCTGATGATGATACCCAGATAGAGGAAGGCAGTAGCGTGAGAGCAGAGAGAGGGGATGCTCAAGAAGGACACCAATCTGGCAGTCATGCTCCAGCAGCTGCAGCATACTGCCAGATTGGCTCCAGTGATGAGGAGGGAGGGGATGATGAGGTCACTGACTCCACGTGGGTGCCTAATAGGAGAGAGGAGGAGGAGGAGGATGAGGAGGAGGCACATCTCCAACGAGGCAGGATGCCCTTGGGTGGCCAGCGTATGGGCAGCACACCGACGGAATCACACCGCAGAGCTCCGCCTGTGCAGGGCGCTGCCTCTGCCCGTCATTCAAAAAGTTATTTGGTGTGGGCCTTTTTTGAGGCGAGTGCATCAGATCGCACAGCTGCTGTTTGCAACATATGTCTCAAGCGTATATCGCGTGGCCAAAACATCAGCCGCTTGGGCACCACATGCTTGATCAGACATATGTTGACCTGCCATGCAGCTCATTGGCAAGCCTACCTTAAAGACCCACACCAAAGAACAAAGCTGACCTCTTCTTGCACCGCATCAGCTGGGATCTCCAACCCCACTATACCTTCAGTCCTCTCTGAAACCTGCTCTGAGAGGAATGAAAGTTTAGAATTAGGTGTGTCACAGCCAAGTACTTGCGGGCACTCTGCTAGCAGTACACCGACGTCCGATTCTAGCAGGCAAATTTCCCTGCCCCAGCTGCTGGACCGTCGAAAGAAGTTCACTCCCAGCCATCCACATGCCCAGCGGTTGAATGCTAGCTTGGCTAAATTGCTAGCGCTTCAACTGCTGCCTTTTCAGTTGGTAGACTCGGCCCCCTTCCGTGAGTTTGTGCAATGTGCGGTTCCTCAGTGGCAGGTTCCCAAACGCCACTTTTTCTCACGGAAGGCGATTCCGGCTCTCTACAGGCATGTGGAAGGCAATGTCTTGGCCTCGCTGGACAGGGCGGTCAGCGGTAAGGTGCATATTACCGCTGACTCATGGTCCAGCAGGCATGGACAGGGACGTTACCTTTCTTTCACGGCCCATTGGGTCACTCTTTTGGCAGCTGGGAAGGATGCAGGACAAGGTGCAGTAGTGTTGGAGGTTGTTCCACCGCCACGCCTCCAAAATGCTACTACTGGTTGTGACACACCTCTCTCCTCCACCCCCTCCTCTTCTTCTTCCTCCATGGCCTCTTCCTGTGGTTTGTCCTCGGAACCAGCGGTGCTCCGTAGGCGTTCAAGGGGCTACGCAAGTACGCAGGCAAAAAGATGCCATGCCGTGCTTGCGCTGGTGTGTTTGGGGGACAGGAGCCACACTGGGGCAGAGGTCCTGTCTGCTCTGCAGGGGCAGGCCGAGAGGTGGTTGACGCCACGCCAGCTTAAGCCAGGAATGGTGGTTTGCGACAATGGCACCAACCTCCTCTCCGCCCTCCGACAGGGACAACTGACCCATGTGCCCTGTGTGGCTCACGTCCTTAACCTGGTGGTGCAGCGGTTCTTGGGCAGGTACCCGGGCTTACAGGATGTCCTGAGGCAGGCCAGGAAAGTCTGTGTGCATTTCCGCAGATCTTATAATGCCAGTGCTCGCCTGGCTGAGCTGCAAAAGGAGTTGAACCTGCCCAAGAACCGCCTTATATGTGACATGCCCACCAGGTGGAACTCAACGTTGGCCATGCTGCAGCGGCTGCACACGCAGCAGAGGGCCATCAATGAGTACCTGTGCGACTACGGCACCAGGACAGGGTCAGGGGAGCTCGGTTTTTTTTCACCACGCCAGTGGGGCATGATCAGGGATGCATGCACTGCCCTGGCACCATTTGAGGAGGCCACGAGGATGGTGAGCAGTGACAGTGCATGCATCAGTGACACTGTACCTCTTGTCCACCTGTTGGAGCACACGCTGCGTGGAATAATGGACAGGGCACTTGAGGCAGAACAGAGGCAGGAAGAGGAGGACTTCCTTGCCTCTCAAGGCCCCCTTTACCCAGACAGTGTTCCTTCTGTCCCACCCATCGCACAGGAAGAGGAGGAGGAGGGGGAGGAGGAGGAGGATTGTGTCAGCATGGAGGTGGAGGCTGGCACTCAGCATCATCAGCAGCAGTCTTTTAGGGATGATTTACAGTCCCAAGAAACCAGTGGACTTGTACGTGGCTGGGAGGAGGTGGCTGCGGATCATGTCGTCCTTAGTGACCCAGAGGACTCCGGACTGAATGCCTCAGCTAACCTACGCTGCATGGCCTCCCTGATCCTGCAAAGTCTGCGGAAGGATCCTCGTATTCTTCGGATCAAGGAGAGGGACCATTACTGGCTGGCCACTCTCCTTGATCCACGGTACAAGGGTAAGGTTGTGGACCTTATGTTACCATCGCAGAGGGAGCAGAGGATGAGACAACTCCGGGAGGCCTTGCAGAAAGGTCTGTGCAACGCGTTCCCAGAGACTGGGAGGTTACAAACTCCTGGTCCTGGACAACGAGTTGCTGAGGCTTCGGGCAGTCAAAGAAGGAGCGGTGGGGAAGGTGGCCGTCTGACCGATGCGTTCAGACAATTCTTTAGTCCGCAGCCCCAAAGTATGATCGGTTCCAGCAACCATCGCCAGCGTCTGATATACATGGTGCAGGAATACCTAGGGGCAAGGTCAGACTTGGACACCTTCCCCACCGAAAATCCTCTGGCTTACTGGGTCTTGAGGATGGATCACTGGCCAGAGCTTGCACAGTATGCAATTGAGCTACTGGCCTGTCCTGCATCCAGCGTTCTTTCAGAACGCACATTCAGTGCTGCTGGAGGATTTGTCACGGATCACAGGGTGCGCCTGTCCACCGACTCGGTTGATCGACTGACTTTCATCAAGATGAACCAGTCTTGGATCACCACCAGCTACCACACACCTGATGCTGATATAACAGACTAATTGATTTTAAAATGTCACATCCCTTCAAAACTGATGCTGATGCTGAGTTCCTGTGCTGTTATGTTGACTAGCTATCCTCCTCCTCCTCCTCAATGATCCGATTAATGATGATAGCTTGGAAGATCATTTTGGTTTATGGGTGCCGCCACCAGTGGCTAAGGCCCAATTTTTCAGCCCCTGTTTAACAGGGGCGTGTAATTACAATTTTTGATGCAATACTTTGCAACAGGCCTCATTGCTGTGCTCCAAGTACAGTATCTGTGAGGGGTTGCAGTGTTGTGCCACCAGTGCCTAAGGCCCAATTTTTCAGCCCCTGTTCAACAGGGGCATGCAATTATAATTATTGATCTAATAATTCACAGCAGGGCCCATTGCTGCGCCCACCAAGAGTAACTGTCAGGCCTTACAGTGTTGTGTAGACACCACCACCACCACCAAAGGCCCAATTTTTCAGCCCCTGTTCAACAGGGGCATGCAATCATAATTATTGATCTAATAATTCACAGCAGGGCCCATTGCTGCGCCCACCAAGAGTAACTGTCAGGCCTTACAGTGTTGTGGCACCAGCACCACCATCAAAGGCCCAATTTTTACTACCACTGTTCAACAATTATATGTTATTACAATTCCTGATATAATAGTTGACAGCAGGGCGTTCCAGCACCCACCAAGAGTAACTGTGAATGCTTACAGTGTTGTGCCAACACCAACACCTAAGGGGCCAATTTCTGCAGAGTATATACGGCAGGTCCCTACTTTCAAACATCCAACTTACAAACGACTACTACTTGCAAACGGAAGAAGACAACAGGAAGTGAGAGGAAATCTACCCCTTGGAAGGAAAATTCTCTCCTGTAAGAATTAATATGGGAGAAAGGTGTCTCCTCTCTACTGATGCTTTATCACCAATCCTTGTTTCAATAAAAACACCACATTTCAAAATCAGTTGTCATTGGGACGCAAAGTGAGGTGAAATGTTCTGAACAGGGGCACAGACAGCAAAACAAATGTTACAGGGGTGATAACCCTTCCCTATGTTTTCCAAAAAGCTTAAAAATAGGTATTTGGGCTGGAGCTACACTTAAACAATGTAGCTGTTCAAAATTACAAACAGATTCTACATAAGAACAAACCTACAGTCCCTGTCTTGTATGCACCGCCTGTATACGGCTGTTCAGAGTATATAGGGCCTTTTTTATTTTGTGTGCGGGGTTCCCCTTAATATCCATACAAGACCCAAAGGGGCTGGTAATGGGCTGGGGTGGGGGGGTGGGGGGTGTGATGGGGGTAGCTATGCCATTTTTCTTAAAGATTTTCATCCATATTACCGGGACCAGACATTACATTAAAGCCGCAAGCAGTTTTAAATGGCTTTTTTTTCCTTTAGAAATGTTATTTTGTGCAGGGACAGTTCTAAACACGGGAAACACGTGGCACCTCACAGGCATACTTTAGACACCCCCCAGGTACAATATTTAAAGGAATATTTGACTTTTTTTTTTCACTTTATGCATCATTAAAATGACTGCTCCCGGAAAACGTCCGTTTTTAAAACTTCTTTTTGCATTGATACATGTCCCCTGGTGCAGAACCCGGGTTCCCAAACTCTGTTTAGGACAATAACATGGATAATAGTCGTTATAATTAGCACTTTAGAATCCGAACGTTCACATCCATTGTATTTAATAGGGTTCTAATGTTCGTGCGAACTTTCGGTCCGTTCGCGGGTTCTGGTGCGAACCGAACCCGGGGGTGTTCGGCTCATCACTAATCGTGATGCATCGTGATATCGAATTGAATCGTTGACATGATAATCGTAATCAAATCGAATCATGAGGCCAGTGAAGATGCGCACCCCTATTCTGCACTCATTCCCCAGCGGTGCTGCACTGAGACTGTGGTGTGTTCCACAGCAGGCAGCTATTGGAAGGAGACGAGAGCACAATCCTCCCTTCAGCAGCTATCAGGCCCCTTCTTCTGACAGGAATGACACTTCAGTCACTCCCATTGATGAGGAGCTCCCAGTGCACACCCCAAGGGCATTGATAGGATTTTATAGGACTTTGGGCAAATTTCAGCACCCCAGGGAGGGCAGTAATGCAGCTCTGTGCACACCACAGCAAAGAATGGGTGTGGTCAAACTGTTAACAGTGGAACAGGCTAAAGGGACATGGTTAAAAACCCTAGTCTTCTTGTAGTTGTAAAATATGCTTTGATTCCTGTGCCACAAGAGTCTCAGACACATATACACCTCAGTGCAATAATAAAGAAAAAAATATGCTTTCATTATATATTATGTAGCCAAGTGCTGGCTGTGTTGTTACCTTTACTCATGTACATTCCTATGTGGTCTATGCATGGAGTTCTTTCCCCCTAATGCTCAACATGGGGAATAATCACATTACTTCCTGACTGCAGAGGAGAAGCCACTTACTGATAGCAGAGGATTGTGGGATATGAAGTTCAGTCACCTGGATTTATACTAGACTTAAAGGGGTTGTAAAGGTTCGTTTTTTATTTTCTAAATAGGTTCCTTTAAGCTAGTGCATTGTTGGTTCACTTACCTTTTCCTTAGATTTACCTTCTAAATGTTTTTTTTCTTTGTTTTCTTTGTCTGAATTTCTCACTTCCTGTTCCTCCTCAGTAAGCTGTTCAGTAAGCTGTTCTGGATGACTCCACACCACTCGGATGATGGTGTGAAGTTTAGTGAGGAGAAACAGGAAGTGAGAAATTCAGACAAAGAAAACAAACATTTAGAAGGTAAATCAAAGGAAAAGGTAAGTGAAGCAACAACGCACTAGCTTAAAGGAACCTATTTAGAAAATAAAAAACGAACCTTTACAACCCCTTTAATACAGTTAAAATTTACAAGTTTCATTGTGCTGAAACAACAAGGAATTCCGGACAAGCAGATAAATAGAACTGTCCTGGACAGGCTCGCTCTCTTGGGACATGGGATTCAGAGCTGCAAGATCAAGAGGCTGTCACCCCAGGTGCTGTTTGGCAGGCAACGCAGCCTAGGCAAAGCTGGGACCTCTCACCCTCAGGGCCTTCTTTGCTGGGCGCAGGGTTGCTTTCGCTGTCACTGCATCTGCTGTGTTGCTAATCGGATTCACTTCACACCCACGCAGTCATCGCTGGACTTCTGGGCCTACAGGTTGCCAGTCAGGCACCTTACAACTCACTGCAAACTTTCAAGAGCCTGCATATGGGACATCCTATCTCCCAGGACCCATGTATCGCCTGGATTGATGAGCGGGTAGGAGTCCATCTTAACTCTGACACTTTACTTAAAGACACTGAATGTAGACACCTTTATACCTGACCAGTTGGAGGGTCTTTGCTGGGAAAAATTCAACATCTATTCCATTCAGCTTTATTGGCCTGCTACTGCACAGTAACATCTCTGGGCCCCACCATAGCTAGCTAAAGATCATGGATACCCATACTCCAAGGACCTCCTCTCATCAAAGAAACTCTGCTCATAGAACCTGTGGCAGATTAAAATCTCCTTAACTGTTTTATTAAAGGGGAACTCCTACACAAACTATATCGTCCTTGGGGCTCGGCTGATCACTGGTTGAGGTAAAGGGGGCAATCAGAGGGGGCCCTTTACCACTTGATCAGCTGTCAGTCAATGACAGCTGATTGTGGAAGTAAACAGAAGCTGGCTATCGGCTTTTTTTTGTCTTTACGCTGTCAGTGTGAAGAGAAGTAGAAAGCCGTTAGTCCCCTTAGTGCCATCCAGTGCTGCTAATAAGTATCCCCCAGTGCTGCTAATCTGTGCCCACCTGTGCCATTTATCAGTGCCCATCAGTGCTGCCAATCAGTGCCTATCACTGCCTCATCATCAGTGTCACTTATCAGTGCCAACTCTCCATGCCGTCTTTCAGTACAGCCTTATCAGTGACTCCTGATCAGTGCCCATCAGTGCCACCTCATCAGTGCCCATCAGTGAAGGAGAAAAATGTGCAAAATTTTATAACAAAATATGAAAAACTTTTGTTTTGTTTTTTTCAACATTTTCTGTCTTTTTTTTTTTGTTTGTTTTAGCAAAAAAAAACAAACAGTGCTGATCAAATACCACCAAAAAAAAAGCTCTATTTTTGTGAAAAAAATTATAAAAATTTCATATGGGTAGAGTGTTGCATGACCGTGCAATCGTCATTCAAAGTGTGACAGCGCTGAAAGCTAAAAATTGGCCTGGGCAGGAAGGGAGTATAAGTGCACAGTAAGCAAGTGGTTAAAAAAAGAACTTAATTAAAGTGCTTGTAAACCTCAGTCATGAAATCTGAACAAAGCACATATATCTGTAGTGTTTACTTGTTTATCTCCAAAGCGCTAAATGTTGTTTCTTTCTGTTCCCTCAGTTATCAGCATGAGTCCCTTCAGAGAAGGGATATAGACACACATAAAATAAATTTGTGATGGGGAGAGAGCTCAGTCAGAACACAGCTTGTCTATTCAGAACACTGCTCTGTATTCTTCCTTCAGTCCTTTGCATTGTGTGGAGGGGGTGTGCCCCTTTCCTCCAATCAGCTCTCACACACTGTAAATGCAGCTCTCCATCCCCTTTTCTCTGCTCCTCACAGATGCAGAAGGATTTTTTTATCACAAATCTGCACTTTTGAAGGGATATAGAGAAGAGAAGATTACAGATAAACAAGTAAAACCTATGTAGGAGGATTTGTTTCATCTCTGTGTATCATCTGAGGCTATTCACTTCACTGGGTATATGAGAGGGTTTACAGCCACTTTAAAAATAATCAGGGACTGCTTAGCAGCCAGCAACTGTTGAGACAATGAACATTTTGGTCAAAAGTACTGTATATAATGCACAATATGGTATATACAGTATAGTGCAGCAGTCTGTAATGGTGAAAAAAGTGCAGGGGTCAGGATAAACATAATAATCAATTCTCGAGTACGTCCTATGCGCGGGGGAGTGGAAAGTAAAATCCCATTGCTTTAGATGTTGTGTTCTCCAAGCATCCACTAGTTGATGTTGGTGCATTTTTTTCTTTAATTTACTCCTCTGGGCCCCTCCAATCCCCTTAGCATAGGACGTACTGTCGATTGTTGGCTCAAAACATACATTGAAATCTCCATCTATTATGACCCCCCCCCCCCCTTCCTGAAATCCATAAATTCAGCTATGATCTTCATTAAGTATTGGATTGGTTTTTTATTTGGTCCATACACGTTTGCCAGTGAGACCTTGGTTCCATTCAGTTAACCTTTTAAAAATAAATATCTCCCCTCTGGGTCCTCCTTCTTCTCCTCTAAGGTGAACCTGGTCCCCCTGGCAAACCCTATGGCGACACCTTTAGCCCTACTTATAGGTGAGTCCCCATAGTACCACAAGGGGTATTCCTTTGAGATAATTTGATGGTTTGAACTAACACAAAAATGAGTCTCCTGTAAGAAAACTACGTCTGCCTTCAGTGTGATTAATTCTCTAATTATATTTGCCCTCTTAATGGGAGCATTTAGTCCCCTTACATTATATGAAATTATGCTTATTTTAGGCATTTGATGTTCCTGGGGTGAGCGAACTAAACAGACTTAAACTACTTCTCTCAAGATTCTTGCCTAGAGGTCCCCCCCTCCCCCAGCACCCCCCCCATCCTTCACAACCACCATCCTCTGACCCCATCCCACCCCCCCATCCCCCCGACCACCCTTCTCCCCTTCTTCAGAGTGTTGCAGTCAGTGTTGGGTTTAGCAATACGTAACAAAAAAATAGAAAAATTGTACTTTACTGTACCAGAAAAAGGACGGGCACATGGGTAATAAAAAAATATCAACATTTATTATACACAAATATTACAAAAAAGAGAAAACAGTTAAAAACATGCATCAATGTGACAGAAAATATACACCATAACGAGAAGCCAACGTGTCTATGCTAATGCCAAAAAGGTTGATGCGTTTCACATAGTTGCTTTCTTAGGACCCCATTAATTTGGCAGCAGAAATAGTGGCCTATACAGAAGAAAATGAGCAATAATCAATTAGTGTTCAACATATGTCAAGATATCCATACGGTTTGTTACATCTTATATACCAACTCACGTGTCGTCACAGGGGCGTAGCACAAGGATAGTGGAACATATAGTGCAGACAAGATAAGTAGTGTGGGGCAGTAGAATAACATATACAAATGTAGCCCTATATTTCCTATAATAGGGAAATAAAATAAATAAATGGCCAGTCAACCAAGATAACCTCCTCATATACTACAATATCCCCATGGTACAAGACTTACTTGTCTACAGACGAAGAAAAAGGCACATTATGGAAAAACAAAACAAACGTAGGGTCGTACCCCAGATGTACAAGGTTATTGTTGAGATATCCACAGATAGGGTGAAAGACCTACAATTATCAACAAAATACAATTATACACAATGATAAAAAGACAATGGTCCAAAAATATAAAATACTAGTGTGGAAAAAAACAGACATTATTTACCATATGACTTTTTAGTATAATTTACCACTTCCCAAGATGGATGAGAAGGGGAGGGGAGAAAAGGGGCCCAGAATAGAAAGGCCCACCAGACTTTGTATTCAGTCCTATAAATGAGGATATTACTTTCAAAAATCCAAAC
The DNA here is from genome assembly GCA_029206835.1 of Rana muscosa. Taxonomy (NCBI): domain Eukaryota; kingdom Metazoa; phylum Chordata; class Amphibia; order Anura; family Ranidae; genus Rana; species Rana muscosa. Next base: position 301,218,624 of record CM055116.1, read on the forward strand.
CAGGTAGCGAAATCACTTACAATAATATAGATGTATAAGGGGGAATCAATAGCCAAAACAACAAACCAGAATGGAAACACTGCTGGCTAAAAACAAGAAAGTAATTGCACTTACCCCACAGTCTGCATACAACAATGTGTCCACCAGCATTCAATCATCCAAATGAGAAACCGTGCTGCTTATATATCAGACCCTGGTGCCAAAAAATCATGACCTCATCATCCCAAACCCCTTTGCAGTGTGTCCGGAATTGCCAGACAAGTCAATTAGTGTTCATTATACCATCACCTGAACCTATCATTGTAATCAATCAAACACAGAATGCAAAAGCAGCATGTGTTTCAGCCGCCATTGTTAACGTCCATCGGAAGGTCACAGATAAGAAAGATTTAAAAGGTGCACAAGGTTATAACATCCCCCCTCACATATAAGCCCCTCCACACCATAAGGTATGATGAAGGAAGGGGGTCCCATTTTACCTCCACCGCCTAAAAAAAATACTGGGGAACATAAAGATACCCCAAGTCTTTAGATGTATACCACACATGGGATCAAGAGGCAGGAAAAGAAGAATGTATATGTAATTATAATAAAGCTAGCATATTGTCAGTCAGCTATCATGTATCCTTGTGCACACTCCCAGCAACAACATGGCCATACAAGAAGAACAGACATACTGCAATTTACAAATACTGAAGCAAACGCAGTACTCGCGAGGACACATCAATGACATCTGATGTTGTCACAATAATAATTAGTACAATATAAAGACAATAAAACTATCCTAGAAAAATCTATCCTTTAGCATACATGTACTGCTACATGTTGGTGTATTCTACCTCTTGGGAGGTGGATGCATTGACACCGATGGGACACAGAGCACAACAGTACTTTCTCACAAGGAAAAGACTGTTTTGCACAGTTATCACTATATGCACTTTAAATTGTGTAGGGCACCCACCTCACTCCTACCTGCATTAACTTTGGCTCCTCGCAGGAAGAGAGAGGCACACCGCACTACCAGCCCGTACCCTCCTGTGCAAGGAGGTTGAGCGGTGTTGTTGTTGGGTCTTCCACGGTTAGAACATGAAAACCTCCAGAGCCTGATTCTCACCTCTATGTTACGGTAGAGACAAGTCCTTCCCAGTAAAGTGAATGTCCACACCAGATGAAACTCCAACTCAGAGTTTATTTTCTCTTAACCAATAACACAGTCTCTGATAGGAAAAAGGTTGGAGCAAGAAACAGAACAGTACAAGGTGTGGAGGAGGTCCAGGCACAAACGTTACAGATGTTTGCTCAGATTCTCAAGCAAGTTTAACTAGGCGCACAGTCTCTGCCACAGACTGTGAAGTTGGTCTCTGCCACAGACCTGGTGAAACTGATCCCCTTCTTTAGCTATGGCCCTTTTTTAGGAGAAGACATCCCTCCGGAGAGTTACCAGGACCCTACCGTCACCCTGACACTGCACTGGGTCTTCGGAGAGTTCCTTCCCGGCCTCCTCATCCTAGATACGGGTCCCCTTGCAAGGCGGCACCCTGAGAGTCCTCGATCCTTGGTCGACCCCAGCCGAAGGTGCTGGGCCCCAGGCCTCCACTGCAGTCCCTGGGCTTACATACCCAGGGTGGACAGGAACAGCATGATAGTACCTCACCCTGGGCTAAAGGTGCCCAGGATGGAACAGGAACACCCGCCCTGGGCCTAAGGTGCCCAGGGCAGACAGGAACACACTCCCTGGGAGTAGGACTCCCGACGACTGAACCGACCCCAAACAGGCAGCATCTGCCCCTTTTATGTCCTCTCCCAGCATGCCCAGCAGGTATATCACGCCCACCGTATGGCTGCTGAGAGGGGACACACAAGGCACAGTACTGTATCGGCGGTTCAACCCTAGCCCACAATGGCAGCGCCACCTGTAGGCCACAGGGAACTGTACACCGATACTCTCCCTGTGGACAGAAATGGTTGCAAAAACCCTGACAAATTAGGGTGTCTGAGCAAACTACCACTCAAACACTTCCCTTCACTGTAAAGATTATTGAATTGATTAATGAATTATTCACTTTTGACTGTGGTTCACACAGTCATCTACGTATACACTTTATATGTTAATTCCACTGCTGTATATTAGAAGTTACCATAGCATATAGATATCCATTGAATACTAACAAGGTATAGTCACAAACATGGATTATTACATTGGGATTTAGTACACTATTTAGGTGGAGCAGGCACTGTCTACCATTCATTCATTCCATATACATTGCTAATTCCAAAGCCCAATATCCTATAGGAAGGGTTTAAAACTTAAAGTGTCATTCAAACCAGGTGCGGATGTGGCGTTAAAATTAAATATCCATCTCGCCTCTCCTTGTAGCAACTTTCTATCAAAATTCTGTCCCCTTGGATCCCCAAGGACTTTCTCGAAAACAGTGAATTTGACCATAGAGGTGTCGTGGTTATGCTTAAGGGCCACATGTCTACCTATCGGTGTGTAATAGATATGATCATATATTTGTCTCCAGAAATTTCTAATTGTCTTGCCGACATAAAACGCCCAACATAATGTATATGACTCCAGAGGTTTGGCATTCCACATGATGTCCTATCATGTGTGCGCAGCCGTTGAGCAAGACAAAAGAAGGCCTTTCCAGAATCCATTCACAGTATTCACAGGTACCACATCTGTACATACCCCTATTGCTTTCTGCTGTTTCGAGAATTTTCTTGAAAATTACTCTGGACCAGCCTGTCCCTGAGTGAACTACCCCTCCTATATGTGAGCTGCAAATATTCCTTAAGACAGTGTTTCTCAACTCCAGTCCTCAAGGTCATGTTTTCAGACTTTCCATTTTTTGCACAGGTGATTTCATCAGTTTCACTGCCTTAGTAATTACCACAGCCCTTTCATCTGAGGGAAATCCTGAAAACATGACCTGTTGGGGCGTCTTGAGGGCTGGAGTTGAGAAACACTGCCTTAAGATACTTTTGTAATATGGGATCACTGGTTAAAAGGTGCCAATGCTTGCTTATGGCATCCTCCTCCGGACTGTGTTCAGTTTTTTCATTTATTTTTTCCCAAACAACATATCATGTCTATCTTTCTTTTTTGCTTTATTATTGGCTTTCTTTAAAGTAGATTTGGTATATCATATAAGCAACAGTCTGGCCCTCAGCAGTTTTGCCTCCTCGTCAAACTGTTCCTCAGTTCTGTTTGATTCGCAAATATTGCGAATATGGATAACTCCTGATTAGGGGCTGTGGATAGGCACTATCCGCATGGAGTTATGCTATTCCCAGTGGTGGAAATCCTATATAAGGATGTGCCAAAAGTACCATCCGACTACTTAGTAATATACAGATCAAGAAATGGCAGTGTGAATTTATCACAATGCATGGTGAATTTTAGGTTATAGCTGTTAACAGTCAGATGGTCCATGAATTCCTGCAGCCTTGTTCTATCCAAGTTCCATACCAAAAAGAATATCATCAATATACCTGTACCAGCATATAATGCTGAACAGGTATGCCGAGGACGGTTCATCAGCAAACAGATCACCTCCCAGGTACAGGTTGGCATACAATGGGGCACAATATGTCCCCATCACAACCCCCTGCACCTGGAGGTAGTGGGAGCCATTTAAGGTGAAAACATTCTGGGTAAGGATATGATGTAAAATCTGTTAGACAAAGGCATTATAGGGTTGAGCAGTCAGCCCCTTCCCATTCAAAAAAATTTTTTTTCAATAGTACAAATACCTAAATCAATGTTGTTGCCGGGGGTGTGCACAAGGATACATGATAGCTGACTGACAATATTCTAGCTCTATTATAATTATGTATACATTCTTCTTTTCCTGCCTCTTGGTCCCATGTGTGATATACATCTAAAGACTTAAACACACGATCGGACATTCCGACAACAAAATCGTGGATTTTTTTCCGACGGAATGTTGACTCAAACTTGTGTTGCATACACACGGTCACACAAATGTTGTCGGAAATTCTGAACGTCAAGAATGCGGTGACGTACGACGAGCCGAGAAAATAAGTTCAATAGGCAGTGCGGCTCTTCTGCTTGATTCTGAGCATGCGTGGATTTTTGTGCGTCGGAAACTGCATACACAGGATCGGAATTACCGACAAGAACTTTTGTTGTCGAAAAAATTGAGAACCAGCTCTCAAACATTTGTTGTTGGAAATTCCGACAGGAAATGTCCGATGGAGCATGCACACGGTCGGAATATCCGACCAAAAGCTCACATCGAACATTTGTTGTCGGAAATTCCTATCGTGTGTACGCGGCATAAGTGTATCTTCATGTTCCCCAGTCATTTATTACGTGGAGTTGAGGTGGAGGTACATGGAACCCCTTCCTTCATCATCTCTTATGGTGTGGTAGGGCTTATATGTTAGGGGGGATGTTATAACCTTGTGTGTCTTTTGATTCTTTGATATCTGTGACCTTCCAACACTGCGGTAGGATGTTCTGTGTCTGTAATGGCTTATTACTGTTCTACCTCTGGGGGCAGTGTTGCTGCGTGACTGGCCTTTGTTTTGTGTGCGTTGCTGGTTGTCACTGGATTCCGTGTCGCTAGCTCAGCTTTGTATTTGTGGGGGCACCGGTGTTGTGTGGCTGTTTTCCACGAGTGATTTGGATTCTTTGATTATGAATTAGTATCCAGCATCGCCGCTTACATTGCGTATGCGCGGAGGAAGTTCTTTGCCGCGCTTTTGCAGATACTACCGTGCTGTGCGTGCGCGGTTAGGTTGGTTGGCTGGGGGTTGCCATGGTGCGTCTTCATTGGCTGGAGTGGTTGCCGATGGACGTCCACAATGGCAGCTAAAACACATGCTGCTTGTGCATGCTGTGTTTGATTGATTACAATGATAGGTTCAGGTGGAATACTGAATGCTGGTGGACACATTGTTGTATGTAGACTGTGGGGTAAGTGCAATTACTTTTTTGTTTTTAGCCAGCAGTGTTTACATTCTGGTTTGTCGTTTTGGCTATTGATCCCCCCTTATCCATCTATATTATTGTAGGTGGTTTCGCTATCTGGTTTGGATGTTTGAAAGTACTGTAATATCCTAATTTATAGGACGGAATACAAAGTCTGGTGGGCCCTTTTCTCCTCTCCCCTTCTCATCAATCTTGGGAAGTGGTAAATTATACTAATAAATCATATGGTAAATAATGTCTTTGTTTTTTCCACACTAGTATTTTATAAATATGTTTTACATTTAGACCATTGTCTTTTTGGTATTGTGTCTAATTGTATTTCATTGATAATTGTAGGTCTTTCACCCTATTTGCGGATATCTATAGAATAACCTTGTATGCCTGGGGCACAACCCTACGTTTGCGGTCTTTTCCATATATTACTGTGCCTTCTTCTTCATCTGTAGGCAAGTAAGTCTTGTCCCATGGGGATATTGTAGTATATGAGGAGGTTATCTTGGTTGACTGGCCGTTTATTTATTTTATTTCCCTATTATAGGGCTACATTTGTATATGTTATTCTACTGCCCCACACTACTTATCTTGTCTGCACTATATGTTCCACTATTGTTGTGCTACATCCTTGTGACGACACGTGATTTGACATATAAGATGTAACAAACTGTATGAATATCTTGACATATGTTGAATACTAATTAATTACTCAAAATTTTCTTCTGTATAGGCCACTATCTCTGCTGCCAAATAAATGGGGTCCTGAGGAAACGACTATGTGAAACATGTCAACCATTTTAGTATTAGCATAGACACGTTGGCTTCTCATTATGATGCATATTTTCTCTCACATTGATGCATGTTTTTAACAATAAATTTTAGATATTTTTATATTACCGATGTGACCGTCCTTTTTCTGGTACCTGTGAAGTGCAATGTGTCTAGTTTTTTATTACATATTTCATATGGATGAGGTACTTTTCAATAGCCCTAATTAATTTTGTGTGGAGTTTAGGAATACATAATGTAGGGGTAAGGGGTGTGTAATGTAATCAGTTCAAAGGGTCAGCAGATTTTAATGCACAGAGTAGTGCAGTCAGTGCCAGGTTTAGGAGTACATAACACTCAGAAAACAGGGATCAGTAATGTGTAATGCACAGCATTCACAGAACAGTATGCAATGCACAGTTGGTGTCTGGAGTATAATATAAAAGAGTGCAGGAGTCAGGGGTGTGCACAGTGTAAGGGGCAGGATATTGCAAAATCTGCCTGCAAGCAATGCTTTCCCCCACTTTCCCCCTTCAGTACAAACTCTCTTCCCCCCAATCCCCCTCCCAACACAAGTGCTCTCCCCCCCTTTTAGCTCAGGTCTTTTCCATCCCAATCCCAAAAAATCCCATCCCCCTTCTGTCCCAAAAGTTCCCCAAATCCACTCCCCTGACACACATGCTCTCCCTCATTCCCCCTTGCATCACAAGCCCTCTCCCCCTTCTAGCATAAATCCGCACCCCCAATCCAGATTCTGGTACAAATCACCTTTACTCCAAAATTCCCTCCAGCACAAATCCACCCTTCCAGCACAAATCCTCCTCCACCCCTTAATTCCATCCTTCCCAGCACAAATCCTCCCCAAATTCTGCCCAGCACAAATCCTATCCTCCAAAATCCCCCTTTCCAGCATAAATTATCTTCCCTTCCCAGCACAAATCCTACTCCCCAGTCCCAAAATCCTCCTAAATTCCCCTTCCCGGCACAAGTGTCCCCCCATTCCCCCTCCCAGCACAGAACTTCTCCTCCTTCTAGCACAAATCCTCCCCCAAATCCCCCTTCGAATACAAATTATCTTACCTTCCAAATCCCTGCAGCATAAATCCCCCCCAACATAAATCCCCCCATCCACCATTTCAGTATGAATCCCCCCCCCAAATCTACCCCATTACAGAGCCTACCTCCCCCCAGTCTGCAATCTTAACATAAATCATAAATCCTCCTCTCCCCAAATGACTTTTTTCTAGCACAAATTCTATTAACCCCCTAAATCCCCCACACCCCCTACAAATGATCTTACCTTCAAACTCCCCGACACAAACACAAAAATATATAAGTGTACTTCTGCACTACCCTCTAAATGTGAATATATATATATATATATATATATATATATATATATATATATATATAAATACACAGTATATATTCATATAGAATTGTATAAAATAAATATACAAATTCCTTCAGAACACAAATTCACTTATTCCACCGCTACCCCCCATGTCCCCCTAATCCCTGCTCCCAACACAGACCTCAGATATAGCGCGGCTCAATGCCAGGCCAGAAGAATTTCTTCCTCCCAGGCTCCTCAGAGTGTTCTGCCATAAAAAGTATTTTTGATAACAGAACACAAACACTCCCGCACAAATGGATCATCAAACAGTCAATCTTGCGCGATGGTAACACCGGCCTTGCAGCCCTTCATGGACAGGGGTGTCCTAATAGCAAGTAGAAGAAGAGAAACAAGGGCGCACCAGCCTGGTGTATTATCATTAAGATAGGTTTTATTAAAAGAAAACATCAATACTACTCACAAATGTAGCAGAGAAAATCGCAGTACAACGATGTTTCATGTAGATGGCAGCTGAAAGTAGAACTCGAAACCACACTCCACCAAGTCACCAAGGATATGATGAGGGCCACTGCCGGCTTACGCGTTTCGAAGCACAAAACTTCTTCCTCAGAGCCCAGCAGTGCCTTCACCCTAAACAACACCCTATTTAAAGGCACATGGACATGCAAACTCCAGCACAGGCAGGGGGCGGGCCAGCCCGGGGCCAGGGAAACTCCTCCCACACCAATGGACAAATGCAAGCTAGACGACAACACCCACAGGATAGGACCAAAGGAACTGTACACACTCAAAGTTCATACGCTGGATACTGTCACAAGCGCTCATAAATCATCTACAAATATTGGAGCCATTAGCATAACCATGGTTTTGAGTTCTACTTTCAGCTGCCATCTACATGAAACATCGTTGTACTGCGATTTTCTCTGCTACATTTGTGAGTAGTATTGATGTTTTCTTTTAATAAAACCTATCCTAATGATAATACACCAGGCTGGTGCGCCCTTATTTCTCTTGTTCTACCATAAAACACATACCCTTAGCTCTGACACTTACCTATTCTAACAACTGGCAGGGAGAGATGCTGGCTGTAGCAATGTTGGCATTCATAGTGCCAGGACCTGTGGTGCCCTATAGCAACAGCACTGCTGCTCCACCCTCTACATTATAGCACTATGCCCAGAGCATGTGCCCTTATACCACCCCCCCCTTATCCCAGCCCTGTCTATAGTGTATGCATGGTCTTTGCTTGTCTGACCCTGTTTTGCATTTTGGGGTCCAACTTTGCACCTGTTTTTTAAACTGCAAATTACAGTTACTCCCTGTCTGATCAGTCGGCCAATTACTGACCCTATTAGATTTCTTCAAATCATCTTTTTCAACTTCAGTGTATATCCTTCCCACTACCTGCTGTAGTCACAAAATAGAGATCAATGTTTTGAAATCATCCTAGCTAAAATACTTTAAAGGGGCAGTTTACCTAAAGTGATATATACTTATATATGTGGTCTAGTGAGCTGCATCAACTCCTGGTTTTCAATGTCTTGGATGTTCCAACGGTGAAGTCTTCCATAACTCCATCCCCCTCTATTCCTGCCCACCTGAGAGTTTTACATGTTTCTGCCCACTGTTGCATTTTTCAGTTCCCCCTGTTGTATTGTCCATTATATAAATGTTCAGATCTATGAGCTCAAGCACAGATATTTCACCAACATACATAAGAAACTGTCAGGTAACTCTCTAGCATCTATAACAAACTGAAGTTCCAATTTTGGGTAGGTAGACCTTTTAATCAGATTCCAAGTTTGTTTACTGAGATGTAATTATACTTGGTGTGTCGTTTATAATGCATGCAGATATCTCTGCTGTGAGATACCTCTGTTATGCCCCCTAACCAGATTTTAATTTGATAGTGTATGAAATATCGTTATGGCTGACTTTGTGCAGATTGTTGGCTCCATGAGTCATAAAACAAATTCTTTTTCAGTAAGAGCCATTATGGTTCATTGCAGCAGCTATACATCACTCCGATTAACTGGAATGGAGAGCCCCTTCAGTCAGTTCAGCTAAATGTAATAAAATTCTCTGAAACTCAGAGCAGCCACTTGACATGCAGCACACATTTGTTAAGGAAAAACAAAAAAATGTTTGCAGTTTATTGCGCATCTCTGTACTAGATGCTCTGCAGGGAATCTTCCCTCGCTGCTCTGCATCCCTGTTGCAAACACATGATGTAAAGCGCGTTGCATAATGATTAAATGTCTTATCTTTCTCGCTCTACAGGAAAGGGAAGTGATTTAAAATATTCATTTGTAATTTAGGTTTTAAGTCGTTTTTTTGCAAGTTGTCTAAAGTATTGCCCATCAGCTAAAAAATAGAAGAAAAACAGTCATTGTGAATCAAGATTACATTTGTCACACATTTACTATTTGTGATACTTTCATGCATAACAAGTGAACTCTGTGTTGTCAGGCAGGTCGCTGTCTACATTGTCTGTCACTACAGTATAAGCTCCATGGCGAGGAAGGGACATCATCTAACACCCTTCAAAATGAAATGCTTACTGGAGGGGTAGACATTAGATGTTTATAGATGCTTCTTAAATCCTAATTCAACTGAAAGGAATATAGAGACATATTCTTAAAGAATTCATCTGTACAGTAAAACATGCCTTTGCCATTAATAACAATAGTAATAATAATAAATAATAGACTACCAAGGACAAGCAAAGCTCTTTAAACATTGAACAGCCTGGCAGTTTTGACACTAACCTGCAATGCACCATTATTCTTTACAATGGATTGACATTAGGTCTTACATGCTGGACTATAAAGGACTAGAATTACATGTTACAGACTAGATCAGCCTTTTTCAACCACGGTGCTGTGGCACCCTGGGGTGCCATCTGGGTTCCTCTGGGGTGCCTCTGCAAAATGCCTAAAAACTGCTCCAAATTTCCCTAAAATTGTAATTAAACCAGCGGGTGGATCAAACCTGCCTTGTTTTACACAAAGCCTCAGGTTTTTATTGTGCATCATTACAGCTTTGGGCCAGCTGCTGGCGTCCTAACCATAGGCGTGCGCACAGGGTGTGCCAGGTGTGCCCAGGCACACCCTAATCACCCTGTGTAGCACAGATTTCCCCCTACTGCCCTGGCTCCCATCTTTCCCCCCCGCAGCGCTGCCAGCTTCCCTCCTCTCCTATTGGCTGTTGCTGCTGGGATTTTTTAGGAGTGGGGAAGGGGCCAGTAAATATATAATTTACTGGCCCCTTCCCTTTCTGAATGAACATCGTGAGTGATCGGTAGTGTGTGTTTGGGCTTTGGGGTGCACACCCTAATGCAATAGGCTGCGCACACCTATGGTCCTAACAAATTATGATGTCATTGGTTAATAGGGAGGACATAGGGCACCTGCACTGCATCCTTGTTTGCTTCCCATCCACCCTCTATGTCAGCATTGAGGTCATATTAGCTGAGTAAGGGAAGAAACTGAGAGAGAATAGAAACATTGGAATACTAATCAATAAATTACCTTTAATGGGGTTGTAAAGGTTCCTTTTTTTTTTTTTTAAATAATAAACATGTCATACTTACCTCCACTGTGCAGTTCGTTTTGCACAGAGTGGCCCCAATCCTCGTCTAATGGGGTCACTCTGTGGCTGTCTCAGCTCCTTCCTGCAAGAGCTAACCCCCGTTCTGGGAAGCTCTCTCCCAAGGGGGTTAGCTTGCGGGCGCGCTCCCGTGTGATACAGTGGCGGCCTTAGCCGCCAAGTGTATCACTCCGCTACCGCCTCCCGGTGCGCTGTGTCATTGATTTGATTGACAGCAGCGGGAACCAATGGCTGCGCTGCTATCAATCTCCAATGAAGACCCGAAAACAGCCGAAACGACCGGGCCGAGAAGCCAGCGCATTCACGATGCGGGACTTTCGATAGCTCAGGTAAGTAAACGGGGGGGGGGGGGGGCTGAGGGGCTTGTAAGCATTGGATGTTTTTTCACCTTAATGCATAGGATGCATTAAGGTGAAAGAACGGGAAGCTTTACAACCCCTTTAATGTCGGGTGCCCGATGTGTGTGGATGCTGCTGCATTATGTAAAACTATTTGTTTCATTTTTTACATTTTAGAATGGGGTGCCTTAAGAGTGTGCAGAATTTTTAAAGGGTGCCTTGACTGAAAAAAGATTGAGAAACGCTGGACTAGATCACCAAGAAAAGGATCGGAGTTTACACTGATTATAAATTTTAAACATTGCATTACCAGGGAAGACATCAAACCTGACACACTAAATTACTATGATCTGGCATTATACTTTATATAACGCAGTACCAGGGACCTTACACTTTATAAACTGCTTGAAATAGCCACAAATTACCCTTTTTATATGTATGCTGCAATTGCTAAGTAATTAACAATAAAAAAATGTAAGAGTTTAGACCATTTTTTTAAAAATTGATAAAACTTTAGATTTAAAGAATCTAAGAAGCCGCAAAACCTAATAACCAAATCTTTATCTGTTTGTAAGAAATTTAACATTTCGATTTCTCTGTGATAAAGATCACACTCAAAGTCGAGGACAAAAGGGAAATAAAACAATTAAAAAATTATACCATGGCTGACCTCAGAGCTTTACGAGACCTTATCCAATTGCTCAATGAAAACGAAGGGTTAGAAGAACAGGGGGATCAAGGAAGTTATGCACCCCCCACTCAGGAAGGTAAGACACTAGGAGCTAGCGGTACACCTTTCAAAAATAAGTCCCAGAAATTTTCATTGCTTAAGTCATCTCCATGTATCTGAACTTTTCTGACACAGGTGACAAAGACAATTAAAACCATTAACCTTTCCCCATTACAAAATAGGAATCTTAGCAAGGAACAACTACAGGCTTTGGACAGATTAAGAAAAAACACTTCTATAGTTATTAAACCAGCCGATAAGGGCGGAAATGTAGTGGTGTAGGATGGTGACTGATACAATGGGATGTGTAAAAGCATATTGCGAAACAAAAATTGGTACAAACCAGTTCACAAGGATAGTTTTGATGTATTCAAATCTAAATTTACTAAACAAATTGCTAAAGCTTACAATACCGGAACTATTGATAAAGAAACAATTACATTTTTGACAGTGAAACATCCCAAAGTACCAGTGCTCTATTCACTACTAAAGATCCACAAGAATACTACAGATCCTACAGGAGTCCAATCATCTTGGAAATTGGAGTATACTCCAAACCCGTCGGTAGGTTTATTGATTTATTTTTAATGCAGCATGTAACTAGCCTGCCATCCTATATTAAAGATACCCGGATCTCCTATGCACCTTAGAAGGAGTCATGGTGCCTGAGGGGGCTACTCTTGTCGCGATCGATGTGGAGGCACTCTACTCGAGCATTCTACATGATCGTGGACTGCATATTATCAGTTCCTTTCTTCAGGAGATGGATAGGTCCCAGTGGATCCTCAATCAATTTATTTTGGATTTATTGGAGCACATACTCCATTGTAATGTGTTTCTTTATGCTTGCTCCCACTACCTCCAGATTCAGAGGTGGCAATGGGGACATGTTGTGCCCCCTCTTATGCAAACCTTTACCTGGGGGGGGGGGGTGAGAGCCAGCTATTTACTAGGGATTACTTGTTGCCACATTTTGTTACAGTACAGGTACATAGATTACATCCTCATGGTGTGGGTGTGTCCCAACACAGAACTGTACACATTTCTCAATATATTGGAGGACAACACCTTCAACCTCCATTTTACACATTTGGTGCACAATCATATTACTTTTCTGGATCTTAATATCTTAATTGAAGCAGCCTATAGAGACTGCCTATTAAGGCGTGGGTACAACAACAAGTGTCCAAAAAAGACACGTGGATGCCCACGTTCTGAACTCCTATTTAAACGTAGGATATTGGAACAGAGGTCAGAAGATACAGTCAAGTTTGTTCATTACTACTTACTCTTACCATCATAGGGAAATTTAAGCGACCATCTCTAAATTTTGTTGCCTCCTAAGCACAGATGACATTGTAGGCAAATATGTCAGACCATTCCCCCAAAGTGGTGTATAGGCGGAGCAGGTCTTTAAGAGACAGTCTGGTACATAGCAATATGATTGAGGCACCAATGAAAGAGGAAGGCCCTTGAGGTACCTTTAAATGTGGCAGATGCTTAGAATATTCATTCATTAGGGAATCAATAAAAAATTCCTGCGCTATTATGCAACAAGGGTAGCTGCTGATACTACAATGTGACAAAATTGTGTAAAGGTGAAAGTAAAAAGTGCAGCGCTGATATACAATTAAAGTAAATGTGAGTTAAACCAACACTATAAAAATGTATAAGTGACAAGTATTGGATAGGTGTGTACCAATATTAAAGTGCATACGGTATGTGCTAAAACATATCATACATGCAAAATCAATTGCTAGTGACACAATAGATAAACGGTGGACAAAAAAACAATAATCAATGCAGCTCGGCTAAAGATGGAATGTTCTTTGACATCAACAAATAAAAGTTCATAAGGGAAACTGAACAAATGTGGAAAAATCAAAAAATCTGGGAAAGAGTCTGTTCAATGAAGAAAGTGATGGATAATCATCTGTTACAGGATCACTGGGGATTGTGCGTCCACCATCCAGGCGTAGGGGTAGGTACTCTTACCAGAGAAAGTGGACTCGCATGCCAGCGGCAGTGAGTCAAACAAGCATGATGATAGAGACAGGAACTCTAACGAACCGTCACTGTAAATCCAGATGCAATGTGCCAACGTCTCGCCGTGGATGTGCCAACGTCTCGCCGTGGACTCGGAAGCCACTGGCTTGCGAGTCCACATTCTCTGATAAGAGTACCTACCCCTACCGCTGGATGGTGGACGCACTATCCACGGTGATCCTGTAACAGATGATTATCTATCACTTTCTTTATTGAACAGACAAACCGTCACTGTAAATCCAGATGCAATGTGCCAACGTCTCGTCCAGCGATTCCGCTCTCTTCTCCATGTGCATTAACCCTACGGGAGTGATGAGCATGTGGTGGGAGAAGAGAGCGGAATCGCTGGACAAGACGTTGGCACATTGCATCTGGATTTACAGTGACGGTTCGTTAGAGTTCCTGTCTCTACCCTCACACTTGTTTGACTCACTGCCACTGGCTTGCGAGTCCACATTCTCCGGTAAGATTACCTACCCCTACCCCTGGATGGTGGACGCACAATCCCCAGTGATCCTGTAACAGATGATTATCCATCATTTTCTTCATTGAACAGACGAACCGTCACTGTAAATCCAGATGTAATGTGCCAACGTCTCGTACAGCGATTCCGCTCTCTTCTCCATGTGCATTGACCCTATGGGAGTGATGAGTATGTGTGGGAGAAGAGAGCGAAATCGCTGGACGAGACGTTGGCACATTGCATCTGGATTTACAGTGACGGTTCGTTAGAGTTCCTGTCTCTATCCTCACAATTGTTTAAATCACTGACGCTGGCTTGCGAGTCCACATTCTCCGGTAAGAGTACCTACCCCTACCCCTGGATGGTGGATGCACAATCCCCGGTGATCCTGTAATAGATGATTATCCATCACTTTCTTAATTGAACAGACTCTTTCAAAGATTTTTTTTTCCACATTTGTTCAGTTTCCCTTATGAACTTTTATTTGTGGATGTCGGAGAACATTCTTTTGATTTTGCATGTATGATATGTTTTAGCACATATGTACTTTAATATTGGTATACACCTATCCAATACTTGTCACTTATACGTTTTTATAGTGTTGTTTTAACTCACATTGAATTTTATTGTATATCAGCGCTGCTCTTTTTACTTTCATTCATTAGGGAATGCACAACTTGTATGCTTATGGTGAAAATTTCAAGCCCAGATTCCACGTAAATTGCACCACAAGTAGTTTATTTAATGACATGCACCTGTGCCTCATTTTATGTTGGATAAACAATGCGCTTATTCCGGAAGTGGATACATGATCATATATGCTATGTACCTAAACGTAATACCCCTATTGGGCGTCATATAGGTATAAAACGCAACTATAACGTATCAGTTATGAAGTTTATCACATCAGATCATGTTCAGAGGGGGTGATTTTGATAAGCGGGTGCTCCAGCAGGAAACAAAATGGATACATAATCTCAAGGCTACCCTGCCACAGGGATAAATGATGTCATTCGTTTTGCGCCTTTTTTGTAAATTCATAGACATCACTTTTTTTTTCTTTACAGCTAGTATAAATATATTTTATTTATTTATGTTGATAGGTAGGTGGCGGGTTTAAATGCTGTCAGGTGAAATGCTATTTTTGATCATTGCTATTAGCATTACTGTGTTGTCTTGTTTTAAATTGCAAACACATGTCTTGTTTTAAATTACCCCTCCATTGTTTGGCCCGTTATGTACAGAATGTGCAGAGTGGGGAGTGGGGTTATCTGCTAGATGGAGTCAGGTGCCAGAGCTGGGCCCAGTTTACTGGGCACAGGACACCGTCATTACGTGATCAGGGTGGTGCTTGTGCGACCAAGCCCAGGGGCTGCTACAGGGTACTGGCTCCTAGAGACACCAGATGCCATCTTGGAAGTGGCCAGATTGCCAGCTGGCTAATGGCGTCAGGTGCGGCTCATTAGGCAGACCCTATTTATGTGAGGCAGCACCTGGCTGGCGTTCTCTATTCCCTTCATTTGGCTGGATCTGAGGATCACTTGGTGGCAAAGGTGGCGAGCTGCTTTAGGTATATATATATATATATTTTTAAATGATTGGTCACAGTCTGTCATAATTGGTGACACATCTGTGAACAGTGTACAGGACGCCAAGGGTGGGTCCTGGACAGATGCTATGTGTCACCAGTGTTCGGGTTATGGTCCCTTTAAGGAAAGTGTGTGGGTACTCAGGGGGCTCACCCATGATAGATGAGGAATTCCGGCCATAAAAAGGAAAGGTCTGACTCGCAGTCCTCTCTGTATTAGTGGAGAGGTATTTGGGACCCGGAATTTTAGAAGCCCTGAAATGACATTTGGGTGGGAAAAGGGCCTCCACTCCTGACTACAGGGACCCCAGTCCCCAAAGGGTTAAGGGCCTCCAGAAAGCTGCACTTAAAACAGGAAGTAGTATTAAGGTGTAGGGGTGTGAGTAGGAGTTGGAGAGAGACACCTGTTTGGAGTTCTGCACGTATGTTGGAAGCTGCCATATAGCCAGACTGGGACTGTGCAAACCTTGGGGTAAAGTCCCATCTATGAACTGTGTGTTTCTTTATATTTTGTTTATGCTGTTGTGCTAAAGACAAGCAGACTTTTTGTGTTGCGTTTTTGTTTTGCTGCTGGAAACTTTTCTTTGTGTTTGCCTAAAGAAAAATAAACACCTCTTTGTTTAAAGTTAAATGGCTTTGGTCCCATGGAGCTATAACCCCCAAGCTTTGCAACTGGTGTCTTGGATGCTGGCAGAGTGCACTGCAGCCGCAAAAGCCGTTTAAACCTAAAACTGACATTTAAAGAGACAGTGTACCTATTGCATGTCTTGGGTAAAATCAGTTCAGGCACTGCAAGCAGCAGGAAAAGACATGGAGAAGGTCATCAAGTTACTTATGCAAGCCACTGTGACCCAGCAGCAAGCCTCCATCGATGCAAACCATTGCCATAAGGAGGAGATGGCTCAGCAGCAGGAGGCCTGGCACAGGCTGTAGCTGCACAGCAGGAAAATACCCATTTGCTGGCTGCCCAGTTTTTCAGCCCAGCAGGAAACCACATAGGCACAAGTGGCTGCCTTGCAGGAGGCAGTGCAGCGTCTTGCTCAGGAAAGGGAGCAAGCAGCAGTTGCCCCTGGCAACCAAGTAGCCGCGAGGGCCAACCATGACTTGCAGAAACTGACACCCAATGATGATGTGGAGGCCTTTCTCACCACCTTTTTGAGGATAGTGAAGAGAGAGGGGTGGCTCCATGACCAGTGGGCTTGCGTTATCGCCACCCTTCTGACTGGTGACCTGCAAAAGGCCTACTGTGACCTGCCATCCGAGCACATTAGAGACTATAAACGACTAAAGGCAGAGATCCTGGCCCGCCTGAGAGTGACTACAGCCATCCGGCTACAGAGACCTGACCGACCACCAAGGTCCCAGATGCATTAGCTGGTGCAGCTGGTAAAAAAATAGCTGCAACCAGAAAAGTTGACCGTCCCCCAAATAGTGGAACGGATGTTGATGGACCTGTACCTGTGGTCCCTGCCAGATGATCTGCAGCACTGGGTAAGCCATGGAGACCTTACAACCCGGGACCAGCTGGTAGAGTTGGTCGAAAGATATACCATGGTGGAGGACCTGCTCGGGCTTGCCAAGAGTTGGGAACCCACACCAAGGGCAGCAAGGCCAGCTGCAGTGTCTAGAAGAGAAGCCCTGACAGAACCTGGAACCCGCAATCCTGCCTCAACTTCTCCAGACCCACGGAGGTTGGGCCCTGTCTCAAGAATGGGGGACATACAGTGTTGGCGATGCCGGTCCTGGGGACATACCAGGGCACAGTGCCCACTTCAGGAGGAGCCTATAGAATGCGGGGCTGGTCAGAGATCCTCTTTCTATGATCCTATTTCTGGCAGCAGGTGAGTTTAAATGTGAAGTTTGGGTGAACCACCTCCCTGCCAAGGCTCTACTGGACTCCTGCAGCATGGTGATATTGGTACAGTACATGCCAAGATGATTGGGAGTCTCGGCCCAGTAGGTAAGACTCTCCGGGTAGTATATACCCATGGGGACACCAGGGAGTACCCCCTGGTTCCAGTAACCGTTGCCTATGACTGTACCTCAGTGACAAAAGAAGTTGGGGTGGTTAAAAGTCTGATACATGATATCATAGTTGGGCGTGACTAGTAGTGCAGAGGTCTTAAGAGCAGTCTTGTGTCAATTGGTCAATGGGGAAGAACACTCAGTAGTTTTTCTCAGTAAGAAACCGATGATGACAAAGAAAAACGACGCTGTAGTGGAGCAGGAGTGTCTCGCCATCAAGTGGGCTCTGGACTCTGCGATACTTTCTGCTAGGTAGGAGGTTTCACCTGGTGTCAGACCATGCCCCATTGACCTGGATGAGACAAAACAAGCAGACCAATGCCAGGGTGACAAGATGATTCCTTTCCCTCCAGGAGTTCAATTTTGTAGTAGAAAACAGACCCGGGAGACAGCATAAAAATGCCGATGCCCTCTTCCAAGTACATTGTATGGTATCAAATTTTGCCTCCAGCACCTGTATGTTAAGGCGGGGGGGGGGGGTGATATGTACAGGATGCCAAGGATGGGTCCTGGATGGATGCTATGTGTCACCAGTGTTTGGGTTATGGTCCCTTTAAGATAAGAGTGTGGGTACTCAGGGGGCTCGCCCGTGATGGGTGAGGAATTCCGGATTAGTCATAAAAAGGAGACTTGCAGTCCTCTCTGTATTATTATAGAATTATTTGGGACCCGGAATTTCAGGGGCCCTGAAGTGACATTCGGGCGGGGAAAAGGGCCTCCACTCCTGACTACAGGGACTTCAGCCCCCAAAGGGTTAAGAGTCTTCAGGAAGCATAATTTAAAACAGTCAGTAGTATTAGGTGTGGGGGTGTGAGTAGGAGTTTGGAGTTTTGCACGTTTGCTGGAAGCAGCCAGACTGGGACTGTGCAAACCCTGGGATAAAGTCCCATCTATGAACTGTGTGTTTCCTTATATTTTGTTTATGCTGTTGGGCTGAAGACAAGTGGACTTTTTGTGTTGCATTTTTGTTTTGCTGCTGGAAGTGTTTCTTTGTGTTTGCCTAAAGAAAAAAGACACCTCTTTGTTTAAGGTTAAACGGCTTTGCACATGGTCCTGTGGAACGTTACAACAGATTGTGGGGATCTTTATGTTTTACAGACACGCTAAAAGACATTTAATCTACCTATCTAATATACAGAAAATACTGGGTTATTGACTACTGGAATTTGCCATGAGCATGTGCTTTTGATGCTTAAGGTATGCTTTCATTTAAAGGCTGTAATTGTTCCCTGCAATTGAAAATATAAGCCTGTAGGCATGATGATTATACATTGTGTTCTATATTGCTATGTTTACAGGTCTCATGAAGAGGACTACAGTCCTTTGGGCCTTTTGGTCTTAGGATATGCTGTGTACTGCAAATATGAGCGATTATATGCCGCACTTTTACCGCATTCTCTACATGTAAACAATCCAAAACAGCCTGTAAGGTAAAAATAAGTTCACTGAAACAATTATTGCATAGCCCTGTATACTCCTTGGTGTGCATAACTTGATTGTGCTGTATTGCAAATTTATTTAATTCTATATTTTATATACTGTATAAAATATAGAGCCCTATTCTCTGGAAAAATTGAAAAGTATCTACGGTAATTCCGGTATAAAAAGCAGCATAGATGCTTTTGCCACACTATTAAGGTAACCAATTATATATGCAGTACATATATTGTTAGATTGTCTGAGTGGATCTTCTTGTTCTACTTAAAGTTATCCCTTGATTAGGTTTGTTCCATACAGTGCCTCCGGAAAGTATTCACTTTTTCCACATTTTGTTATGTTACAGCCTTATTCCAAAATGGATTAAATTAATTATCTTCCTCAAAATGCTACAAACAATACCCTATAATGACAACATAAAAAAAAAAAAGTTTATTTGAAATCTTTGCAAATTTATTAAAAATAAAAAATTCCCATGTACATTAGTATTTACAGCCTTTGCTTAATACTTTGTTGAAGCACCTTTGGCACCAATTACATACTCAAGTCTTTTTGAGTATGATGCTACAAGCTTAGCACACCTATTTTTGGACAGTTTCTGCTATTCTTCTTTGCGGGACCTCTCAAGCTCCATCAGGTTGGATGGGGAGCGTCCAGGCACAGCCATTTTCAGATCTCTCCAGAGATGGTTAATCGTGTTCAAGTCTGGGCTCTGGCTGGGCCACTCAAAGACATTCACAGAGTTGTCCCATGGCCACTCCTTTGTTAGTATGGCTGTGTGCTTAGGGTCATTGTCCTGTTGGAAGATGAACCTTCACCCCAGTCTGATGTCCAGAGTGCTCTGGAGCAGGTTTTCAACAAGGATGTCTCCTGTACATTTCTGCATTCATATTCCCCTCGATCCTGACTAGTCTCCCAGTTCCTGCCGCTAAAAACATCCCCACAGCATGATGCTGCCACCACCATGCTTCACTATAGGGCTGGTATTGGCCAGGTGATGAGCGGTGCCTGGTTTCCTCCAGACATGATGCTTGCAATTCAGGCCAAATAGTTCAATCTTTGTTTCATCAGACCATAGAATTTTGTTTCTCATGGTCTGAGAGTCCTTCAGGTGCCTTTTGGCAAACTCCAGGTGCGCTGTCATGTGCCTATTACTGAGAAGTGGCTTCTGTCTGGCCACTCTACCATACAGGCCTGATTGGCAGAGTGCGACAGAGATGGTTGTTCTTCTGGAAGGTCCACAGAAAAGCACTGGAGCTCTGTCATTGTGACCATCAGGTTCTTGAATACCTCCCTGAATAAGGCCTTTATCTCTCGATCGCTCAGTTTGGCCGGGCAGCCTGCTCTAGGAAGAGTCCTGGTGGTTCCAAACATCTTCCATTTACGGATGATGGAGGCCACTGTGCTCATTGGGACCTTCAATGCTGAAAAACATTTTATGTACCCTTTCCTAGATCTGTGCCTCAATACAATCCTGTCTTGGAGGTCTACAGACAATTCCTTGGACTTCATGGCTTGGTTTGTGCTCTGACATGCACTGTTAACTGTGGGACCCTATATTAGACAGGTGTGTGCCTTTCCAAATCATGTCCAATCAACTGAATTTACCACAGATGGACTCCAAGTTGTAGAAACATCTCAAGGATGATCAGTGGAAACAGGATGCACGTGAGCTCAATTTTGAGTGTCATGGCAAAGGCTGTGAATACTTATGTACATGAGATTTTTTTTGTTTTTTATTTTTAATAAATTTGCAAAGATTTCAAACAAACTTCTTTCACGTTGTCATTATGGGGTATTGTTTGTAGAATTTTGAGGAGAAGAATGAATTTAATCCATTTTGGAATAAGGCTGTAACCTAAAAAAAATTAAAAAAGTGAAGCACTGTGAATACTTTCCGGATGCACTATATATGTCCAACTTGTAAGGAGGGTGGGACATCCGTTTTTGGGAGGTGGGGGCATGGGAGCGGCATCCTTGGCTCTGTCAGTGAGTCCTGCTCCCCCCCTTATGGATCTGAGCATTTCTTGGGTTACTATTTGGTGGCAATGGATGATGGTGGGAATATGAAATGATTAAGAAGTGTTTGCTGATATCTGTTATTCTATTTAGATTGCATGTTGTGCATATTATGTATCAATGGCTCCTAAGGAAGTGGACTAAGTCCAGGAAATGTCGAGCCTTAAGACCATCACATTCCACCTAAGAACTAAAAAAATTGCAACTGTGTGTTCTAATTCTGTAATTGTGCGGTCTAAATTAATGATCAAGAACCAATCTGCATGGCTTCTGATCAAATAATTGCCATGACAACCAAGTATGGTGGGCTTGGAAAAATTTGTTAACAAACTTCGCCAGTCTGTAGATTACACTGTGCCTTTCTCGCTGTGCACAGAGAAAGAAGTGCATTATTTGAAATGATTATAGTGGGTTAAAAAATGTAATTAAAAAATATTTCTTTGGGAAAAAACGAGCAGGGTATTTATTAAACCAGTGCATCAAATAAAAACCATAAAACAATTTAAAAATGATTTAGACAGACAAATTAGTCAAATGCCACGTACACACGACCGTTTTTAATGTCATTGAAAAAAACTGCATTTTACTCGACGTGATTTTTCGTGTTTCCTCTCAAGCCTGCCTTGCCTACACACTATCAAGGAAAAAAATGTTTGAGTAAAGCGCGGTGACTTACAACACGTACGACCGCACTATAAAGGGGAAGTTCCATTCGAATGGCGCCACCCTTCATGTTAGTAAAGTTTGTTGAGCGACGATTCGCGCTTTTCAGCCTCGCGCTTTTCAGCCTCGTGCCTTTCAGTCCGTTACAGCGTGACGAATGTGCTATCTCCATTACGAACGCTAGTTTTACCAGAACGAGCGCTCCCGTCTCATACTTGATTCTGAGCATGCGTTAAAGCCCACACACGGACGTTTTTCATGACGAGAAAAACGACGATGTAAAAAACGACGTGAAAAATTAGAGCATGTTCCAATTTTTTCATGGCCGTTTTTCACGTCGTGAAAAATGCTCTGAAGCCCACACACGATCATTTTTAATGACCATTTAAAAAAATTTCATTTCATTTTTCTCGTCATTAAAAACGGTCGTGTGTACGCGGCAAAAGAGGTATAATCAAGTTAACACATGTATCTTAAGCTAAACTTGATATGGGCAACTAGGCTTCAGTGATCTTTGGTCATTAGGGGGTTACCAAGATGTCCGGTCCCTTGCCCCTTACTATAAACAGTAAAGGAAGTGCCAGTTCACTTGTTATGTCCTGGAGAGTAGAAGCAGTGATTTTAGTGTTTCCTCTGTTTGACACTTCACTGACAAGGAACAGATGGAACTGAAGCATAACTGGAGCAATATACACTATGAACTTTAAAATCACCCCCTTTGCTACCATAACAAAACACGTACGCTTCAGAATTTGTATGAACAATTTAAACTATATGCTTCTTCACAAATCTAAAATGCGGAAAAGTTATCTGCATTATTTAATACAACTAACCCAACATGCTTCTATTTTTAATGGAACAAAAGTACAAAGGC
The DNA here is from genome assembly GCA_029206835.1 of Rana muscosa. Classification (NCBI taxonomy): domain Eukaryota; kingdom Metazoa; phylum Chordata; class Amphibia; order Anura; family Ranidae; genus Rana; species Rana muscosa. The sequence goes on from CM055116.1 coordinate 301,241,498, forward strand.
TTGGGAGAAATGGAAGAAGATGTTAAAGAGGAACCTCACTATACCCTCTAAAAAATGTTTCCCCTTCTTAAGCCCCGTACACACGATCGGTTTGACTGATGAAAACCGTCCGATGGATGGTTTTCATCAGACCAACCGATCGTGTATGGTAACCATCGGTCTTTTTTCCATCGGATGGAAAAAATAGAACTTGTTTTAAATTTTTCCGATGGATAAAAAACCGATGGGAATTTCCGATCGTCTATGGGCAAGTCCATCGGTTAAAAAACCCACGCATATTCAGAATCAAGTCGACGCATGCTCAGAAGCATTAAACTTAATTTTTCTCGGCTCATCAGAGTGTTTTACGTCACCGCGTTTGGAACGGTAGGGTTTTTGACTGATGGTGTGTGGCCAAGACTGATGAAAAACAGTTTCATCGGATTTCCGATGGTCAAATCCATCGGACGAAAATCCATAGGTTATCCGATCGTGTGTACGGGGCTTTACATTGTCTACCCCAACAGGTCATGTTTTCAGGCTTTCCGTTATTTTGTACAGGTGATTAGATCAGTTTCACTGCCTTAGTAATTACCACAGCCGTTTTATCTGAGAGAAATCCTGAAAACATGACCTGTTGGGGTGCCTTGAGGAGTTGAGAAACACTGATCTATAGTCAGCTGTCAGGGTCCTACGTCAGTGCGCCATCTCTTCTGATGACACCAGTGGCTGGCTGTCTCTTCCTCATTTTAGTTTAGTATTACTTGCTGCATGCGCAGTACAGTGGAGATTGCCTGAAACCTCTTGGGATGTGTGACATCAATATCCTATGAGGTTTCGGGAGGTGGAGGAGAACAGTATTCTCGACTTGGTGAAAAAAAAAACAATTGCAGGTCCACGTCCTGCATTAGATACTTTACTCTAAAAAGAGGAAACATTTACTATCCCTTGTGTATGGGGGGGGGGGGGGGGGCAAGAAAATGATGGGAAGTCAAAAGAGAGGATGAAGGGTTCTTTTAATTTATGTAACCCCTGGATTCCAGCCATTACCACTTCACATTGCCTTTCAGGTCTAAACTGCGTAAGCCCTTAATGCTCTGATTTTGTCAGGAGGGTACTTAAAACCAGGGCTTTTTTTCAGCAGGAACGTGGGAGAACGCAGTTCCGGCACCTCCAGCTCTGAATGTATGTAATGGCAAGGGGTGCTGGGGTGTATTGGAGGGTCTATTGATGCTGGCTGCTGGGGGATCTATTGTTACCTGAGGGGATCTCTTTTTACAGGGGGATCTATTGTTGCTGGGGGCTCTTATGCTACTGGGAGACAATCGTTGCTGGAAGACATCAACTGTTGAGGGAGGGGTCTATTGTTGCTAGCTGCTCAGAATCTATTGTTGCTGGGGGTGCTCCATTGTTGCTGGCTACAGGGGATCTGTTTTACTTTCTATCATTAACAAATTACATACAAATTACTTAGCACCACAAATTGATACTTGGTTCTGTACCCATTGCTGAGAGGTGGGTAGGAGGTGGACCCAAGGAATGGTGCTTGGAGGTGGGTAGGGGGTGGAACCAAGCAATGGTGCTTGGAAGTGGGTAGAGGGTGGAACAAAGGAACGGTGCTCAGAGGTGGGTAGGGGGTGGAACCAAGAAATGGTGCTTGGGGGTGGGTAGAGGTGGAAACAAGGAATGATGCTTGGAGGTGGGTAGGGAGTGGAACCAAAGTATGGTGCTGGAAAGTGGGTAGGGGGTGGAACCAAGGAATGATGCTTGGAGGTGGGTAGGGGTGGAACCAAGGAATGGTGCTTGGAGGTGGGTAGGGGTGGAACCAAGGAATGGTGCTTGGAGGTGGGTAGGGAGTGGAACCAAAGTATGGTGCTCGAAAGTGGGTAGGGGGTTGAACCAAGGAATGGTGCTCAGAGGTGGGTAGGGGGTGGACACAAGAGGTGACTCGGAAGAAGGGGGTTTCTGCACCTATTCTCTGAGAAAAAAAGCCCTGCTTAAAACTATATAAAAGGTGGGGCTTGGTAAAGTTTGAGTGTACTTGGTAATAATGGCCACTTTTTAGCTGGGATTATGCATGCTAAAATGTCCATTTTATATTTTAAATTTGGGATGTGTTAGATTGCTACTACTAGAGATTATAGACTACCGGTATGTACTGGCATCACAAAATTTCTGTGACTATAATGTTAATTTCCTCTAGATGGCGCATGTGTGCTTACTTGTTCATTTATTTCCTCCATCATGCATTATTACATGTTAGCTTCCTGTCTTTCTTGCAACTAAAGGAAGATTGTACAGTGCTGTTCTCTCAAGGTTTAACCGCTAGCCGACCAGCCGCCGCAGTTATACCGCAGCAGGTTGGCACAGTCGCGCAAATCGCTGTAGGTATATGTCAGCTATTTAAGATGCTGTTGCAGGTGCACGCATGTCCCCGGAGCCGATGCGTGTGCCCGGCAGGCGTGATGCCCGCTTGGCACCTGCAATCGCTCGTGACAGAACGAGAGTGGGGATGTGTGTGTGTAAACACACAAAGCCCCGGTTCTGTCAGGGGAGAGGAGACAGATTGTGTGTTCCTACTAAGTAGCAACAATGATCTGTCTCCTCCTCTAGTCACTCCCATCCCCCCACAGTTAGAACACACAGTGAGGGAACACATTTAAGCCCTTGTTCGCCCCTATTGTTAACCCCTTCCCTGCCAGTGACATTTATACATCAATCAGTGGCTATTTTTAGCTCTAATCGCTGTATAAATGTCAGTGGTCACAAAAAAGTGTCAAAAGTTTCCGATCTGTCCGCCGCAATGTCACAGTCCCGATTAAAATCGCAGATTGCCGACATTACTAGTAAAAATATTAATAATAATAAAAATGACATAAATCTATCCCCTATTTTGTGGACGCTATAACTTTTGCGCAAATCAATCAATATACGCTTATTGCGATTTTTAACCAAAAATATGTAGAAGAATACATATCGGCCTAAACTGATGAAGACATTTCTTTTTTTTGGGGGATATTTATTATAGCAAAAAGTACAAAATATTGTGTTTTTTTTCAAAATTTTTGGTCTTTTTTTGTTTATAGCGAAAAAAAAAATTTTTTTTAGAGGTGATCAGATACCACCAAAAGAAAGCTCTATTTGTGGGAAAAAAAAGATTTTGTTTGGGTACAATGTCGCACGACCGCGCAGTTGTCAGTTAAAACGACGCAGTGCCATATCGAAAAAATTGGCCTGGTCAGGAAGAGGGCAAATCCTTCCAGGGCTGAAGTGGTTAAAGTGTTTTTTGTGTGTAAACATTCTGACTAATAGGGATGAGCTTCGAGTTTGAGTCAAACTCATGTTCGACTCGAACATTGCCTGTTCGCCCGTTCGCCGAACAGCGAACAAATTGGGGTGTTCGCGGCAAATTCTAAAAGTCTATGGGAGAAATCTAAAGTGCTAATTATAAAGGCTAATATGCAAGTTATTGTCCTAAAAAGTGTTTGGGGACCGGGGTCCTGCCCCAGGGGACATGTATCAATGCAAAAAAAAGTTTTAAAAACGGACGTTTTTTCGGGGGCAGTGATTTTAATAATGCTTAAAGTGAAACAATAAAAGTGAAATATTCCTTTAAATTTCGTACCTGGGGGGTGTGTATGATATGCATGTAAAGTAGCGCATGTTTCCCGTGCTTAGAACTGTCCCTGCACAAAGTGTCATTTCTGAAGGAAAAAAAGTCATTTAAAACTCACTCGCGGCTATTAATTATTAATGAATTGTCGGCTCCCGGCAATACATAGAAAAGTCATTGATAAAAATAAATAAAAAAGCGTGGGGGTCCCCCGGAACTCAATTACCAGGCCCTTCAGGTCTGGTATAGATATTAAGGGGAACCCCGCCGCAAATTAAAAAAAAAAATGCGTGCGGTTCCCCCAAATATCCATACCAGGCCCTTCAGATCTGGCATGGATTCTAAGGGGGACTCCACCCCAAATTAAAAAAAAAATGGCGTAGAGTCCCCCCAAAAATCCATACCAGACCCTTATCCGAGCATGCAACCTGGCAGGCCGCAGGAAAAGAGGGGGGGACGAGAGAGCGCCCCCCATCCTGAACCATACCAGGCCACATGCCCTCAACATGGGGAGGATGTCCCCATGTTGATGGGGACAAGGGCCTCATCCCCACAACCCTTGCCCGGTGGTTGTGGGGGTCTGCGGGCGGGGGGCTTATCGGAATCTGGAAGACCCCTTTAACAAAGGGGACCCCCAGATCCCGGCCCCCCTATGTGAATTGGTAAGGGGTACATTGTACCCCTACCATTTCACGAAGAAAGTGTCAAAAAATGTAAAAAAAAAACACACCAACACCTTGGAAAAATCCTTTATTAAAAAAAAAAAAATAATAATAAAAAAAAAACATTCCAACGGTGAAATCCAGTGTCCCGCGGCGATCCGATGTCCAGCGCTGTCCGTCATTGGCTGAGCCTAAGCGGACCTGATGGGGAACTTCCTCCGCAGTCTATTACATGTATAGACCCGCCCCTTCTAAAGTTTCCCATCAGGTCCGCTCAGCCAATGACTCGGTGTAAGGCTGAGGACCTGATGCGGAACATGAGAAGGGGCAGGTCTATTCATGAATTACACAGTGAAGGAAGTTCCCCATCAGGTCCGCCCCCTCGGTATGTCAGACTGCGCCTACGTCATTGGCCTGAGCGGACCTGATGGGGAACTTCCTTCACTGTGTAAATTACGCAGTGAAGGAAGTTCCCCGCTCAGCCCAATGACATAGGCGGGGTCTGACATACCGAGGGGGCGGACCTGATGGGGAACTTCCTTCACTGTGTAATTCATGAATAGACCCGCCCCTTCTCATGTTCCGCATCAGGTCCTCAGCCTTACACCTAGTCATTGGCTGAGCGGACCTGAAGGGGAACTTTAGAAGGGGCGGGTCTATACATATAATAGACTGCGGAGGAAGTTCCCCATCAGGTCCGCTCAGGCTCAGCCAATGATGGACAGCGATGGACATCGGATCGCCGCGGGACACTGGATTTCACCGCTGGAATGTTTTTGTTTTGTTTTTTAATAAAGGACTTTTCCAAGGTGTTGGTGTGTTTTTTTTTACATTTTTTGACACTTTCTTCATGAAATGGTAGGGGTACAATGTACCCCTTACCAATTCACATGGGGGGGCGGGATTTGGGGGTCCCCTTTGTTAAAGGGGTCTTCCAGATTCCGATAAGCCCCCCGCCCGCAGACCCCCACAACCACCGGGCAAGGGTTGTGGGGATGAGGCCCTTGTCCCCATCAACATGGGGACATCCTCCCCATGTTGAGGGCATGTGGCCTGGTACGGTTCAGGAGGGGGGGGGCGCTCTCTCTTTTCCTGCGGCCTGCCAGGTTGCGTGCTCGGATAAAGGGTCTGGTATGGATTTTTGGGGGGACTCCACGCCATTTTTTTTTAAATTTGGGGTGGAGTTCCCCTTAAAATCCATGCCAGATCTGAAGGGCCTGGTATGGATATTTGGGGGGACCGCACGCATTTTTTTTTTTACATTTGCGGCGGGGTTCCACTTAATATCTATACCAGACCTGAAGGGCCTGGTAATTGAATTCTGGGGACCCCCACGCTTTTTATTTTATTTTTATCAATGACTTTTCTATGTATTGCCGGGAGCCGACAATTCATTAATAGCCGCGAGTGAGTTTTAAATGACTCTTTTTCCTTCAGAAATGACATTTTATGCAGGGACAGTTCTAAGCACGGGAAACATGCGCCACTTTACATGCATATCATACACACCCCCCAGGTACGAAATTTAAAGGAATATTTCACTTTTATTTTTTCATTTTAAGCATTATTAAAATCACTGCTCCCGAAAAAACGTCCGTTTTTAAAACTTCTTTTTGCATTGATACATGTCCCCTGGGGCAGGACCCAGGTCCCCAAACACTTTTTAGGACAATAACTTGCATATAAGCCTTTATAATTAGCACTTTAGATTTCGAACGTTCGAGTCCATTGTATTTAATAGGGTTCTAAAGTTCACGCGAACATTCTGTCTGTTCGCAGGTTTTGGTGCGAACCGAACAGGGGGGTGTTCGGCTCATCCCTGCTGACTAAGAATCTTCAAGATAATAACCCCCTCTCTTAGCTCACAAGCAGGCAACAGTGGCATGTAGATTCATTTCTGTCTAGTGTGACAGCAGGAAGGTAAAGTCACCTGGTTGCATCCAGGGGGGTAGATATATTTCTCCCAGATTCAGGCTTTATGCCGACTTATACAACTAGGGAGTTGATGAAGCCCAGCTGAGGCTAGTGGGCTCATGAATGACTCATACCTCTAGGGAGAGTGCTGGGCGTCGTGAGACAGGGAGTTGATGAGACCAGCTGAAGCTTGTCAGCTCATTTAGGCCTCTATAAGAACTCCCAGCTTCATTAGATGTTAGCTCATGCCTGGAACCAGACCTGTGTGGACTGTCTAGGGAGAGTGAACCCCTGTGCGGTGAGGCAAAGCCTGTGTGGCTATTTGTTTGGACTTTTACTAAACCAGGGACTTAGGGACTAGGACAGCACCAGGCTGATCCCAGTTGTTAGTTTAGGAAACCTGCATGTTTAGTCAGAGGTCAAACTGACCAGGATTTATTTTGTTTGTTTCTTTTTGGCTTTGCTGTGTTTTTGTCACTGTACATAGAGAAATAAACCGCACCTTTTGATTTTGAAAACCACAACCTCCGTCTGCTGGCCCTGTTTTTGTGTGGGGAGCCCAACCAGGGGGTCACACACACCCGCTACCGAGTTAACCCCCTCACACTAGGTATGAGTTTCAAGTCATGTTTGTTTTAAATGTAATTCACTGTATGTCTGATGATTTGTCCTTCATATTTGTCCTCTTTATTTAGTTCTACAGTGTTGATGTAAGTGTCGGTGTAAGAACTTGATATATACATTAAACATCTGTGAGACAAGAACCTCAGCCTTCTCATTGTGACTAAGGGCGGCATAGTAGAACACTTTGCTGCGTCTTTGAAGGCCATGAAACCGTGAAGCTGCATGCAGAAATTGGCTAGCAAAGTAGAACACTTTGATGCGTCTGTGAAGGCCAAAGTACAAAACTTTGCTGCGTCTGTGAAAGCCAAAGTAGAACACTTTGCTGCGTCTGTGAAGGCCAAAGTAGAAAACTTTGCTGCGTCTGTGAAAGCCAAAGTAGAACACTTTGCTGCATCTGTGAAGGCCAAAGTAGAACACTTTGCTGCGTCTGTGAAGGCCAAAGTAGAACACTTCGCTGCATCTGTGAAGGCCAAAGTAGAACACTTCGCTGCGTCTGTGAAGGCCAAAGTAGAACACTTCGCTGCATCTGTGAAGGCCAAAGTAGAACACTTCGCTGCGTCTGTGAAGGCCAAAGTAGAACACTTCGCTGCATCTGTGAAGGCCAAAGTAGAACACTTCGCTGCGTCTGTGAAGGCCAAAGTAGAACACTTTGCTGCATCTGTGAAGGCCAAAGTAGAACACCGCTGCATCTGTGAAGGCCAAAGTAGAACACTTTGCTGCGTCTGTGAAGGCCAAAGTAGAACACTTTGCTGCGTCTGTGAAGGCCAAAGTAGAACACTTTGCTGCGTCTGTGAAGGCCAAAGTAGAACACTTCGCTGAGTCTGTGAAAGCCAAAGTAGAACACTTCGCTGCGTCTGTGAAGGCCAAAGTAGAACACTTTGCTGTGTCTGTGAAGGCCATTAAACCGTGAAGCTGCACGCAGAAATCGGCTAGCAAGGAAAGCCCTACGTTTGATAAGGGAAGTACAACATTGGAAACTTTTGCAATTAATTGACTGAGGCAGCTAGTAGCAAGTAAAGCACCTGTAATACGGAATAGATTAACATACCAGACACAAGTAAAAATACAGTGCTGACCAATTCAGAAGTCAGTCCTGGTGACACTATTGCACAAGATGTTGTCAATACAGAGCAAGCCAACCCACCACAGCAAGCAGAAATAGCAGTACAAATGCAACAGCCCGAGGTGAGCTCAGATAATACACCACTCCCAGACATTAGAAGAAGTCAACGTACACACGCACTCACCGAAAAAGGTAAAGCACTGCAAGATGTTAAATTTAATTCTCTAAGAATATTACTTAGAACCCCCAAACATTATATATTTTTATTCCTAACACCCTAGAGATTAAAATGGCGGTCGTTGCAATAATTTCTGTCACACCGTATTTGCGCAGTGGTCGTACAAATGCACTTTTTTGGGACAAAATACACTTTTTTAAATTAAAAAATAAGACAACAGTTAAGTTAGCCCATTTTTTTATATTGTGAAAGATAATGTTATGCCGAGTAAATTGATACCCAACATGTCAGGCTTCAAAATTGCGCCCACTCGTGGAATGGCGACAAACTTTTACCCTTAAAAATCTCCATATGCAATGTTTAAAAAATTCTACAGGTTGCATGTTTTGAGTTACAGAGGAGGTCTAGAGCTAGAATTATCGCTCTCGCTCTAATGATCGCCTCGATAGCTCACATGTGTGGTTTGAACACCATTTTCATATGCGGGCACTGCTCACGTATGCTTTCGCTTCTGCATGCGAGCTCGGCGCACGTTTAAATTTTTTTTTTTCTTATTTATTTTACCTTTTATTTTTGATTTTTACAGTGTTCTTTGAAAAAAAAATGGTGTCAGTTTTATTCCTATTACAAGGAATGTAATCATCCCTTGTAATAGAAAAAAATCATGACAGGACCTCTTGAATATAATATCTGGGGTCAAAAAGACCTCAGATCTCATATTTACACAAAAATGCAAAATAAATAAAAAATGTTGTTTGAAAAAAAACAAAAAATAAATATGTCTCTTTAAGAGCTATGGGCGGAAGTGAAGTTTTGACGTCGCTTCCGCCCTGCAATGGTATGGAGACGGTGGGGGCCATCTTCCCCTTACACAGATCCATACCACACAGGAGACAGGACGCGATCGCCACCGCCGCTGGCGAAGGGCACCGGAGCGCGATAGGAGGGGGGCCGATAAAAGTGATCTTGCGGCGAATCCGCCGCAGAGACCACTTTTACCTGAAAGTGGACCACCGACTGAAGAAGAGGATACCGGGGTTATGGTAGCTAGCTGCTGCTATAACGATATCCCTCTTCAAAGTACCAACGTATAACGAAGGCGGGCGGTCCGTAAGTGGTTAAGAAATGTGATAATGCAGAATTGATTATTGAAGTTGTGAGCACAATCAATGCCATTCAGTCAGAGGTTGACCATATTCATGGTGACATAAGAAGCATCACAAGCTCTGAACCTGAAATTAGGAGGAACAATTACACTTGTTTTGCAATCACTAACACTGCAAATGAAAAGGTTCAACACTTTTTCAACGAAGGTCCAGAAGACTTAACCTGGCCTGATTCAGAGTCAGTGTTTGAAACTACTGTGTCCAGCATCATTTCAGCAACCTCCAGTAAGTTAAGATCTGTTTCCAAGTTGTCCAGTCAGTCTTCTCACGAGTCACTGCTGAAAAAACAAGAAGCAGCAGCTGACACAAGAGGTGATTAAAATAATGAAGACACAACATCAATATGAAAAAGAAATTAGAAAACTTGAGGCAGAGGATGTGAGGTTAACAGCATAGAGAGACGCCCAATAAAAGGGAAATTGAAGCAGAGAATGCAAGAAAAAGAGCACAGTTTATATCAGAAAGCACCAGTAGAAAAATGAAGTTGGAAGAGAAGAAGAAAGAAGTGGAACAATAGGTGGAACTAAAAAGGCACAATGCAGCACAAGCAAGGCTACAAGTGTATGCTGGAAGCATCAAAAGCGAGGATAAAGAACAATGTTCTACTCCTTTTCCTCAACAAATACAGGAAGGTCATGTTTCTCAACCAAGTGCTCCTTCTACTCTTTCTCAGCCAGTCCTGCTCACTAAAGTCACAGCTCCTTTAATCACTTGCCGCCCGCCCACCATCAAATGACGGCGGGGCGGTGCGGCTCTCGTTTTGGGTGGACGTCATATGACGGCTTCCCAGAATGGCCGCTCTTGCGCGCCCGCGGGGGTGTGCGGTGATCGCAACCACGCCGTGTCCTATCGGCTGCGGCTCTTTAACCATGTTATCGGCTGTGTCCATTCACAGCCAGTCACATGTAAATACAGAGATGCCAGTAATCGGCGCTCCTCGCCTCACACTGACAGAGTGTGAGGAGAGGAGAGCCAATCAGCGGCATCTCTTCACAGAGGACATCTAGGTATGTAATCAGGGCCTATAAGTCCTCATCAGTGCCGCCTCATCAGCACCCATCAGTGAAGGAGAAAAATGTCTTATTTACTGACAGAAACTAAGAAGAACTATTTTTTTTTCAAAATTTTCAGTTTTTTTTTATTTTTAGGAAAAAATAAAAACCCAGAAGTGATTAAATACCACCAAAATAAAGCTCTATTTGTGTGAAGAAAATGGTAAAAAAATTCACATGGTTATAGTGTAGCATGACCGCGCAATTGTCATTCAAAGTGTGACAGCGCTGAAAGCTGAAAAATGGCCTGGGCAGGAAGGGGGTGAAAGTGCCCTGCCGCACAAGGTGAAGGCAAGTTTAATCAAGCTACAGTAAAGTTTATACAATGCAATTTTTATGTTGATAATGGTCTAACACAGTGGTTCTCAACCTAGGGGTCGGGACCCCCTCGGGGGTCGAATCACGATTTGCCAGGGGTCACGACTCCTAGGCTGTTCCTGAATACCCGCAGCGCTCTCCCAGCCTTTTTGCGGCCGCCCAGCTGTGCTGTTCCTGGAACTCAGCTTCTTCGCAGCCGCCCATTCAGTTCACGGCATGGCTGGGGGGCAGAGACTAGAGGTCAGCTGACTGGTGAGGAATGTGAAGTGGGAGGGGCTGGAGTAGACCCTATCTCTTGATTTCGGCATAAGTGTTACTGCAACGAGACACCACAAAGTCGGAGACACAATGAGTAACACTACCTGTGAGAGTTGCCATTAAATGTCCCCAATACAGTTCTCAGATCAGCAGATGACCTTGATCAAGAGCACCTAAGTTGGCTGATCAGAGCTCCTCCCAGCATTTCCACTCATCCCATTCCCCCACCCCCCACCAAGGAGTGAGAGAAGGAATAGAAAGAGAGAATACGTTGAAGGGAGAGGAAAAGAGGGAGAGGAACAAAGAAAATGGGAGAGAAAGGACAAGAAAGACGCCTAGACTAGAGAGAGGGATGGGGAAACAAGAAATTAGGATAGAGAGAGATAAAAGAGAAAGAAAGGAGAACAAAGAAAGAGTGGTACATCCTAAAATGTATGAGAAGGGGTTTTAATACTGTATGAGTGGAAGGGACTTGGGAGCCCTAAATGTCCGTGGGTTTGGGTCGCAAATTACTTGTTTTGCCGTGGGTGCTGACAACCCACGTTATGAAAATTATTTTACTGTTAGGGGTCCCCACAACTTGGGAAATTTTATCAAGGGGTCACGGCACTAGCAAGATTGAGAATCACTGGTCTAACAAATGTAAAAACGGAAGCAGATGCTATCCAGCTTGTGAATGAAGCCAGGGATCTCTGCAATACCGGGAAACTTCACTTGCACAAATTCGTCACCAAGAGCAAGAAGGTGATGGCCACAATCCCAAAGGAAGAATGTGCTGAAGGTGCAACAGACTTTGATTTGACCCCAGATGAACCTAAAATAGAATGGACCCTAGGGTTCCAATGGTGCATAACTGCAGACAAGTTCCATTTCAGAGTCTTAGTAAGGGAAAATCCTTTCACTAGAAGAGGAGTGCTGTCTACAGTTGCTTACATTTTTTATCCTCTCGGATTTGTCATTCCCTTAATTTTCGTTGGTAAAAGGCTACTACAAAGGATGTGTCAAGACAAGATAGGCTGGGATGAACCACTTCCTGATGACCTCAGGCCGTATCGGGAAGCTTGGCTTCAAGACCTTCATAGCCTATCTTCAGTAAAAATACCACGTTGCTATGTGTCAACAACATTCAAAGATGTTGAGCAATATGAGCTCCACCATTTTTCTGACACTATCGTGTCCAGCTATGAAGTATGTTCATACCTCAGAACTGTGTCCATGTCTGGAGAAATCTACTTGCATGCTTGTTATGGGTAAAGCAAGAGTTGCCCCAAAACAGATAATAACAATTCCAGGAATGGAGCTCTCAGCTGCAGTTGTGGCCACAAGAATTGATAATTTTCTCAAGAGTGAACTAGACTGAATCACACTGAACTAGCGTGATATCCTTGAATACTATTGGACCGACTCCAAGGTTTTGCTTGGTTATATTAATAATGATGCAAGACGGTTCCATGTATTTGTAGCCACCCAAATTCAGCTGATCAGGTCAAACACTAAAACAGTGTATCAAATAATAACAGCACCACGGATATGTGCTTCAGTGGACACCTGCTACTCTAATTATTGCAAATAAACAATAAATAAAACCGTGCATAGTGATAAAAGTGCTAAGAAAAATTGTCCAAAAAAAGCAATCCGCATATTAATAAAGCAATATGATCAAAATACTGAAATAAAACATTTTTACTTTGTAAAAACGTTGAGTGCCCCACCACTGTGTGAATCCTTCACCACTCCCCCTGAATTGGACTCACCAGATCAATATATTGATAAAATATAAACCAGCTGGAGAACCACACTTTCCCCAAACGATCATCAATCACAGTTCTATGGTCAGATTTCCCTCTCATAGATCACAGTATGTCATGGGAAAGATAAAAAAGAAGAAAGTAGGCTCCCATAGTATAAAAACACCTAACAGGCTTGTTAAAACATATCTGTAATCCACTCACATTTGAAGAGTTCCTGTTTAGCACTAGGGAATAACACGCTCAGCTGTTTTAGACGTTCACCTCCGGAACCTGTCACAGACCACGAGTATGAACTTGCATCCGTGATGTCATCAGCGTCCTAGCCCAGCCCTACATCTATTTCATCATGTGACGTCTTCAAGCCACTCCTTGAAGATGTCACACGACCAAATGGATGGCTAAAACAGCTGAGTGTGTTACTCCCTAGTGCTGGGCAGGGACTCTTAAAATGTGAATGGATTACAGATACGTTTTAACAAGCCTGTTAGATGTTTTTACACTATGGGAACTGCCTGCCTTCTCTTTTATCTTTCCCATGATATTGGAGGGAAATCTGACCATAGAACTGTGATTAAGGATCATTTGGAGAGAATGTGGTCCTCCAGCTGGTTTATATTTTATCAATTTATCGATCTGGTGAGTTCAATTTAGGGAGAGTCGTGAAGCACTTAAAGTTTTTACAAAGTAAAGACATTTTATTTCACTATTTTGATCATATTACTTTTTTCATTTGCTGATTGATTTTTGTGGACTATTTTTCTTAGCACCTAAAGAATTTTGTAGATACGTTTTTTCTGCGCACTTTTTACACAGAATTTGTTTATCATATATGTGGTATTATATATACATATAGAGGTTTGAAATATTCACAATCATTGATTGAGGGGAACATGAATTAATTGTGCGGATTAGCGCCGCTTTTATCACTATACAAGGTCAAACACTAAACTTAGTCAATGAAGATATGTTGCTTCAGAACATAACCCAGCTGACCACGCCTCTCATGGACTCACTGCAGAGAAACTTGTAGAGTCAAACTGGTTCATTGGGCCAAGTTTCCTATTGGAATGAGAATTCTCTGAAGAAGAACAAGACATTAAGGTGGAAGAGATTGATGATGGAGACCCGGATCTCAAAGTGATAACTTTGGTTCCATTAAGAATCACACGTTGCGTGATGGTGGGAGTGTACTGGCATACACAACATTTCTGTGAATATAATGGTAATTTCCTTTAGATGGCACATGTGTGCTTACTTGTTCATTTATTTCCCCCATCATGCATTATTACATGTTAGCTCCCTGTTTTTTTATATGGGCCTGATTAATAATAACTACAGCTAAGAAAGCTGGAATAAAAGTGGATCCGTTGGTTACAGCTATTAATATATGATATCATGGATTTACTCTCAGATCTGTTGATCAAAGTGGTCTTAATATTCACACAAGTTTATTCTTCCAGGAAACTGCATCAAAGCACACACAATTGGATACTTTCAGGCTAGGTTTCTAAAAGAGTTAAATAATTTCAGCCATGTTTAACTAGTTTTCAATCACAAAAATTACAGAATGGACCAAGTCAACCAAAGATGAACTCCTTTGATCATTTCACAGCTTCGATAGCAACCACTGGTGGTAGTTTTCCTTGATCTCTTTGGTTATTTTTGCAATCAAAAGCTAGCTGAAGTGGGTGGAAATTGCTAACACATTGCAAGATATTTAGCAAGGGTCTTCTGGCTGGTCTGATAACATCATACAACCCTTCTCTTTCCTTCCAATGGTGGTGCTTAGAGCTGCACTGGCAAGTGCTCACATAATGATGTGTGCTCGCATTGCAGTGGTCCTTTGAACTGTGTGATGATAGCCTGGATTCAGAAAAAGTGTGTTGAATGATATCGGCCATTATTAAACTTGAAAGACTGAGGACATCTTTAGGCAGAAGCATACCTCAGGGACAGCATCAGACTGAAGAAAAAATTTGCAGCAATCTTTTTTTTTTTTTTTTAATTACTTAAACTATTACTGGGCTATGAATTTTCAATTAACCTTTTTCTTTAGCTGGAGTTAAGCTTTACATTTTTATTATTCGGAACTTACTTGAAAATTTGTGTTTTCTGTTAATGCATGACTTTTACAGAAATTAAATTTGTGGCTGAAAATGGAAGGGGTGTGGTTGACCTTTATCATGAGTTAATTTTTCTTTCTAGATCAGTCATATAATTTTTCTGTTGTCTTGGTATCTCCCTTTATGGTTTGTCTCATGTTATCAACCTCAACTTGCCCTTGGCCCTTGGCCCTGTTTTTTGTCTGATTCAGCAGATTGTTTTGTCAGAATGTGTTATTGTTGCTGATCTTGACCTGTCAACTTTGTGTCACTCTATTTCCTTTCACAGATGTCAGTTTTCATTGGAGAGATTTCCACACACTTCCATGGTGACATTGGTGTGTGATATGAGGTCCTCAGGATGGGAAATAAAGGAAGCTTTCTATAATTAACATAAGGACAGCAATAGGTACACAGACAGCATTAGAAACCCTTTAGACAATTTAGGTGGGCACTGGATCTGGAATTGATCTTGCTTCTCATTGTGAAGGCGAGTCCATACTCTGGAGTACAAAGACCAAACGTTAGGCAGCTCTCTAACATGAATGGGCCTTAAAAGTACCTTGGGTGAACAATGAAATGTGCAAGAAAACAAAAAGGGTCACTACACAAATAGTATAGGAATCCAAATATATAGAAACATAGAAGAGTGATGTCAGAAAAAAGACCAAGTGGTCCATCAAGTATGCCCCATTTTTTTTTTTTTAATTATATATGTTTTGTTTTGTGTGTTTTTTTTTCTTTTTGTTATGTTTTTTTTTTTTTTACTTTTTTGTATAGATCTATGATTTGCCTAAGCATGTTTGAATAAACTTACTGTTGACTAAAGCCCTGTACACACGATCGGATTTCCGATGGAATCAAATCCGATGGATTTTTTCATCGGAATTCCGATGAAGCTGACTTCCATCAGTCTTGCCTACACACCATCAGACAAAACTCCGACCGTCCCAAACGCTGTGACGTACAACACGTACGACGGCACTATAAATGGGAAGTTCAAATCTAATGGCGCCACCCTTTGGGCTGCTTTTGCTGATTTCGTGTTACCGTGTGTTAGTAAAAGTTTGGTGTTAGCCGATTCACACTTTTCAGTCTCCGTGCTTTTCAGTGCGTTACAGCATGACGAATGTGCTATCTCGATTACGAATGCTAGTTTTACCAGAACAAGCGCTCCTGTCTCCTAATTCAGTCTGAGCATGTGTGGGTTTTTTCTCAGATGGAGTTCTACACAGACGATCGGAATTTGGTATCGTTTTTTTTTCCATCGGAAAAATTTAAAACATTTGGAAAAAAGTCAGATGGGGCCCACACACGATCGGTAAAACCGATCGTGTGTACAGGGCTTGACTCACTACTTCTACTGGAAGTCTATACAAAGAATCAACTATTCTTACAGTAAAATAATAGTTTCTAAGATTAGTTTTTAACTTTCCTCCTGCTAGTTTGAGGTCATACTTCTATGTTCTTAATCTGGGCTTCAATTTAAAAATATGGAAAGATGAAGCCAACTAACTACCTTGTTATCTTTTCATCTCAGAAAAAATAACAAAAATGACAAGCCAGCACATTTCAGGGGCTATATGGTTCCCTCCTGAACACCTATTGGTTAATGAAAGGTTAAATCAACTCTGGAATAAGTTGACTACTTCAATTTAAAAACATGCTTCAGAAGCTGGCTTTGAGAGAGCAATGGCACAAAAAAAAATAATAAAAAAATACAAAGATTGCCTTGTGCTGGGCTTTAATTATTTGGGGACATTGTTGGTATATAAACTGCGGAATAATATGTTAAGGCACATTTGCCTTACATCTCAGCAGCATGTCAATTTTGCTTCACACATAAATAATATTTGCTATACACGTATCACTTATCTATATTTTTATCAGGCTGGAAACACATGGAGCAATTTCTTCCCATAATTGAGAATCATTCTTGGGTATTTGATTAGAAATAAGCTTTTTTTATAGAACAATTTATACATGCAATTCCCCAACTTTAATAAATGCTATAAACTGAGCTTGGACAGCGCGATATCTTTTAATTACGGTTAATCTACCCACACCCACAGAAATTTAGCTGTTTTTACTTACTGAATTATCAAAACTTGAAAACCAAAATGACGTTATATTGCAAAAAAACATTTCAGTGTAAAATAAAATGATATCATTGTGTGCAAATATGTAATGTTTGTGTTCAACATTACACACGTTCTGTATTTCTGATAAATTTCACCTAGCTAAAGTTAATGACTATTTCAGGATGTGCTGCCACATGATATGGCCCATTTCTGGATGAATAGTTCCCTGTTACAGTTCAGTGACCTGGGTTATATTTTTATTTACCCTTTTTTTTACTTTTGTGTTCACAGCTCATGTCCAATTATGTTCTTTAACATAAGTTATTACTAAACTTTGACATCTTACATCAGCCACAAGGTATAATGAAACAGTCAGCTCTGACACAAAGTGGAACTCCAGCTAAAACAAAGCAGCAAAGTAAAAGAGTAAATGGTAAAACTGAACTACAAGTATGATCTTTTGTTGCATACTTACATTGGTCCAGCTTAGCACAACCTAAGTATGCATTACTCACAGCTGAGGGACCGCAGTCCCTAATAATTGTCGTAGCCGGCACCATTACATCGATAGCCACGATCTTCTGGGTCCTGTGCAGCTTTCTCTTTGTACACTGACCACAGGGGGTCTCGCTTGCTCGGCACTGCTGCCATTCATAGTATGTCTTATATATTTTTTAAATGAATCTGGATGAAGTAGAGATTGTAATGTCATTGCCTCTCTTCTCTACCTTGTCCAAACAGAGAATTATGTGTATTCAGGAAAAAAAAAAAAAAGTTGTGGTGGCGGTGCTGAGCCCCTGTGGTCAGTGTGCAACTTTTGAGACTACACGTCCCATCATGCTTTGCACTTCTGCGCCTGTGTTCTTCACTAGGCTGACGCAAGGATAAGCAGACTGGCCATCATTGGAAGAAAGTAAGCTTTCTGCTCCTCCTTTCAGGTACCCCTATTTCCCAGCTGCAGTGTCCTCCGATGCCAGGATGCCTGTGCATGTGGGCACAGGCAACGTAAGACGTAAGGATGTAGTCCTAAGAATGTGAACATGCACAGGTGCCCCCTTTGGATCGGTGTGGGGCAGGGGACACTTAGAATAGAAGACAGCCTCTTCTTCCAGCTCGATCCAACATGGGTCGCTTCAGGACAAGAACCGTGAAAAAGGCTGCTCGGGTCATCATTGAAATTACTACACCCGGCTGGGCAATGACTTCCACACCAACAAGCGTGTGTGGGAAGAGATCGCTATCATCCCCAGCAAAAAGCTGCGCAACAAGATCGCTGGGTATGTCACACATCTCATGAAGCGCATCCAGAGAGGCCCTGTCAGAGGCATCACCATCAAACTGCAGGAGGAGGAGAGAGAGAAGAGGGATAACTATGTTCCTGAGGTATCTGCCCTGGATCAAGAGATCATTGAGGTTGATCCTGACACCAAGGAAATGCTGAAGTTGCTGGACTTTGGTGGCCTGTCCAAACTGCAGGTGACCCAGCTCACTGTGGGGATGAACTTCAAATTGCCAAGGGGGGGAGGGGTGTGTGTTTAATTGTTTGTATAATAATTTCCATTAAACTTGGGAAAACCAAATAAAAAAAAAAAGAATAGAAGACAGAAAGAAGTTCACAAGAAACACACAGAAAACTTATATCACGGCAGAGCTTCAGAAAATAAGATTTCGTTTATGGGTTACTGTATAAAAGGAACAGGAATTGAAAATAAAAATGGAGGCATTAATATCATTTTAATTTTTAATGCCCCCCCCCCCCCAAACGCTGGAAGCAAATGTACATTTTGCCACACGCATTATAAAGGAGGCAAAATGCTCCATGAGAAATCAATGGGCTGCCCTATGCGTGTCGCAGGAAAAAGCATGTGAAAAATGCACATAGAAAAGCATGAAAAAAATACAAATTGTATTTGCTAGATGTGAATGTGGCCTCAAGGTGTATGTATAACCAAACTTTTTTTTTAGATTTGGATAGAGTAGAGAAGGATTAAACCCCTTTTAATTATTTTTTTACTGTCTGCGCCCTGTTAGGGAGAATCTCTACAAAATGGGAGGAATTCCCCTTGTAGGCAGCTGTCAATGGAACCGATGTACCCATTGGAAGATTTATCCTCCCCTTTTGTCCTAGTGTCTAGTGTTGAGCGAACCCGAACTGTAAAGTTCGGGTCCGTACCGAACTTTAGCTTTTTCCCGAACCCGAACCCGGACTTTGCGCAAAAGTCCGGGTTCGGGTTTGGGTTCGGCAATCTAATTACGCAGTTAGAAATGCTTCAGGGGCCAGCCAATCACCTTTTGATTAGCTGGTGTGCCCTTAGAAGCCATCATAGCCATGCCTACTAATGGCATGGCTGTGATTGGTCAGTGCAACATGTGACCCAGCTTCTATATAAGCTAGAGGCACACAGCACACACGTCACTCTGCTTCAGAATAGATAGGGAGAGGATCTTGGCTGCTTCTGTTGCTAATAGGGAGAGATTGTAAAATACATGAGGTAGTCCTGATTCTGCAATCTGAGGGAAAAGATAGAGAGATAGTGTTGTGTTACACTATGTGATTATTCTTGCTCTGTGTCTTTAAGATCTGTCCCCTTCTTTCTAGCTGAACTCTCTCTCTCACCGTAGTTCTTTATATATCTCCTCCACTTCCTGATTCTGGTCATTACTCCTGTATTTCTTCCATGCTAAACATCTTACATGTGGCTTACAACTGCAACGTTTTTCTACCTATGAATATCCATCATTAAACGGAACATTCGAAAGGATTCATCGTCTGTCGTCCTAACTGTGAGTTTATTCATTGAGTTAAACTGCCTGTATCGATGCAAGGGATGAATATCAAACCAGCTTGAGTAAGGCCTACTTAAACCTGGAGATGAACTTTATCGCTTTGTAGTTGAGACAGAACAGTAGAAAAACAGAGTTTCACAGCCTAATTACAAGATTTCTGCATGTCAGTACTGAAACAGACAAGATTTACTGCCCTCATAGCAAGACAGAAGGGACAGAGCAGCACATGGCAGCCTTATAGCCTGAGACAATCTGCACAGTGTCATATTTCAGCACACAGATCCTGCCTGCTTTCACAGTCAGTCTGCTTTCATGAGTGACCAAGCTTCTGCATGTGAACTCACATCTACATCCTCACAAGTTCCTGAAGAAACTGAATTATGAAGCTTCAAGGACTGAATTGTCAAATAGCTTGGAATTAGTCTGGGAGAAAATCCTTGCTGAAGCCAATACAGTGTCTGTTGAACGTGAACTACTGACACTAGAGGGCGCCATTAAACAACTTTCTGCCTCATATGAGCTTTATCAGCTTACCAGCATCAAATTCACTAATGTCTTACAAAACATGAAGTCAGAAAGTGTGATGATGCAATTAAAGCGCGTCAATGCTCTCAATATTGAAAGATACAGTTTTATCCAGCAAACCAGATTAAAGGCAGAAGCAAAAATAAAGCTGTTACAGGACACTGCATCTCACAGATCTGTTTCCACCAGACGTTCTAAAAACTCGTCAAGATCCCATAGTTCAAGATACTCAACACTCAGTGAGCGACTTATTAATGCCCGCGCTGAAGTGGAAGCCAGCAAAGTGCAGGTGGCATATGCAGAAAAAAGAGCAGAGTTGGAAGCACAGTCAGCACGTCAAAGAGCAGAGTTGGAAGCTCAGAGAGCAGAGTCGGAAGCGCAGTCAGCACGTCAAAGGGCAGAGTTGGAAGCGCAGTCAGCACGACAAAGAGCAACAATGGAAACCTTAAATGAACAGTGTAAACATGACACAGCTATGGCAAAGCTAAGGGTCCTACAGCAAGCTATCAGTGCAGACGAGGGTGCAAGTGAGAAAGACAGCATTAACCAAAACATAGCAGATATGAAAGACCCCCTCAAACGCACTAAAGACTATGTCCTAAGCCACTGCAGTGCACACTCCATTGTCTCCAATGCTCCCGACTACATAGAGACTCCTTCACAGCTTCAAGTTAAAGAGGTTCCAGCAACTTCCTGCACTCAAAATCACTCCACTGCATTTCCTACCTGCCTACCTTGCCTGCCTTCATACGTCACAGAGCATCAGCGCAAGCTTCAAGCAAGTCATCAATCTCCAGTCATCGGTACAGCCTTGAATCAACGTACCATTGGAACAACTTCAAGCAAGCAACTCACCTGGATGCATCTGCTGCACCATATTTCCCTGTGTCCTTTAACAACAATGTCAAAGATAACGCAATCAGCACCATTCAGCCAACAGCATCTCACATAAAGGCGGAGACAACTGAGACAGAAGAGTTTGTGAGGTACATGCTTCGCAGAGAGCTCACAAAGACTGGTCTTACAAGTTTTGATGACCAACCTGAGAACTACAGAAGTTGGAAATGTGCCTTCAGAACTACAATCAGCAATATTGGCATTACAGCTGATCAAGAATTGAATCTTCTGATCAAATGGCTTGGTCCTCTATCTGCTGCACGTGTTAAGCCATTAAGATCGGTTTTCATGGACAATCCTACTGCAGGCCTCACAGCTGCATGGGAGCGACTAGAGCAAAGTTATGGCAGTCCAGAAGCTATAGAAAATGCTTTGTTCATGCGTCTGGAAACTTTCCCAAAGATATCTGGTAAGGACAACAAGGAGTTCCAGAGACTGAGTGACCTTCTCCTTGAGCTTCAGCTAGCAAAGACAGACCCAAAACTACCTGGACTCAGTTACCTTGACACTCCAAGAGGGGTAAACCCAATTGTCTCCAAGCTCCCGTATGGTTTGCAAGAGAAATGGACTGCACTAGGGTCATCATACAAAAGAGAGAACAAGGTTTCCTTCCCTCCATTCTCTTTCTTCTGTGAATTCATCAGGAAAATTGCAGAGACCAAGAACGATCCAAGTTTTTCCTACGGTGAGTACAGCCTCTTCTCACCCTTTCCTAAGAGTACCAGTCTTCAGGGCAACTATAGAAACCATAGAGGCCCAGTGTCCGTGAAAAAGACTGACATCCTTCCCACTCCTACCACAGTTCTGGCCACGAACAAACAGAGTAGGAAGATTGAAAACCCTAACAGAGAGTGTCTTATACACAAGAAGCCACACCCCCTCAATAAATGTATCGGCTTTAGGAAAAAGCCTCTGGAAGAGCGCAAGGAGCTTTTAAAGACATTTAGGGTATGTTTCAGGTGCTGTGCTTCTACAGAACATTTTGCAAGGGACTGTAATGTGTCCATCAAGTGCATAGAGTGTGGCTCTGAAGAACATGTGCAAGCCCTCCATCCTCTTGAGCCCAGCTCTGCACAACCTGCCAACACTCCTCCCAGGTTAACGCATGGCGGGGAGAATACAGACCAAGTGCCTAATTCTACCATCATTTCTTCATCCTGCACTGAAGTTTGTGGAGAAGACCGCTGTGGTAAGTCCTGTGCTAAGATATGCTTGGTGAACATATACCAAAAGGATCAACCAGAAAAGTCTCTAAAGGCATATGCTATCTTAGACGATCAGAGCAATCGATCACTTGCAAAATCGGAATTGTTCAATCTATTTGAAATAAAAGGCGAAGCTCATCCTTACACCTTGGGTACCTGTAGTGGAACTATAGAGGTTTCTGGAAGAAGGGCTCATGGACTCATGGTATCTTCTCTCAAAGGTAACTTGCAATTACCCTTACCTACACTTGTTGAGTGCAATCAGATACCTGCTAACAGGGAAGAAATCCCTACTCCAGCTGCTGCTTTCCATCACCCTCACCTCAAGGTAATAGCAAATGAGATACCGCCGCTTGACAAAGATGCATAGATCCTTCTTCTGTTAGGAAGAGACATTCTAAGAGTTCACAAGGTACACAGACAAGTCAGTGGACCCCCAGATACCCCATTTGCCCAGCGCACAGATCTAGGGTGGGTCATCATAGGCAATGTCTGCATAGGCAAAATGAAAAGACCTACCAACATTTCGTCATTCAAGACAAATGTTCTGCCAAATGGCCGAAACACTTACTTTGAGCCATGCCCACATCACTACTGGGTGAAAGAGAAGATAGCCAGCCACGAATGGCAACATGGTATCTCAGGTGACACAAGCCCTTTCTCCTGCCATGATGGCGAATTCAGCTCTACAGTGTTTAAAGCAAAGTTTAAAGCAACCAGTGAAGATGACATACTGGCTCCTTCAATGGAAGACAAAGAATTCATCAAGGTAATGGACAAGGAGTTCTTTCAAGATGACTCCAATAACTGGGTAGCACCCCTACCCTTTCGTCTCCCAAGAGAGAGATTGCCCAACAACTTACAGCAGGCCATCAGTAGATTCTCCTCCTTAAAGCGAAACTTAAGCAGGAAACCAGAGATGCAAAAGCACTTTGTGGACTTTATGCAAAATGTATTTGACAGAGATCATGCAGAGCCTGCTCTCCCACTAAAGGAGGGAGAAGAATGCTGGTACCTTCCATCCTTTGGCGTGTATCACCCACGCAAACCAGACCAAATCAGAGTTGTCTTTGATTCCAGTGCTCAGCACGAAGGTGTTTCTCTTAACAACATGCTCCTTACGGGACCCAACTTGAACAACAGTCTAATAGGAGTCTTGATTCGTTTCAGACAAGAGCCTGTAGCAGTAATGGCCGACATTCAACAGATGTTTCACTGCTTCATCGTCAGAGAAGACAACAGAAACTACCTCAGGTTTCTATGGCACAAGGACAATGACCTCAACAAGGAAGTAATAGATTATCGCATGAAGGTACATGTCTTCGGTAACAGTCCTTCCCCAGCAGTGGCAACTTATGGGCTAAGGAAAACAGCTCAGACTGGAGAAGTTGAATATGAATCTGATGCCCGTCAATTTGTTGAAAGAAACTTCTACGTTGACGACGCACTTAAGTCCTTTCCAACTGCTAAAGAAGCAATTGATCTTCTCACCAGAACAAAGGAGATGCTGTCTGTAGCAAACCTTAGACTGCACAAGATTATATCCAACAGCCAGGAACTTATGAAGGCCTTTCACTCTGAGGACTATGCCACTAGTCTAAAAAACCTTGACTTCGGTACAGATGTGCCTCCTGTACAGCGAAGTCTGGGTTTGTTATGGAACATCAAGCAAGACAAATTCACCTTCCAAGTGTCAACTTGTGACAAACCCTTCACTAAGAGAGGAGTCCTGTCCTTGCTCCAGTTACCATTCAAGGTAAGATTTTACTAAGACAGTTGTCTACTGAGAACATAGACTGGGATACTCCCTTGCCTAGTGAGAATCAACACAAGTGGGAAAGGTGGAGATATTCTTTGAAGTCACTAGAAAAACTTCAGATTCCCCGTTGCTATGTTCCAGGATCCACTTCAACTGCTAACCGGAGAGAGATTCATATTTTCTCTGATGCTTCAGTTGAAGCTATTGCTGCAGTAGCCTATTTGAAGACCTCTGAACTGAGAGGAGAATCACACTGTAGTTTTGTCCTAGGCAAGGCAAAACTCACACCCAAGCCTGCACATACCATACCAAGACTTGAACTTTGTGCAGCAGTGCTAGCAGTAGAAATTGCCGAGGTCATACGAAGTGAAATGGACACTAGAATTGATTCTTTCACCTTCTATACAGACAGTAAGGTAGTACTTGGTTACATAAACAACCAAACAAAACAATTTTATGTGTTCGTCAGCAACAGGGTTGAACGTATCAAGAGATTCTCTCTACCAAGTCAATGGCATCATGTTCCCACTGAACTCAACCCAGCTGACTGTGGGACCAGAGCCGTGTCACCTGCCGCTCTTCAGGACAGCTTATGGCTGTCACCTCCAAGGTTTCTGTGTGAGGACTCTTACTTACTCCCTATTGACACCACCTATGGGCTAGTAAACCCTGAAGATGATAAGGAAATAAGAACTGTGAACACCTCACTCCACACTTCTGTAAGTACAAAACAGAAGCTGCGGTCACACCATTACGAGCATCAATGGAAGCAGGTGCAGCATCTAGCCAATGTGTTCTGGCATCGCTGGAAGAAAAAGTATCTTCACCACCTTCAAGGTCGTAACAAATGGCAAGCATCTAAGCCGAATCTTAAGGTTGGAGACCTCATCCTTCTAAAAGACAAGGAAGTTTGTCGGAATGAGTGGCCTATGGGTCTTATTACTAAAAGTTATGCCCAGCGACAATAACAAAGTCCGGAAGGTAGAAGTCAAGGTAACCAAGGGAGGATCGACACGAACCTTTAGTCGACCAATTACAGAGTTAGTACTTCTTTTGCCAGGTGAGTGACTTGTGCAAGGACTAGCCATGCTGTTGGCACGGCGGGGAGTACATTGCTGCCATCTACAGGTTCTACTCAGAACTTTGGAATTATTTGAAGACATCATACTGTGACTTTATGTTCTTCATCCTGTTGAACTTACGTTTATTATTTGCTTGTTGCATGTTTTTCATTACAGGTTCCAGGACATTCGTCAGTATTGGACTTTTTGAAAATATATATATTAGTTTAAGGTTATAAAATCTTTAGATTTTAGACGGGGAGTGTTGTGTTACACTATGTGATTATTCTTGCTCTGTGTCTTTAAGATCTGTCCCCTTCTTTCTAGCTGAACTCTCTCTCTCACCGTAGTTCTTTATATATCTCCTCCACTTCCTGATTCTGGTCATTACTCCTGTATTTCTTCCATGCTAAACATCTTACATGTGGCTTACAACTGCAACGTTTTTCTACCTATGAATATCCATCATTAAACGGAACATTCGAAAGGATTCATCGTCTGTCGTCCTAACTGTGAGTTTATTCAATGAGTTAAACTGCCTGTATCGATGCAAGGGATGAATATCAAACCAGCTTGAGTAAGGCCTACTTAAACCTGGAGATGAACTTTATCGCTTTGTAGTTGAGACAGAACAGATAGTGTAGTGTAGGGCCAGGTTCCTGTTGGTGCTTTCAGGGAGAGAGATATATTATATAGGAGTCCAGATTCAGAGATTAAAATCAGCGATCTGCATAGGTTTACCTGTTTGTGTTGCAGTGCACAGTCTTTTTACACTGCCATGAGCCCAGTGTCAGAGAAAATCTAACTTTTATCTGCAAGCTCAGTGCACCAGCACTGCATATATTACGTTGAGAGATACACTGTTTCCATACTGTGGGTGTATTCTGCTCTTTGAAAAAGATCCATTTAGGGGGGAAAAAAAAGGCACTTTATTGTGCTCTTTTCCAAAAGACCCATAGGGCAAAAAAAATAAAAAAAATTGCATTTTATTTTGCTCGTGCAAAAAAAGACCCGTTTAGGGCAAAAAAAATAAATAAAAAATTGCACTTTAACCACTTAAGCCCCGGACCATTTGGTAGCTAAAGGACCAGAGGTGAATTCAGAATTTTGCACTGCGCTGCTTTAACTGTAAATTGTGCGGACATGCAATGTTGTACCCAAACGAAATTTGCGTCCTTTTCTTCCCACAAATAGAGCTTTCTTTTAATGGTATTTGATTGGCTCTGCGATTTTTATTTTTTGCGATATAAACGGAAAAAGACCGAAAATTTTGGAAAAAAATGATATTTTCTACTTTTTGTTATAAGAAAAATCGAATAAACTCAATTTTAGTCATACATTTAGGCCAAAATGTATTCAGCCACATGTCTTTAGTAAAAAAATGTCAATAAGCGTATATTTATTGGTTTGCGCAAAAGTTATAGCGTTTACAAACTAGGGTACATTTTCTGGAATTTACACAGCTTTAAATTTATGACTGCCTATCTCATTTCTTGAGGTGCTAAAATGGCAGGGCAGTACAAAACCCGCCCAAATGACCCCATTTTAGAAAGTAGACACCCCAAGGAAATTGCTGAGAGGCATGTTGAGCCCATTGAATATTTTTTTTTTTGTCCCAAGTGATTGAATAATGACAAAAAAAAAAAAAAATACAAAAAGTTGTCACTAAATGATATATTGCTCACACATGCCATGGTTATATGTGGAATTGCACCCCAAAATACATTCTGCTGCTTCTCCTGAGTACGGGGATACCACATGTGTGGGACTTTTTAGGAGCCTAGCCACGTACGGGACCCCGGAAACCAAGCAC
This sequence comes from Rana muscosa, assembly GCA_029206835.1. Taxonomy (NCBI): domain Eukaryota; kingdom Metazoa; phylum Chordata; class Amphibia; order Anura; family Ranidae; genus Rana; species Rana muscosa. Next base: position 301,268,306 of record CM055116.1, read on the forward strand.
CGCCTTCAGGATTTCTAAGGGCGCAAATTTTTGATTTCACTCCTCACTACCTATCACAGTTTTGAAGGCCATAAAATGCCAAAATAGCACAAAACCCCCCCAAATTACCCCATTTTGGAAAGTAGACACAAACCTTTAGTCGACCAATTACAGAGTTAGTACTTCTTTTGCCAGGTGAGTGACTTGTGCAAGGACTAGCCATGCTGTTGGCACGGCGGGGAGTACATTGCTGCCATCTACAGGTTCTACTCAGAACTTTGGAATTATTTGAAGACATCATACTGTGACTTTATGTTCTTCATCCTGTTGAACTTACGTTTATTATTTGCTTGTTGCATGTTTTTCATTACAGGTTCCAGGACATTCGTCAGTATTGGACTTTTTGAAAATATATATATTAGTTTAAGGTTATGAAATCTTTAGATTTTAGACGGGGAGTGTTGTGTTACACTATGTGATTATTCTTGCTCTGTGTCTTTAAGATCTGTCCCCTTCTTTCTAGCTGAACTCTCTCTCTCACCGTAGTTCTTTATATATCTCCTCCACTTCCTGATTCTGGTCATTACTCCTGTATTTCTTCCATGCTAAACATCTTACATGTGGCTTACAACTGCAACGTTTTTCTACCTATGAATATCCATCATTAAACGGAACATTCGAAAGGATTCATCGTCTGTCGTCCTAACTGTGAGTTTATTCAATGAGTTAAACTGCCTGTATCGATGCAAGGGATGAATATCAAACCAGCTTGAGTAAGGCCTACTTAAACCTGGAGATGAACTTTATCGCTTTGTAGTTGAGACAGAACAGATAGTGTAGTGTAGGGCCAGGTTCCTGTTGGTGCTTTCAGGGAGAGAGATATATTATATAGGAGTCCAGATTCAGAGATTAAAATCAGCGATCTGCATAGGTTTACCTGTTTGTGTTGCAGTGCACAGTCTTTTTACACTGCCATGAGCCCAGTGTCAGAGAAAATCTAACTTTTATCTGCAAGCTCAGTGCACCAGCACTGCATATATTACGTTGAGAGATACACCGTTTCCATACTGTGGGTGTATTCTGCTCTTTGAAAAAGATCCATTTAGGGGAAAAAAAAAAGGCACTTTTTCTTTTTCGTACATCACGGGACACAGAGCGACATAGTCATTACTAATGGGTTATATAGATACCGTCAGGTGCTGGCACTGGCAACTTCCAAAACCGGAAGTACCCTCCCCTATATAAGCCCCTCCCATCCGGGAGCACCTCAGTTTTTTGCCAGTGTCTAAGGTGTTGGCCAAGAAGAAACATGTGTTTTTCACTGAGCTTGCGTACAGGTTCTTTTGGGCCTCAGTAAGCTATTCCGGATCCGACCAAAAAAGCTTCATAGCTAAACGGTCGGTACCCGGGCCTTGCAGAGAAGAGCAAGGTTTTGCCTGTAATGCTTCTCTTAGGAGAGCTGGACCCTGGGATCCAGAGCTCTGGTCATACCCACGACCAAGATGTTTTCTGTGCAGGGTGCTATACAGGTCCAGGGGAGTGGAATCCTTGGGAACCCGGTCCCTGAAGGTTTGATTACAATGCCTGCCGTGATAGGTGAAGTTTGGGCTTTTGTGGACCAAACAAAGTCCTGCGGCGGGGAACAGGTAAGTGGGGGCCCCCAGGAACTTGGTTCTATTGGGGGACCCCCAAGCCTAATTTGTCTTTCTGTCTGTTACCTAATGGTATTCCCGCAAGATTCTGTGCATGCCTGTAACTACTAAAAAAATGTAATAATTTTTAATGGTGGTCAAGAAAAAAAATTTTTTTTTTTTATATATATATTTAATATATTAGACTGCGGTACCTGTGTTTGTCCACTAGAGGCCGCTGTGGAATGTTTTCTTGTCATGTGGACTAGTTTCTTCTCAGCAGAGCAAAGTCCAGGCAGTTGGTGAATTCTCTTATAGGAAACTGCTTCCTCTGCCATGTTGCAGTGCTCGTCCATCCCCCGGCCTGCGGCAAAGAGGGGCCCTGGCTCCTGTCCCTTTGTTTCCATTTTTGAAATTAGCGCCGAAGGCGCACGTGGCCGCGCGCGTGCGCGTGCACGCGCCTCTATATATAGAGGTGAGCCGGAAAAGGGGGCGGAGCCTGGGGGATGACGCTCTGTGCGCGCCGCAGCGCTTCTGCGCATGTGTGGGCGTCCCAGCAGGTTTAAAAACCACAATATTGTAGTAAGCTGGCTATGAAGTACAAAGACAGAGCTGGCAACATTTAAAGGCATACAGCAAGCGGTTGATACAGGCATCCCCTAGAAAGGCACATTAGTAGACACCAACTGTTTCTTATAGCAGCATTTATGCTAGACTATTATCAGTAACTGGTGTATTTCAGCTGGAATACCTCAGCTTTGTGGCTTAGGAATATGCCGTCTAAAAACTCCGGGACTAGAAATTCCAAGAGGAATAGGGGGTCTCCATCGGGCTCTGAGGATCTTGGGCATGCTTTGGCTGCACCAGTCTCCCCTGAAGAATCAGAGGTTAGTGACCGTAGGGCACCCCCAGGAGTACCTGGTACTGTGGCTGTCCTCAGTTCACCTGCTCCTGTGTATGTAACAGAGGAGGTTTTTTCCTCAGCTCTGGGAGGGCTGGAAGAGAGATTGTCAGCATTGATCGCTGCTTCCCTGTCACAGGAGAAAAGTGCTCGATCTCCGTCTCCTCCCTCAGAGTGCCTGTTAACAGAGCAACAGTCCCATACAGAGGTCGACCTACCTGAGGGGGATCAGGATGAGGTCGATTCGGTTGCAGAGGAATCAACAGTGGAAGAGCCGTTCTCAGCATCACATGCTGAAAGGTTATGGGTTCAGTCCCTGACTAATATGGTCCGATCAGCATTTAAAATGCCACTTGCGGAGCCATCCTCCACTTCTGTCTCCTCGTTGGGGTCGCTAAAAGCTCCCCAGACTGTCCCTTTCCGATCCATCCTTTACTGGAGGGGCTCATTTACCAGGATTGGGAGCATCCTGACAAAATATTTACTCCTCCCAAGAGATTTCCGGTGGTCTATCCTATGGAGGATAAGTTCATCAGAAAATGGAGGGTCCCTACAGTGGACGCAGCCATCTCTTGTGTGAATAAATCACTGACATGTCCGGTGGAAAATGTCCAAATGTTCAAGGACCCAATAGATAAAAAATTGGAGTCCTTATTGAAATCTGCTTTTTCTACAGCAGGATTGGTGACACAACCAGCAGTGGCAGCTATTGGGGTCTGCCAAGCAGTGAAGGATCAGTTGAAACAGGTCTTAAGGGACTTGCCAGATCAGCAGGCTCTTGCCCTAGCTGATCTACCTAGAGCCTTATGCTTTGCGGTGGACGCTATAAAGGATTCAATCCATCAGGCCTCCCGCCTTACGCTGTCTGTAGTACATATGCGCAGGCTTCTATGGCTCAAAAACTGGTCTGCTGAAGCTCCCTGTAAAAAATTGCTGGTCAGCTTCCCATTTCATGGGGAGCGCTTATTCGGGGAAGACCTGGACAAGTATATCCAGAGAATTTCCAGCGGTAAAAGTACACTTTTGCCGGTTAAAAATAGAGTTAGAGGTCCCTCTTTTAAGAGGCCGGCTTCTCCAGTCCCTAGGACATCGGCTGTGAAACAGTTCCGACGGCCTCCTCGATCAAATCCCGGAGGTAGAAATCAGGGACAGTTGCAGGGTAACAAGAAGCCCTGGAGCAGGAGAGGTACAAAACCTCCCCCAAAGTCAAATGCATGAAGGGTTGCCCCCACCCAATCGGGTGGGGGGAAGACTTCAGTTGTTCACAGAGACCTGGCGGGACACAATCCGAGACAGATGGGTGCTCTCCGCAGTAAATCTGGGATACAAATTGGAGTTAAAAAACTCCCCTTCTTCCCGCTTTATAAGGTCAAACGTGCCAAGGGATCCCCAGAAGAGAGGATCCCTCCTGTTGGCACTAGAACAATTATTGCTTCAAGCAGTAATTATAGAGGTTCCCCTGGAAGAGTGGGGGTTCGGGTTTTACTCAAACCTCTTTACAGTTCCGAAGCCAAACGGGGACGTGAGGCCCATACTAAATCTAAAAGGGCTAAACAAATTCCTGCATATCAGGACTTTCCGGATGGAGTCGATCCGATCGGTAGCCACTGCCCTACAAGGGGAGGAATGGTTAGCCTCGATCGACATCAAGGATGCTTATTTGCACATTCCCATCTTTCCAGCCCACCAAAAATTTCTACGCTTTGCGGTAGAAGGCCGCCATTTTCAGTTCAGAGCCTTACCCTTCGGTCTGGCCACAGCACCAAGAGTGTTCACAAAAATTTTGGCCCCGTTATTGGCCAATCTAAGAACACGAGGTGTAACGATAATGGCATATCTAGACGACTTGTTGCTGATAGACCACTCAGTGGAAAAACTAGAAGTGGTTGTTCACGAGACAATCAAGTATCTGGAATATCACGGTTGGATTATCAACCGAGACAAGTCAGCCCTAAAACCAGTCAAAAGTCTGGAATACTTGGGGCTAAGGCTGGATTCAGACCAGAGAAACATTTTCTTGCCTCAAGAAAAGGGGTCGTCTTTGAGAGATTTGATCCACTTAGTGGGCTCAAAAAGACAGCCATCCATACGCCTGTGCATGAGGCTGCTGGGAAAGATGGTGGCATCATTCGAAGCAGTACCCTACGGTCAATTCCATTCAAGGAAGTTGCAAAGGGCCATACTGTCAGCCTGGAACAAAAAAGTTCAGGCTCTGGACTTACCAATGTCCTTGTCCCCTTCCGTTCGCAGGAGCCTCCGCTGGTGGTTGGTTCCCCAGAATCTGGAAAGAGGGAAATCCTTCAGTCCGATTTCCTGGAAGGTGGTCACTACAGATGCCAGCCTTGTAGGCTGGGGAGCAGTACTGGAGCAATGGTCTCTCCAGGGCAAGTGGTCAGAAGCAGAAAAGGCCCTGCCCATCAATCTCTTAGAGATACGAGCAGCCCGGTATGCCCTAGTAGCATGGACATCCAAACTCCAAGGGTCCCCTGTCAGAGTTCAATCAGACAATGCCACAGCAGTGGCATATATCAATCGTCAGGGGGGCACCAGGAGTCGTGCAGCCCAAAGGGAAGTAAATTACATCCTGAGATGGGCAGAAAGATATGTCCCAGCCATATCTGCGGTATTCATTCCAGGAGTGGAGAATTGGAAGGCGGACTTTCTAAGTCGCCAACAATTATGCCCAGGGGAATGGTCCCTTCATCCCGAGGTTTTCCGGACAATATGTCAGCGGTGGGGAACACCGGATGTAGATCTGCTAGCATCCAGATTCAACACAAAAGTGGACAGGTTTGTCTCTTGGACAAGGGATCCCCTAGCTTGCGGCTCGGATGCCCTAGTGTTCCCTTGGGATCAGTTCAAGCTGATATATGCATTCCCACCGCCACAATTGTTACCTCGATTACTCCGCAGAATCAGGGTAGAAAAGAAACCAGTGATTCTGGTGGCTCCAGCGTGGCCCCGAAGAGCATGGTACGCGGAGATTGTAAAAATGTCTGTGGGGAGTCCTTGGACCCTCCCACATCGTCCGGACCTGCTTTCGCAGGGACCGATATACCACCCTTCCTTACCAGCCCTAGGTTTGACGGCCTGGCTATTGAAGCCCACATTCTAAAAAAGAGAGGGCTCTCTAATGCTGTGGTGTCTACCATGATCAATGCCAGGAAACCGGTATCCAGGCAGATCTACTATAGAATCTGGAAGGCGTACATCGCCTGGTGTGAGGCCAGAAAATGGCATCCACGTAAATACGTAATAGGTAGGATTCTGGACTTCCTACAATGGGCTGTAGATAGGAAGCTTGCCTTGAGTACTATCAAGGGTCAGATTTCGGCCTTGTCAATATTTTTTCAAAGGCCCTTGGCTTCGCATTCACTAGTCAAAGCCTTTATACAAGGAGTGATGCGTATTAGTCCTCCGGTTAATATTCCCATATGTCCATGGGATCTAAACTTGGTTCTGTCAGTTCTACAGAAACAACCATTTGAACCATTACAGCATATTTCCTTGGTGCTTCTCACCAGGAAATTGATTTTTCTAGTAGCCATTTGTTCGGCTAAAAGAGTGTCGGAATTAGCAGCTATGTCCTGTAAGGAGCCATATCTGGTTATCCATAAGGACAGAGTAGTGTTACGTCCTCATCCAGCCTTTCTTCCTAAGGTGGTATCGAGGTTTCATTTGAACCAAGATGTGGTTCTTCCTTCGTTTTTTCCCAAGCCTACTTCGGTAGAGGAAAAGTTATTGCATTCTTTGGATGTAGTAAGAGCAGCTAAAGCTTATCTAAAAGCCACTGCTCAGATTCGCAGAACGGATACTTTGTTTATTCTGCCGGAAGGCCCCAGAAGGGGTCAGGCAGCGTCAAAATCTACTTTAGCCAAGTGGATTCGACAGGTCATAATACAAGCCTATGGCTTGAAAAGTAGACCGCCTCCGTTCAAAGTTAGGGCGCACTCCACGAGAGCAGTTGGAACTTCATGGGCAGTGCATCACCAGGCCTCCCTGGCTCAAATCTGTAAGGCCGCAACATGGTCTTCAGTACACACGTTTACTAGGTTCTACCAGGTGGACGTTAGAAGTCAGGAGGATGTCGCCTTTGGGCGCAGTGTGTTGCAGGCCGCAAAAGATCCTCATGTCTGATAGCGCTCAGCTTATATATGGTGTATCCCCCCCCTCATTTGGCATTGCTTTAGGACATCCCATTAGTAATGACTATGTCGCTCTGTGTCCCGTGATGTACGAAAAAGAAAATAGGATTTTTATAACAGCTTACCTGTAAAATCCTTTTCTTGGAGTACATCACGGGACACAGAGCTCCCACCCCTCTTTGGGGACACTTATTGCTTTGCTACAAAACTGAGGTGCTCCCGGATGGGAGGGGCTTATATAGGGGAGGGTACTTCCGGTTTTGGAAGTTGCCAGTGCCAGCACCTGACGGTATCTATATAACCCATTAGTAATGACTATGTCGCTCTGTGTCCCGTGATGTACTCCAAGAAAAGGATTTTACAGGTAAGCTGTTATAAAAATCCTATTATTGTGCTCTTTTCCAAAAGACCCATAGGGCAAAAAAAAATAAAAAAAATTGCATTTTATTTTGCTCGTGCAAAAAAAGACCCGTTTAGGGCAAAAAAAAAAAAAAAAAAAATTGCACTTTAACCACTTAAGCCCCGGACCATTTGGTAGCTAAAGGACCAGAGGTGAATTCAGAATTTTGCACTGCGCTGCTTTAACTGTAAATTGTGCGGACATGCAATGTTGTACCCAAACGAAATTTGCGTCCTTTTCTTCCCACAAATAGAGCTTTCTTTTAATGGTATTTGATTGGCTCTGAGATTTTTATTTTTTGCGATATAAACGGAAAAAGACCGAAAATTTTGGAAAAAAATGATATTTTCTACTTTTTGTTATAAGAAAAATCGAATAAACTCAATTTTAGTCATACATTTAGGCCAAAATGTATTCAGCCACATGTCTTTAGTAAAAAAATGTCAATAAGCGTATATTTATTGGTTTGCGCAAAAGTTATAGCGTTTACAAACTAGGGTACATTTTCTGGAATTTACACAGCTTTAAATTTATGACTGCCTATCTCATTTCTTGAGGTGCTAAAATGGCAGGGCAGTACAAAACCCGCCCAAATGACCCCATTTTAGAAAGTAGACACCCCAAGGAAATTGCTGAGAGGCATGTTGAGCCCATTGAATATTTTTTTTTTGTCCCAAGTGATTGAATAATGACAAAAAAAAAAAAAAATTACAAAAAGTTGTCACTAAATGATATATTGCTCACACATGCCATGGTTATATGTGGAATTGCACCCCAAAATACATTCTGCTGCTTCTCCTGAGTACGGGGATACCACATGTGTGGGACTTTTTAGGAGCCTAGCCACGTACGGGACCCCGGAAACCAAGCACCGCCTTCAGGATTTCTAAGGGCGCAAATTTTTGATTTCACTCCTCACTACCTATCACAGTTTTGAAGGCCATAAAATGCCAAAATAGCACAAAACCCCCCCAAATGACCCCATTTTGGAAAGTAGACACCCCAAGCTGTTTGCTGAGAGGCATGGTGAGTATTTTACAGCTCTCATTTGTTTTTGAAAATGAAGAAAGAACATTTTTTTTTTTTTTTTTTTTCAATTTTCAAAACTTTGTGACAAAAAGCGAGATCTGCAAAATACTCACAATACCTCTCAGCAAATAGCTTGGGGTGTCTATTTTCCAAAATGGGGTCATTTGGGGGGGTTTTGTGCCATCTGGGCATTCCATGGCCTTCGAAACTGTGATAGGCAGTGAGAAGTGAAATCAAAAATTGACACCCTTAGAAAGCCTGAAGGCGGTGATTGGTTTTTGGGGTCCCGTACGCGGCTAGGCTCCCAAAAAGTCTCACACATGTGGTATCCCCGTACTCAGGAGAAGCAACAGAATGTATTTTGGAGTGTAATTCCACATATGCCCATGGCATGTTTGAGCAATATATCATTTAGTGACAACTTTGTGCAAAAAAAAAAAAAAAAATTGTATTTTTTCCGCAACTTGTGTCAACATATAAAATATTCCATGGACTCGACATGCCTCTCAGTATATAGCTTGGGGTGTCTACTTTCCAAAATGGGGTCATTTGGGGGGGTTTTGAACTGTTCTGGCATTTTATACACAACATTAGGAAGCTTACATCCACTCTTCTAACCACTTGAAGACAAAGCCCTTTTTGACACTTTTTGTTTACATGAAAACATATTTTTTTTTGCAAGAAAATTATGTTGAACCCCCAAACATTATATATATTTTTAAAGCAAAGGCCCTACAGAATAAAATGGTGGGTGTTGCATTTTTTTTTTTTCTACACAGTATTTGCGCAGCGTTTTTTCAAACACATTTTTTGGGGAAAAAATACACTTTTTTTTTAATTTTAATGCACTAAAACACACTATATTGCCCAAATGTTTGATGAAATAAAAAAGATGATCTTAGGCCGAGTACATAGATACCAAACACGACATGCTTTAAAATTTCGCACAAACGCGCATTGGCGACAAACTACATACATTTTTAAAAGCCTTTACAGGTTACCCTGTTAGATTTACAGAGGAGGTCTACTGCTAAAATTACTGCCCTCGATCTGACCTTTGCGGTGATACCTCACATGCATGGTGCAATTGCTGTTTACATATGACGCCAGACCGACGCTTGCGTTCGCCATTGGGCAAGAGCAGGGCAGGACAGGGGTGCTTTTTTTTTTTTTTATTATTATTAATTTTGCTTTTTTATTTTATTTATAAACTGTTGCTTCCATATGTATTTATTTTTTTTTATCATTTTTATTGTTATCTCAGGGAATGTAAATATCCCCTATGATAGCAATAGGTAATGACAGGTACTCTTTTTTGAAAAAACTGGGGTCTATTGGACCCTAGATCTTTCCTCTGCCCTCAAAGCATCTGACCACACCAAGATCGGTGTGATAAAATGCTTTCCCAATTTCCCAATGGCGCTTTTTATATCCGGGGGGGGGGGCATTCCCTCCCACTGCTTGTAAAAGCAGTCCAGAGGCTAATTAGCCACTAGGATTGCTTTTACATGAAAGCCGGCCGCTGGCTGAAAAGAATGATACCAAGATGATACCTAAACCCGCAGGCATCATTCTGGTATAAACATTCAAAGTCCAGCAACATACCAGTACATTGCTGGTCCTTGTTGGACATGTATTGTAATCTTTTTTTTCATGCAGCCTGTTGGCTGAACGAAAAAAAAAGATTGATCGGTGGGTATGCCCACCATTAGAATACCGCCCTTCATCCACCCACTTCTAATGATGGGCATACATGCACCATTTATATATGCCGAAGCATGGGGGCATCTTCTCGCAAAAGTTATGCCGCGTACACATGGTCAGACTTTTCCACGGGCAAGCCTCCGTCGGAATTTCGACCGTATGTACGCGGCATTAGAAGCAAAATCGCTCCTCCGCCCCTGCTGCCCCAATGCTTCGGCATATATGCTTTTTTTCTTTAACTGTGGTGGTGAAATCACCTCCTACAGCACTGGAGTCGCAGGGATCAGGCCTGTCTCTGCGAACGCTGCAGTTATGTGTGTTGTGTTTTGCAAGTGACAGTGATCGATCGATACTGCACTTGGGTGGCCTGGGCTGGACGGAGGGGCAAAGCGCAGGTACTAGCAGGTATCTGGGTTGATCCCGCTAACACTGCGTTTTTGGGAACCCTAAACTGCTGGGGACACTAGTATAGATCTGATCAGATCAGATATTGAGCTGATCAGATACTATACCACTAAGGGGGGTGTATGCTTCACGCCGGGGTGTTAGCGCTACTGGCACTAACCTGACGCTGCCTGGGGTGTGACGCAGACCCTCTCTGACGCTAAAACCTAATTGATATCACCCACCGGGCGATCAGGGGGTTAAACCTTTATTGGGTTATATACGGCGGGTGCCCTGACACTATAAAAAGCAAACTAACTAACCAGCGTCACCCGTAACACTTATATGATGATCACTGGTGAAAGGGTTAACTAGGGGCAATTAGGGGGTTAAAACCTTTATTAGGTAATATATGGGGGTACCTGACGCTATATAAAAACCTGACGGCGAACCTAAAAAAAATTACTGGCTACCTATCGGCATCACCGACACTAAGACAACGATCATAAAAACGATCGCTTAGCGACAGTGGTGATAGGGGGTGAAAGGGTTACCTGGGGGGCGATCAGGGGGTTAAACCTTTATTAGATAATATATGGGGGTACCTGACGCTATAAAAACCTGCGGCGAACCTAAAAAAAAATACTGGCTACCGATCTGCATCACCGACGCTAAGACAGCGATCAGAAAAATGATCGCTTAGCGACAGTGGTGATAGGGGGTGAAAGGGTTACCTGGGGGGCGATTAAGGGGGTTAAACCTTTATTAGGTAATATATTGGGGTACCTGACGCTATAAAAACCTGCGGCGAACCTAAAAAAAATTACTGGCTACCGATCTGCATCACCGACGCTAAGACAGCGATCAGAAAAATTATCGCTTAGTGACAGTGGTGATAGGGGGTGAAAGGGTTACCTGGGGGGCGATCAAGGGGGTTAAACCTTTATTAGGTAATATATGGGGGTACCCGACGCTATAAAAACCTGCGGCGAACCTAAAAAAAATTACTGGCTACCGATCAGCATCACCGACGCTAAGACATCGATCAGAAAAATGATCGCATAGCGACGGCGGTGCTAGGGGGTGAAAGGGTTACCTGGGGGGTGATCAAGGGGGTTAAACCTTTATTAGGTAATATATGGGGGTACCCGACGCTATAAAAACATGCGGCGAACCTAAAAAAAATTACTGGCTACCGATCAGCATCGCCGACGCTAAGACATCGATCAGAAAAATTATCGCTTAGTGACAGTGGTGATAGGGGGTGAAAGGGTTACCTGGGGGGCGATCAAGGAGGTTAAACCTTTATTAGGTAATATATGGGGGTACCCGACGCTATAAAAACCTGCGGCGAACCTAAAAAAAATTACTGGCTACCGATCAGCATCACCGACGCTAAGACATCGATCAGAAAAATGATTGCTTAGCGACGGCGGTGCTAGGGGGTGAAAGGGTTATCTGGGGGGTGATCAGGGGGTTAAACCTTTATTAGGGGGGGGTTAGGGGGCTACACTGGACCTAAAACTAAATGTAGTGACACTTTTACAGTCACAAATGTCACTGATTGCAGTGATCACTAAATAAATGGTAACTGCAATCAGTGACACTGTGACTGGGGGGTGATCTGGGGGTGTCTGGGGGGGGCGATTTATGTACCTATGTGTCCTGGTGTCAGTGTAGTGTTGTGTGCACTAACCTGCATCTTCTCCTGTACGGCGCTCGGTATATGTGAGCGCCGCAGGAGAGATGACATCACTTCCTCCTGCCTGGCAGGCAGAGGAAGCTCTCTCATTCGCCGGGAGCGATCGAGAGGGGGTGGCCGGAATCGAACGGCCGTCCCCTCATGCCGGATCGCTCCCGAACAACTAACGACCGCTCACTGTATAGAAGGGGGGTCCGATCGGACCCCCCAACTATACAAAGGCAATCACGTATATGTACGTGATTCTGCCTGTCGGTGCCATTCTGCCGACATATATTTACAGTGGGCGGTCGTTAAGTGGTTAATGTACGCTTGCAAAAATAGCCATTCAGGGCCACAAAAAATTGTTTGCAGTGTGTTATACATATGTGGAGGTGTGTGAAATAAACAATTTCTATATAGTTTTCTCCTACTGTGCTATACTAAAAAAACAACATTTTTTTGAATAGCATTTTCTGCAGTTCTGTAGCTGTGCGATTCAGCGGTTACGTACTGTGGGTGTGTTCTGCTCTTCCAAAAAACGCCGTTTAGGGGCACAAAAAATAGTTTGCAGTGTGTTATACATATGTGGAGGTGTGTGAAATAAACAATTTCTATATAGTTTTCTCCTACTGTGCTATACTAAAAAAACAAACATTTTTTTGAATAGCATTTTCTGCAGTTCTGTAGCTGTGCGATTCAGCGGTTACGTACTGTGGGTGTGTTCTGCTCTTCCAAAAAACGCCGTTTAGGGGCACAAAAAATAGTTTGCAGTGTGTTATACATATGTGGAGGTGTGTGAAATAAACAATTTCTATATAGTTTTCTCCTACTGTGCTATACTAAAAAAACAAAATTTTTTTTGAATAGCATTTTCTGCAGTTCTGTAGCTGTGCGATTCAGCGGTTACGTACTGTGGGTGTGTTCTGCTCTTCCAAAAAACGCCATTTAGAGGCACAAAAAATAGTTTGCAGTGTGTTATACATATGTGGAGGTGTGTGAAATAAACAATTTCTATATAGTTTTCTCCTACTGTGCTATACTAAAAAAACAACATTTTTTTTGAATAGCATTTTCTGCAGTTCTGTAGCTGTGCGATTCAGCGGTTACGTACTGTGGGTGTGTTCTGCTCTTCCAAAAACACCCATTTAGGGCAAGATCCTAAATTTGGAAAATATGAGGAGAAGGTCAAAGGGACGTGGTGGCCCCGGTCGTGGTGCTGCTGGTGGAGCTCCTGTTGCAGGGAGAGGACGTGGTGGATCTGTGCCAGATACACGCACAAGTGAAACACCTTCCTCAGGTGCGAGTAGGCGACCGAGCCTGCGGCGGTATTTTGTCACGCCTAATGAGGCTGTACGAATGTTTAGGCCAGGACAAGTACAGGTGATAGTAGATTGGGTTGCTGACAGTGCCTCGGGTTCCTTCACATTGTCTCCCACCCACTCTTCTGATGAAAGATCAGAGTTGGCACCTGAAACCCATGTCCATCAGTCTTTCACCTCACCCCCTTGCAAATCAGCCAAGCAGTCTGAGCTCCAAATCATGCAGCAGTCTCTTCTGCTTTTCGATGACTCTGTTAGCAGGGTTTCCCAGGGCCATCCACCTAGCCCTGCCCCAGAAGTGGAAGAGATTGAGTGCACCGATGCCCAACCACTTATGTTTCATGATGAGTACATGGGAGGACCATCGCAGTACGTCTCGGATGATGACGAAACACAGGTGCCAACTGCTGCTGCTTTCGCAATTGTGCAGACAGACAAGGAGGGCAGGGGTGAAGACTGGGTGGAAGATGATGTGGCGGACGATGAGGTCCTCGACCCCACATGGAATCAACGTTATGCAGGTGACCAGTGTAGTTTGGAGGAAGAGGCGGTGGTCGCACAGAGCCACCAGCACAGCAGAAGAGGGAGCAGGGTGCAAAAGCGGAGCGTCCGTCCCCTAGACAGTATGTCTGCTACTGCCCAACGCAGCAAGGGACCGAGCACACCAAAGCCAGGTCCAAGGAGTTCCCCAGCGTGGCAGTTCTTCACACAATGTGCTGATGACAAGACACGAGTGGTTTGCACGCTGTGCAATCAGAGCCTGAAGCGAGGCATAAACGTTCTCAACCTGAGCACAACCTGCATGACCAGGCATCTAAGTGCAAAGCACGAGCTGCAGTGGAGTAGACACCTCAAAAACCAAGAAAGGTCTCTGGCTCCTCCTGCTTCCTCTTCTGCTGCAGTCTCGGCCTCTTCATCCACCTCTGTAGTGACAGTGGCACCTGCCACCCCGCAAACAGAGCATCTGCCAGCAACACTACCACCTGGGTCACCAACCATCTCCACAATGTCCCATGGAAGCGTTCAGCTCTCTATCTCCCAAACATTGGAGTGGAAGAGGAAGTACCCCCCTAGCCACTTGCGATCCCTGGCCCTGAATGCCAGCATTTCAAAACTCCTGGCCTTTGAAATGCTGTCATTCTGTCTGGTGGAGACGCAGAGTTTTAAAAGCTTGATGGCATTGGCTGTCCCACAGTACGTCGTGCCCAGCCGCCACTACTTTTCCAGGCGAGCCATCCCTTCCCTGCACAACCAAGTGGGGGACAAAATCAGGTGTGCACTGCGCAACGCCATCTGTGGCAAGGTCCACCTAACTACGGATGCGTGAACCAGTAAGCACGGTCAGGGACGTTATATCTCCCTAACAGCACACTGGGTAAATGCAGTGGCGGCTGGGCCTGAGGCAGATAGCAGTTTGGCGCATGTCCTTCCACCACCGAGGATTGCAGGGTGCTTCACTTTGCCTCCTGTTGCTAACTCCTCCTTATCCGCTTCCTCATCCTCTACCGCCTCCTCATCCGGTCAGTGTAACACCTTCACCACCAACTTCAGCACAGCCAGGGGTAAACGACAGCAGGCAGTTTTAAAACTTTCCTGTTTGGGGGAAAAACCCCACACCGCGCAGGAGTTGTGGAGGGATATGGAACAACAGACCAATGAGTGGTTGCTGTCAGTGAGCCTCAAGCACGGCCTGGTGGTGTGCGATAATGGGCGAAATCTCGTAGCAGCTCTGGGCCTAGCCGGTTTGACGCACATCCCTTGCCTGGCGCATGTGCTGAACTTGGTGGTCCAGAGGTTCCTTAAAAATTACCCCAATATGCCAGAGCTGCTGCAGAAAGTGCGGGCTGTGTGTGCGCACTTTCGGCGTTCTCACCCTGCTGCTGCTCGCCTGTCAGCGCTGCAGCGTAACTTCGGCCTTCCCGCTCACCGCCTCATATGTGACGTGCCCACAAGGTGGAACTCCACCTTGCACATGCTGGCCAGACTGTGCGAGCAGCAGCAGGCGATAGTGGAGTTTCAGCTGCAGCAATCACGCGTGAGTCGCTCTGCGGAACAGCACCACTTCACCACCAATAACTGGGCCTCCATGCGAGACCTGTGTGCCTTGTTGCGCTGTTTCGAGTACTCCACCAACATGTCCAGTGGCAATGACGCCGTTCTCAGCGTTACTATCCCAGTTCTATGCCTCCTTGAAAAAACGCTTCGGGCGATGATGGAAGAGGATGTGGCACAGGAGGATGAGGAGGAGGAGGAGGAAGCGGGATCATTTCAAAGGCTTTCAGGGCAGTCTTTCACAAGTGGCTACGAGGGTGGGTTCCTGCACCAACAAACGGCAGGTACACAATTGTCCGGCAGAAAGGGCACAGTTCTGGAGGATGACGAGGTGGAGGAGGAGATGGAGGAGGAGGAGGAGGAGCCATTTTCACAGCATGGTGGCACCCAGACCAGCTCGTGGCCATCACTGGTGCGTGGCTGGGGGGATACAGAGGACACAGACGATACACCTCCCACAGAGGACAGCTTTTCTTTGCCTCTGGGCAGCCTGGCACACATGAGCGATTACATGCTGCAGTGTTTCCGCAATGACCGCCAAGTTGCCCACATTTTAACTGGTGCTGATTACTGGGTGGCCACCCTGCTGGATCCCCGTTACAAGGACAACGTACCGTCCTTATTTCCCTCACTGGAGCGGGATCGTAAGATGCGCGAGTACAAGCGCACGCTGGTAGACGCGCTGCTGGTGGCATTCCCACCTGACAGCGGGCGTACGGTGGAAGCACAAGGCGAAGGCAGAGGAGGAGGAAGAGGTCGCCAACGCAGCCGGGGCACCGGCAGCACCTCAGAAGGCAGGGTTAGCATGGCTGAAATGTGGAAAAGCTTTGTCAGCACGCCACAACAACCAGCACCACCAGCTGGGATGGAACGTCTTAGCAGGAGGCAGCATTTCACCAACATGGTTGAGCAGTATGTGTCCACAGGCCTACATGTACTGGATGACGGGTCTGCCCCCTTTAACTTCTGGGTCTCCAAATTGGGCACATGGCCTGAGCTTGCCCTTTATGCCTTGGAGGTGCTGGCCTGCCCTGCAGCCAGTGTATTATCTGAACGTGTATTTAGCACGGCAGGGGGCGTTATCACAGACAAGCGCAGCCGCCTGTCCAGAGCCAATGTGGACAAGCTCATGTTCATTAAACTTAACCAGGCATGGATCCCACAGGACTTATCCGTACCTTGTGCAGAATAGACATGTATACCGTTGTTGTGACAAAAACTGTCCGGCCATCGGATTGTGTCCGGCCCATACTGCGAAGGCGCAGCGCTTGCGCAGTACAGAGGACAAGGAGATTCACAAAATCTCCGAAGATAAACGGCGCCTGCGCAGTGAGTGCAGGTTCAAGCCCCACTATCCAAGTGGACATACGGTAGCACATAGTAACAGGGCCCCTCACGGGCTCGGTTCGATCGCCATGCTTTGGGCACGGCCTCACTTGGCTCGGCTTGAACCACGGATGGTGTGGCCTTCACCTGAACTCACCACGCAGGCGCCGTTCGTCTTGGGAGATTTTCGAAATCCTCTTGTCCTACATACTGAGCAAGCGCAGTACAGGGTGGACACTATTTGACGGGGGACAGAATTCGACACATCACCGGCCTTACCCAGCCATTGTTGTATTTTTGAACCAGTGTTGGCTACCTCGTCCTCCTCCACCGCCGCTTCCACCTACACAGCCACATCCACCGCCACCTCAACCTCCTACTCCATATGGACCTCGTCCTCCTAGGTCAAGATTATAATTTTTATTTTATTTTTTTGTAGCGCACAGATCCTTTCCCCCTTACCTGCCTTTATGTTGTTGGCTCCTCGCAGGAGGGAGAAAGGCACACCGCACTACCAGCCCGTACCCTCCTATATGAAGAGGTTGAGCGGTGTACTTGACGGGCCGTGTCCACAGCCGGAGTCAAAACTCCTCCAGAGGATGATTCTCACCTCTACTGTAGGTAGAGGCAAGTCCTTTAATTCCCAGTAAAGTCAATGTCCACACCAGCTGAAATTACAACTCTTATTCTCTCATGGCAAAATAAACTCTACTCGGATAGAAAAGGTTAGAGCAAAGAATCAGGACAGCTTAAGGTGTGGAGGAGGTCCAGGCACCACATTCACTTCACTGCTTAGGTTTCTCAAACAGTTTTAGGTGCACGGTCTCTGCCACAGACCTTGGGGTTGGTCTCTGCCACAGACCGGGTGTACAAGGCCCCTGCCACGGACCTGGAGAACTTTGGTCTCTGCCACAGACCAGGGTGTATAAGGCCCCTGCCACGGGCCGGGTGAATAAGGCCTCTGATACAGTCAAGATGACCTTGAGCTTCTCCTTCTACGAACCTAGCCCATATCAAGGGGAAGACATCTCTCCAGGGAGTCAACAGACCCTTCCTTCACCGTGACTCCCGCATCGGTCCATCAGAATGATCCTCCCTTCCCTGGAACATGGTCCCCTACACGAGGCGGCACCTTAAGACTCCTCAACCCTTAGCGGACTCCAGACGAAGGCTCTGGACTTTACTCCCGCACCTAGGCCTCCATACCCAGGGCAGCAGGAACTCCAGGATAGTACCTCACCCCGGGCTAAAGGTACCCGAGATGGAACAGGAACACATGCACCCAGGCCGAAGGCACCTGGGCGTGGACCCCACTGGACATCAGCCCCCAGGCCAAAGGTCTGCCCCTTTTATATGCTCTCCCGGCATGCACAGCTGGTTCCCCGCCCTGCTGTACTACTGCCAAGAGAGGACACAAAAGGTACAGCACTGTATCGACGGTTCAACCCTAGCCTACCATGGCAGCGCCACCTGTAGGCCGCAGGGAACTGCACATCAATACTGTCCCCCGAGGACAAAATGGTCCATGAATCCTACAGAATTAGGGTGTTTGAGCCTATTTACCACTCAAACACTTCCCTTAAATTTAGCACCCCGCTACATTTTTATTTCAAGTATTTTATTTTCCCACTAGCTTATCCATTAAATTGAATAATTTATTCCAGAAAGGGCTTATTCTGGGGCATTCCCACCATATGTGTGGCATCGTGCCGTTGAGTTTCTGAGGTTCTTAATGACTTCCCGTACCTCTTCTGCTGAAAAGGGGGCCTCCAGCATATTTTTTTATTTTTCTTATGTTATTTTAAGTTATTTCCCTATCCACATTTGTTTGCAGAGCACATGCTCTTAACAACATTTTGCTGCCATTTGCAGCCCTCTAGCCCTTTCCATTACTTTTTTAGAGCCTTTTTAGTCCTTAGAAGTCCGGGTCCCCATTGACTTCAATGGGGTTCGGGTTCGGGTTAAAGTTCGGTCCCGAACCCGAACTTTTTTCCGAAGTTCGGCCGAACCCATCGAACCCGAACATCCAGGTGTCCGCTCAACTCTACTAGTGTCAACTGTAAAACTTTGTATGACTTTTTATCTTAGTGACACTGGTACCAGGACAATATAGGATGCAACCCCTCAATGAGGACACAATACAGCCATAACAATTGACAGGGGTTCTAATCCTTCCTTCTAAACTATATAAAAAAAATGTTTTATATGTTCACTTCCAATACAACATATTGGATCAATCAATCAATGTTTTCAATCTCTGCAACCAACTTTTAAAGTCTTATTAAACCCAGGACTCTGCATTCACTATATCGGGTCTCCCACAGTAAACAGAAGATGGAAATGCAATTATTTTAGTAAATATAAACTGAATACCTTTTAGAATATTTCATTCTCCTCTGACTGGCCTATAAGGCTGCAGGACCCCTGACCTCTGTCTGGACAGTGTGATTGGCCCTGTGCTGATCACATGCACCCTCCCAAGAATTAAAAAAAAATCTCTAGCAATATACACCAAACTGAGCATGTGCAGAGTGCCACCAAAGCTCTGTACTATCAGGAGTAGGGATGAGCTCGGTGTTCGAGTCGAACATACGTTCGACTCGAACATCGGCTGTTCGATCGTTCGACGAAGATCGAACGATTTGGGCCGTTCGCGCCTAATTCGAGTGACGCGAAGGGCCCACAATGCACTACGCCATCGCAGTGTCATCCAGGCGCTGTGATTGGCCAAGCATGCACTGTGACCCCGCATGCTTGGCCAATCACAGCGCCGGCAGCGAGGAGAGCAATGATTGGCCACAGGCAGGATGCCTGTGGCCAATTATTGCTGAGGGTGTTTAGTACACGCCCCACACTATAAAAGGCCGCCAGCACGGCGGCCTAGTGTAGTGTGTTCCGGAGCAGGGAAAGAGAAGCATAGGCAGGGACAGTGACATTTATTTTTTCTTGCTTAACCTGGATTCCTTTAGTTTAGGGAAAGAGAAGGATAGGTAGGGAGAGTGTCAGTGTGTTTTACTGTGCGAATCCTTGTTTCTAGGGACAGGGAAGGACAGTGAGGGAAATTCTCCTTGTGCTATAGTGTGCTTTAAAAAAACATTTTTTCTAAGGACAGAAAACTATAGGTAGGGAGAGTGTCAGTGTGTTTTACTGTGCGAATCCTTGTTTCTAGGGACAGGGAAGGACAGTGAGGGAAATTCTCCTTGTGCTATAGTGTGCTTTAAAAAAACATTTTTTCTAGGGACAGAAAACTATAGGTAGGGAGAGTGTCAGTGTGTTTTACTGTGCGAATCCTTGTTTCTAGGGACAGGGAAGGACAGTGAGGGAAATTCTCCTTGTGCTATAGTGTGCTTTAAAAAAACATTTTTTCTAGGGACAGAAAACTATAGGTAGGGAGAGTGTCAGTGTGTTTTACTGTGCGAATCCTTGTTTCTAGGGACAGGGAAGGACAGTGAGGGAAATTCTCCTTGTGCTATAGTGTGCTTTAAAAAAACATTTTTTCTAGGGACAGAAAACTATAGGTAGGAAGAGTGTCAGTTTCTTTCACTGTGATAATCCTTGTTTCTAGGGACAGGGAAGGACAGTGAGGGAAATTCTCCTTGTGCTATAGTGTGCTTTAAAAAAACATTTTTTCTAGGGACAGAAAACTATAGGTAGGGAGAGTGTCAGTGTGTTTTACTGTGCGAATCCTTGTTTCTAGGGACAGGGAAGGACAGTGAGGGAAATTCTCCTTGTGCTATAGTGTGCTTTAAAAAAACATTTTTTCTAGGGACAGAAAACTATAGGTAGGAAGAGTGTCAGTTTCTTTCACTGTGATAATCCTTGTTTCTAGGGACAGGGAAGGACAGTGAGGGAAATTCTCCTTGTGCTATAGTGTGCTTTAAAAAAACATTTTTTCTAGGGACAGAAAACTATTGGTAGGAAGAGTGTCAGTTTCTTTCACTGTGATAATCCTTGTTTCTAGGGACAGGGAAGGACAGTGAGGGAAATTCTCCTTGTGCTATAGTGTGCTTTAAAAAAACATTTTTTCTAGGGACAGAAAACTATAGGTAGGAAGAGTGTCAGTTTCTTTCACTGTGATAATCCTTGTTTCTAGGGACAGGGAAGGACAGTGAGGGAAATTCTCCTTGTGCTATAGTGTGCTTTAAAAAAACATTTTTTCTAGGGACAGAAAACTATAGGTAGGAAGAGTGTCAGTTTCTTTCACTGTGATAATCCTTGTTTCTAGGGACAGGGAAGGACAGTGAGGGAAATTCTCCTTGTGCTATAGTGTGCTTTAAAAAAACATTTTTTCTAGGGACAGAAAACTATAGGTAGGAAGAGTGTCAGTTTCTTTCACTGTGATAATCCTTGTTTCTAGGGACAGGGAAGGACAGTGAGGGAAATTCTCCTTGTGCTATAGTGTGCTTTAAAAAAACATTTTTTCTAGGGACAGAAAACTATAGGTAGGAAGAGTGTCAGTTTCTTTCACTGTGATAATCCTTGTTTCTAGGGACAGGGAAGGACAGTGAGGGAAATTCTCCTTGTGCTATAGTGTGCTTTAAAAAACATTTTTTCTAGGGACAGAAAACTATAGGTAGGAAGAGTGTCAGTTTCTTTCACTGTGATAATCCTTGTTTCTAGGGACAGGGAAGGACAGTGAGGGAAATTCTCCTTGTGCTATAGTGTGCTTTAAAAAAACATTTTTTCTAGGGACAGAAAACTATAGGTAGGAAGAGTGTCAGTTTCTTTCACTGTGATAATCCTTGTTTCTAGGGACAGGGAAGGACAGTGAGGGAAATTCTCCTTGTGCTATAGTGTGCTAAAGCATTCCTCATCAACCATCTTTGAAATCCTTGTTTTTTGGACAGTCAGGGAAATTGTCGTTGTGCTATTCTGTGCAAAAGCAATCATCCTCAACCATATTTAGAAATCCTTAAGTAAAGGGACAGAGAAGGACACCTGAAGGTAGCCCTTATTGCTTTTTTCCCATCTCCCTGCAGGCCATCTATTAGAATGTCTGGAAGGCAAACAAGGAGAGGCAGACAGTCAGGAGGCAATAAAAGAGGGCAAGCAGGCTCTGTGTCTGGGGACAACAGTGCTGGTCGTGGACGCGGTGCATCGTCATCAGCACATGGCCATGGGACACGCTTGTCCTTCTTTTCGGCAGCTGGACATGTTGAGCCACATCATGCCGAAGACTTGGTAGAGTGGATGACCAAGCCCTCCTCCTCCTCCTCATCCTCTTTCACCCAGGCTCAGGGTACTGGCAAAGCAGCTGCCAAAGCGTCCTCTTCCCTGGTATCAATGTCAGACTCATCATCAGTCACTCCTTCCCTAGACCCACCATGTCCTCCTCCTGAGGAGTCCACCGAACTGTTTGAGCACAGTGTTGGGTACATGCTCCAGGAGGATGCCCAGCGTTTCGAAGGGTCTGATGATGAAACCCAGCTACAGGAAGGCAGTAGCGTGAGAGCAGACAGAGGGGATGCTCAAGAAGGACACCAATCTGGCAGTCATGTTCCAGCAGCTGCAGCATACTGCCAGATTGGCTCCAGTGATGAGGAGGGAGGGGATGATGAGGTCACTGACTCCACGTGGGTGCCTAATAGGAGAGAGGAGGAGGAGGAGGAGGAGGATGAGGAGGAGGCACATCTCCAACGAGGCAGGATGCCCTTTGGTGGCCAGCGTAAGGGCAGTACACCGACGGAATCACACCGCAGAGCTCCGCCTGTGCAGGGCGCTGCCTCTGCCCGTCATTCAAAAAGTTCTTTGGTGTGGGCCTTTTTTGAGGCTAGTGCATCAGATCGCACAGCTGCTGTTTGCAACATATGTCTCAAGCGTATATCGCGTGGCCAAAACATCAGCCGCTTGGGTACCACATGCCTGACCAGACATATGTTGACCTGCCATGCAGCTCGTTGGCAAGCCTACCTCAAAGACCCACACCAAAGAACAAAGCGGACCTCTCCTTGCACCGCATCAGCTGGGATCTCCAACCCCACTATAACTTCAGTCCTCTCTGAAACATGCACTGAGAGGAATGAAGGTGTAGAATTAGGTGTGTCACAGCCAAGTACTTGCGGCCACTCTGCTAGCAGTACACCGACGTCCGATTCTAGCAGGCAAATTTCCCTGCCCCAGCTGCTGGACCGTCGAAAGAAGTTCACTCCCAGCCATCCACATGCCCAGCGGTTGAATGCTAGCTTGGCTAAATTGCTAGCGCTTCAACTGCTGCCTTTTCAGTTGGTAGACTCGGCCCCCTTCCGTGAGTTTGTGCAATGTGCGGTTCCTCAGTGGCAGGTTCCCAAATGCCACTTTTTCTCACGGAAGGCTATTCCGGCTCTCTACCGGCATGTGGAAGGCAATGTCTTGGCCTCGCTGGACAGGGCGGTCAGCGGTAAGGTGCATATTACCGCTGACTCATGGTCCAGCAGGCATGGACAGGGACGTTACCTTTCTTTCACGGCCCATTGGGTCACTCTTTTGGCAGCTGGGAAGGATGCAGGACAAGGTGCAGTAGTGTTGGAGGTTGTTCCACCGCCACGCCTCCAAAATGCTACTACTGGTTGTGACACACCTCTCTCCTCCACCCCCTCCTCTTCTTCTTCCTCCATGGCCTCTTCCTGTGGTTTGTCCTCTGAACCAGCGGTGCTCCGTAGGCGTTCAAGGGGCTACGCAAGTACGCAGGCAAAAAGATGCCATGCCGTGCTTGCGCTGGTGTGTTTGGGGGACAGAAGCCACACTGGGGCAGAGGTCCTGTCTGCTCTGCAGGGCCAGGCCGAGAGGTGGTTGACGCCACGCCAGCTTAAGCCAGGAATGGTGGTTTGCGACAATGGCACCAACCTCCTCTCCGCCCTCCGACAGGGACAACTGACCCATGTGCCCTGTGTGGCTCACGTCCTTAACCTGGTGGTGCAGCGGTTCTTGGGCAGGTACCCGGGCTTACAGGATGTCCTGAGGCAGGCCAGGAAAGTCTGTGTGCATTTCCGCAGATCTTATAATGCCAGTGCTCGCCTGGCTGAGCTGCAAAAGGAGTTGAACCTGCCCAAGAACCGCCTTATATGTGACATGCCCACCAGGTGGAACTCAACGTTGGCCATGCTGCAGCGGCTGCACACGCAGCAGAGGGCCATCAATGAGTACCTGTGCGACTACGGCACCAGGACAGGGTCAGGGGAGCTTGGTTTTTTTCTCCACGCCAGTGGGGCATGATCAGGGATGCATGCACTGTCCTGGCACCATTTGAGGAGGCCACGAGGATGGTGAGCAGTGACAGTGCATGCATCAGTGACACTGTACCTCTTGTCCACCTGTTGGAGCACACGCTGCATGGAATAATGGACAGGGCACT
Organism: Rana muscosa; assembly: GCA_029206835.1. NCBI lineage: Eukaryota > Metazoa > Chordata > Amphibia > Anura > Ranidae > Rana > Rana muscosa. Next base: position 301,292,190 of record CM055116.1, read on the forward strand.
TGAGGCAGAACAGAGGCAGGAAGAGGAGGACTTCCTTGCCTCTCAAGGCCCCCTTTACCCAGACAGTGTTCCTTCTGTCCCACCCATCGCACAGGAAGAGGAGGAGGAGGAGGAGGAGGAGGATTGTGTCAGCATGGAGGTGGAGGCTGGCACTCAGCATCATCAGCAGCAGTCTTTTAGGGATGATTTACAGTCCCAAGAAACCAGTGGACTTGTACGTGGCTGGGAGGAGGTGGCTGCGGATCATGTCGTCCTTAGTGACCCAGAGGACTCCGGAGCGAATGCCTCAGCAAACCTACGCTGCATGGCCTCCCTGATCCTGCAAAGTCTGCGGAAGGGTCCTCGTATTCTTCGGATCAAGGAGAGGGACCATTACTGGCTGGCCACTCTCCTTGATCCACGGTACAAGGGTAAGGTTGCGGACCTTATGTTACCGTCGCAGAGGGAGCAGAGGATGAGACAACTCCGGGAGGCCTTGCAGAAAGGTCTGTGCAACGCGTTCCCAGAGACTGGGAGGTTACAAACTCCTGGTCCTGGACAACGAGTTGCTGAGGCTTCGGCCAGTCAAAGAAGGAGCGGTGGGGAAGGTGGCCGTCTGACCGATGCGTTCAGACAATTCTTTAGTCCGCAGCCCCAAAGTATGATCGGTTCCAGCAACCATCGCCAGCGTCTGATAAACATGGTGCAGGAATATCTAGGGGCAAGGTCAGACTTGGACACCTTCCCCACCGAAAATCCTCTGGCTTACTGGGTCTTGAGGATGGATCACTGGGCAGAGCTTGCACAGTATGCAATTGAGCTACTGGCCTGTCCTGCATCCAGCGTTCTTTCGGAACGCACATTCAGTGCTGCTGGAGGATTTGTCACGGATCACAGGGTGCGCCTGTCCACCGACTCGGTTGATCGACTGACTTTCATCAAGATGAACCAGTCTTGGATCACCACCAGCTACCACACACCTGATGCTGATATAACAGACTAATTGATTTTAACATGTCACATCCCTTCAAGACTGATGCTGATGCTGAGTGCCTGTGCTGTTATGTTGACTGGCTATCCTCCTCCTCCGAGTCCTCAATGATACGATTGATGATGATAGCTTGGAAGATCATTTTTGTTTATGGGTGCCGCCACCAGTGGCTAAGGCCCAATTTTTCAGCCCCTGTTTTACAGGGGCGTGTAATTACAATTTTTTTAGCAATAATTTGCCATAGGGCTCATTGCTGTGCTCCAAGTACAGTATCTGTGAGGGGTTGGAGTTTTGTGGCACCAGTGCCTAAGGCCCAATTTTTCAGCCCCTGTTTAACAGGGGCGTGTCATTACAATTTTTGAAGCAATACTTTGCAACAGGGCTCATTGCTGTGCTCCAAGTACAGTATCTGTGAGGGGTTGTAGTGTTGTGCCACCAGTGCCTAAGGCCCAATTTTTCAGCCCCTGTTCAACAGGGGCATGTAATTACAATTCTTGATCTAATAATTCACAGCAGGGCCCATTCCTGCACCCACCAAGAGTAACTCTGAGGGCTTACAGTGTTGTGGCAACGCCACCACCACCACGAAAGGCCCAATTTTTCAGCCCCTGTTCAACAGGGGCATGCAATTACAATTCTTGATCTAATAATTCACAGCAGGGCCCATTGCTGCACCCACCAAGAGTAACTGTCAGGGCTTACAGTGTTGTGGCACCAGCACCACCATCAAAGGCCCAATTTTTACTACCACTGTTCAACAATTATATGTAATTACAATTCCTGATATAATAGTTGACAGCAGGGCGTTCCAGCACCAACCAAGAGTAACTGTGAGTGCTTACAGTGTTGTGCCAACACCAACAACTAAGGGGCCTATTTCTGCAGAGTATATACGGCAGGTCCCTACTTTCAAACATCCAACTTACAAACGACTCCTACTTGCAAACGCAAGAAGACAACAGGAAGTGAGAGGAAATCTACCCCATCGAAGGAAAATTCTCTCCTGTAAGAATTAATATGGGAGAAAGGTGTCTCCTCTGTACTGATGCTTTATCAGCAATCCTTGTTTCAAGAAAAACACCACATTTCAAAAACAGTTGTCATTGGGACGGAAAGTGAGGTGAAATGTTCTGAACAGGGGCACAGACAGCAAAACAAATGTTACAGGGGTGATAACCCTTACCTATGTTTTCCAAAAAGTTTAAAAATAGATTTTTGGGCTGGAGCTACACTTAAACAATGTACCTGTTCAAAATTACAAACAGATTCTACATAAGAACAAACCTACAGTCCCTGTCTTGTATGCACCGCCTGTATACGGCTGTTCAGAGTATATAGGGCCTTTTTTATTTTATGTGCGGGGTTCCCCTTAATATCCATACAAGACCCAAAGGGGCTGGTAAGGGGCTGGTAATGGGCTGGGGTGGGGGGGGTGGGGGTCATGGGGTAGCTATGCCATTTTTCTTAAAGATTTTCATCCATATTACCGGGACCAGACATTACATTAAAGCCGCAAGCAGTTTTAAATGGCTTTTTTTTCCTTTAGAAGTGTCATTTTGTGCAGGGACAGTTCTAAACACGGGAAACACGTGGCACTTCACAGGCATACTTTAGACACCCCCCAGGTACGATATTTAAAGGAATATTTGACTTTTTTTTTTTTCACTTTATGCATCATTAAAATGACTGCTCCCGAAAAACGACCGTTTTTAAAACTTCTTTTTGCATTGATACATGTCCCCTGGTGCACAACCCGGGTTCCCAAACCCTTTTTAGGACAATAACATGCATAATAGTTGTTATAATTAGCACTTTAGAATTCGAACGTTCGCATCCTTTGTATTTAATAGGGTTCTAATGTTCGTACGAACTTTCGGTCCGTTCGCGGGTTCTGGTGCGAACCGAACCCGGGGGTGTTCGGCTCATCACTAATCAGGAGATAATTTGTAGACAGTGGAAATAGGAGAGGATCAGAGAAGGCAGTATCAAATGGTCTTTTTGCACAATGCAGAGGATTAACCCCTTAGGTCCCACAGTGAGTATAACAAGCATTCTTTACTGCATATACACACTGATTTTGTTGTTGGTTTAGTAACACTTTAACAACAGTTTATTTCTAAATACAGCCTGGCATATTTAATTTGATGCAAAAGACAGGGACGTAATGTAATTCAAAGCAATCAGATAGTTTAAAATTGCTAGTAAGCTGGATTTCTAAAGAAAACTGGACATTTCTATGTATTGAATAATATAACCTGGGGACTACAATACATTTATTCATTCATTTTTAGCCACAAAAAAAAATTGAATACAGATTTTAAATGTTTACAATATTTTGTTTTGTTTAAAGCAACAAAATAGAAATACATTAAATAGATCCATAAAACCAAATACTACATTTTCTGCTCAGGATAATTATAAAAATATGAAAAAAAAACAGCAAACAATCCTGCCGCCAATGAAACTGAATTCCTTTTCATCAGACAAAGCTCTGCATCTAGAGATAATTACGAGGCACAACACAAGAAATCTTGAGGTAATCCTAGTCTGGAGCACTTTGAATATTGAAAAAAGAAATGTTACAAAGTACAGAAAACAACTTCAGGCAAAATGATAATTGCTCCGAAAACAAAAAATCGAATTATATTTATACACAGGCATTCTTAGCACAGCTTGCTCACTGCTTGTGTGTAAAAAAAAAAAAAAGGTCATGCAGGGCTTCTTACCTGGTGATAAAAATGGTTGCTGACTGTTGGGAGAGCATGATAACATAGATTTTCCAAAAAAGTCCACATTTTTTTTCCCAAAAAATAATTATGCAAGCAGGTGCTAATCATCAGTCAGAACTCTGACACATCCAGCCAGGTATTATCAGGATGGACGAGCTGTCGGTTTGGTCTGAACCTAGATTTGGACTTAATATTGCTTGTTCGAAGGTTCAGCAAACAGGCAAACTAAAGTGGTCTTCGGTCGAGTCGAACCTCCAGTTGCAGCAGGAAGTAAGGATTATTACTACTGCTGGTAAATGTGACAGCTAAATGTTTCCTTCAGACTGGTTGTTAGACAACTGTCGGGATTCTAACAACCATAGGTTATCCCTGCTCAGCCAATTCAGCTGTCAGCCAGAGAATCCTGACTGTGATTTTTTTTCCTCTTCCAGTCTGAGCTCTGCTGTACAGGAGGTTGCCAGAAGTTTAAACTGGGTCAAATACAGACACTTACACTGTTTGCATTTTAAAAAAATATAAATAAATACAGAGCTACCCTAGACTGCGTCTTGTACAGCACAGTGGCTAAGTGGTTGGCACTTCTGCCTGGCGGCACTAGGGTCATTGGTTTAAATCCAAACCATGGCACTATCTGCCTGGAATTTTCATGTTCTCCCTGTACCTGTGTGGGTTTCCTTAAGGTGCTCTGGTTTCCTCCCACACTCCAAAGACATACTGGTAAGTAAATTGGCCCTAGTATACGAATGTAAGTTAAAGTGATTGTAGAGTAAGATTTTTTTTTATCTTAATGCATTCTATGCATTAGAACAAAAAGCCTTCTGTGTGCAGCAGCCCCTCTCAGCCCCACCCAATACGTGCCTGAGCCCCATATAGAACTGGCGATGTTGTAGCATTGTTTCGTCTGCCCGGGAATCATTGGCTGAGACAGCAGCACTGGGCGATTGGCTTCTGCTGCTGTCAATCAAAGTCAGTCAGCCAATCAGGAGAGGAAGTGGATGATGCCGGGCTGCAGCTCCATGTCTGAATGGACACAGGGAGCTGTGGCTTAGTTCGGGTGCCTCCATAGCAAGCTGCTTGCTGTGGGGGCACTCAACAGGAGGGAGGGGCCAGGAGCACTGAAGCGGGACCTGAAAAGAGGAGGAACCGGCGATGTTATAGGATTGAAAACAGCAAAAAGGTTGGGACTTTATATGAGGCAATACTGAAGATAAGCCTCCATCCCTGGCGTATGGAAAGGGAAGGATGGTGGTACTTTGTATGAAGCGCATTGCTAGGTAGAATAAACCAACCAAAATATCCATAGTTGTTTGTATTGTAGAAGGCATACATGCACATTATACAACAACAATAATAATAACATATTACAATAAAATAGGTCACAATAGAAATCATCTAAACAATAAGGTACATAATTGTCTCAGCATGATATACATAGTAAAGGACCTAGGGCATGTAACCCAATGATTCAGTATTGACCTCGAAACAACAGAACTATGGTGGATAGGTTCATTACAATATGATAAAGTATAAAAAAAGGGGGTAGTAGATAGATACTGTGACACGGCATAGAATAAGGCTTGGTCATTATACCACTCATCAGGAGCAATTTGCAGAGTAGGGAGTATCTATAATAGAGTAGAAATGCCAAATAAGATATAATAAAATAAAAATAGGCATTAAGCAAGATAGAAAGAGGGGGAGCCAAGAGGGTCCCAATCACTCTCACCCATCTGTAGTAGTAGAGTAGCACACCCAACACAAGGTGTGTGTATGTGTATAGGATCTCCAATTTGCAGCTGTGCCAATATAGGTAGAGATTGCAATTGGTAAATATATAGTAGATTCCAAAGGATATCTGTAAAAATAGGAAAGTATTACATAAACTAATGACACAGCTGAAAAATTGGAAACAAGACCCGAAACGTGAAAAGAATGTAGAATCACCCCGTGGGAAAAGGAGGAAAGAGGTATAGGACGAGGGCAGACAATCGAGTGAACAAGACTAGGAGTGAGCTCGTGATGAATAGGTACGAGGAGCGCGAGGACAGCAGAGGAGCAGCAACCAGAACTGACAGAGAACCACAAAGATAATGTAAACAGGAAGGGTGAATGTGGCCATGAACCACCCGAGAGGACACACCAGAAGGGAAGCAGAGGAGAGCCGATAAACATTGTGCAAGGAAAAGCAGCAGACTAGGGTGCAGATGCAGTGAAAGCAAGGTGAGTATACTAAGCGTATCAACAAGGGGGAACGCCAACGCCACGCTGCGTAAAGGAAGGGAAGAGACACCTACATCCAAGCATACGGGCATACGGGCGTGCTTGGTGTTTGGCGCTCATGGCTCCCTCAAGAAAAACGCAAGGTAGTTATATCAGACGGCGTCATGGCGTCACAGGTGACGCCATACACTCGGCCGATAGACGTGGCGTTGACCGGCCGTGAGTGATGACCCCTCCCCCCCAGATAAATGGGAAGGGAGGAGAAGGTCTCGTGCGCATCACAGCTCCCGGGGATTGCGAGGCAAAGCCTCTCCCCAGCTGGCAGATAGAGTCCTAAATGTATGGAAGAAACGTCATGGCATAAAAGATCACAGATTGTATGGAAATGTTGTAGGATTGTTTTGGCTGCCCGGGACTCCCCTACTTATTGGCTGAGACAGCAGCATGGCACCATTGGCTTCTGCTGCTGTCAATCAAAGTCAGTAAGCCAATGAGGATAGAAAGGGGGCGGGGCCGGGCTGAAGCTCCGTGTCTGAATGGACACAGGGAGCTTTGGCTCAGCTTGGGTGCCCCCATAGCAAGCTGCTTGCTGTGGGGGCATTCAACAGGAGGGAGGGGCAGGCGCACTAAAGAGGGACCTGAGAAGGAGAGGATCTTGGCTACTCTGTGCAAAATCACTGCACAGAGCAGGTAAGTATAACGTGTTTGTTATTTTGAATAAAAAAAAGAATGAGACTTTAGTATCACTTTAAGCAGCCCATAGATGACTTCCGACAGGCTGGTTGTGCCCAAGTCAAACAAGGGTTCAACTTGGGTACAATCAGGCCTCCAGAACCGGTCGAAATTTGGATCCATGCATAGCAGGCTAGGGACCTAAGATCATAAGCTCCTTGAGGGCAGGGAATGATGTGAATGTACAACATACAGTATATGTAAAGCACTGTGTAAATTTTCAGTGCTATATAAATACTGTGAGGGGGTTAGCTCGGCAGCGGGTGTGTGTGACCCCCGGGATGGGCTCCCCACACAAAAACAGGCCCAGCAGACGGAGCTTGTGGTTTTCAAAATCAAAAAGGTGCGGTTTATTTTCTATTTACAGTGACAAAACACAGCAAAGCAAAAGAAACATAAACAAAATAAATCCTGGTCAACTTGACCTCTGACTAAACATACAGGTTTCCTAACTAACAACTGGGATCAGCCTAGTGCTGTCCTAGTCCCTAAGTCCCTGGTTTTAAATGTCCAAGCAAATAGCCACACAGGCTTTGTCTCACCGCACAAGGGTTCACTCTCTCCAGGAAGTCCACACAGGTCTGCTTCCAGGCATGAGCTAACCCCTAATGAAGCTGGGAGTTCTTATAGAGGCCTAAATGAGCTGACAAGCTTCAGCTGGTCTCATCAACTCCCTGTCTGCACGACGCCCCACACTCTCCCTAGAGGTATGAGTCATCCATGAGCCCACTAGCCTCAGCTGGGCTTATACAACTCTCCACCCAGTTGTATAAGTCGGCGTAAAGCCTGAATCTGGGCGAAATATATCTACCCCCCTGGATGCAACCAGGTGACTTTACCTTCCTGCTGTCACATACCCCCCCCCTCTTGTTTTAACCTCGGGGTTGGAACACCAGCAATCAGGCATTCATGTACTCGAGACAAAGCATCCACATTCCCCATTTGAACGCCAGGGCGATGCTTTACTGTGAAGTTGAATTCCTGTAGGGCCAGGAACCACCTATACACTCTTCTATTTGTCTCCTTGTTTTGAGCCATCCACTTTAACGGAGCGTGATCCGTAACCATGTCAAAGTGCCTACCTAGCAGATAGTACCGAAGGGAATCTAGAGCCCACTTCACCGCTAAACACTCCTTTTCAACGGTGGCGTAATTTACCTCATGGGACTTCAACTTCCTGCTGAGGTAAATGACTGGGTGCTCTTCCCCGTTCCAGACCTGGGACAATACTGCTCCTAACCCCACATCTGACGCATCACTTTGTACGACAAAGTCTTTAGAGAAGTCGGGTGAGTACAACACTGGCTGGCTACATAAGGCTTGTTTCAAGAATTGGAATGCTGCCTCAGCCTCGGGGGTCCATTTAATCATGACCGACCCTTTCCCCTTCGTCAGGTTGGTTAGGGGCACAGCCTTAGAAGCAAAGTGGGGAATGAATCGCCGATAATACCCAGCGATTCCCAGAAAAGCTCGTACCTGCTTCTTGCTGTTTGGACGTGGCCAACTCTGGATGGCCTCGACTTTGTTGAGTTGGGGTTTTATTACTCCCCTCCCAATGGTGTACCCAAGATATTTGGCCTCCTCCTGCCCAATGGTACACTTCTTGGGGTTAGCCGTAAACCCCGCTTCCCGAACAGAGTCCAGGACTGCTTGCACTTTTGGCAGATGTGAGGCCCAATCTGTGCTATGGACAATTACGTCATCCAGGTAAGCCGCAGCATACTTCCGATGGGGCCTCAGCATCTGGTCCATTTTCCGCTGGAATGTGGCCGGCGCATTCTGTAACCCGAACGGCATTCTTTTATATTGGAACGCCCCGTCTGGGGTTACAAATGCGGTTTTCTCTTTGGCCGACTTGGCCAGGGGGATTTGCCAATACCCTTTTGTGAGGTCAAGAGTCGTCATGTATCGGGCTGTTCCCAGCCGGTCGATCAACTCATCTATACGTGGCATGGGGTAGGTGTCAAATTTTGTAACTTTGTTCAACTGACGAAAATCGTTACAAAATCGCCAGCTCCCATCCGGTTTAGGCACCAACACAATGGGACTAGACCAATCACTTTGGGACTCCTCTATCACCCCTAAGTTCAGCATTTTCTGTACTTCCTCCCGTATTGCCTCCCGTCGGGCCTCTGGGATCCGATAGGGTTTTAACTTCACCCTTTCACCGGGCGGGGTAATAATGTCATGCTCTACCCCAGATGTTTGTCCCGGCAGCTCAGAGAATACCTCCTTGTTGCGAAGCACAAACTCCTTAACCTCCTGTTGTTGGGGTTGTGACAAGGTGGCTGCGATTCCAACCTCAGGAATCACGCAACCAGTTTGAGCTGGTGACCAAGTGTCTGCGACTAGGGACTCTCTATTAGGCTTGTGCACAACGGAAAAATTCGTTCCGTTTCGGTTCGTTTCTTTCCGGTCCTGTTGATTCGTAATCATTCGTAATTTTGCTAGACGGGATTTTTCGTGTTCGGACTCATTCGTATTTTTGCAAGCGACATTTTTCGTTGAATTTTTTGTTGCTTTATAATTCGTACTTTCGGTAGAGTACGTTGTTTTTCGTTGATTCTGGACACAACTCCTACTTTCGTAACTTTTTTTGGGTTCGTTGATTCGTAATTTTCTGTGTCTCTCTCACGACGACGCTGACTATTATGCCTAATGTGCTTCGAATGGATTTGTACTTTTCGAAATACATAGCGGTTATTTGCAACGATTCGAAATCTCGTATTTTACTTTCGTTTTTTACATGCGGCTATAGCCTCCGCCCCTGTACACCATTTTGAGAGGGTTCAGCACGGTGAGGGAGAAGCAGAGAGCAGAGCAGAGTGTTATTGTGCTTCGAATGGATTAGAAATCTCGTATTTTACTTTCGTTTTTTACATGCGGCTTTAGCCTCCGCCCCTGTACACCATTTTGAGAGGGAGTTCAGCACGGTGAAGGAGAAGCAGAGAGCAGAGCAGAGTGAGTGTTATTGTGTTTCCAATGGATTTGTACATTCGTAAGTTTTTTCATAACGAATTATGCCGAAGACATTCGGGCATTCGCTATTTTGCGGTATAATTTATTTCGGATTCGGTTTTATTCGTAATTGCTTTGTTCGGAAATTCGAATGCTTCCGAATGTCCGAAAGTTGCTAAATTCGGACGAATTTCGATTCGTTACGAAACGAATTGCACAAGCCTACTCTCTATCCCTCCAGGCTTTCAACAGATTAACGTGATAGATCTGTTCGGGCTTTCGCCTTCCTGGTTGTCTGACCTTGTAATTCACTTCGCTCACTTTTTCCATTATCTCGTAGGGGCCTTGCCATTTGGCAAGGAATTTACTTTCAACCGTAGGGACAAGTACCAGTATCCTATCCCCCGGGGAAAAGGTACGGGTCTTGGCTCCACGGTTGTACACTCTCTGCTGTGCTAACTGCGCTTGGGCCAAATGTTCCTTCACGATGGGCATTACCTGTGCAATTCGGTCTTGCATCAGGGCGACATGCTCAATCACACTCCTGTGGGGAGAACTCTCACTTTCCCAAGTTTCCTTGGCAATATCCAACAGCCCTCTTGGGTGTCTCCCATACAGTAACTCAAAGGGGGAGAATCCCGTAGAGGATTGGGGCACCTCCCTAATAGCAAACATCAGATAAGGGAGTTGACAGTCCCAATCCTTTCCATCTCTATCCACCACTTTCTTCAACATTTGTTTTAGGGTTTTGTTGAATCTTTCAACCAGCCCATCGGTTTGGGGGTGATACACAGATGTACGTAATTGCGTCACTTTGAACAATTTACACAGCTCCTTCATAACCCGGGACATAAAGGGTGTACCTTGGTCCGTAAGCAGTTCTTTACAAATACCCACCCGGCTAAACACAAGAGATAGCTCTTTGGCTATGGTTTTGGCCGAGGTATTTCGGAGAGGGATCGCTTCTGGATAACGGGTGGCATAGTCCATTATAACTAATATGTACTGGTGCCCCCTAGCGGACTTGATTATAGGACCTACCAAATCCATGGCGATCCTCTCAAACGGGACCTCAATGATGGGTAGAGGGACCAGCGGGCTACGGAAATGTGGCATCGGGGCCGACCTCTGACACACAGGGCAGGAGGAACAATAATTTTCTATGTCCTTCATCACCCCCGGCCAATAGAATCTCTGTAATACCCTCTCTCGGGTTTTCTCTGTCCCCAGATGACCTCCAAGAATGTGCCCATGGGCCAACTCCAACACCAACTTCCTGTAAGGTTTGGGCACCACAAGCTGCTCAACGGTTTCTTCTGCCCTTTTTGCCACTCGATACAGTAGGTCCTTCTCTACGCTGAAGTATGGGTAAGTGCAGGTATTATCTGGGTTCACTAACTCGCCATCTATTTTCACTACGTTTTCCCGTGCCTTTATTAGGGCGGGGTCTTTCAACTGTTCTGTGGCAAAGTTTTCCCTGTGAACCTCAAGATCAGAAAACTCCACAGACGGTAGGTTTTCGTCTGAGGAGGTGGGCTCCTCTCCAGTTTCTTGAGTCTCCCCTGCCAATACTGACAAGGGAAATTCCAGAGAGTCCTCACCACTCTCAGGGGAGTTCTGGCTATCACATTCCTGGTACATAGGGGCACCAGTGGGGGGCTCAGGATCATCCCACAGTTCCCAGAACTTCGGAAAATCCCTTCCCACAATGGCGTCATGCGGTAACTGAGATACTAAGCCCACTGGATGAGAGAGGGTACCTTTGGGGGTCTCGAAACACACTGTAGTCACTGGATACTCTCGGGTGTCCCCATGCACACAAATAACAGCTACCTTGCTATTCCCAGAGACCTCTGTTCTAACTAACTCAGCCTTTATCAGGGTCACAATGCTACCTGAATCCAGCAATACCACAACATTTCTACCATTAACACACATTTTGCATAAATGTTTCTCAGTTCCTCGAATGGCAGTGCATGCGACTGTCGCACACAGCGACTGACGTCTGCCCGTCAGAAAGTCACACTGCATGGGTTCCTCCACAACCGGGCAATTTGCTGCAATATGTCCCGCTTGCCGGCAGCGGTAGCAAACGATCCTTCTTGCCGCCTCTTGAGCCGCTGATTTCCCAGGCTGTTCTCGCCAAACTTGGGGTAGAGCTCCCACCCTCTCACTCTCTCCACCCTTACCCCTTGGAATCATCTTATCCGCCCCTGGGGATGGTCTGGTCTTAGGGTGGAAAGTCCGAGTGTCTCTGGAAGAGGCCGTCAGGTTCTCTGTAGCCAAGTATTTCTCCACACGATCCACAAGACCATCGGCCGTCTCTGGGTCTCCATGGCTTACCCACTTTTGGATGGCAGTAGGAAGAGCTCTCAAAAACCGATCCATTACAACACGTTCCACAATCTTTGGTGCGGACCAAGTCTCTGGCTGTAGCCACTTTCTGCTCAGGTGAATGAGATCATACATTTGAGACCTGGGGGGTTTTCCAAGCTGGAAAGTCCAGTTATGCACACGCTGAGCCCGGACAGCCAGGGTGACACCCAGCCTTGCCAATATTTCAGCTTTTAGCATCACATAGTCTTTTGCTTGGTTAGGCTCTAGGTCATAGTAAGCTTTCTGCGATTCACCAGTTAACAGAGGAGCCACTAGTCCCGCCCACTGCTCCTCAGGCCACTTTTCTCTTTCAGCGGTCCTTTCAAATGTGGTCAAAAATACCTCTGGATCATCCTCTCCAGTCATTTTTGTCAATAAACGACTCACCCCAAAGGACGCGGTATTAGTGGGACGGCTTTCCTCACTGGTCTGCGGACGTTGCTGCATTACTGCTTCCATCTGTTGTTGTAGTCTCTGCTCTTGCTTCTGCAACAGGTCTATGAAGCGGGCCTCAGATTGCTGCTGGGCTTGTTGCTGAGCCTCCAGACTCTGTTGCAAAGTTGCGTTTGTCTGCTGCTGGGCTGCAAGGCTCTGTTGATGAGCTTGCTGCTGGGCTGCAAGGCTCCGTTGATGAGCTTGCTGCTGGGCTGCGAAGTTCTGTTGTTGAGCTGCAAGGCTCTGTTGATGAGCTGCAAGGCTCTTTTGCAAACCTGCATTTGTCTGCTGTTGATTGGCATTTGCTAGAGCCAGCTGTTTCAGTATCTCCTCCATGCTGGCTTAAAAAAAAACTGCCACTGGTTCTCCACCAACTGTGAGGGGGTTAGCTCGGCAGCGGGTGTGTGTGACCCCCGGGATGGGCTCCCCACACAAAAACAGGCCCAGCAGACGGAGCTTGTGGTTTTCAAAATCAAAAAGGTGCGGTTTATTTTCTATTTACAGTGACAAAACACAGCAAAGCAAAAGAAACATAAACAAAATAAATCCTGGTCAACTTGACCTCTGACTAAACATTCAGGTTTCCTAACTAACAACTGGGATCAGCCTAGTGCTGTCCTAGTCCCTAAGTCCCTGGTTTTAAATGTCCAAGCAAATAGCCACACAGGCTTTGTCTCACCGCACAAGGGTTCACTCTCTCCAGGAAGTCCACACAGGTCTGCTTCCAGGCATGAGCTAACCCCTAATGAAGCTGGGAGTTCTTATAGAGGCCTAAATGAGCTGACAAGCTTCAGCTGGTCTCATCAACTCCCTGTCTGCACGACGCCCCACACTCTCCCTAGAGGTATGAGTCATCCATGAGCCCACTAGCCTCAGCTGGGCTTATACAACTCTCCACCTAGTTGTATAAGTCGGCGTAAAGCCTGAATCTGGGCGAAATATATCTACCCCCCTGGATGCAACCAGGTGACTTTACCTTCCTGCTGTCACAATACCTATAATAAATAAATATCTGGCTAGGGATGCCCAGGCAACAACCTCCTGATTTTATGTTTCAGATGTGTATCATGCGCAAGCAAACAACACCAGTCAAGACCTGTTAGGCTGAAACACGACATGTTGGAAAACCTTATCCGGTCCTTACTGTTTTTCCCCCTATAAGCTGTCAAGAGTAATGTCTGCAACTCCCATTCTCCTCTCTGCTACAATACTACTCTGATCAAATAATGTGGGCTTACAGAAAATCTGCTTGGCACAGCTGCCTAAATGGTGATTGGATAATGCCTGCACATCAAACAGCCCTCTAACATCAATGGCAGCCTTTAGTGGTGACTTGACAGGTTTATTTTAAGGTTTCTTTTTTAGGTTTTTTCGTCCTAACGGCTGCAGTTCTGTAAACAGCCTCCATTTAGATAAAAAAAAAAAAAAATACAAAGATATAAAACAAAAGACCCATGAAAAGATGCCATTGTTTCCCTAAGAAGAATCAGATTACAATAAATTGGATGTGGCTTCAGTTTGCTTTTATTGCCTTCTCTTGGATCAGCAACAAAGTAATGTAGGTGGATCTGCATTTATTTTACTTTTTTGGGACTTAAGTTGCTACAGAAAGTTATACATATATAAAACCATTAACTGATGAAATCTTAATGCTGTACAATAACTATTTTTTATGGTTGTACATAAATGGAATGAATTAAGCCATAAAATGAGCACTGCAGATGAACATTACATAGCAAAAAGGCTTAAAGTGAGAATAAGAATACATAAAATGCTACACTAACCGGCACTGAAAATTCATGTGTTCTCATGTGGAAGAATGAAGATTAATTTCTTTATTTTGTGTTAACTCTTTGAGATTCGCAACCTGACCCTAGGAGGTGAGCAGTATTTGCAGTATTTTAGAAATGTCCCTTTTACAAGAATTACTGCTTAGTCATATGAGCAGAAATTAAACGAAGGCAAGGTCTTGCTGTCTATTGAGGATTCATTTTTCCTCGCCTCATCTGTACATAATTGGTTCTACATTGTCATGGTAACGTCAGGTCAACAAAACGACATGCTAAAATTAAAAAATATGTATGCTTTGCCAAGTATCAACTTTAGTGTCACAAAAGCTCATTCAGAACTGTAGTGAAAAATATCACTTATAATAATAAAGTTGTTACCGGTATTAAATCCTTTAAATCAAATAAATGTTCAGTTGAAGTTGGGGTGTTAGTTCAGATTCTGATAACTCCTCTCCATTAAATCATATAGATCAGTTCCAACCCCAGTGAATTTGAAGCCTTAAGTTCCCACCGCAGTTACACAAACATGTTACTTAATGCGAAGGGCTAGAAAGACTGTAACCAGCTTGTAAACACTTTGTGGCAAAGTATAATATGGGTTTCCCAATTCCCATCATCTGGATTTTAAAAGAAGTTTTGGTTCCCTCTACTATAATGCAGCCATTGACAGCAGTTTTAAATCCAGTAAAGGTCGCTTATTCAATTGTGTATTATGCACTTTATACTTCTTATAGACATTATTCTGTAAATGTATAAATAATAGAAAATGCTGATTTAACTGTTCTGTATATGGAGGTGTTCAATTTATTTATTTATTCATTTTCTTTTCCTCTATTGGTTAAAATAGATGAGCTTCTTGTCTTTTTTTCAACCTGAATAACTATATACAGTGGGAATAACCCCTAGAAAGGGTATAAGTATCCCGCGGTACAACAGGATTTTACGGGCGAACAAGAAACAAAAATATATAAAAATATTATTTACTGGAAAAAAATCTTCATTTAAATTTTTTTTTATCTGTATGCAAATATAGAAGTATGTCAAGCATATTGATAATTTGCACAGTATACATTTGATTAGTATAAACATGAATAGAAAACATTTATGTTATACAAATTTCCAGTAGGATGAGATTTTTCTCCTTTAGCTTAACATGTTTCAGGAATACCAATCCTTTCTTCGGAGGCTCTTGGTGGGAGAAAATACAAATATATTCATATACCTCCCATGTTCTATCATGGTTCAGGTACATAGATGATATTCTTATGATATGGGACAGCACACCGGAACATCTACAAGCTTTCATCCGTACCATGAACAAAAATACTTCAAATCTTTATTTCACTATGACATTCAGTGACACATCTATCACTTTTCTTGACCTAAACATCACAAAATCAGCAGATGGTTCATTGGCCAGCGGTCTCTATCGTAAAGAGACCGCTGGCAATACCATCCTGCATGCGTCAAGCTCGCACCCTCAGCCTTTAGTTATGTCAATACCCTACGGACAGTACTTAAGGCTCACGTGTGGGGGCTTGGCTTTTGCCGCTGTTTATCGTCGGTGGGCTTACTCTGCATGACGCTCCCCCATTCTTGTAATGGGGGGACGCCGTGCAGTCTTCGAACTGGAGGTCCCCTTTGCATTCCCTTCCTCCTCTCCCTTCCAGGGAGTCTGGTTTCCATTTGGTTCAACATATATAAATGGACCATTCACATACATATCTTATTCTTGGATATATTCTGCCCTGTTAGTCTATGCTGTCATTTCCAGCTCTCATCAAGTTGGACATATAATGTTGTATAGTTTTTATATGTGTGGGCCCCTGCCATGTTGTTAGATGCTGATGTTACCACCATGGGCCAATACGGTGAAATGCTGTGTTTACTTTATTTTATTTATTCTTTCCATAGTTTTAAATATTCTCTCTCATTGTTCTGCCTATTTCTTACCACCAGGGGGTGGGGCCTCCAGTCATAGGCCGCCAGCTTTGTGCGAGCTCATTGCACCAGCGGAGGATATGGGCGTTACCTACAGCTTACTATTTTGGTTGTGGGATGCCTGCTCCTTTTGCCCTTCCTGACAGATGCATCTATGGCGCTCGGTGAGCTGGTATGTTATCGACCGCCGAGCGAGTGATGCGCATGCTCAGTTACACGCCGCCGCGCCGCCTGACATGACGGCGTGAGTGGCTGACGTCATGAGCCGACAAACACTAGTGCGATGCATCGTTCTAAACCCGCAAATGGCGCCATTGAGAGTACAGACGCTGCTTTTGCAGCCATCACATTGCAGACCTTATCTCCTTGACCTCGTGGTAAGTGGGAACCCCTCTCTATTCCACTCCTTTTTGTGGTTATTTAAAAGATCTGACAGGCATGAACTCTGCTCTATTGTAGGCAGCCTCTCCTGTGACTGCTCACTTGATGTTGATGCATATACTCTGCTAGTTAGAGTTCTATTTATTAACATCTTTAGTCATTGAATCTATCCAGCATTCCTACAATCACTACTGTGTGTATTCCATGTAATGCATAATGGTCAATACACTATATACTTCTCTGAGATAGATGTCATGTTTTTCTCTCTCCTTTAGAGATACATGTCCATAAACGTCCCTTTCTTTACGGGTTAAATCTACATTTTGTATCAATGAGTTTATATTGTGCAGCTCATGGTTGTTAAATACAATTTCCTTATCTGTTTTTTTCCACACCAGGATATCTGATTGCATCTCGATTGCAACCTACTTAAAATGAGTAGGATTCAAGCCTCTGCCGTGTGCAGTACCGCATTTGGCCAGAGGTGTGGGGGTGCCGATGACACTCTGAGTGTTTCCGAGTATTTCCGAACGGCTCTGACTCAGTTCCCGAGTGTTTCCGAGTCTTTCCGAAGGTTTCCGAGTGCAGCCAAGCAGTCTCTGAGTATTTCCAAGCCTCTCCGGCGCCCCACCACCTCTGGCAACATGCGGTACTGCATACCATAGTTGTCAATGTGGAACGAATTATCTTTGTTTCCATTGACTTTGATACTTTGATATGCGAGTCCTTTGGATTACAAGCATTCTCCTGGAATGGATTATGCTCGTAATTCAAGGTTCCACTGTACTGTAACTACATAACACTTACAGATGAACTTAAAGGGTAAACTGAATAAATACTTACTTAGATTTTTTTTTTACATTTGCATTTACATAGCAAAAAAAAAAATGCAGCTTACCATTTTTAGATGCCCTTTTCATGGAACTTCCAGCAAGGAAAAATTCAGCTTTCTTCTTTGTTTTAAGGGGGGCTGGGAAGCTATTTATTCTGTTTCAAGTCTCCTTATCCATGGACCCGAAATCTTGTTTGCTTGGTATACTGGAGGAATATGATTGGGAAAGGTACACTAGAGAGGCCATGACCAGAGTCTTATTCCAGACAATAAAATTAATTATGGTGCACTGGAAGTCTGAAGACCCTCCTACAGTGGGGGAATGGGTTGGGATCGTAGGCAATATGTTGAGAATGGAGAAATTCCTATACCAACACAAGGGTTGTACACTTAAATAAAAAAAGACTGTGGGCTCCTTGGTTGGATGTCCTTGGGCTTGCCCCAGTGGATCTGATCATGGACCATCTGCTCAGACTTAACCCTGGGTAAGGGGGTCAGCTCCACAGTGGGAAGGGCAATGCCACTGCATGATGGCAGATCTTGTCAAGGACTGGAGGTACGGGTCTAAAGGACATAATACATTTATTACAATTGTTTTGATTTATCAGTATAAACGGCTGACTCATCAGACGGATATGTGTACAATGGGTTATGTACTGTTTTGTTATGTACGGCAATGTAAGGTGTTAAATCTTTAATAAAAAACAAAAACAAACTTTGCAGTACCGGAAGATTACCACTGCGGGGAAGGGGAGGTCAGAGAACAGAAGATTACAGGCTCCAAAAAATAAATTAATAAATAAATAAAATAAATGCACATTTTTTTTACCTGCAAAAAAATTTGCATTTATAATTTTTTTCCTAAAAAGTGAACTTATCCTTTAAAGCTCAATCAAACTTCCAATTTAAATTTGCTTAATACATTCCAATTGCATCAAAACAAAAGGTGTGCCAAGTCTCACCCTAGGTTCACATCTATGCAGTTGCAGTTGATGGTTTTCAGGTGGGTTTTGCATTTTTGAACATGCGTTTTTGGTGTGGGTCCATTGAAGTCTATTACAAAATACACGGAATCTGCTGCGCGAAAAAAGTCCCTGACCTTTTCCAAAAATGCACCGGCTTAAAAGTACATTGATGTGAACGTGTACCATAGGAAACCATGTTAAATGGACTGTAGTCTGTTTCAGCAAACTGTAAAATGCACTAAAAAATGCATAGGTGTGAAGCTAGGATTACTCCTCTCATCTCACCCTGTAGACATTGGCTGTATGAATAGGCATGTCTCTCTTAAATATTCACATGGAGGCCAGATCTTTCAACCTTTCTTCAACCTTTCTTCAACCTTCCTTTACTGCTTCAAGCAGTAGTTGATACATTACAATCCATATACAGTAATACCTCGGATTGCGAGCAACGCGTTTCTCAATACAAGCTATTATTTAAAAAAATCCTGACTCGGTTTGCGAGTGTTGTCTTGCAAAACGAGCAGGATTCATGCATCTGGGGTGTGCAGTACCACATTTGACCAGAGGTGCGGGGGTGCTGGTGACACTCGAAGACGTTCGGAGCTTCTCTGAAACACTCGGAAACACTCCGTTCACGAGTTTCTCCGAGTGCATCCGAGCGGCTCTGAGTGCTCTCTGAGTGTTTCCGAATGTCTCCGGCGCCCCCACCTCTGGTTACATGCGGTACTGCATACACTAGCAGTGCCTAGGAACAGATTATCTGAGTTTACATTATTTCCTATGGGGAAACTCGCTTTAATATACGAGTGCTTTGGATTACAACCATTCTTCTGGAACAAATTATGCTCGTAATCCAAGGTACCACTGTATTGGCATAAGAAAGTGACTGTCCCAATAATGGCTGAGGTAGTCAAATACTGTATGCTCATGCTTGGAGGTGCTTGTGCCTTCGGTAAACAATTAAGTTGTTCCTTCCTATGCTCTCCACCCCTAGTCCCCTAGTTCCACTAATTACCCTGGAGGAGAGAACTGAGGAAAGCACCAAGTCCTGGGCCCAGTTTCTCTCTTGTGCTTATATCCAGCTCCAGATTAGAATCCCCTTTTCCCCTGGACTTCCTATGCACAGAACCCCTCAGCAACTCCCTGCCCCCCAACAACGGTAGAACAAAAGCACTGCAGCAGACCTGTTTGATTTCCTTAGCTCCCCTGGTTGGCAAGACACAGAGCCCCAGTTCCACCCCCCTTATAAAAGGACTCCCAGAAACTCTCCAGAAAATGGAGATGCAACCTATAAAGAGACCTATGCTAAACTCCACTTGCCTACATCTGGATCAGCTTGACAGCCAGGCATTTTAGAAGTAGAGGTCAGTGTATTTATCTCAGTACATTTCTTTTAACCACTTGACCACCGAAAGGTCTTACCCTCTTCATGACCAGACCATTTTTTGCTATTCAGGACTGTGCTACTTTAACTGGCAATTGCTCAGTCATACAACACTGTACGCAAACAAGATTTATATAATTATTTTCACACAAATAGCGCTTGCTTTTAGTGGTATTTGATCACCACTGGGTTTTTTATTCTTTATAAGATAAATAAATAAAATTAAAAAAACACCCAATATTTTCTATTATCTGTTATAAGACATATTCATACATACAATAAAATCTAATTTATTTATAAATTTAGGCCAAAATGTACTCTGCTACATGTCGCAAGTGCTGGTAGTGATCAGGGGTTGATCCTGCTAACACTGCTTTTTGGAGACACTATACTATTGCAGACACTAGTATAGTTCTGATTGTGATCAAGGTACTCATCTGTACAGACCCCATACTAGTTATGATGGTGATCAGGGACTTAAAGCGTGACTGTGATAGTGTGGCTGGCAATCTGGTGCTTACTGACACTTGCTGGGAAGGACACTAACTGACTAACTGACACTGACATTGCTAGTGATACTAATACACTGACACTGTACTAATTCACTGGCTTGGTGACAGGGGGATCAGGAGGGTAATCAAGGGGTTAGCTTTGTGCTAACAAGTGAATGCAAGTGTATCGGCTCATTTACACTTGCTTTGGCTTCAACACACATTAACGGCTAGTTTATACTTGTTTAAAAACAAGACTTCGGACATGCTTTGTTAAAGTTTTCTGAATGCTAGTCAAAGCTCCTGTCACTAAATAAAATGGTTAGCTAACAGTCCTGTTTACAACTTGCTTTTGCTTTGCTTTGCTTCAAAAATTATACCTCATGTAGCTTTAGTGGTGCTTCAAAGCGTCTTCAAAGCCTCAATATAAGTCTATGGAAAAGCTTGCTCGAAAGCCTCATCGAAGCCCCACAAAGCCTCACTGAAGCCCCACCAAAGGCTCATTGAAGCACCACCGAAGCCCCATCGAAGCCCCATCGAGGCCCCACCGAAGCCTCATCAAAGCCTCACCGAAGCCTCATCAAAGCCTCATCGAAGCACTAAACAAAAGCAAGGTGTAAACAGGACTGTAAGCTAACCATTTTATTTAGTGACAGGAGCTTTGACTGGCATTCAGAGAGCTTTAACAAAGCGTGTCCGGATCCATTTTGTGAAGCAAGTGTAAACTAGCCCTATGTGTGCTGCTTGTACTCACTGATCTGGTTGGGTTTCGCTCCAAGCTTTCATTTCTGAACAGCAGGGAAAAATCCAGCCAGAGCCTGTGTTTACAAACACAGAGTTCTATGCTGTGATTTGTCACAACCGATCTGCAGGTATACAGCCATAATCATTGGCTGTAACCTGCTGACAAACCCATCCTGTGCCCAGTCACAGCACAGGGCATCAGGGGGTGCGCGCATACAAGCTCAAAAAGTACTCAGCAATGTACTGTTATGTCACGGTGCCTGACTGTGCCATCTACCTGCAGTAAATATACTGTTGGCGGGCAGCAAAAGGTTAAGAAAACACAAAGATCTATCAATGTATTTTTTTTATAACATCCAGAAAGCAATAATAAGTTCAACGGTTTACACTCTTTGTGTTATCAGATGTTTCAAATGATATGAATTCCACAGAAAGTACATATTTTTTTATTACTACATACATGTGAATAGAAAACGTAACCTCTATGCTATGTACATATTATATTTGATTTTCAATATTTGCCAACTAGTGAACTGTAAACTCTCAAAAGGACCTCTGGTCATAAAACTCACTTTCTGTATCTCAATTAAAGAACCCTGTATGTACATAACACCTACAATTCCAATATTTCCATGTCTAGGTCGTGCTGCTAATTGTGCTTTCATGAACTCCGGTGTGAGGCTTTCCGAAGCCATTTGTGTATCATTACACTTTAGTAAAGCTGTCTTCAAGCTTCCTCCTGACCCTTTTTTGTTTCTCTGGGGTCTGGAACAAATCAGACAGGAAAGTCATTTAATACGCAGATAATTGCCCTATAGGCACTGTAGGATTTCCCGTGAATGGACTTGATTGAGTAACTGTTATGTTCAAAGTGTCTGAAAGATGAAAACCCACTTTTCTGGGTATATTTACACTGTGCATTACAAGCTTTCCTTCCAACGACAACAAACTTCAGTATTAGTTGTGCAATTAATAAGCTGGATAACTACCACAAGAGCGCACACAAATTGTTTGATCCTCTAATTTTCCCATAAATGTGTTATTCCATTGTGGCACTAAATACGCAAACTACCTTTAGAGTACGGATCTAGGAAGGAAGTCCTTCTCAGACGGGGCTAGCTACAATTCAGGTTAGTTCTAGAGAGATGAGGTAACTTTGTCTCCCACAACAGCGGGACACGGATTGTAACAAAAAGCATGACTAATTTATTTTGCAGTTTTCAATCTGGAAATGTAATTCCTCGGATTTTGAGATCACTGTAAAAATCATCACTAAAAATGTATGATATTTCTTTCCAGCTTCACAGTCGCAAAACAATGACTCGGAACAGCCTGCCAACAAATGTTTTGCCGACCATTGAAATTGTTCTTGTAAACAACTGGCAATGATTCTTCCTATCAACAGCTTATAATTCAGATGCAGGACGGTATTCAGAAAAAAAACAGCCTTTGCCTAGGAATATGATGATGTTCTTTATGTACAGGCTCCAATCCCTGTGTCAGAATGTTATGTGATCACTGTGAACAATAAAACCAGAAAATGCAATATATAGACTGTACAGTGCACCTGTCATGAGCCTACAGAGAACTTGGACAAGACTACATGTTTTTGGACTGCAGAGAGGCTCTTGACTCCTCTATGCCTTAGAGGCCAAAGAATATGTGCGTTTTGAACTCAAGTGTTTCTTTCTGTTAAGCAGTGGTAAAGTGGTTGTAAACCCACTTTGACAACATGCACCTACAGGTAAGCCTAGATTAAGGCTTACCTGTAGGTGCATGAAATATCTCCTTAACCTACACGGTTAAGGAGATATTTACTATAAAAACAGCGCCGATGACGTCACGCGCATGCGCACTAGCCGGCCGGCATCCTTGCCAGTTTTCTGAATGGACATCAGTGACAGGACATCGAGGCAAGATGGCGGCGGCGGCGGCAGAAGGGAACGAGGAGGACTTCAGGGGCTTCGATTTCAGGTAAGTGCCACATAATGAGCTAGTATGCTATGCATACTAGCTCATTATGCCTTTCTCTTGCAGGAGTATGTTTAGCTCAAAAATGTGTGGAGGGTTTACTTCCTATTTAAGCTGGCCATACATTATACAATTTTCTTACTTAACCACTTCTGGAATGTTTACCCACCTTCCTGATCAAGTCATTTTTTGTGATACGGCGCTGCATCGCTTTAACTCACAATTGCGCGGTCATGCGACGTTGTACCCACAAATAGAGCTTTCTTTTGGTGTTTTTTGATCACCTCTGCGGTTTTTATTTTTTGCGCTATAAACAAAAAAAATAGCAACAATTTTGAAAAAAACAAAATTTTTTTTCCTTTTGCTATATTAAATATCCAAAAAGAAAATGCAAAAAAAAATTCTTCATCAGTTTAGGCCAATATCTATTCTTCTAATTGTAATAAGTGTATATTGATTGGTTTGCGCAAAAGTTATAGCGTCTACAAAATAGGGGATAGATTTATGGCACTTTTATTATTTATTTATTTTTCTACTAGTAATGGAGGTGATCTGCAATTTTTAACGGGACTGCGACATTGCGACAGACAGATCGGACACTTTTGACACTTTTTTGGGACCATTGACATTTATACAGCATACAGAGTTAAAAATAGCCACTGATTACTGAATAAATGTCGTTGGCAAGGGAAGGGGTTAACACTAGGGGGGATATCAAGGGGTTAATTGTTCCCTAGGGAGGTGTTTCTAACTGTGGGGGGATGGGACTGACTAGAGGAGGAGAGAGATTGCTGTTCTTGATCGGTAGGAACAGCAGATCTCTCTCTACTCCCCTGTCAGAATGGGGATCTGTCTGTTTACATTGACAGATCCCCGTTCTGGCTCTCTGAGGAGCGATCGCAGGTGGTCGTCAGGCATTGCGGCCGCTGGCCACCCGCACCGGCTCTGGTGTCGCACCATCTATAGCTTCTTAAAGCGGCCAACGTACAATGACGGCTCTTTGTGCAGCAGTGCCAACCTACTGCAGTACAAGTGCGGCGGCTGGTCGGCAACTAGTTAACTGCCAATTGTGCGGTCGTGCAACACTGTACCCAAATAAAATTAATGTCCTTTTTCCCACAAATAGAGCTTTATTTTGGTGGTATTTGATCACCTCTGGGTTTTTTTGCGCTAGAAACAAAGAATGACTGCCAATTAAAAAACAAAATAATAATATTGGATTGAGGTAAATATTTGTTTTGTTCATGTTCATGTTTTGTTCATTTTTCATGTCAGAGGTTTACAACCACTTTAACCTTTCTTCCTCTTCTAACAGCATTTCTGTAACCATACCTTTACTGTAGTCTGTGTTATTATAGGGTATATTTCTTATTGCCACCTGCGCAGGTGACAGAGGACACAGGAACAAGAAGTGTTGGAGACCTCTCCAATGGGGTCAGAGATAGCAAGACAAAATTTTTTTTAGGTAGAGTGTGAAGGGTTAGAACTTCAGTTTTTACTGGTCCCTGTATTTTGTATGTTTTTACTGGTGTCTCTGATTTCCCTCTTTGGCCTGTGTTATGATAATGCCACAGACAGGAGTCCATACCCACTAGTGGACAGACTGACTAACCAGGATTTGGTTACAGCATTGGAGGAGACACAGAGCATCGTTGAAGTCTTGGAGAAGCAGTATACCCAGTGGAGCCATAAGAAATAGGACTCAGCATGCCATGACATTCAGCAAAGGTGAAAGATCTTAGAAGGGCTGAGGTGCGGAATCTAAGGAGCCATCTGGTTTTTACAATTGGACAAGGTGGAGAGGCAGGGCAGTGATGTCATAATCTCCAACCTTTCCAGTCAGAGGGCACCTTGTAATTACCGTATTTATCGGCGTATAACACGCACCGGCGTATAACACGCACCCCAAGTTTAGGAGGAAATTTTAGGGAAAAAAACTTTTAGCAGGGAAGTTTAAGGAAAAATAACTTACATTTAAATGCAGCCTTGTCAGTGTCCATTGCAGCCTTGTCAGTGTCCATTGCAGCCTTGTCAGTGTCCATTGCAGCCTTGTCACAGTGCAGCCTTGTCAGTGTCCATTGCAGCCTTGCCCCAGAGTCCATTTCAGCCTTGCCCCCAGAGTCGCCGTGCAGCCTTGCCCCCAGAGTCGCCGTGCAGCCTTGCCCCCAGAGTCGCCGTGCAGCCTTGCCCCCAGAGTCGCCGTGCAGCCTTGCCCCCAGTGTCGCCGTGCAGCCTTGCCCCCAGTGTCGCCGTGCATCATTTTAAAATTGGCGCCGAGACTGTGCGAACGCCGGGGACGCAGGGGACGCAGGGACTGGGCGGAGCCGCCGCCGAGATACACATAGCCGAGTGTACTCGGCTATACTCGGCTTTTCTCGGCTCCGCTCACAGTCACGCCGAGTCCCGCCCTATGATGGACATAACACAGGTCCAATGGCGGGACTGGGCGTGACTGTGAGCGGAGCCGAGAAAAGCCGAGTATAGCCGAGTACATTCGGCTATGTGTATCTCGCTCCGCTCCGCTCGCAGTCAGCGGAGACAGCTCAGGGATGTCAGTATCGGCGTATAACACGCACCCACGATTTTCCCCTGATTTTCAGGAGAAAAAAGTGCGTGTTATACGCCGATAAATACGGTATTTACAAACATACAATGCAGTCTGTGAACTGGGGCAAAGGGAGAGTCCTCCTGTGGTTACCCTGCAGAAGGGCAGCCACTGGGCACTGGACCCACAAGACTGGTGCTATCACCGTAGTAGAGATGATAACTACAGAAATGTGCAGCTCCCACAGGGATCGCTCAGCTATGAGATATGCACACTAGGTCCAAGCTGGACCAGTGTAACTATGCAAAAAAATTGCATACCTACATTTCGGCTTTAAGTAAGAGAAGTGTGAAAACTGAGGGCTAGTCGGCTGCCCCATAAAACTGGCCTAGGTAGCCTTTCTACAAATCCATGTCTGGATAATTGTGTCCCGATGGACAGTATTTGTTTAGCAGTAGTGCTTTAGCTTTGTAAGGGAAGTTTTGTAATAATTTGCAAAGGTCTGCATTATCTACTTATCTTAGCTGCGGGTTACAAATGTGTACCGTATTTGCCGGCGTATAAGGCGACTGGGCGTATAAGACGACCCCCTAATTTTCCAGCTAAAAGGTTGGTTTTGGGATATACTCGCCGTATAAGACTACCCCCCTTCCGACTAGTGCCAATTACCTGCCTCACCTCACTGTGCCAATTACATGCCTCACCTCACTGTGCCAATTACATTCCTTACCTTACTGTGCCAATTACATGCCTCACTTTGCCGATCTCCATACCTTATCCCTTGTCATGCAGAGTCAGACTTCGGGTGTCCATTGTTCAAAAGCCGCGCCTCTTCTTCGTCCTGTTCCGTGATAGGCGGAACAGTCAGTTTCCCAGCAGAGCCTGTGTTCAGTGTTCCGCCTATCACGGATGTCCTCTCATCCTCGGCCTCGAATGAGATGACATCCATGATAGGTGGAACACTGAACCCAGGCTCTGCTGGGAAAACTGAGTGTTCCGCCTATCACGGAACAGGACGAGGAGGAGGCGCGGCTTTTGAACAATGGACGCCCGCAGTCTGACTCGGCATACAGGTATAATACCTGGCGTATAAGACGACCCCCGATTTTTGGGTGATATTTTTAAGCTTAAAAGGTCGTCTTATACGCCGGAAAATACGGTATTTTCTAAAGAACTGATATTACAAAGAAAGATTAGATGAAACAACAAGTCCTGCACGTTAGACCACAGAATCAGGAATAAGCTTCTACAAGTGAAACATTGTCAATTGTTTGAATTATTATTTAAAAAGAACATTTATAATTGCAAGCTGATGAAATCTGTTATACGATATACTAGGGGGGAAAATGTTGCTATTTTTCGCCTTTCATATTCCATTACTAATAGATGTGATCACCCAACTTATTAATACTACATGAATAGAGAAAAACATTTAGCCTGGTTTATTTTTGGGTCTTACAACATCATTATTTTGCTATGTTCATTTAATGATTTCCTGTGCAACTAAATAATGTGTTAGAGAAAGTGTCAGATGACTAATTAACTTAAAATGGATCATTCAGTTCATTAGGATGACCTCAGAAAAATTAATAAAGAAACAATCTCAGTATAAATCACCAGTTTGTGTAGATATATGGAAAGGCACTGAAAGCTGAAGGCCGATGACACAATATTAAGAAAACAGGAACATGAAGAGTATTGCAAACTGTAAATCATATACCTACCTGTCACCGTCACCGACAACGCACATTGCATTATTCTTCTATCTCTACCAATATGATATACCGTAATAAGAGGGAGGCACCATGTTACTAGAATTCTTACCCAGCAGAGTGTGCACCCAATGACTGTGCACTTTTCACATTGCTCTTTCCTTTCCTAAAACGGCCCTTTACCATAAATACTAAGATTGACAGGGTCTGGTATCAAAAAGTAGCCATCAACCCAACATAGAACACAAAGAAATTACCCTCTAAATTGAATGAGGGACTATTATAGATCATAAACAAAGCCATTGTACCCATTCCTTTTTTCTTTAGACTTCCTGGGGCCACCATGTGACTGCCTCCACTGTTCTGGTTCAGTCTTTCACCTATTTCATACCAATTGACTGTCTTGCATTAATACACATTTTTCAACATGTGAGTACTTGGTAACTTTTAATACTGCTATTATAAGCCCTGGTTTAGTGCATATGCACTGACCATATACAAGCACAGATATTCTTATATATTTTTCTTTTGCCAGTCATATCCTCTTATCAGGGCTGCCACCCTTTGCTGTCACAGTAGTGGAAGAGTGGGGGATGTCAGCTTTGGGGCGATCTCCTCGTATTCCCCTGCATGAATCCATGGAATGTCATTAACTTTGGTTTTAACATCTTTACTTAGTGGCTGCATATGTATACCTCAGCTAATATGGTATATAATACTGTTTGTACTATGTATATACAAAACACTATATCCATATTATAGTTAAACTAACTTTTGTGTATTGTAATTTTCTCAATCATAGTTCATTCTACCAGTTTGCACGTGGCACCTCTGAAGAAGAAGTGGGCTTTAAAAGGCATCAGTGCCCCTGTGCTACCATATAAGTAACTAGAATCATATTGCTGTGGTTTTTGAACTGTACGTGTGACTCTGTATACTCCAGCCATGTTTTTTTTTTTCATATGTTTATTAAAATATTTTCTTTTTACATATTATTGGTTTTGTTTATGATCTAACTAGCCTATAATAGTACCTCTTCTTTTCTTTGTGTTTACCCATAAATATGCTTTTCTCTCTCCTTTGATTCCTGCCCCTTCTCTCGTACACAATTGGGGACACAATTGGGGACACTTACATGTTTATTTTCCTGCATTCTAGCCTGGGTGAGGATGATATATACAGCACAATCTTGCACATGTGCAGACATGCCACGGGATCTAAAGAAACTGACAGAGTTGTGTGGAGTGTCTGCGCATGTTCAGAATTGCATCAAAAGCCCCCATGCACTTGCATAAAGCAGCAGGTCTCTGCCAGTCTATGGGACCTGGCAGAGCCCCCTGGCATGTTTGTACATGCGTGTGGGGTTTTGTGCATTCCCGTTATGCTGCAGGGCTGTGCCAGGTCTCGTAGACCTGGCAGATACCCACTGCATGTCTGCTCATGTGTGAAATGTCCGGCAAACATGGCGGCCTGAGAGCACAACAACAAAGAAGAACATTAGGCTGGAGGAAATGTTGGACTCCATAAACAAGTAGGTATGTATTTTTTGTTTACATACAAGAACAATTACCAGGGAATAAAAAAATTGGCTAGGTAGAGGTGAAGTTCCTCTTTAAAAAGGGTTCATAGTCACAGGATCTAGCCAATACTGGATGGCAACAACCTGCCCAATCTTACCCACATGGCATCGTCAACTAGTCAAGGATAAGGCTTAATAGATCTACATTAGAAGATGATAATGAGTGTTCTTCTCTGTCAGAAGTGCTCATTATCACACACTATTTACAACCTGTTGGAAAATCTTTGTGAGATACAACCAAACTTGAATTGTTGACAAGAAAGTAGAAAATATCGCA
Organism: Rana muscosa; assembly: GCA_029206835.1. Lineage (NCBI taxonomy): Eukaryota > Metazoa > Chordata > Amphibia > Anura > Ranidae > Rana > Rana muscosa. Next base: position 301,321,222 of record CM055116.1, read on the forward strand.
CAGAGGTGAGTCAACAGATGGCGCAACAGTAGGATTTACAGTAGAGCAGCATGGAGCACAATGACAGATCTACATTCCTCACTAATGTCCAACTGAAATGGAGAAATCTCTGTATTTGGCATTCCTTTGGTCTTCTATAAGCCCAAAAGCAGTGCAGCCAACTGTAAAAAAAGAAAGAAAAAAAGGACAACTCCTCCTTACTTTGCATAGGCAGTCAACACTTTTCCACCCACCATGCCTGGTGTTCTCCGCTGATTGTGCTTCCTATTCTAAGATGTGCTTCTGGGCCATCTTGTGGCCTATCTTGAGATTGCAGCTTTATTCCCATGATGCAAGAGGAGCTTTCCCTATTTTGTTCTATATACATTTGATGTTGTGGTGTGAAGAAAGTGTCAAGATCTCAACAGTATTTATCAAATAATTTTTATTAGTAATAATAACAAAAATAATAATAAATCATAAATACTATGTTTATTTCATTGGGTTACAGTTGTTGGCTCCATCTTCCAAAAGGTTGGAAATCTCTGTGTGTGATTAAAAATCCTTTTGATAATCAGGAACCCTCACTATCGTCCCCTAGCATTGACTTATACAGCCCTATTCTCGTGCAATCATTAATGCCTTAAAATTAGGGGGATCGGGCAGTTTATTGCCACCCAGGATCAAGTAAGGGTTTAGAAAAAAAAAGTGCAATGTGCAAAAATCATTAAACAATCAACAATCATTTTCGAAATTTCCTATTGCTCTGAATTCATGAAAGATGCACTTGAATTGGTTGATGCAGGTTAAAGTATGTAAATTACAAAATGTACACTGCGCTACTCAACAGATTAGGAAAAGCTGCAAACACTACAATCAGACCGATTGAGTGGCTATTGGGAATATTAAGTGCAGTGCTAATCCATATTGTGTGTATATATTAGAAAATTGTGCAAATAGGCAAACGATAAATGTAACACCTTGAATGTGCAAAATAAAATAGGTGCAAACAGCAATAAATGAATATACATCCAATACATACATTGAAATCACTAAAAAGTCCATAAATGTGAATTCACATTGTGAATGAATAATAGCCCGTGAGGGAAAAAGCAAATAAAAGTCCAAACAAGTGAAATGAAACCACACGTGATTAAATAAAAGTCAATGATGACATTGAAGATATCTTCGACCTCTGAGGGATATGCCACCACCCAGTAAGGAATCACCACAGATTGTGAATCCACCACTGATGAAAAAATTGTATACTCTTACCGGACTAAGTGGACCCAAGGCCAGCGGCACGGAGTCAAACGGGTTAAAATATGAACCGATGAATTATTGGCATTGTGGGGCTGATTAGTGCAAAAGTGCAAAATCTGGTGCAGCTCTGAATAGGAACCAATTAGCTTTCAGTTTTTTTTTTTTGTCAAAGTGTAATTGAACAAGCTGAAGTTAAAAGTTGATTGGCTACCGTGCAGAGCTGCACCAGATTTTGCACTTTTCGATTTTAATAAATCAACCCCAATGTCACTAAACTGTGTGCTATGTCTATGTATCCCGAATCTATCTATCTATATCTATCTATCTATCTATCTATCTATCTATCTATCTATCTATCTATCTATCTATCTATCTATCTATCTATCTATCTATTTATATATATATATATATATATTTCTATCTATCTATCTATCTATCTATCTATCTATCTATCTATCTATCTATCGCTTTTGTCAAGGTGTAATTGAACAAGCTGAAGTTAAAAGCTGATTGGCTACCGTGCAGAACTGCACCAGATTTTGCCCTTTTCGATTTGAGTAAATCAACCCCAATGTCACTAAACTGTGTGCCAAGTCTATGTATCCTGAATCTATCTATCTATCTATCTATCTATCTATCTATCTATCTATCTATCTATCTATCTATCTATCTATCTATCCATCCATCCATCCATCCATCCATCCATCCATCCATCCATCCATCTATCTATCTATCTATCTATCTATCTATCTATCTATCTATCTATCTATCTATCTATCTATCTATCTATCTATCCATCCATCCATCCATCCATCCATCCATCCATCCATCCATCCATCCATCCATCCATCTATCTATCTATCTATCTATCTATCTATCTATCTATCTATCGATCGATCTTTTGATCTCTCTATTTATCTATCTATCTATCAATTTATATTCTATATCATCGTTCTGCATAACACGATGGCAAAACAAATCTCCTAGGTTGTCTATGATGCTGTAATTAAATTTGCACTATTGATTTTTGACAGTATAGACAGATTGGGTCTGTTCACGTATACTATATGTAATAACCCCATTAGCTGCTTATCCTTAGAAATTAAGAATGCTGGTAACCAGCTTAATAGGTTTAATCAGGGTCATCCATAATGAACAATGTACAAAGCCACAGAAGACAGGTGTTTCATGTTGTGACCTCATTAGTTTAAGTTTGTGGATGAAGATGGCTACAAGCTACGCGAGTTGTTTTATGTGCATAATTTGACAACCCGCTATTTATAAATCAGTACAATTTAAAAAAATCAGCTACTAGTGTTTTTGCATGTTTTTAAACTATTTGGATGTTTTTGAGCAATTTACTGTATTTCACTTTCTATTCCAGCTTTATGTTGTTCACATTTTGTACTTTGCCTGGAATTTAACAAGCCAAAACCCTTCAGAGCAAATTCATTTTACGAGACTGGCTAGATTTTCAATGAAGCGCATTTCACAGTTAACTTGAATGCACTCTGCGCACTGAAAAGCTATTTAACTTACACAAACCATTTGCTGTTTAGCCAAGCCAAAGGATATTGTATTTAGGTCCTTCAGGAAATGAATTCAAGGGTTTTGGTAACTTTCTGTATTATCTTCCATCTTCAGTGATTTGGTGAATGACGGTTAGAAGTGGAAGTCATGTTGTTCCCACGTAAGAAGCCATTATGACTTGTGTATAAAGACTGGCAAACTAATTGTACGTAGACTATAAATGTGATGCAAGAATAAACATGAGGCTTATAAAATGTTTCTCCATATGTTTACCGAATGTAAACCTCAATAACAGATAATATAGTCTACAATTTTAAATATTGCATTTTTGCCTGTCATACTGCTTATTTAAAAGGCAATATGTAGTTTTTCTTTAAATACTGTATTTATTGGCATATAACACTCACTTTTTTACCCTGAAAATAGAGGGTAAACTGTGCCTGCGTGTTATACGCAGGGGGATGTGGAAAGTTATTTTCCTGAAACTTCCCTCTTAAAGTTAGAGTGCGTGTTATACGCCTGTGCGTGTTATATGCAGTTTTTCAGTCTCTGCGTTTCTCAGTATCTCTGCGTTTCTCAGTATCTCTGCGTTTCTCTGTATCTCTGCGTTTCTCTGTATCTCTGCGTTCTCTGAGTTTATGCACCAGGCGTTGTCTTTGGCGTTTCTGGCCCGGCTGTTGCGTTTCAGTCTCAATGTTTCTGTCAATACTTCTGGCTCGGCCTCAGCATTTGCCTGCCCCAGGTTTCTGTCGTCACCTTTCAGTCTCAGCTTTCTGCCCCAGGTTTCTGTCGTTGCATTTTTCTGTCATAGCGTTTTCTGCCCAGGATTCCTGCCAGCGTTGCAGGCTCAGCTTTTCTCTCGTTGCGTTTCTGCCCCAGGGTTTCTGGCATTGCATTTCTGCCTCAGCTTCAGTCTCAGCGTTTCTGTCATGGCGTGTCGGCCCCAGGGTTCCGTCATGGCTTTTTCAGTCTCAGCTTCGGTCATAGGATGTCTGTCATAGTGTTTCTGCCCCAGGTTTCTGTTGTTGCTTTTCAGTCTCAGCGTTTCTGTCTTAGTGTTTCTGCCCCAGGGGTTCTGGCATTGCATTCTGCCATGGCTTTCAGTCAGTCTCACGTTCTGTCGTAGCGTTCTGCCCCAGGTTTCTGGCATTGCTTTTTCAGTCGTGGTCTTTCATTGCGTTCTGCCCCTGGGTTCTGTCTTTGCATTTTTTTAGTCACGTGCTGTCATTGCGTTCTGCCCCTGGTTTCTGTCATTGCATTTTTTCAGTCACGTTCTGTCATAGCATTCTGCCCCAGGTTTCTGTCATTGCATTTTCAGTCACGTTCTGTCATAGCATTCTGCCCCAGGTTTCTGTCATTACTTTCAGTCACGTTCTGTCATAGCGTTCTGCCCCAGGTTTCTGTCATTGCTTTTTCAGTCACGTTCTGTCGTAGCTTTCTGGCCCAGGGTTCTGTCGTTGGATTTTCAGTCTCAGCATTCTGTCGTAGCGTTTCTATCATAGTGGTTCTACCCCAGGGTTTTTTCTGTCATTTCATTTTGTCTGCCTCAGCGGTTCAGTCTCGGCGTTGTCTTAGCATTTTCTGCCCCAGGGTTCTGTCATTGCTTTTGCCGTAGCATTTTCAGTCTTAGCGTTTCTGCTCCAGGTTTTTCTGTCGTTGTATTTCTGCCTCAGCCTTTCAGGCTCTGCGTTCAGGCTCAGCATTTCTCTCGTACATTTTCTGCCCCAGGTTTTCCTGTCTTGGCACATCGGCCTCAGCATGTTCACGATCTCTGTCATTGCGTTTCTGCCCCACAATTTCTGTCATTGCATTTCTGCCCCACGATTTCTGTCATTGCGCGTCTGCCCCACAATTTCTGTCATTGCGTTTCTGCCCCACGATTTCTGTCATTGCGTTTCTGCCCCTTGATTTCTGTCATTGCGTTTCTGCCCCACGATTTCTGTCGTTGCGTTTCTGCCCCACAATTTCTGTCGTTGCATTCTGCGCCACGATTTCTGTCCTTGCGTTTCTGCCCCTTGATTTCTGTCATTGCGTTTCTGTCCCTTAATTTCTGTCATTGCGTTTCTGCTCCACGATTTCTGTCGTTGCGTTTCTGCCCCACGTTTTCTGTCGTTGCGTTTCTGCCCCACGATTTCTGTCGTTGCGTTTTAATCTGTGGTCTGCCCCAGGGTTCCGTCATAGCGTTGCTGCCCCCGCGATTCATGTATGGTGTTCCTGCCCCGCGATTTCTATCATTTCATCTGCCCCACGATTTCCTGTCATAGTGTCTGTCATAGCGTTTGTCATAGAGTTGTCTTCTTGTGGTTACCATGTCTCGTCGTCCTTGTCATGTTTCAACCTGGGTTGTTTAGCTAGTGTTTACATCTCGGTATCTGTCACGTCTACAGGTCCATACAGGCTGAGGTTTCGTTTTTAATGATTGATGACCACAATCTTCTCGCCCGTATACCACACTTCATACGATGTACATTAATTCATCACACCTGTACGTTACCCACCACGGTCTGTGGGTGCACTAGCCCTGAGTGTTCAGTTCTACTGCCTGTCTGCGCTGTAGGTTGCTCGGGCTCACATTAGGGTGGGGGGGCTGCCATGATCTTTCACGCGCAGTGGTCATTTTCGTTCTTAGGTAGGCACAGGGAGGGGCGTTGTGTTTTTGTGTCTGGTTCTGTTGTCTTGTTTAGTTTGTGTTCCTGGTTGGGCTCGCTGCCCGTCTCTGTTGGACTAGTTCATGTGCATCCCTTCAAGCACGGGGTGCTTGGTCTGGTTTCTTGACTTCATTATGGGGGGGCGGGCCTCCTAGGTACTTAGTGGCGAGTTCCTGTCACATTGGTTCTTTGGGCTGCTTTTACTGCTAGATTTTTCCGTTAGGTTCTCGTCCATGGTATGGCGGTCCAGCACTTGCAATACTTAAGGGAGGGTTGGATTGGCTTCCACACCGATGTCAACTGTCTTGCACTCATGCCATCTGTCCTGCTGTTGATAGGGTTGGTTATTGCGTTTCAGGACTCATGTTCAGGTCACGCGTCTGCCTGGGAGCTGCCAGCCGAGTCCGTCAGGTGGGACCGGTGTTTCTGTGTGTCTGGCTTTTCCCTTGTTCAACAATGCCGGTAGCCTCAGCGCCTTGGCCTTTTCTACCTGCTCCTCCAGGTATCCAGCACTTCAGATTCCTGCCAGGTTGTCCTTTTGCAACTCACCCTCTCACTTACTATACCTAGGGTGTGTAGGCCAGGGGTTTGGGGGGTTCTTCGCAGAGCACTTCACGGGTGCCCGTTGAGGCATTTCATTCTGCTTGGCCTCGTTGCCGGGGCCCCTCGCGCCAGCCTTGCTTCAACTTCCCTCTCGTATCCTCTCATCGCGAGCACTTCAGTCATGTCTGGGTTATCTCGGGTGTCAGGCGCTATTCAACCTTCTCAGGGTGTTCAGTTGACTTCTGGGCTGCCTCGCAGGTTCGATAGATGGAACCACCTACCTTTAGTCGATGGGTTCTCCACTCATTGCGGATGCTCACCGCATACATATACTGTTGCCTTAGGGGCACGCACTGCCTTCCTTGTCGGTCGGTTACCTTCCCTTCTTCACCTAAACATGTGTCTTTTGCCCTCTTCTCAGGCATACCGACCAGCAGGCCAAGGCACACCTCAGGCCTTGGTTGTTAGGGTTTCTACACTTACTTACTCGAAGACTCTGACTACAAGTGGAAAGGCTGGCCGTAGGCTAGCCTGTATTTGTGGGAGGAAGCTGAGAGTACTACTTAAGCCTCCTCCCTTGTCAGGTCCTGCGTCGGCGTCATTTCTAGGTTCCCACCCACCCATTTCCCTCAGCCTTCATACACACTCTTTATACTTTTTCTTATTCTTACATTCAGCGTATGCCCTCTTCTCAGGCATACCGACCAGCAGGCCAAGGCACACCTCAGGCCTTGGTTGTTAGGGTTTCTACGCTTACATACTCGAAGACTCTGACTACAACTACTACGGCTGTGCGGAGGATCGGAGGCTGCAAGTTGCTGAGCATACCGGAGAGCCGAGGCCTTGTTTGGTGAGAAGGGCACCTGCCCAACGACAATTAACTGAATCGCAGGGAGGTGGGCCTTCTAGACTTGCCACAATTGTTTCTTTGGAAAGTTAACACGCCATGTGCAAGGACACATGGCATCCCGCAGTGGCAGTGTATTTAAAGTATTGGCGCCTGTGTCGCCCGCAAGTCAAATTTATTGGTAATTACTTCGGATGTTGTTTCTGACTTTCCCATACTTGTTGGATTACAAATGTTATGTGCACCAACGATTACTAGCGAAGACTCCTACTACTGAAGGATCTGTACACTGAACTTAGTCAGGTCTGACTAGAACTGATTGTGACGGGACACGGGTACAATATTGCCCATTAGGGGGAGCTTGCGAGCATAGGTCTGTTACTTATGTAGAAAGTGCGTATTAAGACTGTTTTATTACTGTCATATATATATTTACATCATTGACTTTGCAGGGCCCTGCACAAGTCAACTGTGCCTCTGTTCAATTTGTCTGTCTTTTACCACTGAGTAAAATTGATTCTGGTTAAGCAGGAAACTGTGCAGAGTTCTCTATTACTCATTGTGGACAAGTGGCCAGCATAAGGTAACCATATCTAATTGTAAGTTATATCATTTTATGATATCATTGTGGTTCCCAGTCAACAGTGGGTTTCACAATCATTGTGTGTCCAGTTGTGCCAAGGGGGAATTGGTTGATAGGCAGAGTACAGGCCCAAAACAAAACTAGCAGCCCGATCTCAGAGAGGGGGGTAGTGCTACATTATTTATTTATTTTTTACTAGTAATGGCGGCGATCAGCGATTTTTAGTGGGACTGCAACTTTGCAGCAGACAGATCGGACACATAACTGACACTTTTGACACTTTTTTGGGGACACCAATACAGTGATTAGTGCTAAGAATATGCACTGTCACTTTACTAATGACACTGGCAGGGAAGGGGTCGCAGTTGGCCGGCGGGATTGCTTCCGCCAGACTTATTTTTTGGCAGTGCCCCTCCCGAGACTAGACTCTGGATCCGCCCCTGGTCTGCAGTGCCATTGCGAGAGCTGATCCTAACATTCCCTGCCTGCACAAAGTACTGCTGAACACGATTAACATGGGTTTTATGTTTGCTCTTAAAATGCAGCTTTGCAGATATACATTTGGATGTATATACAATATTCTGACAAATGTTTGTTTTAAGCTACAAGAAATGTACTCTTCAAAAATGTAGTGTTACCTACACCTAATCAAGAATTTCAAGGGGATGAAGAATAATTTATTGGTAAGCCGCAGCTGTTATGTATGTAAAACTATATTTTTAATATCCAAAATCCTGTTTTTCTCACACTCTTTAGCTCATTTTTCCATGTGACAAAATCTAATTCGCACATTTGTAGCGGGGTAATGGTCTAATGTTCCCAATAGTACTGGATGAGTTTACAATGCATTAAGTACGGCACTTTAACCTTAACAGCAAAATTAATAAGACACTAAAACTACGTTGGAGGGAACAAGAGTCTGTATAGTAGATCACAAAGCTTGTTCTGGGTTTTTAGTTTATAACAGGTTGTAAAGAGTAGTGAAGTAATCTGTCCCTTGGAGACAATTTAGAACACTGATTGGTTGTTGTGATGTTGCAAATCTTTGCTCTTTTTGCCCTACTACTTAATACACAGCATCCAGATTGCGTTTGTAATGGAATCAGCAGTGGACTTTGTAATTACAGTTGTAGCGGGTACTTGAATTTAAGGGAGGCATCTGGGTGGTAGTGTAACCCAGATGCACAAATTGCTAGGGGATCCGAGACCCTTTTCTGGTTCTTGGAGGACTCTGGTGGTGTGGGGTTCCTTGCGGTCCACAGGTGGCGCTGTTGCCCTGGGTCAGAGCTGAATTCACACCGCAAGACTGTACCCTTTTGTCCTCCCCTGGAGCTGGTACAGCGGGGCGGGGAAACCCACTGTGACGCAAAGGGAGAGGGGATAAAAGGGGCGGACGCCCTGACCCCAGGGTTCAGAGTTCGGAGTGGGAGTCTGAGGACTCAGCCGCACCCAGGCACCTTCAGCTTGGGTGCTGGCATTCCAGTGTTCCAGGCCTAGGTGCCCTTGACCTGGCCGGAGCGAGGGTGGAGTCCATCCCAGGCACCTTTAGCCTGGGGTGAGGTACTATGGCGGAGGCCTGGGGCTCAGTACCTTCGACTGAGTTCCGCAAGGGTGGAGGAATCTGAGGGGGCCCTAATTCCTGGGGTGCCCGTGTCTGAGTTTGTGAGGACTGGTGTGCGGAACTTCTCTGAAGAGTCCAGCGCAGCATTGCTGGTGATAGAGAGGCCTCCTGTTTCTCCCTTGGACGGATCTCTTTCCCCTGACAGGGGCCGTGCTAGCGAAGGTAATTCACATTCTACTCAATATAGTCAGTGGCAGTGACTATCCGCCACTGGTGATATCACAGTGGTTAGCCGGAGAAGGGAAAGGATTGTGCCTCGATCTATTCCCCATTACTACTCAGTAGAAGAAACTGTTTATTGTTTGGCAAGAAGACTAAAACTGAGTTGGACCTATTCACTGTGTGGAACTCTGGTTACTAGGAGCAAAGGAGTCAGGGACGAAGTACAGGACTTGACTCTAGGACACCTACACAGGGCCCAATCTTCTGGCCTTCACTTCTTAGCTATGGAGGACATGGGCCGTGATGTATTTCATCTCTCTCTCCCAGGTACCCCTAGACAACAGCCGTATAACCGATAAAGAGAGAGAGAGAGTGAGGTCGCTACACAGTATATGGGAAATTTAGGTTTGCTAGCTCTCAATGCAAAAAATGGTTGGATCCTGCCAGTGTGATTGAAAGTAATCATTCATATTTATCTATGTACAGTATCTCACAAAAGTGAGTACACAATGTAAAGTAGTGAGTGTACAGCTTGTATAACAGTGTATATTTGCTGTCCCCTCAAAATAACTCAACATACAGCCATTAATGTCTAAACCACTGGCAATAAAAGTGAGTACAACATGCCTAAGTGAAAATGTCCAAATTGGGCCCAATTAGCCATTTTCCCTCCCCGGTGTCATGTGTTACAAGGTCATAGGTGTGAATGGGGAGCAGGTGTGTTATATTTGGTGTTACCGCTCTCACTCTCTCATACTGGTCACTGGAAGTTCAACCTGGCACCTCATGGCAAAGAACTCTCTGAGGATCTGAAAAAAATAATTGTTGCTCTACATAAAGATGGCCTATAAGAAGATTGTCTTAACAGGACAGGTTTCACTCAGAACAGGCCTCACCATGGTCGACCAAAGAAGTTGAGTGCAGGTTCTCAGCGTCATATCCAGAGGTGCTCTTTGGGAAATAGACATATGAGTGCTGCGAGCATTGCTGCAGAGGTTGAAAGGGTGGAGGGTCAGTCTGCCAGTGCTCAGACCATACGCTGCACACTGCATCAAATTGGTCTGCATGGCTGTCATCCCAGAAGGAATCCTCTTCTAAAGATAATGCACAAGAAATCCCGCAAACAGTTTGCTTAAGACAAGCAAACTAAGGACATGGATTTCTGGAACCATGTCCTGTGGTCTGATGAGACCAAGATAAACTTATTTGGTTCAGATGGTGTCAAACTTGTGTGGCAGCAACCAGGTGAGGAGTACAAAGACAAGTGTGTCTTGCCTACAGTCAAGCATGGTGGTTGACTTCTAAACTATATTGCCGGAACTGGTTGCTAGGGCCGCGCCTGCCACCTAGCAACCAGTGACGTCACAGTCTCACTCAGAGTGAGGCCAATTAGAGAGAGGCCCCTAGTTCTGCACTGCACAGCTGTCTTCACCCACCTCCTCCTTCTCTGACGTGTAGCGGCATGAGAGGGAGTGACTTGGCAGTTTGGAGGGACTGGTCGGTGTGTGTGTGTTTGATCTTCTTCATGCCAGTGTCTCCATCTCCGGCGTCTATGGCCCACCACTGCCCACTGCCCAGCGGCATTGCATGCATAGAGAGTGACTTGCAGCAGCTGACCCAACCTTTTCTGTCCGTGTTCTGCTACTGCACTGTTGACTGGGCTGGCTCCGATCCATGGCTGCCAGAGTTCTCCTCCTCCCACCCGCGGCCTGCCAGAGTGACTGTATGAGGGACCAGAGTAGACCACTCACCAGAGCCCAGCCCCAGAGAGGGGATAAGCTGAGGATTGGATGGAATAGTAGTATACAGTAATGAACGAGAAGGTGAATGACAAAAGTGGGGGAGGGGAACAGTAGTGAAGGAAAAGGTGACACAAGTAATAAAGAAGAAGGTGACACAAGTGGGGGACAGTAATGAAGAAGAAGGTGACACAAGCGGGGGACAGTAATGATGAAGAAGAAGAAGGTGACACAAGTGGGGGACAGTAATGAAGAAGAAAGTGACACAAGTGGGGTGCAGTAATGAAGAAAGTGACACAAGTGGGGGACAGTAATTAAGAAGAAGGTGACACAAGTGGCGTACACTAAAGAAGAAGAATTTGACACAAGTGGGGGACAGTAATGAAGAAGAAGGTGACACAAGTGGGGGACAGTAATGAAGAAGAAAGTGACACAAGTGGGGGACAGTAATGAAGAAGAAGGTGACACAAGTGGGGGACAGTAATGAAGAAGAAGGTGACACAAGTGGGGGACCGGATAAATGTATCACTGTTTTAAAAAAGGCTAGGACTGTATGATACATTAAATACAGTTCTGTAAGCAACACTTTATTTTCTGGCAGTGTCCCTCCCGAGACTAGATTCTGGATCCAGCCCTAGTCCTTACACTAGCTACGTTTAACCACTTCAGCCCCGGAAGAATTGGCTGCTCAATGACCAGGCCATTTTTTGCGATACGGAACTGTGTTGTTTAACTGACAATTGCGCGGTCGTGTGAGGTTGTACCCAAACAGAATTGACATCCTTTTTTCTCCACAAATAGAGCTTTCTTTTGGTGGTATTTGATCATCTCTGCGGTTAAAATTTTTTGCGCTATAAGCAAAAGAAGAGCGACAATTTTATAAAAAACACAATATTTTGTACTTTTTGCTGTAATAAATAGCCCCAATTTTTTTAAAAAAAAGCTGATTTTGTTCCTCAGTTTAGGCTGATATGTATTCTTCTACATATTTTTGGTAATAAAAGTCGCAAAAAGCGTATATTGATTGGTTTGCGCAAAAGTTATAGCGTCTTCAAAATAGGGAATAGATTTATGGCATTTTTATTATTATAAAAAAAAATTATCGGGACTGCGACATTATGGCGGACATATCGAACACTTTTGCCACATTTTTGGGCCCATTGGCATTTATACAGTGATTAGTGCTATAAAAATTCACTGATTACTGTGTAAATGTCACTGGCAGGGAAGGGGTTAACACTAGGGGGCGATCAAGGGGTTAACTGTGTTCCCTATGTGTGTGTTCTAACTGTGGGGGATGTGACTGACTATAGGAGATGAGAGATCATGGTTCACAGTTTGTAGGAACTCACAATCTCTCTTTCCTCTCCTCACAGAACTGGGAAGTGTGTGGTTACACACACGTCCTTGTTCTACCTCTCGTGCCTGCGATCGCTTCTGGCCGGCGGTCATTACGACCGCCGGTCACAAGCATCCTGCTATCCCGCTTAAAGGGACCGACGTACAGCTAAGACGGTTCGCGGGATCGTGCCGACCTGCCGCAGTATAATGACAGCGGCTGGTCAGCAAGCGGTTAACATTCACAATACATATCATTAACATTTTAACCACTTAAGCCCCGGACCAATACGCAGCATAAAGACCAGGCCCCTTTTTGCGATTCGGCACTGCGTTGCTTTAACTGACAATTGCGCGGTCGTGCGACGTGGCTCCCAAACAAAATTGATGTCCTTTTTTTCCCACAAATAGAGCTTTCTTTTGGTGGTATTTGATCACCTCTGCGGTTTTTATTTTTTTGCGCTATAAACAAAAATAGAACGACAATTTTGAAAAAAATTCAATATTTTTTACTTTTTGCTATAATAAATATCCCCAAAAAATATATAAAAAATTTTTTTTTTCCTCAGTGTAGGCCGATACGTATTTTTCGACATATTTTTGGTTAAAAAAAATCACAATGAGCGTTTATTGATTGGTTTGCGCAAAAGTTATAGCGTTTATAAAAAAGGGGGTCGTTTTATGGCATTTTTATAATTTTTTTTTTTTTACTAGTAATGGTGGCGATCAGCAAGTGATTACTACTGTGTGGGGGCGTGGCTACGACTGACACGTCACCGATCTCCGCTCTGATTACACAGAGCGGAGATCGCTGACATTGTCAGTAGGGGAGCGGGGAGATGTTGTGTTTACACTAACATCTCCCCGCTCCATGACTCCGTGAGACGATCGCGAGGATCCCTGCGGCGATCGAGTCCGCGGGAACCGCGGTCTGACTCACGGGGAAGGCAGGGGGTCGCGAGTGCGCCGCCGGAGGGGCGTGCGCGACCCCGACGCCGGGCAGTTAGAGGGGACGTACAGGTACGTGATTGTGCCTGTACGAGCCACTCTGCCGACGTACATATACAGTGAGCGGTCCTTAAGTGGTTAATAAGTATATTATAGCTATAGTATTTTTTGTATATCTCCCTATTTTTTAAATACCCAGGGATTTTAAATCACAGGGATAGGCTTCACATCTTTGTTACGTACAAAAAAACAGGTAGAGAGGGAGAGGGTTTGAAATTCTACAGCAACACCAATCATCAAGCTTAAAGTGTTACTAAACCCACAACAGTAAAATCTGTCCGTATATGCAGAATAGCATTCTTTGTTATACTCACTGTAGAACTTAAGGAGTTAATCCTCTGTATTATGTAAAAAGGCTTTTTGATCCTGTATGGACAGATCCTCCCCCTCCTGCAGGGACTCTCTTGGCAAGGCCAGATAATGCACAGTCTGAGTAGTAAAGCTGCACATGCTCAGTTTGGTCTCTATTGCTGGAAAGAATATTTCCTTGTTGAGTTGAGCTTTTCAGGTCACATAATATTGACATCAAACATGTGGGCATGTATACAGATCTGAAATGACAGCCCAGTCCCTCCCTCCTCCTCCATGCCTAGTAACTAATAAGAACAGAGTGGGTGGGATGTCACATCTTGATTGATGGATGATCCGCCTCCCATAACAGCATGAGGCTGTAGTGGAAATCTCCTCCTACCTGAACACTCAGCACTCGGGCAAACCCTGCAGTTTATCAAGTGACTGTGGTATACAGATCAGCCAAAAATGTTTATAGTGGCAGTATTTTAAGCTATTATGTATGATGGGCAGAAATACATTTACAAACATCTTGATGCCGACATCCCTAGCAGAATCCCCGAACTGTAGCTGCAAATGTCCCTATGAATGTTGCTCCAACTGATTCTTAGTTGCTGGTGATGGAGCGACACCTCGCTTGCTAGGTCACTGCGTGGAAGATGCCATATAAAGAGGAAATTATTCTTAGTGATTTTATTGCTGGCAAGTTTCCAAAAGTAACAGAATCGCTTGTGTGGCCATGTAAGGGGTCAGTGGTTGGTTCAACAGGCAGGTTCAAAGCATGCTTGGGAAAGATTGTTTCACTTTCTCAGATGATCATCTTACATTTAGGTAATAAAAATGTTCCTTCTAATCTTGCTATCACAAACAATGCTTATATCTACAGTGTACATGGTATAAGTAAAAAATGAAGCAAGTATACCTAAAAGATGATCTATGTATGAGTACCTTAAAAAATGAACAAATGCATTGTAGACCATGAATTTACTATTTATTCTTTATAATAGAAATATGTAGTCAATGTTCTACAACCATTATAAATGCATGATCTGTACATATCTGTTACATTTCTTTCAATAAAATACTTTGACAAGGAAAAAATGAACAAATGATTTTCTAATGGTGAAGAGATAACAGAACTCTACATAATGACTGTATTACACCTAAACTGCAAACTAACCAGAATGATATTTAGACACCCTGTTACCCTACCCATTGTGGAAGGGAAGAAAGTCGAGTCATCTATGGGCTGCTTAAAGTGTCAATAAACCCAGACTATGAAAAACTCTCATTACATGCTATATAACAGAGTGTATACTCTCACAAAGCTACTAAAGCATTCATTTTGTGTAGAGTGAAATATACCTGGTTGATCCTTCCTTCAGCTGTCCCTCCCATCTTCTCTGTGTCCCCACTGTAGGTTGAGATTGTGTAGACCATCTGGTGTCCTCTACAGAGCATGCTATGTTTCAGTTCCCTTCTAAGCTCTTCATGTCCCCCTTTTCCTTATCTGTGCAGCCAACATGACTACAGAGTCGCACATGCTGGGTGTATACACAATGGTAAATGACACTCCCCTCCCTCCCCCTCCATGTCCTCCTATTGCTAATTACTATGGTGGGTGGGATACAGTATAGTATACTGATTGATTACATTCTGTAAGAAACTTGAAAAAAGCTTAGTATTAATATAAATCCATATTAACTATATTTAATGTAATTGCTAATGCCTGTAAAGTAAAAAAGAGCCTTGGATGCAGATGCTGCCAGAACAAATTAAAAGCTAGTGTCAATCATCTATGACTCCGCCTACACCATATCCATCTAAAAATACACATTTGATGTTCAAAAAATATTTATTGGGAGCTGTAAAACAGGTATTCAATATTTGTTATCTAATTTGCATTGCTCCTCAGAAACTGTTTTTTTTTTTTTTAGTCATGTGACTGGCACAGCACCAATCAGGGCACAGACTCACACTGTAGTGAGCATTTATCAGCAGGGTAGTAGAAGCTCCTCCCCGCAAGATCATGTGACAACACAACAGTGCTGAAGGAATAAGGTACATGAAGTGAATGTAAACCTGATTCATGAAATTTGATCTAAGCACATACATATCTGTAGTGTTGTCTTATCTCTCTCCAAGGCTCTAAGTCCTGTGTCTTGTTGCTGCTCCGTTCTTCTGTTATCAGTATGATAACTTCTTACAAGTTCTCCGACAACCGAGATAAAACAAGCCTGAAATTAGCGTCGGGGTGGGTGCTATAAATAGATTATCAGAGATCTTGTCACAGTAACATTCACCTTCCTGCTTTGCCCTGGCAATGATCTTTACCAAGATGGAAAGCAATGGTAAATCCTACATTTAAGGCCCCTTTCACATGGGCCAGACCCAGTTTTGCCTGTAGCTGCCTCCCCGTCGCAGTATATGTACTGCGACGGGTCAGCAAGTGGCTAATTACCAATGGTCTTTGTAATATGCAGCATGAAGGGGGTTAATGTACTACCACTGGTCACTGATGCATTAGTGACCAGTGGCAGTTAATTAACCCCTTCGGGCTTCATTAGTGGCACCAGCATGAAGGGGTTAATTAACTGCCACTGGTCACTAATGCATCAGTGACCAGTGGCAGTACATTAACCCCTTCATCAGCGGTGGTGCGTCCATAGTGGGCGCAGGAGTGCTGCCCCCTCTCTCCCCTGTGCCGTCACTCAAGTGTACAATACATAGAGATTCATGCATTGCATGAATCTCTATGTATTGTCGCTGCTGCCGCCCACTATTCAGATGGCCGGCCCCCTGGTGAGCACCGGCCATCTAAATAACAGCAGTTTGTTGGTGTTTGGAAGTGCCTATCAGAGCCAGGCTTTCCGATTACAGCCTGTGGGCTCTAATCGGCTTCCAAATAGTTAACTAGGAGACGCAGGGGGTGTGCGTTCCCTGGTTAACACTGACACTCGTCTCAGCCAATCAGGTTCACCGGGTCTGGTTACCGGTAACCTGATTGGCTGAAGCAACATCGAGGGCGGAACTTGGGAGAAGACATCGAGGGAGGATGGCTGACCCGAGAAAGGTAAGTGCTGGGGGACGGGGGAAGAAATCTGGCAGTTTTTGAGGGGGAAAACTGGCGGCAATTGATGGGCACAGTGGTGACAATTGCTGGCACAGTGGTGACAATTGCTGGCACAGTGGTGACAGTTGATGGGCACAGTGGTGACAATTGATGGCACAGTGGTGACAATTGATGGCACAGTGGCTGCGTTTGATGGCATGGCACAGTGGCTACGTTTGATGGCATGGAATAGTGGCGACAATTGATGGCACAGTGGCGACAATTGATGGGCACAGTGGTGACAATTGATGGCACAGTGGTGACAATTGATGGCACAGTGGCTGCGTTTGATGGCATGGCACAGTGGCGACAATTGATGGCACAGTGGCGACAATTGATGGCACAGTGGTGACAATTGATGAGCACAGTGGTGACAATTGATGGCACAGTGGCTGCGTTTGATGGCATGGCACAGTGGCGACAATTGATGGCACAGTGGTGACAATTGATGGCATGGCACAGTGGCGACAATTGCTGACACAGTGGTGACAGTTGATGGGCACAGTGGTGACAATTGATGGCACAGTGGTGACAATTGATGGCACAGTGGCTGCGCTTGATGGCATGGCACAGTGGCTGCGTTTGATGGCATGGAACAGTGGCGACAATTGATGGCACAGTGGCGACAATTGATGGCACAGTGGTGACAATTGATGGGCACAGTGGTGACAATTGATGGCACAGTGGTGACAATTGATGGCACAGTGGCTGCGTTTGATGGCATGGCACAGTGGCGACAATTGATGGCACAGTGGCGACAATTGATGGCACACTGGTGACAATTGATGGGCACAGTGGTGACAATTGATGGCACAGTGGCTGCGTTTGATGGCATGGCACAGTGGCTGCGTTTGATGGCATGGCACAGTGGTGACAATTGATGGCACAGTGGCGACAATTGATGGCACAGTGGCGACAATTGATGGCACAGTGGCGACAATTGCTGGCACAGTGGCTGTGTTTAATGGCACAGTGGCTGCGTTTGATGGCACAGTGGTGACAATTGATGGGCACAGTGGTGACAATTGATGGGCACAGTGGCTGCGTTTGGGCACAGTGTGGCTGCAATTGATGTGTTTTTTTTCTGTTTATTTGTTTGCGCCCCCCAAAAAATTTTGAGCATCAGCCGCCACTGCCCTTCATGCTATATATTACAGAAATACCATTGGTGATTTATTAACCACCCTTCAGCCCCCCCCCCCCAATCCAAAGAGTTAACTAGTTCCTCTGCAGATGGTTTACTTGTGCAATACACTGCTTCCTCCTCCTCTAGGTCACACTGGTAGCTCCGGAAGAACCCTGTGCTCCTCTCCACTCCCGACTGACCCTGACCCCAAGGGTCCTTTCACACAGGCTGTCCGATTGGTTTTGGGTTTAACACTTTAAGCTCATCACACACATTACAATCTGATTACACAATCCCCTGTAGATCTACAAACAACTATACAGTTCAAGGGCCTGCCTGATCGGATACAAATTGCCTGGGTAGATTAGGTAGGCAGGCCATACAATATGTAATTTTCTTTCCCTCGACCACATTGCTTGCTTCATTATACATAGACTTGGCAACTCTAACATTGATTGTACAACCAGATTGTAACATGTATTGTCACCCTAAGAACAACAGTCTGTCTGACTGGATACAAATTGATTGGTTAAATGAGGTAAATTAGGCTATGCATTATGCAATTTTCTTTCCTTCAACCACATTGCTTGATTCCCCTATCAACACTGCGCTATTGTATTCTGACAGGGGGAGGTTTCCCCACCATCAGTATACAATGATCACTGGTGGCGGCTATAACCACCGGCTGTGATAGAACGGAAAAAAAAAAACGACAGGCTGGTTGTACAGAAGTTGATCGATAGATCAATTTCAGTACAACCATGGTTAAGCAGGAATTTCGATCCGTCTACACCTGGCTTTAAATGGCTGTAAAGGTTGAAGAATTGTTTACCTTCATGCTTTCTATGCAAGAAGGTAAAAAACCTTCTGTGTTGCTGCTTTTCCCCCACAACCCCCCTAATTCTCACCTGAGCCCCCTCTTGATCCAGCAATGTTCACAGGAGCCTTAGCTGTCCTGAGTCTCTTTCTCCTCATTGGCTCCCACTACTGTCAATCACAGCCAGTGAGCCAATGAGGAGAGAGTGGGGGGGATGAGGGGGCGAGACGCTACTTTATAGGCGTTTACAGCGGGTCTCGGGAGCAAGCATGCTCCAGTGCCCCCATAGCAAGCGAGCTGGTGAGTGACATAATAACAAGAGGATTGGCACTGCTCTGTGCAAAACCATTACACAGGGCAGGTAAGTATAACATGTTTGTTATTTTTCGACAAAATAACGCCAAACCTTTAATATCGCTTTAAAGTGATACTAAAGTCTTGTTTTTTTTTTACTTTAACAATAACAAACATGTTTTACTTACCTGCCCTGTGTTATGGTTTTGCACAGAGCAGTCCAGATCCTTCTCTTCTTGGGTCCCTCATCGGCGGTCCTGGCCCCGCCTTCCTGCTGAGTCCCCCACAGCAAGCAGCTTGCTATGGGGGCACCCGAGCTGAGCCGCAACTCTGTGTGTCCATTCATACATGTAGCTGCAGTTTGGCCCCACCCCCTCTATATCCTCATTGGCTAACTGACATTGATTGACAGCAGCGGGAGCCAAAGGCGCCGCTGCTGTGTCCTAGCCAATCAGGAGGGAGAGTCCCGGACGGCCGAGGCACTCATGCACATCGATGGATCGAGAGGGGGCTCAGGTAAGTATTAGAGGGGCTGAGGGGTCCTGCTGCACACAGAAGGCTTTTAATCTTAAAGTGGTTGTAAAGGTTCGATTACATTTTTTTTTTCAAAAACAAACATATCATACTTACCTCCACTGTGCAATTAGTTTTCACAGAGTGGCCCCGATCCTCCTGTTCTGGGGTCCCTCGGCAGCTCTCTCGGTTCCTCCCCGCTTCAGATAACCCCTCTGGGGTTCAGGTAAGTAAAACGGGGGGCTGGGGGGGCCGGTAATCGTCTGATGTTTTTTCACCTTAATGCATAGGATGTATTAAGGTGAAAAAACATGAACCTTTACAACCCCTTTAATACATAGAATGAGGGAGGCGCCACACGGTGGAAGCCGCCGTGATGCAGAGAGGACATAGGAGCCCGCAACCCACCCATAGGAGCCCGCAACCCGCCCATAGGCACCCGCAACCCGCCGCCTGTAGGAGCCCGCATCCCCCCCACAGGAGCCCGCAACCCGCTATAGGAGCCTGCAACCTGCCACCCATAGGAGCCCGCAACCCACCGCCTGTAGGAGCCCGCAACTCGCTCATAGGAGCCCGCAACCCGCCGCCTGTAGGAGCCTGCAACCCGCCCATAGGAGCCCATGACACGGCCGCTGCTCGCCGCCCGTAGAAGCCTGCCTGCAACCGATGGGGTAAGTGATGGGGTAGTGAGGGGGTGCCGCCGACCGATCAACTAGGGGGGGGGTTGTTTGCCGCCCCCCCCCAAAAAAAAAAGATCAGCCGCCACTGATAGGTTTTAATGTATATAGGGATCCTTAGGATGGATCATCCTCTTTTTGAGTCAGAAACTGCGGGGCAAATGGAACACAGACAGCAGAAATTAACTACTTGAGGCCCGCCCTATAGCCAAATGACGGCTTCAGCGCGGACCTAAAAATCCGGGGTGGCCGTCAATAGACGGCCACCCCTTTGCGCGCTCCCCGCGCACCCCAGCAAGGTGCGCAGCGCGCGCTGTGATCACCCGAGTCACTGAGACTCGGGTGATCACCGATCCGAGTAAGGGGCCTATCCCGACCCCTTACCACGTGATCAGCTGTCAGCCAATGATAGCTGATCACGTGATGTAAACAAAGAATCGGTAATCGTCTTTTTTCTCCTCACGCTGTCAGCGTGAGGAGGAAAAAAAAACGTTCACCAGCGGTTTCACAAGGGACATCGGTCCCGAAGAGGAAGGAGGCAGATGTGCCTCATCAGTGCCAGTATAATGCTACCTGCCAGTGCCCACAGTGCCCCCTATCAATGCCCACAGTGCCACCTATCAATGCCCACAAGTGCCACCTATCAATGCCCACAAGTGCCGCCAATCAGTGCCTCATCAGTGCCACCTAGCAATGCTGCCTATCAGTGTAACCTACCAGTGCCCATTATTGCCACACATCAGTGCCCATTACTTCCACCTATCAGTGCCACCTATCAATGCCACCTATTAGTGCCACTTCTCAGTGCCCACCAGTGCCACCTATCAATGCCCTTCAGTGCCACCCGTCAGTGCCACCTCTCAGTGCCGCCTTATCGGTGCCCACCAGTGCCGCCTTATCGGTGCCCACCAGTTCCGACTTATTGGTGCCCACCAGTGCAGCCTCATCAGCATACATCAATGAAGGAGAAAAATTACCTGTTTACAAAATTTTATAACACAATATAATATATATATATATATATATATATATATATATATATATATATATATATATATTTAAAATCAGTATTTTTTTTTTTAACAAAAAATAAAAACCGCAGAGGTTATCAAATACCACCAAAAGAAAGCTCTATTTGTGGGAAAAAAAATGATAAGAATTTAATTTGGGTACAGCGTTGTATGACCGCGTAATTGTCATTCAAAGTGCATCAGCGCTGAAAGCTGAAATTGGTCTGGGCAGGAGGGGGGTTTAAGTGCCCAGTAAGCAAGTGGTTAAACTGAAAGGGGATTCATTCAAAGCAAAAAAATAAATATATCGATGTTTTAAGATTACAAATAGGGATATGTTTGATAATTTTTATACATTTCTTGTATGGTGAGAAAAAGAACTATGATGACCCAACAGGAAAAAAGAAAAGAAAAAAAAAACTTTGTTGTTGTTATAAAAGCATAATAGTTACATAATAAAAAATAAGAAAACATAATAACAATACACAAAGTTACTATGTTGTTTGTGTGATCAGCCTATGTGTAGTGGACTGGTTCCATTGTACTAGGGATGATAAAGTTGTCCATGTCATCAGGCAGGGAAGGGGCTGGTATATGTGAATAGTGATAGTAGCAGATAGTAGCTTACTGCAGTGCAATGCAATGAGCAGGCTTTGCCCTTGCCTTAGGATCACGTGCTCAGGAGGACCAGCACAGCTCTAGACAGGCAGATCAGAGAGAGAGGCACAGATTGTCTGAGCAGGGAGGAGGAGACACTGCAGGGACAGGGGCTGCTGCTGCTGCTGCTGCCGCCACACACACTTGTTATTCCCATCAACTTTTTTTCTGCTTCTTTTTCGTCTCTTATCTGTGCTCCAGAGGATTCTATTATTTTCCTATTCAAGAAGAAAAAAAAAAAATGCACTTGAATAATACAGAGCATGCACCTGATTCGATGGGAAAGGACAGATTTCCAGCAGAAGAAAACCAGATGTGAATGGAAATACTAAAGATTTTTTTTTTTTTTCTGCATAGGACAATACAAGAGACAGGATACAGCATTTGTTCACAGAAGGAGGGAGTTTTTTTTTTCTGAATCTGCATCAAACTAGCAGCCTGTGCCAGGTCATCTGGACCTTAAAAACAGTCCTTGAATTTAAATATGAACTGCAGACAAGAGAGGACCTAGACAAGGTCTGCATATTGGAGAGAAGAGAATAAGCTTGGCAGTGACTGGCATCTATGTATGTGCATGGCAGAGAAGAACTCTTGGATGTAAGGAGTGTGTTGGATGTATTGGTGCAGTTGTAGCAGCATAGGATGGCTATGAGGAATAGAGTGAGGTGCAGAGGGGACAGAGTAATGGGATGCTATAGACACATTTTACCTCTGCACTCTCTGCTGGTGCTGATGCTGCTTTGTATGGACTGCTGCTGCAGAGCTCAGGTGTACAATCTCAGCCTGGCTGTGGATGAGGGTCTGCCACCTGGTACCCTAGTAGGAGACATCCGTGCAGGACTGCCAGAGGGGAGCCCAGGTGAAGGTTTCTTCTTATCAGAGGAGAGTGGTGAGTCCCCAGTGCTCAGGGACTTCCAGATAGACACAGACACTGGAATTGTAAGGACCCTCCGAATTCTGGATCGAGAAAGAAGAGAACGGTACAGTTTTGTGGCTGCCACATTGCTGGGGGAGGTGGTGCAGGTAGAGATCACAGTACGTGATGTCAATGATCACTCTCCTACCTTTCCTGTACAATCACTTAGTTTACAAGTATCTGAGCTAACTCCACCTGGAACTACCTTCAGATTACCTGCAGCTTGGGATCCAGATAAGGGAGAGCATGGCTTAAGAGGCTACTCACTACTCAGGGGTAGCCAGGAAACTGCCTTCATCATCAGGTATGGGGATAGCATGTCTGGTGCAGGGGCTGCAGGGAAGGAGTGGGGTCAGGTAGCAGAACAGGTAAGGGGGGAAAGGGGTTTTTATAGACCAGGGTTTGAAGCAAAAGATCAATCTAGCCAGGAACAAGTACAAGACAAATCAGCAGAGTTTAGGACAACCAGTAAGGGATTGGGATTAGATATTGAGGGGTCATGGATAAGAGGGGGTGAATTGCTTTCATTTGATAACAGTAAAGAAGAAACTAAGGACTCAGAGAGAGGACAGCAGTGGGAGTCAGATATAGAGGGTGCAGAGGGGGCGTTTAATGGGGAAGAGGTATTTTCTGAACATTTAAAATCACCTATCCTGGGGCATGATACATATCCTGGGGGTTATATGTATGAAGTATATCCTGATACAAGGGGAAATACTGACAGTTCTGATTCACAGGAAGAGGTAGACGTAGAATGGTCATCTACTGATTCTCGCCTCAACCCTCTGGATCTAGTGTTAGTACATTGGCTTGACAGAGAAGAAATTGATAAGTATCAGCTAGAGGTTGAAGCTTTTGATGGTGGTTATCCACGTAGAACCGGAAGACTTTTGGTAAACATAACTGTTTTGGATGCAAATGATAATCCACCAAAGTTTGACCAGTCTGAATATAAGGGTTGGGTGTGGGAAAATGCCCCTGCAGGCACCTCGATTTGTGCTGTTCATGCAGTGGACCCCGATTTAGGTAGCAATGGGGAAGTCATTTATAGCTTGTGGTCAGGTGAGGAATATTTCAGTGTTGAAGAAAGTACTGGAATTGTAAGGGTCAGTCGCCCCCTGGACAGAGAACAAAAAGCTCTTCATCAGCTGGTAGTCCAAGCCAAAGATGGCGGATCCCAACCTGAAGTTTCTAGTGTGCTTGTCATGGTAAATGTCCTTGATGTTAATGATAACAAACCCAGCATACAAATCACCCTACTCACTGAAAGTGGGCAACCAGAAGTATCAGAAGGAGCAAGAATAGGAGAGTACTTAGCAAGAATTTCCATTTCTGACCCTGATTTAGAGCTTGAGGAAGAGCCCTGGGAAACCAATAGTGATAAGGGCAATGAAAGTCATGTAGGCAAGCTTCATGATAATTCAGAAAATGTTGGTGTGGTAGGACATTCGCTATTAAAAATACCACCTGTTGTAAATATCTCACAAAGCAAAAATCCTGTGAATGTTGCAGAAGAAAGACACAATTTTAATCCTGGAAGTACTGGAGCACCTCAACAAGTGTCACTGACTTTGGAAGGTGCTGATGGTGCATTTTCTCTTCGTCCTGTTGGACCACAAGTGTATTTTCTGTGTGTTGATGCTCTTCTTGATCGCGAACAAAAAGATCTATACGAACTGCGCTTGCTTGCTAGTGATTCAGGCTCCCCTCCTTTACAGACTCTTAAAACATTACTTTTTAGTATTACTGACGTAAATGACCAACCTCCAATGTTTAACCAACCTAATGGATACCAAGTGACAGTTTCTGAATCTGCTTCTCCTGGTACTGCTGTCCTCAGTATTAATGCCCAGGACTTAGATGAGGATGGCCCAAATGCCAGAATAATTTACACACTGCAGAGCAGTGCCTCTTCTACTGCTTTTAAACTAAACCCACATACAGGGGTTCTGAGCATTACAAGATCATTGGATTATGAAACAGAGACTGTAATGAATCTGGTGGTTATAGCTACTGACCAGGGTAACCCTCCACTATCATCTAGTTGTCATGTGACCATAATGGTTGAGGATACCAATGACAATGAACCAGTCTTCTTACAACAGTTCTACAATGCAACCTTGCAGGAACATTCAGCTTTGGGGCACTGCTTTCTCCAGGTAAGATAACAGTATTTCAGCCATTTGATTTATGTTGATATAAAATTGGGTTGAAACCTCTTTGCTGATGTCAGGTGCACCCTGCAGCAATCTTTTTCTTTTTCAAAATCCAGTCTTTCTGCAGTATACATACTGTAGATGACTGATCGCAGCTTTTTATTCCTGGTTTCATCATCATCCTCTTACAGGGATCTGTTTGTTGAAAGCCAAAAAAAAAAAAGTGCTTCTGTTTTTTTCCATACTGTCTTATTGCCAGTTTTCTCCAATGTCTGAAATGGGAATATCTACAATAACATCAAAGTCAAGTGAAAGAAATGGTAAAAAGTATAAAAGATCTGTCAAAGATTAAAAAAATCACATCTTCCTAACTCCTTTCTTCAACTAGCCTGTATTGAAAAGAATAAATGAAGGTGGCCTTATTAAAAGCTTAAGGATGAACTCAGGGAATAAGATAAAAACTACCCTTGTGGGGCTCCTCCTGCACTGCAAGTGTTAAATGCTTGTTTTTTGCCCAGAGTACCAATAAAACGTGCTTTTACTTTCTTTATCTCTTGCTCCTTTGATGCTCCAGCTGGTGGACATTAATGTTGGTGTCCTCACTTACAATGCAGGACTGCTGGACTCATCAGTGTCCCAGAAGACTGCAGGGGGGTGGGGGTGGAGGGAGTAGAACTCTCCAGGAGAAGAACGGAAGTGGGAGTAGGTACCTGTCAAAATCGAGTACCCGCCCCCCCTGCTCCACAAAAGTGCAAATTCTTCAAGAGGATCTGGGGAAGAGTCCTTAAAGCGGAGCTCTACCCTAAAGTGGAACTTCCGCTCATCGGATTCCCCCCCCCCTCCGGTGCCACAATTGGCACCTTTCAGGGGGGGACAGGATACCTGTCAAAGACAGGTATCCTTTCCTACTTCCGGGAGTCCGGGCCGCGGCCGTGACGTCACCGCGGGGCTCCCTCCTCCTCCTCCTCCCGGCCACCGGGCTAATAGAAGAGAGGAGCGGGGCCTCGTGCATGCACAGTAGGGTTCCCGGCGTGAAGCCGAAAGGCTACACTGCCGGGTTCCCATACCCACAATGGAGGCGGCAGCAGCCGACAGCTGATGGAAACATCAGCTGCGGTGCCGACATTGAGGGACTTGCAGGACAGGTAAGTCTCCATTTATTAAAAGCCAGCAGCTGCAGTATGTATAGCTGCTGGCTTTTAATTTTTTTTTCTTTTTTCCGGACAACCACTTTAATGTGAAACTTCCCCTTTTGGTTGGAGCTCTTCCCACCTCACCACCTCCCCTCCCATACTTGGCATGTCATTTTTGAGGTGGGGGGAGCAGGTACCTAGTTTTGACAGGTACCCCCTCCCACTTCCACTCAGATCCCCTAGACAATCCAAGAAAAAGTTCTCCTCCTCGCCTACCCTTCTCGAGGTCATCTGGGACACATCAGAGGTCCCAGAAAACTGTTGGACCATTCACATATTGCCGCGTGTCTCACACATGCGCAGTTGAAACTGATTGTGACGCTGAAAGCAGCATAGCTGGCTGCTCACAGTTAGGATGCCAGCATCGGGAACCCAAAGGCTAGTGAAGAATTAGCCCCGGTAAGGATGGCACTGGATCCATGGACAGGTAAGTGTCCTTTAGTTAAATGTCAGCAGCTACAGTATTTGTAGCTTTTTTTTTCTAGAGTCAACAACCACTTTAACAAATCTGCAATTATTACATTCCATACATGTCACAATACTGTATACTGTATAGCAACATATATAATAAAAAAAACTGCACATTTATCAAAGCTGAACACCAGGAATCATCTATATTGCATTATCACATTGTTGGCGCAATGTAAGGCTGGATTCCCACCTATGCATTTTTTGTGCTTTTTGCATTTTGCTGATTTGCACTACAGTCTATTTAACATGGTTTCCTATGGAACAGGTTCTGTAGTGCAAATCTGCAAAATACAAAAAGCACTAAAAATGCATAGGTGTGAATCCAGCCTAAGTGTGCATATCTCATACCAGATGAGCAGCCGGTGAAGCTGAAAATCACTGTAGTATTCTGCACTATTACAGTGATAATCTCGATCTTCCAGGTCCTGCTCAGGGTTCTGCATGCTTGCTTGACACCACTGCTATTTTTAGAAAGCCTTTTAATTTTTTTTTGTTCACTTCCTGGATTTACACAGACACACCTCCAGCTCTACAGCTCTCATTGGCCCTCTTATGACTCATCCCCCCTCCCTTACTGGCAAACTCTCATGAGAGTGACTGAGAGCTGTGCATGATGTCATAAGAGTAGTTTTTTTTCCAGAGAAGAAACAGGAAGTGGGCTGTATAAAGTATTTACTGGCAGAAAAAAAAAATGTTTTACTATCCAAAGTTAAAACAACAAGAGCAGAAGCTTTAATCGATGGAAAGTTGAAAAAAATGACTAAAGTTCTGCTTTAAGTACATATGCATCTGCAATGAGAGAGGATTGGTTGCTTTATGTTGGGGGGGGGGGGTAGGAAGGATAAGTGTACCCTTTAAATGCTACTGAACAGGTATTAGGATTTAGAAAACTGCATCATTCCTGGGCTTGAATTAATCTAGAAAGTAGATTAGGAATCTGAATGATGCATGAAGAAAGATAGTGCAAGTCTTCCTTCTTGTAGAAAAAGAAGATTAAAAGAAAAATAGGGGCAACATCTCTGCAAGAGGTGTGCTCAATCAATACTTAGCATGTTAGCACTTTATGTCAGTAATTATATCCGAAGCTTGGTGCTTCCATGTCCATTTTTTGTGGAAAGGTACCTTCAAAATAGGATTAGCTGGAATGTTTTCACCTTGGCTGAAATATTGTGAAAACCAATTTATATATTGTACTCTGAATATATGTTTTATAAAGAGACAAACTCATTGCAAATGTCATTCCCCATGACAAATCTTGTGAAATAACCTTTACTACCCCAGTTAATACTTTGTATTGAGTTATTTAATTGCTTTCAATTGCAGTCTTAAGCCCTGTACACACGATCGGATTTCTTATGGATTTTAAACCGATGGATTTTTCCATCTGAAATCCGATGAAGCTGACTTCCATCAGTCTTGCCTACACACCATCAGTCAAAAAACCGATCGTCCCAAACGCCGTGACGTAAAACACTCCGACGAGCCAAGAAAAATTAAGTTCAATGCTTCTGAGCATGCGTCGACTTGATTCTGAGCATGCGTGGGTTTTTTATCCGATGGAGTTCCCCACAGATGATAGTAATTTGCTATCGTTTTTTTTTCTCCATCGGATAAATTTAAAACATGTTCTATTTTTTAACACCGATGGAAAAAAGACCGATGGGGCCCATACACGATCGGTTTGTCAGATGAAAAAAGTCCATCGGACTGTTTTTATCGGTAAAACCGATCGTGTGTACAGGGCTTAAGACTGAAGACACAGATATACGTTGTACTTCATACTACTCATGGCAAAAATGACTGAACAACCATGATATGCAGTGATTTACTGAAAACATTCCGCCAATCGCATCAGTTCCTGCCCCCAAAGAGTTATAATTTAAAGGGATTGTAAACCCTCCTGCCCCCCAGAGCCCCCCTTTTTCTTACCTGAGCCCAATCGCTCCAGCAACGGGGACGGGCACAGCAGCTCCAGCCGCTGTCTTGGGTCCTCATTGGATACGTTATTTTCGGCAGAAGCCATTGGCTCCCGCTACTGTCAATCAAATCCAGTGGCACGGGAGTTGGGGGTGGGGCTAAGTCTCGCTGTCTGTGTCAATGGAGGCAGCAGCAGGACTTGGGAGCACGCTCGCTTGAGTGCCCCCAGGGAAAGCGCCTCTCTGAGGGGGCAGTCGAGAAGAAGAGGAGCCAGGAGCACCACGGAGGGACCCCAGAAGAGGAGGATTGGGGCTACTTTGTGCAAAACCCTTGCACAAAGGAGATATGTATACCATGTTTGTTATTTTTATTTATTTTTTTAAACAAAGCTTTACAATCACTTATTTTCCTACAACAGTCATATAGGTGCAAACACTGCGGTTTATACTGTATAGTCCGAAGCTGATTAATCTATCAATGGGTTCTTGGAGTTTGGGGGGGGGGGGGGGGAAATGCACATGATATGGAGGAAACATACATTCAGAATAAGCCTATTTAGGACTGGCAGTCATAACATCACAATACAGGGCTAGAGGGTCCCAAGACATGGGGGAATTTCTAATGTGGTGTAGATGTTATCCATCACATATAGTATCAATCATCCCAGATTTCAAAGTAAACTTCAATACAGGATGCAGTTTGTCCAGTATTTAATGTGTTTCCATTGTGCAGGCAGGCCAGCTGCCAGCACCATAACAACCAATGATGCCATGGGTCAGACCTGCTCTGCCTCCCGCCTGTATAATGCTGCTGCAGCACTGTGGTGAGGATTGTGAGTTAGGACTGTGATGTGAATGAGGGACTGAGGACTCTCATCTGAAGGGGGGACTGAGGGCCTAGATGTTAAAGGTGAAATGAGGGCTCTGATATGCGGGGGGGGGGGGGTTGAATACATTTTTAACACATCAGGGTCTCACCATTAGGATTGTACTGATTGAAAGGTCCATGATCTCCTTTTGTATAGTATTTTGTTATAGGCTATGCATTAACCCAGAGTTTTCCATTGAAATGAAATGCATTCTATCATTATATACTGTACAGGGGCGGATACAGGATCCAACTGCCCCCCCGAGATTGGCGGGTGAGTGAGTGGGCAGGTAAGAGAGCACCCGGTGGGCGGCTCCACGGATGGCTCCAAGAGCGGGCCAGGCAGCTGGTGAGGCGTCGGGCAGCTTAAAGAGCGGCGCTGGCGGGTGAGAGAGCATTCGGGCCGGGCAGCTGGGCCGCTTAGTGAGTGTCTGTGTCAGTGAGTGTCTTAGTGAGCGGCTGGCCAATCAGACAGCGAGCAGGCGAATGGGGAAGCAGAGAGATGACATCATCTCTCTCTGCCCGCCCTGCATCCCTGCAGTTCTGCCCTCACTGTGCAGGCAGCCATGGGCAGCCTGGCGAGGACGGAGACGATGATGGGGATGGGGATGGCGGTGATGGGGATGGCGGTGATGGGGATGACGGAGATGGTGACAGTGATATTGGCAATGGGGACAGGAATGGCAGTGATGGGGACAGGGATGAGGATGATAATGAGGACGGGAATGGAGCCATGGGCAGCCTGGCGAGGTATCCCCAACATTACATCATCTCTCTGCTGTCTGACTCTGGGACACAGCAAGGGACAAGTGGAGCAGGCAAGTGACAATCTGCAACGTGTGGTAGGTGACGTGGCAAGTTTCAATCCGCAATGTGTGGCAGGTGACGTGGCAAGTTTCAATCTGCAATTTGTGGCAGGTGACGTGGCAAGTTTCAATCTGCAAAGTGTGGCAGGTGACGTGGCAAGTTTCAATCCGCAATGTGTGGCAGGTGACGTGGCAAGTTTCAATCTGCAATTTGTGGCAGGTGACATGGCAAGTTTCAATCTGCAATGTGTGGCAGGTGACGTGGCAAGTGACAATCCACAACCTGCGGCAGGTAACGTGGCAAGTGACAATCCGCGACGTGGCAAGTGATAATCCGCAACTTGTGGCAGGTGACGTTGCAAGTGACAATCCGAGACATGGCAAGTGACAATCTGCAACTTGTGGCAAGTGACAATCCGCAACGCATGGTGGCAAGTGACACACTCGGGGCTCCCACTGATTCTGCATTATGGTGAGTTGAACCATTTAATTTTATATTACAGTGTAATAGTAGAAATAATGCGCTTCAAACATTCTGACACCATAACAACCATGACACCGGGATGATTGAAGCTCCAACACCAGCCATTTCCCTGAAAAATTGCCCGTAAAAAAAAAACATATTTTCTGGTAGTGCCCCTCCCGAGACTAGACTCTGGATCCGCCCCTGATACTGTATCTGTTAAGGTAACTACTTGGAATCTGATTGGTTTTATTTACTAGATCACTCCAACTAATTCCAATGTGTTTAAACCCCTTCAACAGTGGTGTTTAAATAGTTTACCATTTTATATAATAATAATAATAATAATAAAAAATAAATAAAAAATCAAAACCTTTAAACTTGATTGTTTTCTTTCTGTATGGGGTCATGGAGCTCTTTACCCTAATAAAATACACATTTTTAACAATTGTATTACATTACTATATCCTATTCATTCCATGATGTGAGATAAGTAAGCTATGTGTTTATTTTTATTTTATGTGTTGATGCTATGTGGTTACTACTGTTACCTGCATAGCCCCATGGGCCTCAGAGCAATCGATCAGGTTTGGGTCACAGCACTCCAGTTACAACATGGAATTTCTCAGATTTCCCCATAGTGATAACTGCCCTGGAGCTGCTGTTATGGCTCCTAGTTCTTGAACTCTGCTTTGAGTATCACTATGTAGGAAATCAGGCACTAAAAGTCTGGAAACTTGAGAAGTGGAGGGAAGCCTTATGGTATAACAAATCTGAGAGTATGCTCAATGATACATATATGATCATATTTCCATTAGATTAGTGAAAGGGGTTGGTTTATTAAAGGAAAATAGACTGTTCGCTTCACAAGGGAAGCTGCACTTTGCAAGGGAATTATCCCCACAGCTTAGTGAATGAGGTGGAGCTCTGCTGACTTCCTTCTTCCAATCAAGTGCAAGCAAATAAATGCTGTTTTTTTTTTTTTTCCTTGCACATGATTGGGTATTCTTTGCAAAGTGACATTGCACCACATTCACTGATCTCTGTGGAAATTTCTCTTGCAAAGTGAACAGCCTATTTGCCTTTATTAAATCAACACCAATAAGTCTCGATTCTCTGTTAAATTGGTTCCTCCATGTGCCATGGTGGTAGTTACTACCTCTGTTAGGGCTCTTTCACACGGAGGGTCCGTTCAGGTCCGCCTGTCAGTTTTTTAGGCGGACCTGAGCGGATGCTCCATGTCCTCCTATGGAGCCACGGATGTCAGCGGTGACATGACCGCTGACATCCGACCCGCTCCGATCCGCAAAAGTGTGACGGAGGAAAACCCTATTTTTCCTTCCGTCTGCGGATCGGATTGGATGACAACGGACTCTACGGTCCGTCGTCATCTGATCCCCCATAGGGGAGAGCAGCGCTCTGACAGGGCGGTCCCTGCACAGTGTGCGGGGACCGCCCAGTCATCCGCCGGCTCAGCGGGGATCAACAGAGCGATCCCCGCTGAGCAAGCGGAGTTTTACGGGGCGGATCTTCACGGATCCGTCCCGTGTGAAAGAGCCCTAATCCCGTTGCTAGCTCACTATACATGTATATACTGTTGAAGGGGCCTTGTACTTATTAAACAAAGGACCAGTTCACTGTTCTTCTGACAATAAGGGGGACAGGGGCCAGTGGGAGCACAAAATGCCCCAGAATTTGTGGTCAATGGGAGTAAAACATGATCTGGGTCAGTGGGAATAAAAAATGCCCCAGAGCCAACAGTCAGTGGGATTAAAAATGTCTCAGGGTCAGTAGGAGTAAATATTAAAGGTTGGTGGTCAGCGGGAGTAGTTTAAGGACCACTTTTTTGGGCTCTATTAAAAGTGGATGTAAACCCAATTCATGAAATTTGAGCTGGGCACATATAACTGCAATATTTTGTTATCTCACTTCAATGAGCTAGGTCCCGTAGCCTGATAACTCCTGACAAATTCTCAGACTTTTTAGACAAAAGCAGCCTGAATCTTCTGTCCGGAGAGGTTGCTAAAATAGATTAGCAGAGAGCAGGTCCTATTACAAAACACCTCTGAGAGTCTCTGCCTATGATGAGAGGGGGTGTGTGTCTTTCCTCCAATCAGCAATTTTAGATATCTTGGCTGTATGCCCAGACATCACACTCTGTGTTAACAAGGAAGAGAAAATCTCCTAAAACAGTATATAAATGTGAAGACAGCAGATATAAATGTAAAACTTATGTAGGGAGATTGGTTTCACCCCTGTTTATCATCTGAGGCTGTTCACTTCACTGGATGTATGGAGGGTTTACATCCACTTTAAGGTTTCCCTGAGAGGATGCATTCTTTTGAGTGTTTTTAAGGTAATCAAGCTCACACTGCAGGATAAAAACTTGGAGAGTGACTATTTAGATACAGTTTTTTATTTTTTAAGACATTTGGAAAAAGGAGCTCTACCCCGCCTGGCCTCAGTTATGACTTCTAAAACCATTGCTCCTACCCCCCAAATTAATTTTAGTGATGTTTGATAAAGCCTCGTACACACGGTTGAACTTTTCCATTGATTTTTGTCCGTAGGGAGTTGGCCGGGCACACCCATAGCATACACACGGCAGGACTTTTCTGCAAACTTTCCCAAGACTTTCCCAACATCACGTGTTTTTTCTGCTCTTTTCTGCTCTTTACCACCACCCTTTGGTCAACTTCTGCTATTGTTGGTTGATTTTAACATTGGTTCTGGGCATGCGTGTTTGTACTTCGGACAAAAGTCCGATGGATTTCTGTATACACGATAGGACTTTGCACCGTAGGACTTTTGTTGCTGAAAAGTTTGTCCGTTTGCAGAGCGAACTTTTGTCCGAAGAAAACCGAAAAAGTTTGTCCGATGGAGCGTACACACAATAGGATTTTTTTGAAAACGTGCTCATTTTGAAGTTTGTTGTCAAAAAGTCCTACCGTGTGTATGGGGCTTTAGATATACCCACTAATTAAAGCCTATTTTATTGTTACTTTTTTTTTTTGGTTGCAGTATGCATATGATGTCACTGCATACATAGAAAGTAAAACACAATTTGAAAGAGTAAAATTAAAACTTTGATTTCTACTATACAATCAAAGGTTAATTGGCTCACTAATTATATTTCAGTGACTTGTGGGGTCTTAAGATCTTAGCTGTTGGTTTATTTTATCTCTTGAGTTTAAATCAGCTAGATCTCACTGCTATAGATTATGGCTTTGTGCTGTCTATCATGAGGATTAGGGTGTTCTCTACCACACTGAGGTGTTCCCATTTTATGTTTTTGTAATAAAGTGAATTAATGATAATGACAGAGAGAATGAAAACATTTATAGTTGGCAGAAAAAGTGTGCTGGAAATGCAAGCATAGAAATATCCAAGAGAGAGTAAAAAGCATTAAATACTTTAAACCCCCCCCCCCTCTCCCCAGCAATAACAAAGCATTGTGTGAGTTTGGTGTAGACCAGGGGTAGGCAACCTTAAAGAGGTGAGGATCTACCTGAACAACATGGGAGAAATCAAAGATCACCGGACACAGTGTCGCCTCCTCACACTTTAAACCTTGAATTGCCATACTACCGTGTCACATCACTCGGATCACTTTTCAGAGGAGCAGCAGTGCCTGCTGCACTTGTGAATGAGCCCTTATTCGGCAGCGGTACCCTTTGGGCTTGTTCACATGAAAAGTTGGGGGGTGTTAAATCTCTGTGGTTGAGTCACAGTTTTGCTGCCCCCAATCCCTACCCCCCCTTTAGCTGCTGAGGCAAAAGCCAAAGGTGTACACATGCCGCAGCTGTAATTCAGCCCCCTGTTGCTTTTGGTGGGGGCTACAACCTGCCATTCGTGACCCATTTAAGTAAATGGGACCACTCTGTAAAGCGCCCCACAACACAGTGCTGCTATTATGCCCAGTGTATTGCTTCACACAGACCTGAAGATCTTCTTTCCTGCTGCTGGCACCACTCTGGAGACCACTAGCTGGGATAAGGGGTGGAGTGCATTTGGTATCACTCCACATGGGACAGGAGCCAGCAGTGATGGGCTCAAGGCGTATTCAGATCAAACCCACCAGGAATCCGGCATTGCACACCGCCAATCATAGGTAGCGTGTGTATGTGCAGCTGCGAGCTGGAAAATGCCTCACTGCCTATGATTGGAGGTGTGCAGTGACAGCTTCCTGGTGGGTTCGATCCAAACACACCCGAGCCCATCACTACAGAGCAGGGACGTGCAGTGAGGTCAGTGGCTGGTGAGGCATTGGCTAGTATCAGAGCCAGATACACACAGGTTACATATAGGGATGAGTCCAACACCCCCGGTTCACAAATTCACAAACACAAACACTGTAGCTGCTGACTTTTAATAAGCACACTTACCTGTCCAGGGTGTCTGCGATGTCGGCCGCCCGAGGCCGATCCGTCCTTCAGATCGTGTGCCGGCACCGCCATCCTCACTAAGGGGCTTCACTCCACTAGGGAAGAGAGAGCATTTGTCTTTTAGGCACATATCCGTTTCTATGACACTGCAGTGAGAGGTGTGCCTCCACTGCAGCATTGTTATTTGACAGCTTGGACCAATGGTGCTTTACCATTGGTCCAAGGATCCAAGCTATCCATTGAGCTCAGTGATTCTGACAAGAAGTGAGGAAAGGCACTGTGAGCTCATCCTCTCAGTCTGCTGCAAACAGAGTGTGCCAGCTTGTATTTAAACTGGCTGCTCTGTATGTAGCTTCTGACAGGCTGTGCAAGGAGCCCCGTATCTCCGGAACCATAGATGATAGGAGACCCACATTTTGACCAGTGGTGGGGTAGGCCTTCAGCTACCCACCCCTAAAATGACCCTAGATCACCTCCAGATATGACCCTCAAAGCTTAATCGTTTTTTTTTTTGGTTGTTTTTTTAATGTTCATGGCAGGTGAGGCTCTGCCTCACCTGCCTCCCCTGACAGCACGTCCGTACTACAGAGTAGGCATCGGCTTATGCGGCTCTTGCTCCCTTATACACCTACAACTTTACAAGTAGTCTCTCTGCATTGCACTCTGTTTGATGCTCTGGAATGATGGGTCAGCAAGCCCAGACCATGATCTACCAGTCACCTGTCCGCAATCTACTGGTAAATCACTATCTACAGGTTGCTGATCCCCAGTGTCGACTAACCCTTTAAGGGGTCAGTAAACACTGGAATTAAAGTGACACTAAACAATATCTTAATTCTCCGAAAGTAATCTATACACAAATACTAGAGGTGGCTCTGTTCCTACATACAGTGGGACCATGGAGAATAAATGTAGGCACCCTCTAACAGGAATTTGGATCACAGCAGCTCCCCCACCCCCCCAAAAAAAAGTTAAGAATACGTACTTGAATTCTTTTTTAAACATGCTTCTGTACATTCCTTTGCTTCTATCTCACCCTATCAACCTTCTATCAATATGTTAAAATCATAAAAGTTATCAAATGTCAGAGTCTTCAGGGAATAACAGATTATTTTCTCCATGTGCTCTATTGCTTTGACCTTCTGTTCAGTTCCGTGGCATATGGCAAAGTGTTAGAGACAGAGTGACTGGAGTGTTTTGAACTCCTAATTGCAGAAATCTTTTATGCTGCAGCCCCAAAAATAATATCCTACAAATGTCAAACATGTCATTACTTTCAGCACTTTTAATCATGTGTACTGTAGATGTATATATCATTTAGGGAACTTCTTCAGATATGAGGTATTCTGGGATTTCACAGCAAATACAGCACTTTATATAGCAGAATGTGCTGTCCATCTGTTTAAGTCTGTTTTGTCAGCACTATTCCAGTGAATGCATGTAGATTCATTCCTTAGCGCATGGTTTCTCACCAACACAGCATCCTATCGGGCATGTTATACAAATTATTAGGTGTATCACGTTTGTGGATCTGCAGCAAAGAGTGTCGTGCTGCCATCCCAGTAGGACTTGTGTATCTTTAGTGCATGCAGGGAAACATTCTATTTATACTGGGCTGGAAACTTCTCCCAATTAGCTTTTTTTCATATGCCACAAGAGATTCTTTGGGAATATTGCTTCAAGATTTTTGTTCTTGTGCACGAAAGGCTTGAGTTCATTTGTATGTTTTTTTACATCTTCGGGGTGTGAATTGTAAATGCATTTTCCTTTTTAGTCTGCTTATATGTCATACGCACATGCGTATGTTTCATATATCCAAGTACAAATATGTACAGACATTCACTTCTATAGTTGGCTGTACGTGTAGGGTAGGGCACGTAGTACAAAAGAGAATAACTGTAAGGAATGAGCTGGTGGAAGAATTCAAAGTTCAGTTGTTAGGTGGAGGCAGGATAGTTGTCAACTTAGTTGTCAAGGATCACCCAGATGTGGACAGAGTAGTAGATACCTGGAAAGATTAAGGTCAAGAGTTTCAGAGGATGGGAGAAGTTCTGGAAAAGTTCTGGAGATCAGCATGGGAGGAGGAGACAAGCAAGCTATAGAGCAGAAGGTCTTGGGAGGTGCAGAGAGGATGGTTTGGGTGATATATTGAGACAAAATTGGTGATGTAGCTGAGGGCAGAGTTGTAAATGACTTTGTATGTTGTTGTTAGCATTTTGAATTGTATTATTCATTGGGCAATCAGAAGCCAACGGAGGGATTAGCGGAGAGGAGTGGTGAACACTGAGCTGTTGGTAAGGTGGATGAAACTGGCAGCAACATTCATGAAGGACTGAAGGGGGATAGACTGTGTAGATATAGGTCTATGACTGATAAGGGAGTTTCAATAGGCGAGAGATAACAAGGGAGTGAATAAATTGCTTTGTGGTTGTGGATAAAAAGGGGAGTATTTTAGAAATGTTACAGTGAAGTCTACAAGATTTGGACAGTGATTGGATGTGGGGCTGAAAGGAAAGGTCGGAGTCTAGGATTACACCTTGTACCCAGGCATGAGGGGGGGACAGATAGTTGTATTATTGATTGTGATGCAAAGGTCAGGGAGGACGGATGGGCAGGAAAGGGCAGGGGGAGGGAGAGGGGGAATATTATGAGCTTGGTTCCAGAAAGATTGAGTTTGAGAAAGTGATATAACATCATGCTATGTCAGTTAATATATGCACTGGAAAATGACTAACATGGTCAACACTGCTAATTGTTTTTAGCTAAGTGACTAATTAAAGCCATGAAAGCAAAATCTTCCACTCTGTAAACAATATATGTTACCTACTTTTCTCCATACACTGTTCACAATAATATACATGTGGTCATGTGGGAACTAGAAGCAATGTAACACGTAATTATGTTTGTCTAAAAAAATTCTGCAGTAAAAGCAGAGTTCGGCACCCTGCATACTGTAGCTGCTGACTTTTAATAATAAAACACTTACCTGTCATGGAATCCAGCGATGTCGGCACTAGAGATGATGTTTGTGTTGGCTCTTGGGTGCTGCCACCGCCATTCATAGTAAGGGAACCTGGCAGAGAAAGCCTTGTGGTTCCCTACTGCGCATGCACGAAGCACGCTGCGCTCTCCTACTGGCTCGGCAGCAGGGGAAGGAGGAGGGAGGAGAAAGGAGGCCAAACGTCTGATGTACCTCGCCGCGTCGAGATCCAACGGAAGTGGGGAAGGGTACCTGTCAAAAACAGGCACCCGCTCCCCCCTAAAAGGAGCCAAATGTGGCACCGGAGTGGGGGAGGAGGCAGACAAGCGGAGCTTCCACTTTTGGGTGGAACTCCACTTTAAATTACTGAGTGATACCAAGACAAAAACTTTTAAATTAATATTCTTCGCAATCCCAAATATTTTATTGTTTTGCTTAATTTTATTATCTAATTATATAGGTTCCTAAGGTGGAGTTTTGCTTTAAAGAAGTCAAAGAATGAAACTTTTACAATATGTAGTACAATAATAGATTACAGTTTGATGTGAGTGGTTACTAGAGAAAACCTGATGTATTTCCCTAGAAAGGTAGACTATAATTTATGAACAATGATATACGGGAGGGTCTGCTTCCCTGACAAGGCCATATTAAATGCTGAGCTCACTTAAATTGACTCAGTCATGCTCTGGTGTCTTATCCTTAACTTGATACTCTGTTTATATTATGAGAAATGTCAAGAGGAGAGTAGAGTGAACACCACTAAACCCTTATCTAAAGAGATGCTGTCAGCAGTGCTTTGTGATGCTTAGTAATAACTGTTTAACGGTGAATAATGTCCACATAGCAGCAACTGATTCCACCATGGACAAGGTACATCTACTTTGATCAAAAACTATATGCATTCTTTTGTGAGATCCATATAACCCAAAACATTCTTTGCCCTGGTAAACTTTAATCAGCATGGAGAAAGAATGCACTGTCAAGTCTATTTTGCTGCTTATACACATTTAAATCATTTAAAGCAAACATTTATCTGTGTCTGATTGCAATATATATAATCGTTTATGAAATGGTTGATCTTAGACTTTATATGTATACTGTACGTTCTTTTACATGTAGACCATAAACTTAAACGTAACTTTCGCATTATGTTCATAACTGGTAATTATTTACATCTGAGTTAAATAAAAAAATAAAAAAAACTTGTCTGAGAATTTTTTGAAAGCAGAATTTGCTATATAGGCAAGTTTAGCTAATGACTTGGACAGCAAAGATTTTGCTTAAAGTGGTAATAAACTCTGTTACACCACTTGTACCTACAGGTAAGCCTATAATGCTTACCTCTAGGTACTGTGAATATCTCCTAAATTTGCACCGTTTAGGAGATATTTAGAGTGCATGCAGCCAATGACATCACCAGTGCATGCTCGGGAGTGACATCATCGCGCCCCCAGCCACTAATGTAGCTGGAGACCGCAAACCCAGAAGGAAGACCTGGGAAAGATGTCATCCGTCTCAGCAGTGATATCGCGGCGCTGGAGGGCTTAGTTCTAAGGTAAGTCCACCATATTATGCTATCATGATGCATGGATATATAGTCATAAAAATTTTTCAGTTTTGGGTAGCCTATGGAAGGTTTAGAACCTTCCAGGTTTTATTGCTGTTTTTGTCCCCAATGTGGAGAGTATTCTTCTATATTTATTTTTGTCACGGTTGTCCTCAGGACAGAAAATTATGGAAGATTCACAATTTTGATAAAGTGATAGTGAATGAAGAAACTTATCTTTTTTTTTGTGAAAAACTGTCTTAAATGGGGATTTCTCTTCAGTTTGTAGATAATTTCTTTAATTTCCTGTTGTGTCTCCAAGAGAAGAAGTGATGGTAGATCTCCCCAATGACACAAAGAAAGCAGAACACAAAACAATTACAGGGGTTTTAATCATTCCCCTGTCTAAAAAAACAAACAAAAAAGTTTTAATTAGACATACATTTTAGAGACAAGTGGATAATGAAATCCTTGCCCTTTTCGAAAAAAAAAAAACGGTATTAAAAAGCTATATGTATGACCATTCCCTTTGAGTGTTCCAGATATGCATTTTGCTTTCCTCAATTAGTAGTTTGGAATGGGCAGACCTTAGCTAAACATAAGCAGTGGCTAGCTCCTTATAATAGTTTGAGATCTTCATTGTTTGGTACAGTCATTCCAACACAGAAATGATCATATATGACTCCTGGAAAGGGAAGACATCTAAAGAGAAGTGCAGCTTTACAAAAAAACAAACATACTGACCTAGATTACTGCGGCATTGATCCAATGCTGCAACTGTCCCTCGCTGGCTCTACACAGAGAACTGAAGGAAATGCTGATCACTCAGTTCTCTGTCTTTGGTGATCAGAGTGGTGACTGTCAGTCACTGGCTCGGTGCTCTGCACCTCCAGCGTTCATTGGAGTGCTGGGTAGTGGAGTGGGCAGGAGAATTTGGCTCACGCTCTCAGTGGCATGCTGAGTCAGTCACTGGCTCGGTGCTCTGCACCTCCAGCGTTCATTGGAGTGCTGGGTAGTGGAGTGGGCAGGAGAATTTGGCTCACGCTCTCAGTGGCATGCTGAGAGGCTGAGCCAGCTGCCGGTCAAATCCTGACATTATTGTCAGGATCCCTGCAGAGCTTGGACCAGCTTTGTGACATCAGCTGACAGTGGACTAAAGTTGAATCTGGGACACAGGAGTACAGAACTAAGTCCACTATTGTAGTCCGCAGGAGATGTATGGCCAAAATGGCCAAAATAGCTTTTAGCCATACTTCTCCTTTAAAGGAGAAGTCCACACTAACCTATCTAGCCCTGTAAAAAAACCAACTGTATACATACCTTTTCTAAAGCCGCTCTGACCCAATCCCACGCTAAGCTGTCAGCCACGGCTTTGCTGTGGAGACGGGTGCAGAGAAGCCAGCCAAGAATGAAAGCCCTATAGTAAGTCTATGGGTGACGTCACTCCCCATTCATTTCACAGCTGTTGTCGGCTGTGTCCTCTGCAGAGCTTCCGCCGCTGGAGATCGGGATGGATCGGCTTCAGAAAAGGTATGTATACTGATTTCTTCCTTACAGGGCTAGATAGGTTAGTGTTAGATCGTGGTTGTCTATAGATTTAGGGATATTGGTTTTAGGGTGGACTTACACTTTAAGGTTGATTTTCCTAAAGGATTTTAGATGTTCACACAGTAATTATCCAATCATGTACAGTTGAAACGAGTAAACAGAAATTTTATTTTTATATGATTGGATAATAAAAGTGTGAAAATTCTCAAATCCTTTAGTAAAGCATCCTAACTGAATCAAAATGTTACATATATAGCAGATGCCTTCCTTGTTCTCACTCTTCTTGTCTGCAAATGCATTCAACTGCAGTGCAAATGTAGACAATCTGAATGTATACAGAACAAGTTTTATATTGTTTAGAAAAGAAAAGGCAAGAGGTTATATATGCAAAGGTAGATACTGAAAGAACTAAGGGGGTTGATTTACTAAAGAATAAAACTGGTAGATCACAAAGGGAATGCTTGCTTTAAGAAGCTCATTTACTAGTGAATAAGATAAAGTTGTGTTTTCTTTAATTGTCCAACAACGACTAACCAAAATCTCGTTTTTAATTTCTCTTGAACATGAATGGGTATTCCAAATATACACAATATTTTCAACTAAGTTAGCATTCACTTTTCAGTGTGTAAGAAGAAGCTATATAAATATCTGGAATATATCTAATGCTTTTAGTCAACAGGATGGGAAGATTGCTTAGATATAATTATCCCAAAAGAATGATAACATGGCTGATCTAGGAAGTAATTACTGTATGCATGATATACTTTAACACTTGAACTGAAGATTTCCTTTGCGTATTATTTCACTTGGATGGCATCCCCCTTGTGTGCCACTAACCAACCACTTTTCCCTCTGATCACCTTTACTCAAGCATGGCTTTACAATTTGTAAGAGCTGAGCTGTAACTAGCTACTATGCCCAATTACATTCTACTTCACTGTATCAGTTTTCAAAGTGACTCTTAAACATCTCTTGTTATCCTTGCTCCCTCTGCACAACCTTCAAAAGGGGTCATTATTCCTATACATCAAAAAGGTATTTACTGCCGTGTTCTTGTTTTTCCCTATATTCTAAAGTTACTGAAAAAGCATTTGTATTAAAGTGGATGTAAACCCGATTTTTTTTTTGATGTCACAATGTAGTGTATAAGATTTCCTATCATTTCTGCCAGGTCTTGCCACAAAGAGTTAATCCAGCTCTGAGCAATCCTCTTTTCTTTTTTCAGTGAGATAAACGGACAAACAGGAGAACTTTTGTCCATTCCGCCCCCTTGCTTTGAGTGACAGGTTATTTACATATCTCATGCACTAAGCCTGAGACAGGCATTATTTTTTAATTCCCACCCCCACTCCTTTTCTGAAGTCATGTGGTTACTTTTCTGGATTTTGACTGGATGTTAGTGATCATAGCAGAAGGAATACACAGGAGAAAATGCATGTTGACAAGGGGAGTGTAGAGGTGGGCGGGGAGTCTACTGACATCACGACTCCACCCACCGAGCTCCAGACAACAGATCCACCCACAGAATCTGCAGTTTTTCAGTTCTTATAACAGAGAGAGGGGAGACATTTGACAGGTGAGGATACATGCAGGAGGCATCTA
This sequence comes from Rana muscosa, assembly GCA_029206835.1. Taxonomy (NCBI): domain Eukaryota; kingdom Metazoa; phylum Chordata; class Amphibia; order Anura; family Ranidae; genus Rana; species Rana muscosa. Next base: position 301,363,830 of record CM055116.1, read on the forward strand.
TATCCTTATAGATCAGCACTATGGCAGTAGTTTAGAAAGGATGAGAGTGGGTTTACATCCACTTTAAGGTACTTCAATACATGCAGCTGGAAACTCTCTTGGCCAGTTTAGACATTTCTGTGCATGTGCAAAGAAATCCCATTACTTTTACAGAAAGGTCTTCTATCATTGGGTCTCATGATAGATTGCACTGAATGGGATTTTGTCTGCCCATGCACAGAATACTTTAGGACCATTCGGTAGAGTTTCAAGCGGTAACTGTGCGCTCCCTGTGGCCTGTATATCAGGAATCACCTAAAATTTGTTGTTTTCTGCCATATTTCGATGGTGGGTTTCATTTGGGTGCAATATTTGTTTTCTGAAAAGATCATTGTATCAGCAAAGTATTCTTTATAGTGCTTCAGAGAAGTAGAGGCCATAACCCCTACTCTGATCTTGTGAGAATTAAAGCAACTTTCTGAAAGTATTCAACCTGTCTGACTACCTGTTCTCCTGTAATCAGCTGGGGTTATCTGCTGATTTTATTTTTAACCTATGGGCTATTAAGTAATATGGCCAAAATAATCATCAGAATCAGTAAGCAATTATCTTACGTCTGTGGGTACCTTATAAAGTGTTTGTTACCCCAACATTTCATATTCCTGATATGTGGCTGCTGTACCATGTACTTGTCTGAAAAAGTATATTGTTCTCTTTGTATTGGTACTTGAGGTGATTGTAGCCGTATTAGTGCAATTGTGACAGAGAAAATTGAGTACTGTCCCTGATCCTTTTTTTATTTGCACTAACATATCATTTTTCATGGACGAGCTTTCGGGGTGTGTCCTCTTCTTCAAGGTCCAAGCAGTAATGAGTACTCAGTGTTCCTTCCAGTCCCTCTGCTTTCCTATTACAAACTGCCCACACTAGGCAGGAGAACACACTGTTTTTAGATCTCTAGCTATGCTGGAAACTCAGCCTGCTCTCCTCCAATGATCAGACTTGTCCTGATACACCCCCGCTGCTCAGCCATTCACTGGGAAGCTCAGTGTAGTGTTGCTTCTCCTCCCCCCAGCTCTTATGTACCTGAAAACAGAGGGAATGTGATCAGTTATAAAAAAAAAGGGGAAAAAAGTTACCGGTATTTATAAAAAAAAATTATATCTATACCCAAATGTTTTGCCTTTCATTTCTATTTTAATCTGAATGGGTTGTTTTACAAAGTGATCATTTTCAATCACTTTAACTACATAAATCAGGGGTAGGCAACCTCGGCCCTTCAGCTGTGGTTAAACTACAAGTCCCATGCTGGTGCTCAAAATTTTTGGTGGGGCGCAAACAAACTGAAAAAAAAAACCATCAATTGCCGCCACTGTGCCCATTAAACGCAGCCACTGTACCCATCAAACACTGCCAGTTTGCCCCCTCAAATGCAGCCAGTTTCCCCCCAAATGCAGCCAGTTTCCCCCAAATGCAGCCAGTTTCCCCCCAAATGCAACCAGTTTCCCCCCAAATGCAGCCAGTTTCCCCCAAATGCAGCCAGTTTCCCCCCAAATGCAGCCAGTTTCCCCCCAAATGCAGCCAGTTTCCGCCAAATGCAGCCAGTTTCCCCCCAAATGCAGCCAGTTTCTCCCCAAATGCAACCAGTTTCCCCCCAAATGCAACCAGTTTCCCCTCAAATGCAGCCAGTTTCCCCCCAAATGCAGCCAGTTTGTCCCCAAATGTCGCCAGTTTGTCCCCAGCCCGGCACTTACCTTCCTCGGGTCAACGGCATCCTCCTCCACGCTCCCTCCGCTCCCTCGATGTCTTCTCCCATCCTCGATGTCGCTTCAGCCAATCAGGTGACCGGTAACCAGACCCGGTGCACCTGATTGGCTGAGAGGCGGGTCAGTGCTAGGGAAGCGATTCCCTAACACAGCATGGTTTAAACAGGGAGCGCACAGCCGTGCACCCGCTGTTTAACCATTTGGAAGCCGATTAGAGCCCACAGGCTCTGATCGGGAAGCCTTTTAGAGCCTCTGGCTCTAATCAGGCACTTCCAAAACACACCCACCGCTGTTATTCAGATGGCAGCCGCTCAACAGGGGGCCAGACACCTGAATAGTGGGCGGCAAAAGTGACAATAGATACATTCATGCCATGCATTAATATATCTATTGTTGAGTGACGGGTGCGTGCAGGAGAGAGGGGGCGGCGCTCCTGCACCCACTATGGACGCACCGCCACTGGTCCCATGAGACACTGCAAGACCCTGACAATCACATGCATGACTCGTAGAGGCAGAGGCATTATGTCATTTGTAGTTTCACCATAGCTGGAGTGCTGAGGTTGCCTACCCCTGACATAAATGGAGCAATGAAGAATGTACACTGGTTATAAAAAGGCAAGGTTTTTTCTTCACATTATTTTAGTGGAAGGCTTTATGCCTACCTCACCATAACATTGCTGGTTATATTTTTGCATAAACTATTTTGTAATTAATGTTTTGTGGCACTTTATTCAAATGCTAAATAATGTCTGTTTGCATACTATTTGCATACTAAACTGAATATTCTTGCACTGGAAGTTTAATGTTCGTTTGGCTGACTATAAGTATAGTTATGTTTTGTAGTTTATTTTACGCTCTGGAGTCTGTAGAGGAAAAAGAGACATGGCAAACATTACTGGTGATTTACTCTGGAATGGCACAAGTTTACCAGTTGGGATCATTAATTACCATTACTATAAATTTTGAAATCCTTAAATTCTGTACTCATTGACTGTGGATTTATGTGTTTTGCATTTATTTGTTTTCCTTTTTTGCTAGTTTTTTTTCTTCCTCTGCCTTCTTTCTGTTCTTTATTTTGCTTATAAAATACTTATTTTGTTTAACCATAGTATTACTCAGTTGGGGCATTTGAAAATCAAAAGTCTTTAGTAATTATTTACTATTGCTGGTTGATTGCTAGGTATACAAAATCTATAATGGTGTGCTTATAGAGTAACAATTTGTTAAATTAGTAGAACAGCCAAAAGAGAATAACATTAAGATTTCATCATTAAAGACTGAACCAGCTTTGTCTGTCTTAATGGAAAAAAATTACAATTACTGTTTTGTCTAATGTTTATCCGCTTAGCCACACCAAACTGCTAGGATTTCCCCTATTTTGGGCTTAGACGTCAGAGGCTGTTCAAAAAAAAAAGCAGCCTGTGCTTAAAGTAATACTTTTATTTGTTATTGCAAATTATATTATGAACATAGCTATGACCTAACTTGGTGCAACCTACATGAATTATTCCATAGAAGGTATAAAATAAACAATGCAAATATCAGGCCACATGGCAATATACTTTTAATGTTGGTAGCAGCAATACAGTTATGATATCAGGGTGGCAACAGATTGGTGGAATTACTGTGATCATCAGAGCTTTTTTAACATCTGGAGCTCTTGTATGCTATTTCTGTGGGTGGGGAGGCTTTTGATGATTCTTACCCAATGGGAATGGGGTTTCTGGAAGATACTGATGTAGCAATATGCAAAAACCCCTATGTGTTACCAGAGCTGACAGTATGGGCTCAGGCTTGACTGGGTTGGTGTGTTTTCCCATCTTGGAAAACTTCTTGTAGGAAGAAGAGCTATACTTCCTGGAGAAGGTTAACCGTTAAAGCGGAGCTCCACCCAAAAGTGGAAGCTCCACTTATTCGCACCCTCCCCGCCCTTCCACTGCCACATTTGGCACTTTTTGGTGGGTAGTAGGTACCTGTTTTTGACAGGTACCCGCTCCCACTTCTGGATAAGATCGCCGATCTGTGATCTATGTGCATTCCCCCCACTGCCTTCTGGGACACACACACAGAGGTTCCAGAAGACGGCATACCATGCAGAACAACTTGCTCATAGGAAACCGGCTAAGAAGCCTAAAGGCTCCACTGTCAGTTTCTCTTACTTACAATGCCAGCACCTGCATCCGAAGCCGATTGATGAATTGGCTCGGGGTGCTGACATCGTGGGATCCCTGCACAGGTAAGTGTTCTTATATTGAAAGTCAGTGGTCTTTATTACAGGAAGCTCCTGCACAGAGACATTTCACACTGGAGCAGGGGCGGATCCAGGGGGGCAACGGGGCAATTGCCACCCCCGAGAAATTAGTTTTAGTTGCGGAACTTGCGGCACCTGAGAGTCTGAGCGGGCGCTAGTTGAGGAACTTGCTGCACCTGAGAGTCTGAAGGGGCGGTAGTTGCGGAACTTGCAGCGTCTGAGAGTCTGAGCGTACTGTAGTTGCGGAACTTGCGGCGCCTGGGAGTCTGAGCGGGCGGCTCCATGGGTGGGTGACAGCGTGGGCTGCCGGGTGCCTCAGTGTGTGGGCAGGCGGGCGGCTCGGCAGCAAGTGAGAGTCAGAGAGTGTGCGGTCAGCTGGTCGGCTCTGTGGGTGAGTGGGTGGCAGGCCAATCAACAAGCCGGCGGCTGGGGGAGCAGAGAGATGACATCATCTCTCACCGCCCCGTGCCCGCCCTGCATCCCTGCAGTAACTTCCGACCTCACTGTGCAGGCAGCAGAGAGATTACATCATCTCTCATGCTGCCTGACTCTGACAAGCAAAACACCACCTTAGCAAGTGACAATCCGCAAGATGTGACAGGTGAGGTGACAATCTGCATCTGGTGGCAGGCAAGTGACATTCCGCAACTTGTGGCAAGTAACAATCCGCAACATGTGGCAAGTGACAATCCGCAACTTGTGGCAGGTGACGTGGCAAGTGACAATCTGCATCTGGTGGCAGGCAAGTGACATTCCGCAACATGTGGCAGGTGATGTGGCAAGTGACAATCTGCAACGTGTGGCAAGTGACAATGTGCAACGTGTGGCAGGTGACGTGGTAAGTGACAATCTGCATCTGGTGGCAGGCAAGTGACATTCTGCAACTTGTGGCAAGTGACAATCCGCAACTTGTGGCAGGTGACGTGGCAAGTGACAATCTGCATCTGGTGGCAGGCAAGTGACATTCCGCAACATGTGGCAGGTGATGTGGCAAGTGACAATCTGCAACGTGTGGCAAGTGACAATCCGCAACGTGTGGCAGGTGACGTGGCAAGTGACAAGCTGCATCTGGTGGCAGGTGACGTGGCAAGTGACACACTTGGGGCACACACTGATTCAGCATTATGGTGAGTTGAACCATTTAATTTTATATTACAATGTAATAATATAAATAATGCGCTTCAATCATCCTGACACCATAACAACCATGGTGCCGTGATCATTGAAGCGCTAACACCAGTCATTTCCCTGATAAATTGCCCCGCAAAAAAAATATTTCCTGGTTGTGCCCCTCCCGAGACTAGACTCTGGATCCGCCCCTGCACTGGAGTACTGCACAGATCCGGAAGAAATACACAAAGCACACCAAGATTCAAGAAATAATACATACACATGCCTTTGGTTTTTAGACAATATTGATTTATCCCAGTGTTCAGCTTTAACATTTTTGGGTGTCTACGTACAATCAGTACTTACACTAGACATATAATAATTTCAGTTCATTTTATTGTTTTCTACCTAGTCTAATCACTTAACATTTTTGTGAACAGAGACTCTAATTAACATTTATTTGTAATGGTCCTGCTAGATATTGTGTAGCGAGAGACAGTTAATTACTTCTGGGTGTCTCTTAAACGTTCAAGCTATGACGTCCAACAGTACTTTGATGTCAGTGTTTGGAATAGGCTCTTTCCATGTTTCCTCTGCATGCAAAGAATGGTACACGATGAAAGATGCCTCAGCTAGGACCCCAATCCCTTTGGAATATGCAATAGAAAAGGGTTCATTATTATATACACAGTGTGACATAAAAAGGTTGTAATCTAAAGATTCAATCAGCAGGAGGGCTGGATCTGATTCTCTCAGATTAGGACTGATAGCTTTTATGTGGGCAAAATATCGTCAGTAATGCCGAAAAAAAAATGTAGCAGAAAAAGTTGGTTATAGACCTTTTTACTGGTTGCTGTCATTTAGAAACATTTAAATTCTTTATGCCTTGCATTAGACAAGCGGTATATTAACCATTTCAGCCCCGGAAGATTTGGCTGCTCAATGACCAGGCCATTTTTTGCGATACGGCACTGCATCGCTTTAACTGACAATTGTGTGTTTGTGCGACGCTGTACCTAAACAATTTTTTTTACCACATATAGAGCTTTCTTTTGGTGGCATTTGATTATCTCTACGTTTTTTTTTTTTTTTTTTGCGCTATAATCAAAAAAAGAGCGTCAATTTTGAAAAAAAAAACACAATATTTTGTGTTTTTTGCTATGATAAATAGCCCCATTTTTTTTGAAAAAAAAAACTATTTTTTCCCTCAGTTTAGGCTGATATGTATTCTTCTACATAATTTTGGTAATAAAAATCACAAAAAGCGTATATCAATTGGTTTGCGCAAAAGTTATAGCATCTACAAAATAGGGGATAGATTTATGGCATTTTTATTATTATTATTTTTTTACTAGTAATGGCGGCGATCTGCAATTTTTATCTGGACTGTGACATTATGGCGGACATATCGGACACTTTTGACACATTTTTGGGACCATTGACAATTATACAGCTATCAGTGCTATAAAAATGCACTGATTACTGTGTAAATGTCACTGGCAGAGAAGGGGTTAACACTAGGGGGCGATCAAGGGGTTAACTGTGTTCCCTAGTGTGTGTTCTAACTGTGGGGGAAGGGGAATGTCTATAGGAGATGAGAGATGAGATGAGAGATCGTGGTTCCCAGCTCGTAGGAACTCAGAATCTCTCTCTCCCCTCCTCACAGAACTGGGATGTGTGTGTTTACACACACGTCCCTGTTTTGCCTCTCGTACCTGCGATCGCGCGTGGCCGGCAGTGATCGTGACCGCCGGCCATGAGCATCGGCACCCCCGCTGTGCAGCGCGCGCGCCTGCTATCCCGCTTAAAGGAGCCGAAGTACAGCTACCACGACTCGTGGGATCGTGCCGACCTGCCGCAGTATAATGACGACGGCTAGTTGGCAAGTGGTTAATAAAGCAGTAAATGTGACATTCACTAAACATTCTCTTCAGGTGTATCTTTCCGGTGTCTGTGTTTTAAAGTGGTAGTAAACTCTGTTCTATCACTTGTACCTACAGGAAAGCCTATAATAAGGCTTACCTGTAGGTACTGAGAATATCTCCTAAACGTGCACTGTTTAAGAGATATTCAGAGTGCATGCAGCTGGTGATGTTATCCGCGTATGCTCTCTGAAGGTACGGCATACAGTGCGGACCTTCAAAACCCCTGCCATAAACGACGGCTCCTGCACGCATGCGACGAAGTGACATCATCGCGCCTCTGGCCACTCATGTAGCCAGAGGACGCGAACCCAGAAGGAAGACCGAGGGAAGATGTCAGCCCCCTGACAACGCAGTGCTGGAAGGCTTACTTCTAAGGTAAGTATCTCATAATGTGCTAGTATGCGATACATATTAGCACATTATATGACATTGCCTTGCAGGGGATTTATTTTTTTTCCCATTAACTGCGGTTTACTACTACTTTAAGTTACAATGATTGATTTATGTGCAGTGAAAATTTGATAAATGTCACATTCACTGCTTTATAATTATGCCTCTTTGTGTATTTATGTAGGTTTATTTTTGCTTAGTAACTTTTGAAAATCACAGATTCATTGATTGCCAGTCATTACTATTGAGGGTTAGCTGTTAGTAATGTTTCTATTTTCTTTTTACATAATACATGCTATATGTAGGGTACATTTTTCCAGTTTAGTGAGGAGTCTCATAACCAATTATGCTTCATGGAATGACCTCAGTACATGTTTTTGTATGTTAGTATTTATATGTCTTTTCACCAAGATAAACCCTTCCCATCTGCATGTAAATACATATGTAGCGACCTCACCCCATCTCTTTCTTCTAGGGGTATCACGCACGACAGGGTGAGATGCGCTACGGCCCATGTCCTCCCCATAGCTGTGGGTGAGGTGAAGGCCAGTACCAGATATTTCCTCGGGCCTGTGTGCTTCTGTCAAGAATTAAGTCCTGCTGTGCCAACACTTCCCTTTGATCCCATTAACCAGAGTTCCACAAACCGATCACAGTCCAACTCTTGTTTTATTGCATAACTCACAATAAACAGTGCTTCAGTAGCCATCTGGTTGGGACTCAATAACAGTTTGATACAGGGGAATGAGCAGGTCGAGGCACTATCCTGATTGTCAGCTAAACCACTGTGGTTTCACCAGCGGTTACTACTATAGCCTTGGCTAGAAAGGACTTAGAACTTGAGAGTCTCTACCAGCGACTCAAGAGAACGTAGATAGGAGTACCTTTGCTGCGTTGTGGCCCCTGTCAGGGGAATATGTCCCTCCAAGGGAGTTACCGGAGGCCCATCCGTCACTGGGTTGATGCTGCTCCAGACTCTCTGAATGGGTAACCTCCCCGGCCTCCTCGCCTCAGACATGGGCCCCATCCACTTCAGGGACCCTCAGACTTCTCCACCCTCGCGGGACCCAGTCGAAGTCACTGGGCCCCAGGCCTCCTGGTTTAGTACCTCACTCCATTCCGGTCAGGCCTAGGGCACCCGAGCCGGAATTCAGAACCGCCCGCACCCAGGCCTAAGGTGCCTGGGCGCGTGATGAAGGACCTCCAAAAGAGCAAGACCTCGTGACCAGAGCGTCTCCCCCCTTTATCCCCTCCATTGACGTCATGGCAGGTTCCCCGCCCCCGCCGTACCGTCTCCGAGAAGGGCCAAAAAAAAGGGCAGCACTATGGCAGTAAATCTACCTTGAGCCTGCGGGCTCCTGCCACCCACAGGCCAAGGAGATTATTACACCGCCCAATCCTCCATGAATACAAATGGTCTAATTACTCCCATAATTTACACACCTGGATCATACTACCACCCAGGTGTACCCCACCTAAATTTAGGGACCCCGCTACACATATACAGTATATTGACCTCGGAGTCGCAGTAACAATAGTTACTAGCTTCAGTTTTTGTGTTAAACACTCAATCCTCCACATACATGGATAGAGTGGGGAAGGATTAGAATCTCTGTGGAAAATAACAACCAATAATAGGGAGGGAGAGAGGGAAGCTGGGCAGTGACTCCAGTGGCTGCCACAAATCTGTTGGTTGGCAATTTAAAGGAAAAACCATGCACCTTTTACAGAGTGAGCTGCCATCCAACCATTCAGATACTGTTGAGATAAGAATATTCTAGGTAATTGGTCAATTAATCTTGGTGGCAGAGTGATTGTCAGCATAACCAATTAAAAAGCTCTCACTACACATAGTACCCGACAAACTTTGTTGCTGTTATATAAAAAAAAAATGTATTAACCCTTTATTCCTATTTTTCACCCCATATGGTCCATCGCAAATTTGCTGCAGTTTCCTTTCATTATAAGAGAACTATGGCTAAAGCTTTTTTGGCCTTACTTCTCTCCAGACTCAGAGCCCTCTGTCGGCTAACGTCACAGAGCCACCCAAGGCTCACAATAATGTCAGGATCCACCAAGATTACTGACCGCCAACTGGCTCAGCCTCTCAGCACACTGCTAATGGCCTGCGCCACCTGCTCCTGCCCCTGCACTAGTCTGGCACTCCAGTGAGCGCTGGAGGGGCAGAGCAGAGAGCAGTGATTGACAGTCACTGCTCTCTGCTCAGAGCAGACGAGAACTGAGTGATTAGCAGTCAGTTCTTGGTGTTAGAGCTGGCACGGAAATATAGATATTAGTTTTTTTAGATTCTCCTTTAATGTAAGAACTATGGTGCAGATAACTACAATAACGGGCAATGCACCTGCCCTGCAGATCACCACAACACACATTTTGTCATGTTAAAAAAAATTCTGCCCGTTTTTTGGTGTGTGTAGCAATCTAGCTGGCTAAATGCCATTTTTGGCTCTGCTATACTCAGCTGAGCAGCAATTTATTTACTAGATCTGGTCAGGTCTCCTTAAGCCTGGTGGGTCGGTTATTCCTGCCAGGCTCTGGAAGAAGCTTCTAGAAATAGAGTAGGAGGGCCAGCCACTGGGTTATGAATATTTATTTGACCTCAGCCAATCTCTGAGAGGTAGGTCCAGAAGGTGTGGCTGGAAGAAAATAAATGTTTGGGAGCGTCTGTTAAATTTCTCTCCTCTTCTAGTTCCTCCTCCCCTGGGAGACAACCTGTGTTACTGAAGAGTTGATATCAGGCCTCAGCATGTGCTTGGCTGAGGTTCTGAAGGAACCTATATTAAGGAGAATTTGCTGGAGAACACTGGGTTGGAGAAGGACCCCTTTCACTGAAGAGTGTGGTAGGGAAGCTGGTTGGGAGCTGTTTCTGCATGTTGTGAGTAGGACCCTTTGCCTAGAGATTCAGGTGTGCCTGTACGTTGAAGGTTAGGTGCTACAAGGACTGTGACTGCTCTTACAGAGTCTCAGAGTAGCTAGCTGTCCCCTCTACCTCCAGAAATACTAAAGGCTGCTACTGAAGGACTTTGCCTGAGAATCTGTCCTCTAATGCCTGCATGTGCTTTAGAGTATCCTGGACCCTCATTCCTCTACTCACCTATGTTCAAGTACTGCAATACATCTGCAAAAAGACACCCCTAGACTAAGCCTAGTCAGTGTGTTTTGGAACTGGTACCTGGGCCTGGCAGCCTCTGAACAGGTAAGTGAGACCTGGGTTATTTCCAGTGGCCCCTTTGTGGGTGAGCACTACAGGGGTTATGGTAAGCTACCTACCAATTCAAAATGAATTGGCTGCCTTAACAATTACTCTTTAATGCTGATTATTCGCTGTCAAAATCTCGTAGACTTCACCTGTGTAACATCTCTAAATTTTAACTGATGGAATCACCTAGCTACTCATTCACTCATTTGTTATCTCTCTCTCTCCTTGACTATCACAGCTCCCTTCTTATATGCCTACCTCTCCATATGCTATCCCCTCTTCAGTCTGTCAAGAATGTTGCTGCCAGATTCATCTACCTTACCAACTGCTCCGTGTCCTCCACTCCTCTCTGCTAATTCCTTCACTGGCTTCTAATTGGCCAACAAATAAAATTCAAAATACTAACAACACCATACAAACCCATTCAAAACTTTCCCCCGAGCTACATCACCAATTCTATCTCCAAATATCACCCAAACTATCCTGTCGGCTCCTCCCCAGACCTCCTGCTCTCTAACTCTCTTGTTTCCTCCTCCCATGCTTATAAACCTGGACCTCTCCAGAACCTCCCCCAATCGCATGGAACTCTGTACCTCAATCTGTCCAGCTATCCCCTACTCTTCCATCAGTTTATCCCCCACAGTTATTACCTTTTGTACTACGTGCTCCACCCAATTAGATTGTTAGCTCTAATGGCCAGGGCCCTCTTAACCCTTTTGTATTTTATTGCATTGCAACTGTACTGTCTCCCTTTAGATTGTAAAGTGCTGTGCAAACTGTTGGCGCTATATAAATCCTGTATAATAATAATGATAATATGAATAATAATAATAATGCAATACATAGTGTGACTGCACTCTTAATGTTTCAGTCAAGCCCCTGAGTCCTTTTCTGTGTCTGTCGGATGTCGGTGTATCCATGTTTCAGGTCAGTAACTCAAAGTATTAAAGCCAGAGAGTGAACATTACAGTCATTTTTTTTTTAACTTATAAAGTAGGGAAACCAGAGGATAAAAATGACCAGGCAACTAGCATTTTCAGAAAACATATCGGGAACCCTCCTGCTTCAATGCTTTGGGCCACTAACCCAGAACAGATTTGCTGAAAAAGCAGCTAGAATTTTTATAATCAGGTCAGCATTACCAAACAACAATACTTTCGCTTTAACGCTCTAGTGCTCAGGAGGTCCTTTGCTGGTACCAGCATATTCTCGGCTTCCTCCATCTTGATTGGCCAGCACAGGATGATGTCATAATGGTACATGCACAGGAGATCAGTCATCCTGGCATACAAGGCACTGTGTTGGAATGTAAACTGAGCTGCGTCCCATGAATACTGGGCTATGTTTGTATCCAGATACCAACTTTACTACTTAAAACTTAAATATTACTGAATATTTTATAGCGTGTCTGAAAACACAAACTGTTAATTTCATGAACAGAATGGGTATTTCATAAATCAAAGCCTCCGGTTGCAGTGGCAGTATAGTGAACAACGTGCAGGTACTTAATCTTGTATGTACAAAAGCAGGGATTTTTAATTACGACTTGGGTAGCTGACTAGTATAATGAAAAACACATTTAAAAGGTTTAAATGGTTTAAATGAGGTTTAATTAAAGGGAACAAGCAAGCGAGTTTATTGCTGTGTGATAAGTTAAGTAAAACACAGAGAAAAAAAAAAAAGGTTTATTTTGTTAGAGATGGAAAAAAATGTGCATTTCAAGCTTGTCTTCCGTTCTCCAGCAACTTGTCCTGGAAGTAAACATCAGGCTGTAATTTAATGCACAAGACTGCAGATGTGTATTGAATTTTTAAGCCAATTAATCATCTTAAAGGAACAATGTTTAATTGTTTTCTTATGTGCCATGAATGTGGTGTGATACAAGCTTCCTCTGCTAATTAAGGTATACGTGGCATACCTGTTTTGTACCTTTCTGTACTTTCACTTGCTGCAGAGAAAGGCTGCAATTAGTCTTGCTGTTATCCCTTCTTCTCACTTTTCCTCTGATACTTAAAATACATGACCCGCTGAAATATTTGGAAACTTCAAGAGCAGTGGGTATATGCAGAACACGCACTTTAGACTGCAGCTGTGCGCACATGGAACACGATTTCTGCAGACAATGAGACTCTGGTGGATAGCAAAACAGTGGAAGCTGGCTGAGGCTGTTACAAGCTATAATTCATAAATAGCCTAGTAAAAAGGAAAAAAATATATTTATATAAAGGGATAGACAGAGAATGATGTAAAGAATTGTAATTTTTCTGAAAATGAAAAAAAAAAAAAAACCATTAATAATGGCTTATTTACATGCAGGTAGTTTTAACATACAGACACCCACAGCTGTTTACCGATCCTTTTGACATTTTATTTTTTGTTATGGAGTCAATGTAAAATATTATGTAGTGCCCCCCCCCAATAATTGGGGGCGCTATGTGGAAATTTAAGGGCGATCTGAGCCAGTAGTTGGGCTCAGACCAATTATGTTTCAATTGTTGTTCTGCTCTGGGTGTGATACTGCGCGGCAGTTTTGTTCTCCTTTGCCTGCAGGTGGCACTGTCACCGCCGGCACGGGCTGGACTACGGGGGGTATCACAGCACCTTGGGTGTCCTCTCTCGCCCGCCGTACAGTGGGCGTGGTCAACCCGCTGTGCATGCTGGGAGATGGTACAAAAGGGGCAGACGCCATTTGGCGTGAGGCGATTCCAGGGGGACCCCAAGGCGTTCAGGGGGGACCTCTGGTCCAGTGAGTGTGCCTTGTGGCCCGCATGGCACGAGGTGCGCTAGTGTGCTTAGGCCTTGGGCATCTTCAGCCCAAAGCCCTATTGCTGCATTGTAGGCCCAGCTCCGCTGACAAGGGCCTACGCTTCAGAGAAGGATCCCAGGCTGCCCGTTTGTAGGGGGCCCATCTTTAGGGAAGGAGTTCCAGGGGAAGAACAGTCCCGGCGGAGATTAGCGACGATATTGCTGTCTTGGGGAGAAGCCTGGAGGCTTGCCTAAAGGGGGATTCATCATCTCTGATATCCGTGCTCCATCCCGGCTGCTAGGACTGCTCTCATAGGGACTATCCGTGTGAGCAATACCCACTCAGGCTTGAGTGGCGACGAGTGTAGATACTGGATTTAAGTGTTGCGTGCCTAAACCTTCCCCAACGTCTTTCAACTTTCTACTCTTGCTTTCTTCAAGTTAACTCAAAGTGGAAAAAGAATAAAGCCTTGCTGATTAGGTTTTACTCATGTGTGGACATTGGCCTTATTCCTGGAAGATATCTGTGTACCTAGACAACAGAGCTGAAGGATCCACTCGTGGGAGGTAATTGCTGCAGACCCAAAGTAATGAAACCAGTAGATCCCATTAACAAATAGGCGTCTGCGGGTGTGTGGAGACCCGGGCGGGGGGTAGCTACAATTAGTAAGTACTTGCCCTCATAATACAGCAGTGCGATGTAGGTAGGTACATGCATCCTGTTTGCTTTCATTGTAATATGTTTCCTCATTATAGAAAAAGCATCATATAGACTGTGGGCTTCACTGACATAAAATTGTCATTCAAGCGGAAATCTGCTCTCTACTCTGACGTTAGTCATTTAGGTAGATCTCTTTTATTTAGAAAACATTAAATTGCGTGGCTTTTAATGTACTTCTGTCTACAATTTTTTAAGTAGCATATCTAAATTGTGGATCATATGAAAAGTTTTCTATTGGCTCTTCTATACTGTATGGGACCAAGCTTATTTTACATGCTGTCTAAAATTACATTGATTGGATTTACAGTTTATTCTGTCATTCAGTACAAAGGGCATTAAAGGGAACTTTTCATTTACCTTAAGTGTAACTAAGGGCAAAACATTTTTTGTTTAGTTTTTAGTTTTGGATAGAGTGGAAAGGACCTGCCGGTTTTATTGCTGTCTGTGCTCCCATTAGGGAGAAACAACCTTTCTATTTGTCCTGTTTACCGTTATCATCGAAACTAAAAGTAAAAGAAAGTCCCAAATTTTGGGTTGTCACTGGAACAGGTACAGGGAAAACTTCCAATGGGGACACTGGTGACACCTCAGGATTCACACAATTCTGGACAGATTTTCTCTTACATCTCCCCTATGGGAGACACCCCTAATAGGGATCATAATCCTCCTTTATCCAAAATGAAAAAAATGATGTTTACCTCTATTTACACTTTAAAAGAATAAAGCTCAAAGTTACCTGCAACATAAGAGTAATATAAATTTCTCACCAGTGGCCCATGTCTCTTCCCCTCCCTCTATTCCAGTGCTACAGCCTTCTTTCATTTGACACTTCCAGGAGTATTTGATGCCTGTTTTTCTGATACATGCTGTGGTTTGATCCTTCAACCCACATTCTGTGGTTTGATGCCTCAACCCCTATGTCAATGCAGGACTCAGTATTGGTACAGGGGTCAGAGGATGGAACCACAGCATGAAGCTCGGGAAGCCCAGAAGAGTAGAATGCTCTAGCAGGGGTCTCCAAACGATGGTCCTCCAGTTGTTCAGGAACTACAATCCCCATCATGCCTAGTCATTTCTGTGAGTCAGAGTTTTACAATACCTCATGGGACGTGTAGTTCCGTAACAGCTGGAGGGCCAAAGTTTGGAGATCCCTGCATCTAGAGTCTCTAGTAGAGACTGACAGAGGTTGCAAAACCGGAATGGAGGAAGATACAAGGTAGCAGACATGGCCCACCAGAGAAGTGAGTGTAAGAGCTCTTCTTTTACAGAAGACTTTCAGTTAAATTTTGTAAGTGATTAATATGGTCATTTTAACATTTGTAAAGTTCAGTAACTCCCCTAAATCAATTTAATATCATGTTTAATATGGTCAAATGAGGAATAGACTACTTCCACGTGCTGTGGCTAACTGTACTTTACTTTATGCATTTAACCACAGCTATGTTTTCACTATCTATTTTATTTGCTTCATGTCTTGTAAACCCTCAGACTCTATATTACCGTAGTTTACATTTCTAGCTTAGCACATTGGCAGTTGTTTGTAAAAAAAGCTTTGGCTCTTACTAATGCCAGTTCAGGTCTAGAAAAAGTTATACATAAACATTAAAGATATTTAAAAGTCACATTTGCCAGATTCTTTGCAAGGACCAACACAACTTCGCTATACATGTTCACTTTCATAAATGATTCCTTGTGTATTGGCTTGGCCCTATACATATTTACTAAAACTGGTGCACACAGAATCTGGTGCAGCTGTGCATAGTAACAAATGTAGCTTCTAATTTCAGTTTGTTCAGTTAAACTAGTTGTAAACCTTTACATATACCCAGTTAAGTGACTGGCCTCAGGTGATACACAGAGATGAAACAAATCCTTCTACATAAATTGTACCTGTTTATCTGCAGTCTTCTATTATCAACATCTGTTCAAAGTACATCATTTATAAAGCTTGTCTGAGCTGTCAGAAAAAAAGGTGGGCAGATACCTGAAATTACACTCTACAGAGCTCAGTGAGGAGAGCTCTGAAGGCTGATTGGACGGAAGAGACACAACCCTCCCTTCACACAGCACACAGGAACAGAGCTAAGACTGTCAATCGGCTAGAGTTCCCTCCCCGTCACCTTTTTTCTCTTGGTGTCGGGAAAACCTTTCAGAAGTGACTCATACTGATAGCAGAGAAATGAAGCAGTAGACAAAAATGACACTTAGCCCTGGTTCACACTGGTGCGGTTTGACATGCGATTTGGCATGTCAAATCGCATGTCAAAACGACGGTATTTGCCGCAAATTGCCGGCAATGGCACTGTCCTAATCGGTGCGACGCCGCATCTGCTGCGCTGCACCAATTTCAAAAAGTAGTACTTGTACTACTTTTTGCGATTTTGGCCCACGATTTACATTGACATCTGTGCAGAAACCTGCACAGATGTCTCTGTAATCGCGGCCGAAATCGGGACTGACCAGCGGGAGTGAAATTGTGCGAGTTCAGCTGAACTCGCACGGCTTCTCTCTCGCAGCCCAGTGTGAACCTGGGCTAAGTGCTCTTAATTGAGACATTGAGACATGCCTGGATAAAAGACATGAAGACAATATGTCTAAGACAGAGCATTCCTGAAATTCTAATATATTATCCAAGGAGCTGGCATATGGTTTTTAGTATCTATTGGCTATTGGGAACTGTACTAAAGTAGTACTAATGCCCAAACTTTTTTTTTTTTTTTTTTACATTTTTGGATAGGGTAAGGAAAGGTTATCACCCTTTTCAGTTTTATTTTATTTGTATTTATTTTTGCTATCAGTGGGCCATTGGGAAGATTTTCCTTCACCTCCTGCCCAATACCCACAACAGGAAATTAGAGGTAACCCCTCATTGTCACAAATCCCCAGACTGTGAGCCACCATTGAATGATTTCCAAACAGAAAAACTATAAGAACAACCACATCACTGCTAAAATAATGTATAACAAATACTTGATTGGAAAACTGTCTTAACTGTCTTGGAACAAATAGGTTTGATAACCAGAAACTCCAAGTGCCAAAATCTGCTTCAGGCTTTGCTGCCCTGTTTAGATTGGGGGAATCTTTTGGTTCTAAATGACAAAAAAAGACAAAAAGGGCGCAACAGCCTTGTGCATTACCTCAAGCACAGTTTATTAATAAAACAAATACAAACATACTCCCAAAGGCCAAATGGTATCAGGCATATAATTAGTCCTGTAACATTGTCACTTGGCAAGCCTTGGACATCAAGATCCAATAAGAAAACCTGGGCCACACTCCAAAGCAGATGTTATGCCGCGTACACACGACCGTTTTTCATGACGAGAAAAATTCAATTTTTTAATTTGGTCATTAAAAACGATCGTGTGTAGGCTTCAGAGCATTTTTCGCGACGTGAAAAATGGGCATTAAAAATTTGGAACATGCTCTATCTTTTCTTGTCATTTTTCACGTCGTCGTTTTTCTCATCGTGAAAAACGGCCGTGTGTAGGCTTTAAAGACGTGAAAAAACACGCATGCTCAGAAGCAAGTGATGAGACAGGAGCGCTCGTTCTGGTAAAACTAGCGTTCATAATGAAGATAGCACATTTGTCACGCTGTAACGGACTGAAGAGCACGAGGCTGAAAAGCGCGAATCGTCTCTCACCAAACTTTACTAACACAAGGATCAGCAAAAGCAGCCCAAAGGGTGGCGCCATCCGAATGGAACTTCCCCTTTATAGTGCCGTCGTACATTTCGTACGTCACTGCGCTTTGCTCGAGCATTTTTTTTTCACGATAGTGTGTAGGCAAGGCAGGCTTGAGAAGAATCACGTCGAGAAAAACATTGCTTTTTTTCAATGACATTAAAAACGGTCGTGTGTACGCAGCATAAGAGCTCTGAGGAAGAGGGTCTACCCTTTGAAATGCATCAGCTCTTGCATCTGCCTTGGAGTGTCAACCAGGTCTTCTTAATGGACATCGAGGTGCAAGGCTTTCCAAGTGACAACCTTTTAGGATAAATTATATGCCTACTACCACTTGGCCTTTGTGGGTGTATTTGTATTTGTTTTAATAATAAACTGTGCTTTAGGTAATGCACAAGGCTGGTGTACTTCTTGTCTTTTTCTGTGAGTTACAAGATTTCCCCTCTATTCCTGTTGAAATGACAACTCAAACTTTGGGACTTTCTTGACTCTCAGTGATAATGGACACCAGGACACATAGAAAAGGTTATTCTTCCCAGCAGGGAAACCCACAGCAATCCAAAACTATTATGCCGCGTACACACGATCACTTTTCTCGTCGGGAAAATGTAATTTTTTCTCTTGGACGAGAAAAATGGCCGTTTGTAGGCTCTCCAGCATTTTTCCAGACGAGAAAAACGGCGAGAATTACGACGAGAAAAATTAGAACATGCTCTAATTTTTCTCGTCGCGAATCACAGCATAGGGAAACACTGCTAGGGAGCCTACACACGGCTGGTTTTCTCGACCAAGAGAAAACATGTCGTGAAAAACAGCCGTGTGTAGGGGACCAAGCCGGTCCTCGTTATTCCCGTCGGGTTTCACGGCTGTGTTTTCACCGCCGTGAAACTCGATCGTGTGTACACGGCATCATACTTATCTTTAAATTTCTTGTGGTCAGAATAAGTTTGCCCAGTACAGGAACATCATAATGAAGAGGACACATACGGCAATTAAAACTTGAAGTAAGGTTCCACTCTATCAAAAGTCAAAAAGTAGTTTTGTCTGGAGTTACATTTTACGTTTATAACCTTTATTGTGTGCTGCTAAACGGCATTCACAGACTCCCACAAAGCATCAATTAAGGTAGAAAGTGAGGATTTGAGCTGAGTAAGAAGAACATAGACAAGAGTTGCTTTGTATATCTAAAGCGTCGTCTCAAATACACACAGGGAGAATATTAAAAGAAATAACACACAGCACAACAAACATATACAGGACGTACAAAGGATTTTCAGAGCAGGTCCTGTATGTTTATCTACAAGAGATCGGATTGCTGCACTGTATAAGCAGCTTCTGACTGCATGGCTGATGAGTTCAGCTGAGTGTGTATCATTTACAAACAGCAGTGGCTGCTCTTTGTAGATGTTATCCCGCACAGTATGTGACATTTAATGTTCTTCATCAAAGAGAAAGACTTTTTTTTTTTTTTTTTTAAAGTAAATGTAATTCAAGGATGTGGAACCACCAAGGTTAGAAGGAAATTTGTGAACGATCTGGGGGGTGCTTTACCAAAAGGGAATGAATATTTAAAAGATATTCAGACCTAATCGACAGTAACCATCGCCCTGGTGGACCTGAAGATACCAGTCACTAAGGATCTGGCGGGCTGGAAAGTTTAATCTGATGTTCATTTCATCCATGCTGATAATAGCAGCAATAGTACCGGTAATTCACCTGTATACTTAGAATAGTAGATGTGTATATCAGGTCATTAACCACTTGCTTACTGGGCACATATACCCCCTTCCTGCCCAGGCGAAATTATAGCTTTCGCCACTGTCACGCTTTGAATGAAAATTGCGCGGTCGTGCGACGTGGCTCCCAAACAAAATTAACGTCCTTTTTTTTCCCACAAATAGAGCTTTCTTTTGGTGGTATTTGATCATCTCTGCGGTTTTTATCTTTTGCGTTATAAA
This sequence comes from Rana muscosa, assembly GCA_029206835.1. Lineage (NCBI taxonomy): Eukaryota > Metazoa > Chordata > Amphibia > Anura > Ranidae > Rana > Rana muscosa. The sequence goes on from CM055116.1 coordinate 301,383,580, forward strand.
CAAAAAAGAGCGACAATTTTGAAAAAAAAACACAATATTTTTTGATTTTTGCTATAATAAATATCCCATTTGTTTTTTTTTTTTCCTCAGTTTAGTCCGATACGTATTCTTCTACATATTTTTGGTAAAAAAAAAATCGCAATCGGCGTTTATTGATTGGTTTGCGCAAAAGTTATAGCGTTTACAAAATAGGGGGTAGTTTTATGGCATTTTTATTATTTAATTTTTTTTTACTAGTAATGGCGGCGATCAGTGATTTTTTTCGTTACTGCGACATTATGGCGGACACATCGGACACTTTTGACACTATTTTGGGACCATTCACATTTATACAGCGAACATTGCTATAAAAATGCACTGATTACTACACTAAGGGGCGAGGAAGGGGTTAAATGTGTGCCCTATTAGTGATTACTACTGTGGGGGGAGGGGACTGACTGGGGGAGGTGACTGATGGTTGTCCCTATGTACAAGGGACACAGCATCGGTCTCCTCTCCCTGACAGGACATGGATCTCTGTGTTTACACACAGAGATCCACGTCCTTGTCTGTGTACCGGCCGATCGCGGGTACCTGGCGGACATCGTAAAAAGACGGCCTCCCGGATTTCTAGAGCCACCTTGTGGCCGTCTTTTGTACATGGCCTGGGTCAGAAGTAGTTAACCACTTTAGCCCCGGAAGAATTTACCCTCTTCCTTACCAGAGCACTTTTTGCTATTCGGCACTGCGTCGCTTTAACTGACAATTGTGCGGTCGTGCGTAGTGGCTCCCAATCAAAATTGAAGTACTTTTTTTCCCACAAATAGAGCTTTCTTTTGGTGGTATTCGATCACCTCTGCAGTTTTTATTTTTTGTGCTATAAACAAAAATAGAGCGACAATTTAGAAAAAAATTCAATATTTTTTACTTTTTGCTATAATAAATATCCCCAAAAAAATCTATAAAAAAACTAAATTATTCCACAGTTTAGGCCGATACGTATTCTTCTACATATTTTTTGGTAACAAAAATCGCAATAAGCGTATATTGATTGGTTTGCGCAAAAGTTATAGCGTCTAAAAATAGGGGATAGATTTTTTGCATTTTATTTATTTTTTTACTAGTAATGGCGGCGATCTGCGATTTTTATTGTGACTGTGACATTGCGACGGACATATCGGACACTTTTGACACATTTTTGGGACCATTCACATTTATACAGCGATTAGTGCTATAAAACTGCACTGATTACTGTGTAAATGTGACTGGCAGGGAAAGGGTTAACACTAGGGGGCGCTGAAGGGGTAAATATGTTCCCTAGGGAGTGATTCTAACTGTAGGGGGAGGGGACTCACAAGGGGAGGAGACCGATGTGTGTTCCTCTGTACTGGGAACACACATCGGTCTCCTCACCTCTGACAGGACATGGATCTGTGTGTTTACACACACAGATCCACGGTCCTGCCGTGATTGCGGGCACTCGCGGGTGCCTGGCGGACATCGCGGCCACCAGGCACGCGCACCAGGTCTCGAGCGATGCCGCGGGCACGGGCGCGCGCCCCCTAGATGACCGGGAAGCCCAGGACGTCATATGGATAAAAATTTGGCAGGTTCAGCAGGGACTGCCCGAAATTTCAATCCATGTATGGGAACAGTATTTGATCAACTGTATACTGATCAACTTCTTTCAGGACACCGGGCGCATGGATTCCAATGCGGAGGGGCTGTTTTTTTTTCTGAAGCACAGATTACAGCCAGAGGCTCTAATAGGCTTCAATATAGGGTGGGCTCGGGTTGCAGAGAGTGCGCTCCGAGCCCACGCAGGTGTGTTACAACAGCAAATCAATATTCGCTGTCATAACACTGATCCTCCTCCTGGCCAATCAGGAAGTGGGTTTTGACATCGGTCACCCGATTGGCTGAAAGGACAGGCGATCCTATTGGATGCCTAGGAGGAAGAGGGGAGGAGCTGGAAGCCGCCATGGAGGGGAGGACTCAGAGCCGAGCCGCTGCACCATGCTGCCTGCCACCCACCATGATGGGGTAAGTTCCTGGTCCAACTGCAAACAGCGGGGGGGTGGGTGCCGCTTGGGGGATGGGTCGTTTTTTGCCACCCCCCCCCAAAAAAAAAACACCAGTCGCCACTGACAACCAGCCTGTTGTATAAAAGCCATTCAATCAGCACCGACAACTGCAGCACTGATCAATGTGTTCTGACCGCGGGGGGGGGGGGGGGAGTCTCCCTGCTGTAAGAGTACAATAGCTCAGCGGGAGTGATTCCCCCATCCACACATTTGAATTTGTAGTCAGGTCAGTTTTTTTCCTTCAATCCACTGGTTGAGTGAAAAAAACGGAATCTTCTATGGGCTGTTTATTTGTTTAATAAAAGGCTTTTATTAGTGAGACTAGAATTAGAGTTACAGGTTGGTGTTTATTTGGCTTTTGGTGGACATACTAATTGGATTTGCTAAAGGCAAATAGAATGTGCACTTTGCAAGTGCAGTAGCGCTCTTTTTCCCAGAGCTTAGTGAATGTGGTAAAGCTCTGCTGATTTCTATTATCCAATCATGTGCAAGCAAAATTGCTGTTTCTTGTTCATACATCACGGGACACAGAGCAGCATAGTCATTACTATGTGGGTTATATAGAATTACCTTCAGGTGCTGGCACTGGCAACTTCCAAAACAGGAAGTACCCTCCCCTATATAAGCCCCTCCCATCCGGGAGTACCTCAGTTTTTTGCCAGTGTCTAAGGTGTTGGCCAAGGTTAACATGTATTCATCTGGGCTTGTGTACAGGTTCTCTGGGCCTTAGCAAGCTATTCCGGATCCGACCAAAAAAGCTTCATAGCTAAACGGTCGGTACCCGGGCCTTGCAGAGAAGAGCAGGGTTTTGCCTGTAATGCCTCTCTTAGGAGGGCTGGACCCTGGGATCCAGAGCTCTGGTCATACCCAAAACCAAGAGGCTATCTGTGCAGGGTGCTATACAGGTCCAGGGGAGTGGAATCCTTGGGAACCCGGTCCCTGAAGGTCTAGTACAATGCCTGCCGTGAGAGGTGAAGTTTGGGCTTCTGTGGACCAAACAAAGTCCTGCGGCGGGGAAAAGGTAAGTGGGGGCCCCTCAGGAACTTGGTTCTATTGAGGGGACCCCCAAGCCTAATATGTCTTTCTGCCTGTTACCTAAAGGGTATTCCCGCTAATAGCTGTATATGCCTAAGAAATCCTAGAAATGTTTTTTCATAAGGGAAGTTTTAAAAAAACTGTAAACCTGGAAATGTTTTTCATAAAGGAGGTTTTAAAAAAAAAAAAAAAAAAAAGACAAAAGTGCGGTACCTGTGTTTGTCCACTAGAGACCGCTGTGGAACGTCTTTTTTCTTGGGACTATTCCTTCCATGGTGAAAGTCCAGGCAGATGAGTGAGCTCTCTATCAGGGAAGCTGCATTCCTCTGTCATGCTGCCAAGTAGTTTCCTTCCATCCCCGAGTCCTGGTAAAACAGGGACCCTGGCTCCTCTCCCTACATGGCGCCAAGAGCGCACACGTGCACGCACGCGTGCGCACACATGCTTTCTTTTTATAAGGTTTAGCTTCAAAAAAGGGGGCGGAGCCTGGCGGATGACGCGCTCTGTGCGCCCAGCGCTTCTGCGCATGCGCGGGCGTCCCAGCAAGATAAAAGGACTCAGTCCACGCTGCTTGCTATGGACACAGAGCATGAAAAGGAGCTGGTAGCATGGTATAGGGGCTTACAGCGGGCGGTTGATACAGGCATCCCCAGAAAGACGCATTAGTAGACACCCACTTATGTACATAGCAGCAAATTGCATTAGACTATTTCAGTAAGGGGTGTATTGCGGCTGGAATACCTCAGCTTTGAACTAAGGAATATGCTGCCTAAAAAACTCCGAGATATACCTCTCAGGAAGTGTAGGGGGTCTCCATCGGGCTCTGAGGATCTGGAGCAGTCATCTGCACCCTCCTCCCCTGAGAAATCAGAGGTTAATACCCATAAGGAACCCCCGGGAGTGCCAGGTACTGCGGCTGTCCTCAGTCCACCTGCTCCTGCATATATAACAGAGGAGGTTTTTTCCTCAACTCTGGAGGGATTGGAGCAGAGATTGGCTGCATTGATCGCTTCTTCTCTACAGGAAAGAAAGCGCGCCAGATCTCCATCACCTCCATTAGAGTGCCTGTTGGCAGAGCAACAGTCCCAGGAAGGGACCGACCTACCTGAAGGGGATCAGGAGGAGGTTAGCTCTGTTTTTGAGGAATCGACAGTAGATGAACCATTTTCAGCATCACAGACTGAAAGGTTGTGGGTCCAGACCCTAACTGACATGGTTCGATCTGCATTTAAAATGCCTCTTGTTGAACCATCAACTACTGCTGTCTCCTCATTGGGGTCGCTAAAAACTCCCCAGGTTAATTGCTCCTTTCCAATACATCCATTATTGGAAGGACTTATATACCAGGACTGGGAACATCCTGATAAACTATTTGTTCCGCCTAAAAGGTTTCCGGTGATCTATCCCATGGAGGAAAAGTTCACCCAGAGATGGAATGTTCCTACGGTGGATGCAGCCATCTCTTCTGTGAACAAATCACTGACATGTCCAGTAGATAATGTTCAAATGTTCAAAGATCCAGTGGATAAAAAATTGGAATCTTTATTAAAATCTGCTTTTTCCACAGCAGGGGCTGTTACACAGCCAGCAGTGGCAGCTATTGGGGTCTGCCAAGCTTTAAAGGATCAAATGAAAATGGTCCTGAGGGATTTGCCAGACCAACAGGCCCAGGCTCTGGCTGATCTGCCTAGAGCATTATGCTTTGCGGTTGACGCCATCAAGGATTCTATCCATCAGGCCTCCCGCCTCACGCTGTCTTTGGTACATATGCGTAGGCTTCTGTGGCTTAAAAACTGGTCTGCTGAAGCTCCCTGTAAGAAGCTCTTAGTTAGCTTCCCATTTCATGGGGAACGCCTTTTTGGCGAAGACCTGGATAAGTATATCCAGAAGATTTCCAGTGGTAAAAGTACTCTCTTACCGAGTAAGAAGAGGTCTAGGGGTCCATCTTTTAAGAGGACTACCTCTCCTATCCCTGCGACGTCTGCTACTAAGCAGTTCCGACGGCCTCCTCGGTCAAACTCAGGAGGTAAAAATCAGGGACAGCCACAGGGTAATAAAAAGCCCTGGATCCGAAGAGGTACTAAACCAGCCTCCAAGTCAAGCCTATGAAGGGCTGCCCCCACTCAAACGGGTGGGGGGAAGACTTCAGTTGTTCGCAGAGACCAGGCGGGAGACGATCAAAGACAGATGGGTGCTCTCCGCAGTTACTCTGGGATACAAGTTGGAGTTAAAAGAGTCTCCTCCGTCCCATTTTATGTGGTCAGGCATGCCAAGAGACCCTCTGAAAAGACGGTCTCTCCTATTGGCGTTAGAACAACTATTGCGCCAAGGAGTAATTATGGAGGTTCCTATGGAAGAGTGGGGGTTGGGTTTCTACTCAAACCTTTTCACAGTCCCGAAGCCAAACGGGGACATAAGACCCATATTGGACCTAAAGAGTCTAAACAAATTTCTAAACGTCCGGTCTTTCCGGATGGAGTCGATCCGATCGGTCACCGCTGCCCTACAAGGGGAGGAATGGTTAGCCTCGATCGACATCAAAGATGCTTACTTGCATGTTCCCATCTTTCCAGGTCATCAAAAATTCCTACGCTTTGCAGTAGAAGGGCGCCATTTTCAGTTCAGAGCCTTACCATTCGGTCTGGCCACAGCACCACGAGTGTTCACAAAAATTCTGGCCCCACTGTTGGCCGATCTAAGAACACGGGGTGTAACGATAATGGCATACCTAGACGACCTGTTATTGATGGACCACTCAGTTGCCAAGCTAGAAGTGGTAATTATCGATACAATCAAGTATCTAGAATCTCACGGTTGGGTCATCAACCTGGACAAGTCAGCCCTACAGCCAGTGAAAAACCTGGTATATCTAGGGCTACGGCTGGATTCAGACCAGAGGAAGATTTTCTTACCTCTAGACAAGGTATCCTCTTTGAGGGGCTTGGTCCGTCTGCTTTGTGCAAAAAGACAGCCGTCCATACGCCTGTGCATGAGGCTGCTAGGAAAGATGGTAGCATCATTCGAAGCTGTGCCATACGCCCAATTCCACTCAAGGAATTTACAAAGGGCCATATTGTCAGCCTGGAACGGAAAAGTTCAGGCTCTAGACTTCCCGATGGCTTTGTCCCCTTCCGTTCGGAAGAGTCTCTGCTGGTGGTTGATCCCCCAGAATCTCCAGAAGGGAAAACCCTTCAGCCCGATATCTTGGAAGGTGGTCACTACAGATGCCAGCCTTACAGGCTGGGGGGCAGTACTGGAGCAATGGTCTCTCCAGGGCAGATGGTCAAATGTAGTAAAAACCCTGCCCATCAATCTCTTAGAGATACGAGCAGCCCGGTACGCCCTAGTAGCCTGGACATCCAGACTCCAAGGGTCCCCTGTCAGAATTCAATCAGACAATGCCACAGCAGTGGCATATATCAATCATCAGGGAGGCACCAGGAGTCGTGCAGCCCAGAGGGAAGTAAGTCACATCCTGGAATGGGCAGAAAAGCATGTCCCATGTATATCAGCTGTCTTCATTCCAGGGGTGGAGAATTGGAAGGCGGACTTTCTGAGTCGCCAACAGTTATGCCCAGGGGAATGGTCCCTTCATCCCGAGGTCTTCCGAGCAATATGTCAGCGGTGGGGAACACCGGATGTAGATCTGCTAGCATCCAGATTCAACGCAAAGGTGGACAGGTTTGTCTCCCGGACAAGGGATCCCCTCGCTTGCGGCTCGGATGCTCTGGTGTTCCCTTGGGATCAGTTCAGACTGATATATGCATTCCCTCCGCTACAATTGTTGCCTCGACTCCTTCGCAGAGTCAGGTTGGAGAAGAAGCCGGTGATCCTGGTGGCTCTAGCGTGGCCCCGAAGGGCCTGGTACGCGGAGATCATCAAAAGGTCTGTGGGGAGTCCTTGGACCCTTCCACGTCGTCCGGGCCTGCTTTCGCAAGGACCGATATACCACCCTTCCTTACTAACTCTAAGTTTAACGGCCTGGCTATTGAGTCCCACATCCTAAAGAAGAGAGGTCTCTCTAACTCTGTGGTATCAACTATAATCAATGCCAGGAAGCCTGTATCCAGGCAGATCTACTATAGAGTTTGGAAGGCGTACATCACTTGGTGCGAGGCCAGAAAATGGCATCCACGTAAGTACGTTATAGGCAGAATTCTGGACTTCCTGCAGTGGGCTGTAGACAGGAAGTTTGCCTTAAGTACTATCAAGGGCCAGGTTTCGGCCTTGTCAATACTATTTCAAAGGCCCCTGGCTATGCATTCACTTGTCAAATCCTTTATGCAAGGTGTGACTCGTATTATTCCACCGATTAAGGCTCCCATATGCCCATGGGATCTAAATTTGGTTCTGTCGGTTCTGCAGAAGCAGCCATTTGAACCTTTGCGGCACATTTCCTTGGTTCTACTCACCAGGAAATTGATATTTTTAGTAGCCATATGCTCGGCTAGAAGAGTGTCGGAATTAGCCGCCATGTCCTGTAAAGAGCCATATCTGGTTATCCATAAGGACAGAGTAGTATTACGTCCTCACCCAGCCTTTCTTCCTAAGGTGGTTTCACTTGAACCAGGATGTGGTTCTTCCTTCTTTTCTCCCCAAACCAAGCTCGGTAGAGGAAAAGTTATTGCATTCTTTGGATGTAGTAAGAGCAGTTAAAGCTTATCTAAAAGCCACTGCTCAGATTCGTAGAACGGATTCTCTGTTTGTTCTGCCGGAAGGCCCCAGAAAGGGTCAGGCAGCATCAAAATCTACTTTAGCCAAGTGGATTCGACAGGTCATAATACAAGCCTATGGCTTGAAAAGTAGACCGCCTCCGTTCAAAGTTAGGGCGCACTCCACGAGAGCAGTTGGAACTTCATGGGCAGTGCATCACCAGGCCTCCCTGGCGCAAATTTGTAAGGCCGCAACATGGTCTTCAGTACACACGTTTACTAGGTTCTACCAGGTGGACGTGAGAAGTCAGGAGGATGTCGCCTTTGGGTGCAGTGTGTTGCAGGCCGCAAAAGATCCTCATGCCTGATGGCGCCCAGCTTATGTATGGTGTATCCCCCCCCTCATGTGGCATTGCTTTGGGACGTCCCACATAGTAATGACTATGCTGCTCTGTGTACCGTGATATATGAACAAGAAAGTAGGATTTTTAAAACAGCTTACCTGTAAAATCCTTTTCTTGGAGTACATCACGGGACACAGAGCTCCCACCCCTCTTTTGGGGACACTTATTGCTTTGCTACAAAACTGAGGTACTCCCGGATGGGAGGGGCTTATATAGGGGAGGGTACTTCCTGTTTTGGAAGTTGCCAGTGCCAGCACCTGAAGGTAATTCTATATAACCCACATAGTAATGACTATGCTGCTCTGTGTCCCGTGATGTACTCCAAGAAAAGGATTTTACAGGTAAGCTGTTTTGAAAATCCTACTTTTTTTATATTTTCCTCGCACCTGATTGGGTATTCTTTACAAAGTGAATCTTCACCGCATTTTCTAAGCTCTGGAGAAAATGAGTGAAACCACACTTGTAAAGTGTAGTCTATTTGCCTTTAATAAATTACCCCATAGACTTTAGATGTACTTTAAATAATTGTTGTTCGCTTTTGGCAAAAAATATCAAGCTGAAAGAAAAAGATCCTGTGCATACTTTTTGGTTGACTTCAGTGTTGTAAGGCTATTTGTTGCAGTGACTTTGGCCAATGCAATGCAATCAAATGTTTATGCCAGCACAGTTCTTTACTGCTTTACATTTTAGAAAAAAAAAGTACTTTTTTTTTCTCTACTAATTTGTTAAATTGGAATTTAGATTGTTTTTCAGTATGGCTTCAGTGTGTATGTACTGTATATTGTTTTTTCCTGATGTACTCCATTTATGTGTAGCGGCCTCACCCCCCCCCCCCCCCCGTCCCCTTGTAAATAAAATGGCTGGCTTGTCTAGGGGTATGCGGGAGGAGGATGAGGTTCACTATGGCCTATGTCCTCTAATGTGCAGAGGTGAAAGCCAACACTTATTTTACCTTCAGACCTGTGTTCTGGATGGAGCCTCTGCTTCTTCTGTGGAAGTTTAACTGTCAGTAATAGAGCCCCACACCATAAAAAGTCCAACACTTCTTTATTCTTCTTGACAAGTGAACAGCATCAGTTGAACTTTTAAATAAACAGACAGGGTGTGGATACGAGCAGGTCCAGGCACAGTGAACTCTCCTATTCCTTTTGTTGCAAATAGGCTTGGCGCACGATCTCTGCCACCGACCGTGAGATTGGTCGCTTCCACCGACCGGGTGAACTGTTGAGGCCCCTGCCACAGGCCTAATCGCAGGTCTCTGCCACCGACCTGAGTTGACTAGATGAACCGCTGCCACGGTCATAGAACATGAACCACCTTCCCTGATGAATTGGCCCTTGTTCGGGAAAGACATCCATCCGGACGGTCTCCAGAGGTCCACCCAGCACTGGCAATATGCTGCATCAGATCTTCGGGAGGATCCCCCCTATGGTCCCTTACGCCCTGGATTCAGGTTCCCGACACCCTGGGCACCTTAGAATGATACCTCCCTCGCCGGACCCAGTGGAAGGTACTGGGCCCCAGGCCTCCGGCTGAGCACCTCACCCCAGACTGAAGGTGTCTGGGATGGAACACGAACTCCACGCGTACAGGCCAAGGGCGCCTGGACACCAATCACAGACAGCAGCCCTCAGGCTAAAGGTGACTGGGACTCGGACCTCGTGGTGAAGATGTCCGCCCCCTTTATACCCTCTCCCAGCAAGCACAGCGGGTTCCCCGCCCCACAGTACAGCTGCTGCGAGAGGTCACAAAGGGTACGGCACTGCAGTAGTGGTTCAAACTCAGCCCAAAGTGACAGCGCCACCCAGTTGCTGCCCCTAAATAGTACATACCCGCTACATTTGATAAATGGAATATAGTTCCAGAAGCAAAAGGTTTTTGTTATTTATGAAAGAATTGATTTCGTTCACACTAAAGTAAAAATGCATCTAAAATCTACATATACAACCAAAAATGTGGCAGGTTGGGTTTACACTGCATCTATGACAATAACACCTGGCATTTATATCTTTCAGAGAATGCCTTTAACATCCCTAAATCCCTTTAAACCTTGTATCCTCTTTGTTTTCAATTCTAAAACCATCAGTCAATAACTAATAAATCAGAACTGTAGTTCAAGCATAACATCTAAAAACAGAAACATCCCTAAGCTACTTGTCCCGGACGTGTTTCTGGCTAATAGCCTGTGGTTATTTCCTCTGAGTAGCAATTAGCCATGAAATTTGTTAGAGAAGAGAGCTTAGGGACATCATTGCTTTTGGCTATTTCACTTTTAGGGCTTTAAAAGTTTTGCCTGATAATTTGTAAACTGATGGCCTGTTGTATTTTCTGCATGCCATAAGTAATTATTTAAATCAAATATGTGTGAAGCCATCCCTAGAAATAGAATGACCATCAGTTTGTTGATATTGTTCGTACTGAAAGATGATCTTTATGTCTTTATGGCCTTGGCCATTACAAATAATATACAGTATGCTAGAGGGACATTGTGCTACTGAATACAGAGAGCTACAAAGAAAGTCAATGTTGGAAGAATGCAGGACTGTGAATGAATGCGTTGTATTCATTTGTAAAGGAAGCTGAATGATGACTATTTATGATAATGGCATTGTAATAATGATAATGGCATTGAATTGTCCATGTCATTTTCAAAGAGGAGCAGTCATGTTTAGCTAACATAGTTTCACCTCTACAATAAAGCTCCTTGCTTTAGCATGTGTATTTGAAAAGGTATGTTATAGTAAGAGAATAATCACCTTTCACCCTGGGCACCAATCCCATTGGTACACTTTGTGTGGTGCAATTATAGCTCCCAGGAAACTTCCATAACATGAACCAACCAATTGATTGTGTTTGCTTTCCTGGCCAAATGTTCCCAGTCCTCTCCTAGTATTAGAAGACAGCTCTGGATGTTTGGTCTTAATGCATAATGTCTAGGGTTTTTTTTTCATTTGATCACCATTCTTTCACTACTGGAGCCAATTGGATCATGCATTATAGGTTTTTTTGCCTTCCTCTGGATCAACTTTGGTTATAGGATAGTGTATATGTTTATTTATGTATATTTGTGTGTGTTTTTTTTTTGTTTTTTTTATTGGTTGAACTAGATGGACTAGTGTTTTTTTCCAACCTCATATGCAACTATTGGGTTTATTTACTAAAGCTAAAGAGTGCAAAATTAGTCACATTTCTGCATAGAAACCAATCAGCTTCTAACCTCAGCTTGTTCAATTAAGCTTTGGCAATAAAATCTGGAAGCTGATTGGTTTCTTTGCAGAATTGTGACTAATTTTGCACGCTATAGCTTTCGTAAATAAACCCCTATGTAACTACAACATACTGTATGATGTACTGACTGCCTATCTCATTTCTTGAGGCCCTAAAATGTCAGGACAATACAAATACCCTTAAAAAAAAACCTTTTTAAAAATTATAATCTACAATGTGTTTATGAAGAAGCATGGTGAGTTTTTGGAGTTGTAATTTTTTTGTCACAATTTTTTGGAAAATGAAGAAATTAAATAAAACATTTGTCATTATAACACATTATTTCAAACTTATGATTACACCCCAAAACACATTTTGCTATGCCTCCCAAGTATGGGGATACTAAATGTGTACTTTTTCACACCCTAACGAGCCCCTTTGGGCTTTCAAGGAGGTCCAATTCCCTGACAATCTATCACAACTTTGAAGGCCCTGGAGCACCAGGACAAGTGGGACACCCACAAAATTACCTCATTATGGAAATCAAACACTCCAAGGTATTTTCTGTAAGGCCATAGTGAGTCTTTTGAAAATTAATTTATTTATTTATTTTTTTGCTACAAGCTTTTGGAAAATGCAGGAAAGAAAATTAAACTATTTCTTTACACAAAGCTGTCAGTTAATAAGATTATTTTTGTAGGCATACTTAGAATTACACCCCAAAACACATTCTGCTACTGGATCTGAGTATGTTGATACCACAGTTGTGAGACTTTTTCACAGCCTAGCCACATAGAGAGGCGCAAAATCCAAGGAACACCTTCAGGCATTTCAGGGGCATAAATTACGCATTTACATAATTTCTACTACTTATCACATTTTTGGAGGCCCTGGAGCACAAGAAGAGTAGAAACATCCACAAAGTGACCACATTTTGGAGATTAAACACTCAAGATATTTTTTAAGATGCATGGTAAATCTTTTGAAGACTTAATTTTTTGCCACAGGTTTTTGGAAAATGCGGAAAGAAAAAAAATATATAATAAGATATTTCTCAGACAAAGCATAGGCATACCAAGACTTACAATCCAAAACACATTCTACCCCTGCTCCCGAGTATGGTGATACCACACGTGTGATACTTTTTCACGGTCTGGACTGATTATGTACCGGACATTGTATCATGTGTGTCACAGAAATTAACCAGTTGTATCAAAACCAGTTTACTATAATAGTCATCTCTGTTTGAGTGGTCAGGGAATATAGTTTAGTGTAGTGTCACCTATAGTAGTCTCTAAAAACCAAGCAAGTCTAGCCTACTGTTAAATGGCTGCCCCCTGGAATGCCATGTTCACTGGCCAGGAAGTACAGGAGGCTACAGAAATTAACCAAAAAACAGTTCCTGTGGTTCCAGGAGTGCAGTTGTCCACAGGGGATGGCTGGGACAGGCGTCTTGCAAGAACATAGTCAGTTGTTCATGCAGATGGGTCAGTTCAGGCAGCAGGCAGAAACATGGTCAGCAAACAGGCCAGAATTAGTACAGGCGGCAGGCAGATGCTACTGATGTGGTGGTGATCAGGAACACTGGTGCTGGCTGTACTGGTCTGGTGACAGTGGGACTTGTGTAGCGGTGATCAGGAACACTGTTGCTGGCTTACACTGGTCTGGTGACACTGGGGACTAGTTTGGCAGCAACCAGGAACACTGCTGCTTGCTTATACTGGTTTGATGACACTCAGGTTGGTGTGGTGACAATCTGGGACACCACTGCTGGCTCAAACTGGTGTGGTGACACTGCTACTGGGGTGATATGTAACACTGTTTCTGGCTGCTCTGGTCTGGTGTGGTCGCAGTCAGGAAAACTAATTCTAGCTACACTGGTCTGGTGACACTGTGGCTAGTGCAGTGATGAAGGGGAGAACTGTGACTGGCAGCACTAATAGGGCTCATTGACACGTGTGGTTGAGGGCAGTGAAACCTTGTGGTTGAGCCACGGTTTTACCACTCCTCAACCACTAACCCCTAACTGTAGAGGCAGCAGCTGGGTATGTACACCTGCTGTGGCTGCAATGCTTTGCAGCTGTGTTTGGAATTATACTCCCTGTACGATCGCTGATCGTGACCCATTCATTGAATAGGGGCATTTCTGTGGAGTCCAATGGGTTAAAGCAGCTGGTAAGGTGGCAATAAAATGTCTCCTCACTGCCTTCTAAATCCTCTATGAAAAGCGATCATGAATGGCTCTTCAGAGAATATTGCACATGTGAACGCATCCTTATGGTGATTTATGGTGACACTATGATTGGTGTGGCAGTTGTCAGGGATACTGTGACTGGTGCGGTGGTGATCAGGGACACTATGACTGTTTAGTCTCCTGATCTTATAGGTAATATTGTTAAAAAAAATGGAAAAAGGAAGAGGAACTTCCAAAGGTAGTACTTTACATAGGTGGCCTTGACGAAAATTCCTAAATGGAATGAAAACAGTGAAAAACCACGGTGATATACAACCGACCAAATGAAAACAGAAAGGATTTCAAGGATTTCCATTTCAAGGAAAACAGTACCAAGTACTCACGCATTAGTTTAAGCACCGTCTGTATGATTTAAAAATCCTGATTAACCTCACTAAGCGTGCCAGCTATTGTAGGATTTTTTTTTCTAACAAAGAATATGCTTAAGACTGTTTAATTTTTAATTTTACACCATAACTGTATGAATCCAAGCTTGTTTAAATAGCATTTTTATCACAGTTCTATCATGTTTTCAGCAAAATAAACTTTAGTGACAAGGTTCACTTTGTCTCTGAGACAGGAAGATTTTTCTGTAAGGTTCAGTTATTTTCACGAGAATATTGTCAAAGCTATGTCTTAATTGGTGCTATTAAGGCCACCCATAACTTTCTTGAACATGCTAACGATTGTTCATATCAGATATTGTGATGATTTGATACAGAAGCACTGATATCTTGGAAAATGCAAACTGTTTATTTTCAAAAGATTGTAAAATTGTTCTGCTTTAGGATAATCAGTCTCATCCACAATATATATATATATATATATATATATATATATAGCACTTTCCCCCATTTAAGGGACCGGCTGGTTTTGTTTTGGGTTATGTAAAGGCTTCCGTTGTCAGGGTATAGAAAATCTCTAGAAAAAAAGTCAATGTCCACCCTAATGTAAAACCTAAACAGGAAGGCTTTATTTTCCTTTTCTTGCTGTGAGAACTTGTAGAGAAAGTAGGAAACAAGAGAAGAACAGGGGAAGGTTCAGGCAGGCAACACTAAAGTCACAACGTCGCCACTCAAGCCTGAGTGGGTATTGCTCACCCGGATAGTCCCGTTCACTGGTCCTAGCAGCCGGGATGATGCACGGATCAACTTTATCTAAGAATTTAGGGATGCGATCAGGAATCCTCTGCCACAGGATTATCAAAGTCCCGAACCTCCCAGCCTAGCAATAGAGAGAACCTTTATGCCAGATCGGCGTATTGCAGGGCTTGTAGTAATGGATCCCTCCTTAGGTGAGTCTCCAGGCCTCCTCCTGAGACAGCAGTACCGTCGCCAGTCTCCTCTGGGGCAGATCCTCCCCTGGCCTCCTTTCCTAAGAGTGGGCTTCCCGAAAGTGGGCAGCTTGGGATCCCTTCCAAAGGCATAGGCCCCAGCCAGCAGAGCTGGGCCTACCAGGCAGCGATGCAGCCTCGGGCTGAAGGTGCCCGGGGCTGGAACACACGCATGCACCCCGTGCCATGCGGGCCACGAGGCGCGCACACAGGAACGACCACCCCGATCAATGGCGTCTGCCCCTTATGTACCCTCTCCCAGCATGCACAGCGGGTTAACCACACCCACTGCACGACTGCAGAGAGAGGACACCCAATGTGATGTAATACCCCTGTATTCCAGCCTGGGCTGGTGGTGGCAGTGCCGCCTACAGGCGAACAGGGAATATACCCTAAATTTACACATAGCGTCCCAACCATTTGGGAAGGGCACTATATATATATATATATATATATATATATAGCACCCTCACTCCATCCGTTTTGTCTAGGGGTATTTCGTATGTGAGAGTAAGATGTGCTACGGTCCATGTCCTCCCCATGACAGTGAGTGAGGTGAAGGCCAGTACAGTTATTTTCCTCGGGCCTGTGCGTTTCAGTTGATGACCAAGTTTTTCTGTGCTGACACTTCCCTTTGCTCCCATTAACCAGAGTACCACACACCGATTAGGGTCCAACTCTTGTTTTATTGTCACACTCACAATCAAACAGTTCTTTGCCAGCCAACTGGTTGAGACCCAATAACAGTTCACTACGGTGGGGTGAGCAGATCGAGGCACTATCCTGATTGTACACTAAACCACTGTGGTTTCACCAGCGGTTACTATAGCCTTGGCTAGAGAGAACTTAGAACTTGTAAATCTCTACCAGCGACTCAATAGAATGCAGATAGGAGTACCTTCGCTGCGTTGTGGCCCCTGTCAGGGGGAGATGTCCCTCCAAGGGAGTTACCGAAGGCCCATCCGTCACCGGGTTGAAGCTGCTCGGGACTCTTCGGACGGGTGAGCTCCCCGGCCTCCTCACCTCAGACATGGGCCCCATCCACCTCAGGGACCCTCGGACTCCTCCGCCCTTGCGGGACCCAGTCGAAGTCACTGGGCCCCAGGCCTCCGGTTTAGTACCTCACCCCAGGCTGAAGGTGCCTGGGATGGACGCCAACTCCGCTCCGACCAGGCCTAGGGCGCCTGGGCCGGAACTCCGAACCGCCCGCACGCAGGCCGAAGGTGCCTGGGCGCGCGATGCAGGAAAAAAACCTCGTGGTGAGGGCGTCTCTCCCCTTTATCTCCTCCCGCGACATCACGGCGGGTTCCCTGCCCTCGCCGTACCATCGCTGGAAGGGGACAAAAAGGCCAGCACTGCGGCAGTGAATCTACCTTAGACCTGTGGGAACCTCGCCACCCACAGGCCAAGGAGAACAGTACACCACCAAGTCCTCCACGAATTAACAATGGTCTAAATCCTTCCATGATTTATACACACCTGGGTCATACTACCACCCAGGTGTATCCCCCTAAATTTAAACCCCCGCTACATATATATATATATACTGTATATTATATGCAGTGAAAGATTGCTGAATGACTGTAGCAAATAGATCAGTAATGGGATACAATATACAGGTCCTTCTCAAAAAATTAGCATATTGTTATAAAGTTCATTATTTTCTGTAATGTACTGATAAACATTAGACTTTCATATATTTTAGATTCATTACACACAACTGAAGTAGTTCAAGCCTTTTCTTGTTTTAATATTGATGATTTTGGCATACAGCTCATGACAACCCAAAATTCCTATCTCAAAAAATTAGCATATCATGAAAAGGTTCTCTAAACGAGCTATTAACCTAATCATCTGAATCAACTAATTAACTCTAAACACCTGCAAAAGATTCCTGAGGCTTTTAAAAACTCCCAGCCTGGTTCATTACTCAAAACCGCAATCATGGGTAAGACTGCCGACCTGACTGCTGTCCAGAAGGCCATCATTGACACCCTCAAGCAAGAGGGTAAGACACAGAAAGAAATTTCTGAATGAATAGGCTGTTCCCAGAGTGCTGTATCAAGGCACCTCAGTGGGAAGTCTATGGGAAGGAAAAAGTGTGGCAGAAAACGCTGCACAACGAGAAGAGGTGACCGGACCCTGAAGAAGATTGTGGAGAAGGACCGATTCCAGACCTTGGAGGACCTGCGGAAGCAGTGGACTGAGTCTGGAGTAGAAACATCCAGAGCCACCGTGAACAGGCGTGTGCAGGAAATGGGCTACAGGTGCCACATTCCCCAGGTCAAGCCACTTTTGAACCAGAAACAGCGGCAGAAGCGCCTGACCTGGGCTACAGAGAAGCAGCACTGGACTGTTGCTCAGTGGTCCAAAGTACTTTTTTCGGATGAAAGCAAATTTTGTATGTCATTCGGAAATCAAGGTGCCAGAGTCTGGAGGAAGACTGGGGAGAGGGAAATGCCAAAATGCCTGAAGTCCAGTGTCAAGTACCCACAGTCAGTGATGGTCTGGGGTGCCATGTCAGCTGCTGGTGTTGGTCCACTGTGTTTTATCAAGGGCAGGGTCAATGCAGCTAGCTATCAGGAGCTTTTGGAGCACTTCATGCTTCCATCTGCTGAAAAGCTTTATGGAGATGAAGATTTCATTTTTCAGCACGACCTGGCACCTGCTCACAGTGCCAAAACCACTGGTAAATGGTTTACTGACCATGGTATTACTGTGCTCAATTGGCCTGCCAACTCTCCTGACCTGAACCCCATAGAGAATCTGTGGGATATTGGGAAGAGAAAGTTGAGAGACGCAAGACCCAACACTCTGGATGAGCTTAAGGCCACTATCGAAGCATCCTGGGCCTCCATAACACCTCAGCAGTGCCACAGGCTGGTTGCCTCCATGCCACACCGCATTGAAGCAGTCATTTCTGCAAAAGGATCCCCGACCAAGTATTGAGTGCATAACTGAACATAATTATTTGAAGGTTGACTTTTTTTGTATTAAAAACACTTTTCTTTTATTGGTCGGATGAAATATGCTAATTTTTTGAGATAGGATTTTTGGGTTTTCATGAGCTGTATGCCAAAATCATCAATATTAAAACAAGAAAAGGCTTGAACTACTTCAGTTGTGTGTAATGAATCTAAAATATATGAAAGTCTAATGTTTATCAGTACATTACAGAAAATAATGAACTTTATCACAATATGCTAATTTTTTGAGAAGGACCTGTATAATATAGAGATTAAATCCTCTATAATAAAGGTCTCGCAACAAAGTCTATGAAATTGCATTGAGATTAGAGATACTGTACTGTAGCACTGCCCCCGCAGAGACTGCAAGTGAAAGGGTTTTCCACCACTGCACGGCCAGTCACTCAGCATTTCTTTCTTTCATCCAGACATAGAAATCAGTCTTTGGCTTGGTTTTGTTGTTTTATTAGGGGATGATAATTTGGAGAGGGTAAGGGATTATGGGTGACAACAACCTTAACTTCAGGGACACTTCCTCCCTCTTTACAGTAGGGTGACCAGACATCCCCGGTTTCAGGGGACAGTCCCCGGATTGAGGACACTGTCCCCGGACCAAGTCTGTCCCTGGTTTTGTCCCCGGATTGAAATTGAACAGGGGCTGGGGCAATTTCAAAAACAGTCAGTACAGAATAATAAAAAAAAAATCTTAATTACACCCCCCCGCTCCTACTAGCTTAGGGTGGTGTATTTTTTTTCATTATCGGTGTCCCTTTCTGATGATCATGAGCTGGTTGGAGCGGAGGGAATATTTCTTCAGTTTCGGGTGCATGCCCATTCAGCTCCACTCGCATGTTCTTTTGCCTTGGCTCAAGTCCCGGCCAGCCGCCTTGCCTTCCCTGGTAGAGTGATCTTCCTCTGCTCCCCACCCAGTAGTAGCTGGGGCCCAGAGAGTAAGACTTGACAGGCTGTGAGGCGGGCGGCGACGGGCAGAGATTAGCTGATTGCCGCCATTACTAGTAAAAAAATAAATATGTCCTCGGATTTCATTTAAAAAATCTGGTCACCTTACTTTACAGACTTCTCTTCAGCCTTCCACCTGCACAAACAGCTTCTGCTTGTTCACTCCTGAGAGAACTGGCATGCTTCTTATCAGTTCAGCAACAGCCCATTATAGGCAGGAACTCTCTGTCCCTTGAAAAGTAGCACATATGGAGCGAAACAGTATATATCCTCTCCTTCTGCATCCCTGTGGCCACTAATTCCAGCTCCACTGCTTGCAGAAGATGCTAACCCACCTGGCTGCCATCAGCCACACCTGGCTGTCTTCCTGTTCCCAGTCCTCCTGACTGACATGCACATGGAGATTCCCCAGGGCAAGGTTTGATGAAGACTTGGCACACCGCTGTCTTCAAGAGAGCACTGTTACAGCTGACAGTCTCTCCCCTTGTCTGTCCTTGCACCGTGCTGATCTTTCTCTCTCCGCTGCCTGTCCAACTTGAATCCCTCCAACTGCCTCCTGGCTTATAAGGCTTACCTGTAGGTACTGGAAATATCTCCTAAACCTGCACGGTTTAGGAGATATTTACCATATACGCTTGCGCCAACGTCATCGGTGCATGCACCGGAGTGACGCATGCGTGGGAGTGACGTCACGCGTCACGTGCCAGTCACAGAGCCGGAGTCCATAGCACCAGAAGGAAGAGGGGTGAAGGTGGACGCGGCCACCAGCGGTGATATTGGGAACTTTGCGGGCTTTGTTTGCAGGTAAGTGGCACAGCTCAGTAGATTGCTTTAAGAAGGGCCTGGATTATTTCTTAAATGTACATAATATAACTGGGTACTAACATTTATAGGTAAAGTTTATCCGGGGAATATCCGATTGCCTCTCGGGGGATCAGGAAGGAATTTTTTTTATTTTCTTTTATTTTATTTTTTTTTATTTTTTTTTTATGGTTGAACTGGATGGACTTGTGTCTTTTTTCAACCTGACTAACTATGTAACTATGCAACTATGTAATAATGCGATGCATAGTAGCCCATTATGCTTTTACTTTGCAGGGAACAAAAGAGGAGGTAAAGCCCATCAGGGTTTACTTCCTCTTTAATGTAAGTATTCAATATGTACACATTTATTTGTATCAAGGTCAGTGCAGCAGACAAACAAGAATAAAACAGGAGAACATCCAGAGACTACATACTATAATCAGATACTTCAATAAAATCTCAGTAAAGGGATTGCTTTCAGTGTGCGGGTTCCTTTATGATGCTTTCCTGTTGATGTCAAGGGTTGCACTTTAGTAAACCGACCCCTGTCTTTGGTGTCATGATATCCCATGATGCTTCGCAGACCAGGACGTTCTCCATGCGCCTGACAAAATCCGTCTTCTACCCCCCCAGCTGTGTGTAATCTATATCCACTGTGTGGCTGAGCTCACCTTTACAAGGACGTGTTTCTATTTGTTTTTGGAAGGTTTACATGGTAACATGGAGTAAACTGAAGCGTGTATTATAAGACCTATGCTGAAAACAGGCCCTGGGCCATCTGTAAACAAGAGACATGTTAATTTCTTGTGTATGAGTAGTAATTCTGCACCTTCTCTTCTCTGGTTCATTTAATCATAACATTTCAGTTATTTAGCAATTTTTATTCCTGATTCATCAGTCCCAGCTGATTAACAGAACTGCACATCTGTTCCTCTGGCTCTGTGATTCCAGTAGCAGGCTGCGATATAGAGCTGTGCTCTGAGACCCTGCAATCAGGACAAGAGGCATGCATTCAAATAATATACATCTTTAATACAATTAATCACAAACCTGTGCTGGCTGAAAAAAAATAAGCTTAGCCTGGGGTTGCAAAGATGGCACTGCCAAATGATATGGCACATTCAGAAAAATTTAAAACAGCCCTAACGGCACTTTTCCGGCAGCAGTTCTCTTAAGAACTACCTGCGCCTAATTTAGGCAAGTATTTGTGCCAGTGTTGGTAACATTACCGACACGTGCAATGAATTCAGGTAGTTCTTACTACTGCTACTACTTTAACCACTTCAACCCTTTAGGACGTACCCGTACGTCTTTGGTTTGAAGTGGCTGTACTGAAATGAAGGCGACATCTGCAGCTATAATCCCAGTACTGAAATTTTCAGCAAGTGATGGGCTTTTCTGTAGAAGGGATCCTAGCGGTTCTATAGCTGCTTGATCGCTTCTACAGGGCGAGTCATTGGGAAGCCCAGTGCTGACATCACTTAGTGTACTTGTGAACTGAGAGGGGAGGAAAGTACAACTTTACCCACCTCCCCTCTGTGATGAAGGAAACCTGAAGCGACAAGGATTTTGTCACATCTGGTTTTGTTTTGTTGTTTACAAGCTGTTACCTGCTTGTACAGCATGTAATCAAACTAATCTTAATTCGATCCGATGCTTTGGATGCCAGAGGAGAGATATGGGGTTTAATAGATGCCAATGCCCCTGATA
This sequence comes from Rana muscosa, assembly GCA_029206835.1. NCBI lineage: Eukaryota > Metazoa > Chordata > Amphibia > Anura > Ranidae > Rana > Rana muscosa. The sequence continues at coordinate 301,404,947 of CM055116.1, forward strand.
CTCTCTCCACCCGAACCCTGCTGACTGGACAGTAAAAAAAGCAGCAGAATGAAGCTTAGGTCATCTGTGTGCTCATTCTACATGTTTATGCAGATCACCTAATTGGCTCCCTGTCCCGTCCTTTCCAGTGCTACTGTATAGGAAACTGCAAGAGGTTAATACAACTTCAAATTCAGGTATAAAGTGATTTAATAATGAATCCAGAATTGTACTTAACCCCTTTTAGGTCTGGGAACATTTTATACCTTGGCAATGAGAACACATTTCACAGTCTTGCCCTGTAGCAGTTTAATTAAGAATAATTCTTAAAAGGCTTTTATATCAAAGCAAATTTTAATTACTTTAAATGCAAAACACAAATGAAATCTTTAAAAAATTAAGAATTCAATTAAAAATAAATGTTTTATACTCTTTTTCATTTTAAATGTACTGTGCCTTCATGCCCCGTTATAGACCAGGACAATGTTTACAGTTCCACTACAACACTTTTTATTTGGCAATAACTTGTCATTACCTAAGATAAAGTACCACATACACTTTTTTTTTTTGAGGACCGATTGGGATTTTTTTTGGCCAATACCGTCACACAAAAATGATTTTATATTCTATGAAATATCAGCAGGCAAAAAGGCTAAAAAAAGGAAAAAGATTACACCTAAAGTGGTTCTAAAGGCTCAAGTTTTTTTTTGTACCTTATGCATTATGGTTAAAACCTTCTGGGTGCAGCTTATACACCCCTTATACTTACCTGAGCCCCATCTTGATCCAGTGATGTGTGTGAGAACAATATTCAACAGTTTAAAATTGAAATGCAAAGTGTTCAAAAAATAAATGGTGACAGTTTGATAGAAGGTCCACCACCGGAGATACAGATATGCTTACCGGAACAATTTAACTCAAGTAGGTGTATACCTAGTGAGTCAATCGGGCTTGTTGGTATTATATACCCCAGCAGTATTAGGTTCATGGTCTGGATATAACCTCAGGTGGATGTTTGGAAGTAAATGGATTCAGTAGAATCGAGCATTCAGCCCCACCATTGAAAGAAGAAGGAAGGTAGATAGTGTGATACCGTAAAAAACATTTATTTATAAAAAAACAGAGGAATTACACTCACGTTTATTGTATAACACCTGTGCACAACAAAATCCAAGTGCAAATACACCAATAAAGTGCATAAGAAGTACAAAACTAAGACCTTGATATACTATAATACTATAATATTATACAACAATATGAGTGGAAACAAGTACTAAACATGAACATTTATCTTCTGTACTAACTTAATAATATTCTTACAATATAGATGCTCTGGAGAACTTTCTTACCCTAGACTTTTTTCTCTCTTTCTTACCTTCATTCTTTCCCTTTTACTATTACTCTGTCCTTTTTTTCTATTTCCCTATTTTTTGTATTACCATATTTATATGGTAATGTATTATACAAAAATACTATATTTAGTTATTACTTACAATAATTATAAATTTTTGAAGTTTTTATTGAATTAGTTGATTTCCAATTAGCTTTCTTTCCATAGTGACTATATATTAATTGAAAATAGCTGGAACTATGTGTATTAGCACATATTTACATATTACATTTTTCAATTGTTTATATTAACTTAACACATTTCATTTTCGAGTTGATTACCTGTTTACCTAAAATTATCTAATCTTCAGATATGTATAATTCCATCCAATTTATTATCATATACTTAACTAATATTACCATTTGTTGTAACTATTTATTACTAATTGTAACTGTCTTTATTATTTAATATTCAATAAACAAAATTGACAAGGAAAAAAGAAAAAAAAGAAGTGCAAAACTATATGTAGCGCACTCACCCCCTTCATCTGCCACTGGCTCCCCGCAGGTAGAGAGGGCACACCACGCCACAAGCCCATACCCTCCTGTGTAAAGAGGTTGAGCGGTGTTGTTGGTGGGTCTCCACAGCCAGGAACTAGAATCCTCCAGAAAATGGTTCTCACCTCTATAATTGACAGAGATAAGTCCTTGTTCCCCCCAGTGACTTGATTGTCCACACCAGTTGCAACTCCAACGTAGAGTTTATTTTCTCATAAATAACAGTCTCTGATAAGTAAAGGTTGGAGCAAGAAGACAGGACAGAATAAGGTGTGGGAGAGGTCCAGGCACAAACGTAATCACTTCACTGCTCAGCTTCTCAAGCAGACTCAGCCCAGATGGATAGTCTCCCCAGATAAGGACTAGCAGCCAAATGGTACTCCAACTTAACTGCACAGTCTCTGCCACAGACTGGGTGAACTCGGTCTCTGCCACAGACCTGGCGAACTTGGTGTTTCAAAGCTTGACCTCTTTGTAAGGAGAAGACATCCCTCCAGAGAGTTACCTCCCAAGGCCTCCTCGTCTAAGATACGGGTCACCTCGCAAGGTGGCACCCTGGGATTCCTTGATCCTTGATGGGCCCCAGCTGAAGGTGCTGGGCCCAAGGCCTTTGCTGCAGTCCCAGGACTAAAGGTGCCTGGGACTGATTCACCGACCTCCGCCCCTGGGCCAAAGGTGCCCAGGGCGGACAGGAACACACTCCCTGGGGTAGGACCCCCGGCCACGACAGACCGCGCAGAACACCGAACAGGCAGCATCTGCCCCTTTTATATCCTCCCCCAGCATGCACAGCAGGCCTGCCACATCCACTGTACGGCTGCTGAGAGGGGACACACAAGGCACAGCACTGTATCAGCGGTTCAACCCTGGCCTACCATGGCAGCGCCACCTGCAGGCCACAGGGAACAATACACCGATACTCTCCCTGCGGACAAAAATGGTTGATAGAATCCTGACAATTGGGGTGTTGGAGCATAACTACCACTCAAACACTTCCCCTAAATTTAGGACCCCGCTACATATATATATATATATATATATATATATATATATATGTATATATATATATATATATATATATACATATATACCGTATATATATATATATTAGAAATACAGTATTGGAGTCATAGGTTCATGCAAAGTTGATATAAACAAAAGTGGAAGTGTTGATGATATCACTGCAAACCAGAAACAACATACAGCAACAACAATACTTTTTGTGATGGCACTGGATCACACATTCCTACAACAAAAACTGTATACAGATCTACCATAAAATGTAGAATAGTCTCCTAGGCTGCACAGAGTTATTGCCTTAGCATAAATTCCCAGTTCTGGCCTTAGAATGTGAGAGAATGCGTCCACTGGAATAGTGCAATGATGCTTCTGATCACAGAAGATGCAGAGCCCAGACATGCTGTGATTGTAAGGTCTTCACTAGTATGCAATTGTGTTCAGCAAACACCACCTAAAGTGGTAGTAAACCACTGTATTTTAGTTTTTTTTGGAACCTGCAAGGTAAGGCCATAATGTGCTAGTATGCATCTCATACTAGCACAGTATGTGAAGCTTACCTTAAAACAAAGCCCTTCCAGCGACGAGCTGTCACTGCTGACAAGGCTTCGATCTTCACTCGGTCTTCCTTCCATGTTCGCGGACTCCGGCTGTGTGAGTGGCCAGAGCCACGATGAGGTCACTGCCGCGAATGCTCACGGGAGCCCCTATTTACAGCACATGGTGACGCTGGTGACGTCACTGACTGCATGTACTGTAAATATCTCCTAAATGGTGAACGTTCAGGGGATATTTACAGTACCTATAGGTAAGCCCTATTATAGGCTTACCTATAGGTAAAAATTATGTATGGGAGTTTACTCCCACTCTAAGAGGTCTGCCTTTTACTGTAAATCTACAGCAAAGGACTTCATCTCATATTGTAGGAGCACTTGTCTTAACACAAAGCATTCCAGTACAGCTCCTAGCTCAAGGCACTACTCCACACCTCAGCATCTCACTTTGGTCGTCACTCAGCTAATTCTCTGGAGCCTCCTGCCAGTAACCAAAAATGAGGATGAATTCCTTCACTATCAGGGAAGTGCTCTCAGAGCTAAGTGTAGGCACAGTTACGGGGACCTGTCACGTACACCATGATAATCCTTACATTAGTGTAGGAGGAGACACATAATAATGTATCAGTGTTGTTGTTCAACTGCACAACTGATCTGAGGATTTTATTTTCAAAATAGAATTTTACCTGTACACAGAACTCTGTCTTTCTGGGTGTTAAATTCAGCAGTATTATAGTGCTTTTGACTATGTCAAGTTAACAACAGTTGTAGGAGATCTACTGTGTTGGAATGGACAAATCTAAGCCTGACTTTTTATGTTCTACTTATAAGGGTATGTGAGTGTTATACAAATGCAGCATTGGAAGTATGCTGATTTTAGGAAATGAAAAATCACTTTTTGTGTGACTCAAATTTTGTTACCAAGGCACAATGGGGTTGATTTACTAAAACTGGAGAGTGCAAAATCTGGTGCAGTGCTGCATGGTAGACAATCAGCTTCTAACTTCAGCTTGTTCAATTAACCACTTCAATACCCGGCTATTGTAATATGACATCCGCAGGAGGGATCTTTCATCCTGGGTGGACGTCATACGGCCGTCTAGGGGACATGTGCGCGCCGCCGGCGGCGCATGCCCGGCGGCCACGATGTCCACCGGGCACCCGCGATTGCCCGTGAACACAGCAGGACCGTGGATCTGTGTGTGTAAATACACAGATCCACGTCCTGTCAGGGGTGAGGAGACCGATGGTGTGTTCCCAGTACAGAGGAACACAGATCGGTCTCCTCCCCTTCTGAGTCCCCTCCCCCTACAGTTAGAATCACTCCCTAGGATACACGTTTAACCCCTTGATCGCCCCCTAGTGTTAACCCCTTCCCTGCCAGTCACATTATACAGTAATCAAATTTAATTTTTATAGCACTGATCGCTGTATAAATGCGAATGGTCCCAAAAATGTGTCAAAAGTGTCCGATATGTCCGCCGCAATGTCACAGTCACAATAAAAATCGCAGATCGCCGCCATTACTAGTAAAAAAAATTAAACAAATAAAAATGCCATAATTCTATCCCCTATTTTGTAGATGTTATAACTTTTGCGCAAACCAATCAATATACGCTTATTGCGATTTTTTTTTACCAAAAATATGTAAAAGAATACGTATTGGCCTAAACTGAGGAAATTTTTTTTTTTTTTAAATTGTGATATTTATTATAGGAAAAAGTAAAAAATATTGTGTTTTTTTTCAAAATTGTTGCTCTTCTTTTGTTTATAGCGCAAAAAATAAAAACCGCAGAGGTGATCAAATACCACCAAAAGAACGCTCTATTTGTGGGGAAAAATTAAAAAAATCATTTGGGTACAGTGTTGCATGACCACGCAATTGTCATTCAAAGTGCGACAGCGCTGAAAACTAAAAATTGGTCTGGGCAGGAAGGGGGTGAAAATGCCCTGTATTGAAGTGGTTAAGCTTTGACAAAAAATAAAATAAAAAATGGAAGCTGATTACTATTATACAAACGCCTGTGTTATTAATGACATTCACTGTGGCAACGAACAAATAAAACTAGACGAGGGTGCGCTGCCCTAAAAAATGTGATGTAAATCGTAAAAGGTATGTGATAACCATAGATATGGCTATAAGGTGATGTCTGTCTCTCAGATATGCGATACGGGTACACTCATCCATGTGGACACAAATAACCACTGATGGACGAGTCCCATATATCACCATTACCACCAAAAAAGCTTCACTCTTAATCAAGACTGCATTGACACAAGGCATATCTCACATCACAAAAAAGAAAAATGGAGGGGAGGGGGGAAAGAATATGGCAGGACAAAAATTAAATCATGTGAACCCAAATAAAAATGAAGTCAGAAGGTGCTCCCAAAATCAAATCACCCAAATCTAACATGTTTCACTCTTCAAATAGAGCTTCGTCAAGGTAAAAGAGGGCACAGAAAGTGAAGAAAATGAGCAACCCAAAGCAACTGACTGTCACATGTTGAAAAGAAAATGGTTACTATGCAGAGCAGCATCAGATTGTGCCCTCTCCTGTTCTAGTAAGTCAACCCCTGTGATAATTGCAAAACAGATTGCAGATAGAAGTATGTTCAAATAAACAGCCCTCCCCATCATTTTTATGCTTGTCATTTATGTTCCACGTATGTGTAGCCTCTCTTTTGCTGATTACTAACTAGCTAACTAGGGATCAGTATTGGGGTTCACTGCTATCATGGGCTTGTGGCAGATCCAACAGGTTAAAAATTTGAGGCCCTGAAGAATGTATTTAGAACTGCAGGCTATTGCTAGCTACGCATAACCCTACAGCCACCCCCTTTCTAAATCCTATTCAAATTACCCTATGAAAAGAAGATGCTTATACCTGCATATTCTGAGGGCGCTCTGGTCTAGTAAAGTAATCAGCTCCAGTGCTGGCTTCAGGGGAGAGGAGGGAGGGCTGAGTGGTGGGGGCGGAGACCTTTTTTCATCCTTTGTTACCTCTCCATGCTGCTGATGTCCTGTAGCCTCTTTGCAGCCTGTTCCTGTGCAGTATATCAAAATCCCTTAAAGAGGAAGTAAACCCTGATGGGTTTTACTTCCTCTTTGTTCCCCTGCAAAGTAAAAGCATAATGGGCTAGTATGCATTGCATATTAGCCCATTAAGTTGCACTTAGCTCAAAACGAAGCCTGCGATGTCCGCGATGTCCCCACATCTTCACCCCTCTTCCTTCCGGGGCTGTGAACTCCAGCTCTGTGACTGTCCGTAGTCGCGTGAAGTCACTCCCATGCGCATGCCCTTTCTTTAGAGTGCATGCGCCGGCGCAAGCTTATATGGTAAATATCTCCAAAACCGTGCAGGTTTAGGAGATATTTCCAGTACCTACAGGTAAGCCTTATTATAGGCTTACCCAGGGCTTTTTTTCTCAAACAATAGGTGCTGGAACTCAACCACGACCCCCCAAAACTCCTCCCCCCATACACACCCCCCAAATCACATCAAATAATGGGTGTGGTCAGATTTCACAAACATTAGGAGGGTCTTAGAGGGGCATTAAATACCAGGATTGAATTACATACAGAGTGCAGAGTTCAGGGGGGTTACACACAGAGTGCAGAGCTGTCACTTGTAAACACAGAAACCGGACTTCTGTGTTTACAAGTGATCGTGGTGAGCAGGCACCAAAGGGTCTGAACCAGAGGTGGTGGAACCGAGTTCAACCATGTTCCACCTGAAAAAAAGCCCTGGGCTTACCTGTAGGTAAAAGTGGTGTGTAGGAGTTTACAACCACTTTAAAGCTACTGCAATAACACAGAGCAGTTACACAGAGCATATTTCCTAATTGTTGTTAGCCTTTTTTACGGTGACAACAAAGCTTATAGATGTCTTTGGGAGAGCCTATGACAGTGTGATCTACAGACAGGAGATTGTGGGAGACAGAGGTAGTCTCTGCATGACATAAAGTGCCCAAACAAGAGCCTTTACATATCAGTTGTCACCGCATAACACAAAATGCCCTAACAAGAGCCTTTAAACGATTATTAGCAGCTGTTTTTTTTTCATGTAAGTTAGCAGTAAAAAAAAAAAGCTATCCCAGTAAGAGTATCATGTTAAAGCTTAGTGTTTGGATCTACATCTACTTTAGCTCTCTTATTCCCAGATCTGTACACCAAAACATCCTTTTAAGGCCAATATCTGTCCACAACAACTTTTCTGCTAGCTCTTTAATCTTCAAATTGTGGCTACTTTTTGTAATCATATCCTTTAGCTTGGGGTGATTACAATGCAATGCACCGTTGTTGCTGACAATCAATTCAATAGCTAATTTCTTTTTCACAACACCTCACTGCATCCTTAAAGCGGAGTTCCACCCAACTTTACTACTTGGTCTTAAATGAAAGACCACCCCTCCACCCCTCGTTTTTGGATATACATTTTTTTTTATTACCTTAGTAGTAAACAGGTGAACTTCCGGCCCAGCCTTGCCTTGGCGTGGTACGTCATTTCTTTTTCTGGCTCTGCCCCTCCTCCTTCTTCCCTGCTGCCTTCTGGGACCTGTGTGTGTCCCAGAAGATGACAGGGCCATTCAGAAACCGGCTGTGAAGACAGAAGGCTCCACTGCTGGTTTCCCTTAGTTACAATGGCGGCACCTGCACCTGATCCGATGGACAGATCGGCCTCGGGGGGTGACATTGCTGGCTCCCTGGACAGTTAAGTGTCCTTATTAAAAGTCAGCAGCTAAATTGTTTGTAGCTGCTGACTTTTAAAAAAAAAATTTGAGGGTGAAACTCCGCTTTGAAGAAAATTAAAAACATACCCAGTGTTCTGCCTCCAGCAGGATATTATTTAAGTTGTTTTGCCTGCAATATCAGATTTTACTACAAGATGGAGAAAGTGGTGAATTTACTGCTTTTGCAAAAACTAGAAACTGTTCACCTTTAACAAAAGTTCCCATCATTCTTCAGTCTAAGGAAGAGAAACAGGTGCATCCTGGGAACTCAGACTTCATCTTAGAGATGGGAAGAAGGAAATAGCTATCAGAGCACTTGTTGGACTAAAACTTGCATCTGCTTGCATCCCCTAAGTGCAGCATCGCTGGTTTGAATTACTTATTGCCATCTACAGCCTAGCCCAGGGACGGACTGGGAATAAAATCCAGCCCTGGAAAAAATATCATACCAGCCCCACAGCATTATTATACCAGCGTAACAGCATAACGTCATTATTTTCTTGTTCATAAAAGGGAAAACCATACATTTTAAAGCACATTTGGAGAGTGTATTATATATACAGTGGGTACGGAAAGTATTCAGACCCCCTTAAATTTTTCACACTTTGTTATATTGCAGCCATTTGCTAAAATCATTTAAGTTCATTTTTTTCCTCATTAATGTACACACAGCACTCCATATTGACAGAAAAACACAGAATTGTTGACATGTTTGCAGATTTATTAAAAAAGAAAAACTGAAATATCACATGGTCCTAAGTATTCAGACCCTTTGCTGTGACACTCATATATTTAACTCAGGTACTGTCCATTTCTTCTGATCATCCTTGAGATGGTTCTACACCTTCATTTGAGTCCATCTGTGTTTGATTATACTGATTGGACTTGATTGGGAATGCCACACACCTGTCTATATAAGACCTTAGAGCTCACAGTGCATGTCAGAGCAAATGAGAATCATGAGGTCAAAGGAACTGCCTGAAGAGTTCAGAGACAGAATTGTGGCAAGGCACAGATCAGGCCAAGGTTACAAAAAAATTCTGCTGCACTTAAGATTCCTAAGAGCACAGTGGCCTCCATAATCCTTAAAAGGAAGATGTTTGGGATGTCCAGAACCCAAACTGAGCTATCGGGGGAGAAGAGCCTTGGTGAGAGAGGTAAAGAAAAACCCAAAGATCACTGTGGCTGAGAGATGGGAGAAAGTTGTAGAAAGTCAACCATCACTGCAGCCCTCCACCAGTCGGAGCTTTATGGCAGAGTGGCCCGGCGGAAGCCTCTCCTCAGTGCAAGATGCATGAAAGCCTGCATGGAGTTTGCTAAAAAACACCTGAAGGACTACAAGATGGTGAGAAATAAGATTCTCTAGTCTGATGAGACCAAGATAGAACTTTTTGGCCTTAATTCTAAGCGGAATGTGTGGAGAAAACCAGGCACTGCCCATCACCTGTCCAATACATTCCCAACAGTGAAGCATGGTGGTGGCAGCATCATGCTGTGGGGGTGTTTTTCAGCTGCAGGGAAAGGACGACTGGTTGCAATCGAGGGAAAGATGAATGCGGCCAAGTATAGGGATATCCTGGACGAAAACCTTCTCCAGAGTGCTCAGGACCTCAGACTGGGCCGAAGGTTTACCTTCCAACAAGACAATGACCCTAAGCACACAAGCTAAAATAACGAAGGAGTGGCTTCACAACAACTCTGTGACTGTTCTTAAATGGCCCAGCCGAGCCCTGACTTAAACCCAATTGAGCATCTCTGGAGAGACCTAAAAATGGCTGTCCACCAACGTTTACCATCCAACCTGACAGAACTGGAGAGGATCTGCAAGGAGGAATGGCAGAGGATCCCCAAATCCAGGTGTGAAAAACTTGTTGCATCTTTCCCAAAAAGACTCATGGCTGTATTAGATCAAAAGGGTGCTTCTACTAAATACTGAGCAAAGGGTCGGAATACTTAGGATCATGTGATATTTCAGTTTTTCTTTTTTAATAAGTCTGCAAAAATGTCAACAATTCTGTGTTTTTCTGTCAATATGGGGTACTGTGTGTACATTAATGAGGAAAAAAAATTAACTTAAATGATTTTAGCAAATGACTGCAATATAACATAGAGTGAAAAATGTAAATGGGTCTGAATACTTTCGGTACCCACTGTAGATAAGACAGATATGAAATCACATAGGGCTTTATATATATAAAACGCAAATTCCAGTTAAAAGTGGTAAAAGTGGTCAATCATCAAGGGGGACCCCAGGAACTCAGAACGTGGGGGGACCACGTTCCGCAGAAAGAATACACTAAGGTAAGGGGGGGTGGGTTACTGATATAAGGGGGAAACCTTTATATCATATTCACTCTCCCCTTACATCAGTGACCCCCCTCAGACTGGCCTAGCGGTGCTGTCACTGACCTCCTCTCAGGTGCACCTTGCAGGGCTTAGTCAGTCGGCTCCAGCTTGGTGGCTCTGGTTTTATCCTATATAGTGTCTTCTCCACAGTCCACACACATCTGACTTCTCCCATGACCCCCATCTCGGTGGTGCTCCCACTCTTGACTCCTCTCCAGACTCCCTCAGAGACTGCAGACATGATACAAGAGATGGTCAGAAGCTGCAGACATGATACAAGAGCTCAATGCAGCCTCATCAGTGCCCATCAAATGCAGCCTCACTGTGCCCATCAATGCAGCCTCACTGTGCCCATCAATGCAGCCTCACTATGCTCATCAATGCAGCCTCACTGTGCCCATCATTGCAGCCTCACTGTGTCCACCATTGCAGCCTCACTGTGCCCATAAATGCAGCCTCACTGTGCTCATCAAATGCAGCCTCACTGTGCTCATCAAATGTAGCCTCACTGTGCCCACCATTGCAGCCTCACTGTGCCCACCATTGTAGCCTCACTGTGCCCATCATTGCAGCCTCACTGTGCCCATCAAAGGCAGCCTCACTGTGCCCACCATTGCAGCCTCACTGTGCCCACCATTGCAGCCTCACTGTGCCCACCATTGCAGCCTCACTGTGCCCACCATTGCAGCCTCACTGTGCCCATCAAATGCAGCTTTACTGTGCCCATGAATGCAGCCTCACTGTGCCCATCATTGCAGTCCCTCCTATGCCCCATGTCCCAGTCTGCAGTCCCTGTCTGTGGGAAGGTGTGTTGCTGATGCTCGGTATGGTACCTTCCATGCCAGCAGGATATCCATGATCACCATCATCAGGCAGGGTCTGTTGTTGTTTTGGATGGGGACAGTGCTCCTTCCAGAGGATCTGTTTGCTGTGAGATGGAGGGGTCCCTGGCCACCAGCACCTTCAGCCGTCCTCATTTTCTGCCCCCAGTCAGCCTGTCCTCTGGTCCTGGGGAAGTGAGAGCACTGGGTGGGAGCTGGGGATAAGGGAGAGTGGAGAGCACTGGCGGGGTTGGAGAGCACATGGGTGGGGGCAAAGAGCGGGGGGAGTGGAGATCACAGGGGTGGGGAGCGGAAAGCACTGGGGGGGGCTTGAGAGCACTGGGGGGAGCCAAAAAGAACAGGGGTGGAGAGCATGAGAGGCTGAGAGGGGGGGCTGGAGAGCACTGAGGGGGCTAAGAGTGTGGAGGGTAAAGAGCACTGGGGGGATCTTGAAAGCACTGGGGGGGCAGAAAGAACAGGGGTGGAGAGCACGGGGGCTGGAGAGCACTGGGGGGGTACAAAAAGCAAGGGGGAGAGCACTGGGAGGTGGAGAACAATGGGGGGAGCTTGAGAGCACCAGTGGGGGCCAGAAAAAACACGGGTGGAAAGTACGGGGGGCTTGAGAGCACTATGGGAGGGCGGAGAGCCCTGGTGGGGTTGGAGAGCACATGGATGGGGGGCAAGATGCAGGGGGAGCGGAAACCACTGGCGGGGTTGGAGAGCACATGGGTGGGGGCAAAATGCAGGGGGAGTGGAGAGTACAGGGGTGGGGAGCGGAGAGTGCTGGGGGGGAGCTTGAGAGCACTGGAGGGGGAGCCAAAAACAACAGGGGTGGAGAGCATGGGGGGCGGAGAGAGCACTGGCGGGGTTGGAGAGCCCATGGGTGGGGGCAAAATGCAGGGGGGAGTGGAGAGTACAGGGGTGGGGAGCGTAGAGTGCTGGGGGGGAGCTTGAGAGCACTGGAGGGGGAGCCAAAAAGAACAGGGGTGGAGAGCATGGGGGGCGGAGAGCACTGGGGGGCCGGAGAGCGATGGGTGGAGCTTGAGAGCACTGGGGGCCAGAAAGAACAGGGGTGGGGAGCACGGGGGGGCTGGAGAGCACTGTGGGGAGCGTGGGCTGGGGACTGATGGGGAGAGCTGGAGAGCACTGGGGGGGGAGAAAGAACAGGGGTGGAGAGCACTGGAGGGGAGAAAGAACAGGGGTGGAGAGCACTGGGAGGGAGAGCACGGGGGGGAAGAACAGGGGTGTAGAGCACTGGGTGGGGAGAACAGGGGTGGAGAGCACTGGGGGGGGAAGAACAGGGGTGGAGAGCACTGGGGGGGAGTGGAGAGCACTGGGATGGTGGCTGGAGAAGGATGGGATTGGGGAGAGCTGGAGAGCAGGGAGGGGCAGAAAGAACAGGGGTGGAGAGAACTGTGGGGGGGGGGCTGGAGAGTGTGGTGGGGGAGAAGAGCACTGGGGGGGAGCCACAAGGAGAACTGTGGGGGCCAGCAAAAGAATTTGGATAGGAGGAGAAGCAGGGTGGCTTCATATAGAGGAATTGAGCTTTCTATATTCCTCCATACAGCCGCTGAATGCTTTATTCTCCTCCTCTCCCTCCTGAAAGCATTCCGCGGCTGTATGGAGGAATATAGAAAGCTCAATTCCTCTATATGCAGCCACCCTGCCGAATCCGATCCTCCTATCCAGGCACATAGGGCGGGCTGTACGGCGGGCATCTCATGTGTATCATTATGGAGCTGGCTGGATCTGTGTTCGGCGGCGGCGCTGTAACACGGTCCCGCCCCCCTAGACTGGTTCATGTGATAGTAGATAGAATCAGTGTTCAGCCTATCCCCCCCCATAGGATGCATTAAGGTGAAAAAACACGAACCTTTACCACCCCTTTAAGCTCTTTCGTGGCAGCTAGGGCCAACTGTTAATTATTACATTTAAAATCCTGGGCAGCACTGTAATACTATGTACACTTAAACCAAGCTGTTATGACTAACACAGCAGTCTGCCCATATAGGGTAAGTGTAGGAAACAGCCTTTGTACAGCCAAAGCATAGAAAAAACAAGTAAAAACATTACGTTATTCGCGTGAAAATTGCTCATGATACATCACTTTTGGCATTTTATTTTAGAGCAAAAGGAATGCCTATGTTTTAACAAATTGTTAGTAATTGTCCATGCCAACTTTCGTCAGCAGTTAATACAAATATTTATTCATTCATAACAGATGAGTTTATGTTATTTCACATTATTTATAAGTTTATTAGAAACAATGTCCTGGACAAAGCACCTTTTCTCAGAAATAAAGGTCTGCTGACTAATGTCTCGTACACACGATCCGAATATCATACGAAAAATGTCGTTCGAGGAAGAATCGTACGATAATCGGATCGTTAGTACAGAGCTTCCGAGAGCCGATCATGACAGTTCATCCGATTTTATTTTATCGAACATGCACGAAAATTTTCCCCGTACGATACCAGATCGTACGATTTTCGATTAGTCAGTACAGTTGTCGTTCGAAAATACAATACAAATACATTACAACACATGACATCACTTCCGATTTTTTTTTTCTGTCGTACGAGAATTTTCAGGACTTTAATAACTTTAATTAATTAATTAATTTCTACTTGCGACTATTAAGCGAAAAAAGTTGTACGATATTCGGATCGTGTGTACGGGGCATAAGGCTTGGTTCACACTGCTGCGCTGTGAATTTGTTAATTTTTTTGTCCTGTGTGAGGTGCGAATTTACCGCGAATTTGCCGCGATTTTACAGCGAATTTCAGGAGTTGGACATAGCTGCGATTGATGTTCTAGCCAAATGGAATCATAATGTAAAAAAAAAAAAAAGTGTTAACTTCCTGTGTACTTCCTGGTTTTTATGGAAAGTAGTGTGGTGGAATTCGCACATATGTGAACCATCAATGCGATTCCAGAACAATTTACATTGATGTCTATGGAGACTAAATTTGCAATGCAACTCTGTAAACTCGCACAAGACCCTTTTTTCATCGCATCGCATTCGTAGAGGAATCGCAACGCATGTATGTGAACGACCGTCATTGAAAACAATGACTTTATGGATGACATGCAAATTTAGAATGTTTTTGACGTATCACCAGGGCCGCCATCAGGAATTTTGGGGCCCCTTACACAGCTTCAGGCAAATTGAGAAGCGGGGGGTGCCACGAATTAAGAGGCGGGGGGTGCTGACGAACAAAAAAAAAAAAAAAAAAAAAGGGGGGGGGGGGTTGCCATCTGGGACCTCTGGGCCCCTTACAAAAAAAATAAATAATAATTAATAAAAAAAAAAAAATATATATATATATATATATATTTATTTAAAAAAAAGGGGGGTTGCCATCTGGGGACCTCCGGGCCTCTGGGGACCTCTGGGCCCCTTACAAAAAAAAATAATAAAAAAATATATATATATATATATATATATATTTTTAAATAAAAAATACATAAAAAAGGGGGTTACCATCCGGGGCCCCGGGGACCTCCGGGCCTCTGGGGGCCTCTGGGCCCCTTACAAAAAAAAATTATAATTTTTTTTATAAAAAAAATATATTTATATATATATATATATATAAAAAAAGTGGGATTGCCACCCGGGGCCCTGGGGACCTCCGGGCCTCTGGGGACCTCTGGGCCCCTTACAAAAATAATAATATATATATATATTTTTTTTTTATATAAAAAATACATAAAAAAGGGGGGTTACCATCCGGGGCCCTGGGGACCTCTGGGCCCCTTACAAAATAAATAAATAAATACAATTAAAAAAAGGGCGGTTGCCATCCGGGCCCCTTTCAGGTGTACTGCCTGTACCCCCTGATGGCGGCCCTGCGCATCACATTCGTTATGAACTTGCATCAGTGTGAACTGGGCCTAAAGGAGGATTCTCTGTTATTTAAAGGAAAATTGGCTTAACAAATCATATTATAATTTTTTTTTATTTTTTTTATAAATATTCATCTTAAATCGGCTCACACACTTTTCCCAGGTCACAAAGAGAGAAAAAATAGTGTTAACGTTTTTTTTTTTTTTTTTTTATTTATTGCAAATTAGAAGGTGAAGAAATGTGCTAAATTATTATAAACTAAATCTATGCGTTTCTATTCTCAAACTTTTCTAAATAACTGCAGGTAATTCAGATAAACGGGAGCCTGCAGCATTGACCTCTGTTAAACGCAGAAAGAGTGTTTTTGTTTCATTTAACCTTGAATGGAGAATTCTACGCTTTTTCTGTAATGGAGTAACTAAGCGAAATACGTTACAGACTTTAAAGCATCATTACTCATCTTTTTTTGGAAAGCAGTAGAACACGCTACAAAGTGGCCAAGAAAAAGACAAGGAAAGATGGCACATGTATTGTAAAGATAATTCAAGAAGCTTTTCCAGTTTTTTTGTGTAATTGCTGGATATAAAGGAAGAAAAAAGAACAGCAGGTGTGATTATGCCTGCTTCCCCTCTCCTATTTATAGATGATTGTCATATCCATAATTAGTGATGAGCCGAACACCCCCGGGTTCGGTTCGCACCAGAACCCGCGAACGGACCGAAAGTTCGCACGAACATTAGAACCCTATTAAATACAATGGATGCGAACGTTCGGATTCTAAAGTGCTAATTATAACGACTATTATCCATGTTATTGTCCTAAACAGAGTTTGGGAACCCGGGTTCTGCACCAGGGGACATGTATCAATGCAAAAAGAAGTTTTAAAAACGGATGTTTTCCGGGAGCAGTCATTTTAATGATGCATAAAGTGAAAAAAAAAAAGTCAAATATTCCTTTAAATATCGTACCTGGGGGGTGTCTAAAGTATGCCTGTGAAGTGCCACGTGTTTCCCGTGTTTAGAACTGTCCCTGCACAAAATTACATTTCTAAAGGAAAAAAAGCCATTTAAAACTGCTTGCGGCTTTAATGCAATGTCTGGTCCCGGTAATATGGATGAAAATCTTTAGGAAAAATGGCATAGCTACCCCATCACCCCCCCCCACCCCAGCCCATTACCAGCCCCTTTGGGTCTTGTATGGATATTAAGGGGAACCCCGCACACAAAATAAAAAAGGCCCTATATACTCTGAACAGCCGTATACAGGCGGTGCATACAAGACAGGGACTGTAGGTTTGTTCTTATGTAGAATCTGTTTGTAATTTTGAACAGCTACATTGTTTAAGTGTAGCTCCAGCCCAAATACCTATTTTTAAGCTTTTTGGAAAACATAGGGAAGGGTTATCACCCCTGTAACATTTGTTTTGCTGTCTGTGCCCCTGTTCAGAACATTTCACCTCACTTTGCGTCCCAATGACAACTGATTTTGAAATGTGGTGTTTTTATTGAAACAAGGATTGGTGATAAAGCATCAGTAGAGAGGAGACACCTTTCTCCCATATTAATTCTTACAGGAGAGAATTTTCCTTCCAAGGGGTAGATTTCCTCTCACTTCCTGTTGTCTTCTTCCGTTTGCAAGTAGTAGTCGTTTGTAAGTTGGATGTTTGAAAGTAGGGACCTGCCGTATATACTCTGCAGAAATTGGCCCCTTAGGTGTTGGTGTTGGCACAACACTGTAAGCACTCACAGTTACTCTTGGTGGGTGCTGGAACGCCCTGCTGTCAACTATTATATCAGGAATTGTAATAACATATAATTGTTGAACAGTGGTAGTAAAAATTGGGCCTTTGATGGTGGTGCTGGTGCCACAACACTGTAAGGCCTGACAGTTACTCTTGGTGGGCGCAGCAATGGGCCCTGCTGTGAATTATTAGATCAATAATTATAATTGCATGCCCCTGTTGAACAGGGGCTGAAAAATTGGGCCTTTGGTGGTGGTGGTGGTGGTGTTGACACAACACTGTAAGGCCTGACAGTTACTCTTGGTGGGCGCAGCAATGGGCCCTGCTGTGAATTATTAGATCAATAATTATAATTGCATGCCCCTGTTGAACAGGGGCTGAAAAATTTGGCCTTTGGTGGTGGTGGTGGTGGTGGTGGTGGTGTTGACACAACACTGTAAGGCCTGACAGTTACTCTTGGTGGGCGCAGCAATGGGCCCTGCTGTGAATTATTAGATCAATAATTATAATTGCATGCCCCTGTTGAACAGGGGCTGAAAAATTGGGCCTTTGGTGGTGGTGGTGGTGGTGGTGGTGGTGTTGACACAACACTGTAAGGCCT
The DNA here is from genome assembly GCA_029206835.1 of Rana muscosa. NCBI lineage: Eukaryota > Metazoa > Chordata > Amphibia > Anura > Ranidae > Rana > Rana muscosa. Next base: position 301,422,474 of record CM055116.1, read on the forward strand.
GACAGTTACTCTTGGTGGGCGCAGCAATGGGCCCTGCTGTGAATTATTAGATCAATAATTATAATTGCATGCCCCTGTTGAACAGGGGCTGAAAAATTGGGCCTTTGGTGGTGGTGGTGGTGGTGGTGGTGTTGACACAACACTGTAAGGCCTGACAGTTACTCTTGGTGGGTGCAGCAATGGGCCCTGCTGTGAATTATTAGATCAATAATTATAATTGCATGCCCCTGTTGAACAGGGGCTGAAAAATTGGGCCTTAGGCACTGGTGGCACAACACTGCAACCCCTCACAGATACTGTACTTGGAGCACAGCAATGAGGCCTGTTGCAAAGTATTGCATCAAAAATTGTAATTACATGCCCCTGTTAAACAGGGGCTGAAAAATTGGGCCTTAGCCACTGGTGGCGGCACCCATAAACCAAAATGATCTTCCAAGCTATCATTAATCGGATCATTGAAGAGGAGGAGGAGGATAGCTAGTCAACATAACAGCACAGGAACTCAGCATCAGCATCAGTCTTGAAGGGATGTGACATTTTAAAATCAATTAGTCTGTTATATCAGCATCAGGTGTGTGGTAGCTGGTGGTGATCCAAGACTGGTTCATCTTGATGAAAGTCAGTCGATCAACCGAGTCGGTGGACAGGCGCACCCTGTGATCCGTGACAAATCCTCCAGCAGCACTGAATGTGCGTTCTGAAAGAACGCTGGATGCAGGACAGGCCAGTAGCTCAATTGCATACTGTGCAAGCTCTGGCCAGTGATCCATCCTCAAGACCCAGTAAGCCAGAGGATTTTCGGTGGGGAAGGTGTCCAAGTCTGACCTTGCCCCTAGGTATTCCTGGACCATGTATATCAGACGCTGGCGATGGTTGCTGGAAACGATCATACTTTGGGGCTGCGGACTAAAGAATTGTCTGAACGCATCGGTCAGACGGCCACCTTCCCCACTGCTCCTTCTTTGACTGCCTGAAGCCTCAGCAACTCGTTGTCCAGGACCAGGAGTTTGTAACCTCCCAGTCTCTGGGAACGCGTTGCACAGACCTTTCTGCAAGGCCTCCCGGAGTTGTCTCATTCTCTGCTCCCTCTGCGATGGTAACATAAGGTCCGCAACCTTACCCTTGTACCGTGGATCAAGGAGAGTGGCCAGCCAGTAATGGTCCCTCTCCTTGATCCGAAGAATACGAGGATCCTTCCGCAGACTTTGCAGGATCAGGGAGGCCATGCAGCGTAGGTTAGCTGAGGCATTCAGTCCGGAGTCCTCTGGGTCACTAAGGACGACATGATCCGCAGCCACCTCCTCCCAGCCACGTACAAGTCCACTGGTTTCTTGGGACTGTAAATCATCCCTAAAAGACTGCTGCTGATGATGCTGAGTGCCAGCCTCCACCTCCATGCTGACACAATCCTCCTCCTCCTCCTCCTCCTCCTCCTCTTCCTGTGCGATGGGTGGGACAGAAGAAACACTGTCAGGGTAAAGGGGGCCTTGAGAGGCAAGGAAGTCCTCCTCTTCCTGCCTCTGTTCTGCCTCAAGTGCCCTGTCCATTATTCCACGCAGCGTGTGCTCCAACAGGTGGACAAGAGGTACAGTGTCACTGATGCATGCACTGTCACTGCTCACCATCCTCGTGGCCTCCTCAAATGGTGCCAGGACAGTGCATGCATCCCTGATCATGCCCCACTGGCGTGGTGAAAAAAACCTGAGCTCCCCTGACCCTGTCCTGGTGCCGTAGTCGCACAGGTACTCATTGATGGCCCTCTGCTGCGTGTGCAGCCACTGCAGCATGGCCAACGTTGAGTTCCACCTGGTGGGCATGTCACATATAAGGCGGTTCTTGGGCAGGTTCAACTCCTTTTGCAGCTCAGCCAGGCGAGCACTGGCATTATAAGATCTGCCGAAATGAACACAGACTTTCCTGGCCTGCCTCAGGACATCCTGTAAGCCCGGGTACCTGCCCAAGAACCGCTGCACCACCAGGTTAAGGACGTGAGCCATACAGGGCACATGGGTCAGTTGTCCCTGTCGGAGGGCGGAGAGGAGGTTGGTGCCATTGTCGCAAACCACCATTCCTGGCTTAAGCTGGCGTGGCGTCAACCACCTCTCGGCCTGCCCCTGCAGAGCAGACAGAACCTCTGCCCCAGTGTGCCTCCTGTCCCCCAAACACACCAGCGCAAGCACGGCATGGCATCTTTTTGCCTGCGTACTTGCGTAGCCCCTTGAACGCCTACGGAGCACCGCTGGTTCCGAGGACAAACCACAGGAAGAGGCCATGGAGGAAGAAGAAGAGGAGGGGGTGGAGGAGAGAGGTGTGTCACAACCAGTAGTAGCATTTTGGAGGCGTGGCGGTGGAACAACCTCCAACACTACTGCACCTTGTCCTGCATCATTCCCAGCTGCCAAAAGAGTGACCCAATGGGCCGTGAAAGAAAGGTAACGTCCCTGTCTATGCCTGCTGGACCATGAGTCAGCGGTAATATGCACCTTACCGCTGACCGCCCTGTCCAGCGAGGCCAAGACATTGCCTTCCACATGCCTGTAGAGAGCCGGAATCGCCTTCCGTGAGAAAAAGTGGCGTTTGGGAACCTGCCACTGAGGAACCGCACATTGCACAAACTCACGGAAGGGGGCCGAGTCTACCAACTGAAAAGGCAGCAGTTGAAGCGCTAGCAATTTAGCCAAGCTAGCATTCAACCGCTGGGCATGTGGATGGCTGGGAGTGAACTTCTTTCGACGGTCCAGCAGCTGGGGCAGGGAAATTTGCCTGCTAGAATCGGACGTCGGTGTACTGCTAGCAGAGTGGCCGCAAGTACTGGGCTGTGACACACCTAATTCTACACCTTCATTCCTCTCAGTGCAGGTTTCAGAGAGGACTGAAGGTATAGTGGGTTTTGAGATCCCAGCTGATGCGGTGCAAGGAGAGGTCCGCTTTGTTCTTTGGTGTGGGTCTTTAAGGTAGGCTTGCCAACGAGCTGCATGGCAGGTCAACATATGTCTGATCAAGCATGTGGTGCCCAAGCGGCTGATGTTTTGGCCACGCGATATACGCTTGAGACATATGTTGCAAACAGCAGCTGTGCGATCTGATGCACTCGCCTCAAAAAAGGCCCACACCAAAGAACTTTTTGAATGACGGGTAGAGGCAGCGCCCTGCACAGGCGGAGCTCTGCGGTGTGATTCCGTCGGTGTGCTGCCCATACGCTGGCCACTAAAGGGCATCCTGCCTCGTTGGAGATGTGCCTCCTCCTCATCCTCCTCCTCCTCCTCTCTCCTATTAGGCACCCACGTGGAGTCAGTGACCTCATCATCCCCTCCCTCCTCATCACTGGAGCCAATCTGGCAGTATGCTGCAGCTGCTGGAGCATGACTGCCAGATTGGTGTCCTTCTTGAGCATCCCCTCTCTCTGCTCTCACGCTACTGCTTTCCTCTATCTGGGTATCATCATCAGATCCTTCGAAACGCTGGGCATCCTCCTGGAGCATGTACCCAACACTGTGCTCAAACAGTTCGGGGGACTCCTCAGGAGGAGGACATGGTGGGTCTAGGGAAGGATTGACTAATAAAGATAATGATACCAGAGAAGAGGACGCTTTGGCAGCTGCTTTGCCAGTACCCTGAGCCTGGGTGAGAGAGGATGAGGAGGATGAGGTGGGCTTGGTCATCCACTCTACCAAGTCTTCAGCATGATGTGGCTCAACATGTCCAGCTGCCGAAAAGAAGGACAAGCGTGTCCCATGGCCATGTGCTGATGACAATGCACCGCGTCCATGACCAGCACTGTTGCCCCCAGACACAGAGCCTGCTTGCCCTCTTTTTTTGCCTCCTGACTGTCTGCCTCTCCTTGTTTGCCTTCCAGACATTTTAATGGATGGCCTGCAGGGAGATGGGAAAAACAGCAATAAGGGCTACCTTCAGGTGTATACTGTGCAGGAGGCTTTGCAACAATGACACTGACACTGTCCCCTGCCTATCCTTCTCTGTCCCTAAACACAAAGATTTGCAATATGCTTCAGCAAGATTGGTTTAGCACAGAATAGCACACTGACAGTTTCCCTCACTGTCCTTCTCTGTCCCTAAACTCAAGGATTTCAAATATGGTTCAGCAAGATTGGTTTAGAACAGAATAGCACAATGTCAGTTTCACTCACTGTCCTACTCTGTCCCTACAAACAAGATTTAGCACAGAATAGCACACTGATAGTTTCCACGAGTGTCCTTCTCTGTCCCTAAACTCAAGGATTTCAAATATGGTTCAGCAAGATTGGTTTAGAACAGAATAGCACACTGTCAGTTTCACTCACTGTACCTCTCTGTCCCTACAAACAAGATTTAGCACAGAATAGCACACTGATAGTTTCCACGAGTGTCCTTCTCTGTCCCTAAACTCAAGGATTTCAAATATGGTTCAGCAAGATTGGTTTAGAACAGAATAGCACACTGTCAGTTTCACTCACTGTCCTACTCTGTCCCTACAAACTAGATTTAGCACAGAATAGCACACTGAGAGTTTCCACGAGTGTCCTTCTCTGTCCCTAAACTCAAGGATTTCAAATATGGTTCAGCAAGATTGGTTTAGAACAGAATAGCACACTGTCAGTTTCACTCACTGTCCTACTCTGTCCCTACAAACAAGATTTAGCACAGAATAGCACACTGAGAGTTTCCACGAGTGTCCTTCTCTGTCCCTAAACTCAAGGATTTCAAATATGGTTCAGCAAGATTGGTTTAGAACAGAATAGCACACTGTCAGTTTCACTCACTGTCCTACTCTGTCCCTACAAACAAGATTTAGCACAGAATAGCACACTGATAGTTTCCACGAGTGTCCTTCTCTGTCCCTAAACTCAAGGATTTCAAATATGGTTCAGCAAGATTGGTTTAGAACAGAATAGCACACTGTCAGTTTCACTCACTGTCCTACTCTGTCCCTACAAACAAGATTTAGCACAAAATAGCACACTGACACTTTCCCTCACTGTACCTCTCTGTCCCTAAACTCAAGGATTTCAAATATGGTTCAGCAAGATTGGTTTAGAACAGAATAGCACACTGTCAGTTTCACTCACTGTCCTACTCTGTCCCTACAAACAAGATTTAGCACAGAATAGCACACTGATAGTTTCCACGAGTGTCCTTCTCTGTCCCTAAACTCAAGGATTTCAAATATGGTTCAGCAAGATTGGTTTAGAACAGAATAGCACACTGTCAGTTTCACTCACTGTCCTACTCTGTCCCTACAAACTAGATTTAGCACAGAATAGCACACTGAGAGTTTCCACGAGTGTCCTTCTCTGTCCCTAAACTCAAGGATTTCAAATATGGTTCAGCAAGATTGGTTTAGAACAGAATAGCACACTGTCAGTTTCACTCACTGTACCTCTCTGTCCCTACAAACAAGATTTAGCACAGAATAGCACACTGATAGTTTCCACGAGTGTCCTTCTCTGTCCCTAAACTCAAGGATTTCAAATATGGTTCAGCAAGATTGGTTTAGAACAGAATAGCACACTGTCAGTTTCACTAACTGTCCTACTCTGTCCCTACAAACAAGATTTAGCACAAAATAGCACACTGATACTTTCCCTCACTGTACCTCTCTGTCCCTAAACTCAAGGATTTCAAATATGGTTCAGCAAGATTGGTTTAGAACAGAATAGCACACTGTCAGTTTCACTCACTGTCCTACTCTGTCCCTACAAACTAGATTTAGCACAGAATAGCACACTGAGAGTTTCCACGAGTGTCCTTCTCTGTCCCTAAACTCAAGGATTTCAAATATGGTTCAGCAAGATTGGTTTAGAACAGAATAGCACACTGTCAGTTTCACTCACTGTCCTACTCTGTCCCTACAAACAAGATTTAGCACAGAATAGCACACTGACACTTTCCCTCACTGTACCTCTCTGTCCCTAAACTCAAGGATTTCAAATATGGTTCAGCAAGATTGGTTTAGAACAGAATAGCACACTGTCAGTTTCACTCACTGTCCTACTCTGTCCCTACAAACAAGATTTAGCACAGAATAGCACACTGACACTTTCCCTCACTGTACCTCTCAGTCCCTAAACTCAAGGATTTCAAATATGGTTCAGCAAGATTGGTTTAGAACAGAATAGCACACTGTCAGTTTCACTCACTGTCCTACTCTGTCCCTACAAACAAGATTTAGCACAGAATAGCACACTGAGAGTTTCCACGAGTGTCCTTCTCTGTCCCTAAACTCAAGGATTTCAAATATGGTTCAGCAAGATTGGTTTAGAACAGAATAGCACACTGTCAGTTTCACTCACTGTCCTACTCTGTCCCTACAAACAAGATTTAGCACAGAATAGCACACTGACACTTTCCCTCACTGTACCTCTCTGTCCCTAAACTCAAGGATTTCAAATATGGTTCAGCAAGATTGGTTTAGAACAGAATAGCACACTGACACTTTCCCTCACTGTACCTCTCTGTCCCTACAAACAAGGTTTAGCACAGAATAACACACTGACACTCTCCCTACCTATCCTTATTTGTCCCTAAACACAAGGAATCTAGGATTAGTAAAGGAAAAAAAATGACACTGTCCCTGCCTATGCTTCTCTTTCCCTGCTCCGGAACACACTACACAAGGCCGCCGCGCTGGCGGCCTTTTATAGTGTGGGGCGTGTACTAAACCCCCTCAAGAATAATTGGCCACAGGCATCCTGCCTGTGGCCAATCATTGCTCTCCTCGCTGCTGGCGCTGTGATTGGCCAAGCATGCGGGGTCACAGTGCATGCTTGGCCAATCACAGCGCCTGGATGACACTGCGATGGCGTAGTGCATTGTGGGCCGTTCGCGTCACTCGAATTTGGCGCGAACGGCCCAAATCGTTCGATCTTCGTCGAACGATCGAACAGCCGATGTTCGAGTCGAACGTATGTTCGACTCGAACACGAAGCTCATCCCTATCCATAATCCCTTTGGACTAGTCATTTGTTTTAGGACATATTGGACCCATTGCTGTCAAAAACATTTATAATTTAACATGCAGGTTTCCCTCTTGGTATGATTTTATAATTTCTTTGTAAAAGAGACAGTCTGGATGTTGGGGTTGGGATGATTCTAGTGCAGTGTACAGAGATGTCTGGGGCAGGGAATGGGAGGGGGGGGGATTTTTCTGACTCATTCAGTCGTGTGAAAAAAATGGATTTCAGTTGTGCAGCCCAGTCCTGGCTTTTTTCAGCAGAGCAGTGTATGTTATTCCTAAATTTATTATAGCCGATATGTGTCTTGTATGATTGTATTTCTATTGATCCTTTGGGACACAAATATCTGCTGATCCTGCCAGGCCCTATCAATTACTTCTGTAAACTGACCGCACCAAGCACAAAAGCAGATACATGCTGCCATGGTCAGTTTGCTTCTGACGCACATACTGCTAGTATCTGTATGTCTGTAGTCAGTTATACAGACATGTCCTCAGCCCAGCACCACATGACTGATGCACAGCATTTCCCAGCTGCAGCCTTGCTGTCAAGCCACAGCATACACAGATGAATAATGAAAATGGCTGTTGATAGAACAAAGCCATCCATAGGATGAGTGCAGAGGTCATTGGCTACTGATTATCTTAGTTTTTTACAAGCCACTTGTGACAGAAGATTCAAGTGGCTCAACCAATGGTAATTGGTGAAAACTGGTGGGATGTGGATTTACGTAATGCCACTGGTAATTTAAAGTGGTTGTAAACCCACTTTGACAACTTGCACCAAAAGGTAAGCCTAGATTAAGGCTTTCCTGTAGGTGCAAGAAATATCTCCTTAACCTACACAGTTGGTTAACGGCGTAGGCGCACTGAGCATCCCGGCATAATGAATGGGACATGCCGGGATCATGCCGGTCCCGTGCACATGCACAGGAGTGACGTCATCGCAGCTCCGGCCTATCACAGCGCCGGATCGGCGATACCAGGAAGAAGCTCCGAGGGGACATGGCGGCGGTGGCGGAGGGGAACGAGGAGGACTTTGAGGGCTTCGATTTCAGGTAAGTGCCACATAATGAGCTAGTATGCTATGCATACTAGCTCATTATGCCTTTCTCTTGCAGGGTTTTCTTTTATCCCGTTTTTTTTTTGGGGGGGGGGGCGGTTTACTTCCTCTTTAAGCCCCTACCATACCACCTATGTTGCAATTCTACCAGGAGCAACAAAGAGTCCATCTCCCAACCTCCAAGTAGGATATTTTGTCATGGCTTTTGTTAGGGGGTGGTAATCCAGGCTAATGCTGGAGGGACAAAATTAATTTTGTTAAAACTGGTCATTATTGGGATGCTTAGCCTGAACTTTTACCGCTAGACTATTGGTTTAATTAAAGGCTAACTCTATCTTTTGCACCATGTTAGACCCATATTTAGGGTATAACATGCAACATGGTGTAAATGGAACACAAAGGCACACTTATGAAGAGCAATATACTTCCCCCACTGGTGGTGGAAGGTGGTGCAGTCATATGACTGCATATTAAACAACCAATAAAAAGTAATAAACTTTTTTTTAAATACATAGATGCAATTATGGGACACTCGTAATATTTGCTTCGTACCAATGTCCTTTAGGTAAGGTGTAATCACATATACAGGCATGCCCCACTTTTAAGTACACAGTGGGGTTATGTACAGTACTTTTACCTGTGCTTTGATAATGCAGGGCAATGTAACCTCTTCACTTCTTCACTTTAATGCCCCCTTCCTGCATATACTGTAGCTACCTTCTCTTTAATGCCCCACTTGTCTGTTTATGGCTGGGGGCAAAGGGAAGCAAAAAGAAATGGTAAGTTTTTCAGGGTGTAGGCAGATGGGATAGGTGACAGGAATATTCCTGTTGTACCCAAGAATACAAATGCTCTATTTTATTAGCAGTATTAAAGAGTGATGAAGAGATCCTATATCGCTAATTTACTTTTTCAGTAGTAAACAAAGTGATCACATGACTGCTGCTTACTACTGAGGGAACGTGGCATAGATCTAATGTGTCCTCTTCCATGAGCTCCAGTCACCATCTTGGGGAGCCTGTGTCTAATGAGTGGATATCTGTGGTATGATACAGATTAATATTTGTTTTCTTTGCAGGGATGCTTTTTAACTTTTTTTTTTTTTTTAAGAGAGACAGAGATGCTTTTTTAAACTACCATTATGTAAAATATGTTTCCTCCTTGTTTTTACTGTATTAGTCTGTTACTTATTTGAAGCATGGAAAGAACAAGGTAATATTTTCCAATGTATGTAGGGTATGTATGTATGCATGTTTTTCTTGTGTGTGATTTTTAAGTCCCTGACGAAGCAGGGCTACCCACGAAACGCGTAGGCCATACTTATGATACATCTGACCAGGATCTACACACCCTGGACCAAAGTAACAGTAAAACTGTATTTTGTATCAAACGGTGACATATTGTTTTAAAGAATCCCATCCAAGGATGTTAAATAAAATCTTTTCTATGTTGTTTTAAAATTGTGATAGAATTTATTTACTTTTTTCTTAACCCCACTGAGGCACATTTAAAGTCCCACCCCACTTTGTACTTTTTGAATTATAATATTTTCCAATCATTTACTTGTGTCCTTTAGTAATAGCTAAAACACCAAAGGTGTTTAAGAGGACACCAGGGTGACAACACGTGTTCGGCTTTTATCTGATTAAGAAATAGATGCAAAAACCACATGTATTAAAAATACTGTTTTAGGACTCCAGAAAATCACAAATGATTTTATTGAGATTCTTTTATGTAGCATGTTTCAGCCTGCAGCATTTGTATAAGCACAGTTTCAGTTTCCAGCTAACATGTTGCTACTTGATTAAGAGATATTAACACAGCTGATTAGAGATACGTCTCGTGGTTTCTCACCAGTAATCTGCAGGATTATTTCAACAAGCTCTTTATATGCACAAGTTATTTACACCTTGCTTATATTTAGCATCCATACTTGTACAGACACAAAGGCAGTCATTTTTATTATCATATTTTAGAGCTCTTTCCTAGAAAATCTGCTATTTCAAAGCTATTTAACTGTTCTCGTTGGTAAGAGGAATTGAGGTCAGTTTGTTGGTACTAGGTATTATAGTTTCTAATTGCTATCAACCTGAGCTGTATGTGCTGCTCTTCTATTCACAGTTACTTCATAGTCAGTATTGTATCCATAGCAATATTTATTATAACAATGCCCTGTAAGATATTAGTATATACCTACTTAGAATGTAAGTGCAATTCTGCCCATGAGCTCATCTCTTATTCCTGCAGACTCCCCTTATCACAGCTCAACATTAGGGCTGAAGTACACTTTTGCAGTCGCTATGTGTGTTACTGTGCTGCAGTGCCAATCATTTAGAAACAAGGCAGCTCAGACGTGCATGCACTGCAGCACAATGTAATGTGCTATCATGCGTTGCAGTATGCTGCATCAAAAAAATAAAATAAATTCTGTATTTCCAATTTTTGGTCCTTTCCTGTGCTTTGGCAGGCCGTTGAAAATAAATAGGTTACTTGAATGCAATGCACATTAGCATGTGAGATATTAAAGTGGTTGTAAACCCACTTTGTAAACAAACACCTACAGGTAAGCCTAGATTAAGGCTTACCTGTAGGTGCATGAAATATCTCCTTAACCTACACGGTTAAGGAGATATTTGCATTTAAAACCGGCGCCGCTGACGTCACGCGCATGCGCATGGGGTTAATCCCATTTACAAATTCGGCTAGGTCGCAGCAATCGACGACGTAGCCGGATTTGACGGCTCCTGTGCGCATGCGCGGGCGGAGTCACGTCTTCGCCGCTCCGGCCAATCACAGCGCCGGAGCGGCGCTGTGATTGGCTGGTGCAGCGATACCCGGAAGTAACATTCCGGCTGTCGCCGCAGCGATGGCTGCGTCTGGAGAGAGGGACGCGGATTGCTTCGGGGGCCCCGATCTAAGATAAGTGGTACATAATGAGCTAGTATGCTAGTCATACTAGCTCATTATGCCTTTCTCTTGTAGGTTGCCTCAAAAAAAAAAAAGGATTAGTGGGTTTACAACCACTTTAACACATACAGTGGGGAAAATAATCATTTGATCCCTTGCAGAATTTGTAAGTTTGCCCACTTACAAAGAAATGAAGGGTCTATCATTTTTAATATAGGTGTACTTTTAATGATAGAGACAGAATATCAACCAAAAATCCAGAAAAAACACATGATACAAATGTTATAAATTGAGTTGCAGTTCAGTGAGTAAAATAAGTATTTGATCCCCAAGAAAAACATGACTTAGTACTTGGAGGAGAAACATTTGTCGGCAAGCACAGAGGTAAGACGTTTCTTGTAGTTGGTGACCAGGTTTGCACACATCTCAGGAGGGATTTTGGTCCACTCTTCTTTACAGATCTTCTCTAAATCCTTATGCCGTGTACACACGATCGGTTTTACCGATGAAAACAGTCCGATGGACTTTTCTCATCGGACAAACCGATCGTGTATGGACCCCATCGGTCTTTTTTCCATCGGTGAGAAAAAATAGAACATGTTTTAAATTTATCCGATGTGAAAAAAAACGATAGCAAATTCCGATCGTCTGTGTGGAACTCCATCGGGCAAAAAACCCACGCATGCTCAGAATCAAGTTGACGCATGCTCAGAAGCATTGAACTTAATTTTTCTCGGCTTGTCAGAGTGTTTTACGTCACAGCGTTTGGGACGGTCGGATTTTTGACTGATGGTGTGTAGGCAAGACTGATGGAAGTCAGCTTCATCGGATTTCCGATGGAAAAATCCATCGGGTTAGAATCCATAGGAAATCCGATCGTGTGTACAGGGCTTTAAGGTTTCTTGGCTGTCTCTTGGCAACTCAAAGTTTCAGCTCCTTCCATAAATTTTCTATAGGATTAAGGTCTGGAGACTGGCTATGCCACTCCATGACCTTAATGTGCTTCTTCTTAAACCACTCTTTTGTTGCCTTGGTGGTATGGGTCATTGCCATGCTGGAAGACCCATCCATGACCCATCTTCAGTGTTCGGGCTGAGGGAAGAACGTCCTTATCCAAAATTACAATACATGGCCCCATCCATTGGCCCCTCAATGCAGCAAAGTCAGCCTGTACCTTAAGCAGAAAAACAGCCCCAAAGCATAATGTTTCCAACTCCGTGCTGGTACTCCAACTTGGATTTTCAGTTGATATTCTGTCTCTATCATTTAAAATACACCTATGATAAACATTATAGACCCTTCATTTCTTTGTAAGTGGGCAAACTTACAAAATCTGCAGGGGATCAAATAATATTTTTTCTCCCCACTGTATGTGCTAATGAAACGCACAGTAACATATAAGTTTGAATAAATCCTAAAAGTCTACTTCCTGCGGCTCAGCTTGCTCATGTGTACCTATGGCATCTGGGGGTGGTGGCCATTTCCTTGCATACAATTTACAAACTTCTGTGATGGAAAAAGTCCCTATTCAATGGTGGCAAGCATTTTTGTTCTAGGATAAAACAGGAACTGCTGCGGAGAGCAGGCCAGAGACAGGCTTCACAGTAGTATTTAATTCTTATATTATTATATAATTCTGAGCATTTGAAACAATATTTTTATGGTTATTATACAGAAGAACAAACAAGTCATCAATCCACGTGGATTGTATTTTTGTGCGATATTGTTTACATATATACGTACTATGAATAATAAATTACCATCATTATTGTTAGGTCACAGTATTTAAAATTATGGTGGTTTGGCTAAGCTTACATTTTGCCCATAGGCATGCGCACAGGGTGTGCCCAGGCACACCCTAATAACCCTGTGCAGAACAGAATCCCCCTACTGACCTGGCTCCCCCTCCTTCCCCCCACAGCACTACTGTCTTCCCTCCTCTCCCACCGGTTGTTGCTGTGGATGTTTTAGCAAAGTGGGGGAAGGGGCCAGTAAATATGCCATTTACTGGCCACTTCCCTTTCTGAATGAACATCGTGAGTGATCGGTAGAGTGTGTTTGAGCTTTGGGGTGCACCCCCTAATGCCAAAGGCTGCGCACACCTATGATTTTGCCCAAGCAAAAGTGTATTACTGCCGTATCACTCTAAAAATTGCTCTCTCAGGTTGACATCTCCGTCCAGTCCCTTTGCTGCTCTCAGTCTCACTGCATGCCCAGAGAAAATAATGATATCCATACTCCTAACTACACACATACCAAGTACAATCAAAACTTTCCATGGAGATACACATGTCTTTGAAGTATGAGGACTGAACAAAGGACTGAGCCATGACTTGCAAGCAATGAAAGCCTTGGGCAAGCCAGGCTGTGTGAGATGAATGTTTTTTATTTGGCTGTGAAAAAGGTTTGGGGGGAAAAAGGTACTCGCACTTTAAAGTTGCAAGCGGATCAAATATGAAAAATATATATTTGTACCTGATGAGTGGCTCTGACTCCTCTTGGCTATTCATCTTGTGCAGCTGGATAACATGCTTCCTAAATATTTAAATATGAAAGTAGTGGCAGGAAAGTGCATTTCCCAAAGTTAAGATGAATTGTGCTTGCACAGTCACCTGTACAGTGGCTAAGTGGCAAAGAATGATCTCCGCTATATTGAACCACTACCTTAAAAATCTTCATACAGTTATGGGAGTGCAGGGATCCTGGTCTCTCAACATGCTCAGTGGGTCAATCTGACAGCCCGTACATTAGACACGTGCGGTTCGTTTCGTTCTGAATAAATATTAAGACAACATTTTCGTTATTCGGACATTTGGATATGTCCAAATACCCGAATTACAGTATAAACAAAGTTTACCGAATGCTCAGGTCAACTAAATGAAATTCGTCCGAATTTCCGAAATTCTAACTGAAAATCTAATTTTACATCGAATTCCATTTGAATTCGAACTGTAAACATATTTCTGAAATCAAAGACTGTGTGTGTTACTAGATTACCATTATAATGCAGAAATAATGCTGTTTTTGTTAAGCCAAAGATGAATTAAAGAGTCGTAATAATTTATTGAAGATTTTTCTTTTGTTTGTTTACTTTGCTGCATTCGAATCGAAAACAAAATCGTAAATTTTCAATTCAACCGATTCAAAATTAATCGGTTTGAACGTTTCGAATTCCCAAAAATTGTTAAATTCAAAGAAAACTCAAAAAAGACAAAACAAATTCTGAATACGAATCCCCAATATGAATTGAACGAATCAACCAAATTTAACAAAACTAAATAACTAGATTAACAAATCTAAACGAAACACAACAAATTATTTTGGTCATGCATATGTCTGCCCTACAACATTACTGAGTTCTTGTCATGGATTTGCAGTAGTGTTTGTCTGTCAGCTTACCTTCCTTCCCATGTGTTCATCTTAGAGGCCAGAACCCTTTCACCTGGCTTCCTTTATAATCTCCTCCCAGCCAGACTCCACCCCAGGCCCTATCACAGAACACTATATTAACCTGTGCACTGCAAGCCTGCTTGGCTGATCAACGTGTTTGTTAGGCATTGTGTGTTTGGGTTCCTGCCTGCCGTGTGCTACGTCTGTCTCTGTTACGTTATTGGCTTGTCCCCGACTATCCCTGTCTGCTCGTGACGCTTGACCTTCGGCTTGTCTCTTGTTATCCTTGTCTGCTTGTGGCCCTTGACTTTCAGCTTGTTATTCGTTACTCTTATATCTTGTGCTGCTGCTTCCCCTCTTGTCCCCTTATCCTACGGGGCGTGAGCTAGGAGACTCTAGGGGCCGCGACCTGGACCCAGCCTGCAGCATAACATCCTCACCACTAGAGGCTCTGGAGAAGACCTGCTGGGTCTTAGACTCCGCGCCCTGGGGAATCTTGGCTCTAGCTTCCTATAGGATCCTGGTTGTGCTCCTCTGGTCCCGCTTTCCACAACCACCCAGTTTCCTATCCGCAGCAGTCAGCCATAGGGTTCACTACCTTGCGGTGCACTCCTGTCCCCCTATGGTGTGCATCTGTCACCTGGCCGTAGGTGAGCTGACAGTTCTGCAGTGACATAGGGACCAGCAGGAAGAACCAAAGATTGCAGCAGTTGACCAGAAATCCAACCATTCCCAAAGTGTCCTGAAGATTCTTCAGGGGATAATTTATTTTAACCCCCTTAGCGGTAATCCCGAGTCTGGCTCGGGGTGAGTTTTTCATGCTAAGAGCGGTAACCCCGAGCCAGACTCGGGATTGCATTGCAGGATACAGGGAAGTTACTAACCTTGTTCCCTGGATCTTGCGATGTCTCCCCGCAGTGTGTGCGAGCCGTGTCTAGCTCGATTCACACTGCTGAGTGCCGAGTTCCGTTCCCTGCGACGTTGCGCCGCACGGGGACGGAGTTCGGCGCCAAATTCAAAAAGTGAAGCACACAGTATAGATACAGTATACTGTAATATTACTGATTACAGTAATGTATCAAATAATTACACATCCCCTTTGTCCCTAGTGATCTGTCCAGTGTCCTGCATGCAGTTTTATATTATAAAAACGGTTCTTTCTGCCTGGAAACTGGAGATTGTCCATAGCAACCAAAAAGTGTCCCTTTATGTCAAAAGTGGTTTTAGACCAGCTAGAAAACAGCGATAATAAATTAGAATCACTTGCAGAATTGAGCGATAGTGATTTGTGTGGAAATTCGTCATCAAACACTAAATCTAATGACAGCGACAATTCTGTAACTGAGCAAGTTTCAGTGTTTTTGATTTGATTACATTAGTGAATAATTTTTATTATATGTAGCCGCCTCACCCCTCTCGCCCCTTCTCATTCTCGGCTTGTCTTTCTTTGTCTAGGGGTGTTAGTGCTGGGGGGAGGGATGAGATATACCACGGCCCATGTCCTCCATAGTGAAGAGGTGAAGGCCAGAAAGATCGGGCTTTGTGTAGGTGTCCTAGAGTCAAGTCCTGTACTTCGTCCCTGACTCCTTTGCTCCTAGTAACCAGAGTTCCACACAGTGAATAGGTCCAACACAGTTTTATTCTTCTCAGCGAATAAACATACAGCACAGTTGAGTTGGATTCTTTTGCAACAACTCAGTAGTAATGGGAATAGGTCGAGGCACAATCCTTTCCCTTCTTATTGCCAACCACTGTGGTATCACCAGTGGCGAATAGTCACTGCCACTGACTATGTGAAGTAGAACGTGAATTACCTTCTCTAGCAAGGCCCCTGTCAGGGGAAGGATATCCGTCCAAGGGAGATACCGGAGGCCTCTCTGTCACCAGCGATGCTGCGCCGGACTCTCCAGAGAAGTTCTGCTCACCAGACCTCGCAAACTCAGACACGGGCACCCAAGGAGTTAGGGCCCCCTCGAATTCCTCCACCCTCGTGGAACTCAGTCGAAGGTACTGAGCCCCAGGCATCCGCCATAGTACCTCACCCCAGGCTAAAGGTGCCTGAGATGGACTCCATCTCCGCTCCGGCCAGGTCAAAGGCACCTGGGCCTGGACCACCGGAACGTCAGCACCCAAGCTGAAGGTGCCTGGGTGCGGCTGCGTCCTCCGACTTCAACTCTGAACCCCGTGGTCAGGGCGTCTGCCCCTTTTATCTCCTCTCCCTTCGCGCCACAGCGGGTTCCCCGCCCCGCTGTACCAGCTCCAGGGGAGGACAAAAAGGCACAGTCCTGTGGTGTGAGTTCAACCCCGGCCCAGGGCAACAACGCCACCTGTAGGCCGCAGGGAACCTCACATCACCAGAGTCCTCCAAGAACCATAAAAGGGTCTCAGATTCCCTAGCAATCAGTGCATCTGGGTTACACTACCACCCAGATGCTTCCCCTAAATTCAAATACCCGCTACATATAATTACATTACTATTTGTTATAATTATTTATAGTTATTTATTATATTTTAATATATGATTTTCTGTTTCAAACTTTATCATACCTGGGATGTCTACTAGACTCTTGTTTGGTCAGGTGTAAGTAAGTAATTACTGAGAATTGCAGGCCTACAATACATAACACCAAATTTCCATGCAAAATAATTGTACCGCTTTTGGTACATAATTCCAGAAAGAATCATACCGCCAGGGAGGTTAAAACACAGTGGAGATCAGCAGTGCAGCCAGCAGGAGTGTTAAAGGGGCTGTAAAGGTAAAAGTTTTTTCACCCTAATGCATCCTATGCATTAAGGTGAAAAAACATCTGACAATACGCCCACCCCCCGGGCCCCCATTTTACTTACCTGAGCCTTCGAATGTCCCGCGCTCGCCCCCGTCATCCTCCTCGTTTCTGAGCCTGGCCGTTGATTGGCTACACTGGATGGATTGAAAGCAGCGCAGCCATAGGCTCGCGCTGCTGTTAATCACATCCAATGACGCGGCGCGCCGGGGGGCGGGGCCGAGTGATACAGTGAGCGGCTATAGCCTTCGGCTGGATCACTGGACCGTGCCCGCAAGGACTCACCACCATGCGAGCTCGCTCGCTTGTAGGTGGTGAGTTCTTGCGGGGAGGAGCCGAGACAGCCGCTGAGGGACCCCAGAAGACCAGGTTCAGGGCCACTCTGTGCAAAACGAGCTGCACAGTGGAGGTAAGTATAACATGTTTGTTATTTTAAAAAAATAAAAAAAATATTTACAACCCCTTTAAGCATTTATCTTCTTCGTAGGGGACACTTTTTCCCCCACTTTTATGTCAGTGACACAATCACTTTAAATGACCCACTTTGAGGCTTGGGAGTTAGTAAGGGGTGGATCAAACTTGACTTTTACAGGAAAAGTCCATATTTGCATAAGATCTTTCTAGTTATACCTTTGGATCTTCTGTTGTAGTTTTCACTGCATGTAACATCTGCTGTATTTTCATCATATTTTTGGTTTGATTTTTCAGGTTGGTGACAGGCTTGCTTGAAACCTGTAGTAGGAAATTAAACATATTACTTTTGCTTGTTTATTATGTACTTTTAGGAGCAACAGCTATTTCTGGATCATCTCAACCATCTGTTTTCAAACATTAAAAGAGGTGATTCTCAGATGTTACATTCATATGCCTTTCTTATCAAGGCTTATACAGGTCTGATTAGGAGAAGTTATTCATGAGACTGATTACTTGAGGTCTGTATTTTGACTAGGCTTGTTAAATCATATGGTACACTTCTTTTCTTAGCAAGCTCTGGGAACCAACCCAAAAACAATCCTGAATTAAAAGTACGAATTGCAAACAATCTGACACTAATTCGCAGATAAATGATTCAATGCAGCTTTTCATCTTGACTTTAAAGCACCTTAAAAAAAAAAAATCAACACTAGCAGGCATTTACGCAATGGAAGGTTTTTGGGTTTTACACACAATCCATTTACAATCTAGATCCGGAAAAGATGGAGAAACATTTATTTTTAGATCACACTCACTGCTAAAAATATGCCTTGATTCATAAAAAAACTATTGCTTTCCTTGAAAAACTGGAACGTCTTTTAATCCGCTGAAAGCCTGTTCTATAAAAGCAGCTTGAAAAAATAAAATTACCATTTCAAACAGTAGCAGGTGATTTCATCTACTGTCTCCGAAAAATGACCTTTGTAAAATATAATTGTTGTTATGGACAATACCATCCCATTTGCTTTGCTTTGTAACTGACTGCTAAGGGCACTACACTCGAGGATATAATTACCCCATTGTGGCAGGGCTAGGACCCTAACTAACACAATGCTATGGCACAGGTCCTGAGCTATAGCACGCGACTACTAGTTTCCACTAGACATGTGCATTCGTTTTCGTCCGAATGCATTTTTGTCCAAATTTCAGCTATTTTCGTTATCGTTTTAACAAACGAAAACGAAAGCACAGAATCCGAAAACCGAAAGATCCGACATAAACAAATGCTTTATTTTCGTTTTCGTTGCTACAACAGTTCGATATAGATAGGAGATTTGACGTGACGCTGACAATAACAATCTGTGTCTATCGAACCTGTGGTCGAATGTGCCTACCCTTTACTCTATTAGTCCAAGATTATTCTACATAGGAGAGAAAAGATTCGACATTATAGAGAGAAAAGATTCGACATAGGAGAGAAAGATTCGACATAGGAGAGAAAAGATTCGACATAGGAGAGAAAGATTCGACATAGGAGAGAAAAGATTCGACATAGGAGAGAAAGATTCGACATAGGAGAGAAAAGATTCGACATTATAGAGAGAAAAGATTCGACATAGGAGAGAAAAGATTCGACATAGGAGAGAAAAGATTCGACATTATAGAGAGAAAAGATTCGACATAGGAGAGAAAAGATTCGACATAGGAGAGAAAAGATTCGACATTATAGAGAGAAAATATTCGACATAGGAGAGAAAAGATTCAACATTATAGAGAGAAAATATTCGACATAGGAGAGAAAAGATTCGACATAGGAGAGAAAAGATTTGTTATTATAGAGAGAAAAGATTCGACCTAGAGAGAAAAGATCACTGCTGGAATTGGGTGGGGGAAGTAAAATAAAAATAAAGTTGATGATGAATGTTATTGGCTGATTGTAACCAAAGAGGAGGAGCAGTAAAATAGCTAGAATGACGAAGATTCGACAAAGCATCGAAAGTTCTAAGAAGATTCGACGGTGCAGCAAAACTGTACGACGCTGCAATCGTACATTTCCGGTCAAATGCATCCGCCCATAGGCTATAGAAGAATTCTAATGTTGGTTGACTAGTAATAGTAATGAATAAATATAATTATTACTAGTCATACAACATTAGAATTCTTCTATAGCTTGTGGGCGGAACATTCGACCGGAAATGTATGATTGCAGCGTCGTACAGTTTCACTGCTCCGTCGAATCTTCTTTGAACATTCGACAGACACCATAAGCCTTCAATGACAGATTCGACCTTAATTAATTCAGATTTCTGGACGAATGCAATTTCTAATGAAAAACGAAATAAATAAAAACGAATTTCGGGAGTAACTAAATACATTTATTTTTCGGACGAAAACGAAATTCCGAAACGAAATATTTCAGTGTGCACATGTCTAGTTTCCACCATTCACCCCAGTTTAATTTTTTTTATTATAAATGAAAGAAAGGTAAATTAGCTATCTGCATAACTGTAAAGCTATATGACTGACTTGGAACATGAAAACAACATTTTTTTTTTACATTATAATCCTCTTAAATTCAGTTTTTCTGTTTTGTTCAGTAGAGACATGTTCTCTAATTCTGGCAGGAGTAAAAATGCTTGTTTACGTTGGTGGTTTTAAGAAGTATGAAGCAGAGTTCATCTTACTCTGGTGGTCATTTAGAGGAAGAATATCCCCTTTGCTTGGTGGTCAGTGGGAAAAAAAAAATCTCTCTTGCATCAATGGTCGACGGAAGAAAAAAATGTCCCCTTTACATTGGTGTTCACTGGGCAGATGAATGCCTATTTATACTAGCAGTCAATGTGAAGAGAAATCCTCTAACATTGGTGGCCAATGGGATCAATATTCCTCCTTTAACCACTTAAGCCCCGGACCATTTTGTTGCTAAAGGACCAGGCCCCTTTTTGCGTTTCGGCACTGCGTCGCTTTAACTGACAATTGCGCGGTCGTGCGACGTGGCTCCCAAACAAAAGTGACGTCCTTTTTTCCCCACAAATAGAGCTTTCTTTTGGTGGTATTTGATCACCTCTGCGGTTTCTATTTTTTGCGCTATAAACAAAAAAAGAGCGACAATTTAGAAAAAAATTCTATATTTTTTACTTTTTGCTATAATAAATATCCCCCAAAAATATATAAAAAAAACTTTTTGTTTCCTCAGTTTAGGCCGATACGTATTCTTCTACATATTTTTGGCAAAAAAAATTGCAATAAGCATTTATTGATTGGTTTGCGCAAAAGTTATAGCGCCTGCAAAATAGGGGGTAGTTTTATGGCATTTTTATTAATAATTTTTTTTTTTACTAGTAATGGCGGCGATCAGCGATTTTTATCGTGACTGCGACATTATGGTGGACACATCGGACACTTTTGACACTATTTTGGGACCACTGTAATTTTTACAGCGATCAGTGCTATAAAAATGCAGTGATTACTGTGAAAATGACACTGGCAGTTTAGGGGTTAACCTGTAGGGGCGCTAAAGGGGTTAAGTGTGACCTAATGTGTGATTCTTACTGTAGGGGGGCGTGGCTTGGTGTGTGACGTCACTGATCGTTGTTCCCTATGACAGGGAACAGACGATCAGTGACAGGCTCACTAGGAAGCATGGGGAGAGGTTTGTTTACACTTACCTCTCCCCGTTCTTCAGCTCTGTGACCCGATCGGGTCCTCGGGTCCTGCGGGCGTGGCCACGGAATACCCGACCGGGTCGCGAGGGTGACGCCGCCGGAGGCGCGTGCGCGACCCACGGCTGTGCATATTAAAGGGGACGTACCTGTACGCCAATATGCCCAGCCATGCCATTCTTCCGACGTACATCGGCGTGCGGCGGTCGGCAAGTGGTTAAAGGATATGTAAACCCAACCTTTCACATTTATGATATGTGCCTGCTGCACCTTTTACTTGTAAGAAAAAGTACCCTGTTCTCTTTTGCAAAATTTCCTTTGTGTGAAATACCTGGCGTTTGTGCCAGTACCCATGCTCTCCTATTTCAAACTGACCACGCTAGGTAAGAGAGCACATCGTAGTCAGCTTTCTAGCTGTGCTGAGACATCAGCCTGCTCTTCTCCAATGATTAGACTTGTGCTGTCACCTTCCCTCCTCCCCACAAAACCATTCACTGGGAAAGTAAGTGTGCTGTTGCTTCTCCTCCACCAGCCCTCTGAGCTCCTTATACAGCTGAGAACACAGATTATGTGATCACTAATAACAAAGGAGAAACATGGTATTTATAATGTTTTTATGCATATACACAAATGTTTTGCCTTTCATTTCTATTTTAAACTGAATGGGATGTTTTACAAGGTGAGGGTTTACATATACTTTAAACTGGTGTTCTGCAAGAAAAAGAATGACATCATACATTGTTGATCAGTGGGAAAACGAATGCCCCCATCCTTTGGCAATTAGCAAGTGGCTAATGCCCCTTAAATTGGTAGCCATTGGCAAAATTTGTCCCCTTACATGGTGGTCAGTAGGAAGGAGGCCATCCTTACATTGGTGGTCAATGTTAGGAAGAAAAACTTCTCTTTGTTGCTATTTTTCCTGCCAACCTCCAAAGTAAGCATTGTTCCTCCCACTGACCACCAGTGTAAGGAAGTATTCCTTCTCCCTCTGACCACCAATGTAAGGAAACATTGTTCCTCCCACTAACCACCAGTGTACGGGAGCATATTTCCTCCCATTTACCACCAATGTAAGGGAGCATTATTTCTCCCACTGAACATCAATGTAAGGGGCCATTCTTCCCCCACTGAGGATCAGTGTAAGGCAGTGTTTCCAACCTCCCACAGCATTTGTTCCTGACAAAACATGGAAAATTTACTGGCGGAACACTTTTTTTTTTA
This sequence comes from Rana muscosa, assembly GCA_029206835.1. Lineage (NCBI taxonomy): Eukaryota > Metazoa > Chordata > Amphibia > Anura > Ranidae > Rana > Rana muscosa. Next base: position 301,444,866 of record CM055116.1, read on the forward strand.
CTGACAATCTGAAAAATGTCATTAAAAACAAAGAAAATCAATATTTAAACAGTATAAACACAGCATGAAAACACTGACAATTCCCATAACAAATAATTTGACTGGTTTATACTTAGAAAGTCAACACAATATGACAAAATTATCAGTCCCTAATATCTACAGACAGTTATTCACTGATTTCTACAAACCGTCCATAAATTTACTGATAGTTGGCAACCATGTTGTAAGGGAGTATTATTTTTCTCACTAACCACCAATGTAAGGGGGCATTCTTTCTCCCACTTACTGCCAGTGTAGGGGGCATTCCCTCTCCCACTGAACTCCAATGTAAAGGATCATTCTTTTTCCCACTAACCACTAATGTAAGGGGGCATTCTTTCTCCCACTTACTGCCAGTGTAGGGGGCATTCTTTCTCCCACTGAACGCCAATGTAGAGGATCATTCTTTTTCCCACTAACCACCAATGTAAGGGGACATTCTTTTTCCCACTTACTGGCAGTGTAGGGGGCATTCCCTCTCCCACTGAACTCCAATGTAAAGGATCATTCTTTTTCCCACTAACCACTAATGTAAGGGGGCATTCTTTCTCCCACTTACTGCCAGTGTAGGGGGCATTCTTTCTCCCACTGAACGCCAATGTAGAGGATCATTCTTTTTCCCACTAACCACCAATGTAAGGGGGCATTCTTTTTCCCACTTACTGGCAGTGTAGGGGGCATTCCCTCTCCCACTGAACTCCAATGTAAAGGATCATTCTTTTTCCCACTAACCACTAATGTAAGGGGGCATTCTTTCTCCCACTTACTGCCAGTGTAGAGGGCATTCTTTCTCCCACTAAACGCCAATGTAAAGAATCATTCTTTTTCCCACTAACCACTAACGTAAGGGCAAATTCTTTCTTCCACTTACTGCCAGTGTAGGGGGCCTTTCTTCTCCCACTGAACGCCAATGTAGAGGATTATTCTTTTTCCCACTAACCACTAATGTAAGGGGACAATCTTTCTCCCACTTACTGCCAGTGTAGGGGGCATTCCCTCTCCCACTGAACTCCAATGTAAAGGATCATGTTTTTCCCATTAACCACTAATGTAAGGGGGCTTTCTTCCTCCCACTTACTGGCAGTGTAGGGGGTATTCCTTCTCCCACTGAACTCCAATGTAGAAGATCATTCTTTTTCCCACTAACCACTAATGTAAGGGGGCATTCTTCCTCCCACTTACTGTGCAAAAGGTGAAATGTGAATGCGCAACCCTTGAAAAAGCAATCACAGTGCTAATAAATTCATATATATGTACACACACGTGTAAAAAACTGGAACAACGTCCTGTGCTAGAAAAATAATGTCCTGTGTAGAAAATCAATAGGTGCATATTTTTCTTAAAGAAAAATATATATATACATAGGTGCCAATAATGAAACACATATATAAAAAAGAAACAGACAAAAAATTCCAATATATTTGTGTGAGCAATCTTGCGCAAGTTGACACCTGGAGGGAGTTCCCTCCCAGAAATTCCCCTTTGAAGAATCTTTGAGGACGGAGATACTAGCCGATTTCGGTGTTCCATTGCAGATTGCCTGTGGGGCCGCTACATGAGTCTGAGCCCCTATAGATCTCCGTTATAGAGATCCATCTGATCCGGTAAGCTGCTATTTCTTCTATTTTCTACCTGAGCAAGTTGGATGTGGATTTCTGCTTATAGCTGTCTTGAGGAGTTGTAACACACCTATACCATCAGATGTGGCTACCCTTCCTGCTCATGAACTAAATCTATTGGAATTTTTTGTCTGTTTCTTTTTTATATATGTGTTTCATTATTGGCACCTATGTATATATTTTTTTTTCTTTAAGACAAATATCCACCTATTGATTTTCTACACAGGACATTATTTTTCTAGCACAGGACGTTGTTCCAGTTTTTTACACGTGTGTGTACATATTGTGACAGCAGGAAGGTAAAGTCACCTGGTTGCATCCAGGGGGGTAGATATATTTCTCCCAGATTCAGGCTTTATGCCGACTTATACAACTAGGGAGTTGATGAAGCCCAGCTGAGGCTAGTGGGCTCATGGATGACTCATACCTCTAGGGAGAGGGCTGGGCGTCGTGCAGGCAGGGAGTTGATGAGGCCAGCTGAAGTCTGTCAGTTCGTTTAAGGCCTCTATAAAAACTCCCAGATTCATTAGGTGTTAGCTCATGCCTGGAACCAGACCTGTGTGGACTGTCTAGGGAGAGTGAACCCCTGTGCGGTGAGGCAAAGCCTGTGTGGCTATTTGTTTGGACTTTTACTAAACCAGGGACTTAGGGACTAGGACAGCACCAGGCTGATCCCAGTTGTTAGTTTAGGAAACCTGCATGTTTAGTCAGAGGTCAAACTGACCAGGATTTATTTTGTTTGTTTCTTTTTGGCTTTGCTGTGTTTTTGTCACTGTACATAGAGAAATAAACCGCACCTTTTGATTTTGAAAACCACAACCTCCGTCTGCTGGCCCTGTTTTTGTGTGGGGAGCCCAACCAGGGGGTCACACACACCCGCTACCGAGTTAACCCCCTCACAGTTGGTGGAGAACCAGTGGCAGTTTTTTTTAAGCCAGCATGGAGGAGATACTGAAACAGCTGGCTCTAGCAAATGCCAATCAACAGCAGACAAATGCAGGTTTGCAAAGGAGCCTTGCAGCCCAGCAGCAAGCTCATCAACAAGCCCAGCAGCAATCTGAGGCCCGCTTCATAGACCTGTTACAGAAGCAAGAGCAGAGACTACAACAAATGGAAGCAGTAATGCAGCAACGTCCGCAGACCAGTGAGGAAAGCCGTCCCACTAATACCGCGTCCTTTGGGGTGAGTCGTTTATTGACAAAAATGACTGGAGAGGATGATCCAGAGGTATTTTTGACCACATTTGAAAGGACTGCTGAAAGAGAAAAGTGGCCTGAGGAGCAGTGGGCTGGACTGGTGGCTCCTCTGTTAACTGGTGAATCGCAGAAGGCTTACTATGACCTAGAGCCTGACCAAGCAAAAGACTATGTGATGCTAAAAGCTGAAATATTGGCAAGGCTGGGTGTCACCCTGGCTGTCCGGGCTCAGCGTGTGCATAACTGGACTTTCCAGCTTGGAAAACCCCCCAGGTCTCAAATGTATGATCTCATTCACCTGAGCAGGAAGTGGCTACAGCCAGAGACTTTGTCCGCACCGGAGATTGTGGAACGTGTTGTGATGGATCGTTTCTTGAGAGCTCTTCCTACCGCCATTCAAAAGTGGGTAAGCCATGGAGACCCAGAAACGGCCGGTAAACTTGTGGATCGTGTAGAGAGATACTTGGCTACAGAGAACCTGACGGCCTCTTCCAGAGACTCTCGGACTTTCCACCCTAAGACCAGACCATCCCCAGGGGCGGATAAGAGGATTCCAAGGGGTGAGGGTGGAGAGAGTGAGAGGGTGGGAGCTCTACCCCAAGTTTGGCGAGAACAGCCTGGGAAATCAGCGGCTCAAGAGGCCGCAAGAAGGATCGTTTGCTACCGCTGCCGGCAAGCGGGACATATTGCAGCAAATTGCCCGGTTGTGGAGGAACCCATGCAATGTGACTTTCTGATGGACAGACGTCAGTCGCTGTGTGCGACAGTCGCATGCACTGCCATTCGGGGAACTGAGAAACATTTATGCAAAATGTGTATTAATGGTAGAAATGTTGTGGTATTACTGGATTCAGGTAGCCTTGTGACCCTGATAAAGGCTGAATTAGTTAAAACAGAGGTCTCTGGGAATAGCAAGGTAGCTGTTATTTGTGTGCATGGGGACACCCGAGAGTATCCAGTGACTACAGTGTGTTTCGAGACCCCCAAAGGTACCCTCTCTCATCCAGTGGGGTTAGTATCTCAATTACCGCATGATGCCATTGTGGGAAGGGATTTTCCGAAGTTCTGGGAACTGTGGGATGATCCTGAGCCCCCCACTGGTGCCCCTATGTACCAGGAATGTGATAGCCAGAACTCCTCTGAGAGTGGTGAGGACTCTCCAGAATTTCCCTTGTCAGTATTGGCAGGGGAGACTCAAGAAACTGGAGAGGAGCCCACCTCCTCAGACGAAAACCTACCGTCTGTGGAGTTTTCTGATCTGGAGGTTCACAGGGAAAATTTTGCCACAGAACAGTTAAAAGACCCCGCCCTAATAAAGGCACGGGAAAACGTAGTGGAAATAGATGGCGAGTTAGTGAACCCAGATAATACCTGCACTTACCCATACTTCAGCGTAGAGAAGGACCTACTGTATCGGGTGGCAAAAAGGGCAGAAGAAACCGTTGAGCAGCTGGTGGTGCCCAAACCTTACAGGAAGTTGGTGTTGGAGTTGGCCCATGGGCACATTCTTGGAGGTCATCTGGGGACAGAGAAAACCCGAGAGAGGGTATTACAGAGATTCTATTGGCCTGGGGTGATGAAGGACATAGAAAATTATTGTTCCTCCTGCCCTGTGTGTCAGAGGTCGGCCCCGATGCCACATTTCCGTAGCCCGCTGGTCCCTCTAACCATCATTGAGGTCCCGTTTGAGAGAATCGCAATGGATTTGGTAGGTCCTATAATCAAGTCCGCTAGGGGGCACCAGTACATATTGGTTATAATGGACTATGCCACCCGTTATCCAGAAGCGATCCCTCTCAGAAATACCTCGGCCAAAACCATAGCCAAAGAGCTATCTCTTGTTTTTAGCCGGGTGGGTATTTGTAAAGAACTGCTTACGGACCAAGGTACACCCTTTATGTCCCGGGTTATGAAAGAGCTGTGTAAATTGTTCAAAGTGACGCAATTGCGTACATCTGTGTATCACCCCCAAACCGATGGGCTGGTTGAAAGATTCAACAAAACCCTAAAACAAATGTTGAAGAAAGTGGTGGATAGAGATGGAAAGGATTGGGACTGTCTACTTCCTTATTTGATGTTTGCTATTAGGGAGGTGCCCCAATCCTCTACGGGATTCTCCCCCTTTGAGTTACTGTATGGGAGACACCCAAGAGGGCTGTTGGATATTGCCAAGGAAACTTGGGAAAGTGAGAGTTCTCCCCACAGGAGTGTGATTGAGCATGTCGCCCTGATGCAAGATCGAATTGCACAGGTAATGCCCATCGTGAAGGAACATTTGGCCCAAGCGCAGTTGGCACAGCAGAGAGTGTACAACCGTGGAGCAAAGACCCGTACCTTTTCCCCGGGGGATAGGATATTGGTACTTGTCCCTACGGTTGAAAGTAAATTCCTTGCCAAATGGCAAGGCCCCTACGAGATAATGGAAAAAGTGAGCGAAGTGAATTACAAGGTCAGACAACCAGGAAGGCGAAAGCCCGAACAGATATATCACGTTAATCTGTTGAAAGCCTGGAGGGATAGAGAGTCCCTAGTCGCAGAAACTTGGTCACCAGCTCAAACTGGTTGCGTGATTCCGGAGGTTGGAATAGCAGCCACCTTGTCACAACCCCAACAACAGGAGGTTAAGGAGTTTGTGCTTCGCAACAAGGAGGTGTTCTCTGAGCTGCCGGGACAAACATCTGGGGTAGAGCATGATATTATTACCCCGCCCGGTGAAAGGGTGAAGTTAAAACCCTATCGGATCCCAGAGGCCCGACGGGAGGCAATACGGGAGGAAGTACAGAAAATGCTGAACTTAGGGGTGATAGAGGAGTCCCAAAGTGATTGGTCTAGTCCCATTGTGTTGGTGCCTAAACCGGATGGGAGCTGGCGATTTTGTAACGATTTTCGTCAGTTGAACAAAGTTACAAAATTTGACACCTACCCCATGCCACGTATAGATGAGTTGATCGACCGGCTGGGAACAGCCCGATACATGACGACTCTTGACCTCACAAAAGGGTATTGGCAAATTCCCCTGGCCAAGTCGGCCAAAGAGAAAACCGCATTTGTAACCCCAGACGGGGCGTTCCAATATAAGAGAATGCCGTTCGGGTTACAGAATGCGCCGGCCACATTCCAGCGGAAAATGGACCAGATGCTGAGGCCCCATCGGAAGTATGCTGCGGCTTACCTGGATGACGTAATTGTCCATAGCACAGATTGGGCCTCACATCTGCCAAAAGTGCAAGCAGTCCTGGACTCTGTTCGGGAAGCGGGGTTTACGGCTAACCCCAAGAAGTGTACCATTCGGCAGGAGGAGGCCAAATATCTTGGGTACACCATTGGCAGGGGAGTAATAAAACCCCAACTCAACAAAGTCGAGGCCATCCAGAGTTGGCCACGTCCCAACAGCAAGAAGCAGGTACGAGCCTTTCTGGGAATCGCGGGTTATTATCGGCGCTTCATTCCCCACTTTGCTTCTAAGGCTGTGCCCCTAACCAACCTGACGAAAGGGAAAGGGTCGGTCATGATTAAATGGACCCCCGAGGCTGAGGCAGCATTCCAATTCTTGAAACAAGCCTTATGTAGCCAGCCAGTGTTGTACTCACCCGACTTCTCTAAAGACTTTGTCGTACAAAGTGATGCGTCAGATGTGGGGTTAGGAGCAGTATTGTCCCAGGTCTGGAACGGGGAAGAGCACCCAGTCATTTACCTCAGCAGGAAGTTGAAGTCCCATGAGGTAAATTACGCCACGGTTGAAAAGGAGTGTTTAGCGGTGAAGTGGGCTCTAGATTCCCTTCGGTACTATCTGCTAGGTAGGCACTTTGACATGGTTACGGATCACGCTCCGTTAAAGTGGATGGCTCAAAACAAGGAGACAAATAGAAGAGTGAATAGGTGGTTCCTGGCCCTACAGGAATTCAACTTCACAGTAAAGCATCGCCCTGGCGTTCAAATGGGGAATGTGGATGCTTTGTCTCGAGTACATGAATGCCTGATTGCTGGTGTTCCAACCCCAAGGTTAAAACAAGAGGGGGGGGTATGTGACAGCAGGAAGGTAAAGTCACCTGGTTGCATCCAGGGGGGTAGATATATTTCTCCCAGATTCAGGCTTTATGCCGACTTATACAACTAGGGAGTTGATGAAGCCCAGCTGAGGCTAGTGGGCTCATGGATGACTCATACCTCTAGGGAGAGGGCTGGGCGTCGTGCAGGCAGGGAGTTGATGAGGCCAGCTGAAGTCTGTCAGTTCGTTTAAGGCCTCTATAAAAACTCCCAGATTCATTAGGTGTTAGCTCATGCCTGGAACCAGACCTGTGTGGACTGTCTAGGGAGAGTGAACCCCTGTGCGGTGAGGCAAAGCCTGTGTGGCTATTTGTTTGGACTTTTACTAAACCAGGGACTTAGGGACTAGGACAGCACCAGGCTGATCCCAGTTGTTAGTTTAGGAAACCTGCATGTTTAGTCAGAGGTCAAACTGACCAGGATTTATTTTGTTTGTTTCTTTTTGGCTTTGCTGTGTTTTTGTCACTGTACATAGAGAAATAAACCGCACCTTTTGATTTTGAAAACCACAACCTCCGTCTGCTGGCCCTGTTTTTGTGTGGGGAGCCCAACCAGGGGGTCACACACACCCGCTACCGAGTTAACCCCCTCACAATATATATGAATTTATTAGCACTGTGATTGCTTTTTCAAGGGTTGCGCATTCACATTTCACCTTTTGCACATATTTATTTAGCTGCTATTCCAGCCATTTTGTATTTGCAGCGCCCGTCAATTTTTCATTTTTTCACATATGTAACATATATTTTTATATATAAAAGTTCACCGCTTATTAACAATAATTTTTCAAGTTTAATCACGGATAGCGCGGATTCTTTATGCCTTTACATACATCCTCCCACTTACTGGCAGTGTAGGGGATATTCCTTCTCCCACTGAACTCCAATGTAGAGGATCATTCTTTTTCCCACTAACCACTAATGTAATGGGGCATTCTTTCTCCCACTCACTGCCAGTGTAGGGGCATTCCCTCTCCCACTGAACCCCAATGTAAAGGATCATTCTTTTTTTCCACTGCACACCAATGCAAGGGGGTGTTCTTCCTCCCACTGACCATCATTGTAAGGTAGCATTCTTTCTACCATCTAACACCAATGGAAGGAAGCATTCTTTTTCCCAGTTAGCATCAATATAAGGGAGCATTCTTCCTTTCACTGGTCACCAATGTAAGAGAGCAGAATTCCTGCTTGCATAGATAGACAGTGGGATGGAGCATGCTACCTCTTATTGGGGGTCAGAAAGCAAAAGCATTAGTGTCAACATAGCTATTTACTAGAGGGAAGAGAAGATAAGGGGAATGAAGCTTGTGTGCTTGCTCTGCCTAACAATTTCAGTGCTAGGACTATGAGATCACCCTGTCCACAAAATATGGAAGGGCAGATGTAAGCAACCATGCTGTACAGGGCTATGCCACCAAACCTTATTTGCTCACCATGTGGACTGCTCTTGCAATGGTTCCACCAAAGGCATTTTTGTACTGGCAGCTCTGGTCCACACAAACAAACAGCAGGCAACGAATAATTTTGATGGGTACCTTTAAGCCCCGTACACACGATCGGATAACCTATGGATTTTCGTCCGATGGATTTTTCCATCGGATATCCGATGAAACTGTTTTCCATCAGTCTTGCCCACACACCATCAGTCAAAAAACCGACCGTTCCAAACGCGGTGACGTAAAACACTCAGATGAGCCGAGAAAAATGAAGTTTAATGCTTCTGAGCATGCGTCGACTTGATTCTGAGCATGCGTGGGTTTTTGATCCGATGGACTTGCCCATAGACGATTGGAAATTCCCATCGGTTTTTTATCCATCGGAAAATTTTAAAACAAGTTCTATTTTTTACAACCGATGGAAAAAAGACCGATGGGTACCATACACGATCGGTTGGTCTGATGAAAACCATCCATCGGACGGTTTTCATCAGTCAAACCGATCGTGTGTACGGGGCTTTACTGTTTTGCTGTATCCAAATTTGTACTGGGAGTCTCCCATGGATCCAAGCCAGAGTCACACAGTTTAGCCAAAACTGTTTATTGCACACCACATACCTGCGACATACCTTACCTAAATTCACTGGGCAGTAAACTGGCGCATTAAACACATACCTATATTAAAGGTTTATGCTGCCCCAGGCACACTTGACAGATGAAAGCCCCTTTATATAGAAAAAAATAACTGACCATGAACTTATCTTGAATACTTCCACAAAAATATAACCAATGACAGTTGAACAGAAAAGGTATTTTAATTATTAATAGGCAGACCATTATAACACTCATCAACATTTAGGGCTGTGCTCAGTAAAACTTGATTCAAACGATGCGATCCACGAGAATAAATTGGAAATATTTTTAAAGTGGCGTAATAGACCGGCTTAACAATCGTAGCAGAGATATGAATACAATGTGTTTAGGCTACAATACATTACCAACTATACTCAGAGGGAGAAAAAGAGAGAGAGTTAAAGGCACAGGCTTTGGAGACATACATTCCTACTGCCCTGCTACTGACCTTATGTTCAGCAACACATGCTGCAGCAGCAGGGGATTACGCAGCACAGATTCCTTGAACTTACTGACTTTAGCACAGTTGCGGTGCTTACTGAACAAAATCATTTTACAGTATCTTGACTCCCTAACTCCAGCAACAACTGCCATTGTCAAAAATAACTAAAACTTAGAATTCCATAGTAATGTCCCTCAGCTATATTCAACTTCTTATTTTATTCTTCTATTGCCTGGATAAATCAGTAAACAGCCGGAGAAAGTAAAAATAAATGCCAGAGTACATGGCATCCTGATTTTAGCAGGATGGAGAAATGATCATGATGTCTAAGGTGTGGCTGTTCTATAGTAAGGTAATCTTAGATTAGGGTCAAAGCACAACATTTACAATTGAAAAGTTTTGTGTTTGCCTTTCCTGGTTTCCATTTCATATTCGATTCTGTGTATGGCAAGGTAAACAATTGCATAGGGTTATAAAACGAAAGTCCTACTTGTGTGGTTTCTGATGTCCCTGAGTTCCAGAGACAATCCTCGCATTCAGGAGGCTGTTTCTGGGGTAAAATTTTTCCCCAACTGTGTTCCTTGGATCAGACCCAATCTTAAATGCCTTACACTGATCAGTGTCACCTGGCAGATTGGAGTTTCTTGTCCGGGAAGAGACTGATTTTCTGCTGGACCGATGTCAAATTGAAAAGGGTCTAGAACTGTCTAGGAATTTTTTTACCCTTGTAGAGGGTTTATGTAGCTAGTCTTGCTAGGAGGTACCAAGAGGGAGACTGGCTTGTTGTTCTTTTAGCATATGCTCCCCTACCCCTTAAAGTTCCATTATATTGAAATTAAATTATTTTCAGAAACTGAAAGAAATTACAAAGGGAAACTGTCAGCAGTGGGTCCTCTGTGTATAGTAGTTTTGAATCTTAACGTCTACCATGATTTTCTTGGGACATGGGATAGCAGGTTGTAGTGATCTCTTAAAGGTATCTGTACCTTTATATGACTTCACCTAAATCCAACCCTACTAAGCTACACTGCGCTATTTGCTATTTCCTTCCCTATGCAGCTGCTTGCTTGCATCTTTGCTGTACATCCTGGCAAGGTCTTCAAGCTTTCCCAGATTTTGTAGCACTCTCCATAGATGGAAAATATCATCTTCCTCCCTCCCTCTCTCCTTTCCTTCCTCTCTTTCTCTTCCTCCCTCTCGTCCTTCCTCTATCTCTCTCTTTTCCTCCTTCACTCTCTTTCTCTCTCTCTCTCTCTTATTCTCCCTCATACCCCCCTTTCCCTCTTACCCTCTCTCTACCTCCTCCTCTACTCTCCACCCACCCTCACGCTACTGTATCAGGACAACAGAAACACTATAGGACTACGAGACTCCAACCCCTCTGCTATTTTCCATAAATAGATGGGCTAAAGTTCTGTAGTCCACAGAGATAAGTGAGAACAATATAACTGGTAGGAGTTAACACAGGGAATTTTCAGCACGATTACTGGAAAGATAAACATACAGTATCTCACATAAGCGAGTACACTCCTCACATTTTTGTAAATATTTTATTATATCTTTTCATGTGACAACACTGAAGAAATTATACTTTGCTACAATGTAAAGTAGTGAGAGTACAGCTTGTATCACAGTGTCAATTTTCTGTCCCCTCAAAATAACTCAACACGCCATTATTGTCTAAACCGTTGGCAAAAGTGAGTACACCCCTAAGAGAAAATGTCCAAATTGGGCCCAATTAGCCATTTTCCCTCCAGGTGTCATGTAACTCATTAGTGTTACAAGGTCTCAGGTATGACCGGGGAGCAGGTGTGTTAAATTTGGTGTTATCACTCTCACTCTCTCATATTGGTCACTGGAAGTTCAACATGGCACCTCATGGCAAAGAACTCTGAGGATCTGAATTGTTGCTCTACATAAAGATGGCATAGGCTATAAGAAGATTGCCAAGACCCTGAAACTGAGCTGCAGCACAGTGGCCAAGGCCATACAGTGGTTTAACAGGACAAGTTCCACTCAGAACAGGCCTCGCCATGGTCGACCAAAGAAGTTGCGTGCACGTGCTCAGCGTCATATCCAGAGGTTGTCTTTGGGAAATAGACATATGAGTGCTGCAAGCATTTCTGTAGAGGTTGAAGGGGTGAGGGGTCAGCCTGTCAGTGCTCAGACCATACGCCGCACACTGTATCAAATTGGTCTGCATGGCTGTCATCCCAGAAGGAAGCCTCTTCTAAAGATGATGCACAAGAAAGCCCGCAAACAGTTTGCTAAGGACATGGAATACTGGAACCATGTCCTGTGGTCTGATGAGAATAAGATAAACTTATTTGGTTCAGATGGTGTCACGTGTATTTTGCTGGCAACAAGGTGAGGAGTACAAAGACAAGTGTGTCTTGCCTACAGTCAAGCATGGTGGTGGGAGTGTCATGGTCTGGGGCTGCATGAGTGCTGCCGGCACTGGGGAGCTACAGTTCATTGAGGGAACCATGAATGCCAACATGTACTGTGACATATTGAAGCAGAGCATGATCCCCTCCCTTCGGAGACTGGGCCGCAGGGCAGTATTCCAACATGATAACGGCCCCAAACACACCTCCAAGACGACCCCTGCCTTGCTAAAGAAGCTGAGGGTAAAAGTGATGGACTGGCCAAGCATGTCTCCAGACCTAAACCCTATTGAGCATCTGTGGGGGATCCTTAAATGGAAGGTGGAGGAGCGCAAGGTCTCTAACATCCACCAGCTCCGTGATGTCGTCATGGGGGAGTGGAAGAGGACTCCGGGAGCAACCAGTGAAGCTCTGGTGAACTCCATGCCCAAGAGGGTTAGGGCAGTGCTGGAAAATAATGGTGGCCACACAAAATAATGACACTTTGGGCCCAATTTGGACACTTTCGCTTAGGAGTGTTGAGTTATTTTGAGTGGACAGCAAATTTGCACTGTTATACAAGCTGTACACTCACTACTTTATATTGTAGCAAAGTGTAATTTCTTCAGTGTTGTCACATGAAAATATATAATAAAAGTTTACAAAAATGTGAGGGGTGTACTTACATTTGTGAGATACTGTATATTTTTGCACTTATCAGATATAACAAAACACTTTCAAATGTATATTTAACAGACCAAATGGATCAAATAAAATACATTTATTGTTAGCATTTACATACAATTTTTAATCTGAGTCTCTAAGCAACATTACATATTGAATGAATAAATGGTGTATACAACCTTTGTTTTCTTCAAGATTGAACAAAGGCAATGACAATTCATTGCTCCCGCCCAGCACACCAGATCTTTACTGGAGAAATGTTCAGTAGTAATTGTTCCAGCCTTATCAGTTGGGGTTATAGGTAAAGATTTACTAGCACAACAGCTTATAAAAGCATTTGCAGGAAGCCTAGAATATCCACAGTCCTTGTTTGGTTGTTAGCTTGTCTTTAATACTTGGGGGGTATTTCTATTACTGAAACACACCATTGAGTACCGTACATATAAAGAAAACATTTCTGTTCAATTTAAGTGCTCCCAGGTTTCTTTTTATGCACAGTGCTTTGTACTTAGAAACATGTGCAGAAGCACATTAAACAAGCCTACACTGGTTGCAGAAAGGCAATTTGCTGGCACACATCAAAGATAACCCAATATCATATTGCACATAAAATCCTGCCAGTTTCAGAGGAGACCTCATTTGTGACACATAACAAATGGCACTATACAAAGACCCTGGGGGCTGAAAGGGATCCTAAGGGCCCAACTTCATAGGCAACTTTAAAGTTCCCATGCTAGTGTTTTTTGATAGAAGTTACCTTATGTCAACACATTGGAGGCAATGTACTGCAATATATTGATTTCCAGTCATTTGTTAAATTGCTTAGTAATTTAATATTAAACTCTCTTGTGTAGTCTAGTGCTTACATTGAACTTAAATAGGTATTGAAAAGTGTGAAGTGCCATGAGTTGTGCAACGTGCAGTTACTCACAGAAATCACTATTACGTGAACCAGCAGTAGCAATGTAAACCCTGTGCATGTTCTTTTTTCTGTTTAGTCCTTTTGCATACACCTATAGATGTTACACTATGCCTAAAATCAACCTGTACAGATATCCATGTTAAAAAAGGATAGCTAGATTGTAAAACAGGCACCTCCAGATAATATTATCCATTCCATGCTCACATGATAGGCAGCGTCACTGTCCAGAAGCAAGGTTTAGGAGTTAGGTCAAAGCATGGATTTCCTAGTTACAGTAAAAACAGCATTTACTTTACAAAGTTTCCTAGGTTGGGAGGTGAATGTTTTTAAATCCACCTGCCAATTTATTAATGAGGATTACTAGAGATACAATTTAAGTTGAATGGGAAATTCTACATGCTATTCAGCAGTAGGTATCACCTTTAACAGATCAGTTGAACAAAAGTACTGTATTTATTGGCGTATAACACTCACTTTTTTACCCTGAAAATAGAGGGTAAACTGTGCCTGCGTGTTATACGCAGGGGGCTGTGGAAAGTTTTTTCCCTGAAACTTCCCTCTTAAAGTTAGAGTGCGTGTTATACACCTGTGCGTGTTATACGCCGATAAATACGGTAGTTTTTGCTAAAGCACCTGGAATTTAAAACATAAAGCTCATTCCCAAAATTGTGTGTATTGTGCCAATAAACACAAGGGAATATAAAAAAAATTTTTTTGTCTGTTTATATATTTTCTTTTTTATCTGTCCCATCTGTAATCATTAATACATCATTAACCACTTGCCTACTGGGCACTTTTACCCCCTTCCTGCCCAGGTCAATTTTCATCTTTTTAGCGCTGTCGCAGTTTGAATGACAATTGCACATTCATGCAACACTTCACCCAAACAAAATTTTATTTTCGAAACAAGCTTTCTTTTGGTAGTATTTAATCATCACTGGGTTTTAGATTTTTTTCTAAATAAACAAATAGGCAGCACTGATGGGGACTGATAGGTGGCACTGATAGACGGCACTGATGGGCACTGGTAGGCAGCACTGACAGGTGAAATTGATGTGGAGGCACTGGTGGGAACAGATTGGCAGCACTGGTGGGCACAATTGGGGCTGCACTGATAACCAGGACACTGATAATCAGTGCCCTGATTATCAGTGTAGATGTCCCTTTTAGAGAAGTCGGTTATTGAGTCTTTTTGTCCTTTCCTCATACTGTCAGCATGAGGAAAGGAGTGCCCTTGACCGGCTTCTATTTACATCCGTGATCATCTGTGATTGGACACAGCTGATCACGTGGTAAAGAGCTGCTGATTGGCTGTTTACCTCAATCTGTGACCAGCAGTGTCCTGCGGACAAACTGTGATCACAGAGTGTGCCGCCCGCACCCTGCAGCGGGCATGATCATGGGAAGCCGTCATATGACGGCCTCCCAGAACTAGCCGGCCACACTGTAGCATGGTCAGCAAGTGGTTAAAGCAGAATTTCACCCAAAAAGTGAAGTCTCACTGATCCACTCCCTCCCCTGCCTGTAACTGAGTTACAGGATTCTTCAGTGGGAAATGAGTGGGTGAGTACTGATTTTTATCAGTACCTGCTCCCACTTCTACAATCCTCACCTTGACAAGGATGACACTTCTTCTGCTTTTACTTTCACTGTCCAGACAGGCTGGGGTGGTTCCAGGACAACTTAGCCTCAGGGAAAAATAATTGCCATCAAAAGAAGTACTGCAGGGAAAAGCTCTGAATTTAAAGTAAATACTTCAACAAAAGCAGCTTTTTATTTTACCTTTCAATTGGCTTTTTATTTTTATCCTGTTATTGATTGCAGGCATTCTGCTTTAAAAATATACATATTTTGTATAAAAAAAAAAAAAAAAAAAAAAAGCAGTACATTAAAAAAAATGAATTCTGATAAATTTTTCTAAAATATCTAAAAACTACATATGACTGCAAAGTGCCCTTTTTATAGGAAAATGCTTTATAATACAGGAAGTACCTTCTAGAAAATATGATTTCAATCAGTATTTATAATAATAGATACATCGTTTTTGTAGAAAGAATGATGCATACAGTACTTCAATTCAAATGTTTTTAAAAGCATATTTAACTATTGCTGTTTTTCATTAGAAGAAACATTCAGACTGCTCAAATAAAAAGTCAGTATTTTCCACTAATATTCAATGTCTAATTTATAATTTTATAACTCTGTTCTAGGTTAGCATGTACTCTGTGTTTTAAAGATCTTGAAGATAATTGTATAAAGATGCACAATGTCTAGAGTAACAAGAGTAAAAATCATCATAGAATTATTTCAAAATAATTCAATTATCAAATAACACAGTATATAAAGAAGCAGAAAACTGTAAAAATGTCACCTCAAAGTCTTAAATACTTATAGAGCAACACTTAATTATTAAAAAAAAAAAATTTAATGTGAAGTGTCATATTGTGAATTCAAGCCCAAAAGTTAAAATGTTGTAATGCAGATAAAACAGGATTCTATACTAAAATGTTTCCAAGTATGGAGCTACCACTACAGAAGCTAGATTCATGCTTATGGTCCCAGAGGCATGGTTGCCCTTTCCCCTTGTTGTCACTTATCTTTCACTTCTATCAAGAAACTGGGAACCATGAAGAAAGACTTCTGATACGTTTTATACTAAGGCCTATGTCAGATCACTAAAATTCAGCCCACATTATCCCATGGGGATGGTTTGTTGCCCAGCCTCATGATCTGTGATTATAGCAATTGATTTCCAGCAGCTTTTTTATTCAGTTATATAGTGCCTTGTACTGTAGAAGCTAAGGCATCATTGTTTTTGCCATTATAGAAATTACATTTCAGTCAATATATGGCCTGTGTAAAAGCGATTCCTTTGGGAGTGTTTGCAGCATTTGGAGCTAGCGACAGAGCTAAATGCTCATGCTATCCAATGCAGGTGCCCATGGCATACCAGTGACCTGTAGTAATAAACAAGGACTATGGGGTTTATTTACTAAAACTGGAGCACTCAAAATTTGGTGCAGCTTTACATGGTAGCCAATCAGCTTCTAACTTCAGCTTGTTCAATTTAGCTTTGACAAAAGCAACTGGAAGCTGATTTCTATGCAGATATGCACCCAGATTTTGCACTCTACAGTTTTAGTACTGTAAATCAACCCCTATGTAGATAGATAGAAACGGCCTCTATGAATCTCTACTACAGTTTTATGGAAGGGTCATTGTCCTTATTTGTAGTGAGGACTATCTCCCAAAGCAAGGGCCTTATCACATCAGCAACTTGCCTACTTAAATACAGCGTGATAGATTCAACAATACATGTATTTACAAAAAGGGCAATACAAAATGGCCAAATAAATGGGCATTGAAATAAAAGCACTCATTTCACAAACAAGAATAGTTCATCTGCTATTGGAGCAAGGTTAATTAGAAAGATTTGATATGTTCTCAAAAAAAGTCTACGCTATGGGCTGTGTTTGCTTTCATTGTCATCAAGCTCCATGCACACAATGGGGGTAATTTCCTTCAGGAGTTGAGGCTGTGCAAAGTGAGTGATCAATGAGCTTAGTAAATAAGGTAAAATTGTTTTATTGCAGTTTATTCATCCACGTTAAAAAAAACAAACACAAGAGGGTGCCTCCATGTAGGTGTAGCGATTTATTTTTAAAAAGTATAAAAGACAATAAAAATGCACTCACTAGATACAAGTGGATTAAGGCTTGTCATAGACCTCCATAGGATCACTGTGAGGCTGCAGGGCTCAGCAGGCATGTTCCTAGTTGAAGCAGAGTTCTTGATGGAAGTGCAACTGTAATGCCGTGTACACACGATCGATTTTTTCGACGGTGAAAACACCGTCGAGAAAATTGACGTGAAAAACGAGGAACAGCTTGTTCCCCTACACACGGCCGTTTTAAATGACATTTTTTCTCTTGGTCGAAAAAAATGACTGTGTGTAGGCTCCCCGGCAGTGTTTCCCTATGGGAAAACTGCAGCGGAAAAAAATGACGGGAATCACGAGGAGAAAAATTAGAGCATGTTCTAATTTTTTTCGTCGTGATTAATGCCGTTTTTCCCGTCGGGAAAAATGACAAAAAGCCCACACACGGTCGTTTTTCTCGTCGAAAAGAAAATTTTTTATTTTTCCTGACGGGAAAAATGATCGTGTGTACGCGGCATTAGGCTGAAACATAAGCATCAGCAACTTCCAGGAGTGGCAAGATGGCTGCGGCTCCAAACAGCACTTCTCTCGGCTGGGTGATGACAGGAAGTGGAGGGGATGTGGCTACACTGATGTCTCTATTTCTTTAGTAAATTAACCCCAATCTTTTAAAAACCTACCTCACCTTTTATTTTATTTTTAAATTCTTTATTTTTTACAATTTTCACATTCACATTATAATTATCCACATTCTGATGCCATCTTATTTTACCAATCTAAGTATTATCATCTTATATTCTCTTATCTCCTATTCAGTTCATTAGTTCAATGTGAATTGTCTTTTCCTTATTTGCCTCCAGCTCCTTTCTCAATACAGCCCCCCTCCCTCCCCCCAAAAAATAAAAAATAAATAAAAAAAAAACAGGGGGATGGGAGAAATAAAACTCCCTCCTCCTCACGTCCAGATTTCCTCCTTCTCCCCTCCGGTCTGATTCCTCCTTTTCTTCTCAATTTTCCTCTATTACCCCTTCCCTGTACTTCAGGTAAGGGCCCATATCGTCCGGTACCTCTCATCTTGATCTTTTATTGTCGTAGTGAGATTCTCTATTTGTTGAATCTCTGCGATTCTGGCGAACCACTGTGTACTAGACGGGGGACTCTCCTTTTTCCACAGGACAGGGATACACGTTGTGAGAAGGTGTCTCAGCAGTGAGTTTTTTTATTTTTCCACTGATATAGGGATATCGAGTAATAGAATGGCTGCCGGTCTGTCTTCTAGAGACACTCCTGTTATTGTTTTAGTAATTTCTATCACCATTCTCCAAAACTCCTTAATTTTCTCACAACCCCAGAAGATATGTAATAACGTACCCTCTACCGCCTGACACCTCCAACAGACATCTGTCATCTAGGTTTTTTTTCGATGTAGTACAGATGGTGTTCTGTACCATCTATTTAGAATTTATACCCTCCCACTTGGTATCTGCTCACTACTGAGGCCTTATGGTTAAATACCAGAATCCTGTCTCTCTGCTCTTGAGAGAATATTATCCCCAAGTCCCTCTCCCATGCCTGAAGGAACGTAAGTTCTTGTGGTGTTTCTAAATTAATTAATGTTGCATAAAAATATGATAACGAATGTCTCAAAGGGTTCCCATTTGGGCACATCTGCTCAAATCTTGACAGTGTTCTGACTTCTGTATATGTATTTGCCTTTGTTCGAATAAACGCTTCTAATTGCGTCATTCTGAGAAAATCTAGTTCTGGTGTTACCGCTCTTTCAATCTCTCTTTTTGTCATTAGTCGGTTATCTCTTGAAAAATTAACAATCCTACTGATACCCCTTTGTCGTAGAGCAACAAATTTTCGATCTGTCAGCCCTGGCTGAAATGTCATGGTACCCAGAATTGGGGTCATCGGGCTCGGGTATATTGACATGGTCGTTTAAAAAAAAATCTTTTTAGTTATTCGTATAGTCGCGCCTATTGTCAGATGTTTCTTTATTTCCGGTGATATTTCCGCTTCTGGTGTCCAAACAAGGCCTTCCAGAGGTATATCCACCGTCACCTGTTCCATCTTTATCCAAGGTTTCTTATTGAGCCCACACCACTCCACTACTCTAACTAAGTGAGATGCTGATATTTTACTGGGTCCGGAAACCCAATCCCTCCTCCTCCTTTGGGTAGTGACAGAATAGTTCTTCATACTCTTACCGGTTTCCCCGCCCACGTGAATTTTAAAAACCTTGACCTAAGATCAAAAAAAACTTGGGGGGATTTTAATTGGTAGGGTCTGTATTAAATACAGAAGTCTCGGTAGCACATTCATCTTTATAATATTTGTCCGCCGAAACCATGTAAAGATTTCTTTATCCCATCTCAATAAGTCTAATTTGATCCGTTTCATCAATGTTACGTAGTTAAGTTCAAATAGTTTATTTAAGTTCTTCGATATTTTAGTACCTAAATAGCTTATGTAGGAGTCTGTCCATCTAAAATCAAATTGCGTAGTTATCTGATGTTCCCACCGCCTCTGAATTCCCATTGTTGACCTTGAAATTGGACAGTCTTCCATAATCTCTTAGTTCTGACAGTAGGGAAGGCAGGGCTATGATCGGGGAAGTTCTAAAAAATATTTAATCGTCAGCGTAAGCCGCTAATTTCTGTTCTTCACCTTTCGTTACTACCCCCTTGATGTTCAAGTTCGCCCGTATCTTCCTTAAAAAAGGTTCTATTGTCAAAATGAAAATAACAGGCAATGGACAACCCAGCCTTGTCCCATTTCAAATAAGAAATGGCTCTGAGATTCTATCATCTATTTTAACCCTCGCGCTCGGTACTGAGTATAAATTGGAAAACCAATTCATCATCCCTTCTCCCAGACCTATATGCTGTAAAGTACCATTGGATTCCGCACCTTTTATAACTTTCAGGTAATTATTTTTCAGTGTATATTTTGCCTTATCACACATAGCTGCAATGTGTAACAGTGTTAAAGCTGAACTCTGTCCTGCACAACGAGATGGGCTCCCCTGCTACTCTAGACCCAAAGATGTGCCTGCTCAGTCTGCTGCCGGAGTTAGATGGTGACAAACCCCTACGTACCTTTCTACATGAGACGCTCTTCTCAGCGAGAAAGGTGGTGGGATGCAGGCCCTGCTCCCCACAATTCAGTGCTGGAAAAAAGGGGTTAACGACACCCTTCCATATAAGAAACTGATTTATGTCCATAGAGGGTGTCCGCTTAAGTATGAGAAGGTCTGGAACAGATGTTTGGCGGATGGGGAAACGTGTACTTGATATGTTTATCCTTTACTCCCCCCTACTTTTTCCCTTTTTTTTTTCTTCTCTCTTCTTCTTTGTCTCTTTCGTGTGTGCTGGCTCCACTTCCGTTGGGTATTTAATTTTATGTCACTCAGATACTCCAATGTGTTTATGTATGTATTACTTTTTTGACCGCAATGGTTTATATCGATTTGTGTATCATGCATATACTTTTCAATAAAGTTTGTTTTCCAATTAACCACCTCGCGCCCGGCGTACGACTATGTACGGGTGCAAGGTGGCTCTACAATGCCGGAGGCCGTCTTTTTACGGCCTTCGCTCCTCCGGCCACTGGGGGGCGTGCCGGGCACGTCACTGTGATGCCGATGCGCGTGCCTGGCGGCCGTGATGTCCGCCAGGTGATCGCGATCGGCTGGTACACAGACAAAAAAAAAAAATGGGGTGTCCCTTCCTTCCAATCAGTTGTCAAAGTTCTCTTCAGTGAGCTCTAAAGAGTGTAACCTAAGCTCCCCTCCCCTTTTTCCTGAAAGCTTAGACAAGCCTTAAAATTCTGGACTTTGAATGGATACAGAGGAGAGAAGACCTCAGATAAACAGGTACAGCTTATGTAGGAGGATTTGTTTCATCTTTGTGTATCACCTGAGGCCAGTCACTTCTTTGGGTATATGTAAGTGTTTACACCCACTTTAAGTCACTCAGTGGGCTGAAATGAATGTCCACTGCTCATATTCTAAGAATGCTTTGCCTATTATATATATTATACTATATTGAACAAATAAAACAAAACAACGGGAGTCTAAATATATCAGGGCACATTATCGTAATAATAAAAAATAGGCAATATTAGACAATAAATAAACAGTGAACATTACCTTTATGATGGAGATTCCTACTTTTTTAGTTAATGTGGAAAACTTTAATCATGCATCGAAAAGCACAATCTTAAAAAAAAAACTCCTGTTTTGCTAAAACATTGATATAACATATGTAGTATACTTGCTAATTTGTAATCTAATGCTAATAAAAATAACCTTTATGTGCAGAACACCCCCAAAACTCAGATTTCCTCTTATGTAGTTGACTCACCATTTTTCAAAAAAATTAAAAATAAACAAAGCTTGAGGTAGAAAATATCAAACATCAACTCATTTAATAATTCCATGTTTAGTGAAATACTTTCAAAGATTCCTAAAACATAAATGATGCCATGGCCACTTCTTTTGTAATTAAAACCTTGGGACTGCTCAGCTGGCTATAATAAAGGTAGATCCTTCCACATACCAACCAGCTTGAGAGGGACAGAGGCAAGAAAAAGTTAAGAATCTCAAATAGCTTGCTAAAATCTTCATGATATGTAGTACAACTGAAGGGACTGAGGCCTGAGCACTGCATCCCGATAGGAGGTCACGTTCTCCTTCATACCCAGGACTGACCATCTACAGAGGAAGCATGGCAAAGAGGTGCTGATTGAGCAGCAGAGCATCAGAGGAGCGTGGAAAAGGTGAGAGAGGGGTTTTTCTTACAAGAGAACCTCTCCCTTTTCTTTGGACTTTCAGTTTTTTATCAAACACTACGATTATAGAACTTTGAACTTTGTGCTGCATTATCCAGGGCTGAATTTCCATTGCTAAATCCTGTAGACACTTTTGGTGCCTAAAGCAACAGCTCAATAAAAGTACCTGTTTTTCGAAACATTTTCTTTTTTTTTTTTGGCTGTAGCAACTGCTAAAGTTTTGAAATAAAGCTTAATTTTGGACTTTAAATCTTGGTGCAGTGCTCTGAGTTTTACACTTAAGCACCATTTCTTTTTTACTTGTCCTTTCTGGCTTAGGAAGTTTGAAATATTTTTTGATTTTGGAAGATCTATAGTATACTAGTTCAAGTATTTCTTTAATTTATATCAAAATTCCATGTATAGTAACATAGCTTTTAACCATAAAAATAATAGAAAAAAATAATAAAAGATTTACTGTATATACTCGAGTATAAGCCAAGTTTTTCAGCCCTTTTTTTTGTGCTGAAAATGCCCCCCTCGGCTTATACTCGAGTCATCTTTTTGCGCCTGATCTCCCGGACTTTGGGGACTCCTGGACCCCAACCTTGGCCCACATATAGCCCCACTCTTCCTCTATAAGTGTGCAAAGTTTGTTGTCCGGGGGACCTACGGCCAGAGAGCACCGATTTTTCAAAGCCGGGCACCCCTTCCATAGACTCCCATGTTAAATGGTAATTTCTCTGGTGACTTTGGGGACTCAGTACTGGCCAGTCGTAAGTCCCTTGGACCCGAAACTTGGCGCACATATAGCCCTATTTCTTCTCTACAAGTGTGCAAAGTTTGTTGTTTGGGGGACCTACGGCCGGGGAGCACCGATTTTTCAAAGCCGGGCACCCCTTCCATAGACCCCCATGTTAAACGTCAGTCTAGTCATGAACACAGCGAGGCATGGACATAGTGAGGCATGGGCACAGTGAGGCATGGGCACAGTGAGGCATGCACATGAGGCACAGTGAGGCACAGTGAGGCATGCAGATGGACACCCTAGGCTTATACTCGAGTCAATACGTTTTCCCATTTTTTTGTGGTAAAATTAGGTGCCTCGGCTTATATTCGGGTCGGCTTATATTCGAGTATATGCGGTATGTAGGTATTTTTCCCATTTAGAGGTATTGTTCTCATCATAATTTGGATACTGTGTGAGTAGGTGTAGAAGTTTGTGTTAGAAACTCTTCCAGTGGTGTGAGTAAAAGTTAAAGTTGGAAGATCTATAGTATTCCTGATATTTATGATAGATGAGGCAGTTTTGGAGTTTCAATATTGAGTTTGTTGTTTTGAAAAAGAGCTAAATGATCGGTCTGTAATGATAAAACAGCAGGTTTTCTTTATAGACGTCTTTTATAAATGTTATCTAGCTGAGAAGCATATGAATTATTAAACGAATGAACTAGTCTTGAAGTTCACATACATCTATGCCATCAAGTGCTGTGACCTTCAGTGGTCACAGAACACAATACCTAACTGTATATGGTGTAAACTGAACCCAATTTATATGTCTGATAAAAAGCAATTTTTATCATTCAAAGCACAATAAATCCATGGTGATACTTGCCTAACAATTATATCAAGAAGTACTTTGATATACTTTCTTACAGTTAGGAAAATTTTTCTATGCAATTGTAAGTGGCTTTGACCCCATGGATACGCACTTTCACCACCCAGCTGGTCAAAAACGGCTGATAATCACAAGTGATGTTCAATAATTATTTTCCTGTTTATGGTCACCCTTGATCACAGCTGCCATTTTTACAGGATAGATGTCCGATTCTCTGCATCTGTCTTGGTACAACGCGCTTTCCATTAACAGTCAGTTCAATAAGCTTTAGATGCTAAGTAGAGTTGTTTGAAAAATAGGCAAGATTGGTATTTTAATTATAATTTTTTTTTTTTTTTTTATCCTCCACCTAAAAAATATTTCTGGATAAAATATTCTCCCTACTGAACTGATGTGTTTTTCTTTAGCCCACATGTTGGCAGAGAGTCCTGTAACACAAGCAGTGGTAGGGTTAACTGTTTTCTCAGCTTTACAACTTCCTGTGGTGAGGCTATGGAGGGATGGTTTTGGCTACACTAAGTTGGGTATAGGTTCTTCTGGCAGGCAGAAATCCCTCAGACAGATCCCTGAAGTTGTAAGGATGACATTTCGATTTAATAAATGTCACAAACAGTTTCCGAAACAGCAAATGGGCTCCAAACAAGAGTGAACTAACTCATAGCACATCTGTGTTATTCAGGCAGATTTTTAAAGTTCATCCAAGTTCTTCCAAAGAAAAATATATCCCCTTCTGGAATTTAGTTCACACTGTTTGAATTTGTTCTTCACAGAACCTAGATAAACTGAAACAGATTAAGAAACTCAGAGAAATTAACAGACACATATGTCTTGAGATGAATGTTTAGTGTAATGCCGCGTACACACGATCGATTTTCTCGACGGTGAAAACACCGTTGAGAAAATCGACGGGAAAAACGAGGGAACGGCTTTGTTCCCTACACACGGCCATTTTTCACGACATTTTTTTTCTTGGTCGAGAAAAACGACCGTGTGTGGGCTCCGTGGCAGTGTTTTCCCTATGGGAGAAGTGCCGCGGAAAAAAATTACGGGAATCACGACGAGAAAAATTAGAGCATGTTCTAATTTTTCTCGTCGTGATTAATGACGTTTTTCCCGTCTGGAAAAATGACAGAAAGCCCACACACGGTCGTTTTTCTTGTTAAAAAAATATTTTTTTCTTTTTCCCGACGGGAAAAATGATCGTGTGTACGCAGCATTAGAGATAGATATTGTACGCTCATATGATTACTTAAGCAAAGGAAAAATGATTTCTGAAGTATCTCATACTGCTTTACAGCATTGGAATTTTGCTTCACTTCAATATCACTTTAAACTTTTCCCACCAATTGTTCCCTGTGTATGGAACTCCTTCCCCTTTACTGCATTTTATTCTACATTGCTGTATTGCTTTTCATATCAGTGAATTGCAATGCTAATGTTCCAAGGGGTTACTGCAGGAGTTCAAGCTTAGGTTTGAGTTGACTTTATCATGCACATAAGCCTTGATACATTGGAAGCCTACATACATGTATTATGGAGTGTAGCGGGTATTTGAATTTAAGGGAAGCATCTGGGTGGTAGTGTAACCCAGATGCACTGATTGCTAGGGAATCCGAGACCCTTCTTTATGGTTCTTGGAGGACTCTGGTGGTGTGAGGTTCCCTGCGGCCTGCAGGTGGCATTGTCGCCCTGGCCGGAGTTGAACACACACCGCAAGACTGCTTCCTTTTTGTCCTTTCCTGGCGCTGGTACAGCGGGGCGGGGAACCACTGTGACGCAAAAGGTGAGGGGATAAAAGGGGCGGATGCACTGATCTTGGGTTCAGAGTCGGAGGACGCAGCCGCACCCAGGCACCTTCAGCTTGGGTGCTGGTGCTCCGAAGTTCTGGGCCCAGGTGCCCTTGACCTGGCCGGAGCGAGAGATGGAGTCCATCTCAGGCACCTTTAGCCTGGGGTGAGGTACTATGGCGGATGCCTGGGGCTCAGTACCTTCGACTGAGTTCCGCGAGGGTGGAGGAATCCGAGGGGGCCCTAACTCCTTGGGTGCCCGTTTCTTAGGTCAGAGGAGACTGGTGAGCGGAACTTCTCTGGAGAGTCCGGCCCAGCGTTGCTGGTGACAGAGAGGCCTCCGGTGACTCCCTTGGACGGATATCCTTCCCCTGACAGGGGCTGTGCTAGCGAAGGTAATTCATGTTCTACCTCATATAGTCAGTGGCAGTGACTATTCGCCATTGGTGATACTACAGTGGTTAGCGATACTTTAAAGGATTGTGCCTCGACCTACTCCCATTAATACTGAACTGTTGCAAAGGTCCCAACTTGACTGTGCTGTACATTTATTCGCTGAGAAGAATAAAACTGTGTTGGACCTATTCAGTGTGTGGAACTCTGGTTACTAGGAGCAAAGGGGAGTGAATCCGAGGAAAGGATTTGACTCTAGGACACCTACACAAAGCCCGATCTTTCTGGCCTTCACCTCTTCACTATGGAGGACATTGGCCGTGGTGTATCTCATCCCTCCCCCCGGTACTAACACCCCTAGACAAAGACAGACAAGCCAAGAATGAGAAGGGGCGAGAGGGGTGAGGTCGCTACAGGAGGAATTCTGATTTTCTGCCCATGGAGAGGCTTTCACTGTAATGCCTCGTACACAAGACCGTTTTTCTCAGCAGGAAAAAAAATGTTTTTCCCGACTGGATTTCTCTCAAGCCTGCCTTGCATACACAAGTTCAGGTCAAATACCGCCCGTCCAAAGTGCGGTGACATGCAACACGTACGACGGGACTATAAAGGGGAAGTTCCATTTAAACTGTGCCACCCTTTGGGCTGCTTTTGCTGATACTCGTGTTAGTAAAAGTTTGGTGAGAGACGATTTGCGCTTTTCAGCCTCGTGCTTTTCAGTCCGTTACAGCGTGACGAATGTGCTATCTCCATTACGAATGCTAGCTTTACCAGAACGAGCGCTCCCGTCTCATACTTGATTCTGAGCATGCACGTTTTTTTTCCCCTCGGAAAAGCATACACACGACCGGTTTTCCCGACAGGAAAAAGTCTGCATGGAATCCCGACGGGAAAAAAGAAAGCTGGTTCTCTTTTTTTTCCCCGCAGTTTTCTCGACGGGAAGACTGCGATGGAGCATACACATGGCCGGTTTTCCCGGCCAAAAGCTCTCATGGCAGTTTTCCCGATGGGAAAACCTGTCGTGTGTACGAGGCATGAGAAAAAAGTCTGTCTGAGGGCAGGATAATAGTGGATGTGTTTGATTTACTACTGCAGGTGCATTGGTTGTTGGTCTTTGGCCATGTCTTGTTCAAAGGGCACGGGAGCTACCCCCCTTTCCCCCCAGCACAAATGGCATGTACTGTATGTTGGACATAAATTACGGTACTTGATATGAATAAGCAATGTTTTGTCTTTAACAGTTGCTTGTTATAATGAAGCCTAGAAAGCAGTAAACAGCATCAAGTGTGTATAGCTCTGACTATCACATAGGGGGATGTTTCAACTTGGATCAAAGTATTCCATGCTTACTGTTGCTGCCTGATAAGGTTGTAAAGAACCACGACATTCCATTGATTCTCTTAAAAGGGCCAAATATGTTTTTACTTGTTGCTCTATGGATGATGTTTGTGTGTCTATGGCTTCCTTGGTAATTAAATTACTTAAGTGAGATAATTATTGTACATAAACGGATTACTGGAGTCATGATGATTTTTTTTTTTTTTTATGGTAACCTAACCCAACCTTTCAGTCACTGTACAAAGTCCTGGCAAAAGCTTCAGTATTCTGGATACTGTGGGATAAAGTCCTACACAAAAGGTCAGGTAGCTGAAGTGGGTTTGGATGGATGTAATGGAAATACATTAATTTGCAGGTAAGGCTGTTGTGCAATGGCACTTATGGAGCTGCTTAGGGAAGCAGAAAGCAAGCAGAGCTAACATTACCCCTAGGCTGGGTGATTTATTGCCTCATGACCTAGCCCAGGCCATGGCTAAGATATAATGGCATCATAATCCTGAATACCTGCCCTCTGAAAACATTCTTCCCTAACCAGTCCTGTAAGCAGTGTAAGTATATTTTGTTCATCAGTACATCTTCAGGTATTGCAATTTTGCATTCAATTCTTTGCAGGAGTAGTTCTCTGTATGATCAGTGTCTAGAGTTCTGCATGTTTTTCTGTAAACTGGGAGATCTAAGGTAGTTTTAACAGTGAGTTTTTGGGTAAACCAAACTAAATTGACAGGTGCTCAATCCTTCGCTGTGTCCTCTATGTAGGAACCACTTGGAGTGCAGACAAGGACAGAACTTGTCCCAGCTCTAGACTTCTAATGGAAAAGGTTCTGGAAATCGCACATCTCTCCAAAACCCCGTAGGAAGGTGTATTACAACCTCAGACTGGTCTCCAACCAGGCCATGCCCCTGGTTTTTGGATATGTTGCAGACACAGGCTTTGTGGGTCAGGTAGTACTACCAGATTCAAAATCAGGTTGTGGATGGAGTCATACATACTGGCCAGGCACATGTCTACTGAAGATGGCCAAAGCAAGTGCAAGCTCTGGAGTTTTTCTTTTTACTATTGCCTTAGTAAAAACAAAATGGTTGTAATGCTTATCTATTTGCTGCAATATGTCACGCCACTGAACTAATGCTTATCTATTTGCTGCAATAAGTCACACCACTGAACTAATGCTTATCTATTTGCTGCAATAAGTCACACCACTGAACTGGAACAAGAAGGCAGCACTGCAGATACTCCTAAGGAACCAGTTTCTGAGGTTACATCACCACATAGAGAAAGCCCTAAAGCCTGTGCAGAATTACCCTCTACAGTGGATGGCTTGGAACAAAGGGAACAATACATGGGTCACAAGGTCGGGTTCTGCAAAACTTTAAGTTTTATGTAGAACACAGGCCACAGACCAATTCCTAAGTCCACATCTTACCTGGTATGCAGACCTCATTATTATTCTCAGCTGTCTACAGGCCTTCATATACAGTATATATGCAAGGTTACGTATGCTTGAGGCTATTTGTCTTGCTGTCCGAGCCCATGCTCAGCAGCAACATTCGTCTACCCAGTTTTTTATCAACATTCTTAGCCTCTGCCTTATTCAATGTAGAGTTCTTATTATGAAATGTTAATAAATAAATGTAGAAAATGACATTAGCAACACATCAGAATCTATTTTGCACTAGCTTGCCTCCTCAGAGGGCATTCAGATTGGTAGTTGTTGGTTACTGCACTTGAAAATAAAAAATCTTTATAAAAAAAAGCTGATACTCTTTTATAATATTCTATGCAGAAACCACCCCATCTGCAAACAAATCAAAAGAGAAAAGTATCATTTTTATTTATATCTAAATTAAAAAAATGTGTTTAAATTATGCATGGCTTTTAAAATGTAGCCACTGTATCTTGCAAAAATCCAAACAGATCTGCAGTGTTGTGGCTGAGGAATTATGTTATAAATAAATTACAATGGCAGTTGCAGTGATGGATAGAGGCTGATCTGAGAAACATTGGCTAAATGCCATAGTTAGGATATTTATAAATGCTACTCCAGATAGTGTTTTGACTTTCAATAAATAAAAAGACAGCAGTGTGGAGACAGTAGGTGGAAGTGATGATTTCTTAATTAAAGGCTGTGCTTAGAGAAATATGGGGGCAACCTTCTGAAAATGCTGATTGCCTGGCTTTTATCTGCAAAATCTGACTCTTGTTAATTATATTGATGAGGACAAATTCATCTTCCCCATAACCCTAGCCCAGTGGTTGTGGGGGTCTGAGGGCAGGCGGCTTATCAGAATCTGTAACCTCTTTTTAACAAAAAGGGTGCACTTAGATACCCACCCCAACACATGAATGAATAGGGTACAGTATATAGTTCCTGCTGGACAGCTTGGTATCATCACCCCTTTGATTACATAGCCAGGGTATTCTGGGCTGTAAATTAATGGAATAGAGTGATATCATTGATTGGTAAGGACGTAGCGGGCACCAGCGCCTGCTGCTTCCTTAACAACCATTAACAAATAGGAAGCTGTCAAAAATGGTAGTGGTAGAAATACTGCTACTATATATATGATTTTTGGTTCCTGCCTAATGGGCTAAAAGTTCAGACAGAACTTGTGTTTGGACTAAACATTGAGTTCATCCAATGTGACCAGCAGGGAGAAGGTCAAGACTTCAACCCAAATACAAGAATTGTATATACTGAACCTTACCAAGTCTAATGCCGCGTACACACAACAGTTTTTCATGACGAGAAAACTGCAATTTTTTAGATTGGTTGTGAAAACTGGTGGTGTGTATGCTCCATAGCAGTTTTCTCGACGAGAAAACTGCCCGCAAAAAAATTAGAACCTTCTCTATTTTTTCTCGTCGTTTTTCCTGTCATTCTTTTTCTCGTCGTGAAAAACGGGCGTGTGTACGCTTTTCCAAGGGAAAAAAAAACGTGCATGCTTAGAATCAAGTATGAGACGGGAGCGCTCGTTCTGGCAAAACTAGCGTTTGTAATGGAGATAGCACATTTGTCACGCTGTAATGGACTGAAAAGCATGAGGCTGAAAAGCGCGAATTGTCTCTCACTAAATTTTACTAACACGCGATCAGCAAAAGCAGCCCAAAGGGTGGCGCCATTCGAATGGAACTTCCCCTTTATAGTGCCGTCGTACTTGTTGGCGTATGTGTTGTACGTCACCGCGCTTTGCTCAAGCGGTTTTTTTCATTAACGTGTGTATGCAAGGCAGGCTTGAGAGGAATCACGAGGAATCACGTCGAGAAAAACGTTGGTTTTTTGCATGACAGGAAAAACAATGGTGTGTACGCGGCATGACATCTGGTAACTGTATTAGTTGTTTTTTTTAAAGGCTTTATTTCCTTTTTTTTATCTGTTGATCTGACTGGTAAGACACTTCCTGTCATAAAGTGTCTCCACTCTGGATGGAGGAACACTTTTGGACAGCAGCGTTGTCAGTTTGGGGAGATGGAAGTA
The DNA here is from genome assembly GCA_029206835.1 of Rana muscosa. Taxonomy (NCBI): domain Eukaryota; kingdom Metazoa; phylum Chordata; class Amphibia; order Anura; family Ranidae; genus Rana; species Rana muscosa. Next base: position 301,475,295 of record CM055116.1, read on the forward strand.
TTATTAGATGCACTAGCAGATTTAGATGGATTTGACTAACAAATGAATGTTAACATGTTTGTAAGCATTTACAGCAAGAGTTTTTTAATCATTCCTTTTGAGTTAAGGCCCCTTTCACACGTACGGATGAAAAAGGGTCATACATTGGTCCCTATGAGATCGCCGGTGTCAGCGGATGAAACATCCGCTGACACCCGATCTCATCCGTGTCCGCAATGCTCCGTTTTTCTGTATAGAAAAATTCCTATTTTTCTATCCGTCTGCGGAGCGGATAGGATGAACACAAACAGACGGTCCGTGTTCATCCGATCCCCCCATAGGGGAGAGCGGAGATCTGACAGGGTGGTCCCTGCACAGTGTGCGGGGACCGCCCTGTCATCCGCCGGCTCAGCGGGGATCAACGGAGCGATCCCCGCTGAGCAAGCAGAGGTTCACGGGGCGGATCATCACAGATTCGTCCCGTGTGAAAGGGGCCATAAAGGTTTTACAAAAAGTAATATAAATTGATCATTGTAAGCACCACTGTCAAATAAGTTAAATAGTTTGTCTCAAAAGTAAGAAAAGTCTAAATATTTGAAAATATATGCAGAAACTACATCTAAGAATTGGTTAGTTGCAATATATATATATATATATATATATATATATATATATATATATATATATATATATGTAGCGGCCTCACCCCATCTCTTTTGTCTAGGGGTACCACATACGACAGGGTGAGATGCGCTACGGCCCATGTCCTCCCCATAGCTGTAGGTGAGGTGAAGGCCAGTACCAGATATTTTCCTCGGGCCTGTGTGTTTTAGTCAAGGATCAAGTCCTGCCGTGCCAACACTTCCCTTTGCTCCCATTAACCAGAGTTCCACACACCGATCACAGTCCAACTCTTGTTTTATTTCATAACTCACAATAAACAGTGCTTCAGTAGCCAACTGGTTGAGACCCAATAACAGTTTGATACGGTGGAATGAGCAGGTCGAGGCACTATCCTGATTGTACACTAAACCACTGTGATTTCACCAGCGGTTACTATAGCCTTGGCTAGAGAGAACTTAGAACTTGAGAGTCTCTACCAGCGACTCAAGAGAACGTAGATAGGAGTACCTTCGCTGCGTTGCGGCCCCTGTCAGGGGAAGATGTCCCTCCAAGGGAGTTACCGGAGGCCCATCCGTCACCGGGTTGATGCTGCTCCAGACTCTCCGAATGGGTAACCTCCCCGGCCTCCTCGCCTCAGACATGGGCCCCATCCACTTCAGGAACCCTCGGACTTCTCCACCCTCGCGGGACCCAGTCGAAGTCACTGAGCCCCAGGCCTCCTGGTTTAGTACCTCACCCCAGGCTGAAGGTGCCTGGGATGGACTCCAACTCCATTCCGGTCAGGCCTAGGGTACCTGGGCCGGAACTCAGAACCGCCCGCACCCAGGCCTAAGGTGCCTGGGCGCGTGATGAAGAAGAACTCCAGAATAGGAAGACCTCGTGGCAAGGGCGTCTCCCCCTTTTATCCCCTCCATTGACGCCACGGCAGGTTCCCCGCCCTCACCGTACCATCTCCGAGAAGGGACAAAAAGGACAGCACTGTGGCAGCAAATCTACCTTGAGCCTGCAGGTACCCCGCCACCCACAGGCCAAGGAGATTATTACACCGCCCAATCCTCCACGAATACAAACGGTCCAATTACTCTCATAATTTACACACCTGGATCATACTACCACCCAGGTGTACCCCACCTAGATTTAGAGACCCCGCTACATACTCCCCCTGTGATTTGACGCTGGTCCCCAGCGTCTAGTGCAAACCCATGTCTCCCAAGCAGTGGTGACATAAGCCTGACCCCAGAGGCTATCCCTAAAAAATTTGAACCTTAACCGTGCCAAGACCTGCTCAAAGGAAGGGGAACATAAAACAATAAACTTTTCCATAAAACCCTCTAAGCATGTACACATATACAATCCCTCCCTTTACTGTCTAAGAACCACCCCATACTCAGTAGTCTTGACAGTCGAATCTCCTGCAGAAGGGAAACAAAAGAACACAACATCCTAACATTTTTTTGTTAATTTAGAATGAATGGGTCCATCAGCCAAGAGACCCATTCGCTCCAATGAGCAAAGTGATGCAAATGTAAAAACAACAGCCGTTGCGCAACACCGCCACCTGGTGACAGTGTCATGGTAATGACACTTGGTGAAATCTTCATTCTTCCTGCGTCCCTACTCTGATTCTACCCCCAAAGTCTCTGTCTTTGAATTGTGAAAGAAGAGAGAACAAACAAAACAGCTCTCATTCCTCCAAAGAGTAGAAAAAAAAACAACAAAAAACAAAAACCCAAATAAAAAACTAGGGTACAGTTCAGATGCTCCGGCAAGGACACTTCCAGAAAGTTGCTGCAAAAAAACCCCACAAGTGAGTCTCTTCTCACAAGTAAAACTTCGGGTCAGGCAAGAACAAAGGCTTCAGATGCTTATCGAAAACCTCAATCGAATAGTCAACGTCCTCTCCATCTTTCCGGCAGATAAGCACCCTGTCCGCATGAATATGGCGCCCCAACATCCAGTCTGCTCTGCAGTCTCTGAACTTTTTCGACACAGGTGGCGAACAGGACAAGTATCGCCGGGCATGAGGCACTTTAAGTTTTTCCCAAACAAACTCATCATACCATCGCTGTCGCAGAACTTCAACCTCAAACAGCAAGTCCCTGGGCAGGTAAGGATATTCCCATCCATACTCGTGGGCGACCCACTGAGAAAAGAGTCATTGCAATCGGGCCAAGGGAGGCATTGTGGCCCGCTCACCTTCTCCTGGTTGAACGATGGCCTCCGGGTGCCGGGGTACTTTCACTTCCTCTGATGGCTTGGCTCTCGGTGCCCGTAATGATGCGCGCGATGTACCCGCCAGCAAAACGGGTGATGCTGTGGATTGTGGAAGAACAATTGGAGGACTAGGCTTCCTCCTCGTAGACTCCGGAGCTTCCGCCCTGGGCGTGCTATCTCCTATAGACATAGGCGAATCTTGGGGTGCACGTAGCACAGGTAATGGGCTTTTGTCCCAGCCCTTACGATGAAAGAGTTTGTCTATTTCACCGTCATCTCCACAGTCCGACAGCGATTCTAGGTCGGAAGTGTCATACATCTCCGCGGGAAGGTAGTCTCTAGTAGACGTGGAACTACCCTCCCTAGCGGGCTCCACCGACTGTGAACCCCCGACACCTCCAACCACCACCACAGTCCCAGCCCCTGGCTCACCTTGACCTTTCGTAGAACTGGGATGTCCAGGACTCTTCCAACTGGATCCATCCAGGCCAGGCAAGCGACGGGGTGAAGCTCTTCCACGACCATAGGAGGCCAATTTTCCTCTTCGGAGGTGGGAGCAGAGAATCTGTGGTGACCGAAGCAGCATCCTCGGATTTTTCTTTCTCAGTCTCTGATTGGGCAGTCACATCGCCCTGGTCAGTGCGTACGGGAACCTCCGCAAAGGCCTGGATTTCCCCTTCCGGAGTAGCGGTACCTGTGAGGCTGTTGAGGCGAAGAGCCCGGGGCCTTACTGTGGATGGCTCCACCTCAAACAAGAACTCTTTGCATGCCTCGCAACGCCAGAATGGCTTCAGGTGGACCACCAGTCCCGAACATCCGGGACAGATCACGCCGAGGGCCTCCGTGTCTCTGCAGGTGTACAGAGCCAACTGTCCTCGGGGCCTGAGTCTTATCCCCGTGTCTGTAAGGGGAGCAGCAAATGTAGTCATCTTTGTGGGGTAGGGAAGCGGAATCCACGGGGAGCTTGAGGCCATCCCGACTGTCTGCTGCACCATCACGCACTGACCACGCGCCGAAGTCTCCACGTGAGTTCCTCCACATGGCCAGACTCCTCCCACGACTTGCACGTTTTCGCTGGCTCACATCAAACTCCGCCCACGAACTGTGTAGTCACGGGGTGCCTCATGGCGCAGTGCAGTAAAAGCCCCCACATGTAGTATGTCACACGGCTGGACTTCTCCCTCTTCTCGCTCTTCCGCATGGGCCTTTCCCGTCTTAGGGTCATTTCCACGACTTTGAGCAGGGATGCACTTTGGCTGATCACATGGCCGACCTGCTCGGAACTCCTCTGGGCAGCAAAGTCCAGACACAGCCATTCTTACTTCCAAAGTCAAAACACACATCATCCCGGACTCACGAGCCCCCACGTGTAGCGGCCTCACCCCATCTCTTTTGTCTAGGGGTACCACATACGACAGGGTGAGATGCGCTACGGCCCATGTCCTCCCCAAAGCTTTGGGTGAGGTGAAGGCCAGTACCAGATATTTTCCTCGGGCCTGTGTGTTTTAGTCAAGGATCAAGTCCTGCCGTGCCAACACTTCCCTTTGCTCCCATTAACCAAAGTTCCACACACCGATCACAGTCCAACTCTTGTTTTATTGCATAACTCACAATAAACAGTGCTTCAGTAGCCAACTGGTTGAGACCCAATAACAGTTTGATACGGTGGAATGAGCAGGTCGAGGCACTATCCTGATTGTACACTAAACCACTGTGATTTCACCAGCGGTTACTATAGCCTTGGCTAGAGAGAAGTTAGAACTTGAGAGTCTCTACCAGCGACTCAAGAGAACGTAGATAGGAGTACCTTCGCTGCGTTGCGGCCCCTGTCAGGGGAAGATGTCCCTCCAAGGGAGTTACCGGAGGCCCATCCGTCACCGGGTTGATGCTGCTCCAGACTCTCCGAATGGGTAACCTCCCCGGCCTCCTCGCCTCAGACATGGGCCCCATCCACTTCAGGGACCCTCTGACTTCTCCACCCTCGCGGGACCCAGTCGAAGTCACTGAGCCCCAGGCCTCCTGGTTTAGTACCTCACCCCAGGCTGAAGGTGCCTGGGATGGACTCCAACTCCATTCCGGTCAGGCCTAGGGTACCTGGGCCGGAACTCAGAACTGCCCGCACCCAGGCCTAAGGTGCCTGGGCACGTGATGAAGAAGAACTCCAGAAGAGGAAGACCTCGTGGCAAGGGCGTCTCCCCCTTTTATCCCCTCCATTGACGCCACGGCAGGTTCCCCGCCCTCGCCGTACCATCTCCGAGAAGGGACAAAAAGGACAGCACTGTGGCAGCAAATCTACCTTGAGCCTGCAGGTACCCCGCCACCCACAGGCCAAGGAGATTATTACACCGCCCAATCCTCCACAAATACAAATGGTCCAATTACTCTCATAATTTACACACCTGGATCATACTACCACCCAGGTGTACCCCACCTAGATTTAGAGACCCCGCTACATATACATATATACAATATGTAATAAATGAGGGTTTGTTTTGGGGATTAAAACTGCTTTAAAGTATAAGTTCACCTTTTGTAACATGTTACATGGTACACCCATATTCAGGGTGTAACATGTTACAGATGCACCAGCCCCTGCTCCCCAGAACCCCCTGAAAACTACAAGGTTGGACAATATTAAAAAATATATATAAAATATATAAGGTTTTAAAGCAATAACTCCACTTTTGTTGATACAAAAATATTCCCCTCTGGGTGATCTATTTAAATTGCAAGGATTTTAACAAACTTTGTTGAAGAGTCCTACATTTTGTTATTTAAAGAAATAGCTGCTTGTTTGTGTCCATGTGGAAAGGGAACCTGTATAGTAGTGGTTTTGTAATTATTAATTAGGTGCTGCACCTGAAGGGCTCTATTGAGGAAAATTGCAGGCTCTGCTCCCCTTTAGATGTAATTTCCCTTTGGGAATATCTCACCAAAGATGCAATTTTTGTTGCAGGAAATGCCGAAAATCAAGTTTGTATCTTAGTGCAGACTTCTCGGGAAAATCAGTAAGCCAATTACACAAGCAGGAAATGACATATCTGGGGGGGGCATTGTGTACACCATTTGTTTATGCCATATTGCATTGCATTTTACAGACAAATACAGCACTGCAGATTGAAAAGGAAGGGTAATTTTTGATAACATTTGATTACAAAATGACTTGTGTCGCAATTGTATGCGCTATATATATATATATTTTTTTTTTCCCATGAAAGTGTAGCTACCCTTTAAAGCATTTGTTACCCTAAAAAAATAAAAAAATTTAATAAAAGATCCTGTTCCTTTAAAGCATGTTATACAGCACAGTGCTTGTGCTGTGTAATTTGGCACCCTGTAACACCTGAAATACCAGGCGTATCCTGCCTGGTTCTGTCCTCCCCCCTGTAAACTGACCACGGTTTATAATGGCTGCTGAGCCCTGACACCATGGTCAGTTTATGTGCCTCATCATCCGCAGCTCTCCTCTGTCCTCTCTCCCCCCTCCCTCCCTGCCTGTGAGCTCCTTGTCCTCCCCCCCCCCCCCTCCTGCTGCTGAAATTACAGTTAAAATCTTACATAACCTTGTGTGTTTGCTAACGATATGTGCTCCTGTCTCTGTGTTTTAAAAAAAAAATGCTGTCTGTACCTGATTTCACAGCGCCACTCGGCGCTCACGTGACAGGCCGTCTCTATCCTCCCCTCGTCCTGACTAATGTCAGTGGGGGGGAATCTCTGGCCGGCCCGCTGCAGCTGCCAGATGGGGGAAGAGAGAGCCGACCAGTCACGTGAGCGCCAGAAGATGCTCTGAAATCAGGTATAGACAGCATTTTTTTATAAAACACAGACACAGGAACACCTATCGTTAGCAAACACACAGGATTATATGAAGTTAAATGAGTGGGTTAACAACCACTTTAAGCATTCTAACCCTAACAATTACCACTAACCCTAACTCTAACCCTAACCCTTAACTCTAACACTAATGCTAACATTTAATCCTAACCCTTGCACTGAATCCTAACCCTAGCCCTTAACTCTAATCCTAACATGCAACTTTGGACACATAAAGGATCCTGCACTATTTTGATGTGAGTTTGATGCTACAGGAGTGCCAAAGAGTGTAAATTTGCATCAAAGTCTCATCAAAGTCGCACTCCTTCAACAGAGCTGTCATACTTTCCTATTAGTCAAAAAAAAACGCAAAACACATCAGAAACGCAACATTTGTCAATTAAAGTCTCTTACATGCAAAACGCAATCTGCTGCGGGAACAAAAGTCCCTGACCCTTTCCAAAAAATGCACTGGCTCAAAATGCACAGGTGTTAACTAGATCCATAGGAAACCTTGTTAAATGGACTATAGTGCATTTCTGCAAAACTCAAAGCACACTAAAAATATGCATGGGTAGGAACTAAGGGTAAATCTCTCCAAGCATCCTGGTAGGAAGCAAACCTTTTTTCAAAAAGTGATGTAGAAGCTTTACTTAATAATAATACTGTAAGTATAAGCATGTACAGTTATAATGAACTGCATATGAAGATGAATTGCTTAAAGCTAATAGCACTGTAATTGATCTAGTATATATTGTGTGCTAGAATAAAGCAATGACCATGTGGTTGGCAGTGATTTCCTGTGTCACAAGTGCGGATTGGTTGCACATTTTGTGGTTGAACAGTGGAATGTGGGTATGACAAAGTGTGAGAGTCTCAGAAAATATATAATTAAGAACACTTTTATAATTGTAAAATACACAAAAAAGTTTATTTAGATCAAATACAACATGTACATAAGGAAAACAAATGAAGAGAAATGTAGAAGTTCTCCACATTTTATTAGTCAATTAGGACATTGCATTCTGACAGCAGCACTGTGCATTTCTAGAGCTATGTTAGTGTAACTGTGCTGCACTGAAACTGGATGCTGTGCCCCATCCCAGCCCCCCCCCCCCCCCCAGTGTTTGCTATTTGCCCCTGCAGCTCAAATCACAGATTTCAGAGGCACCTTTTCTCAACTTTTCTACTTCACATCAATAGCCTCATTTAAAGATCCCTTCCTAGGGCACATGACTGCTTAAAGTTGAATCCCAGGATTTCAGCTCCTTTGTAAAAAAGATGAAGGCACACTATAAGTTAAGTCCAGCGAGGTGCATGACACCTCCTGGGCTTAGCTCTATTATTTACATTTAACATCTTTAAGTACTGTCGGAAGACAGCTATCGATATAGTTCCGGGGGAATAACGATGATCTTTCTGAGCTCTGCATCTTAAACAGGAGAGTCTCTGCAGCTGCTATGCCCACCCCAGCCCTCCTCCTGCCAAATCACAGAAGCCTTGGTATTATGTGTGTAGCGGGGTCTTCAAAGTTAGTGGGATACACCTGGGGGTAGAGAGACTCAGGTGTGTAATTATGTCAGGGATTAGACCCCTTTTCTTATTCGTGGAGGATTGGGTGGTGTAATATTCTCTTTGACCAGTGGGTGTCAGTGTACCTGCTGGCTCGAGGTAGAATCGCTATCACAGTGTTGCCCTTTTTTTTGGTTCCTTCCTGGCGATGGTACGGCTGGGGCGGGGAACCCGCCGTGGTGTCGATGGGAGGATATAAAAAGGGGAGACGCCCGCGCCACGAGGTCGTCGTCGCCTGTCTGTTGTTCTTGTGGGAGGGGGTCACCCCTTCACGCACCCAGGCACCCTAGGCCTGGGTGCGGGCGGTTCAAGGTTCCGGCCCAGGCACCCTAGGCCTGGCCGGAATGAAGATGGAGTCCATCCCAGGCACCTTCAGCCTGGGGTGAGGTACTATTGAGGAGGCCTGGGACCCGGTGACTCCGACTGGGTCCCGCAAGGGTGAAGTTGCTCCAGGGCGCCCCTTGCGAGGGGACCCGCATCTGAGGTGAGGAGGCTGGGGAGGTCACCCGTCCGAAGACCCGGTGCAGTGTCAACCCGGTGACGGATGGGCCTTCGGTAACTCCCTCGGAGGACATCTTCCCCTGATAGGGGCTACAGCGCAGCGGAGGAGCTTTCATCAAGACTCCTGCAACCCCTGATCATAGCACAGGGAGTGTAGGGACTAGGAACCTGTACAGTGCCTCGACCTGCTTTCCCATCGTATCATGCCGTTGCATTTGACTGTATGTGGAGATACGCAATAAACCTGAGTTTGGACTTTGATGGGTGTATGGACTCTGTTGATGGGAACAAAGGGAGATTCCGGCACGGAAGGACTGACCCTCATAACCAGCACACATTTGGCCCGAGGAAAAGATTGATATTGGCCTTCACCTCACCCACATGCATGGGGAGGACATGGGCCGTAGCGCACCTCACTCTGTCGCTCGACATACCCCTAGCTAAAGAGGTCGGGGTGAGGAGGCCGCTACATGTGAAAACATTAACTATATACAAAGGCTTCTGTAAATGGGCAGCAGTGTGGAGGGGCGGGCATAGCTGCTGTGTGTGTTTCTCTCCTTTGAGACCCCCAGAGTGTTTCTCGGCAGAGCAATAAACCTTTCAAATGTAATTAATAGAGAGAAGGCCAGGAGATATCATGCATCTCCTTGGACCTAACTCATAGTATGCCTTCCCTTTTTACAAAGTGGCTGAATTCTTGGATTCCCCTTTAATGGTCACTGATTGTCCAGCATCACAAATCAATCAGGGACAAAAAGATTTGACTTACTCAATGTTTTTTTTCCATCTTGGGGTGCTGTGCCAATGTTGAGTCTATTCTTGCAGGGGCAGAAACAGACCAGGAACTATATAAAATAAAATATTATAAACTCGGCATGCCAAGCTGCAAACAATAACATACAATAATCAGGTTAAAACTCTTTAGAAGGTTACTCAAGCTATGTTTTGACACATTTCACTTACTTTAAACATAGTGAGCAGTGAAAATTTGAATGGTCCAGTGTAATCAACACAGTTGACAGCCCTTCACTCTAACATTTAGTCATGTACAGGGGAGATTATCTAATGCTTCTTATTTCCAGAGCAACCCTGCAATGATTTTTCAACATTTGAAGTGTGATCAGTCATCTTGATAGCCTTTTCAGGCATTTCTAATAATAGGTCTTGTTGAAATTTTTACAGTAGGCTTAACTTTTTCTTAATAAAGCAGAAAAAAATTGAGATATAACCCAGCACTCTGGGAAAACGTATTGATTCAAGTATAAGCCTAGGGTGTCCATCTGCATGCCTTACTGTGCCTCACTGCGTCCATGTGCATGCCTCACTGTGCCTCACTGTGCCCATGCCTCACTGTGCCTTACTGTGGCCATGCCTCACTGTGCCCATGCCTCACTGTGCCCATACCTCACTGTCACTGTGCCCATGCCTCACTGTGTCCATGCCTCACTGTGCCTGATCTCCCTACCAGATCTCCAGCGCTGTGTGACTAGACTGACTTTTAACATGGGAGTCTATGTAAGGGGTGCCCAGCTTTGAAAAATCGGTGCTCCCTGGCCGTAGGTCCCCTGGACAAACTTTTCACACTAGTAGATGAAGAGTGGGGCTACATGTGTGCCAAGTTTGGGGTCAGGGGACCTACGGCTGGCCAGTATCGGGTCCCCAAAATCACCAGAGAAATGACCGTTTAACATTGGAGTCTATGGTAGGGGTGCCTGGCTTTGAAAAATCGGTGCTCCCTGGCCGTAGGTCCCCCGGACACCTACGGCTGGCCGGGATCAGGCGCACAAAGTTGAAGATGGACACAGACTCGAGTATAAGCCGAGGGGGGCATTTTAAGCACAAAAAATGTGCTGGAAAACTCGGCTTATACTCGAGTATATACGGTACTCAGTTAATCATATTGCACTTGGTATATTTCCTCTACCTCCTTCTGTTTTTATATTAGAAAAATAATGGAAAATAAACTATCTAGAGATGAATCCTGAAGGTCCTTACCACAGCCCAAAATTATACTTGGAAAGGAAAAGGAAATGCCCCAAGGGATAGTGTGGGCAAGGAACCATGGCAGGATCACCAGAAAATTGGTACAAGAAGTATAAAAATATATACATTTTGTTTGATGTATGAAAATATAAACATCTAAAAACAGTAATTGGAACAGACCATAAATATAGAAATACAACTGCTCAGTGTTGCCATACACAATACGTTCATAGACATCAAGTCACAAATAAACTATGGTAGCAGCAACAACCCAAAACCCAGTTTTTATATTAGTTAAACAAGCCCCTCATTAGATATTTCCTAACCTTCCATTACCTAGTTCAGTTTTTTTGTTTTATCCTTGTTGAGTAAGTATGCTTTAGAGAGAAAGATTACTTTTTACTATTGAATAAATAATAGGATTTTTTTTTTTTATGTCAAACTATTTATAAGGTATTCTTAGTCTTCTTGGTGAGTTGAGACTGCCTGTGAATCTTCTTGAGTCAGCAAGATGGTATACTGTCCATACAGACAGGGTCTTAAGAGGTATGTATTTTGCATAAAGTGAAACAAAAGACACAGCAATTTGTTTTTGAGTGGACACATTCTGCTACGTGTTTTCAGCCTAAAAATTTATACTAGGGTTAGTTAATATTATAATACAGGATTTATATAGCGCCAACAGTTTGCACAGTGGTTTACAATGTAGAGGGGGGGACAGTACAATTACAATGCAGTTCAATACAGAAGGGATGGGAGGGCCCTGCTTGTGGAGCATACAATCTATAGGGAGGTACAAAAGGTAATAACTGCGGGGGATGATTTGGGAAAATCACAGGCGCCTGTGCTTCTCCCTGTGTTTCCTCTAAAGCTACTTCTTGCTTCTACACAGAGCTGCCTCAGTGGGCCACGTTTGGACTAGGCATTGATTTTGTTACACAATAATGGACTCTGATAGCATGAGCCATTTTTTGCATGAATTGTTTATGAATTCCCTATGAACTGGTTCCTTTTTTATTCTTCAACATCGTTTGTATTTCTGGGTTCCACTTTGCGCCGATAATTTCCCCTCTCCTATATGGGGGGTGATCTGATGGAGGTAGCTCGGCTACGGTTCTTAGGTGGCAGTGGGATAGGCGTCCCTGAATAAGTGAGTTTTCAGGGATCGCCTAACTTACATAATTAATTTGGACATGTGCAGTAAAATTGTCTATGTATTGGCACCACTGCCAAATCAATACTGTTGTAAAATCCAAGGGCCTTGCTCTAAGATAAAATGTTATAAATCTGCTCCTGCTTGCTACATAGCTCTGAGCAGCAAACTCTTGCAGTGTGAACAGTACCATAGGCTATAATGTGCGCTAAAAAGACTTCATCTCAAGTTTATCAATGTGATCATGTCCTAGAACTAGAGAGTGGCAAAAAACATAATACTGTTTATAATAAGTCATCTTTATTCATTATTAGAGAATATTAAAAACAGTGGATATATACTTTACAGATGTTGTTTCTCTTTACAGAATAAATATTCTCGTGTCCTGCATTGCAGTTTTGCAGGAAATACATATTCTTCCATTCATAATAGGAAATCTCAAATTCCTGTTTGGAATTAAATTTTTAAAATATGGATATAACAGATATCGACTTGTTAAACTGGAGTAAAATTGTCCTACTATGCAGGAGTGTATCCTGTACTTTCCAAATGAAATGAACACGCTTGGAATGTCTTGTCGCTCTCTGTGCCAGCTGGTGGGTGGAAACTGCTATTTATAGAAAAGAGGAAGAGGAAGCAAAAAAAGTTATTAAAAAGCAATGAAAATGAGATTATTGCATGTCAATTAATATACCAGGGAAAAAATGTCTACACTATTACTCAGTTAAGTTTATGACATAGTGTGGTATTCTTGGATTCCTGCTCAACTGCTGCTTTTGCTCTAGGTTACAACACCTTCTTATGTTATGATTAGTCATTCAATTGCCAAAGATAACTTTTCAGTTTTCTTAAAAGTGTTGATCAAGAGTTTCACTGCAGACAACGGTATGGCAGTGTGTGTTTGGGAGTATAGTGTGGTCATGGTCTGTCATTTGGCAGACTCAGATTTTCTTGCTCACCAGCTTTGACTTTAGTAATGTAACTAATTATTCTGTGTAGCAGGATGAACTTATGAAACTAATTAATAACACACAACAACACGGGTGGTATTTATTCCCCAACAACAGCAAATTGAATGGTAAGATTTTTATTTTACTAACAGACAAGTGTGCATTTGAAAATTGATTGTGTGAATTTGACTGAAGCTCATTAAGAATATTTTTTTATTTTTATTTTTTCAAATCTTTTATTCAGTCAAAGGGCATGGTCCTTGACACCCATGTCACATTATAAACATAGTATCGCTGTTTACAAAGCAATCAAGTGCCGTTACACAAACATGACAACATTTTGTCAACCAAAAAAGAGATTACATTATTCAGTATGGTAGGTCCATTTTTAAACGTTATAACAGTTTAAAAATGGACCTACATCTGAAACCGTGAACACACGGGACATAGATTTATTTATTTTTTTGAAGGCAGCTTAGTGTGTGAGAAACTGAAGGCTAATTCCTGTAGTAAGAAATTTGGGTAATAGAGCAATGCACAGTAGCAAGTGCATTATTTCTGGCCTAACAACAATAGTAAAATAATAGTGTTACTTTTTTTCTTCTTACTAGCTAGCAGGTCAGAAGTCCAAAATCCAAAAGCAGAGATGAGTGAACTTCTGTAAATTTTGATCAGTTGTGGTTCTGCTTAAAGTAGAACTATAGGCAAAACCTTTTTATTTTTAATTTTGGATAGAGCAAGAGAGGCTTATAACCCCTGTCAGATTTTTTTTTTCGTCATCTGTGTCCCATTTCTACAATTTCCCCACACTTCCTGTCCCATAGCCGAACAGGAAGTGAAAGGAAATTCCAAATTAAAGGAATCCATTAAGGACCCCCAGGTCACCAGAACTGGGGACACGCAGTGACGTCACAACGCAGCTCGACCGAGGAAGGGCTTCTGTTTATGCCGGCCGGCATGTTTTTTATGCTTACTGAAGCTACCTTGTTGTAAGTACGCTACCTTTTATTAATAAATACGTTTTTAGAAGATATTACTCTATGGTTTCCCCCCTTCTTTTTGGCACCCTATATGGAGTATCAGCAGCGTCTCATATATATTAGAGGAGTGTCCTGGGGGTCTGTGATCGGGTCCACTACGTGCAAGTTAGAGGCCGCGGCTAGGCTATAGCCGACTGCGTGCTCCTTCTTTGCTTCTGGTAAGGATCCATTGTTACTAGGGTGGTGGTCACGATTGTTTTGCTCATCACGATGGTGGTTTATAGCTACCCTGTTATTACGATATCACCCTATGGTCTTCTCTCCTATATTGTTGCAACCAAGCCATCAAGAGGTCCATACTACAAACTGGTGGAGTGTCTGGGGTTGCTACGATTGGATTCCTCTCATCCACTACTACAAGCTATGGTGGTTAATCCGGTGTCAAACACGGTGGTACTATAATATACTGTACTGTTTGGCCTATTTCCAGCCTATGGGATTCCTCCCTTCAGATTTAATCATATCTGTGGGTTACATCTTTGGACTGTTTGCTATCCTGTCGTCACTGACATCTAGGATTGCTTAATTTACATATTGGCACAGTTTTTCTTCCTTTATACCAGAACTAGTGTCCTCATTGGAAGATTTCCCCTTTTTTAACTTTTCGGTGGACAACTCAAAATTTGGGATTTTCTTTAGTTTGACTTTCACTGATAATAATAAACATCAAGACAAGTAGAGAGCGTGAATCTCCTTAAGGGGAGATTCACGGACAGGAATAAAAACTGACAGGGGTTCTAATCCCTCTCCACTCTATCCAAAACTAAAAGAAAAAGTTTTGCATTTAGTTATACTTTAACTTTTAAAATATTTGCGAACCTTCAGAATTTCCTTTTCCAAACCAAAGTCAATGGGAATCCAAGTCAGGCTTCAAGAGGGTGTATTTATAAAGCAGTATATGATGCATATAGTAAGTGTCCAGAATGGTTTGGGAAGCTCCTGGCAGCCTGATGATGTGATGAGGCCAAAAAGACAGCCTAAACATCTTCATTTAAACATTCCACTAGGGTTACTAAACTAGAGGGTGGGACCTGGTGGCACTGGCAGTTAATCTAGGGGAGCCCAAGCAACAGCAGACGCATATAAAATAAATCTCAAATGCCAAACGAACGCTGAAATTCGGATTCAGCTCTGCACATCCAAATTCATGAAGTGTGGTCCAAATCTCATACCATCCAAATTCCCAGATCAACCTTGCTCAGAAAGAAGCCAGAGGTGGCCAAAGAATAATAAAAAAAATAAAACAAAAAAATAATAATACAGTCACCTGCAGAATGAGCTTCCTCCCTCTATGTTAGCGGTACCCCACAAGCACAAAAATATTCTTGCCTGTTGTAGATGCCTTTTTGATGGGAAGACCCCAGGATAAACTTTTAGATTCTATAATTTTCTCATAGTCTGCATAGACAGAAAGCAAAGACTGTCTAGCCTACATTTTTCACTGCCCTTGGCAAAATTAAGCAAGTGTAATTTTGAAATGACAGTGGCTTCAAGTAAGTATATCAATAAAGCTCAAGTTCCTCTTCTTTAGAATTAAAGTCTGGATTATAATTGAATATTTTAGAAGCTGAAGCTCCATCCTAGCAACCACTGATTAAATTCAGTTAAGCTGTATAAAACTTTATTAACTCTATCTGTTATAGAACAGTTGCACAAAATACAGTGCTGCGTCTGAATTGAAGCTTAACTCAAATAATTCAGCAATTCTTCTTAGAGGGACTAAATGTACCTTTTTTTATTTCTGTTTCTTTTGAAGCATCCTACAAGTCTTCAGATTGGTATTATGTTTATTTAGTAAAGAACCGGTACATATGCTGCATCTGAAGTCCGATTTCATTGTTCTACCTTTTCTAAACTGATGAAAGATGAAATGTGATGGTTCTATACTAGATAAGCACATATTCCAAAATATCATCATTAGAAAACATAATTATATTTCCAAAAATCATAATTTTTACTTGATTTTATTTAATGTTAAATTGCTGTTTTAAACATATTGCCACAATTTTTAATTCTTGCAGTGAGAATGCAGTATGTAATAAAGGCAAAACTGTTTTCTAGTTTTGGTAAGAGCAAGAAAAGATTAAGACCACTACCAGGTTTTTCGCTATAAGGGTCTATCAGAAAGATTTCCCTGAACTTCTGTCCCAGAGACACAAGAAACATTATCTTTTAAAGCAAGAAGAAATCCTCTTGTTATACAGTTGACCCTATTGAAAGATGTCCCCTCTCTTCCTGACAATGCTCTCATCTCTTTCTGTATGGTAGACAATGGTCAACAGGACAAATAGAGAGGGAGAATCTCCCCAGACACAGACAGCAATACAAATTTGACAGGGTTTTTAACACTTCCATACATTATCAAAAACTTAAAGAAAGTTTTTGCTTTATACAATTTAACTTGTGACTTACTCCTAACATTGAGTTGAATCCCTGAGACCCTTCACCTAATATGATACAACCATGTTTCCCCCAATAACACCCTACTGCCCCTGGAGGACGTCAGATGACGAAGCATGTATGGAGGGGCTTCGCCATGACTTCACCACGCACTCCGGGTCTGTGCTCATGGCTAGGGATTGCGGTCGTGCCAGTCCGGTTTTATGACTACAGGATTCATACTAGTGTCAGTGGAGACACATAAATGTGAGTGCTTTGGATTGATTTAAAAAAAAAATGTTTTATTGGTTTACACTATGCAAGCTCTTTCTCTCTTTCCTCGATAAATGGATCGATGACCTTAGGAGTTTTTAAAGGGAAATTGGCTGACGCTGCAGATCGTTACTCCCAGAAGGGAGAATACGCTGTTAGCTGGTTTATAATGTTACCAGCATTTACCTCTGGTGAGTTTATTTACTATATCTGGTAGTGGATTACACTGTGGTGTGGTGGAAGACAGAAGAATTAAAAATAACTTTACAGTGGTGAAGTCACATATAACCACTTTGATGCTCCATCTGCAGATGTCCAGTATTCTGAATTACTCACACTCTAAATTTCTTAAGGTCTGAAAAACATGCATCTCCTATGAACTCCCATCACTCCAACCAGCTTGTTTGGGCCTTATCTGATTGCTTCTGTTGGAGCTTCCGAATCTGAGTTGTCCCCTTCACCTCCCTTCCCTTTTATTTTCTCTAGACTTTGAACCTCTCTTATTGCTTGGTTGCAGAAGATGAGAGCCACCCCTGGGGTGACTGTGATAGGCTGTGAGAATATGGCCTTTTCTTTTTTTTTCCATTCATTACTTATCGGTATCATCCCAACGGTTTATAGTTATTTAGCGTTGGCTGCCATGATCAGAACCCCTGCGGATTATTCTGTAATACCTGATCATTCTTTAGCTCCTGTGTGGGTGATTTATATGCTTGCTTTTGATTTCCTACGCTGATTTATAAAACCAATAAATACATTGAAACAGAAAAAGAACTTTGCATTGATTCACTATATTGGGACTCTTTGAATACATTGCGTGGACATTTTTGAGATTTCTGCTATATGTTGCACAGATATTTTATATTTATTATATGAAAAATTCACATGCACATGACACTTTGATATACCGGTATGTTAAATATTCACTTGGTCATATTGCACTATGATATACTGTATGTCTACTGGGATTGATTGACATGTTTATGTGGATATATGGCACGAGATTAAGATTTATTGTACAAAGTATACTTTTTTATTAGTAGCAGCCCTGTCCTTTCAGAGCAAAGCACCCTCATGTATGTACCTAAATTCACAAGATGGCAGGACAAGCTCACTTTCAGTAATACAGCCTTTAAAAAAAAAACACACAGAAGGTTTTTTATCTTAATGCATATACTGCATTAAGATATAAAAAACCTTCTTCCTTTACAACTCCTTTAAGTAAAATATTTGAGAAATGCTATTCTTAAGTTGAAACCATAATTATTTTGATTAGATCATTTAAATTTTAAGTGTTTTACATGTTAAAAATTGCACATTTGTTTGTAGAAAACTGTATTTTACAAACAAATGTTTCCTAAGTGTTGATTCACTTATACTATGTTTGCAAACTGTATTGAATTGCTAACAATTTAACCTTGTACAGAGTCATATGAGCATGGTGGTGAGGTGAAGGGTATGGGAGGTTTCAGGGGGTGTTGTCTGACCTGTTCAGCAATGCATGTGTTCTAAATATCAGGTCATATTATATAACCTATTTACAGCAAAGCAGAAAAATATTTTAACAAAGGTGGCTGAAAACTGACTTAACTGCATTACTTGCTGTGGACAGTGATGATGAACTGTTCATATTTCATAAGTAACTTACAAAAAAGAAATGAGTACTGCATTTACATGTTTTAATTATTAGTCCCAACCATAGTAAATAAAGAACAAAAATACAGAAAATACAATAAACATGCAGTAAATAAAGCATGCATTCCCTCTTAAAATAATATGCTAATTGAAAAAACATATTGCACTGACAACACATGTTCTCAGTTTTTTTTCACTCATATTACAATGGATTACTGAGCAGCACAGTGGCTAAGTGGCTAGCACCTCTGTTCAACATTACTAGTGTTGGTGGTTTGCACTACCTGCCTGGAGTTTACATGTTCTGCCTGTGTGGGTTTCCTCCCACACTCCAAAGACATGCTGGTAGTATTACTAGAGTGTAGAGGGGTCAGAGTGCTGGGGGGATATCTAGGGTGTAGAGGGGTCAGAGTGCTGGGGGGATATCTGGGGTGTAGAGGGGACAGAGTGCTGGGGGGATATCTGGGGTGTTGATGGGTCAGAGTGCTGGGGGGATATCTAGGGTGTAGAGGGGTCAGAGTGCTGGGGGGATATCTGGGGTGTAGAGGGGTCAGAGTGCTGGGGGGATATCTGGGGTGTAGAGGGGTCAGAGTGCTGGGGGATATCTGGGGTGTAGATGGGTCAGAGTGCTGGGGGGATATCTAGGGTGTAGAGGGGTCAGAGTGCTGGGGGGATATCTGGGGTGTAGAGGGGTCAGAGTGCTGGAGGGATATCTGGGATGTAAAGGGGTCAGAGTGCTGGGGGGATTTCTGGGGTGTAGAGGGGTCAGAGTGCTGGGGAGATATCTAGGGTGTAGAGGGGTCAGAGTGCTGGGGCATATCTGGGGTGTAAAGGGGTCAGAGTGCTGGGGGGATATCTGGGGTGTAGAGGGGCCAGAGTGCTGGGGGGATATCAGGTGTGTAGAGAGGTCAGAGTGCTGGGGGATATCTGGGGTGTAGAGGGATCAGAGTGCTGGGGGATATCTAGGGTGTAGAGGGGTCAGAGTGCTGGGGGGATATCTGGGGTGTAGAGGGGACAGAGTGCTGGGGGGATATCTGGGGTGTTGATGGGTCAGAGTGCTGGGGGGATATCTAGGGTGTAGAGGGGTCAGAGTGCTGGGGGGATATCTGGGGTGTAGAGGGGTCAGAGTGCTGGGGGGATATCTGGGGTGTAGAGGGGTCAGAGTGCTGGGGGATATCTGGGGTGTAGATGGGTCAGAGTGCTGGGGGGATATCTAGGGTGTAGAGGGGTCAGAGTGCTGGGGGGATATCTGGGGTGTAGAGGGGTCAGAGTGCTGGAGGGATATCTGGGATGTAAAGGGGTCAGAGTGCTGGGGGGATTTCTGGGGTGTAGAGGGGTCAGAGTGCTGGGGAGATATCTAGGGTGTAGAGGGGTCAGAGTGCTGGGGCATATCTGGGGTGTAAAGGGGTCAGAGTGCTGGGGGGATATCTGGGGTGTAGAGGGGCCAGAGTGCTGGGGGGATATCAGGTGTGTAGAGAGGTCAGAGTGCTGGGGGGATATCTGGGGTGTAGAGGGATCAGAGTGCTGGGGGATATCTGGGGTGTAGAGGGGTCAGAGTGCTGGGGGGATATCTGGGGTGTAGATGGGTCAGAGTGCTGGGGGGATATCTGGGGTGTAGAGGGGCCAGGGTGCTGGGGGATATCTGGGGTGTAGAGAGGGCCAGATTGCTGGGGGGATATCTGGGGTGTAGAGAGGTCAGAGTGCCGGGGGGATATCTGGGGTGTAGAGGGGTCAGAGTTCTGGGGGGGATATCTGGGGTGTAGAGGGGTCAGAATGATGGGGGGATATCAGGGTGTAGAGGGGTCAGAGTGCTGGGGGATATCAGGTGTGTAGAGAGGTCAGAGTGCTGGGGGGATATCTGGGGTGTAGAGGGATCAGAGTGCTGGGGGATATCTAGGGTGTAGAGGGGTCAGAGTGCTGGGGGGATATCTGGGGTGTAGAGGGGACAGAGTGCTGGGGGGATATCTGGGGTGTTGATGGGTCAGAGTGCTGGGGGGATATCTAGGGTGTAGAGGGGTCAGAGTGCTGGGGGGATATCTGGGGTGTAGAGGGGTCAGAGTGCTGGGGGGATATCTGGGGTGTAGAGGGGTCAGAGTGCTGGGGGATATCTGGGGTGTAGATGGGTCAGAGTGCTGGGGGGATATCTAGGGTGTAGAGGGGTCAGAGTGCTGGGGGGATATCTGGGGTGTAGAGGGGTCAGAGTGCTGGAGGGATATCTGGGATGTAAAGGGGTCAGAGTGCTGGGGGGATTTCTGGGGTGTAGAGGGGTCAGAGTGCTGGGGAGATATCTAGGGTGTAGAGGGGTCAGAGTGCTGGGGCATATCTGGGGTGTAAAGGGGTCAGAGTGCTGGGGGGATATCTGGGGTGTAGAGGGGCCAGAGTGCTGGGGGGATATCAGGTGTGTAGAGAGGTCAGAGTGCTGGGGGGATATCTGGGGTGTAGAGGGATCAGAGTGCTGGGGGATATCTGGGGTGTAGAGGGGTCAGAGTGCTGGGGGGATATCTGGGGTGTAGATGGGTCAGAGTGCTGGGGGATATCTGGGGTGTAGAGGGGCCAGGGTGCTGGGGGATATCTGGGGTGTAGAGAGGGCCAGATTGCTGGGGGGATATCTGGGGTGTAGAGAGGTCAGAGTGCCGGGGGGATATCTGGGGTGTAGAGGGGTCAGAGTTCTGGGGGGGATATCTGGGGTGTAGAGGGGTCAGAATGATGGGGGGATATCAGGGTGTAGAGGGGTCAGAGTGCTGGGGGGATATCAGGGGTGTAGAGGGGTCAGAGTGCTGGGGGGATATCTGGGGTTTAGAGGGGCCAGAGTGCTGGGGGGATATCTGGGGTGTAGAGGGGTCAGAGTGCTGGGGGGTATCTGGGGTGAAGAGGGGTCAGAGTGCTGGGGGATATCTGGGGTGTAGAGGGGTCAGAGTGCTGGGGGGATATCTGGGGTGTAGAGGGGTCAGAGTGCTGGGGGGATATCTGGGGTGTAGAGAGGGCCAGAGTGCTGGGGGGATATATGGGGTGTAGAGGGGTCGGAGTGCTGGGGGGGATATCTGGGGTGTAGAGGGGTCAGAGTGCTTGAGGGAGGGATATTTTGGGATGTAGAGGGGTCAGAGTGCTGGGGGGATATCTGGGGTGTAGAGGGGTCAGAGTGCTGGGGGGATATCTGGGGTGTAGAGAGGGCCAGAGTGCTGGGGGGATATATGGGGTGTAGAGGAGTCGGAGTGCTGGGGGGGATATCTGGGGTGTAGAGGGGTCAGAGTGCTTGAGGGATATCTGGGGTGTAGAGGGGTCAGAGTGCTGGGGGGATATCTGGGGTGTAGAGGGGTCAGAGTGCTGGGGGGATATCTGGGGTGTAGAGGGGTCAGAGTGCTGGGGGAATAGCTGGGGTGTAGAGGGGTCAGAGTGCCCGGGGGGGATATCTGGGGTGTAGAGGGGTCAGAGTGCTGGGGGGATATCTGGGGTGTAGAGGGGTCAGAGTGGGGGGGGATATCTGGGGTGTAGAGGGGTCAGAGTGCTGGGGGAATAGCTGGGATGTAGAGGGGTCAGAGTGCTGGGGGGATATCAGGGGTGTAGAAGGGTCAGAGTGCTGGGGGGATATCTGGGGTGTAGAGAAGTCAGAGTGCTGGGGGAATAGCTGCGGTGTAGAGGGGTAAGAGTGCTGGGGGGATATCAGGGGTGTAGAGGGGTCAGAGTGCTGGGGGGATATCTGGGGTGCAGAGGGGGGCATAGTGCTGGGGAGGCATCAATCTAGCAGCTTTGTTACTTTATGTATGTAGTATTTCCCCACAGTTTCTTTGCTGTACAGAATGATTGTTCATGTAGTTAATGCCTACTTGATGTCTGTTTACCTGCACTGTCTCCATTGTAGGGGCCCCAGAGCATTACTTTGCCCAGGGGCCCATGATGCTATTCAGAAGGCCCTGGGTAGTAAATTGGCCCCAGTATGTGTATATATATATGAATGGGAGTTAGGGACCTTAGTATGTAAGCTCCTTGAGGGCAGGCACCGATGGGAACGTGCAATATATTATTAAAGTGCTGCGTAAATTATTGTCGGCGCTAATAATTACCTAAAATAATACAAATTACTGATATTTGCTGAACCTGATTACAAATTTTATTAACATAGTGACAAAGTTTGGGAATCAAATATAATATTTCTTGAAGCAAAGAAATGAGTAAAGGGATATGTCAGCTTCATCTCTCAGAAACCCCATGTAGATGCCTGAATCTAATAAATGTAACCCAGCTTTAGATGTGGTGCCAAGAATTCATTAAAAGAACTTTAGCTGTAGGAAAAAATCATTTTTTTTACAGTTGAAGTGCCAAGGATGAGCTAATGGGTTTGAAAAATGATTACATGCTATATATAACCTTTCATCCCCATAATTGTCATGGTTATGGGGTTGATTTAATAAAGGCAAATATGCTGTTCACTTTACAAGGGAATTTGCACTTTGCAAGGAAAATTACCTTTAGCTTAGTGAATAAGGTAAAGCTCTGCTGACTTCCATCATCCATTCATGTGCAAGCAAAAATACAGTTTTTGGTTTTCCTTCCACGTGATTGAATATTCTTTGCCCTGTGAATTTTCATAACATTCACTAAGCCAAGGGAAAAAAAAAACCACTTGCAAAGTGAAAATTCCCTTGCAAAGTGAACAATCTTTTTGCCTTTAGTAAATCAACCCCAATGATGTTTGAGAATACCAAAATAAATGGGAAACCATTGTGGTTTTCCTGTTGTTTTAAACCAGTAGTTTAAATTTGTAATGTAGAGTAGGGCTCTGGCTTTTTTATTACATTTTAGATGGGAGGAAGGGTTAGAGCCTTTGTAATTTTTAAGTTGATGTCTGTGTCATTGTTCCTCACTTCCTGTTTCTTTGGCATAAGAAGTGAAGACAAGTGGGGACATTGAGAGTAGTAAAAATGGATAAATAATAATTATTTCTTATTGTACTAAAATGAGTGTGTGGGGACATTAAGAGTAGTAAAAATGGATACATAATAATTATTTCTTATTGTACTAAAATGAGTGTGTGGTTGTGTATTGCCATCTATTACCCCGTTGGAGAGATTTCCCCTCATTTCTTTTCCCAGTGACATAACAGTAGGAAGAGGTAAATCTCCCCAAAGGGTAACCCTGACAAAGGTTCAAGCCCATTCCCACTCTGTCCAAAAAGTTTTAGCTGGTGTTGCATGTTAACTCCTTCGTATTCATGGAAAATTGAGTAACCGTATTCTAAAAGCAAATCTAAGGTAAGTGAATTATGCCTGGAGGGATCTAAGAACAAAAATGTAATATATTTCAGCGTACCAGTCCTCAGATATTAAGGCTGCAATTGTTTCCATTTTTCAGGCTAAAAACATTCTCAACAAGTATAGAAAATACATGTAGATCCTGTCAAAAATGCAGTGACATTGTATCCATGTAACTTTCAATGAGCTAGCCTAAAACACACAATTGTATCTTCCCTCAAAGCTATCTTCTATAAACCATGCATCCCCCACCCACAATGTATTGGATATAACAAGAGAAAGACATGTTTGTAGCCACAAATTAGGACAGCAGCGTACCTGCCTAGTGACAGCCAAGACTCCCTCCATAGAGAGTGATTTAGCGTAGCCACCCAGGGACAGGATGTATGTTATTAGCAGGGTTGCCAGATACAAATAAAGGTAAAAAAAAAAAAAAAGGAAAAATACTAAACTAATGTAGCCACCACATCTAAGGAGTGGTTCTCTGTAATAGATACTTTTTGGTGGGTTAAGCTATGCTTTAAAGCAGTGGTCTTCAAACTAGACATGTGCACACTGAAATATTTTGTTTTGGAATTTCGTTTTCATCCGAAAAATAAATTTATTTAGTTACTCCCGAAATTAGTTTTTACTTATTTTGTTTAGTTAAAAAATGCATTTGTCCGAAAATCCGAAATCATTAAGGTCGAATCTGTCAATTGAAGGCTTATGGTGCCTGTCAAATGTTCTAATGCCGCGTACACACGATCGGAATTTCCAACAAGAAAACTGTGGATTTTTTTCCGACGGAATGTTGGCTCAAACTTGTGTTGAATACACACGGTCACACAAAATTCCAACCGTCAAGAACGCAGTGACGTACAACACGTACGACGAGCCGAGAAAAATTAAGTTCAATAGGCAGTGCGGCTCTTCTGCTTGATTCAGAGCATGCGTGGATTTTTGTGCGTCGAAATTGCATACAGACGATAGGAATTTCCGACAAGAACTTTTCTTGTCTGAAAAATTGAGAACCAGCTCTCCAGTTTTTGTTGTTGGAAATTCAGATGGAGCCTACACACGGTCGGAATTTCCGACCAAAAGCTCACATCAAACTTTTCTTGTAGGAAATTCCGATCGTGTGTACACGGCATAAGAAGATTCAATGAAGCAGCTAAACTGTACGATGCCCCAATCGTACATTTCCAGTCGAATGCTCCGCCCACAAGCTATAGTAGAATTCTAATGTATGACTAGCAATAATTATATTTATTAATTATTATTACTAGTCAACCAACATTAGAAAAATTCTATAGCCTATGGACGGAGCATTTGACCATAAATGTCCGCTCGCAGCGATCGTATGTTTTTAGCTGCTTCGTCGAATCTTCATGTCTCTATAATGTCAAATCTTTTCTCTCTATGTCGAATCTTTTCTCTCTATGTCGAATCTTTTCTATCTATGTCAAACCTTTTCTCTCTGTGTCGAATAATCTTGGACTAATAGAGCTAGGTTAGGCACATTCAACTGCAGGTTCAATTGACACAGATCGCTATTGTCACCGTCATGTCGAATCTTCTATCTGTATCGAACTGTTGTCGCAACAAAACGAAAATAAAGCATTTTTTATGTCGGATCTTTCGGATTTCAGATTCTGCACGTTCATTATCGTTTGTTAAAACGAACGCGAAAATCCCTGAAATTCGTACGAAAATGCATTTGGACGAAAAAAAATGCACGTCTACTCCAAACTGCAGCCGGGAGGCTTATGGGGCCCTTTGCTAGCCTTTATTTGGCCCTTGGGGCACTATTCCACCAACTTACACCGATGATAGTGCACTATTCCCAATACAAACACCATAAATGGGGCACTATTCCTCCCAATAAAACTAATAATGGGGCACTACTCTCACTGGCCACAGTCCACCCCCCCCCCAAATCCTGAAGGACAATAATAATTGCTTGGAAAGCGTGGAGACCCCTGTTTTAAAGAAAGGATCCTGTATGGCCACATAATGTTGCATATCAGTTTACAGTTACTGTCAGGTAATCTAATAAAATAACCACAAGGAGAGGAAGCTATGCCGATGACGTAATGCCAAACTGATTACGGCATTTGTGAGGCCGTTTCAGCACCTACATGATCCAGTGTTCTTCTTACTGTATTGTGTTCATTGTGGATAGATACTCTGTAAAACCAAATCTGTCAAACATAAAGCAAGATTGAACTGTTGTTTGGCCAGATGAAATAGAGTCTGTAATTTTTTGTAAGTGGTCGCTGCTCTGATTCTTTCTATATACATTTCTAACTGAATACCAGTAAGACTCAGGAGTTCTCAGAAGTGCTGTGTTACAATTAGGTTATTTAGTCAAAATGACTGTACCCATTGTGAATTTAGTGTTCCCTTGTAATACTAAACAGGGCACCAATTGACATGTCCACACACTCTTTTCATAAAGACAGATTCCTTTACAAGTCAACATTTAAATTCACATAATCAGAAATAAACGCTTTGCTACATGTGGCATTTTTTATTTCTTTTAACATCATAGTTTTATGACATCACTTTGATTATTGGAGCATCAATGTATACCTCCACTACAACAGTCCCTATCTTCCTTAGTGGAGACTTATTTCTCAGCTTAAATGATCTGCGTGAGTTCAATTTGCAGGGAGCTCGGTGAATGCAGTTTTAAATTCAGCAAACCTAAACTTAGCAGTAAATCCAATTGTCAGGAGAATGTAGAAATTTTTAAGGCTAATAGGAAAACTACTATGGTATCAAAGAAGGGGATTGGAAGCTTGGGAATGCCATAGGGGACATGTACCAATGCAAAAAAAATTAAGAAAGAAAGAAAAATAGTGAACAACGAGATGAGAGCATGTGGCTTTGAGGGCAACACAAATCCTTCAAATAACTGACTTGGGGATGCCCTAAAGCTGTATGTAGTGTTACGGAACAGTATGATTTTTCACAGACAGCATACGCTTGTAGTACGTACTGTATTTGCTGTGAACTTTATTTTATTTCATTCACAACTACAGTAGCTCACCTTAAATAAATCAGCAACACCCCAAACTGATTATTTTTGGGTGTTTTTTTATGTAGTTTAAGCAGCAACACATGCTTTTTCACCAGCAGATAGAAACCAGCCAGTAGTCCCCTAAAGCCCTGAACACACAATCGGATTTCCTATGGATTCTAATCCTATGGATTTTTCCATCGGAAATCTGATGAAGCTGACTTCCATCAGTCTTGCCTACACACCATCAGTCAAAAATCCGACCGTCCCAAAGGCCGTGATGTAAAACACTCCGACAAGCCGAGAAAAATGAAGTTCAATGCTCCTGAGCATGCTTCGACTTGATTCTGAGTATGCGTGGGTTTTTTGTGCGATGGAGTTCCACACAGACGATCGGAATTTGCTATCGTTTTTTTTCCCCATCGGATAAATTTAAAACATGTTCTATTTTCTCTCACGGATGGAAAAAAGACCGATGGGGCCCATACACGATCGGTTTGTCCGATGAGAAAAGTCCATCGGACTGTTTTCATCGGTAAAACCGATCGTGTGTACACGGCATAAGACTGTCCCTGTGCTCACTGATGCAAAACTGTCCTACTTCTGGTCATTTTCTACTAAGCTTAGGAATTGAGTGACCACGGGTGGTACAGAAATGTAAAACTGCCCTGCAGCAGGGTAATGATGTAGAATTGTCTGAAATGTACTAGAGAAAAAGAGTACAGACAGATGTTTTACTACAAGAATTAAGAGACCATGGATGACACAGCGGTGTAAAACTGGCCAGCAGCAGCACGCTTTCAATCACAGATAAGAGGCCTAACTGGTGTACGTCTAACTTTTACTTTTCTATGGGAATAGCAGGCTTCTTGAAATTAGTGTTTTCTTTCAAACAGTGTAAAGTGAGCAAAAGTCAGCTCCAAGAACAGATGGTCAGTAGCAACTGAATGCTGTACTTTGAGTACCCAAACTTAAAAAGGCCCTATTAACATAAAACCCTGAAAAATAAGCCTTTTTTCTTGTTCATACATCACGGGACACAGAGCAGCATAGTCATTACTATGTGGGTTATATAGAATTACCTTCAGGTGCTGGCACTGGCAACTTCCAAAACAGGAAGTACCCTCCCCTATATAAGCCCCTCCCATCCGGGAGTACCTCAGTTTTTTGCCAGTGTCTAAGGTGTTGGCCAAGGTTAACATGTATTCATCTGGGCTTGTGTACAGGTTCTCTGGGCCTTAGCAAGCTATTCCGGATCCGACCAAAAAAGCTTCATAGCTAAACGGTCGGTACCCGGGCCTTGCAGAGAAGAGCAGGGTTTTGCCTGTAATGCCTCTCTTAGGAGGGCTGGACCCTGGGATCCAGAGCTCTGGTCATACCCAAAACCAAGAGGCTATCTGTGCAGGGTGCTATACAGGTCCAGGGGAGTGGAATCCTTGGGAACCCGGTCCCTGAAGGTCTAGTACAATGCCTGCTGTGAGAGGTGAAGTTTGGGCTTCTGTGGACCAAACAAAGTCCTGCGGCGGGGAAAAGGTAAGTGGGGGCCCCTCAGGAACTTGGTTCTATTGAGGGGACCCCCAAGCCTAATATGTCTTTCTGCCTGTTACCTAAAGGGTATTCCCGCTAATAGCTGTATATGCCTAAGAAATCCTAGAAATGTTTTTTCATAAGGGAAGTTTTAAAAAACTGTAAACCTGGAAATGTTTTTCATAAAGGAGGTTTTAAAAAAAAAAAAAAAAGACAAAAGTGCGGTACCTGTGTTTGTCCACTAGAGGCCGCTGTGGAACGTCTTTTTTCTTGGGACTATTCCTTCCATGGTGAAAGTCCAGGCAGATGAGTGAGCTCTCTATCAGGGAAGCTGCATTCCTCTGTCATGCTGCCAAGTAGTTTCCTTCCATCCCCGAGTCCTGGTAAAACAGGGACCCTGGCTCCTCTCCCTACATGGCGCCAAGAGCGCACACGTGCACGCGCGCGCGCACACATGCTTTCTTTTTATAAGGTTTAGCTTCAAAAAAGGGGGCGGAGCCTAGCGGATGACGCGCTCTGTGCGCCCAGCGCTTCTGCGCATGCGCGGGCGTCCCAGCAAGATAAAAGGACTCAGTCCACGCTGCTTGCTATGGACACAGAGCATGAAAAGGAGCTGGTAGCATGGTATAGGGGCTTACAGCGGGCGGTTGATA
The DNA here is from genome assembly GCA_029206835.1 of Rana muscosa. Taxonomy (NCBI): domain Eukaryota; kingdom Metazoa; phylum Chordata; class Amphibia; order Anura; family Ranidae; genus Rana; species Rana muscosa. The sequence goes on from CM055116.1 coordinate 301,503,844, forward strand.
CAGGCATCCCCAGAAAGACGCATTAGTAGACACCCACTGATGTACATAGCAGCAAATTGCATTAGACTATTTCAGTAAGGGGTGTATTGCGGCTGGAATACCTCAGCTTTGAACTAAGGAATATGCCGCCTAAAAAACTCCGAGATATACCTCTCAGGAAGTGTAGGGGGTCTCCATCGGGCTCTGAGGATCTGGAGCAGTCATCTGCACCCTCCTCCCCTGAGAAATCAGAGGTTAATACCCATAAGGAACCCCCGGGAGTGCCAGGTACTGCGGCTGTCCTCAGTCCACCTGCTCCTGCATATATAACAGAGGAGGTTTTTTCCTCAACTCTGGAGGGATTGGAGCAGAGATTGGCTGCATTGATCGCTTCTTCTCTACAGGAAAGAAAGCGCGCCAGATCTCCATCACCTCCATTAGAGTGCCTGTTGCCAGAGCAACAGTCCCAGGAAGGGACCGACCTACCTGAAGGGGATCAGGAGGAGGTTAGCTCTGTTTTTGAGGAATCGACAGTAGATGAACCATTTTCAGCATCACAGACTGAAAATTGTGGGTCCAGACCCTAACTGACATGGTTCGATCTGCATTTAAAATGCCTCTTGTTGAACCATCAACTACTGCTGTCTCCTCATTGGGGTCGCTAAAAGCTCCCCAGGTTAATTGCTCCTTTCCAATACATCCATTATTGGAAGGACTTATATACCAGGACTGGGAACATCCTGATAAACTATTTGTTCCGCCTAAAAGGTTTCCGGTGATCTATCCCATGGAGGAAAAGTTCACCCAGAGATGGAATGTTCCTACGGTGGATGCAGCCATCTCTTCTGTGAACAAATCACTGACATGTCCAGTAGATAATGTTCAAATGTTCAAAGATCCAGTGGATAAAAAATTGGAATCTTTATTAAAATCTGCTTTTTCCACAGCAGGGGCTGTTACACAGCCAGCAGTGGCAGCTATTGGGGTCTGCCAAGCTTTAAAGGATCAAATGAAAATGGTCCTGAGGGATTTGCCAGACCAACAGGCCCAGGCTCTGGCTGATCTGCCTAGAGCATTATGCTTTGCGGTTGATGCCATCAAGGATTCTATCCATCAGGCCTCCCGCCTCACGCTGTCTTTGGTACATATGCGTAGGCTTCTGTGGCTTAAAAACTGGTCTGCTGAAGCTCCCTGTAAGAAGCTCTTAGTTAGCTTCCCATTTCATGGGGAACGCCTTTTTGGCGAAGACCTGGATAAGTATATCCAGAAGATTTCCAGTGGTAAAAGTACTCTCTTACCGAGTAAGAAGAGGTCTAGGGGTCCATCTTTTAAGAGGACTACCTCTCCTATCCCTGCGACGTCTGCTACTAAGCAGTTCCGACGGCCTCCTCGGTCAAACTCAGGAGGTAAAAATCAGGGACAGCCACAGGGTAATAAAAAGCCCTGGATCCGAAGAGGTACTAAACCAGCCTCCAAGTCAAGCCTATGAAGGGCTGCCCCCACTCAAACGGGTGGGGGGAAGACTTCAGTTGTTCGCAGAGACCTGGCGGGAGACGATCAAAGACAGATGGGTGCTCTCCGTGGTAACTCTGGGATACAAGTTGGAGTTAAAAGAGTCTCCTCCGTCCCATTTTATGTGGTCAGGCATGCCAAGAGACCCTCTGAAAAGATGGTCTCTCCTATTGGCGTTAGAACAACTATTGCTCCAAGGAGTAATTATGGAGGTTCCTATGGAAGAGTGGGGGTTGGGTTTCTACTCAAACCTTTTCACAGTCCCGAAGCCAAACGGGGACATAAGACCCATATTGGACCTAAAGAGTCTAAACAAATTTCTAAACGTCCGGTCTTTCCGGATGGAGTCGATCCGATCGGTCACCGCTGCCCTACAAGGGGAGGAATGGTTAGCCTCGATCGACATCAAAGATGCTTACTTGCATGTTCCCATCTTTCCAGGTCATCAAAAATTCCTACGCTTTGCAGTAGAAGGGCGCCATTTTCAGTTCAGAGCCTTACCATTCGGTCTGGCCACAGCACCACGAGTGTTCACAAAAATTCTGGCCCCACTGTTGGCCGATCTAAGAACACGGGGTGTAACGATAATGGCATACCTAGACGACCTGTTGTTGATGGACCACTCAGTTGCCAAGCTAGAAGTGGTAATTATCGATACAATCAAGTATCTAGAATCTCATGGTTGGGTCATCAACCTGGACAAGTCAGCCCTACAGCCAGTGAAAAACCTGGTATATCTAGGGCTACGGCTGGATTCAGACCAGAGGAAGATTTTCTTACCTCTAGACAAGGTATCCTCTTTGAGGGGCTTGGTCCGTCTGCTTTGTGCAAGAAGACAGCCGTCCATACGCCTGTGCATGAGGCTGCTAGGAAAGATGGTAGCATCATTCGAAGCTGTGCCATACGCCCAATTCCACTCAAGGAATTTCCAAAGGGCCATATTGTCAGCCTGGAACGGAAAAGTTCAGGCTCTAGACTTCCCGATGGCTTTGTCCCCTTCCGTTCGGAAGAGTCTCTGCTGGTGGTTGATCCCCCAGAATCTCCAGAAGGGAAAACCCTTCAGCCCGATATCTTGGAAGGTGGTCACTACAGATGCCAGCCTTACAGGCTGGGGGGCAGTACTGGAGCAATGGTCTCTCCAGGGCAGATGGTCAAATGTAGTAAAAACCCTGCCCATCAATCTCTTAGAGATACGAGCAGCCCGGTACGCCCTAGTAGCCTGGACATCCAGACTCCAAGGGTCCCCTGTCAGAATTCAATCAGACAATGCCACAGCAGTGGCATATATCAATCATCAGGGAGGCACCAGGAGTCGTGCAGCCCAGAGGGAAGTAAGTCACATCCTGGAATGGGCAGAAAAGCATGTCCCATGTATATCAGCTGTCTTCATTCCAGGGGGGGAGAATTGGAAGGCAGACTTTCTGAGTCGCCAACAGTTATGCCCAGGGGAATGGTCCCTTCATCCCGAGGTCTTCCGAGCAATATGTCAGCGGTGGGGAACACCGGATGTAGATCTGCTAGCATCCAGATTCAACGCAAAGGTGGACAGGTTTGTCTCCCGGACAAGGGATCCCCTCGCTTGTGGCTCGGATGCTCTGGTGTTCCCTTGGGATCAGTTCAGACTGATATATGCATTCCCTCCGCTACAATTGTTGCCTCGACTCCTTCGCAGAGTCAGGTTGGAGAAGAAGCCGGTGATCCTGGTGGCTCCAGCGTGGCCCCGAAGGGCCTGGTACGCGGAGATCATCAAAATGTCTGTGGGGAGTCCTTGGACCCTTCCACGTCGTCCGGACCTGCTTTCGCAAGGACCGATATACCACCCTTCCTTACTAACTCTAAGTTTAACGGCCTGGCTATTGAGTCCCACATCCTAAAGAAGAGAGGTCTCTCTAACTCTGTGGTATCAACTATAATCAATGCCAGGAAGCAGGTATCCAGGCAGATCTACTATAGAGTTTGGAAGGCGTACATCACTTGGTGCGAGGCCAGAAAATGGCATCCACGTAAGTACGTTATAGGCAGAATTCTGGACTTCCTGCAGTGGGCTGTAGACAGGAAGTTTGCCTTAAGTACTATCAAGGGCCAGGTTTCGGCCTTGTCAATACTATTTCAAAGGCCCCTGGCTATGCATTCACTTGTCAAATCCTTTATGCAAGGTGTGACTCGTATTATTCCACCGATTAAGGCTCCCATATGCCCATGGGATCTAAATTTGGTTCTGTCGGTTCTGCAGAAGCAGCCATTTGAACCTTTGCGGCACATTTCCTTGGTTCTACTCACCAGGAAATTGATATTTTTAGTAGCCATATGCTCGGCTAGAAGAGTGTCGGAATTAGCCGCCATGTCCTGTAAAGAGCCATATCTGGTTATCCATAAGGACAGAGTAGTATTACGTCCTCACCCAGCCTTTCTTCCTAAGGTGGTATCGAGGTTTCACTTGAACCAGGATGTGGTTCTTCCTTCTTTTTTCCCCAAACCAAGCTCGGTAGAGGAAAAGTTATTGCATTCTTTGGATGTAGTAAGAGCAGTTAAAGCTTATCTAAAAGCCACTGCTCAGATTCGTAGAACGGATTCTCTGTTTGTTCTGCCGGAAGGCCCCAGAAAGGGTCAGGCAGCATCAAAATCTACTTTAGCCAAGTGGATTCGACAGGTCATAATACAAGCCTATGGCTTGAAAAGTAGACCGCCTCCATTCAAAGTTAGGGCGCACTCCACGAGAGCAGTTGGAACTTCATGGGCAGTGCATCACCAGGCCTCCCTGGCGCAAATTTGTAAGGCCGCAACATGGTCTTCAGTACACACGTTTACTAGGTTCTACCAGGTGGACGTGAGAAGTCAGGAGGATGTCGCCTTTGGGCGCAGTGTGTTGCAGGCCGCAAAAGATCCTCATGCCTGATGGCGCCCAGCTTATGTATGGTGTATCCCCCCCCTCATGTGGCATTGCTTTGGGACGTCCCACATAGTAATGACTATGCTGCTCTGTGTCCCGTGATGTATGAACAAGAAAGTAGGATTTTTAAAACAGCTTACCTGTAAAATCCTTTTCTTGGAGTACATCACGGGACACAGAGCTCCCACCCCTCTTTTGGGGACACATATTGCTTTGCTACAAAACTGAGGTACTCCCGGATGGGAGGGGCTTATATAGGGGAGGGTACTTCCTGTTTTGGAAGTTGCCAGTGCCAGCACCTGAAGGTAATTCTATATAACCCACATAGTAATGACTATGCTGCTCTGTGTCCCGTGATGTACTCCAAGAAAAGGATTTTACAGGTAAGCTGTTTTAAAAATCCTACTTTTTTTTTAGGGGAAGCCTTGCACTAAATTGAAAAGTTTGCTATGGGCAGGACAGCAGATGAAAGGGACTGCTGACCTTAATGCCCTGTACACACGATAGGAATTTCCTATGGGCTAAAATCTGATGGAATTCTCTGTCAGAATTCCGTTCAAGCTGTCTTTCATCAGTCTTGCATACACACTGTCAGACTAAATTCCGACCGTCCAAAGCGCGGTGACGTAAAACACTACGATGAGCCGTGAAAAATTAAGTTCAATGCTTCCGAGCATGCGTCGACTTGATTCTGAGCATGCGTGCATTTTTTCTCCGACGGAGTTCCACACAGACGATTGGAATTTCCCATAGGATTTTTTTCCATCAGAAAATTTAAAACATGTTCTATTTCTCAAATCCTATGGAAAAAAGTCAGAAATTCCTATTGTGTGTACAAGGCATAAATCAACCACAAAATGAATAAAAGACAAAAAAGCCCAAGTAATTATAACAAAAAAAGGGTAGCAAAGAGATTCATTACCGAAAAGCAAGTAATCAGAATGGGTTTTATTTACTAAAGCTGGAAAGTGAAAAATCTGTCTCACTTCTGCATAAAAAGCAATGAGTTTCCTGGTTTTATTACCAGACTTAATTGAACAAGCTGGGGTTAGAAGCTCATTGGTTTCTTTGCAGAAATGAGCCTGATTTTGGACTTTCCAGCTTTAGTAAATAAAACCCATTGTGTACTTAAAAGTGGGGTATGTCTGTATTGTAGTTTACTTACTAACTTCTCCCTATTCAGTTTTCATCTTTCCCTATGCTTTTCTTACAAAAAAAAAAACTTTAAATACGATGACTCTGACTGTTAAGTGCTGCCTTTTTAAAGTGAGGGTGCTGGCTTTTATAAAACTCCCCTTATTGGCCATTTTAAGCCTGCTGGTTATAAATCAAAGGTCATGCAGTGGATTACGATTTTATTTCTTCTGAGCAAATCTGCACTTCAATTTTCCTGACAGCAAATCTCAAACCCACAGGATTCTTCTCAAACCCATTGTAGTGGTAAACCTTATTCTCACCCTTACTTCCCAGCACTAATGAAATGTCACGAATGTCACATCTACCCCAACGCAGGTGGTCAGACACTATAGCTGGCTACTGTGCGCTTCACCTATAGCAGCCCCCTTTCCCTAAAGGCAAGCAGGCCTACCGGTACTTGGTTGCCCACAGGACTTAAATACAATGCTATAGTGTCTGGCCAGCCCACCTGGGCAGACGCAAACAGAGCAAACAACAGATTACTTGCAGTTAGCAGATAGCGTGGTTCTAAGATGGTCCAGGTAATAAGGCAGGTAGAGTTCTGGGATGATCCGATACCCGATCCGGGTCATACACAGGGAAATATAACAGCAAAGTAGTGCAGGCAAACAGAAGGCTTCATCAGAACACTGCAGGTCTCTGTCTCTATCACAAGCAAGGGGTAGAGTGTTCAGTTTGCTTATATCAGGTGACTGAGCAGATCAATCACCTAACAGGTGAACACAGACAGGGAGGATGCAACAGCCAACACCCGTCTGCTGAAATAGGGAGCAGGAGCACTTAAGTGATCATGACATGAAATATCACCTAAGAGTTCATAAAAGTGCTGGAGTTCCATTCCAGATAAGCCCCACTCCTTCCCAATATGATTTGCTCTCTTGTCTTAGCAGTTCAATGTCATTTTGAACATGCCAAGAAAGTGTATAAACTGTTGTTTCTCCCCACATTGCAAAATCCTAAAACCATCCTCAAACAGTTCCCAAAAGAATTAATCACATGATACTAAACTATGGAAAATCTGAAAAACTCTAGAAACACTGAACTGTCATTCAGTGTGGGTTTCTTTGTCCCCTTGTCATTTATAGGCCTCAAGTACGTCATCAAAAAAAATAAAATAATAGCTAGCGTTTAAACACACAACTGGAGACACTTTCCTTTTCCAAGAACTGTAATCATACATTTAAACCTAAATTAATTATAGTCTCTATTGTAGAGCGAACGCTCTCAAATTCGGAAGTCACACAACTAATGACACAGTTTCGATACACGGACTGGTATCACAAAGCACCCTCTAAAACTCTTTGGGCAGATTGAAACTCCACGAATTCATCACCCCCCCCCCCCTTACTTCAGAAACAATTACATATAATAACTGATAGTTACAGTTTGAGAGAGACTCTATTTTGTATTTATTTTTCTCCCGGGCAAACTAAACCATACTTTGACTTTAATTTGATTGTTTTTTTTGTTTTTTCTTGTTTATTTGATGTAATTTTTCATGTGGCTCTTATGAGCATCCTGCTATAAATGCCTAAAACAACCTTAAAGTGGTTGTAAACGCAATTATATATATTTTTTTAAAAGAATAACCTGCAAGAGAAAGGCATAATTAGCTAGTATGACTAGCATACTAGCTCATTATGCATTACTTACCTTAGATCAAAGCCCCCGAAGCCGTCCCCCCCCCCCCCCGGCCGCAGACATCGTTCCGGAAGGTTACTTCCGGGTATCGCCGCTCCGGCGCTCTGATTGGCCGGAGCAGCGATGACGTCACCACACATGCGCACGGGAGCCGTCAAAGCCGGCATTTTCCATTGATAAAACCGGCGTTGACAGTGTGGCATGCGCCATAGACAACGGTGCATTCTTTTTTGGAAAATATCTTCTAAACCGTGTAGGTTTAGGAGATATTGCAAACACCTACAGGTAAGCCTTAATCTAGGCTTACCTGTATTTGCAAGTTGTTTACAACCACTTTAATACTATGGTACATTTTTTTAGTACCTTATTCTTCCATGCTTCGAGACTAAACATAGTAAAATCTCCAAAATCTGATATTATTTTGGTACCCAAACCTTTTGAAATATTAAAAGGAACATATATTGGTTCTTGTATCACCAGATTGCTTGGTATAGCTTCTTCTTTGTAATTTTGTATTTTATTCTATTTTCTGTTTGCTTATAGGGCTTTGTAGTTTCTTGGAAAATAATAAAAACTACAATATAAAAAAGAAAAAAATATTGTAGGATTTACAAGTGGACTGCCACCATGATCTTAAAACTCAGATTAGATAGACAGCTGTAAGTACCGTATTTATTGGCGTATAACACGCGCTGGCGTATAACACGCACCCCAAGTTTAGGAGGAAATTTTAGGGAAAAAAACTTTTAGGAGGGAAGTTTAAGGAAAAATAACTTACATTTAAATGTGTCCATTGCAGCCTTGTCACAGTGCAGCCTTGTCAGTGTCCATTGCAGCCTTGTCACAGTGCAGCCTTGTCAGTGTCCATTGCAGCCTTGCCCCAGAGTCCATTTCAGCCTTGCCCCAGTGTCGCCGTGCAGCCTTGCCCCAGTGTCGCCGTGCAGCCTTGCCCCAGTGTCGCCGTGCAGCATTTTAAAATTGGCGCCGAGACTGTGCAGAGCGGGGCGGACGCCGCCGAGAACGCAGGGACGCAGGGACTGGGCGGAGCTGCCGCCGAGATACACATAGCCGAGTGTACTCGGCTATACTCGGCTTTTCTTGGCTCCGCTCACAGTCACGCTGAGTCCCGCCCTATGATGGACATAACACAGGTCCAATGGCGGGACTGGGCGTGACTGTGAGCGGAGCCGAGAAAAGCCGAGTATAGCCGAGTACATTCGGCTATGTGTATCTCGCTCCGCTCCGCTCACAGTCAGCGGAGACAGCCCAGGGATGTGGGTATCGGCGTATAACACGCACCCACGATTTTCCCCTGATTTTCAGGGGAAAAAAGTGCGTGTTATACGCCGATAAATACGGTACCTTTCATCTGTTTGCATTATACACTTGCTGATGTAGACAACAGCTGTAGGGCATCCAGCTGCAGCAGTGTCTCTCAAACAGATATTAGATGTTAAGTGTTTGATAATACTCTTTTCTGAGTCAATAAAGGCTGATTAATTAAGTACTATATAAATTAGGAAATGCCACATGTAAGCAGACAGTCCTTTATCATTTTCTCTGCACTAATACCCACTCAATTATAGCCTTCTATATCCAGTACTGATAATCTGATTGTACTAGACAATATGTAAAGGGCATTAACTAAAGGATGTCATTAGGAAGCACTGTTTAAAAAATCATGATACAATGTACTGTAATGACATAATTGCCAAAGACGTATTTGAAATATGAAGTCTATTTATTCGTAGTTTATGAGTACTTGTGTTTTAGAGTCCTGCAAAGATACACTTTGATTAAAAGGTTTGGCTGCTCTACAAATGAGAGTTACCAAGATTTCCTATCAGAAAGTGTGCCATTTATGTATATTTAGAAAGACTACTTAAAGGTTTAGCCAGCACTATTATTATTATTATTTAGGTACTTATATAGCGCCGTCAATTTATGCAGCGCTTTACAAATATATTATACATTCACATCAGTCCCTACCCTCAAGGAGCTTACAATCTAAGGTCACTAGCACACATACACATAGTAGGGCCAATTTTAGACAGAAGCCAATAAACCTACCAGCATGTCTTTGGAGTGTGGAAGGAAACCGGAGTACCCGGAGGAAACCCACGCAGGCACAGGGAGAACATTCAAACTGCAGGCAGGTAGTGTCGTGGTTGGGATTAGATCTGGGGCTCCACGCAAGATCTCACCCCGTGGGGTCAAAATGATCACAAGAACGGTGAGCACTGTATATTTGAGATACAATGACACATGCCAGTTGGTATATCTGTGTTGCACTAATACATAATGTAATGAGATCAAGAAACACTTTTGTAACAGAATACACTATTGAAAGTGCTAAAACAAAAGTTTGAAGAAGCAGAGTTGCCAGCTACAAAACTAAGGACTGTTCGTATGATACATTGATACTCAGACCAACTCTTTATTCTAATTCTAAATCTTCAGTATGTGTGAGGCATAGCACTGCAGTGATCACAATCGGATGTACCAGCAGCGATCAGCTTCATTTCTACAGAATGCCGGCATTTATTGGAAAAGCAGAGTCATGATGCCACTTTCTGTTTGATTCCATTGTGCATTTCTCCTGGCAGTACCAGATAACCCTGACAAAGACTCTTACAGAGAGGAATGTTGTAATGCTGTACACAGAAAGACATAGATTGGTGTATTGTACAGGTGCACTCAGTTACATTGTTCATTTATTAAACCCTGGAAGACACTCTTCAGCGTTGAAATACATTATTCACTTACATTGATAATATAATTAATTTCCCTTTCCCTGTTATTATAGAATTAAATGTTGGTATTTTACATTAGCACATTATTTGCAATAAGTGGAATTTAGGGGGAAAAGGAACAATCGCACCCCTCCTTCACATTATTCTAAGCTTGTCACATAGCAGCAACAGTATAATAGGAACACGTTTAGTGGCTTGCTGAACATTGCTAGAATGTTATGGAGAGAAACTATTCCTATTTCAATTAAATAAATTGAAACCATTATCATGCTATGCTAATCCCAGCAGAAGCTCAACAAGTGATCAGTGGCCTGTGAGCCACATGTCACTCTCAGTTAGGTTTGTTGTTGCTCACAGCAGTCAGATCTGCTTGTCTGTGATATTTATTATACACAACATCTGCAGTATTAGAAACCAGCATTCCATAGTTATCTGATGCAGTCACTCATATCTCTAGGGCTGCCACCTTCTTTTAAAGCCAAACCCGAACACTTTAATGGTGCATGGTAAAAAAAAAAAATGCTGGAGGGAGGGAGGGGGGGGGGGGGGAATGCTGTGGACTCTGGTGTAAAGGGGAACTCTTATGTAAGGGGATTTCTTCTCACCAAAGCCCCACTTACATCAGAGTTCCCAGCATTTCCCCTTAGGGCTCTTTCACACGGACGGTCCGTTCAGGTCCGCCTGTCCGTTTTTTTAGGCGGACCTGAACGGATGCTCCATGTACCCCTATGGAGCCACGCTGACATCCGACCCGCTCTGATCCGTCAAAGTGTGACGGAGGAAAACCCTACTTTTCCATCCGTCTGCGGATCGGATGACAACGGACTCTACGGTCCGTCGTCATCCGATCCACCATAGGGGAGAACGGCGCTCTGACAGGTTGGTCCCCTGCACAGTGTGCTGAGACAGGCCTGTCATCCGCCGGCTCAGCAGGGATCAACGGAGCGATCCCCGCTGAGCAAGCGGAGGTTCACGGGGCGGATCATTACTGATCCGTCCCGTGTGAAAGGGGCCTTACATCAGAGTCAGTAGAGTACCCTTTACATCTGAGTTATTCTTACCTTAGTGCAGTGTTTCTCAACTCCAATCCTCAAGGCGCCCCAACAGGTCATGTTTTCAGGTTTTCCATTATTTTGCACAGGTGATTTGATCAGTTTCGCTGCCTTAGTAATTACCACAGCCGTTTCATCTGAGGGAAATCCTGAAAACATGACCTGTTGGGGCACCTTGAGGACTGGAGTTGAGAAACACTGCCTTAGTGTACTCACTCGCTCAGTGGCAGGAGAGAGAAGGGACAGAGGAGGGAGACGTCAGCTATGGTGAATGGTGAACTCATTCACCCAAGGATGGAGGCTTAGGGATCAGCACCTTTCAACCACAATGTATCTGCCAATTGCTGGGCTTTAAATTTCCCACCCACACGCCCCTTTTCTGAGGCACACCCTGTGCGAAATCCTATATTGAAACCCGGACACAAGATTCAATACCCGGACTGTCCGGGTGAATCACGGACAGGTGGCAACCCTACATATCTCATATGCTGTGCAGATCACAAGTGCATGTATCAGCATCGGTGACTGCCTTCATTTTTACTCTTTTCAAGGCAGTTATTTTTTTTATTCCTTTGGGTTTGCAATAGTGCTCCATGTTTACTGTGCAATGTAGTATGAGTTTGCCTCAAGATAGGTTGGTGGGACTTTTTCCTCTCGTTTGGCAAAATTGGATGCAATTACACGGGACATTTTGTTTTGCCCTCCTCCAGTCCAAAGTAGCAGGAGTTGGGAGAGGTTGAAGTTAATGGACGTCAGTCTTTTTTTCAATCTCATTAACTATTTAACCATGACAATTTTTATGGTTTTATTTAAATACTTTCACTTTTGATAACAGGCTCTAATCCCACGTACTGTCTTCATCAAATTACTGGGATTGATTTACTAAAGGCAAATAGGCTGTTCAGTTTGAAGAGAATGTTCCCAAGAGCTTGGCAAATGTGGTGAAATTTTACTTTGCAAATAATACCCAATTACATGCTAGGAGAAAAAACAAGACATTTCAACTTGTACGTAATTGGATGATGGAAGTTAGAAAAGCGTTGCCTCATTCACTAAGCCTTGGGGATAATTCTCTTGTAAAGTGAAACTTCCATTGCAAAATGAACAGTCAATTTGACTTTAGTAAATCAACCTCATTATATCAAAGTTACACATTTTAACACCTGAAAACTTTATTAAAAACGTTTTGTCTGATATTTCCCAGTGGTCACATTACGAGTGCATGGCAGGGCTATATTTTTAAAGTGACTTTATAGCTATCATATTGGAAGCATCAGGCTTTTAGGGATGAAAGGTTTATTGGAATATTTCAGCTAGTCAGTTTAAAGAGGAATTTTAGTCCCTTTTTGTGTGGCTCTGCTCCCCCCCCCCCCGTTGGTGTTTTTGCGGCTGTGCCGAAGGAATCTGCCTGGCCTTCAAGTTCTGGTAGAGCCCTTTGGCACATCAAAGATAACAAATTATTGGGCTTCCTTCCATATTAGCCATCTTTGCTCATGCAAGGGGGAAGAATCTGTGCAGATTCCGGGGGGAGGTACAAACATTATTCTTGGCTAGGCGACAAATGCAGAAGTGCTGCCTAGTTGAAGGGTGAAGGTCCGTTTTAAGTGTTAGTTAGTTTCAGGATTCCCTTTATTAAATGCTAAAGTTGCTAAGCCAACTAAAATTTAGCTAAACAGGAAGTGCTGGTATCTAATAGAATAGTGAAAATCGACCTGGCCATGTGGCTTTTGGAGCAGTATAGAGCTGCTAAAAAGGGAAAAGTATTGAGCAGCCATGCTGTGTGCTCTGACCTAGAGAGGAACCTATGTTGACCATTTAATGAAGCATGCATTTGAAAATTCTATTGACTGAAGTCTCTTTAACACTAAGTGATCTTTTATTTAGTTGATAGATAAATATTACTTTGAAGATGCTTAAAGCGGAGGTCCACACAAAAATGGAACCTCCACTGTCCGGATTCCTCCCCCCCTCCGGTGTCACATTTGGCACCTTTCAGGGGGGGAGGGGGGAGCAGATACCTGTCTAAGACAGTTATTTGCACCCACTTCCGGCCATAAACCCCCGCATTATCTGCCAGAGTCTACGCCACGTCCGGCGCCCCCTGCTGTCTTCTGGGAGACACACGGGTCCCAGAAGACAGCAGGGACCAGTGGCATTGCGCAGCGCGAGTCGCACATGCGCAGTAGGAAACCAGGAAGTGAAGCCGCATTTCCTGATTCCCTTAGCTAAGATGGCGGCGGCAGCATCCGAGGACCGAGGGACGGGTCGGCCTCGGGTTCTCACATTGCGGGTGCGTTGAACAGGTAAGTGTCCTTATTTTAAAAGTCAGCAGCTGCAGTATTTGTAGCTGCTGACTTTAAAAAAAAAAAAAAATTGGCGGACCTTTGCTTTAAACCTGAATAAATATATAGTTGTAGGTTGACTGTGTTTTTGTAAGTGGCCACATTTATTATGTCCTCTATACATTTCACTATATTTAATTCTCTGTAATTGGCATATTTTATATCATTATAAAGAAGTTCAGAAGATTAAAATTTTTACATATTATCCGTGCACAACTTTTTACATTATTTTACTGCAAACTTTCCCTTGTTTATCTTGAATTTTTAAAAGTATATTATTGAGCACTAAACGCACCCATAACATTAAGTGTTCAGTGGTCAGGGGTGGGAAATGATAGTGTGGGCCAAAAATGTGACCGTTTATTTTGAGTCGGGAATTTGCATTACACAGTGTATGGAGTTTTGGGTCTACTATGGCATATTGGCAAAAGCTGTGCGGTGAAACCTGAGGGTATCTACTGTAGATTTCAGGGTGCAGTTTAAACTCCTTATATATTTATTAAAAACTTATGAAGACCTAATTTGGAAGACTCAGATTTGCAGGTATTTCTATTCTGGGAAATATTGATGAATCCTAACGTAACTTGGAAGCTTAAAGTGTTACTAAACCCACAACAGTAAAATCAGTCTGTATATGCAGTAAAGCATGCTTGTTATACTCACTGTGAATACTAAGGGGTTAATCCTCCAAATTGTGTAAAAAGGCTGTTTGATCCTGTCTTCTCTGATCCTCCCTTTCTTTTACTATCCCCAGTCCATCTACTGATAGTACAGAGCCCTAGGAGGCACTCTGCACATGCTCAGTTTGTTGTGTATTGCTAGAGAGGTTTTTGTTTTTTTTGGGGGGGGGGGGGTGCATGTGATCAGCACAGGGAAAATCAGCACTGTCCAGACAGAGGGTCAGAGGTCATGCAGGCTCATAGGACAGTCAGAGGGGAATGAAAACTCCTCCTAAAAGCTTTAACGAGTACTGGGCTTAACACTGATAGAAGTCACAGGTCTGCTATATACTGCTGATGAGAAAAGGGGAAAGGGGATTAAGGGAGGAGGGACTTAAGGAACATGATTAAACAAAACCTGGTCTTCCTTGTACCTATACAATATGCTTTAATTGCTGTGCCACAATCAAGAGTCTCACAGACACATATATACCCCAGCATATGCCCCACCCACCGCTCCCAGCACAATCCCCCCTTCTTCCCCATCCCAGCACTTATCCCCCCCCCCTCAATTCACCACTCCCAACACAAATCCTCTTCTGCTCCTAGCACAAGCCTACATCCCAGAATAAATCTTTTCCCCATCCCAAATCCTCCCCCCATCACAATCCCCATTCCAGTAGAAATCCTCCCCCACCCAATTCCCCTCTCCAAATCCCCCCCAGCCAAATACTCTTTCCCCAATCCTCCTTCCCAGCACCACAAATACCCCCCAAATTTATTCTCCCAGCAAAAATCCCCCCCATCCCCCTTCCAGAACAAACCCTCTCCCTCCCAGCATAAATCTTTTCCCCACTTCTAGCACACATTTTCTTCCCCATAACCACCTCCCAGCACAACTCCTCACCACAGCACAAATCCTCCTTTCCCCAAATTCCCACTCCCAGCACAAATCCTCTCCCTACTTATAGCACAAATCAATCCCCCCATCCAAGCCAATTCCTTTTCCCCCCTCTTTATCTGCCCCAGCACAAATCCTCTCCCCACTTCTAGCACAAATCCTCTCCCCCAAATCCCCCTTCCAACTTAATCCCACATCAGAGAACAAATCCCTCCCCCCCAATCCTTTCCTGCACAAATCCTCTTAACCCTCATGTAACGTCAGGAGTTAACGTCGTTTAGATATATTCCATTCCCGAACACACGCCAGCTACCAGACACTCCAACCAGCCGAATAAGACCCCATACAAATATTTCTCCCCGCACAAACGAGACAACGCTCTGTGTTGAAGTTCCAAAAACAGGGAAAGAATCTTTATTACAAGCACATGGTAACACACTTCCCTTCAAAACACTTCCCTCCCATCCTTGGGGAACAGGGCAGGTTAAACTGTCCAATGACAATGGTGATACAGGTCAGGTGTGTTCAAACTTCTCCTTCAGTAAACAGTTTTAGCAGGAGGGGTTGCTGGAGTGATTCCCCCCCCCCCTTTCCTCACAGCAAGACACTTAAACATCCCATAATAGGCAGCCAATGTTCTTCCTCCTCAAGGCAGTGGGCCGCAAGCATGGATGTGTGGGGGGTTCCCCCTTGCTGGCTGTCTCCATGACTGGGACTGCCTGGCTGGATTCAACAGACAGTCTGGCTTTTTGTGCCCTAGCTGTTTACACCCAAAACACCTGATGGGTTGTGAGTAGCCCTGGGAGTTGGAATTGGGCTGCTGACAATAAGTGCCCGCTGGAGGTGGTGCTGTAGGGTGGCACGACTGGGGTTGGTAGGCGATAGCCGGAGGGGGTGCCACTGATCGATAATCCACCCGAGCTGTTGTCTTGACCACAGGGTTATTCAGTTTGCGGGCATCTGTGTATTCGTCCGCCAAGCGAGCTGCTTCAGGCAAGGTGAAAGGTTTTCGGTCCCGGACCCACTTTCTGACTTCCAGGGACAGTTTGTCAAAGAAGTGCTCCAGCAGGAGCACCTGCAGAACCTCTTCCCTGGATTCTGCTTGGCATCCAGCAACACAGTGGGATGCAGTGCGGTGTAGGCGGCATGCCCACTCGGTATACGAGTCTCCAGTCTGCTTGAACATCTCTCGGAACCGCCTCCAGTATGCCTCCGGTGTGACGGCATACCTGGCCAACAGTGCTTCTTTTACCAGTCCATAGTTCATAATATCCTCGTCTGGGATGGCCCTGAACGCTTCACTGGCCCGGCCGGACAGTTTCCCAGACAAAATGGTAACCCATTCCTCTGTGGGCACCCGGTGTAGGGCACATTGCCGTTCAAAATCAGCAAGGTACCCATCAATCTCCTTTCAGTTGGTGCAGCACCTCTTTGCTGTAGCAAATTTACGTCCACAGCCGCTATAACTCGGTCTATGATCTCCGCTGTAGGGTTAGGACCATAATGTGCCAGTCTTATGTTAACAGCCCGATCAAAACTTGCCTCTTCGCGTGTCCTGTCTGTTACGCTGGGCCTTTTGGTTCCATCCATTTCGACTAGTTCTCTGATAATGTCCCTCTTCTTACGGTTGTTGGCCGGTCTTCCCCGGTTCTCCAGTAAGTCCTTGAGGGTAGAGTGCTTTAGCCGTCCCTACTGTGCCTCCATTGGCCTGTGTCCTCTTGTAGCTGTCCTTCCGGCTGTGGGAATCATTCCCACTGCTGCCACCAATGTAACGACAGTAGTTAACATCGTTTAGATATATTCCATTCCCAAACACACGCCAGCTACCAGACACTCCAACCAGCCGAATAAGACCCCATACAAATATTTCTCCCCGCACAAACGAGACAACGCTCTGTGTTGAAGTTCCAAAAACAGGGAAATAATCTTTAATAAAAGCACATGGTAACACACTTCCCTTCAAAACACTTCCCTCCCATCCTTGGGGAACAGGGCGGGTTAAACTGTCCAATGACAATGGTGATACAGGTCAGGTGTGTTCAAACTTCTCCTTCAGTAAACAGTCTTAGCAGGAGGGGTTGCTGGAGTGATTCCCCCACCCCCCTTTCCTCACAGCAAGACACTTAAACATCCCATAATAGGCAGCCAGACGGTCTACCAGCTCCAATCCACATCACCACAAACAACAAGGAAAAGGTCTTTGGAAGCTAGTTTGGATTTAATCTACATTACACAGGCAGACAGGTGGTTAGAGTTGAACACATCAGCATCTCTCAATTAACCTGTTGAGTTCAGAATCAAACAACCAGTAATTCTCAATGTCCATTATTTTCTGGCTCATACTTTCTAAGAACTTCTGGGTTCCACAGGCCCTCCCATTACACCTCAAATTCCCCACACCAGAAAAAATGCTCTCCTTAGTTCTATCACAAATCCTCTCATCCAGACCCCCCCCATCACAATACTCTCCCCCCTTCTGATAAAAATCCATACCTCCCAGTTCTGGTGGGACCTTCCCAAGTTTCGATCAAAATCCCGAGTCCTGAAGCCCAGTGCCAGAACAAGTTCCACCACTAGGCTCCATTAATTCGACTAGCTGGGGTTTGAACATGGGCACCTGGGCAATTGTCCTGCATCCCTTGTGAGATGCCCAATGTCGCAGATTCTGCAATCGCCCCCTTTGTGGCAGCTGGCATCTCTTTAATTTGGGGGGGGAGTGGAATAAGAGACTATGTGCTGGGGTATAGTTTGCCACCTAAATATTGGTTAGCTCCTAGCTAATTACAACTTCAGTGAATTCATTTATTTCCCCAGATAATGACAGACCTAAGATCAACGCGGCTGCAGTAGAGCAGCATTTCTCCTCCCCAGCTCCTTCTCACCTGTGTACATGAAACGTCAGAGCCGAGGAGGAGTTGGCACTTCTCTACAGTGAGTAATTCTACTGGAAGCTGGAATAGGAGAGATGCTGGCTTCAGTAGAAAGATGCAATCATGACGAGAACCCAAGGCAAGAGATGTGGGGCTGGTGCTGCTGTTGCTCGCACTACCGTACCCCTGTTAGACCAGTTAGCATTGGGCTCTGGGACTTGATTTGCCAGGATTTAAATCAAATCCCAGGGTAAATCCAGGATGGTCGGGAGGTATGCACTTATGTATGCCCATGTGATTGAGGCCTAAAGCAGAAGTAAAACATATGCATATAATACTTTTCCTTGTTTCCCCTTAAAAAGCCGAAGCAATGTGCAATTACATTTTTTCATGCAAATTCTTCTGTTTTTGAGAAATACATCTTTAAGACCTAGTGATATCATCACTTGGTCTGTTTGCTGCTCTTTGCTCCCAGTTTGGTGGGAGTGGCCAATAGGCTTCTGTAAACATCACAACACTCAACACTCTGATTGGTCAGAGTGATCACATGGTACCTGGGCCAGACACAACAGCCCTGTACCGATACTTCAGTTCCACTATTGTTCCACTAGTATGCAGTGCATACCAGCACAATATAGCATAACCCACCTGGGGGCCCATTAAAAAAAATATGTTCCTGAGTTTACTACTGTTTTAAGCCTGCTTAATGACACTTGCACCATATTAACCTCTTGTTAAGACCATCTACTATTTAGCAGTCTTTTACTCAATACTGCTATATCTCTAATACAATAATGTCATACAAATTCTAAGTAAAAAAAAAAAAAAAAAAACGAATCTGTATAGCCAGAAATAACTTCCTCATGTAGGACCCATATAAAAATAATGTATAGATTATATTTTTAATGTGTGCCATTTAAAGGTAATTATATTACATGTGGCATTTACAATTTCCATTAGGAATAGGAAATTCATATAAATAGTAGGAAATTCATTTGGATAAGCACTTTTGTATGTAGAGCTACAATATTTAATATCTACCTTATGTACACATTTTGCTGATGGGTATTTTATGAGCCAAGTTGATAGTATCGTTTTATAGAAAATGAAAACATTTGTACAAAGCATGGTTCTGTTTTACCTTGAATGCTTTATTGATTTTATAGAAGTATATTTATTTTACTAGAACTGTGCTGCAGGTTAAAGCAACTTTTGTATATATTTTATACAGCTCAAAGAATAATATACTGTAAACCTTATGTAACAAAATGGCTTAAGTATAACTACATAAAAAACGTTTCTTTTGTAATGTCATTTCAGAGTTTTTTGTATTTAGTGTGAACTAAGTGTAGCAATACATAATATGCAAAGCAGTAATTTTCTAGCAGCTGTTATCCTTAGAGTTTACATACTCTCACTGTGCTTGCCTGGGTTTCCTTTGGGTACTCCGGTTTCCACCCACATCCAAAGACATTCTCAAACAAAAAAACTTCAGTGAAATAATGTACACCCCTAACACCCCTGTGAGACAAATTCTACTGCTGCTAACACTGCTCTTATGATAAAAAAAAAATCAACAAACACAGCTTTTACATTACAGTGAAAAAAAACAATAAAGTGAACAAATTATATTATTACCATGAGTTCTTTAAAATAAAATTTCCATGCAAAATTTCAGTGTCCATGACCTTATTATCATAGGTTGTTTAATAATCAGTCGATCAATTTGCTGCCTGATCTTCACATTCAATCATGTGCATATTCCACCATACAATGTGCAATTCCCTTCACCAACATACATATACCGTCCGTACCAAAGCTGTTTTAGGTCAAAATACACTTTTTCCTTTAACCAGGGTTGGTAACGCCACAATTGCTCTCCAGCACAGGATCTCCACCAGTACTCAATGCGTATCCATCCTCATGCCCCTTAAGGAATTTTTTCCTCCATAAAACCCTGTTGGTGAAGGGGATTGCACATTGTATGGTGAAATATGCACATGATTGTATGTGAAGATCACGCAGCAAATTTGGACAATTGATTAATGAACAATCTGTCATAATAAGGACACATGTTATTAATATAATATAATGTTAATATAATCTCTTCACTTTTTTTTTTTTTCCCCTCTAATGTTCACTGTAATGTTAAAGCTGTGTTTGATGATGATTTTTTATTTATTTTTTATCATAAGAGCATATTATAAGAAACATAATGTGTGGCACTGGTATAATATTACATTTGGACATCCAAAGACATTCTGGTAGATTGATTGGCTTCTGTCTAATGTCATGCATGTTAGACCATGGGCGCTCATTGCGGGCAAGGACTGGTGTGAATGTACAATATGACAGCGCTGCATAAATACCTGCAATGAAAAATAATAAAAGTGTATCATATGGGCAAAAACACAAACTAGTTCTCTTTTAATAAATGGCAAATATATTCTTGGAGCCAGCTCAAAATTTCTAATTGTCTATCACCATGATAAGTGGCCCTACTGGCCAATAGCAATGTGTGCCATGTGCGAGAGGGTAGGTTAGCCCTAGCTATGCATGGAAGTGTAAAATTGTATATATATATATATATAAGTGTACCTAAAGATTTGGGGTTCCTTTGGGTTCTTGAGTAGGTGACAAAGTTATGTGCAGACGCTACTAGGTATTTGATTGCTGTAGGTATGTTAGTAAGTTTGTAAATTTGTTGCATGATAATAAAATAGAAATAGACAAAACATTTGTTTTTTATTTTTTTGGATAGTATTAAGGAGTGTTATAACCCCTTTGGTTAATTTGTTTTTGTCATCTGTGTCCCATTGGAGAGATTTTCCTTGACTTCCTGTTCTATAGCCCAAACAGGAAATAAGAGGAAATCCCTGCACAGTGTAAGAACCCCTGGTTGTCAGTAGGGTCACCATAACTGGTGTGCCAATTGGAAGATTTCTCCTCTTTTCCGGTTATGGTGACAACCAAAAATTTGGATTTTCTTTCACTTTTACTTTTAATGATAATGGTAAACAGGACAATTAGAGAGGGTGAATCCCCCTAACAGGGGCACAGGCAGCAATAAAAACCAAACATGTGTTCTAATCATTTATTTCCAACTTCTAATCCCTAATTCTAATTTTAAAGTTATTTACTCCCTTTAGGTCTGTTAAATATACGGTTTAACAACTTCAGCTCTCACACCAGTATACCCCTTATGGACCAGGGCAATTTTTAAATTTCTGCCCTGGGCCCGTTTATTGGGAGATAACTTTACCAATACTTAAGATGACAATGTATACATACGTTATTTTTTCAGGAGAAACAAGGCTTTGTTTTGGCGATATTGTCTTTCAAGAGTGTATTCTATTTTTTATGCAATCTGTAGACAAAAATGGTAACACAATAATAATAAAAAAGTTTTGTCCTGTTACTAATGACACTAAAATTCAGATTCTGATACAAAGCATTACAAAGTTATTTACAAGTGAAATAAATGATTTTTTTTTAAATTTTGATCTTAATGTGACACAAAAAAATTGTGAACAAAATTAATAAAAAGAAAAAAACGAAAAAAAAACAGGAAATAATAGGAGAGGGGAGAGAAGGGGAAGAAGGAGGTAATAAGGACTGGTTAGGGTGAACTATAAGGTAATAAGGGTATACAATTTTATTAAACAATTTTTTACTGTTGAGTTTTCTGGCATCTTGTGTACTTCAATAAAAAATTTTGGGGGCGTACACAGCTTGTCCAGTGTTCACAAATGGTTAAAATGTTTTGTTGTATCTGTGTGATAAGTGAATGAAATATGTGTTAATCTTCCAGGAATACACCTCCTAATTGTCTGTAGTGAGATGACCACACAGTGACTTTGTTTCACTGAAATTTATACTACCTTAATGCAACAAACCTTACAGCAGTAATAAAGCATTTGTTACCCCCCAAAAAAACAATATAGACCCTGGTTCCTTAAAGAAGATTAAACAGCACAGTGCTTGTACTGTGTAATCTGCCCCCCTCTAAACTGTAAAAAACCTCCCTGAACTTGCCACTTCCTGTATGCCCTCACTGCGCTGACCACGAAAATCAGGGCTGCTAAGCCATGACCACCGTGGTCAGAGTGCGTCCCTCCATCATACACTGCCCTGCTCTTAGCTCTCCTCTCTCACCCTCACCCCTCATTCCTGCCTGTCATCTCTCTCTCTGTCTGTATCCAGCCCGCCCCCCCCCCCCCCCCCCGCCGCTATTCTTGATTAGAGGCTGGAATAGCACACTATGCAAATTGTTTTGAAAAACAAGTGTTCCAAATACCGAATTTCAGCTGTCTTCAGGCCGGTCACGTGACTCACAGCTGCTTTACAGCTCCGATGGATGGCTTCTGCAGAGGAGATGAGCAGGCAGCCACATGACATCAGCCGGGGAGATCACGGCCCCTCCCACAGAAGACATCCATCAGAGCTGTAAAGTGGCTGCGAGTCACGAGCCTGAAGACAGATAAAATTCAGTATTTAGAACACTAATTTTTCAAAACAACTTACATAGTGTGTTATGCCAGCCTCTAAGCCTTTTTTCCTTTTATTTCACTTGGTAATCCAGGCAGTAATACATTTTCTGTCTTGGGGTGTCTGCATTCTGGATGAAGTAGTAAAGCAGATACCTTTGCACAGCACCATTGTCAGTCTAGGCAGAGGGTAGTGTTAGATTAGCAAATTTCTATGAACTTTACTAACAAGTTGAAGCTGAGCTCCAGTTAATAAGGAGTTACAGCAAACAGATTTTTTTTCCTTTTGGCATAAAGGCTTTATATAAATGAATAAATGCTGACCATTGTAACTACTCTTGTAAGTGGTAAATGGTTTGTCTCAACCTTCTAACTGCTACTTTGTCTGGACAGCTTAGTCTGTTAAAGGAAGTTGAAACACAACAGCAGATTTACTGACTGGATCACCAGGAGGTGAAAATACAGAAAAAAAGAAAAGTAATTCAGCCACCACGTCTAAGAACTGGTGAGCTGCAATAAATCTTTTCTTTGTTTGTGTGTTTAATACCGCTTTAATGCCTGAACCCAGTTTTGCAACTATATGTAAAACTGTCCATATATTTGCAATTACTTAGAGCATGGGTGCCTAACCTGTGACCCTCCAGCTGTTGCCAAGCTGTCCCTGGTGCCAAAAATCGCTATGGACCGCTAATGTAGAGGATCCAGATAAATTATACCTTTTTTTTAGGGCAAATTAGACCTTCATTTGGTTGTAAATGGCGCTAATGCACATCACCTGATTTTGTTTTTATTATCAAAACAAAACTGGCCCAAAATAGTAAAAAAACAAAAAACATTATTAGATTTAGCTGTGTATTTCTTCACTGAAATACCACAGTTGTGTTCCTTGTTTGTTGCATGTAGCAGGGTCCAGTAAGAATAGTGCACATTTTGCCTTCAGAGAGGACAATTAATCCAAAATGGCTGTCACACGATAACGCGAACAAGAGCCCAACCTCTCAAATGTTACACTATGAAATGCATATCTTCGAAACGTTTCTTGAAATAAAATAAAAGATGGATCCTGTCCCTTTAAAGCATGTTATACAGCACAGTGCGTATGCTGTGTCATTTGGCCCCCTGTATCACCTAAAAAACCCGGCTGATCCTGCCAGTTTCTATCACCCCCTCTGTAAACTGACCACGGTTCATCATGACTGCTAAGCCCTGACACTGTGGTCAATTTACGTGCCTCCGTCATATGCAGCTATCCTCTCTACTCTTCTATATGCTCTCCCCCCTCCCCTCCCTACCTGTCAGCTCATGATAGTGCCCACCCCCACCCCTCCTGCTGCTGAAATAACATGTACATTTTCATACTATCCGCTCTGTCTCCTAATGCTGTGTCCTCCCGTGTGTGTAATTTATAAAAAAAATGCTGATCATACCTCATTTCAAAGCACCGATCGGCGCCAATTTGACTGGCCGGCTTTCTCCTCCTCTCCTCCTCCTGACTGACGTCAGCGGGGAAATCTTGGCCCCGCCCGCTCTACCTGACAGACGGGGAGAGGAGTGAGCCCACCTGTCCCGTGAGTGCCGATTGGCGCTTTAAAATGTGGTATAAGCATTTTTTTTTTATAAATCACAGCATTAAGAGACAGAGTGGATAGTATGAAGTAGTGAGAGTGGCTTAACAACCACTTTAAGAAAAATGCCACTCAAGAAACTGAATGAACCACTGAATAGTGCCACTCAAGAAACTTTTCTTTGGTACAAATGTTCTACCAAAAGGCTCCTTTATATGTGTTATCTTTATACTGTATTTTGGGATATGCACTACCCATGTGATGGTTTCCACCTGTAAAAATTACCTGTAGAACATACTGTATAATGGGAAGAAAATGTAAAGCCATAACAAAAAAAAACTATTATGTGAACATAACTGATTGGTTATTTTCTACAGCTGAGCATTTTGTTTCTACAGCTGGGCATTTATTAAAAAACTAGACCAAGAACCCATAGCAGACAGCTTTTGAGCCTACAGATGATGCAGTTAGCGTGACAGCTGTCCTCTTTGAACATCCGTTTTTATTTTGAGCTTTTTTTTGTGTATACACATTAAAGCCTCAAAGAAATATACTATATTAATATGAAACATTAAGGAAAGGCTGTTTTTCATTTGGTTTTAATGCGATGCTAGCAATAAACTAAGGAAAGAATGTGGGAATTGTCTAAAATATTAGTGATCGGCTCTGTTCTGTGGCTCTGTTACAATAATTAGAATATGCTGTTTTTCTTTATAAGCTAATATAATAAAGAAATAAATGGAACACAGTGTTTACAGCAGTTACATAGACCCATGAAAAATTACAGAAAAGCACATTTTAATTTTAGGCATGTTACTACTAAGCTGGTGTACATTTGGACACTGTAGAATGTGGTCCAGCCTGAAGCAACAATCAGGAGAATTTGCTGCTGCAGGCTGGACCAGCTGCTCCACATTACCCAAAAAAGCCAGACATGGAATCTAGCCACAACATTGCCAAAAACCCTGAAGAAGGGGATCCCCTATAACCGTGATGGCAAAACTTGGCACCCCAGATGTTTCGGAACTACGTTTCCCATGATGCTCAACTACGCTTTCAGAGTGCATGAGCATCATGGGAAGTATAGTTCCAAAACATCTGGGGTGCCAAGGTTCGCCATCACTGCCCTATAACATGTTAGCTATTGATGAAGTGGTAAAGTGCAGCGCTAAATATGATAAACGTGAACACCTGCTACTCAAACATGTATTGATAGCAGAGAGTCACTGTGGTGCATACAACAAATATACAATATGAATCAAATATTGTCATTCAATAAAATATATAGTGAACAGTGATACATTTACATATGATGAAAAGTGCTAGTGCATAGTTTTTATATAGTCCATAAAGTGTTTCCAGTGGATAAAGTGACTCTTCAAGGTGAGTAATAATAAAACAGTTGTCTGTAGGTATTCCACCACCAATAAAAAAGAGAGGCTTACCAGATATGTTGAACCCAACTAGGCATACACCCAATGAGTCAACAGAGCTTGTGGTGTAGCACACCCAGGGGAGGAAAGTATATCAGCATACACAGCTTCCAATGTAGACATATGAGGCGGAAGACCGTCACAATATTGTTGCCAGTAGGATTCAACCAAGGATGCAGTGACACAAACTCGAAGGCAATTCATCGGTAGGAGAGAAAATAGGCCACATAGTGTGATACCATTTCAACAAGAAACATTTATTGTATAAGTATGTAGCGGGGGTCTAAATTTAGGGGGTACACCTGGGTGGTAGTATGATCCAGGATGTGCTAATCATTAGAGGATTTACACCATTCAAATTGTGGAGGACTTTGGTGGTGTGCTATTCTCCTTGACCTGTGGGTGGCGATGTTCCCACGGGTCGAGGTAGAATCATTGCCACAGTGCTGTCTCCTTTTTGTCCCGTTCCGGCGGTGGTACAGCGGGGCGGGGAACCTGCTGTGGCGTCACGGGAGGATATAAAGGGGAGAGACGCCCTCGCCACAAGGTCTTCTTCTTCTTCTGTATCCCGCGCCCAGGCACCTTAGGCCTGGGTGCCGGTGGTCCGGATTTCCAGCCCAGGCGCCCATGGCCTGGTTGGAGAAGTGTTGGCGTCCATCTCAGGCACCTTAAGCCTGGGGTGAGGTACTACACCGGAGGTCTGGAGCCCAGTGACTTCGACTGGGCTCCGCAAGGGCGGATGAGTCCGAGGGACCCTGAGGTGGATGGGGCCCGTGTCTGAGGTGAGGAGGCCGGAGAGGTTACCCTTCTGAAGAGCCCGGAGCAGCATCAACCCGGTGACGGTGGGGCCTCTGGTAACTCCCTTGGAGGGACATCTTCCCCCTGACAGGGGCCACAACGCAGCGAAGGTACTCCAGTTCATGTTCTCTAGAGTCGCTGGTAGAGACTCCAAAGATTCAAGTTCTCTCTCTAGCCAATGGCTGTAGCAACCACTGGTGAAACCACAGTGGTTTAGATTGATTGTTCGGACTGTGCCTCGACCTGCTCACCCCACCGTATTGAACTGTTTTATGGGTCCCAACCAGTCAGTTGGCAAAGGACTGTTTATTTGTGTGCTATAATAAACAAGAGTTGAACCCTTTATCGGTGTGTGGAACTCTGGTTAATGGGAGCGAGGGGAGTGTCAGTACAGCAGGACTTGGTTCTTAAAGAGACACACAGGCCCGAGGAGAATAACAGGTACTGGCCTTCACCTCACCGGCAGCAACGGGGAGGACATGGGCCATAGCGCATCTCACCCTCATGTACAACATACCCCTAGACCAGAAAGAGGGGGTGAGGCCGCTACAAGTACAAAATGGACACTCACATTTGAGAAGATATTAAAAGCATGTAGATAAAATCAAATGACGCAGTGGCATCAGCAGAGCCCGTCCCGACGTTTCATCCTAAAAAGGCATCCTCTGACTCATTGGGTGTATGCCTAGTTGGGTTCAACATATCTGGTAAGCCTCTCTTTTTTATCGGTGGTGGAATACCTACAGACAACTGTTTTATTATTACTGGAAACACTTTATGGACTATATAAAAACTATGCACTAGCACTTTTCGTCATATGTGAATGTGTCACTGTTCACTATAGATTTTATTGAATGACAATATTTTTATATTTAGCGCTGCACTTTCCTGATATCTATACTTGTAACAAGGAAGTGAATGTATGTTGTGGGGTAATCAAGATCAAGTTTAGGAACATCAGGATTACTGAGTTTTGAAGCACATCTCAAGTAAAACCATTTTAGTTTTGTGTGGAGAGGGAATGGTTGGAACCTCTAGCGGGATTCATTACTGTCTATGTCCCCTGTAGAGAGATTGACACTATGCATGAGTCCTGGGAAAGAAAAGAGCCCTGGACTGCCGCACTCTGTATAAACGATTTATTTTCAAAATTCCAAAATTAAAATCCAAAGTTAATCCATAGATTCAAAAGTCCAAAAACAGACAAAAACAGAAAACTGACATGCAGGGGTGGATAGCTGACGCGTTTCACATCAAAGATAGATGCTTAATCAGAGCTCTTTTCTTTCCCATGCATTAGTGCAGAGCCAGCACCTGTTCCAGTATCAGGGCGGGAGCATTCCTTGGAGCTTCACAGCTTGGAGCGGTACACACCTTTCATTTGCATGAGTCCTGGTGACCATTGTCATGAGAACTGAGAGTGAGGGAAAGTAAAAATAACAAATACATTTAAATAAAAAGAATAAAGAGTACATCTTCCTGTAGGGACACTTGTTCTAGTAACAACTGTTTAGGATGTGAGTTGTCATTCCAGCTGTATCAATGGGACAGGAAGTGAATATAATTCTCCTCAATGGTATACAGGTGGCAAAAAAACCTTACGATAGATTCAAACCTGTTCTATTGAAAACTAAAATAGGTTTTGGTTTAAGATACGTTTTTTGAAATTGGCAGTCTCAATGGAATGTGAAAATTTTACAAGAATCTAAAACTTTTGATCAAAAAGTCTACTATGTGGGATGCAGCCCTATAAAAAATCTTAGGTGGCTCATGCCTTAGCTGCAAAAATCCCAGACGACAGGGCAATATGTGTCTACACACCTTTGGCTTTGGTATTTCAACTATCCCTAATGTTGCTGGCAGGAAATAACGAAGATATGATCCAGAATACAATGGCAGATTTAGGTTATTTGGTTACTGTAATTTCTGGCATGCCCAAACTAGTTCCCTCACTGGATACACCAGGATGCCAACATCTCCTTTTCTGTACTTGAACCAGTAACAGCATAATATAAAATCTACCAACTATAATTATTAAATTGTATTTTTTTTTTCTTACAAGAAATGCAATAAAAGGTTTATTTGGGAAAATAAAATTCACTGTTCCCTGTAAAGGTCCTACAGCTTGGGTGGCAGACTATTGACAGCCAAAAAAACCTGAAAGGCAGTCATCATGACCAAAATGTTTTCAATATGCTTTCAGCACTTCAAAACGTAGCCAGTGTTTTGACTTCCTGCTCATTAATAGTCGATTTTACAAACTCTACTCCATTAACTGCAATCTCTTCTGCACAATAGATGTTTTCAGATATTCTTTTTTATTTTTGTTTCACATAGATATTTAAATGCGTTCTCTATATTAACCACTTGGCTGCTCAATGACCAGAGCATTTTTTGCGATACGGCACTGCGTTGCTTTAACTGACAATTGTGCGGCCGCAAAAGAGGGATCTAATGCCTAGTACACACGATCGGTTTTCCCAGCGGTAAAAAGTCTGCCAGGAAAACCGAGGGGAAAACCGAGAATCTGCTCGGTAGCTTTTTCCCCCTACACACGGCCGGGTTTCCCGGCAGGAAAACTACCATGAGAGCTTTGGTCGGGAAACCCCGCCGTGTGTATGCTTCACCGCAGTGTTTCCCATAGGAAAACTGCCGGCTTAAAAACTGCCGGGAGTCCCGGCGGGAAAAAAGAGAACATGTTCTCATTTTTCCCGCTGGGATTCCCGGCAGTTTTCCTGTCGGGAAAACTGCGATGGAGCATACACACGGCCGGGATTCCCGGCCAAAAGCTCTCATGCCAGTTTTCCTGCCGGAAAAACCGGTTGTGTGTACGAGGCATCATTTTTAAAAAGTATCAGTCAGTAGAAGGGTACAAAATAATTTCCAAGGCATTAGATATACCATGGAACACAGTGAAGACAGTCATCATCAAGTGAAGAAAATATGGCACAACAGTGACATTACCAAGAACTGGACGTCCCTCCAAATTTGTTGTAAAGACAAGAAGAAAACTAGTCAGTGAGGCTGCCAAGAGGCCTACAGCAACATTAAATGAGCTGCAGGAAGATCTGGCAAGTACTGGCTGTGTGGTACATGTGACAACAATCTCCCGTATTCTTCATATGTATGGGCTATGGGGTAGAGTGGCAAGATGGAAGCCTTTTCTTATGAAGAAAAATATCCAAGCCCAGCTAAATTTTTCAAAAACACATCTGAAGTCTCCCAAAAGCATGTGGGAAAATGTGTCTGATGAAACCAAGGTTCAACCTTTTGGCCATAATTCCAAAACATATGTTTGGTGCAAAAACAACACTGCACATCAATAAAAGAACACCATACCCACAGTGAAGCATGGTGGTGGCAACATCATGTTTTGGGGCTGTTTCTCTTCAACTGGAACAGGGGCCTTAGTCAAGGTAGAGGGAATTATGAACAGTTCCAAATACCAGTTAATAGTGGCAGAAAACCTTCAGGCTTCCGCTAGAAAGCTGAACATCTTTCAGCATGCCCACGACCCAAAGCATACATCCAAATCAACAAAGGAATGGCTTCACCAGAAGATGATTAAAGTTTTGGAGTGGCCCTGCCAGAGCCCAGACCTGAATCCTGATTGAAATACTGTAGGGTGATCTGAAGAGGGCATAGGAGATGCCCTTGCAATCTGACATATTAGGAGTGTTTTCGCAAAGAAGAGTGGGCAAATATTGTCAAGTCCAGATTTGCCATGCTGACTCATACCCAAAAAGACTGAGTGCTGTAATAAAATCAAAAGGTGCTTCAACAAAGTATTAGTTTAAGGGTGTGCACACTTATGCAACCATATTATTTTAGTGAATATAATCACCTAAATCAAACAAAATAATCCATATATAGGTGAACAGTAGCGCTCTAAAAATGATGCAGTAGTGGTATTAAAATTATAATACAATAGTGATACTGAAAAACTGAGTGCACAACATAATTATTAAAATACACCCAAGTGACAAAGGAAAAAAAGAGGAAACGAAAAGAATTGAATAAATAACTTAGTCCATAACTGATTAGGTGTATCATATACAAAATAAGTCCTCCATGGAGATGGTGACCTTCACACCACAACGTATGTTCTCTGCATACCTCTCCCCATAAGTATTGCACTCACCAGAACATCATACCTTACACTCTCGTGTTTTGGCAAACAAGCAATGAAACCCAGTAGGGCAATGGATTCAACTGAGCGATTAGTCTCCGTGATGGAAAAGAGATGAACTTGTGAGAGGAAAAAAGGAGAGCTCCACTAGTGAAGTATATCTCAAACAATGCAAAATTTATTAAAAACCTCAATAATTGCGATTACATCAAATAAAACAAAACCAAGCATTGGGTATAATCCTATGTACGACCAGCGATTTGTCAGACTTCAGTAGGTAACGTCTCACCGTAATGTGGACCTTGCACTCGCCTCACTTCCGGGTTGCCATACAGCCCTGTCCCTATTTTAGTGTTTTTATTTTTTACTACCCTCCACCTAAAATATTTTGTTTGTTGTTCAACTTAAGTTGTACAGTTAGGTCACATTAAAGGTGGAAAAAGTTCTGAAATGATTTATCTTTGTCTCATTTTTTTTCTTTACAGAAACCCGACATTTTAACAGGGGTGTTTAGACTTTTTACAGTATATCCACTGTATGTAGGGGCATGTCTTTTCTTTTGTCCTTTAGTAAAAGCTAAAACACAAAAGGTGTTTAAAAGGAGACCAGGGTGACAACACATGTTCGTCTTTTATCTCATTAAGAAATGGATGCAGGGTGAAAATACGGATATGCTGCCTCTTTTTTGTATTTTTTAGCCAGCTATAAAATTTAAAGGTTAGAGATCCCTTTGTTAAAGCAGCATTGCCCATATTAAATGCTGTGACTGATTATAATTTGGAAAGTGCTCGAGATAGCACTTTCCAAATCTTGTTTAGAAACTACACTACTCCAATACTCTGGTCAAATAGCCACTGACTGAAGAACTGTCGCTGACAGATTATATTACTTGCTCTCTGACATGGAGAGAAGTAATCACTAACTTTATAAGAAAAGAAAATGACTGCAACATTAGATTTGCTGCCAACAGGAAATCAGTTTTTGCCTTTCGAGACAAGAATTTTGCACTAATTGTATTATCTCCAGTTTTAATGAATTAACACCAAGGCTTTAAACTCATCTGGAATGTCCATAGCAAAGGCCCTGTTCACAGCTATGTGCTGTTACAATACATCAAAATGTATATTACTTGGCATCCAATTGTTTTTAATGGTACACTTATATACATTGCACTGTAATGCATCATGAAAAATTGTAAATTATTTCATCTGCCGATGCATGTCAAGGGGCCCATAGAAGTCAATGGGTGTGCATAAAAACACATGATACATACTTTTTCATGCGCTTCAAATGTATCATTAATGAAACCTGCCCCCGGCAACTGACCATGTGTTTTTGGCCTAGCTATGCTTGGAAAAGGGAAGGCTGTTCTCATCCTACAATTAATAGTGAGCACATGAAAACACAAGTAAGCGCACAAATATGGAAGCACATAGGTACAAAGCCAGCTTAACGGGTTACTAGTAGACATGTGCACAGAGATCTGCAATCTGACGGACCCATTTTTGCTTCTAAACTATTTCCAAATCCATAGCACCTTACAGGCAGCTACGATGTTAAAGAAAAAGTTACAGGATAATGTACCTAACATGAATAGTACGGCATGCCTGTCCTTCAATGGCCAAGACTTAGGTTGACACCCCCCCCCCGCACAGGCATTCACTGGGAAGATCAGCGTATCACTCTTTCTATGCCTCCTGTATATGTATATATATATATATATATACACACAAATGTTTTGCCTTGCATCTCTATTTTATACTGATTGGGTTGTTTGGGTCAGAGTTAATATATATATATATATATATATATATATATATATATATATATATACACTGGGCAAATTTATAAACACAACACTTTTGTGTTTGCCCCTATTTATCAAATATCTATGACTTTTTCTATGTACACAAAAGACCTATTTCTCTCAAATATTGTTCACAAATCTGTCTAAGCCCTGGTTCACACTGGTGCGATTGGACATGTCAATCGCATGTCAAATCGGTGGCATTTGCCGGCAATTGCCAGCAATGTCATCGTCCTAATCGGTGCGACGCCGCATATGCGGCACTGCACCGATTTCAAAAAGTAGTTTCTGTACTACTTTTTTCAATTTGGGCCCGCGATTTACATTGACATCTATGCAGAAACCCGCACAGATGTCTCTGTAATCACGGCCCGAAATCGGGACTAAGCGGGAGTGAAGCTGTGCGAGTTCAGCTGAACTCGCACGTCTTCACTCCAGCAGCCCAGTGTGAACCTGGGCTCAATCTGTGTTAGTGAGCACTTCTCCTTTGCCGAGATAATCCATCCACCTCACAGGTGTGGCATATCAAGATGCTGATTACACAGCATGAAAATTGCACAGGTGTGCCTTAGGCTGGCCACAATAAAAGGCCACTCTAAAATTTGCAGCTTCACTGTATTGGGGGGGGGGGGGGTCCGAAAACCAGTCAGTAACTGGTGTGACCACCATTGGCCTCACGCAGTGCAGCACATCTCCTTTGCATAGAGTTGATCAGGTTGTTGATTGTGGCCTGTGGAATGTTGGTCTAATCCTCTTCAATGGCTGTGCGAAGTGGCTGGATATTGGCAGGAACTGGGACACGCTGTCATATACGCCGATCCAGAGTATCCCAAACATGCTCAATGGGTGACATGTCCAGTGAGTATGTTATCAGCTTCCAGGAATTGTGTACAGATCCTTGTAACATGGGGCCATGCATTATCATGCTGCAACATGAGGAGATGGTCTTGGATGAATGGCACAACAATGGGCCTCAGGATCTCGTCACGGTAACTCTGTGCATTCAAAATGCCATCAATAAAATGCACCTGTGTGCATTGTCCATAGCATACGCCTGCCCATACCATAACCCCACCACCACCATGGGCCACTTGATCCACAACGTTGACATCAGCAAACCGCTCACCCACACAACGCCATACACACTGTCTGCCATCTGCCCTGTACAGTGAAAACCGGGATTCATCAGTAAAGAGAACACCCCTCCAAAGTACCAGACGCCATCGAATGTGAGCATTTGTCCACTCAAGACGGTTACAACAACGAACTGCAGTCAGGTCGAGACCCAGATGAGGACGACGAGCATGCAGATGAACTTCCCTGAGACGGTTTCTGACAGTTTGTGCAGAAATTCTTTAGTTATGCAAACCGATTGTTGCAGCAGCTGTCCGGGTGGCCTGTCTCAGACAATCTTGGAGGTAAAGATGCTGGATATGGAGGTCCTGGGCTGGTGTGGTTACACGTGGTCTGCGGTTGTGAGGCCGGTTGCATGTACTGCCAAATTCTCTGAAACACCTTTGAAGACGGCTTATGGTAGAGAAATTAACATTCAATTCAAGGGCAACAGCTCTGGATGACAATCCTGCAGTCAGCATGCCAATTGCACGCTCCCTCAAAACTTGCGACACCTGTGGCATTGTGCTGTGTGATAAAACTGCACATTTTAGAGTGCCATTTTATTGTGGCCAGCCTAAGGCACACCTGTGCAATAATCATGCTGTCTAATCAGCATCTGGATATGCCACACCTGTGAGGTGGATGCATTATCTTGGCAAAGAAGAAGTGCTCACTAAGACCCCTTTTACACTTATGCGACCTGAAAGTCACGCAATTTTTTGCCGCGACTTTGCTGCGATTTTGACGCGACTTAAAGCAATGCCTGTAAAATGTTGAGGTCCTCAAGTCGCCTCAAAGTTGGACCAAAGTAGTGCAGGGACTACTTTGAAGTCACTGCGATTTGAAGTTGCACAGATATGAATGGTACTCATTGAAAATCAAGGAGTACGACTTGTCCTGCGACTTTGCAGTTCCAAGTTGCAGGACAAGTCGCACAAGTGTTGCGTTTATAATTTTGCTCAGTATATATATATATATTTATGGTCGGAGCCCTCTGTCCGAAGAGATATGGATCACATAAACACGTCACAAGACTAACAACACAAATAAGACCTGAAGTGTGGCCTGGCCTTTTGTACGGTATGCCAAAGAAAGGGGCCATACCTGAATAGAAGTGATAGATAATTCTGCTGAGAATTGGTTGTAGAGGAGTGCCCTAGAAAAGGGAGATATGGGTGGGTGGGTACCGCGCACTACAGCCGACGCTGACCCTCGTGGATGGTCTGTATAAGTACCCCTCAAACTCCTCCCATAATTTCAGGCTAGCATACTAGCCTTCCTATTTATGGTCGGAGCCCTCTGTCCGAAGAGATATGGATCACATAAACACGTCACAAGACTAACAACACAAATAAGACCTGAAGTGTGGCCTGGCCTTTTGTACGGTATGCCAAAGAAAGGGGCCAAAAAGTCACACAAGGTTAGGAAGGAATTGATCTATTATGTCAGGTAAACCACTATAGAGCGAGACTGTTAAAGGCTCGTGATATTCCTGACTGAGGATCGGGGACGTGTCGGGCGAAACACAAGGATTCCCACCTGCCCATCTTCCTTATTGCGTGGTCAGGAACTCTGTTTCGTGATGTTGCTGGAGCTGCTCTAATGCGAAAGCGAGTCCTGAGTAACATCCTGGGTCAAGGCCCGAGATGCTCAGGAGTGTTCTGACGTGGCTGACGAACTGGTTCCCGCTTAGGGGTTCGGTTGGGAAAGGTAGCAGAGGGCTGTCCTCAGATGGCTCGGACAGCAGAGTTTACCAATTACCGTAGAACGGCCATGGCGTTGTGTGTCTGGAAAGATTTAATGTCTACTCCGGGACAGGGTTGTATCATTTCCGATACCGTCGGGTGTAGGATGAAATGACTTTGGTGGCGAGTCGGGTGGTGACCGAGTAGCACTCGGCATTTAGGGCTGTTGATAGTAATTCGCCGGGCCGTAAAAGGCTAGGTAAATGGCTGCTTGAACTACCAGGCTGGGCCATAGACCGAAGGGAGAACGTGAAAGGATAGCGGACATGTCCCGGAGTATGGCGCTGGTCACTGGTAAGCGTTTGGTACTAGAGTGTGGTTGCCGCCACCTGTAGTGTGTTGGCGGATCAGGATGCATTGATGAGGGAGGTAGCACCATGGAGGTGCTATCCGATTCCAGAGTTGGTTGCGACTAATGTGGGACGCCGGACATGGTCGAGTCGGCTCCGGCTTCTGTGAAAGGATGTGGCATGGTCAAGCGGGATAGTGCGTCGGCCGAGGTGTTGCATTAACCGGGGATGTGGACACTGAGGCTACTGAGCTGATGTTGTAGGGAAAGTAGCAACAGCCTGCGTGGGAAGGACATGATGGACAACGATTTATTTACCTGCCTTTGTTAACGACTGTGGCTGTAGCCTGGTTGTCTGTGGCGAACGTGGCGGTCTGTCCTGCCCGGGGCTGCCCCGTACTTGAGTTGCTGCGACTATGGGGTAGATCTCAAATAGAGAGGAGGACTGACTAAAAGCGGAATTGTGAGCATCTCTGATGGATCGGATCTCCTGAAACCGATGATGGCCAAAAGTTGCAGCGAAGCTTGTGGAAGCTGCTACGTCCGTGATTATCTGAGGTGACAAAGAGAATGCTGATGGGATAAACCAGGGTCTACCTATCCGGTCTCAAGGAATTGGTCCCCCATGGCCAGATCCTGCTACGGAGGCTGCGCCTAGCTTAATGACTTGGTCAGGGTCTTGTGCCTGGGAGAGGAACACTAAGAAGCGTGCGATAAAGGATCGCCCTTGAGAGACGATCCTCATCGTGGTTTGAGCATGCCCAGTAGGGATTGTAGCTGTGGGTTAGTGCACCCTTGCGTGTCGGTAGACGTATGGATGACTGACCTGATGCGGGTCAATCTACCGAGAGGTGGGCTGGCCCGCATGGTGCGTTTGTCTAGAATGATTACCAGGAAGGAGATGAACTGTGCCGGTCTTTCTACTTTCTTCACGGTTGTGGGCACGTCAAGGTTTTAAAGACCTCTCTTGGATTTCTTAGATCTCACAAGAATCCTAAACCATCGGGAGAACTCCTGTGAGGGTATGCAGGAGTTTGACTGGGTAGTTTTGGAATGAGTCAGGCAGTGTAACGAGTCCGGTGTGGAACCCTGTAGTGTCCCCTGTACTAGAAAGGCTGCTAGAGAGGAAGTTGGATGTGAGGAGAGAAAGTCGAGCCGCCCGAAGTGCATGTGGCCTGGTCTAGCTGGACTCTGCTGCTTGGCGCCGCAGGTATTTCTAGGGAGAGCCTTCTGGCACAGGAGGCGGATGTGCAGAAGTTTGCGGTGGGGTAAAAGCAACCCTTGAAATTAAGTTGCTGGAGATGGCTGTGCCCCCCGGTGCTCAAATTGGACATCCTAGTCTGACTGAGAGGACTGGTTACATCTCTAAGGCTTCCAGAGGCTACCACGAACTTGTCGCTTTCGAGTTTGCGAGCGAGCCTGGGGTCCTTGGCCATTAGGATGACTGAGACGTCCCCCTAGGCACGCGGCTTGTTCCCTGTTATGACCTGTGCCGAAGATGCGTGGGGACGCTAGGTTCGCGTCCTAGCGCTTAGGATGTCCTTCCTGATGCCCGCTGGGACCAGGTGCGAAGAAAAAGGGGCGCAAGCGTCGGGCGTACCTGCAGTGGGGGGTTCGGTAACGACGGTGGAGACTGGGGCTGATAGGGGCGCGGCTGACCGTGTTTCCAGGGCCCCTACTCTAGCCTGGACGTCGGTGACTGCGGTTGCCAGTGTGGTCACCAAGGCGTGTAGCTGAGTAATGCCGAGGATATCGACTGCAGCGGAATTTGTCTGGTAGAGTTGCCGCTGGTTATGGAACAGCAGCCTAACAGCTTGGTTTTCCTGGCCGTGGCCGGGTAGGGGATGCCCCTACGGCGTAGTTCGGCTGTAAGCCTGGGGATGGTCCAGCCCTGAGGGACTGTGTGGAGTCGTCCGCTGAACCCGAACGTGGTGACGGTGGGACGAAGGTAAAGTCATCGCAGTCGGTCTGCGACATGTTGGGGGTTGGAGAAAAAACGAGAAAGAAAAAGGGGGGGGGGGAATGTATGTTTATAGAGTGAGATGCCAGGTATGGAGGGGATAGAGGAGGTACGAAAGTGGGTAGGGAGAAGGAAGGGAGGATGGACAGAATAAGGAATGACAGGCGCAGAGGATAGCCAAGTTTTGAGTACGAGCGCTTGTTGAGTGTAATTTGGAAAACTCAAAAGAGTGCGTGGCAACCGAGGTGAGCCAGGAGGTGACTGGCTAGGTAACCGATAGCTTGGGTGCCGTCTGTGCTTGGCACAGACTGATGAACCAGAGCCCCCAGGGCGTACTGGGGCGGGTAGCTGGAGTCTGGTATACTAAGTGTGATTTTGAAAAAGAAGAAACGTGTACCGGCGCTACGATTCGTACGAACGGTAACGGCCGGTCCTACCTGCGACCGCGAGCGGGGATACGATCAACGAGAGGAATGTTTCGATCTGTAGTTCAATGACGGGGGTAGCAACGTGGGTGTGACAGGGTACGAAAGACAACTGGACTAGTCGATAAACATACGATGCAGACGGAAAACAGCGGAGGATCCGAACCTTTGAGCCGATGCTACCGCGCACTACAGCCGACGCTGACCCTCGTGGATGGTCTGTATAAGTACCCCTCGAACTCCTCCCATAATTTCAGGCTAGCATACTAGCCTTCCTATATATATATATATATATATATATA
This sequence comes from Rana muscosa, assembly GCA_029206835.1. NCBI lineage: Eukaryota > Metazoa > Chordata > Amphibia > Anura > Ranidae > Rana > Rana muscosa. Next base: position 301,541,696 of record CM055116.1, read on the forward strand.
GCGACCTCACCCCTCTCACCCCTTCTCATTCTCGGCTTGTCTTTCTTTGTTTCTTTGTCTAGGGGTGTTAGTGCTGGGGGGAGGAATGAGATACACCACGGCCCATGTCCTCCATAGTGAAGAGGTGAAGGCCAGAAAGATCGGGCTTTGTGTAGGTGTCCTAGAGTCAAGTCCTGTACTTCGTCCCTGACTCCTTTGCTCCTAGTAACCAGAGTTCCACACAGTGAATAGGTCCAACACAGTTTTATTCTTCTCAGCGAATAAACACACAGCACAGTTAAGTTGGATTCTTTTGCAACAACTTAGTCTTAACGGGAATAGGTCGAGGCACAATCCTTTCCCTTCTCTTGCCAACCACTGTGGTATCACCAGTGGCGAATAGTCACTGCCACTGACTATGTGAAATAGAACGTGAATTACCTTCGCTAGCACGGCCCCTGTCAGGGGAAGGATATCCGTTCAAGGGAGATACCGGAGACCTCTCTGTCACCAGCGATGCTGCGCCGGACTCTCCAGAGAAGTTCTGCACACCAGACCTCACAAACTCGGACACGGGCACCCAAGGAGTTAGGGCCCTCTCGGATTCCTCCACCCTTGCGGAACTCAGTCGAAGGTACTGAGCCCCAGGCATTCGCCATAGTACCTCACCCCAGGCTAAAGGTGCCTGGGATGGACTCCATCTCCGCTCCGGCCAGGTCAAAGGCACCTGGGCCCGGAACACCGGAATGCCAGCACCCAAGCTGAAGGTGCCTGGGTGCGGCCACGTCCTCCGACTCTACACTCTGAACCCCGTGGTAAGGGCATCCGCCCCTTTTATCTCCTCTCCCTTTGCGTCACAGCGGGTTCCCCGCTCCGCTGTACCAGCTCCAGGGGAGGACAAAAAGGCACATTCCTGCGGTGTGAGTTCACCTCCGGCCCCCAGCAACATCGCCACCTATAGGCCCAGGGAACCTCACACCACCAGAGTCCTCCAAGAACCATAAAAGGGCCTCAGATCCCCCAGCAATCAGTGCATCTGGGTTACACTACCACCTAGATGCTTCCCCTAAATTCAAATACCTGCTATATATATATATATATATATATATATATATATATATATATATATGTGGTCAAAATGTAAATTCATATATTCATTTCCACATTGTTTTTTAATTATTTTGAGCTTAATCTTATTAATCTGAATGATCTTCAAATTGAAGATTGCAAACCTACTTTGTGAAGATCCCCACACATTTACTTCCTTGAATTCTGTGACACTACTCACTATGCCCTAGAATTAAGCACTGCTGTGTCACACATTTCACAGAGCCTGCCTTCTACATTATAGAGGGGCTGAGAGGAGGAGTTTCAGGAGATGGAGTCAGCATAGGGGACACTGTTTGTAGGCAGCAAGGTCCTTAGAAATTAGAGTAGAGGAGAAGCTGCAAAGCATGTTGGGAATCCAGGAATTGGTGGAAAGAGATGGTCAGTTGACCAGAAGAAGCTCACAGCATCATGAAAGGAGATTTTCCATGTAAACTAATATTAGATTGTTAAAAATAATAATTTTTTGTAATATTACAGGGGTTATGCTATAAAATGAAAGCGTATCTTTTTTTCCTTTATTTCTTTTTTGCTCTAAAGAAACTATAGTTCTATATGTTGCATTTGTGTGCATTCTTGCCTGAAGAAGTTATTACCTTACAATATAAAAAACACTTGTGCTATATAACAAAGTTTACCTGAAGGTATGAATGTTTTCCCATATGACTATTGTCTTCTAGTACATTTAATTTCTTCTATAGAGTATGTAAAGCCAAATCCTTTTTTATTTCCTTTCTTTCTTTGTGAGGCGATAAAACAACTATCAAAATGTATTTATTTTTTTCTGTTCATATCCCACCAGAGAGTTTTCACTTCTAGATCTGGAAACACAAAAGAGAATGAAGGGAAATCTCCTCAAAATGAGGGGAATTTTAGTATCAGACAGTTGTCACCGGAACATGTGTCCCGATTGGATGAGTTACCCTAACCTCTTGCTGTGGTGACAACTCTAAAATGTTGGATTTTCAATCTCGGTGACAACAATTACTAAGACAGGAGGACAGGTAGAGGGTTGAATGTACCTAGTGGTGACATAGACAGCAACCAACATTTCACAGAGGATCTAACCCTTCCTCACTCTAATCCAGACTAAAGCAAAAACATACAAAACATACATTTTAAGGATACAATCACTTGGGCAGCAAAAATAGTTGTTTGGCAGGAGGCTCTGACCCATGGCAAGTGCCTCCTGAATGATTTGGAGAAATAGTAACCATTTTTGCATGCATCACCCTGCATAATCTTAAAAGAGAAGTATGGCTGGAGCTTTTGGGTCATAATTCTCTTGTGGGTCACAGGAGTGCACTTACTTTTGTTCTCCTGTGTCCTAGAGTCAGCTGATAGTGGGCTATTGCCTGCTATGAGCTGATGTGGCAGAGCTGCTCCAGGCTCTGGAAGGATCCAGACAATATTGTTGGGCTCCACCCAACTGCCTAATTGATAGCTGGCTATGCTGATAACTTTACCCAGCTACGCCTGCCCCCTCCCCTGGCACTCCAGTGAGTGTTAGAGGTGCAAACCAGAAGGCGATGACTAACAGTTACTGCTCTCCGCTCTGAGCAGACAGAGAACTGAGCAAACAGTAGTCGTCTGATCACTCATCACACAGATGCTGCAGCATAGAGGTGAGCATGGATGTTTGTTAGTTTTTTTTCACAAATCCATGTTTCTATATTTTTTTTTTAGACAATAGGATTCCTTAACCGCTTCTGAACCGCCCACCGTACATATACTGAGGCAAGGCGGTTTGGCTGCTCAAAATCACGTACCTGTACGGGATTTTGTGCATGTGGTGTAGGGGGTGTGTGCGCGCCGCTCCCGCTGTGATTGGACACAGCAGGAACCAATCAGCAGGTCCGGCGAGCCCGCAATGGCCGCCGGGAACCGCCGATCGTTCACAGGAGACACGGAGCAGCGGTGTGCCTATGTAGGCAAGGCACACCGCTGATCTGTCAGTGAGGAAAAGAGAGATCTTCTGTTTTCGTCCAGTGTATCAGTCCCCCCCACAGTTAAAAAGCACCTCCCTAGGACACCTTGATTGCACCCTCGTGTTAACCCCTTCCCTGCCAGTGTCATTTATACAGAGATCTATGATTTTTTTTTAGCACTGATCACTCTATTGTTGTCACTGGTCCCCAAAAAAGTGTCACAGGGTCAGATTTGTCCGCTACAATGTCGCAGTCCTGCTAAAAATTACTGATACTAGTAAAAAATAAATAAAAATAAAATACCATAAATCTAACCCATAGTTTGTAGACGCAATAACTTTTGCGCAAACTATTCAATATACGCTTATTGGGATTTTTTAACAAAAATATGTAGCAGAATACATATTGACCTAAACTGATAAAGAAATTCGATTTTTAAAACTTTTTTATCGGGAATGTTTTATAGCAGAAAGTAAGGGATATTGTTTTTTATTCAAACCTGCTGCTCTTTTTTTGTTTATAGCGCAAAAAAACAACAACACAGAGGTGAATAAATACCACCAAAAAAAAAGCTCTATTTGTGGGAAAAAACGGACATCAATTTTATTTTGGTGCAGCGTCACACGACTGCGCAATGGTCAGTTAAAGCAACGCAGTGCCGTATCGCAAACAATGGACTGGTCAGGAAGTGGGAAAAAAATACGGAGCTGAAGTGGTTAAACATAAAAAAAAAAATTCTTGTGCTCTGTGATAACATTTATTATTGTAACTTAAGCCCTGTACACACGATCGGATTTCCAATGGATTCTAATCCGATGGATTTTTCCATCGGAAATCCGATGAAGCTGATTTCCATCAGTCTTGCCGACACACCATCAGTCAAAAATCCGACCGTCCAAAACGCTGTGACGTAAAACACTCTGACAAGCCGAGAAAAACTAAGTTCAATGCTTCCGAGCATGCGTCGACTTGATTCTGAGCATGCGTGGGTTTTTTATCCGATGGCGTTCCACACAGACGATCGGAATTTGCTATCGTTTTTTTGCCCATCGGATAAATTTAACACATGTTCTATTCTTTCTCACCGATGGAAAAAAGACCGATGGGGCCCATACACGATCGGTTTGTCCAATGAAAAAAGTCCATCGGACTGTTTTCATCGGTAAAACCGATCGTGTGTACACAGCTTTAGACATATCTTTGATTTTGAAGTTAAATATATGTACAAAAACATTGTTCCATTGCTACAGTGGAATAGAACTCCCGCCCCCCCCCCCCCTGCTCCTTCCCACCACCCACCACCAGCACTACCACAACCACTTTGCCCAAGTTAGCTTGTTATCATATACATTTTGTCAATCCGTAATGGACCTATTTTGTCTCTGAAATCCATAAGCTGCCTTTTCTTGCTGATTCTGCATGATGACAGCAAAGTGTTAGAGAGAAAAGCATGGAAATATACGACTTACACATTGCTACATTGCGCATACACATTTATATATAGACAGATTTACAAGTCCCCTGACCTGACTGTTCTCGACACATGTTTCTACGTTTTGCTTGTTATGCATTTTAAATATATCACAGCTTTTTTTTTTTTTCCCTTATACTTCAATGTCCTCTTTTTTTTCCTATTTTATTAACTATATTTACTGATAATTGCAAAAAATGCTATAAAGCTGAAATCCAGTGCTATATATTCATATAGAAGCTCAGAAGAAGAGCTGAACAAAAACTTTATATCCTGTTAATAGGATTCAATTAAATGTGTTATATCAAATGTGTTATCCTGCGTAAGTTCATTGTTGAATGACAATACTACCGGCTATGCAAAGCATATTCATAACAGTTTTTTTTTTAAACAATTTTGATTATTTTATGCAGATTGCCAGCAAGTTTCATCCTAATCAGTGTGTGCGCATGCATGCAGTGGCTTAGCTAACCCATTCTACAATAACTATTTGCAAGAGTAATCGGATTTAAGGGTCTGCTGAGCCATGCTTAAAATTTCAGGCTTGTTTCCAGAATATTTTGCAATTATACAGATCTATCGCTTGTGTGACTTGTGTTTCTTGGTCTCAATAATGTGAAGTTTTAAAAAGTCAGTCATAATGTCTTTGGCTTGCATCAATTCTGCAGGTATTACTCAAGATTTAACATTGCGGCTGCTGCATGTATACAGTCTCATGTGCAGCTTAAGGAGAGCAGTTGGGGGGGGGGCAGAAAATGTTCAGCTCGACTGCCTACTTTTAGTGCCCGTTCACACTACCACGACTTGGGTTCCGACTTGGGTCGCCCCAAGTCGCCCGACATGAGAAATGACATTAAAGTGAATGAGATCCGTCTTAACCACTTGCTTACTGGGCACTTAAACACCCCTCCTGCCCAGACCAATTTTCAGCTTTCAGTGCTGTCACACTTTGAATGACAATTACTCAGTCATGCAACACTGTACCCAAATGATTTTTTTGTCCTTTTTTTCATACAAATAGAGCTTTCTTTTGGTGGTATTTGATCACCTCTGGGTTTTTAATTTTTTGCGCTATAAATGAAAAAAGACCGAAAATTTAGAAAAAAAAAGGATTTTTCTTAGTTTCTGTGATACAATTTTGCAAATTATTAATTTTTCTTCATAAAATTTGGCCACAATTTATACTTCTACATATCTTTGATAAAAATAACCCAAAATTTTGGGAAATTATTTGGCCTGTGTGAAAGTTTTAGAGTCTACAAGCTATAGTGCAAATCATAAAAAAATTATCACATCTGATGTACTGGCGGCCTATCATTTCTTGAGACCCTAACAAGCCAGGAAAGTACAAATGCCCCCCAAATAACCCCTTTTTGGAAAGTAGACATTCCAAGGTATTTAGTAAGAGGCATGGTGAGTTATTTGAAGTTGTATTTTTTTTCCCACGATTCTTTGCAAAATTAAGATTTTTTTTTCTCTCAAAATTGTCATTGTAATAGCTTATTTCTCTCACATGGCATGTGCATACCACAAATGACACCCCAAAATACATTCTGCTACTCCTCCTGAGTATTATGATACCACATGTGTGGAACTTTTTTACTGCCTGGCCACATACAGAGGCCCAACATGCAGGGAGCACCATTAGGTGTTCTAGGAGCATAAATTACACATCTAACTAGTTGACTACCTATTACACTTTTGAAGGCCCTGGAGCACCAGGACAATGGAAACACCCACAAAATGACCCCATTTTGGAAAGCTAACACCCCAACGTATAATCTATGAGGCATAATGAGTCTTTTGAACGGTTCATTTTTTTCCAGAAGTTTTTGGAAAATGTGGAAAAAAAATTAAAACGCATTTTTTTTACGCAAAGTTGTCCATTTATAAGATATTTCCAACACATAGCATGTACATAGCAAAAATGACACCCCAAAATACATTCTGCTACTCCTCCTGAGTATGGCCATATCACATGTGTGGGACTTTTACACAGCCTGTCCACATACAGAGGACATACATGCAAGGAACACCATCAGATGTTCTAGGGACACATAGCATGAACATACCAAGAATTACACCCCAAAATACATTATGCTGAGCAAAGCGTAAACAAAAGATTACCTGTGGTTTTAGTAGCGCAGTTCTACACAGCAGGATAGCACTGGTCCAAGCAGCAGGCAGGGACTTGGTCAGCAATGGCATACACAATTGTCCAGGCAGCAGGCAGGGATACTGTCCATAAACAGTCCAGGGTCAGTGCAGGCAGAGATATTGTCAGCAGTGCCAAAAATATTGGTCCTGGTAGTAGGAAGGTCCATGTGGTGTGGTCAGTTCATGCGACAGGCAGAGGCATGATGGCATAGGTCCTACAGGCAGAAGTAGGGCCTTGTTCAGGACAGAATGGGGGCAGGGGTAGAGGCTTCTCCCACCCAAATCTCTTTGAAGCCTCCGAGTCTCCAGACCCTAAACTAGGATGAGAAAACAAAAAAAAATAGTTTTCTTCATCTAGAAAAACTTTTCTGGAGCCCCTCACATATGTGAGACCCCTGTGTTGAATCCCACTAGTCCACTGGCAGGGTACAAGATCAATCTAAGAGACAGGCAAAAAGCATGGTCAAACAGTCCAAGGTCAGTTCCAGATCAGGCAGAGGTATGTACAGAATCGTTAGGCAGAAGCGTGGTCAAAAACAGTCCAGGGTCAGTTCCAGATCAGGCAGAGGTAGTACAAAATCGTTAGGCAGAAGCGTGGTCGAATAACAAGCCAGGGTCAGTTACAGAGCAGGCAGTAGCATAAGGGGCGTGAAGGCAGGCAATGAGGATTACGTTTACCATACTTCACTAATAATTTAGTGAAGTATGGTAACGGCGAAAACAGTCAATTACACAGAGGTCTGGTTGGGAAGAACACTCGGCACAATAATAAACTGTGTCTCGTCTGACTCCTCCACTGGCACACACCTTACATTTTTTTTTACCTCGTCGGCCTGTTGCTGTGGGAGGGACTTTATCGGGAAAGTTACGTTCGGAGAGTCGACTTAGAACATCTGATCGGATGTTTTGGGGTGGGCCATTCTGGAATATCAGGGCAGTGGTGATTTCCTCCTGGTAGCCAAGGAAGGGTAGGGGGTTTTGGGTGGACTTGCGGTAAATAATATAGGAGTTGTATAAGGCCAAATGAAAAAAATAAATTGCTACTTTTTTGTACCAATGGTAGGTCCGTCTTGTGGCAAGGTAGGGTTCCAGCATTTGGTCGTTAAAGTCGACTCCCCCCATGAACGAATTGTAGTCCTGGATGCATGTGGGCTTTTGGATGGTGGTGCCATTCCTTCTGGGGATTTCGACGAAGGTATCGTTGTGAATGGAAGACAACATGTATACATCCCTTCTGTCCTTCCACTTCACTGCCAGAACCTCCTTGTTTCGCAGACTTGCCGACTCTCCACCCAGTCAGCCACTGACCTGCCTGACCTACATACACTGACCACTGACCTGCCTGACCTACACACACTGACCACTGACCTGACCTGACCTACATACACAGCCACTGACCTGCCTGACCTACATACACTGACCACTGACCTGCCTGACCTACATACACTGACTTACATACACAGCCACTGACCTGCATAAACTAACTGACCTACATACACTGACCTGCCTGACCTACATACACTGACCAGTGACCTGCCTGACCTACATACACTGACCACTGACCTGCCTGACCTACATACACTGACCAGTGACCTGCCTGACCTACACACACTGTGACCTACATACAATGACATACATACACACACTGTGTGTCTGACCTACCTCAACCGTGGTGTGCGGTCACAGCAGGCAGTCAGTCAGTCACTCGTCACCGTCTGAGAGGAGAGGAGCCGAGCCGAGGAGGAGAGCCGCTCGCCTGAGCGGGGATGTAGCGTTCCCGCCTTCTGCGAATCATGTATCCCCTGTTCTTAAAGGCCTTAAGGAGCTTTCCTACACAATGTGCAGACTGCTGCAAGGTATATATTGGTGTAAATTCGCTGCCTGCCCGAGTGGGGATGTAGCGTTCCCGCCTTCTGGAGCCTGCAGGCTAAGATGGACGTCACGTCACGCGTCCTGTGGTCCTGGCATTGGCGCTGCAGGCTCCAGAAGGCAGGACCTGCAGCACTCAGCCGCACTCGCCCACTTTCGGACGCACTCTGCCGCACTCGGTCACTTTCGGCCGCTATGGCACTCGGCCGCACTCGGCCACTTTCTGCCACACTAGCGACCAGATCAGTCCTGGCGGCCGGCGCTCAGGGCTAACAATGCAATGCAGCATTCCATAGACTCTGGGCTTTTCGGGGTCACCTTCGGGGCTTCAGCCCCCCCTAGCCAACCCCTCCCGACGCCCCTGCTCCACACCATGCTCTGTGTTCACTGTAACCTGCAGTGGTTGCATGTTGTAGTGCTTCTGCTGAAAGGGGGTGAGTGGAGGGGGGGGTGAAGCTGCAGAAAGTTCAGGAGTCAGAAAGGGGGCAAATGTGCCAAGAGCCAGTCTAGAACTGCAGGTAGACACTGGCTACCACTGCAGTGTTGGAGCTAGAGACCTGAATTCACTCTTCTCTCCATCTTACAGACATCCCTGCACCAGCCATTTCTATATGGCATCCCCCGAGGCCCCATTCATACTTAGCATAGTGGGAACGCATGTTGCTGCTCGCATTTTATTTCAGCCTGTTTTTCACAAATAGGGCAGCCCATTCCCTTGAACTGCCCTACTTTTGACAAACAGGGCATAGAATGCTCTTTTGAAGCATGCAACTTGGCAAGTTTTCCACATGACAAAGCGCAAGTCTCTTAACTGTTTTTAGGGTGTCATTAACAATTAATGGCACCACAAGTGCTATGCGATTTGCAGTGCACTTCTAAAATGTACTGCAAAGTTTGCATTTGCTGTGCACTTTGTCACATGTTTAGGAAATGCAAAGTGTGAATGTGGCCTAAGGACACTTTCACATAGGCGGCTGAGCCATTGATTTACTGCCGTCCCTGGCTGCGCACCTAAATCCTAACAATACAGTCAGACAGGGCTGTACACATGCTGTGGCTGCAATGTTTTACTGCACAGCTGCAGAATTTTTAACACAGGCTGCAGAGTTTGACAGACAGCACCACCTATCAAACTCCCCATTGAGTTCAACGGAACCGCTCTGCAACTGCAAGCCAAACTCTTGGCTCACAGCTGCAGCGCGATCTCACAATGTAAAATTACCATTCAGCAATATAAATAAAAGTATAACAAAAAACAGGTGTCAGCAGGTGGTTGTAGAATGGGTATAATTTCTGCCATGGCTGCAAAACAGCATTGCAACCATCGCATTTTAGCAAAATTGTCATTTGATATTTTCAGGAGGGGGGGCCTGTCAGGTAGGTTGTACGGGGCCCCCTGATTTCTGACAGCAGCCCTGGTTTCCATGCAGAGCTGCACCAGATTTTGCACTCTCCAGTTTTAATTAATCAATCCCACTATATCATGCTCTGGATCTTTTTATATCTCTGCATGCATCTGTAAACTGTTATATTTGTTTAAAAGATATTAATAAAAATACAATTATAAAGAAAATCTCAGAGAAAAACTGATTTATTTTGGTCTCTACTTCCAACTTTTCATTCAAAACTGAGAAAATTACAGTTAGAAAAAACATTGTGTAGATTTCTTTATTTCGGTAGCACCAATAACATTTCCAAAACCTTTTCCTTCTCCAAGACAAATACTGCTAAGTTTATTTATTTAAAACTGTACAGCCATGATGCAACAAAAGTGCAATGGAATAATCATTTTCATGAAATCTTTTCCCGTTTGCTAAGCTTATTTTAACAAGTTTGTCCAAAATCTAAGATGACCATAAGGAAAACATATACACAGATGTTCACTTAGTTTTCACTGTAAAGCAAAACAAATACTTCCTAAAATATTATCTGGATAAAATGGTCTCACCAAAAAACAAGGGTCAGCAACAATGAACTTCATGGGAAAGAAGACATATTTAACCCCTACCTTAACACATCTTTCAGTAATAATTAATTGGGGTTGTTTTTAATAACTTAAATGTATTTTTTTATTCAGGTACTTATATAGCACTGTCAATTTACACAGTCCCTGACCTCAAGGAGCTTACAATCTAAGGTCCCTAAGTTACATTCAAACTGTACATACTATGGCCAATTTAGACTTGAGCCAATTAACCTACAAGCATGTCTTTAGAGTGCTGGAGGAAACTGAAGTACCCGGAAGAAACCCACACAGGCACAGGGAGAACATGCAAACTCCAGGCAGATAGCGCCGTGGTTGGGACTTGAACCAACAACCCCAGTGCTGCTAGGAGAAAGTGCTAAGCACTGCTTTTTGTTGCAACGTTTAAATATTCAGCAGTGCAGCAGATCCAAAAACATTAAATTCAGAAACACTGAAATTAGTTGTTAAAGGAAAAATCTGTTGATCATGTTGATTCCTAGCTAGTAAGGTGTAAGATGGATTGGAAATAACTATTTTCTATTGTTTTATGTTGCCATTGCACAGACTTGCATGAATTTTGACTAATCTTTTTGCCATCCAGACCTGCCTCTAGTGTTCTCCTAGAATAAAACATGAGTGTTTCTGAATCTGTGCAGGGAATAGACAAGCTCTCTGCTTATCTCTCTCTAAGTTCCATTTCCGACACAAATTTTCAGTTGCTTTTATCTCCCGTGTCGGAGCGCTTGTCAGAAGTTATCATGCTGATAACAGAGGAATGGAGCAGTAGAAAGACTTGGGACTTAGGGCTTTGGAGAGAGATAAGTAAACACTACAGATATATGTGCCTAGGTCAAATTTCATGAATTGGGTTTACATTCACTTTAGAACTATAGGCTAAACTTTTTTTCCCTATTTGGATAGAGTAAGGGAGGGTTATAACCCCTGTATAGTTTACTTTTGCTATCTTTGTCATATTGGGGAGATTTACCTTCACTTCCTGTCCCATAGCCAAAACAGGAAATACGTGGAAACCCCTGCATATTAAGGGAGTATCTTGGGGGGCCCCCCAGATCACCAGAACTAGTGTCCCTAATATTTCCATGATATTACGTTTCTGAGGACAACCCAAAATGTGGGATTTTCCTTTACTTTCACTTTCAATGGCAAGAGTAAAGAGGACAAATAGAGAGGGGTAATTCGCAGGGGCACAGGCAGCAATAACAACTGACAGGTGTTCTAATACATCTCACCTCTATCTAAAACTACAAAAAAAGTTTTGCCTTTAGTTATACTTTAACTTTCTGGCCTTGAGACACCACAGGAAGTGAGGGGAAATCACTCTTAAGTGTGGAAAAATCACCTCTTAAGCCTCGTACACACGCTTTGATTTTCGGATGACAGAACGTCAGTTTTTTGTGGCATGCTAGTCTCATGTCGAAAGTAAAGTGGTTACTCACAATATGAAAATTTTCGTATGACAGAATACAACGTCAGAAGTGACGTAACATGTTGACTAGTTTTGTATGTATTCTTTTGTGTCTGAGCATGCATAGTTTTGCTCTTATGTACGAAAACCATACTAATGAAACGACAATCAGGCGTTGAGTTCACATCCGACAAAAATCTTATAGTCTGCACATCCAGCTTTTGTCTGACGAAAACGTGAAATTGGCTGTCGAAAGCACCGTACTAACGATCCGAAAATCCACATACATCTTTGTACAAAATTTTCCATCTGATTTTCGTATCGTGTGTACGGGCCTTTAGTTGTTACTTGAATAGTGCTCATTGGAAGATTTTTTTTCGATATTTTTGTTCTGGGGAGAACTCTAAACTTTTGGATTTCCCAATACTTTCTTTCCTACCAATAATCGTTACCAGGATTAATAAATAAGGGTAAATTTCCCTAACAACAACACAGACAGCGGTTTAACGCTTCCCCATTCTATCAAAAAAAAAAAAAGTTTTGACATATGGTATTTGTGAATATTGACGGTTGAAATATTAGTTTCCCTTATAGCTAAATCTGTAAACTGAATATAAAACTCAATGCCAACAGATATGCACAACATCAAAAGAAAAATACAATTACGTGCATACTAATTGCTCTCCTGTACAGAATCATTTTGTCAAATGTAAGATAATTTAAAATTCTGTCTCTCTCACTAAGTACCGAGTAGAGTTAGAATTACAGGTCTCCAGTCTGCGGGACAGGATGGCCTCTAGAGCAAGTCGCTGAATGTTCTGCAGTGCCTTTGTTCTTCCTATAATGATTTACATTTAGCGACACTTTGGAAAATGAAGCCTTTCCGTTTGCCATTGTTTGTCATCTCCCGAACATTTTTTTAAATACTTATAACTGGAATTCATGACAGTGTTCTTCAAAGCCCACAGTTTAAAAGCCTTTTATACAGCCTTTTATACAGTTTGTGCTCGACCATCTCACGCCATAGCTGGTCTCCCTCATTGCACTTTAGAACAAAATACATTTTTTCCTGGTTTAGATGGCTTCATTGCTCCAGGTGTCATATTCTTGGTTTTCTGAGGACAGGTTTCTTCTCATGGAAATGCTTAATTCAGTTGATACTTTTAATGGGATTCATAAAATTGATGCACTGGGTGAGTGGGAATAGGTACATGGTTAATACATTTCACAGTCAAATAGGAATGTAAGATGACTTTTACAGACTGTGAACATTTATTGTCATTTTTGTATCCCAGGTTTTGACAGTAATAGATGAAGATATTTCAGTGACAAAACAAATGTCTTTATTGTTCCATGCTGAAAATTGTTTAGCACGGTACAGCAAACCGGAACTTCATAAATCCCAAGGGCAGATGCCTCTGGGAACCTTTTGTTCACTCTCCTGTGCATGTTAGAAGTATTTTCTGCTATACAATTATTGATACAAGTCATAGCAAAAATATTCGGTTTTGGAGTGGAAGAGAGGTCTCATGGGCAGTGTAATACATAAAGATGGGAAAGAATTGAATAAAAGAATTAGGGGAAAATGTACAGGGAGGTGAGGAGGTAAAGTGGTATTCACTTCTTGCATTACTCCATCATGAACTGGGAGGTACATGTATGTTTTTCTTACCTTTTTTTTTTTTTTTTAAGTTTTTATTGACTAAGAGGCAAAAACAACAGATTGGTACAGCATCAAACACGCTCAACATAAGCGTAAAGTAGTACAGTATTTGGTACAGAAATACACAAGAAGTATATGTTCACAGTTGTACCGTATATACTTGAGTATAAGCCGACCCGAATATAAGCCGAGGCACCTAATTTTACCACAAAAAACTGGGAAAACTTATTGACTCGAGTATAAGCCTAGGGTGTCCATCTGCATGCCTCACTTTGCCTCACTGTGTCCATGTGCATGCCTCAATGTGTCCATGCCTCACTGTGCCTATGCCTCACTGTGTCCATGCCTCACTGTGTCCATGCCTCACTGTGTCCATGCCTCACTGTGCCCATGCCTCACTGTGCCCATGCCTCACTGTGTCCATGACTAGACTGACGTTTAACATTGGAGTCAATGGAAGAGGTGCCCGGCTTTGAAAAATCGGTGCTCCCCGGCTATAGGTCCCCTCAGACAACAAACTTTGCACATTTATAGAGGAGAAATGGGGCTACATGTGTGACATGTTTCGGGTCCAGAGGACCTACAACCGGCCGGAACCAGGCCCCCAAAGTCACCAGAGAAATGACCGTTTAACATGGGAGTCTATGGAAGGGGTGCCCGGCTTTGAAAAATCAGTGCTCCCCGGCCGTAGGTCCCCCGGACAACAAACTTTGCACACTTGTAGAGGAAGAGTGGGGCTACATGTGTGCTGGGTCCCCAAAGTCCGGGAGATCAGGCGCAAAAATGTGACTCGAGTGTAAGCATTTTCAGCACAAAAAAATGTGCTGAAAAACTCGGCTTATACTAGAGCATATACAGTATATTATTAAATGTCCAGTTGTAATAAAAGCAATTACCTACAAGTACAAAGTGATTTGGTTTCGTTATTACATTGTTCCTAGTGCAAGAGTCTATTTTCTCATTCTCACATGTTAAGTATAGAGAAGAAGTTGCTCACAGATTAGAAATGGTAAGAGTGGAGGAGCACCAGATGTTCCACACCATATTTGCTGGGACAACCCCTATGCTCAAACATTTTTTTCATACAGTAGTATCTCATTCACCATCTGAATCCATCGCCGGGTAGATGGCGGAGCAGACTGATTCCACTTAAGCGCAATAGTCTTTCGAGCCAAGAATAGTGTTTCTCTCAGCATTACTCTAGTAAACTTTAGCCAGTGTTCCTCATCAAGTATACCCAAAAGACAGATGTGTGGATCATACGGTACCGGTACCGAAAGAATTTTAGACAGTATATCTACCACCCTATATGAAACCTCCATCATATATAGAAGCCTTTTGCAAGGGTTCTGCTAAAAATGTTGCCTTGCAAATGTTTCTAAATTACGACTTTGATATTCTGTGGTGTATATAATTTGTCAGGAAGCAGGCTAACATACATGCACCATTAACTTAAAACAAAGTTCATTAATTTGACAAACTAGCAGTTAGATGCAGTAGATTTCCACTAACTAGCAGTAGATATGTTTTGAGTAGTTTATAATTTGGCTAACATAATCACTGTTCGAGTACAATACATTTCTTTCCTATAATGAAAAATAATGTATATTGTTCTACCTCTTTTTCTTTTATCTTCAAATTTATATTCTGTATGTCACCTTAGAATAGCACTCAGTAATGATTCCCATCTGGTTTAGTTCAGTATGCTGCTTTTTGATGTTCCTGATTTAAAATTTACTTATTCGGTAGTTCTAAAGCAATGACAAGATGCCCAACTGTATGACAGCACCATTATCATGAGTCAGGACATGATGAAAATGTTAGGCATTGGAATACCACCTCTGGACTAGCAGTTTCACAGTGTTTAAAGGGTACCTATCATCAGATATACTTTTTCATGGTATATCCTTGCATATTACATGCTATGTGTAAATGTAACTCGATGAATGTAAAAAGTTTATTAATTCATATACATTATTTAATTCAAATAAAAAAGTGTACACACATGATCTCAATATCTAATTGAAAACAGTTAACATGATACTAACACGGGTAGCAGTAGATATTGCAGGGTTACAATTCCAAAATTCATCAACATTGATATATATGTACATACTCATATTTATTATGAAGAATGCCTGCCTGGCCCAAGGCCTCATGGATCCCTATCATGGTGGGTAAAAACATGTAATAGACAATAGACTCATGAAAAATTATGGGGAACACGGCATATGTTAGCTCTACGTGTTTCATGGCTTGTGGCCAGTCTTCAGGAGCAAGCGCGTGATGTATCTGAAATTAAATATATATGTATATATATATATATATATGTCTAAATAGTTGAACCTATATCGACATGTAGGGGGGTAGGATGAAGACACTCCCCCCCGGGTGGTAACTTACATGGATCTGTGCAATTGAAGGTATAGTGCCGACAAACGCAAGCCATCCACGGGCATCATGGCCTGGAGCTGTGGCGGCAGGCCCAGCGGCGGCAGTCGACACAGACCACACCCACAAAGGATCAGGTCCAGCAGGGCTCTGGTGGTGTGAAGTGGAGGTGGATGAGCCAATCAAGTGTGGTCTGTATGAGACTATGTATGAAAAAATAAATCATGGTTGGGATGGGCGTGAGGAAATTAATTGGAAGTTAGTGCAGAATGAGGATAGTGACCAGAAGGGCCGAGATGTGGCAAGTAAGACGTGAAGAAAAAAACAGCACCAATGCAAGGAGTGAGGAACGAACAATCAAATGAGTCTCAAGAATGTGAGTAAATACCTGATGTAGGGAGAGAAAGAGGACCGAGGTCCATGTGATAATATGCATGCAAAGGAACCCTGAGTGCCCAGCCCCCCAATGGGAGGAAGCCTAAATAGGTGCCGCCATCAAGCAGCCGCCAACGTCACGCATGCATACAGTGAGGGGAGGAGGCGTCGTCCCCTAGGCGACCCGCCCAGGAAACGGCAGCACGCCCTCCACCAAGCTTGCAGAGATGGAGAATACTCCCACCGGCGTAACAGTGCCACAAGGACGCCGGCGTGGATGACGTGACGGCGATGCGCAGTGACGGCGCACCTGCCCCCGACAAAAAAAAACGTAGTATACAGATAATCCAGTATTGACATCAACTTCCTGAACTGAAATGCTTTTCCTAAATCAGTGTTTTTTTAGCCTCAGTCCTCAAGTTCCCCCCAACAAGTCATATGTTCAGGATTTCTTTCACCTAGCACAGATGCTTTAAATTCGTTTCAATGACTTGGTATTTATGAAAGCTATTTTATATAGGGGAAATTCCAAAACATGACCTGTTGAGGGTACTTGAGGACTGAGATTGGGAACTACTGCCCTAAATGACAACATCATGTAAACGCTGGTACTTGTGTAGTTTCACATAGCTTAGCACTCTGCTGCTAATTTTCACTTTGGGGTTGATTTACTAAAGGCAAAAATACTGCACTTTGCTCAGTAAACTCAGTAAATAGCTCAGAGTGAAGTAAATGAGGTAAAGCTTCACTTTATAAAGAATACCAAATCACATGCAAGTAACATATACACACAGCATTTTTGTTTGCATATGATTGGATAATGGAAGTGAGCAGAGCTCCTTCTCATTTACTAAGCTCTGGAGCAACTGCACTTGCAAAAGTGCACAGTATATTTGCCTTTAGTCAACCCTACTGTACCTCGCTATGAAGTCTAAAAGAATACTAGAGAGACTGATTAACTAATTCTTCCTGCTTGCTAACATTCTCCAAGATTGCACCTTACAGCATAGGCACAATCGATTGCCCTGAACCGAGGGACTGCTTAGAATTTCCAGAATTATATTATACTGTTGTGGGATGTTGTGACATGGAATTTACAGCATTAGGCTCCACTCCGGGACTCAGCCTTGATTCGCCAGGACCCTGGGACTTACATCAAATCCCGGGATGGTCCCGGTGAATCCGGGGCGGTTGGGAGGTGTGCTACCATTTTCCTGTGCAGTGGTGGTGGAGACTTGAACTGGGTTGACTGCTAGTGACAACAGTGGATGAAGTAGGTGACTGCTAGCAAAAAGTCAGCAGAAACAGGAATTCCATTTAACCTCTTCCTGCCGAATTCTGCATTAGATGACATCATCAGTCAGTGTCTCGCAGAGGACGCAAGTAAAAATGCCTTCCTCTGCCAGCAATTGTGTTTTAAGTCACAAGTAAAAATCACTATCACAGCCCACTGCTCGTCATCTCTGGACAGAAAGGAACAATAATTGTTCAATTTACAATAATATTAGAAAACACAGGCTTATTAGCAGCAGAAACGTTGACAAACACGACATTTGTATGCACATTTCTGTAATTAGTTCTATCATTTTTTTCACATGTAAACTAATTGGAACAAACAAACCTCCTCAACAGCTGTTAAGAAATCTATCTAATCAATTTCCATCAAAGCTTAGTATAGTTTAATATGGACAGCTGGAACTATGCACTGATCAACTTACTCAATAATAGTCTATTAGACTATTAACTTAATAGTCTGCAATAAATGATCTGTCATACTCAGCAACAAGCTAAACTTGAAATCAGCAAACACTACAAACCTTACTGAATTGCATTGTCTCTTCTATGTCTGTCATTCTTTTTTCATATGTTCTTTATTGAGATAATCAGTTATGGTACAAGAACTGTTATAGACGGTAAAGAAAACTGGAGTGGGGAGGAAGTAATAACAACATTTGTGTTGCAAACAATACAAGGAGATTATACAATATCAGGTTTGACTTAAAATGTTCAGGGTATTATTTTCGTAAAGAGGGGGATAACAGGGATGAGGATAGGTGAGGGGAAGGAAAGAAATCAGGAAGGTGATAAGGGAAGGGATTGGAAATGCAAGTAAACATTTTAGCAATATCATCTTATACACTATAGCGAACAATGAGCGGTGGTCATTCCAAGAAGGCTTTATTTGGGGCAGGCGAGTATGAGTATAGATGACACTCTATATGGATGATCATCAAACTAAAGATGGTGGCAAACCAAGGAACTAAGAGCATGCTGCAGCTCTAGGGTCCGATAGTCAGTATTGCCAGTGATCATAGAATTTATCAATTTTCATCTGTGATTTGGCAAATAGGAGTTCCATAGATAGATGGTCATTTAGGATATCAATAGTACAGTATAGAGTAGGTGCATTGGTCTGTTTCCAGAACCTGGCAATGGAGAGGCGATGGAGAGGCGAGCAGCAATAAGTATATGTGTAATAATAAGGTGAAATTTTGGGTGCCAGTTTGAGAGTCCTAATTTGAGTGGGAACATCTGAGGGGTTAGCTTGAGAGGCACTTTAGTTAAATCTTAAATGAGGTTGGAGACGTACGTCCAAAATGGGGCAAAAAACTGGCATTTCCACCACATGTGAAAGATATTTCCATCTATCTATGTCTGTCTTTCAATGAGTAACTCCCTCTCCAGCCCACAGTTGGCCTCTTTTCAGACAGTGAAACTGGTGCCTACCACTGATCTGCCTATTCTTTAACTCTCATCATCTCCTTTGCACTCAGTCACTGGTCTGGTTGTCATACTTCAACTTGATCATCTTTCTGGGCTGCAGATAATAATGCTGTTGTCCTCCTCATTGGGCATTACTTGGAGTATATTTCCATAGTACTTACCCTGTGGCTCCCTCAGTGTTGATGGAAAGCACAGACTATAGAGGTGACTAAAAAGTAATGTCTTGACTTGACTTGACTTGAGTACATTCTAAAACCAAGCAAGCATGTCAGTGTCATGAAGACTACTTTGAGCCGGAGTTCCAGAGCAACACTGTATATCAGCTAAAAATACCATGTGCCACTTCCTCTGCAGATCATAACCACATTCATATGACTATAATGAGTGGTGGATATCTGAACATTTATGTCTGTCAAGGTTTTCATTCACCCAGATCATGGTATAATTAGCAGTCTCTTGCAACTGAACTTGTTCTGTAGTGTTAAAGACATATCGCCACTCACACAAATTACTTCTTCGGTTCAAATGGGTGTTGGGAATGCATTTATAACGAGGAAGGTACCATTGTCATCCTAATCCAATCACCATTGAATTACTCAAGGCAGATGCTGATTGCCCAACATGGGTGGGAGCATGAAAGCCCAAAGTTCAGCTTAACCACACTATAAGTCCTTAAATATAAATATTATATATGGCCATTCTTCTGTAAAATTACTTTTTTTTATTCTGAACATTTGTTTAGAGGAAAATAACACAATATACTGTATTTCATAAACAACAATAATGTTACAATAGCAGTTTTTTTTTAAATTTCATTTAAATTCATAAAATTTTTCAAATAGGATAGAACAGTAATACTTTAAGAATTTGTTAGTACTTACATCTTGAATTAATGGTTTGATTTGGTGTGGTCCTGATTTGTGGTGAGTTAATTATTAATTTTTACTGTGTTCTTTTTTCCTTAGGAGGTTTTAAAATAGTAGTTCAATCAGTCTGGCATTTTGGCCCAGATGTTTTGCAAATGTGAGTGATTTTTTTTTGGTTTGTAAATTTTAGAGGCCCCATGATTTAGATGCTTGTCTTATGCCTTGTACACACGGTTTTCCTGACATGCCAAAAACCGAAGTTTTTCCCGACGTGATTCCTCTCAAGCCTCCCTTGCATACACACGTTCAGGCAAAAAAACGATCGACCAAAGCGCGGTGACGTACAACACGTACGACTGCACTATAAAGGGGAAGTTCCATTCAAATGGCGCCACGCTTTGGGCTACAGTAGGTGCCGCCGATATTGTGTCAATCTCGCCGCTTCTAGCGGCGATATTGACACCCTATGAGCTCCGTCGCGAGAGCCAGCGCCGAGCTGTCTCGTCATCGGGAAAGGAAAAAATGTTCCTTTCACGATGAGCGACACGCATTGCCGATAGGCGGGGATCCGACGCGGATTCCCGCCAATACCAGGCACTGCGTTTGGTATGAATCCTGAGCGGGAACTCCACGCCAATTTTTAAAGAAAAAACCGGCATGGGTTCCCCCTCCAGGGGCATACCAGGCCCTTGGGTCTGGTCTGGATTTGAAGGGGAACCCTACGCCGAAAAAAACGGCGTGGGGGTCCCCCTCAAGATCCAAACCAGACCCTTATCCGAGCACGCAACCTGGCAGGCCGCAGGGGAAGAGGGGGGGACGAGAGCGGCCCCCCTCCCTCCTGAACTGTACCAGGCCACATGCCCTCAACATGGGGGGTTTGGTGCTCTGGGGCAGGGGGGCGACCTGCGGCCCCCCCACCCC
Organism: Rana muscosa; assembly: GCA_029206835.1. Lineage (NCBI taxonomy): Eukaryota > Metazoa > Chordata > Amphibia > Anura > Ranidae > Rana > Rana muscosa. The sequence goes on from CM055116.1 coordinate 301,562,539, forward strand.
AGAGCACCCTGCCCCCATGTTGATGAGGACAGGGCCTCTTCCCGACAACCCTGGCCGTTGGTTGTCGGGGTCTGCGGGCGGGGGGCTTATCGGAATCCGGGAGCCCCCTTTAATAAGGGGGCCCCCGGATCCCGGCCCCCCACCCTATGTGAATGAGTATGGGGTACATCGTACCCCTACCCATTCACCTGGTGGAAAATAAATGGTAATAAAAACACAACACAGTTTTTAAAAGTATTTTATTGCACCGCTCCGGAGGTCTTCTTCCAACTTCGGGGGGTCTCCGGTGTCGTCGCCGCGCTCTCCGGTTCTTTCTTCCGCCGGCCCCTCCACTAACTTCTTTAGCTCTTTTGCTAGTGGAGGGGCCGGTCTTCTCCGTCGCCTTCTTCTTCTCCCGCTCTCCGGTTCTTCTCCCGCTCTCCGGTTCTTTCTTCCGCCGGCCCCTCCACTAACTTCTTTAGCTCTTTTGCCGTCGGCGTCTTCTTCCCTCTTCTCCTCCTCGATGTTGACTCGACGCTTCCTCTCGCAGTAATGATAAATCTTCGGTCCGCAGAGATTAATATAGGCTTCACATGACGTCACAGTCACATGGTCCCATGACGTCACAATCACATGCTCCGGGGCACATGTGCCCTGGAGCATGTGACTGTGACGTCATGTGCACATGTGCCCCGGAGCATGTGACTGTGACGTCATGTGAAGCCTATATTAATATCTGCGGACCGAAGATTTATCATTACTGCGAGAGGAAGCGACGAGTCAACATCGAGGAGGAGAAGAGGGAAGAAGACGCCGACGGCAAAAGAGCTAAAGAAGTTAGTGGAGGGGCCGGCGGAAGAAAGAACCGGAGAGCGGGAGAAGAACCGGAGAGCGGGAGAAGAAGAAGGCGACGGAGAAGACCGGCCCCTCCACTAGCAAAAGAGCTAAAGAAGTTAGTGGAGGGGCTGGCAGAAGAAAGAACCGGAGAGCGCGGCGACGACACCGGAGACCCCCCGAAGTCGGAAGAAGACCTCCGGAGCGGTGCAATAAAATACTTTTAAAAACTGTTGTGTTTTTATTACCATTTATTTTCCACCAGGTGAATGGGTAGGGGTACGATGTACCCCATACTCATTCACATAGGGTGGGGGCCGGGATCCGGGGGCCCCCTTATTAAAGGGGCTCCCGGATTCCGATAAGCCCCCCGCCCGCAGACCCCGACAACCAACGGCCAGGGTTGTCGGGAAGAGGCCCTGTCCTCATCAACATGGGGGCAGGGTGCTCTGGGGTGGGGGGGCCGCAGGTCGCCCCCCTGCCCCAGAGCACCAAACCCCCCATGTTGAGGGCATGTGGCCTGGTACGGTTCAGGAGGGAGGGGGGCCGCTCTCGTCCCCCCCTCTTCCCCTGCGGCCTGCCAGGTTGCGTGCTCGGATAAGGGTCTGGTTTGGATCTTGAGGGGGACCCCCACGCCGTTTTTTTTGGCGTAGGGTTTCCCTTCAAATCCAGACCAGACCCAAGGGCCTGGTATGCCCCTGGAGGGGGAACCCACGCCGTTTTTTTCTTTAAAAATTGGCGTGGAGTTCCCGCTCAGGATTCATACCAAACGCAGTGCCTGGTATTGGCGGGAATCCGCGTCGGATCCCCGCTCAATACAGCGTCGCGTCTCCTCGCCATTGCAGCGAGCGCGACACGTGTCGCCACCCTGCTGCCGACATTTCGGCACTCCTGTCGCCGAGAATCTCGGCGATGGGAGCGCGATAGAAACACAATATCGGCGGCACCTACTGTACTTTTGCTGATCCTTGTGTTAGTAAAAGTTTGTTGAGAGACGATTCACGCTTTTCAGCCTTGTGCTTTTCAGTCCGTTACAGCGTGATGAATGTGCTATCTCCATTACGAACGTTAGTTTTACCAGAACGAGCGCTCCCGTCTTATACTTCAATAGCTAATTTTTTCCCCTCAGAAAAGCATACACACGAGCGGTTTTCGCAACGAGAAAAAGACTGATGGGAAACACAACGGGAAAAAATAGAGCAGGTTCTAAATTTTTTGCGGGCAGTTTTCTCGTCGGGAAAGCTGGTCGTGTGTATGAGGCATAAGCTTAACTTGTTTTTCATGTTATTTACATGTTATTCATCAAACAGTCAAGTAAAAAGCTGGGATTTTATTTAAAAATTCAACTTAGAATTAATGTAAACCTCAACAATTAGCTCCTCTTATTTGCTATCTTTTTGTCTGTTAAATATGACATTGAAATTGTTTTGTTATATCTGTTCGATAAGTTAAAAAAATACTTGTTGATCATGGAACTATCCTGTGTTTTGTGCACACTTACAATGTTGTCCAGTGGTGGCTGGTGTTTTTTTTTTTTGGGGGGGGGGGCGGTAAACAACCAACCCCCCCGGGTGGCCAGTGGCACAGCACTTACAGCCACTCCAATACAGTGGCCGGCAGCGCGGCACTACCATCCCCCCAGGAGCGCTACACTAGTGAACCCCCCGCTGTCTGCTGGTTGGTCCTTACCCTATCTAGGTGGCGGGGTGCGGGCAGCTGCTGCGGTGTCCCCTCCAGCACGGCAGGCGTGCCCCATCTAGGTGGCGAGGTGCGGGGAGCGGCTCCGGTGACCCCTCCAACACGGCGGGTGAGCCCCATCTACGTGGCGGGTGGCGAGGTGCGAGCAGCGGCTCTGGTGTCCGCTCTTCCAGAAGCTTCCTCTGTGCGTCTCCACTCTCTTCTTCCTAAGCGCTAGGCATCCAATAGAATCGCCTGACGTTTTGCCCAACAGGTCTCACGACCCACTTCCTGGCGGGGAGGAGATTTAGTGTGAAAATAGCGAATATTCATTCTTTATCTCACACAACTGGGTGAGCCCACCCTTTTTTTAAGCCTATTGGTGCCTCTGGCTCTTATCACGTGCTTCAAAAAAATGCTCCCCTCATTGGAATCCATGGTCTGCGCCCTGTATGTAGATCAGGGGGCATGACGTATAGATGGGGGGGGGTGGGCGGCGCCCGTGCGCCTCTAATGGACAGGCCGTTATTGGTGTTGTTTTAAGGAGTCTAACCAGCTTCCGTAATTCTTATCTTGATCCCCCAACAGAGAAGGACTGACACCATGCAAATTACACACAAACATAACATACACATGTGCACTACACGCACACACATCACACGTGTCAGTGCACCCACACTAAAGGCCCGTTCACACCAGTGAGCGCTCGTTATGGTTCCCATTGTTGCAACATCTCACTGTGCTTGATTTTTTCTTTTTTGAAACTTAAAAAAAAGCACATTAATTCAGCTTTTTGCATGGCAATGGATTGTGATGCGTTGCCATGCATTATAATGCGCTGTGTTGCCATAAAGTGAATGCCTACATCATTTTATGCAAACCAAGTGCACACATGACACTACAGATAAGGCTTTACCACAATGCAAAGATGTGAAGCCAATCTCTAGATTTTTAGCACAGGTTGCTTAAAAATTTACCCCCCCAGCAACAGGTGCGGCCCCGGAGGTCCGGCACTTACTATGCGGCGAACTGTGTCCTCTTCTCCTGCTGTGTCCTCCGGGCAGCAGTGGGTCTGGCTCCAGCTTGTCTCCTCTTTCACAACACTAGGCATCCAATAGGATCGCCTGGTGCTTTGGCCAATCAGGAAACAGGTCTCTCTGACCTGCCTCCTGATTGGTGGGGAGTAACTGTAGTGTGAAAAAAGCAAAAAAATAAATTTGTTATGGTTACTCTGCGCCCCAAGCCCACCCTATTTTGAAACCTATTAGAGCCTCTGGCTCTAATCAGGTGCTTCAAAAAACACGCTCCGCCCACCCCACCATAGGAATTCATGTGCCCGGCATCCTGAAACGGGCCCGGCACATGGATAGGGAGGGCGGCGGTGGTGTTAGGGGGGGCGGTGCCCATGCGCACAGGCCTCCACTGGTCTTCTGCCAGCAGGGATGGCTTCCTCCGCCGGGAGTAAACAGTGTCTCGGCAGGAGGGATTCCCCTGTCAGCGCTGTCTGTGCTGATGGGGAAACCATGCAAATTTATTTCCTGCAACCCGTGGCTGCAGGAATTACATTTTCACTGTCTATGGCCAGCTTTATATGAGGGAGCCAGAGCTTGGGGATAAGAGGATAGCGCTCAAATCTACTGGAATGAGGAGTACTGAAACATTCAAGGTGTTGCATGCAATTAGGGATACATGAGTGGCCCTGGACATGACTTGAGTCCATGTATTACTCATCCATCCCTAATCACATGTAACATTTGGATATCTGTTTACATGAGAACAGCTATGGCACCTATCAGCCTTGTCTTTGATTTGTACAGGCTTCCTTGCCACAGCTGATCACAAACACCTGTGATCTCCCCCACTTCTATATGCTGATTAATTGTAGTAAAGGTCCACTTGCCGACCGCCGCACAAACATTTACATCGGCAGAATGGCGTTGCCGGCGGCGAGCTCTGCGAGCTCTATGAGCTGCAGAACGCGGAGATGCCTGTGTAAACAAGGCATTTACCTGTTCTGCCTTGTGACAGGACACTGATCTATTGCTCCCTGTCATCGGGAGCAGTGATCAATGTCATGTCACTGGTAGCCCAGCCCCCACACAGTTATAATCACTCCCTAGGACACACTTAACCCCTTCCTCGCCCCCTAGTGGTTAACCCCTTCCCTGCCAGTGTCATTTACACAGCAATCAGTGCATTTTTATAGCACTGATCGCTGTATAAATGACAATGGTCCCAAAATAGCGTCAAAAGTGTCCGATGTGTCCGCCATAATGTCGCAGTCACGATAAAAATCACTGATCGCCGCCATTACTAGCAAAAAAAATAATTATAAAAATGCCATAAAACTATTCCCTATTTTGTAGACGCTATAACTTTTATGCAAACCAATCAGAATACGCTTATTGCAAATTTTTTTACAAATAGTAAAAAATATTGCTTTTTTTTTTTAGATTGATGCTATTTTTCTGTTTATAGCGCAAAAAATTAAAACTGCAGAGGTGGTCAAATACCACCAAAAGAAAGCTCTATTCGTGGGGAAAAAAACGACGTCAAGTTTGTTTGGGAGCCACGTCACATGACCGTGCAATTGTCAGTTAAAGCGACACAGTGCCAAATCGCAAAAAATGGCCTGGTCATTGGGCAGGCAAATCCTCCGGGGCTGAAGTGGTTAATTGGTCGTGTGAATGTGGCCTGAATGAAAAAATAACCTTTTTTCAAATGTTTCCTCTTTTTTACTATCTTAAATAGGGCCCATTGCTTCTCTGTAACTTATGCATGTTCATATATTGTAATAACTAATGCCATAAAACAAATTAATCCATGACTACAATTAAACGCTGCCAATTCCACTGCTAAGGGTGATGACCACTGAAAAATGCGGACAAAATTTATTTTCCATTACATAATTAATTCACACCATTTTTATCCAAATGCTTTTCACTTTTCAAAGAATGTAATGGTATGGCCAACGAGGATCTGTGGTTAAAAAAGGAAAAAATAGACATCTCATGAATGAAAGAGTTTTCACTGAGCTCTGTGTGTGATAATAGTATTTGAGTGGTTGATAATTCTCTAAACTATACTGATCTTTTTACCATATTTTCTATTCCAGCTCACAGGTTTCTGTCCCCAACCACATACTCTGCCTCTCATAAATCTTCCCTTATAGTTATATGAGAATTGAATCAACAACCTCAAGAAAGGATTTAGTAACAAAGCGTGATGCTTGTTGCTAAAGAAACAAAAGAGGCAGTTAATCTAAAAAAATAAATAAAATAAAAAATTTTCCCATGAAAAGAGAGTTTGGACTTGTAGCAAGTTTACTAATTCTATGAACTAACTTGTTTCTTGACAAGTTTGTCAGTGTCTAGATTAATGTTATTGTGTAATTGTGTAATATAATATTCATTCTGGGTAAATCCATTTTTAATAATTATCTTAAATGTCCAGACACAAAGCAGAACGGAGAGCCCTCCACTATATACAACTGAAAGACAAAATGTAAGCCATTACCCATTCATCATTTATCATTGTAAACATAGAAAGTAAATATGTTTTAAAACATGACAACTATTTCATAAGTTCCAGCAATCTTGACACGTTCTTAACACAGGACTCTTAACTGATTTAAAGATTTTCCTCCTGAGAAAAATGAATTAAATTTGAAAGCCCAGCTAAAGAATTACTTTATTTAAGGTAGAGTGGGGGATTGTTATAGCCTCTGTTAGGGTTTCCTTTTTCAATTATCTGTGTTGCAGCTGGAAAGACTTCCCATCACTTCCTGTAAAGACAGGAAGTGATGGTAAATCACTTCAGAGGAGACACCAAAAAAAAAACATGGACACATTTTTAGCTGAGCCAAGAAGGGTTAAGAACTTTTGACAATATGTTATTGCTGTCTATGAGGGGAAATCTTCCCATTTGGGACACCTGACAGATATTTTAACTCTTCCTCTACTCTATCCAAAACTAAATAATTAAAAATATTGGCGGGGGTTAGGCTTAAACTAGGGATGTACTGATACCATTTTTTTTACAACGAGTACGAGTACCGATACTTTTTTTTAGTACTCGCCGATACCAATTAGCGATACCTACCGCAACTGTTTTGTTTTCACTTCAGCTGTCAGCAATGGTACAAAGCATTGAAAAGTTATTTACAAATGAAATACATAGATTTTTTTTTAATTAAGAGTTAATAAAAGGTTAAACAGAGGAACATTTGTTCATCCCTTTGATCTGCAGATGAAGAAACAGAAAGATACAAAGAGAAACAATGTTTATTTTTATTTAAGTGTTTCAGCGGCTTAGCAATGTTATTATTAAACATTGCCAGCTGTTTTTTTTGACAGCTCCAATTACCGGACTTCTTTAACTCTTCAGCTGTCAGGGGACCCACTGACAGCTCAAAGAACCGAGCCTGAAAGTATCGGTTTCAGGTATCGGTGCATTTGCATGAATACCGATACTTGTGCAAATACTCGGTATCGGCACCGATACCGATACTAGTGTCGGCGAAACCATAGCTTAAACTTAAGCTGTACTAAAGAAAAAGACCTAGTTATATTGTAAATAGAGCACCGCTAGTTATAATTTTGGCAGTTTTGGCTATTTTTATGTCTTTGCCATAATTATTTATTCAGCTGCAACCCAAAAACGTGGTGGATGAGAATCAATAAGCTAATTACCTAACACCAAAACCTATCACTTACTATCAGGAGAGGAAATCATAGGAATTCTCTACAATGGGCCAAAGACATTTATAGTCTATTGGAGAAGGGCTGGAACTTTGACAATGTTTTATTCCTTTCTGTAGTTTCCTGTTATTGTGACACCTGCACCCCACAGACAGTGACCCCTACTTAGTGTGGTAACAGATAAAAAACAGGAAGAAATGTCTTTGAAGCTAAGCATTAAGATTATCTGGGTGACCATATCAAAAGGCTGGCTATCAATAGTCAAATATTAACCTTTTGCTGACTGTCTGCCTGCAATGTACTGTGGGCAAGCGACTGCTGTGGGCAAGCACACATGCCCACCCCCCATCCGGCTACCGCTGTGATTGTACACAGCAGGAGCCTGGCAGAAAGTCCCAGCCAATGGTTGGGCCCTGCTGATTGGCTGTGTGCAATCACAGCTCAGAGCTCTTGTGTTGGTAAACAACACAGAGCTCTGTGCAAAGGGAGGATCTGTCAGTTTCTATTCCCTGCAAAGCAGGGATGAGAAACCACTTAGTAAAAGCCGCACACTGTACACACATTACACATTGTTAGGCACATATTTAACCCCTTGATCGTCCTAGATGTTAACCCCTTCCCAGCCAGTGTCATTAGTACAGTGACTGTGTATAGTATTATCACTGATAACTGTATTAACTGTCAGTGGCAGTTAATCAATTCCTAAGGGGTTAATCCTCCACATTGTGTAAAAAGGCTGTTGGATCATGTCTTCTCTGATCCTCCCCTTCTACTGCAGTCCCCAATCCATCTGCTGAAAGAACAGAGCTTTGGGGGCACTCTGCACATGCTCAGTTTAGTGTGTATCGCTAGAGTTTTTTTTTTTATTGGGAGAGTGCATGTAATCAGCACAAGGTTAATCAGCACTGTCCAGACAGAGGGTCAGGGGTCCTGCAGAATCATAGGACAGTCAGAGGAGAGTGAAAACTCTTCCTACAAGCTTTAACCAGACACTGAAAAAGTCATAAGACTGCTATATACTGCTGATGAGAAAAGGTATTTAGAAGTTTATATTTACTAAAATAATTACATTTCCATGTTCTGTGTACTGTTGGGGACCATATATAGTGAATTCAGGATTTTGGGTTTAGTATAGGGATGAGTCGAACACCCCCCGGTTCGGTTCGCAGCAGAACATGCGAACAGGCAAAAAATTTGTTCGAACACGCAAACACCGTTAAAGTCTATGGGACACGAACGTGAAAAATCTAAAGTGCTAATTTTAAAGGATAATATGCAAGTTATTGTCATAAAAAGTGTTTGGGGACCCGGGTCCTGCCCCATGGGACATGTATCAATGCAAAAAAAGTTTTAAAAACTGACGTTTTTTTGGGAGCAGTGATTTTAACCACTTGTCCCCCGCCCACTGTCAATTGACGGCGGGCGGAGGATACTCTCGTTCTGGGAGGACGTCATATGACGTCCTCCCTTTAAAGCGAGCTAGGAGGCGCGCGCTTGCCGCCAGCGGCGCGCGCGCGCCCGCCGCGTTCGCAAGGCCCCGGTGCGCGTGCCCGGCGGCCGCGATTGCCGCCGGGCACCCGCGATTGCCCGGGAAACGAGCAGGAAAGTGGATCTCTGTGTGTAAACACAGAGATCCACGTCCTGTGAGGGAGAGGGGACCGATGGTGTGTTCCTTGTACATAGGGACAACCATCGGTCACCTCCCCCAGTCAGTCCCCTCCCCCCACAGTAAGAACACATTGAGGAACATATTTAACCCCTTCCCGCCCCCTAGTGGTTAACCCCTTCCCTGCCAATCACATTTATACAGTAATCAATGCATTTTTATAGCAGGGATCGCTGTATAAACGTGAATGGTCCCAAAAATGTGACAAAAGTGTCCGATGTGTCCGCCGCAATATCGCAGTCACAATAAAAAATCGCAGATCGCCGCCATTACTAATAAAAAAATAAAAATGCTATAAATCTATCCCCTATTTTGTACACGCTATAACTTTTGCGCAAACCAATCAATACGCGCTTATTGCGATTTTTTTTTTTACCAAAAATATGTAGAAGAATACGTATCGGCCTAAACTGAGGAAAATTTTATTTAAAAAAAAATGGGTATTTATTATAGCAAAAAGTAAAACATAGTGTTTTTTTTCCAAACTGGACGTTCTTCTTTTGTTTATAGCGCAAAAAATAAAAACCGCAGAGGTGATCAAATACCACCAAAAGAAAGCTCTATTTGTGGGGAAAAAAGGACGCAAATTTCGTTTGGGAGCCACGTCGCACGACCGCGCAATTGTCATTCAAACTGTGACAGCGCTGAAAGCTGAAAAATGGCTTGGGCAGGAAGGGGGTTTTCGTGCACAGTAGAGAAGTGGTTAATAATGCTTAAAGTGAAACAATAAAAGTGAAATATTCCTTTAAATTTCATACCTGGGGGGTGTCTATTGTATGCCTGTAAAGTGGCGCATGTTTCCAGTGTTTAGAACAGTCCCTGCACAAAATGTAATTTCTAAAGGAAAAAAGTCATTTAAAACTACACGTGGCTATAATGAATTGTCGGGTCCCAGCAATACAGATAAAAGTCATTGAAAAAAACGACATGGGTTCCCCCCAGTCCATTACCAGGCCCTTTGGGTCTGGTATGAATATTAAGGGGAACCCCGAACCAAAATGTAAAAAAAAATGCGTGGGGGTCCCCCCAAATTTCATACCAACCCCTTCTGGTCTGGTATGGATAATAAGGGGAACCCTGCGCCAATTAAAAAAAAATGGCGTAGGGACCCCCCTCAAAATCCATACCAGACCCTTCAGGTCTGGTATGGATTTTAAGTGGAACCCCGCGCCAAAATAAAAAAAAATGGCGTGGGGTTCCCCCCAAAAATCCATACCAGACCCTTATCTGAGCACGCAACCTGGCAGGCCGCAGGAAAAGAGGGGGGGATGAGAGAGCGCCCCCCCTCCTGAACTGTACCAGGCCACATGCCCTCAACATGGGGACAAGGGTCTCATCCCCACAACCCTTGCCCGGTGGTTGTGGGGGTCTGCGGGCAGGGGGCTTATCGGAATCTGGAAGCCCCCTTTAACAAAGGGGACCCCCAAATCCCAGCCCCCCTATGTCAATTGGTAACGGGGTACATTGTACGCCTTCCATTTCACCCAAAAAAGTGACAAAAATTGTAAAAAAAACACACACACAGCTTGGGACAAGTCCTTTAATAAAAAAGAAAAAAAAATTCCAGCGATGTAATCCTTCAACGACCCGAAGAAAAACGCAGCCACGATCGATTCCGCCTCCATGGGAGGCGGCCATCGAATGACGCGAGACCCGCTTGACAGCTCTTAAATAGCTGAGGGCCGGGCCACCCGTGACGTTCGTAGATGACCCCGCCTCCCTCTGACGCAACAGGGTTTCCAGCGGTTTCCCTGTGGCGTTATGGGTGACCCGGCCCCTCTGATGCCACGGAAACCCTGTTGCATCAGAAGGGGCGGGGTCACCCGTACATGTCACTGGGTATCCCCGTGGCATTTCCACCTTGCATCAGAGGGGGCGGGGTCACCATTTTTTTTATTTTGGGGCGGGGTTCCCCTTAAAATCCATACCAAACCTGAAGGGTCTGGTATGGATTTTGAGGGGGGCCCCTACGGCATTTTTTTTTATTTGGCGCAGGGTTCCCCTTAATATCCATACCAGACCTGAAGGGCCTGGTATGAAATTTGGGGGGACCCCCACGCATTTTTTTTTTAATTTTGGTTTGGGGTTCCCCTTAATATTCATACCAGACCCAAAGGGCCTGGTAATGGACTGGGGGGAACCCATGCTATTTTTTTCAATGACTTTTATCTGTATTGCCGGGACCCGACAATTCATTATAGCCGCGAGTAGTTTTAAATAACTTTTTTCCTTTAGAAATTAAATTTTGTGCAGGGACTGTTCTAAATACGGGAAACATGCACTACTTTACAGGCATACTATAGACACCCCCAGGTACGAAATTTAAAGGAATATTTCACTTTTATTGTTTCACTTTAAGCATTATTAAAATCACTGCTCCCGAAAAAACTTCAATTTTTAAATCTTTTTTTTGCATTGATACATGTCCCCTGGGGTAGGATCCAGGTCCCCAAACACTTTTTCTGACAATAACTTGCATATTAACCTTTAAAATTAGCACTTTAGATTTCTCCTATAGACTTTAAAAGGGTGTTCCGCAGCTTTCGAATTTGCCGCGAACACCTCAAATTGTTCGCTGTTCGGCGAACGGGCGAACAGCCAATGTTCGAGTCAAACTCATGTTCGACTCGAACATAAAGCTCATCCCTAGTTTAGTAACACTTTAAATTAAAAAAGAGAATATTTTAAATACATTTTAAGTCCTGAACATAATAAAGACAGTAAATATATACAAAAATACTACACCTTCCCTTTAAGTACTTGAGGCAAGAACTGAGTGTGCACAGTATTCCACATTCAGTGGGAGGAACTCATTACGTGACCTTAGTGCATACTGTCAGCTGTTGGATGTTAAATTTTCTGTTCTGTTCTGTCCATTCTTGAAAGCAGGTTTAAAAAAGTAAAGATAAAAGAAAATAAGGCAAAGCCTGAAAATTTTCTACCTCTACCTAAGCTCAAGTGGCATCTCTACACACCCATGCACATCTATAATGTATGATATGATATATGATTTAAGGCATAAAGGATTCACAGTGCTGGAACAGTGTGAATATGTGGTTGTAATAAAAAAACGTAGAGAAAAGGGAGTTGTAAACCATAGCACTAGATATATTTTCTGCACTGCAGTCCTATTTTTCTTTGCAACCAGACTTTTTATGTTCACACTTCATCAGGTGTGAACTGTCGTACAGTACATGGAAACAATATTATTATTGATGTTCAAACTGTGTCAAACATGCAGAACATGAAAACAATAAACTACCCAAACAGATGTATCTAGTGCAGTCACAAACTGTTCTACATTTTCTGACAAGCACAATGACTTGTACAGCATACATTTTTAACATACTTACAATATACAATTGCCATATTAGAAATACACATATGTTGCATATATGTTCGTACTACAGGAAACCCATAGTGAAGCTACTATGTAAGCTGTCGTTGCTGACCACTCCTTCTTAAGACATTTGTTGACTGACCACCATGTTGATTATTATTATTATTATCATACAGGATTTATATAGGGCCAACAGTTTGCACAGCGCTTAACAAAACAAAGGCAGACATTACAGGCAGGGTTGCCATCTTTTCTTCAAGCCAAACTTGAACACTTTAGTGACCTAGGACACCTTTGAGTGCCCCAAGGAGAGTAGTAATGCGGTGCGCATAGCGTGCCACAGCGAACATTGGGTGTGGTCAAGTTGCCCTTTGCTGACATGCCCCCCAGTGATGCCAAACCTGCCCCCAGATAGCTGCTGGCAGCTCCCGGATAGCAACAGATTTGTGTGTGACTATTTGGGTACTTGGGGAGCCACAGCCCAGTCTGAATCATTCAGTGCGCCTGAAAACCCGGACACGTGATTCAAAACCCAGACTGTCCAGGTGAATCCCAGACAGGTGGCAACACTAATTACAGTTCCATTGGCTTTAGTAGTTTTTGACTCACTGATCCAGAGAAATTATGTCCATTTAAACTCTGGCATAACTTGCTGTATGTTTTGTTCCAGGTCAGTGATTCAAACAGAACCACAGCAAGGAACACCCAGGAAACTAATATTTAGAAACCTTCATTATTCTTTCTAGCACAGGTTTTGTCAACCAGGGATCCATGAAACCCTAGGATTCATCTGGAGGTTGCCAGAGGTTTCATGAGCAGTGAGCAATGACAGATTAATCTGTCACCTACAATGACTTCCAATGTATGGAGACAATTCCCACTGACATTCAGGGCTCATGCACACAGGTTCAAAGGACTATACCCCATCAAGAAGCACTATATTTTAGTACCCAGGAGTCACAGGTGTTTGCATACAGCCACTGTACAAATCGGCTACATGCAAACAGGGATGTAGCCGATTTGCTGTTTGCACCTCCACCAATTTAGACACTAGCTTATTCATCATTCTACTTTACTGTGAAATGTAGATAAAATATTTTTTGTTTGGGTTCCCTAATCCCTTTCTGCTATTGCCGCCCGGCCCTTTAGAGTCAAATATATTTTTATTACATTTAACAGAATAAAATAACAGAGATAACGTTCAGATGTCTGTTACAAAGGGTAATACAATGCAAGTCACGCTTTCAGTAAACTGCAGGAAGCGTTCCCAACTAAAGCACTAACACACCGTCACCATCCAGGAGCAGACCACACAAAGAACAGCGAAGACCAATAAAATTGGAGATTACCACATCTGACTATGAGATACAAAAATATACACATAGGGGGAAAAGAACAAAAGAGGAAAGAAGAGGGAAGGAAGGAGAGGACAGAAATAGAGGAGGACTGAGCAGACCATGGCGCAACATACCTGCATGATGGACTTAGGATGAGTGACTGGGTTGACCCTGGGGCATCAACAATGTTTTCAGGGAGTCTGAGGCAGAGTAATCGATCCAGACAAGCCATAGGATCTTAAATTTGTCAAAGGTGTCATTATCAAGGGCCAACATCTCTTCCATGCGCATGATGTCATTGACCATGGAGACCCACAAGGCCAAGGGGGGCGGGGTGGTAGTAGTTTTCCAGAATAGGGGGATAAGCTGCCTGGCGGTTGATAGGAAGAAGCCCAGTAAGGCAATCTCTGGGGAGGGTGCCAAAGGCTGATCGTATAGTCTGCTGTATATTGCAAAAACCTGCGACCAGAAGGGCTGAATGGATTGACACTCCCACCATATGTGGAGGTAGCTACCATCTGCCGAACCAAATCTCCAACAAGAGGAAGGTACGGACGGAAATATTTTATGGAGAGATTGAGGGTCCCTGTACTACAGAGAAAGGAGTTTAAAGTTCTTCTCCTGGGTATAACAGGATATGGAGGATTTGTGCGTAAAGTGGTATGACTTTTGCCAGTCCACCAAATGGAGTTCCTTTCCTAGATCCGTTGACCACTTCCTGGTGTAAGAGGGGGGTTGATCATGTATCAGCGCGTGTTGTAGTGTGTACATGGTGGAGAGTAAATGTCTGGGTGTTTCTGAGAGAGAGCACAGCTGTTCGTACCCCGTCAGAGATCTGTGAATTTGGGACGAGAAAAAAAGGTCAGAACAAAAGGAGGCTATGCAAAGGGCTGTGAGCCAGTTGCCCTGGTCACTAGGAACTATAGGAGTGCCTGAAGTGGGATCCACAAAGGAGCTTGCTACAGGCCAGGTGGAGCAGGAGTAGGGGCCTATTGTAGTGGAACCCATGCCTTGAGACAGTGCAGGATGCCGCTCGGCCCTTTAAAAAGTTCTAGATGCCGGGAGGCAGAGGCAGGCATTCCGATCATGTGACCACTATGATTGGCGGTCACAAGATCGTAATGATATTGATCGCAAGTATGCATTGGGAGCTTTCTGGTACCCGCTGGTCTCTGTGCTAGGAGCACGCAGGGCGCACGCTCTTAGCACACAAAGATGTTTACATGGGGCTTCATATATGCCGCCTCTCAGCATAAAAGCCCACCCGCCGAGAGGCCGCATATATGAGGACAGACAGCGGGAAGATGCTAAGACTTCAAAAGTAGGCAGGCATGCATGCATTTAAAAAATATATTTAACGATATATTGATAAATACAGACCTGCATTAATTTGTATATTTTCTGTCTGACTAAAAAAAATATTTCACTCCTAATTTAAACTTGCAAAGTGTTTCACAGCATACACTTTGGTGCTAATATATGTACGTGAATGGTTTAAGAGTCTTCATAAAATATGTATTATGTGGTGCAATGCATATGATACAATGCAATGCATATGATACAGAATACACCAAATTGCAATTAAACCTGACAACAATTCTAACCTTCCCCCACTGTATACAAAAAGTTAAAAAAAAAACCTGCGCCGCAGTTACACTTTAATTTTCTTATTTCTCTCTGTTATAAAAATCAGTAAGCGGAACAGCACAAATATCCAGACAATCCAGAATATCCCCAAACATTTCAAACTAGCAACAATGAAAAAAAAAATCCATAGCCCCAATGTACGGTGTATTAATATGAAATATTAGATGTTTGCAGTTGTAGCAGCTGATAGAACTGTAACACTGCCTAACAGTGCTAAGGGAAAACTGTAGTCTTTGCAATGTTTTTAGGTACAAGTGTGAAAAAGCCCTGCTGAAAGCTAAACTCCAGGTGAGGTGCACAGGTAGCAGAGCAGGTATGCCCCCCTATAACCTACGCTAGTTCTGTTTTCTTTACACCATTTTTATCTGTTTATGACTGCAAGTTTAGTAAACAGGAACTGTGTGCAAGCAGCAGGCTCACTGCAACCTGACAACTAGGCTACCTAGCATGGGAGGTTTGTTTTTTTCTACTTAAAATAAGTGATTTGATTTTTTTTACCATATGCCCTACTGATTCACATGAAGTATAATTACAGTTTAGGTTAAAGTAAACCTGTATCCTGCCTAACTCTTCTAAGCTAAGGTCCTACTTGGATACTAGATACATTTTCATTAAAATATAACTAGATGCAAAACTTTTTTTTATATTTTTGGAGGGAGTGGAGAGGGATTAGAAAACCTGATAGTTTTTATTGATGTCTGTGTCCCCATTAGGGGAGATTCACCCTCTCCATTTGTCCTGTTTACTGTTATCATGAAAGTGAAAGTAAAAGAAAATCACAAATTTTGGGTTGTCCCCAGAAAAGTAATACAGTAGTGGGGATATCTTCCAATGGGGACCGTTCTGATGATCTGGGGGGCCTCCAAGTCATTATTATGCAGGGATTGACACTTATTTTGGCTATGGGACAGGAAGTGAGGGTAAATCTCTCCAATGGGACAAAGATGGCAAAAAATAAACTTTACAGGGGTTATAGTCCCTCCCTTACGCAATCCAAAGGGAAAAAAAAATATTTTTCCTATAGTTCTACTTTGAGTATCTTTTGTTAAAGTGTGGCCCTATGGCATTTATATGCACAAGGCCCTATAAAAGTTATTATGCAAATACTGCCTTGTGCAAAATCACTATATGCATGTATGTTTTATGGTTTGCATCCTATGGCATGAGAAAACAGACTAATCTGCATGTTTAGCAGTCTATTTAATTATTCTTGATTAGGGTATAGGTGTACACCGCAGAGACCAGAAATGCAGTACTAGGTAACAGCCAGCAAATGGAAATGGGTGATCATAAAGTAGAGATAGATTCTAGGAAATGTTAACTGGTTCACACGATTAAGTGTTTGGAGTGAACACAGATTTCCTGGATTATGTGAAAATAATTTCTGATTTGATAAATCATAGTTTAGGAGGGTATGCGCGAACTGCTACTACTTATTTACCATTGGAAAGAAAATAGGTTAAAGCGTTCATTGGGTATAATCACTACGTTTAACAGCTCTTCATTTTAAAACATTATAATTACTTTTAATTAGCTTGGCCTTTATTTTTGAAGCAATGATACTCAGCAGTTAAAATTCCACATCAAAAGATTACATTCTGCAGGCTAAAGTGACCTGATCACTTATGCAACAAATAGAGACTTAAGATGCCATTATAAAGTCGAAAACTGAACTAATTGGGGCACTCCAAAATTTCTGTTATTTTTACTCGTGAAAACATTCTGTCTTTTGTAAAATGTCAGATGCCCTGATCCCCATCTGCAAGACCTAAATGGAGCCAATGGGATCTTTGTTTGTTTTACAATCCTAATGAAACCCTTTTGTTGTGCGTCTGTTGAACAGGCATGCAGCCAAGTAGTGAGCCTTATGCTTGTGTCGCTGCCTGTAACCAAAGGGACGCTAGCTAATTACAAATAGTGCTCAGATTTAAAAGTCACAAAGCGACAGCCAAATGAACTCTGGCCACTTGAGCCCATATTATTGATATCCTGCCTCTTACACGTACTTATGATTTCCATATGAGATCACTTATAATTCCTCTTCAGGTGTTGTTTGACCTCAGATATCACCTCTCTCAGCAGTTGTCAGTGCTTCCTTTTGCACTTTCAAATTTAAGAAGTAGACTGTCTAGCCACTATGTCATCCTAAATAAACTATTTCACCTAGTAAGTATCTCTTCATTGGTACTGTGGGAATTCCACATACAGTACAACCCGACTGGACGTCATAAGACTACAGTATTTAATACTGAGTAGTCATCAATTCCAACTTCACGTGAAATTCTTCTTTTTTTAATTTCTAACATTCTACTGTATATAAGACCAAAATCATTATTTGTTATATTTAGCTTTACAAAGACACCTAGCTAAGATGACTAATTTTCTTTAATAGGAGTATAAAATAATATTTATCTTTGCACCTGTGATGTGAAGACCCAGTGGCATGGGGTGCCTTACGCAATCTTCTACAATCACCTCCTGTTCAAATCTGATAATAGACCCATGACATCAGGATGAATCCTCAGGCAGTCTCAGCAGTAGGCTACGCAGCTAGAAGAGGAAACTGTTATGGGAACATCTGCTGTCTCTTCACACACGAGCTTCAAAAGTAATTACAATAAAAAAATTAATAAAAAAAAAACTTCAACATTATTCTTAACTAGAAGAAATTATAATCTTTTGCGTAGAGACTTTGTGTAAACAGCAATATATTCCCCATTTGCACTAATACAGTACATGGTCAAAGGCATGGAGAAAATCAATTTCTGTCAGCTGTTTCAACACATCTGCCGTTTTCTTCTTTACAGCATCAACTGACTCAAAACGTGTCCCTTTAAGCACTGATTTAACTTTTGGGAAAAAATAAAAGTCGCATGGTGCTAAGTCGGGTGAATATGGAGGATGTTCAAGTGTTGTAATGTGCTTGTCGGTCAAAAACTGCTTCACATTGTCCTGGTGAAGAGTGAGACCATATTCCCACAGTTGTGGCTGTTTTTTTTACCATCTTTGCACAAACTTTTGTCATGTTAAGATCCGCACGTAAAATTTTCTTTGTCTTTGTCAATGTTCACGGATTCAGCTATCATTTGAACACTGAGCCGGCGGTCTTTTTGAACAATCTGACTGATTTTTTCTACATTTCGTTTTTTGAAGTGCAATGTCTTCCAGGGCGTTTATCATCTTTGACATTCTCACGTCCCTCGCTGAAGATTTTGTGCCACTCAAACACACGCGCACGAGACAGGCCGTCATTCCCATAAGCTTTAGTAAGCATTTGAAAACATTCTGTTGGTGTTTTCTGCAATTTTACAAAAAAAATAATAATTTACACGTTGTTCAACTTTTAAACTTAAAAATTTTTCGGCACACTACAGAGAGCACAACCAAACTAAATGGCAACTCACAATCAACTGAACATCATAGAGTGTTTCTGCTTGTCATGCACTTTCAAACATGTTCAAGGTCACAACGAATGCAGTTATAACCTGTTCTGACTGCTTTGTTTACTAGGTGGGATCACAGTCTCGTTCTTTAATAGACACACCTTTAGACTTCCTAACCATCGCTAAATTACAAATTTTGAAAATACACAATAGTATCACTAAATTTCATTACTAAATTAGCTATGATAAATGTATGTTTAATGCAAACATTGTTTTATAAAACTGACTTTATATTTTAAACATGATACACAGGTCAACATGATTCAAGAGCTCTGTCACACGATGATGTCAAATAAACTATAAATGAAAAAACATAGATAAAAATTTAAAATGAGTAGGGGCCAAGAAAACTAACTAGAAAAAGGGAGAATATATTTGCTATCCAGGGAGACACAAAAAAGTTGGGGATACAATAAAAAGAGATGGGCCGAACACCCCACTGTTTGGTTTGCAGCAGAACTCCTGAACAGGGCAAAAGTTCTAACCTGAATGGTGAAGCCTATGGGAGCTGAACAGGAAAAATCAAAAGTGCCCATTTTGAAAGCTTAAATACAAGTTATTGGCCATAAAATGGGTATTAGGGTCCAGGTACTGCCCTGGGGGACATGTATCAATGCAAAAAAATGTTTTTAAAACAATTGTTATTTCAGGAGCAACACAAAAAAACAAGTGGGCCATGGGGCTTTAACAATAGTAACGCTCATACAAAAGTGCAACAAGGTTTATAAAAATACAAATTTTTTATTAGAATTTTGACAAAACATGTATATAAAAAGGTAACATAAACATCTCTACTGATAAAAGAGCGATTGGTATACAAGGTAGTGAATCATTTACCAGATTACATCCAAATTGCCCACCTGATAAATGACATACTGTTGCAATGCTGAAGCTGTATTCTCTATGCATTTCACAGGACAAAACCTGCTTCATCAGGAGACAGCTCACGTTGGTATAAGTACAGATCTGTGGGAGAGCCATGTCATAAAAATCAAACAATCATTGATTTATAATAATTTATTCAATATTGTTGGTGTATTATACTCACATAGGCAGTAAAATCACAGGTAGGATCTGTCAGCAACTGCAAAACCAAGACCCGAAGGATGATGGATAAAGGGCCCTGTAAAAGATTTTACAACTAGGTCTTGGTGCTGGGTAACAGCAGCCCAAAAAAGTTTTTTTCAGGAGCAGTGATTTTAATGATGTTTAAGTGCAACAATAAAAACGAAAAATTCCCTTTGAATATAGTGCCTGGGGGGCCCCCTTGGTCTGCCTGTAAAGTGACGCATCTGTAGCATGCATAGAACATGATGCAGCAAAAATGAAATTTCTAAAGAAAAAAAAAAAGAGTCAAATCACATTTAAATTAACTCTTGGTTGAATTTGCTGGCACCTGGCTATTGAAAAAGAATAAAGAAGAAAATGGCATGGGGCTCCCCCCCCAATCAATACCAGACCCTTGGGGTCTGGTATGGATTTTAAGGGTAGCCCTACAGCAAATGAAAAAGGCATGGAGCCCCCCCAAAATCCATGCCAGACCCTTGCCCGAGCAAGCAGCCTGCCAGGTCAGGTAAGGGGGCAGGACGAGCGAACGCCCCCCCCCCCCTCCCAAACCATACCAGGCCACATGCCCTTTGGTGATGGGGACAAGGATCTCTTCCCCACAAACCTGGCTGGTGGTTGTGGGGGTATGCGGGCAGGGGGCTTATTGGAATCTGGAAGCCCCCTACTACCTTCACAACCACCAACCAGTGTTCTGGGGATGAGGCCCTTGTCCCCAATAAAATGGGAACACGGTGCTTCGGGGTGGGGGGGCAGAGCATTGCAGGGCTTTTGTCTGGGCAATTACCCTGCATCAGTTAAAGTAACGCAGTGATGTATTTAAAAAAAATGGGCTGGCCATGAAGGAGAGTAAATCTTCCAGAGGGCAAGTGGATAATGATATACACTCATATTTACTGTAATTTTCCAGTTGGCATACATTAATATTGGTAGAAAGCTAGAATTATTACCAATAAAGATAAGTTACAAATGAGTATGAATGCTATTATTAGCTTCTGAATGAAAGGTGGTATGAATTAGAATCCCCCATCCATTTGAAATGTGGAAATTATGTGCTTTGATAAATAATTGGCTTGGTAAACAAGGCGTGTAATGAACTTGCATATATCATTCCTGTAGACATTAGGCATTTGATTATTCTGCCATCTACATCTGCTCACAGCCAAATGACTAAAATTATACTTGAATAAACAAAAGTGCACTAAGACAAACCAAATACAAACAGAAGAACAAAACATGCATTATGATATACGTTCTGCTGGCACTTGCAACACAGCTGTGTGGCCAATAATATTTGATGGTACAGTATAGCAGGAATTAGATATATTGTTGTTTTCTTCTTAAAATTCCAGTTAAGTAACATTTACTCTGTTAATTCCAAAATAGGCATATGTGTTTTTTTTATTGAGTCTTTATTCCATAATTAATGCTTTAGATGGTATATTAATGGTTGTATCCTAAAACAAATCAGTGGAACTGTTGTAAGTGTGGGTGGTACTATTAATGAGAGCTCTGCTGTTGGTAAATACCGTGGTTTAGGTTTCTTTTATGTGGTAAGGCTATAAAATGCTTGTGCGCTAACCATGCATTACATATACATTTACTGCTTACATTTTAAAACCCAATTGAAGTCTTGGTTTTCTAGCATTAATTAGACATGCCCCCCTCGTAAAGTGCTCCAATTAACAATGCTGCTTAGGGAGCATGAGTGTTGTTGATTAGAGTACTGTGCTAATCAGACACACAAAAAAAAGTCATATTTTTTTTTACTTGTTAAGAAGCTTGACTACATACCCCTAATGCAAGAATAATATCTATCCGGGAATAGAATCCACAGGGGAAACTTCCAAACAGAGACATTTCATTAGCAGATACCTTACTACTTAGCTCAGTGTTATATAAACCTTCTGGAGAGTAGCTCTGGAATTGGAGTAATGCCATCATGACCATCGAAACTAAGGTCAGTCATGAAGGAGAGTGCCATTGACCAAGTGGCAGAGCATGGGGTGAGGTGATGATCGGAAAATCACTCACTCACTTTGTATTGGCATCCAGAAGCAAAAACAGCAATCACTCGATTGCTGCTTACTTTTGGCCCTCGGGGTACCCTGCAGAGTAGTGACTTGTCCTCTGCACTGCGCTTTTGGTGGCCATTTTGGTTATGCACATCAAGGTAGGGCATCATTACTGCATCACATAAGTTCAACAGTCAACCAAGCAAGCCTATAACCTTAGTAAATCAGGCTCTGTGTGCGAATCCAAATGATTATGCAGCGATACCCCCAAACTAAGAGAGCCGCTGGTTTTGTTTCGGCCCTGTACACAGCACAGCCAACCCCCGGCAATCTACTCGGCCCTTCTCTGGCACAGCTAGTCTAGGGGTGGTATATATGTATGGCTCTATACCAGTTCATGAACCATCACACAATAATCCAAACAGTTGTGAAATATAGTAATGGACGCCAATACCAGAAAAATTAACTGTAATAGATTTACTTGTATATAAAGGTTAACGATCAATACCATATAACACATACATGCAGAGCCCTGCAGTAATAATATCACTAGTCAACTTTAGTGCACATATAGTTCTATCACACACTGACATATAGCTATTCTCCCTGTGAGCAATATGGCGCTCAGCAATGCTATAAACCCCCCAGTCAGGCCTGACTCAGTTAAAGTTCAGTCTTTAAGTGAGGAATCTTCGCATGCAAGATGATCGGTGGTGCACATACAGGAACAATAATTTGTAATCCAATAATGGTCTATGGCAATAGAAGCAACTCCCCGGAGACTATATAACTCAGTTCTGCAACTAGTCTCCTGTCAGGAAAGGAAATATAACACAATGGGCCAAGGCAGTCAATAGGCCTAACAAAGTACTCGGTTATAGCTGTGAGCAGGTGCTCTCTCACCCCTCCGGACTCGATCCTAGTCCGGGACTCCCACCGCTGAGTCCCCACACACAGGATCTGCCACAGCCGGATCTCTGGTCCAACTGACGTCCGCGAAGCAGGTAGATGTCAGATGCCGCACAGGCTCCGCAGCGAGGTGGAAGGCTCTCTGGAAGTGCGCAAGGCCCAGGCCTCGGGCCTTGCACTCACAGTAGGTCCGCACAGGAAGTCCTCTTGTCAGCCACACGGTGTCCAAAGAGACCGAGCTTAGCCTCGCCCTCCCCTTCTATACCCCACCCATGAGTCTCTGCGGCAGCCCAATGCACCCTGGGTGCCAAACGGGGTTCTGGGTAACGTAGTCCATGGGGCCTCAACGGAGACCCCGCTACAATTAATTATGCCAGCATTTGCATCAATATAATTTATGATGTGAAGAACGAGGGGTGTACAAAAGGCCTACCGAACACCCACTCAGCGCCAAATCAATCCCATAGGACCCTAAGCAACATGTACACCGATAAAATTGTGATAAAATATAATTTTACAAAATATTCAAAACACTAAGCAGCTGTTTAAAAAGAAAGAAGATAAGACATAGCGGTTAAAAATAAAACAGTCCAGTCACTGAATCATTAAAATACACAAAACAGCGCTAAAATTAAATAAATGATAATGGACCCTTGGTAAAACCACTATTGAAATGTCTTGAACGTAGCAAAGATAATGTAAACAGTTCAAAGTATTGAATGGTGTAAATATGCGGTTATCCTAACGTGCACCTTCCACCAGAAAGACCAATATTCGCAATTCACCACGTGATGCACACTCCCCCAGGGGGTCAAACTCACCAGAAGCCAATGAAATATGGGCCATGAGCAAGATGTCACATCAGTAACTTTGTAATGGATCATCACCATCCAGCAGGATCAGCTGTTGCAGGGGCTCCAACCCAGGTCATAAAAACAAGAACAA
Source organism: Rana muscosa (assembly GCA_029206835.1). Taxonomy (NCBI): domain Eukaryota; kingdom Metazoa; phylum Chordata; class Amphibia; order Anura; family Ranidae; genus Rana; species Rana muscosa. The sequence continues at coordinate 301,586,096 of CM055116.1, forward strand.
CAGCAAATAGTGTAATCCTGTTTATTGAACTAAAGTTGCCCATACAATTGCAGACCCTTTAACCTACCTACGTACATTAATATCAATCAAACAAGCATAAAAAGTGACCCCAGAGGGCGCTGTCACCGTTATCCAGCCGTCCAGAGGGAAGCCTGTGTCTCCTTGCAGATACTGCAGCGGTTTCCGGATGAGGAGCGGTGAATGGTGGAGCGCAAAACTTCACTTCGGGGTTGCGGAATGTCGTGGGTCACACCCTGATGCGTTTCATCACCTAACTTCAACAGATAGCGTCTCTCTGTTGAAGTTAGGTGACGAAACGCGTCAGTTGTGACCCACGACATTCCGCAACCCGGAAGTGACGTTTTGCCCTCCACCGTTCACCGGTCCTCATCCGGAAACCGCTGCAGTATCTGTAAGGAGACGCAGGCTTCCCTCTGGACGGCTGGATAACGGTGACAGCGCACTCTGGGGTCACTTTTTATGCTTGTTTGATTGATATTAATGTACGTAGATAGGTTAAGGGGTCTGCTATTGTATGGGCAACTTTAGTGCAATAAACAGGATTACACTATTTGCTGTTGTTCTTGTTTTTATGACCTGGGTTGGAGCCCCTGCAACGGCTGATCCTGCTGGATGGTGATGATCCATTACAAAGTTACTGATGTGACATCTTTCTCAAGGCCCATATTTTATTGGCTTCTGGTGAGTTTGACCCCCTGGCGGAATGTGCATCACGTTGTGAATTGCGAATATTGGTCTTTCTGGTGGAAGGTGCACGCTAGGATAACTGCATAGTTACACCATTCAATACTTTGAACTGTTTACATTATCTTTGCTACGTTCAAGACTTTTCAATAGTGGTTTTACCACAGGTCCATTATCATTTATTTATTTTAGCGCTGTTTTGTGTATTTTAATGATTCAGTGACTGGACTGTTTTATTTTTATACCGCTATGTCTCATAATTTATGATGTGTATTTTTAAGTCCTAGTTATATTTTTGTTTAGGAAAGTTAAACGAGTCAAATAGTTAAGGTAGAATTTCATCTAATTATTGTGGCTTTCCCATAGGTTCTCAGCCTGACTATAAAATAGTGTCCTTCATTCCCAGAGAACTGTTGTAATTTTATTGGGTGTGTTCAGGCCCTAGAAGGTGACCGAGTGAGCCAAGGGAGGAAGCAAAAGCACAGATAAAGAATGAGCATAATAGAACACTGCTTTAAAGGGGTTGTAAAGGTTTGTTTTTTATTTTCTAAATAGGTTCCTTTAAGCTAGTGCATTGTTGGTTCACTTACCTTTTCCTTTGATTTCCCTTCTAAATATTTGTTTTCTTTGTTTTCTTTGTCTGAATTTATCACTTCCTGTTCCTCCTCAGTAAGCTGTTCAGTAAGCTGTTCTGGCTGACTCCACACCACTCGGATGATGGTGTAAAGTTTAGTGAGGAGAAACAGGAAGTGAGAAATTCAGACAAAGAAAAAAAACATTTAGAAGGTAAATCAAAGGAAAAGGTAAGTGAACCAACAATGCACTAGCTTAAAGGAACCTATTTAGAAAATAAAAAACGAACCTTTACAACCCCTTTAAGCTCCTTTCAGAATTGTGCATCTGTGCTCTTCAAGTAGGACAGCCCATTCATTTCAATGATTTGCCCTACCCATAGAAATGGCAAGAAAAAAGTCTCTATCACTTTTTTTTTTAAATCACACTCCTGTGAAATAATGGCATCCCAGCACATCTGCTAAAGCACAGTGCATTTTTCTGTAGGCCGGAAGTGCATTTCACACCTATTTCTAACCCGCACATATGTGAACCTAGCCTTACTGTGTTTTAATGTTCTTAAAATTAGCTTGCTTTTCATTTATTTTGACAACAACCAAGCAACATTATGTTTGGTTTTGGGTAATCTGCTTGTACTCTGTATACTGTAACCAAGGTGTAGAAGGTAAGCTGCTGATACTTGCTGTTCTAGTCTGAATACATTGTCCATGACCTCTGAGATATTAGCTTTGTACCCCTTGAAAGGAATTTATAAAGGCAATCAGAAAATTCTGGCAAACATTTCAGCTTTTGCTAGATAACGTTTGCTTTTCAGTGCATCTGTAGCCACCACAGAATCAAATCAGCTTTACTTTATTTATTCTGTAAAAGCAAACGAGGCTCCATCTTGTCCTGACAGGCTTCCCCCTGCTTTATTGGGCCTTTCATATAAAAGACCAACTGTTGCCCTAGCAGCAAATACGTTTCCCTTTTTCATGGCTTAAAGGAATGAGATGACATTTTTAACTGGCTTGGTTAAAGCCGGAGTTCCTGTAATTTTTGTGTTTATTAAAGTGTAGCTGCTGACTTGTAATAAACAGACACTCACCTGTCCCACGGTCCAGCGATGCGACCGCCCGAACCTTCGGCTCTCTCTCTTGCCACTCCCTGGCGCCGACATCACAAGTATGGGCACCCAACTGTGACAGCTTGCAGATTCACAGCCGGGTGCGCACTGCGCATGCGCGAGTTGTGCTGCGCCTCCTCAGTGGCCGGGCAATCTTCTGGGACCTGTGACGTGTCCCAGAAGATTGCAGGGAAGGAGGGGGAGAGGAGGAGTCGCCTAGAGGGCCCGAGCAGAAGTGGGAGCTGGGTACCAGTCAAAACTAGGTACCCACTCCCCCCCAAAAAAATAACATGCCAAATGTAGCAGGTAAGGGGGTAAGCAGTCCTTAAAGCGGAGTTCCGCCAAAAAAAAAATTAAAAGTCAGCAGCTACAAATACTGCAGCTGCTGACTTTTATAATATGAACACTTACCTGTCCTGGGCGCCCGCGATGTCGGCACTCAAAGCCGATCTGTCTCTTGGCTGGAGGCGCCGCCATCTTCAGTAGGGGAATCAGAAAGTGAAGCCTTGCGGCTTCACTTCCTGGTTCCCTACTGGGCATGCGCAAGTCGCGCTGCGCGATCCCACTGGTCCCTGCTGTCTTCTGGGACCTGTGTGTCTCCCAGAAGACAGCGGGGGACAGTCGAAGTAGGCGCCGGAAGTGGCGCAGGTCGCCGGGGTGACCTATGCCCGGAAGTGGTCCTTGCAAAGGTATTCATCCCCCTTGCCATTTTTCGTGTTTTGTTGCCTCACAACCTGGAATTAACATGGATTATTTGAAGATTTGCATCATTTAATTTACAGAACATGCCCACAACTTTGAAGATGTTTTTTTATTTTTTATTGTGAAGCAAACAACAAATAGGACAAAATAAGAGAAAAAGTCAATGTGCTTAACTATTCACCCCCGCTAAAGTTAATACTTTGTAGATCCAAATTTTGTGGCTATCACAGCTCCAAGTTGCTTTGGATACGTCTCTATGAGGTTGCCACATCGTACCACTGGGCTTTTTGCCCATTCCTCCTTGCCAAACTGCTCCAGCTCCTTCAAGCTGTATGGTTTGCGCTTGTGAACAGCAATCTTTAAGTCTGACCACAGGTTTTCTATTGGATTGAGGTCTGGGGTCTGACTAGGCCATTCCAACACATTTACATGTTTCCCCTTAAACCACTCAAGTGTTGCTTTAGCAGTGTGTTTGGGGTCATTGTCCTGCTGGAAGGTGAACCTCCGTCCTAGCCTCAAATCACACACAGAGTGCTACAGGTTTTGCTCAAGAATATCCCTGTATTTAGCACTATCCATCTTTCCCTCAACTTTGACCAGTTTCCCAGTCTCGACTGCTGAAAAACATCCCCACAGCATGATGCTGCCTCCACCATGTTTTACTGTGGGGATGGTGTTCTTTGGGTGATGTGATGTGTTGGGTTTGTGCCAGACATAGTGTTTTCTTTGATGGCCAAAAAGTAACATTTTAGTCTCATCAGACCAGAGCACCTTCCTCCATACATTTTTGGAGTCTCCCACTTGCCTTTTCGCAAACTCAAAATGTGCCATTTTGTTTTTTGCTGAAAGTAATGGCTTTCTTCTGGCCACTCTGCCATAAAGCCCAAATCTATGGAGCATACGGCTTATTGTCGTCCTATGTACAGATACTCCAGTCTCTGCTGTGGAACTCTGCAGCTCCTCCAGGGTTACCTTAGGTCTCTGTGCTGCCTCTCTGATTAATGCCCTCCTTGCGCGGTCCGTGAGTTTTGGTGTGCGGCCGTCTCTTGGCAGGTTTGATGTTGTGCCATGTTCTTTCCATTTGGTTATGATAGATTTGATGGTGCTCCTAGGGATCATCAAAGATTTGGATATTTTTTTATAACCTAACCCTGACTTGTACTTCTCAAAAACATTGTCCCTTACTTGTTTGGGGAGTTCCTTGGTCCTCATGGCAGTGTTTGGTTAGTGGTGCCTCTTGCTTAGGTGTTGCAGCCTCTGGGGCCTTTCAAAAAGGTGTGTATATGTAATGACTGATCACGTGACACATAGATTGCACACAGGTGGACATCATTTCACTAATTGTGACTTCTGAAGGTAATTGGTTGCACCAGAACTTTTTATGGGCTTCATAACAAAGGGGGTGAATACATACGCACATGCCAATTATCAGTTTTTTATTTCTGAAAAATGGTTTTATGTACCGTATTTATCGGCGTATAACACGCGCCGGCGTATAACACGCACCCCAAGTTTAGGAGGGAATTTTAAGGAAAAAAACTTTTAGGAGGGAAATTCAAGGAAAAAAAAACTTACATTTAAATGCAGCATGCAGCCTTGCCCAGTGTCCATCTGCAGCCTTGCCCAGTGACCATCTGTCCATCTGCAGCCTTGCCCAGTGTCCATCTGTCCATCTGCAGCCTTGCCCAGTGTCCATCTGTCCATCTGCAGCCTTGCCCAGTGTCCATCTGTCCATCTGCAGCCTTGCCCTGTGTCCATCTGTCCATCTGCAGCCTTGCCCAGTGCCTTTGCAGCCTTGACAGTCTCTGCGGTTTTTTAAATTTGGCGCAGATTTCTGTGGAGAGGAGCGAGCGGGGTCGAGTGTACTTCGGCTAGACTCGGCTCCTCTCGCAGTCCCGCCCATCTCCACTGACTGTGCCGCTGACAGAGAAAGCCGAGTGTACTTCGGCTAGACTCGGCTCTGCTCACAGTCAGGGGCAGGACTGCGAGAGGAGCCGAGACTAGCCGAAGTACACTCGGCTTTCTCTATGTCAGCGGCGCAGTCAGAGATGGGCGGGACTGCGAGAGGAGCCGAGTAAAGCCAAGTGTACTTCGGCTTCGGCTCCTCTCGCTCGTTTCAGCAGGGGAATCGGCGGAGTATCGGCGTATAACACGCACCCACGATTTTCCCCTGATTTTAAGGGGAAAAAAGTGCGTGTTATACGCCGATAAATACGGTATATATTTTTCTAATTTTACTTCACCAACTTAGACTATTGTGTTCTGATCCATCACATATAATTCAGATTAGAACAAAATAAAACTAAAGGCTGTAATGTAACAAAATAGGTAAAAAGTCAAAGGGGGGTGAATACTTTTGCAAGGCACTGTACCTGGATTACACAGGTATCTGCTCCCTCCTCTCCCCTGAAAGGTGCCAAATGTGACACCGGAGGGGGGAGGATTCCGAAAAGCGGAAGTTCCATTTTTGGGTGGAACTCCCCTAATAAAGCCAAACTTCAACTTTTGTGTGGAACTCCGCTCTAACATGATATTGAGCATTCTACTTTCAAACACTTTTAGGCCTTTCTAAATGACAACTACTAACCCTTCACACGATAGGTTAACTGCCATACACTGGCAATGATGATCCATAAGCATCTAACTATAGATAGCCTTGATTTATAGACTACATCCTTGTTTTTGATTCATAGGTTTATCCAAGAATATGCTCATTATTGTCACTGCATAAATAAACTGTGCAGTTTAATTATAGTTATACAACTATTTTGTCTAATGCTATATACTGTAGCAGGGCTCAAAATGTCAAGTCCTGAGCTTCTAGCCAGGCCTTAGGAATCACTAGCCACCAGTTTCCCCACCCAACCCCTACTCTGCACTGCCCCAAATTCCGCCCCTAAACATGCCCTCATAAATTATGTCATGAAATTACACTGTTAAATGTTTTATGCAGAATTAAGTTACAAAAATAAATAATACCAACAATTTCATCCGTACCCATCAGTGCAGCTTATTAGTCCATCGGTGCAGCCTCGTCAGTGCCCGTCAGTGCAACCTCATCAGTTCAGCAATGCAGGCTCATCAGTGCCCATCAATGCAGTCTATCCGTGCCTATCAATGCAGCATATCAGTGCCCATCAATGCAGCCTCATCAGTACCCATCAATGCAGCCTCATTAGTGCCCATCAATGCAGCCTTATCAGTGCCCATCAATGCAGCCTCATCCGGGCCCATCAATGCAGCCTCACCAGTACCCATCAATGCAGCCTCACCAGTGCCGATCAACGCAGCCTCATCAGTGGCCATCAATGCAGCCTCATCAGTGGCCATCAATGCAGCCTCACCAGTGCCCTTTAATGCAGCCTCATTAGTGCCCATCAGCGCAGCTTCATCAGTGCCCATCAATGCAGCCTCACCAGTGCCCATCAATGCAGCCTTACCAGGGCCCATCAATGCAGCCTCACCAGTGCACCGCCCCCCTCCAAAACAGCCCCACACCCCCCCTCAAGTTTATTTCGCTCGCCAAATATGAGCAGGCGAGTGTAAATTTTGAGGGCTGTATACTGTTTATATATATATATATATATATTTTAGCACATTTCCATGCGCTTAAGGGCAAGGTACACTTTTCACAGTAGATCTCTGTTGCTCATCTGAAATCTCAGTATGACAGCAGTAAAAAAATGTGGGAAAAAAGTTAGAAAATATACTTACCTTATCCCTGGCTTTCCCCCTTGGTGGCTAGGCAGTGATGCTGTCATAAATCCCGAATGAGAAAACTCCTCTACACTATGCTAAAGCATCCCAGAAGATTTGGGATACTAAGCATTCCCCAGAATCTTGACATAAAAACAATGACATCACCCTCTGTAAAAGCGCAAGTATACAGTATTTGTTTGAACATTTTATCGCACAGTTATGTTTTTTTACTGCTGTCATACAGCAGGTTCATGTGAGGGAGTAAGGCCTGATACAATAAGCAGAGATTGCTTTTTTTAGTGCCAATGCTAAGGTTCACCTTATTTTAATTACTTTTCAGCCTTTTCTTTAGTGCTGTGTCTTATTGCTGTAAAACCTGAGTTTATTATCGTATGATTTATAATACCAAATATTTTCAGAAGACAAAACTTGCAGTGTTATCCCACACAAGTCTTAGGACTTTTTCACACCCTGTCAGTTCAGCTGCATTGATGTGCATACATCTACACAGGCTCAAGGCTAGGGAATATAGAAAAACATTCAGAAGAATTAACTAAGCTTCAGCATAGGAAACTGTCAGGAGAGGCGTGTGCCACATTAACTAATGAGATAGACTGATTTCTGGTCTATCTAGCCCCCTGCAATAGTTTCTATTTCAGAGTGAAATAGAAACTGGCCTAGGTCTGCCCTAATTACCAGACAGAATATGGCAGTTTTCCCTATAGAAAACTGCCGCAAATTCCTGCCAGGTGTGACCTTGTTGCATGGCATGTAAGCTGTTAGCAGACATCCCCTTCTCTACTCGTGCAGCGATTACACTACACAAGCTTGGCCTGCAGGGCTAACAACCCTTCTACTCCCTTCTTCTCTGAAATGATCGGAGGGGAGGGACATGGGCAAATGTATTGGAGCATCCTGCTCCAGCTCTTTATGCTGTGTCTGCAGACATGGCAGAACTGAGCATTGATCACTCCTAATTAACAAAGGTACTTGCGCCTCTTTTGTTAGGCACAACCTCTGCATTTTCTACGGTTTAAAAAATGATGCAAGGCAAGCATTGCACTCACATCACTCTTTGTTAATTGCTCCTGTTGTTAAAACTAACCTTGCTTTGACAATTCATATACAGCTCAAATTGCATGCATTGTAGCATGCACGGTGGTGTGAATGAGCACTTAAAAAATGTTCAATTGTCTTGCTAATTGATGAGGAATAGCATTCTACAAAATAAAGCGGACCTGCCATGAGAGAAATATTTGTTCCACCTTTCCCGACTCCTAAAATTGCTAGTTAAGACACTGTCATTCTCCCAACACTCATTATCTTTCATCGACTTTACTGCAAAGTGAATCACTAGTATGATTTTCTAAAGGAATATGGACTGTTTGCTTCACAATATGACTGCTTACTTAGCTTAGTGAATATTGTGTTCACATATACAAGCAAAAATCCTGTATTTTTTACTTTCCCTTGGACACGATTGGGTATTCAAAGTGAACACATCTTCACCTTATTTTCTTAGACTCAAAAAACACACACTTCGCAAACTAAACATTCACCTTGCTAAGTGAGTAGCCTCTGCTCATTTAGTAAATCAGGATAAAAAGAAAACAAGGTGCGCCAAACTAAATGCAGTTTCTATTATGAACACTATATTTGTAGAAATAACAGCCTGATGGCTATTCACATGTGTCTATGAGAAAGGGGATGATGGAATCCATGGAATGTGAATGGTCACTTGGGAATCCAGAGCTTTGTCCAGGGGGGCGTCCCAGTGGGCTGAAGCGATGTTTCAGCGAAGAAATGCAGGGAGATGGTGAAGGCCGGCCTGTGTCCTGCTCTGCGGCGTGCGCACTAGCGTGGAACGCACTCGTGAAGATCCGGGGCGTGTCAGATGACGGGTTTCAAAGCTTCCGCTTTTTCATCAGATCCCCCTGGACAAAGCCCTGGATTCCCAAGTGAGCATCCACATCCCATGGTTTCCATCATGCCATTTTCTCACAGACACATGTGAGTAGCCATCAGGCTGTTATTTCTACAAATATAGTGTTCGTAAAAGAAACTGCACTTAGTTTGGCGCATCTTGTTTTCTTTTTATCCTGTTCTCCAGAGACTGCTTTACTCTTAAGGGAGCTGCCACTAGTGCATTTATTACATAAAATTATAGTATTTTAATTTCATTTTATGGACTTTTCCCCCCTTAACCGGACTCTGTCTAACGTTGACCTCTTCTTTTAATTTACCACCATCCCTGTCATTTTATTTGCTACATGCTCATTCCCATTGACTCCTATCTATTACATTATTTGAGTGTGTTGATTTTACAGCTTGCCCCTTCCATAAACATCGTGCATGCATTATTTCTCGCGCAAGCTTCCTTTTTCCTCTTCATTTAGTAAATCATCATCTGGTCTCAGAACAAGCACACGGGTTTGGAGTTTTACTTGCTCACAGATTCTGTTTTGTTACAACACTTCAGATGCTTAGCATCACCGAAGAAGTAATGGGTTTAAAGGATAAGGATTAATAGAGGAATGATGATAAAGGGATAACAAGGGCTTATAAAATGCCATATGGGAAAACATTTACTGAAGCTGCACTTTTGGTTCAATAAGAATTATTTGTTACCATGCCTACAAAGTGAATCTTCATATAATATCTCAATAATAAAGTAAAAAGATACCTTTACTTTTTGGTCTATTAAAATCAATATCGTGTGCATCCGTGTATTGTATTTTACAATGTATTCTTAACAATATATTCTGGAATATATCTATGGGCTATACAGATACTTAACCACTTCAGCCCCGGAAGTATCTGCCGCCTTCCTGACCAGGCCATTTTTTGCGATACGGCTCTGTGTCGCTATAACTGACAATTGCGCGGTTGTGCGACGTTGTACCCGAACAAAATGTATGTTCTTTTTGGTGGTATTTGATCACCTCTGCAGCTTTTATTTTTTTGCGCTATAAACAAAAAAAGAGCAACAATTTTGAAAAAAAAAACACAATATTTTGTACTTTTTACTATAATAAATATAAAAAAAAAAATAAAAAAAAATTTCTTCATCAGTTTAGGCCAATATATATTCTTCTACATATTTTTGGTAAACAAAATTGCAATTAGCGTATATTGATTTTTTTGGCGCAAAAGTTATAGCGTCTACAAAATAGGGGATAGATTTATGCCACTTTTATTATTATTTTTTTTTTTTAACTAGTAATGGCGGCGATCTGTGATTTTTATCAGGACTGCAACATTGCGGCGGACAGATCGAACACTTTCAACATTATTTTGGGACCATTGACAAATATACAGCGATCAGAGCTAAAAAATAGCCACTGATTACTGTAGAAATGTACCTGGCAGGGAAGGGGTTAACACTAGGGGGCGATCACGGGATTAACTGTGTTCCCTATGTGTGTTCTAACTGTAGGGGGGAAGGCACTGACTGGGGGAGGAGACCGATTGGTATTCCTACTTAGTAGGAACACACGATCTGTCTCGTTTCCCCTGAGAGAATCGGGATGTGTGTGTGTTTACACACACACATCCCAATTCTGGTGCTGTCACAAGGGATCGCAGGTGCCCGGCAAACATCGCGCCTCGGCTCCGGGGACACGCAGCGGGAGCCTGCTACAATGTCTTAAAGGAGCGACGTATAGCTACAGCGATTTGCGCAGCTGTGCAAACCTGCGACAGCTGGTCGGCTAGCGGTTAATACAAATTATTCTGAAACACAAATATCTGAATAATACATTTATATTCACATGAACAGACTGGAACTGAATGATAAAACTAGGGCAAAAAGAATTAGGTCTGATGTTTTTGGGAAGTAGTTGAGAGTTTACTGCTTTTCTCTTACCTGCATTAGGAAGAAAGAACTTTGAATTTGATTGGTTATAATGGGCCGCAGCTCAACTTGGCTGTGCATTCGTTTTCATAAATTAGCCCCATTGTTGTTTATACAATGCACAATGATTATCGCTGATATAGCATGCAAGGTATTCATTTTAATGCCATGTTCTTAAAAGATTTTCAGTCGTTTACAAGATAACTTTTCTGTGCCTCTCCAGGTGAAAGCAACAGATGCTGACTCGGGTTCTTTTGGTCAAGTTCACTATTCTCTGTATGAGAAATTTCATACCTTGAAGGAATCTCAGAAGTTTTTTATTGATCGGGATTCTGGTCATATATGTGTGTCACAAGATATTGACAGAGAAGGCAATGTTGAGAGCTATGAACTTCTGGTGAAGGCACAAGATCAGGTGAGCTTATAAATTGTAATCAATTCATCTACAAACTACACAACCCAAGTCATGGATTTACATTTGGTGATTTCTCACAGATTATTATATAATAATGAATTTGGAACTTGTAAAAAACATACCGTATATTCTCGAGTATAAGCCGACTGAGTATAAGCCGAGGTACCTAATATTACCCCAATAAACTGGGAAAACGTATTGACTCAAGTATAAGCCTGGGGGGGGGAAATGTAGCAGCTACTGTAAGCGGAAAAGAGGGTCAACAATGCCCATTTGCACGCCTCACTGTGCCCAACCTCACTGTACCCATTGCCAGCTTACTGTGCCCATTACCACCTCACTGTGCCCAACCTCACTGTGCCCATTGCAACCTCACTGTGCCCATTGCCACCTCACTGTGCCCAACCTTACTGTGCCCATTGCCAGCTTACTGTGCCCATTGCCAGCTTACTGTGCCCATTGCCACCTCACTGTGCCCAACCTTACTGTGCCCATTGCCAGCTTACTGTGCCCATTGCCACCTCACTGTGCCCATTGCCAGCTTACTGTGCCCATTGCCACCTCACTGTGCCTAACCTTACTGTGCCCATTGCCAGCTTACTGTGCCCAACCTCACTGTGTCCATTGTAGCCTCCCTGTGCCCGAGTCAGTGTACCTGAAAATCTTCTTAGACTGCGAGCGGCGTCCATTGTTTAAATATCGCGGCTTTCTCCTGGTCTTGTTCCGTGATAGGCGTTTCCAGCAAACACTGTGTTGAGTGTTCCGCCTATCACGGAGGTCCTCTCATTCTCGGACTCCATTTCCCAACAGGCACTGTGTTCAGTGTTCCATCAATCACGGATGTCTTTTCATCCTCGGACAAGAGAACGTCCATGATAGGCGGAACACTGAACACAGTGTCTGCTGGGAAACGGAGTTCGAGAATGAGAGGACCTCCGTGATAGGCGGAACACTCAACACAGTGTTTGCTGGAAACGCCTATCACGGAAGGGACCAGGAGGAAGCCGCGATATTTAAACACTGGATGCCGCCCGCAGTCTAAGAAGATTTTCAGGTACACTGACTCGAGTATAAGCCGAGGGGTGTATTTTTAGCCTGAAAAACTCGGCTTATACTCAAGTATATACGGAAAGTATCCTTTATCAAAGAGCACATTATTGATTGCTTACATCAACAGAGGTAAACCCACAATGAAAAAAAAATGGAAATGACAGGAAGCATGTGATTGGTTGCTACTGAGACAGAGGTAGCTCTCTGTGTTCTCTTTATTTCTTCCATGTATAGTTCCAGTAAATCCATGAGAAACATATAAAGTAAGACTCCTGTTTGTTTTCTTCAGCTTATCAGAACAGTAAAACATAGTTATATATTACATGCCATTGTGTACTAATAAGATCAAAATAGCTAGCTACAAGTAATAGTGCCTGTGGTTATGTAGTGTATATTTACATGACTTGAATGGCCCATAGCCCCTCAACAGGGACTACATGTTTAAAATGATAAAATACAGTAAGGGAATTCATGTAAAAGGTACTATTTTCATTCCAGATTTCATTTTATGGGACATTGGTCAACAAACCTAATGATTTGTATCCTTAAAAGCATTCTAAATATATTTGTAAAAATATAAAAAAAAATAAGTTATTTCTATTTACTGTGTTTTATCATCTAGAAAAATACTAAATGGTTTCAAGGTATGAAATTTAGTGGTGTTATACCTATTAAGAATTACTCTTCCTAATATCAGTTTGATAGAGAATGAGATTGCAGAGTTGAGAGTATGATAGAGTTTGGTAGAAAATTCGATTATCTGACTAAAAGGGAAGCAGGATCCCCATTTTTAAAAGTGTATCTACCTGTTACGTATGTAAAATCCTCAATAAAATTGAGTTTAACCACTTAAGCCCCGGACCATTTGGTAGCTAAAGGACCAGAGGTGAATTCAGAATTTTGCACTGCGCTGCTTTAACTGTAAATTGTGCGGACATGCAATGTTGTACCCAAACGAAATTTGCGTCCTTTTCTTCCCACAAATAGAGCTTTCTTTTAATGGTATTTGATTGCCTCTGCGATTTTTATTTTTTGCGATATAAACGGAAAAAGACCGAAAATTTTGAAAAAAAATGATATTTTCTACTTTTTGTTATAAGAAAAATCGAATAAACTCAATTGTAGTCATACATTTAGGCCAAAATGTATTCAGCCACATGTTTTTAGTAAAAAAAATGTCAATAAGCATATATTTATTGGTTTGCGCAAAAGTTATAGAGTTTACAAACTAGGGTACATTTTCTGAAATTTACACAGCTTTAAATGTATGACTGCCTATCTCATTTCTTGAGGTGCTAAAATGACAGGGCAGTACAAAACCCCCCCAAATGACCCCATTTTGGAAAGTAGACACCCCAAGGAAATTGCTGAGAGGCATGTTGAGCCCATTGAATTTTTTTTTTTGTCCCAAGTGATTGAATAATGACAAAAAAAAAAAAAAAAATTACAAAAAGTTGTCACTTAATGATATATTGCTCACACATGCCATGGTTATATGTGGAATTTCACCCCAAAATACATTTTGCTGCTTCTCCTGAGTACGGGGATACCACATGTGTGGGACTTTTTGGGAGCCTAGCCGCGTACGGGACCCCGGAAACCAAGCACCGCCTTCAGGATTTCTAAGGGCGCAAATTTTTGATTTCACTCCTCACTACCTATCACAGTTTCGAAGGCCATAAAATGCCAAAATAGCACAAAACCCCCCAAATGACCCCATTTTAGAAAGTAGACACCCCAAGGAAATTGCTGAGAGGCCTGTTGAGCCCATTGAATATATTTTTTTTGTCCCAAGTGATTGAATAATGACAAAAAAAAAAATTACAAAAAGTTGTCACTAAATGATATATTGCTCACACATGCCATGGTTATATGTGGAATTACACCCCAAAATACATTTTTCTGCTTCTCCTGAGTACGGGGATACCACATGTGTGGGACTTTTTAGGAGCCTAGCCGCGTACGGGACCCCGAAAACCAAGCACAGCCTTCAGGATTTCTAGGCACAAATTTTTGATTTCACTCCTCACTACCTATCACAGTTTCGAAGGCCATAAAATGGCAAAATCGCACAAAACCCCCCCAAATGACCCCATTTTGGAATATAGACACCCCAAGCTATTTGCTGAGATGAATGGTGAGTATTTTACAGCTCTCATTTGTTTTTGAAATTGAAGAAAGAAAATATATATATATATATTTATTTTTTTAAATTTTCAAAACTTTGTGACAAAAAGCGAGATCTGCAAAATACTCACAATACCTCTCAGCAAATAGCTTGGGGTGTCTACTTTCCAAAATGGGGTAATTTGGGGGGGGTTTTGTGCTATCTGGGCATTCCATGGCATCCGAAACTGTGATAGGCAGTGAGAAGTGAAATCAAAAATTTACACCCTTAGAAAGCCTGAAGGCGGTGCTTGGTTTTTGGGGTCCCGTACGTGGCTAGGCTCCCAAAAAGTCTCACACATGTGATATCCCCGTACTCAGGAGAAGCAACAGAATGTATTTTGGTGTGTAATTCCACATATGCCCATGGCATGTTTGAGCAATATATCATTTAGTGACAACTTTGTGCAAAAAAAAAAAAAAATTTTTCGTTTTTCCGCAACTTGTGTCAACATATAAAATGTTCCATGGACTCGACATGCCTCTCAGTATATAGCTTGGGGTGTCTACTTTCCAAAATGCGGTCATTTGGGGGGGTTTTGAACTGTTCTGGCATTTTATACACAACATTAGGAAGCTTACATCCACTCTTCTAACCACTTGAAGACAAAGCCCTTTTTGACACTTTTTGTTTACATGAAAACATTTTTTTTTTTGCAAGAAAATTATGTTGAATCCCCAAACATTATATATATTTTTAAAGCAAAGGCCCTACAGATTAAAATGGTGGGTGTTGCATTTTTTTTTCTACACAGTATTTGCGCAGCGATTTTTCAAACGCATTTTTTGGGTTAAAAAATACACTTTTTTTAATTTTAATGCACTAAAACACACTATATTGCCCAAATGTTTGATGAAATAAAAAAGATGATCTTGGGCCGAGTACATAGATACCAAACACGACATGCTTTAAAATTTCGCACAAACGCGCATTGGCGACAAACTACATACATTTTTAAAAGCCTTTAAAAGCCTTTACAGGTTACCCCAGTAGATTTACAGAGGAGGTCTACTGCTAAAATGATTGCCCTCGATCTGACCTTCGCGGTGATACCTCACATGCATGGTGCAATTGCTGTTTACATATGACGCCAGACCGACGCTTGCGTTCGCCATTGGGCAAGAGCAGGGCAGGACAGGGGTACTTTTTTTTTCTTTTTTTTTCTTATTAATTTTGCTTTTTTATTTTATTTTTAAATTGTTCCTTCCAAGTTTTTTTTTTTTTAATCATTTTTATTGTTATCTCAGGGAATGTAAATATCCCCTATGATAGCAATAGGTAGTGACAGGTACTCTTTTTTTGAAAAAACTGGGGTCTATTGGACCCTAGATTTTTCCTCTGCCCTCAAAGCATCTGACCACACCAAGATCGGTGTGATAAAATGCTTTCCCAATTTCCCAATGGCGCTTTTTATATCCGGGGGGGCATTCCCTCCCACTGCTTGTAAAAGCAGTCCAGAGGCTAATTAGCCGCTAGGATTGCTTTTACATGAAAGCCGGCCGCAGGCTGAAAAGAATGATACCAAGATGATACCTAAACCCGCAGGCATCATTCTGGTATAAACATTCAAAGTCCAGCAACATACCAGTACGTTGCTGGTCCTTGTTGGACATGTATTGTAATCTTTTTTTTTCATGCAGCCAGTTGGCTGAACGAAAAAAGAGATTGATCGGTGGGTATGCCCACCATTAGAATACCGCCCTTCATCCACCCACTTCCAATGATGGGCATACACGCACCATTTATATATGCCGAAGCATGGGGGCATCCTCCCGCAAAAAAGATATGCCGCACACACATGGTCGGACTTTTCCACGGGCAAGCCTCCGTCGGAATTTCGACCGTATGTACGCGGCATTAGGAGCAAACCCGCTCCTCCGCCCCTGCTGCCCCAATGCTTCGGCATATTTGCTTTTTTTTTTTAACTGTGGTGGTGAAATCACCTCCTACAGCACTGGAGTCGCAGGGATCAGGCCTGTCTCTGCGAACGCTGCAGTTATGTGTGTTTTTGTTTTGTAAGTGACAGTGATCGATCGATACTGCACTTGGGTGGCCTGGGCTGTACGGAGGGGCAAAACGCAGGTGCTAGCAGGTATCTGGGCTGATCCCGCTAACACTGCGTTTTTGGGAACCCTAAACTGCTGGGGACGCTAGTATAGATCTGATCAGATCAGATATTGATCTGTTCAGATACTATACCACTAAGGGAGGTGTATGCTTCACGCGTGGGTGTTAGCGTTACTGGCACTAACCTGACGCTGCCTGGGGTGTGACTCAGACCCTCTCTGACGCTAAAACCTAATTGATATCACCCGCCGGGCGATCAGGGGGTTAAACCTTTATTGGGTTATATACACGGCGGGTGCCCTGACACTATAAAAAGCAAACTAACTAACCAGCGTCACCCGTAACACTTATATGGTGATCACTGGTGAAAGGGTTAACTAGGGGCAATCAGGGGGTTAAAACCTTTATTAGATAATATATGGGGGTACCTGACGCTATAAAAACCTGCGGCGAACCTAAAAAAAATTACCAGCTACCGATCTGCATCACCGACACTAAGACAGCGTTTAGAAAAACGATCGCTTAGCGACAGTGGTGATGGGGGTGAAAGGGTTACCTGGGGGGCGATCAAGGGGGTTAAACCTTTATTAGATAATATATTGGGGTACCTGACGCTATAAAAACATGCGGCGAACCTAAAAAAAATTACTGGCTACCGATCTGCATCACCGACACTAAGACAGCGTTTAGAAAAACGATCGCTTAGCGACAGTGGTGATAGGGGGTGAAAGGGTTACCTGGGGGGCGATCAAGGGGGTTAAACCTTTATTAGATAATATATTGGGGTACCTGACGCTATAAAAACCTGCGGCGAACCTAAAAAAAATTACCAGCTACCGATCTGCATCACCGACACTAAGACAGCGTTTAGAAAAACGATCGCTTAGCGACAGTGGTGATGGGGGTGAAAGGGTTACCTGGGGGGCGATCAAGGGGGTTAAACCTTTATTAGATAATATATTGGGGTACCTGACGCTATAAAAACATGCGGCGAACCTAAAAAAAATTACTGGCTACCGATCTGCATCACCGACACTAAGACAGCGTTTAGAAAAACAATTGCTTAGCGACAGTGGTGATGGGGGTGAAAGGGTTACCTGGGGGGCGATCAAGGGGGTTAAACCTTTATTAGATATTACATTGGGGTACCTGACGCTATAAAAACCTGCGGCGAACCTAAAAAAAATTACCGGCTACCGATCTGCATCACAGACACTAAGACAGCGTTTAGAAAAACGATCGCTTAGTGACAGTGGTGATAGGGGGTGAAAGGGTTACCTGGGGGGCGATCAAGGGGGTTAAACCTTTATTAGATAATATATTGGGGTACCTGACGCTATAAAAACATGCGGCGAACCTAAAAAAAATTACTGGCTGCCGATCGGCATCACTGACGCTAAGACAGCGATCAGAAAAATGATCGCTTAGCGACAGTGGTGATAGGGGGTGAAAGGGTTATCTGGGGGGTGATCAGGGGGTTGAACCTTTATTAGGGGGGGTTAGGGGGCTACACTGGACCTAAGACTAAACTTTGGTGACACTTTTACAGTCACAAATGTCACTGATTGCAGTGATCACTAAATAAATGGTCACTGCAATCAGTGACACTATGACTGGGGGCTGGGGGGGTGATCTGGGGGGTGATCTGGGGTGTCTGGGGGGCCTGGGGGGCGATTTATGTCCCTATGTGTCCTGGTGTCAGTGTAGTGTTGTGTGCACTGACCTGATGTCTTCTCTTGTACAGCGCTCGGTATATGTGAGCGCCGCACCAGAGATGACATCACTTCCTCCTGCTCCCTCTGTCTGACACAGACAGAGGGGGCATTTCCATTCGCCGGGAGCGATCGCGAGGGGGTGGCCAGAAACGAATGGCTGCCCCCTCATCCCGGAACGCTCCCGGACACTTAGCCACCGCTCACTGTATAGGAGGGGGGTCCGATTGGACCCCCCAACTATACAAAGGCAATCACGTATGCTCTACGTGATTGTGCCTGTCGGTGCCATTCTGCCGACGTATATATACAGTGAGCGGTCGTTAAGTGGTTAAAAAAAAAAAAAGTGTATCTGAGGAAAGTGCCTATTCTTCCAGCTTGTTCCCTATAGAGAGGTCTAGATTTGGCTGTGTGGCAATTTCCAAGTTGTAGCCCTTTAGTGTGCCTCTCTGGTGACAAGTGTTGATCAGAGAAGGAAATGCTTGCTTAGGTACTATCACATAGCTCTAGATTTTAAATTATGATTATATTGCAGGTATGTTGACAATGTTCATACATTCAGTAGTGACCTTTAGCCAAAAGAGGGGGGGGGGTGCACAACTAGGGAGGAAGAAATCAGGTGGGGTGGGAGTGGGAAGATAAATTGCAACTGAATAGTTGGACTTGAGTTAGGACCTGTGTCAATGGGTATTTTTTCACTTCAATTGGGTTTTACATTTCTACTTATACAAATCTAAGGTGAACTGCACCTGTCAATCAATTCTGAACTCCAAAATGTCTCAAACTGATGTCAAAATTAGGCCATCAACGAAAGCCTAAAGCTTGTTGACCCAACAGGCCCTTATAGTGTCAAATTTAGTAGATGTATTTTATTTTAACATTACTGTATCCTGGTGGGTGAAGAGACAGATATTTGCTCAAAATGAAGTAAAATTAGGAGTCTAGCTTGTATTTAATAATTCTACTGTGTATTTGGATTGCTGTGAGTAGAAGCTAGTGAATCTTTGAAAACCAGGTCTACTGCTTTCTTTTCTTTTAAATTTTTTGTGTTTTTTTTTGGAAAACAGTTAACATGAGCCCTGGAGTAGATGCTAAGGTTAAACCTTATCCAGATGACCAACAGGAATGACCTCTCTATAAGTGTAGAATTTGATGAGGAATACAGACCAATGCTATATTTATTATGTTTATAGTTTTTTTGTTTACCAAGACTAAAGGCATAAAGTAACAGTAATATTATCTGTAATTCTCATATATTAAATTCCCCAAGAAAGAAACATGTGAAAATGTTATTTTTACACACGTATTCATCCTTTTTTCAAACACAGTTTTGATTCCTCTGTTGGTAGTATGGTTGCCATTGAAGGCTCATGATGGCAAAAACATCTTATTGTAAATGTATGTGCCAGTTTTCACACACATTCAGTATTGGCTTAGCGAAAACACAATGTAAATGCAACCCAAGGCAAAATTTAGAGCTTCATTTGACATAATGGAACAAGTCAAGTAAGGAGATCAAAAATCATAAAACATTTTTCATATATGTATTCCCAGAATATGCTTGTTAGAACAGAATATTTAGTGTGTTCAGTAAAAAAAACCTGATATGAATAAATGTAGCTTGGAAAATATAATAGGCAGTTTTATACAAGAGAATATCTTCTATACCTTAAAACAAATATCAGTGATCATTTTTATGTTGATGATATCGCAATTTTTGCCATCATATTATAACAGTGAGGACAGTGACAAAGACAGAAGTGATTACAGTATTCAGGAAGGCAAGGGGCAAAAAAATTAGTTACACTTCTCAAGCTAATCTCAATCTCAATTTAAATTTGTTCTTTTAAAAAAGATATAGTTTGCAGGTTTACAAGCAGGCAGCTTTTGTTTTTGGCCCAATAAAGAACACAGGGCACCAGGTTATCTGCCCACTGACATTGCATCTCCTTGCCACCAAGCACCCCTACCACTAAACCCTCTGCACCCCTAACTCTAAACCCCCCTGCCACCCAGCACCCCTACTACTGAACATGCTGATGCTGACCTACCTTTAGTGCCACCTTGCACCCCTACCACTGCACCCTTGACTCTGAACCTCCCTGCCACCCAGCACCCTTACCACTGCACCCCTTACTGTGAACCTCCCTGCCACCCAGCTGTTTTGAAACTGGACCCATCACCCAGAAAACTGCTTTACAAACCCCAAGACACTGCCTCCTAGCAACACTGACACCACACCTCAACCTCAGACACTGCAGAAAAACACCCATAGACACTGCATCTTTTTGCCACCTAGTAACTCTGCCACTGCATACTCCTCCACTGCTCCTCTTGTCCCTGTTTCCACCCCTTGTCATCTTTGCAGGGACATGCAGAAAATATGAGAGGAGGATCCGTTTTTTTCTGAGTTCTCTGCCCACTTTTTCTTTGGCTCTGCCCACCTTCTCCTCCCTTTGGTAATATTATGTCCTGGCTGTAGATGCAGATCACCGCACAAAAAATTAGCTTCAACTGCCAGAAGACCTGGGATGGGGCACTTTATTCTGCATGCCTCCTAAGTTTTCAGAGTGAAATGACTGCTATGCACTTGACAACTACACTTTAATAGTCAGGCAGTCAGCCTTCTGGCCTCTGGGGGTGCCGTGCAAGTTGTGTGTGTTCCCAGGGGGAGAGGTCGACAGTGCACACTTCTAGGATGAGAGGAATAGAGAAGTCAAAAACTGAGATGGAATGCTTTGTGGTAGCCATCTTTAAAACATCCAGATTTTTGTTTATTTATTTTACTTACAAGGTAAGTGTTTTGTTTCAAATGTAACACCAGTATGTATTACTCCTCCCTATGCTGGGAATACCCATATCCTGGAAGAATATATAAGATGGGAATGCCAGAGAAGGCTGAATCTAAGGTAATGTTTAAAAAAAAAAAAATCAAATAGGTAGGCGGAACTCCGCTTTAAACTGTATATGAAATGCAGAACCTCTTTAAAAAGTGTCCAGCTATAAACATAAACAGTTGTCTTCAAAAAGGTGTCCAGTACATGAAACTTTTTGATGACTTTTCGGTGCTTGATATCCACCATCCACTATCTTGCACCTCCACACGTAGATTCCGCCACCACTAGCACTGTCAGAAAGATTTTTTCTTTATCTGAAATAAGCTAGGAAATAAAAGTTAACAAATGTATATTAACTAATTACACTGCTAGACTGAACATAAGCAAGTGCTCTGCTGAATTAATTACCAGATGATTGCAAAGCAGCTTGATCTTTGTATATGCTAAAGAGACAGTAATACATGAAAAATAACAGATGTTTCATGTAATGTCAGGTCATTTGTCCTAATTCAAAAGAGATTTGTAAATATATGCTAAAGACATTAACCTTTTTCAGTAAGGGGACTCTCAAAGCCGGTGCCTCACTTCAGAAATATTTGCATCTGAAGAGAATCTGAAAGAGGGAAGCAAAACATAATCCGAATGACAAAAACTTTACCTATTATGATAACATTTAAAGGTGTAGTCCACTTTGAATTGAAAATGAAACCTTTAAAGTGGTTCTATGCATTAAAGCGGAGGTCCGCCAATTTTTTTTTTTTTAAAGTCAGCAGCTACAAATACTGCAGCTGCTGACTTTTAAAATAAGGGCACTTCCCTGTCCAGCATGCCCGTGATGTTGCCACCCGGGGTCGACCTGTCCCTCGGTCCTCGGATGCTGCCGCCGCCATCTTCGATAAGGGAATCAGGAAGTGAAGCCTTGCAGCTTCACTTCCTGGATCCCTACTGCACATGCGTGACTCGCGCTGTGCAGTGCCACTGGACCCTGCTGTCTTCTGGGACCCGTGTGTCTCCCAGAAGACAGCAGGGGGGGCCTGACGTGGCGTAAACTCCCGCAGATAATGCAGGGGTCTATGCCTGGAAGTGGGTGCAAATACCTGTCTTAGACAGGTATCTGCTCCCCCCTCCCCCCTGAAAGGTGCCAAATGTGAAAACGGAGGGGGGGGTAGTAATCTAAAATTCAATTTTTGTGTGGAACTCCGCTTTAAGATAAAAAATCTTCTGTGTGCAGCTCCCCTCTCCCCCAGTCCCCCCAATACCTAACTGAGCCCATCTTGATCCAGCGATGTTGCACGAGAGTCTCGGTTGCCCCAGGACTCTCCCTCCTCATTGGGTGTGACAGCAACAGGGCGCCATTGGCTCCTGCTGCTGTCAATTAAAGTCAGTGAGCCAATGAGGAGAGAGAGGGGGCGGGGCTGAACTGTGGCTCTGTGTCTAAATGGACACATCTAGCAGCAACTCGGCTCGGGTGCCCCCATAGCAAGCTGTTTGCTGTGAAGGCACTCGGCAGGAGGGAAGGGCCAGGAGCACCAGCGAGGGACCTTCGAAGAGAAGGATCTGGGCTATTGTTACTTTTTTTTTATATTGAGGCCGGTCATACACGGTGCAAATTGGCACACAGACAGTGTTAACGGGGAATCAGCAATTTTCTTCTCCCAGCGGGGGGGGGGGAGGGGGGCAGTGAAAGCAACCGCTAGCGATAATCGCAAGAGAATCCGGCAGGCTGGTTGTACCCAAGTTGATCGATTGATCATCTTGGTACATTTAGCCTGCCTATTAACAGTTCGAATCCCGGCCGGTTCAGCAGGCCTTATTCAGTACTTGTCTCTTCCATCGAGAAGAGCTTGTTTATAATACAGGAGAGGTATTCCCGACTCGACTGACTATGGACACCTTGCTGCCTTTCATAAACACAAAACCTGATTATTATCATGATTATACAGGATTTATATAGTGGCAACAGTTTGCACAGGTCAATAGAACAGTTAATAAACTATTCAATACAAGAGGATTCAGAGGGCACATGAGAACTTACAATCTAAAAGGATCATAAATCAAAATGGTAATACTAAAAATATTCTCACAGCCACCATTTAGATTCAAACCTGGCTTGGAATTTTGTGGTGATACAGTAGGCAGATAGAGAGTAGAGACTTCAGGAAATACAGTCATAGTGACCCTGTTGGGTTGCTCACTGGATTCTAGATGCAGTATATTACACAGAACACAGATTTAGGTAAAGCCCTTGTAACGGCACCCCAAGCATGAAAGGGGGTTAACGCCGCTTAAGCGATTCCCTCTCCTGGACACACATTCGCTACCGATACTCCACAGTCAGGCGACCACTTCCCATAGGATTAATCTTTCCGGAAGAATGAGACAACACGCTCTGTATCTTCCCAAGATAGACTCTCTTTATTGAAAAAACATTGCAACTTTTATACACATAGAGGGGAGTTTCTTATTTTCTTCTCACCATACATCTTTGACCAGAGCTAATTTCCATGATCTACTTAACTACAGCTTGATGACTCAGACATATGACCTTTTAGGCTAGCTTTTGTCTCCCAATCCACATTTCAGTTTAAATGATTATGCATGACCTTTTAGGCTAGCCGTACTGTCTCCCATTTCTCAAAAGACTTCACACAATAGATACATAACGAGCTCCCAATACACATCTCACAATGAAAGGATCTGTAGCATAATTGAGGTTCATTAACATTACACAAGCAGACAGGTGACACATGAGCATCTCTTAATTTAACCTGTTGAAATCAGGATCAACAAAATAGTTATTTACAGATCCTGGGAAATATTGGGGAATAATATTACAGACCCATTTTAAAACAATCCAATACATATTCTCAATGTCCATTATTTCCTGGCTCACCCTGTGCCCAAAATGATCCCTGTCACAACAACGTATATACAGCATTGAATCTGATTAGTACAGATCCTAGTGGGGTTTTCATTCACCCTGTGCCCCTAATAGAGACACAGGGTGGTTTACACATAAGAGGCATTGGGGAAGCTGAAGCAAGGGTATCTCATACTTTCTAAGAGATTCTGGGTTCCCCGGGCCCTCCCGTTACAGCCCTGTACACACGATCGGTTTTACAGATGAAAACAGTCCGATGGACTTTTTTCATCGGACAAACCGATCGTGTATGGGCCCCATCGGTCTTTTTTTTCATCGGTGTTAAAAAATAGAACATGTTTTAAATTTATCCGATGGAAAAAAAAACGATAGCAAATTACTATCGTCTGTGGGGAACTCCATCGGATAAAAAACCCACGCATGCTCAGAATCAAGTCGACGCATGCTCAGAAGCATAGAACTTAATTTTTCTTGGCTCGTCTGAGTGTTTTACGTCACGGCGTTTGGGACGATCGTTTTTTTGACTGATGGTGTCTAGGCAAGACTGATGGAAGCCAGCTTCATCGGATTTCCGATGAAAAAATCCAATCGGTTTAAAATCCATAGGAAATCCGATCGTATGTACAGGGCTTAACTGTTAAGAGGTGGCATTATGGTATATGAATAGCAATGTTAGCTCACAGATTTGTTGCCTGGAAGGCTTCTTAAATTAGAGATCCTATGGAACTTTCTGCTGTATTCTTCAGGTAACCCATGCCCCATGTCTTCACCACAAAATTTGAGGTTATCTAACACAAAGCTAGCTACAGTAAATGATACATTGATTACCAGTAATCAAAATTCTTCCAAAGCATTATCGTCTATAACAGGGGTCTCAAACTCAAATTACCTGAGTGCCACAAGACAAGTTTTCATATCCCATGGGGGGCCGCATGCAAACATTCAAACTTCAAAAACAGCAGCACTGGTGTCAGCAGACGCACTATTAACCCCCAGCACTGGTGTCAGCAAACGCATTATTAAACCTGACCACTACACTGCACACTGACCACTACACTACACACTGACCACTACACACTGACCTCTACACTGCACACTGAACAATACACACGGACCACTGCACACTGACCTCTACACTGCACACTGAACAATACACACTGACCACTACACTGACCACTACACTACACACTGACCACTACACTACACACTGACCACTACACTGCACACTGACCACAACACACTGACCACAACACACTGACCACAACACACTGACCACAACACTGCACACTGACCACTGCACTGCACACTGACCACTGCATACTGACCACTGCATACTGACCACTACCCACTGACCACTACACTGCACACTGACCACTACACTACACACTGACCACTACACTGCACACTGACCACTGCACTTCACACTGACCACTTCACACTGACCACTACACTTCACATTACACTGCACACTGACCACTACACTGCACACTGACCACTACACTTCACATTACACTGCACACTGACCACTACACTTCACATTACACTGCACACTGACCACTACACTGCACACTGACCACTCACCATTAGGCCACAGAGCCCAGCACATCAGGGCACAATCAGGGTACATGGGGCACATCAGGGCACAATCAGGGTACATGGGGCACATCAGGGCACATTCAGGGTACATGGGGCACATCAGGGCACATTTAGGGTACATGGGGCACATCAGGGCACAATCAGGGTACATGGGGCACATCAGGGCACAATCAGGGTACATGGGGCACATTCAGGGTACATGGGGCACATCAGGGCACAATCAGGGTACATGGGGCACATCAGGGCACAATCAGGGTACATGGGGCACATCAGGGCACAATCAGGGTACATGGGGCACATTCAGGGTACATGGGGCACATCAGGGCACAATCAGGGTACATGGGGCACATCAGGGCACAATCAGGGTACATGGGGCACATCAGGGCACAATTAGGGTACATAGGGTACATGGGGCACATCAGGGCACAATCAGGGTACATGGGGCACAGGTCAGCATTTACTTGTTGTCGTTTTCTTCAAATGCAGAGTAGCACAGGAAGCGTCTGTCATAAGTTCACTTCTCTCTCACGTCACGCTGTTGCTCCCCGGCGGCCCCTCCTCTGTTTGTCCATCCCAGATGATGTCACAAGCAAATGGGGATGGACGA
Organism: Rana muscosa; assembly: GCA_029206835.1. NCBI lineage: Eukaryota > Metazoa > Chordata > Amphibia > Anura > Ranidae > Rana > Rana muscosa. The sequence continues at coordinate 301,612,065 of CM055116.1, forward strand.
AGAGAGGAGGGGCCGCCGGGGAGCAACAGCGTGACGTGAGAGAGAAGTGAACTTATGACAGATGCTTCCTGCGCTACTCTGCGTGCATCTTGATCTACCCATCAGGCGCCAGCAGTAGGCGATTGACAGGTAAATTGCTGCGGATCTCCGGCCAGTACATGCCTGGCAGTAAAACACTGCCAATTTGCGCCCCCCCTTCCGCGGCACCCCCGCGCTGCCTGCGGGCCATTTATAACCGGTCCACGGGCCGCAAATGGCCCGCGGGCCGGTACTTTGAGACCCCTGGTCTATAACAAACTAATTACAGTGCCAGACACAGTAAGATAAGAGAAAGGGGATTAATTTCTGAATACTGGTGTTATGTAAGTTCACTTTAACTGATGTTAAATTGTTTAGCTGAAAAGAACCATTCACAGTGGAAATTATATGCAAAAGTACAAAGAGAGAAGCATAAAGTGGTGTTTATGCAGCCTAAATTACAGTAGGATAGTTATCTATAGGTAAGGATGATTAGTGACAAATCTAAAAAAAAATAACATTATACTTCTCAACCTTCTCTTGGTTGCTCATCTGTTGGGAGTATGGCCATTGTTCACCTCTGATCAGTAGTATCTTGGGCATTTGTCACTGACCTGTTGATCACTTATCTGATGGACTGTCACTCCGTGGTCATGTGTCTGTGGCTTGCTAACTTCTGCTGCTTTTGGACCCCCTGTAGCATCTGCTGATGTTGATCTTTGTCTACCCTAAGTCCTCCCGCCCACTGGTTGACACTGCTTCTGTTGTCCTCCTGTCCATCTTCTTCTGCTGTTCCTCTTGGCCCTACTGTTCTACAGATTCCATTTTTTAAATTCTGACTGTACATGTCACAGGGAGTGACCAAGCATGGATCTCCTAAATTGATCCATTGTGCTTTAAAGGCACACCATGCCCAGGCTTTGGTTGCCTATTGTTGTTTGATTGCACTCTCTGTATGCCTAAACTATCTTCCCATTGCTGTTCCTGCCCATTCTGTCCTCCCAATATTTGTTATTTACCACTTCTCACCATCTCCTGAACCTGTCTGTTGTGTTTCTGGATACACAGGGCCGGTCCTAGGCGGGTGCGCCGCGTGCACCGCACCCAGGCGCCTTCAGAGGGGGGGCGCTGAAGTGCCAGAGTGCTCCCCTCCCGCCTCCCCCTTATTGTCACTGTCTCAGGCTGTGGTGAACCCCTAGCTGGCAGAGAGCCAGAGACCCATTTTTACTTTATTTACTATGCCGCTGGCTCAGTGCCCAAACTGGTTGCTACTTGACGCCCGCTTGGCGTGTAGCAACCAGTGACGTCAGAGCAGGAGAGAGGCAGAGACCTATCAGAGCGGAGGAGATTTAACTTCCTCCTCCGCACCTTCTGTTTAGCTCCACCCACATCCTCCCTGTATGTTCGGGACTCCAGCCAGGCAGCGGCATGCAGAAGGAAACTCTGAGACAGACTGCAGTGCACAGATAAAACGAAGAGATGGGGAAAGGCAAGTGACATGCAAAGCACTGACTGACCAACATTACACATCCATCGGGGTTAAAATCCTGTCATCTCTCCCCCAGCAGCCACAGTTCAGCACTTCTCAGAAACTCGAGTGTGTGTGTCAGCCTGGAGCCTGGAGGAGCCTCTTAGTGTAGTGTGCAGAATAAGGAGATAAGGGTCAGATAAGGGGTCGGCACTCGGCAGGAGAGGACACTGACAGATTACACCCTGGAAGGAAGGAGGACACATCCTTAGATATCAGGGCAGGGTTCATGCTGGGACTTGTAACCCTTCACTTTTGGGGGATGTGACTCCCCCCCAAAAGTGAAGAACTACAGGTCCCAGCATGAACCCCTCAGAGCTGAAGATCTTTCCTGCATCCCTGCACACATAACTCCTCCCACTCTGCCCTTCTGTCCAGCTGCTCACTGTCTCTTCTCTCCCAATACTTGTTTGCCTCTCACTGCAGGAGCCCCCCCCCCTCCTCCTTCACCCTCATTTGGAGCAATGTCCCTCTGTCCCTCTTTCCTCCTTGTTTGTCCCTCATTTTGGTCTGATCTATATAGTTGTATTAAAAATGCACTAATTATCTATTAAAAAGCATTTTACAGAGCAAAACCTTTAACCCATATTCCAAATTGCTGCATTTGTAAATCCCAGAAGCCAATATAAAAGAATAGTAGTGGTAAAAAGCACCTGTGGGTTTAACCAGTTTTTTTTTGTATAATTCTCCCTTAAAGGGGGCGTGTCCTATGTCTACATATTTTTGCTAATAGGTGTGCCTCATTCCCATCTCAGAAAGTTGGGAGGTATGCTTCTGTCCATCCCACGGTCGCCCTGTCCATCAGTCCCCCTGTCCATCCCACGGTCCCCCTGTCCATCCCACGGTCCCCCTGTCCATCCCACTGCCCCTCTGACTACTCTGCGGCCCCCCTGACCACTCTGTTGTTCTTCTTGATGCCTAGAGCCCACTTTTGATCTTGCACACAGGCCCGCTGATTTCATACGCCCCTGCCCCAAAAATATGCAAAAAAATATGTCAAAAATCATCTTTTTTTGGGGGGTGTCCCTGAATGGCAGTTTGGAAATGTGGTTACCCTAGCATAAATAAAACTACTTCCGAACTGTCCCAGCTTTGGAACAGCATGGACAGTTCATGGCCGAATCTAGGGAGGTGTGCTGTGTGCCCGCCTCCCAGGCAACAACTACCAGGATGTAGATTGTGCCTGGGCAGTGTTGCTAAACTTCAGTGAGAAGAAGCTGTCTCCGGGCATGGCATGGCAGGGCGGGGCGGGATGGACAGGCTGGCTGCACCTGTGTGTGTTGATTTTCCCCCAAAGCCATGCCAGCACACTCCCCCTTACTGCAGAGATGGGACAGGAGAGGAGAGAGATATTGATTTGCTCATCCTCCTCCCGCCCCTCTCCTCTGTGTCTGCCCCGCCCACACTCCAATCCCTGGCTTAGTACTGTGCACGAGAAAGGGGTGTGGCGGAAAATTTTAAGCAATGGAGGAGACAGATCCACCTGAGTGTATGATTGTCACTGTCAGAGCCTGCAGAGACCAGCCCTGGAGTAAGTGAGTTCTACATGACTACTGGGCTCTCCCCAGGGAGTGAATGTATGGGAGGGGTGGAAGACTGCAATCTCCTCATGCTGTGTGGAGGACTGGTGGCAGCCCACTGAGCTGGGACTTGTAGTGCCCTCTGTGGGGGGACTGAGGAATCTTCAGTTCCCCACAAAGGGCACTACAGGTCCCAGCATAGTGAAATGCATTCTTCAGTCCCCTCTAGGGCACTACAAGTCCCAGCATAATGGGAATGCATTCTTCAGTCCCCTCTATTCTAGTGCACTACAGGTCCCAGCATAATGGGAATGCATTCTTCAGTCCCCTCTAGTGCACTACAGGTCCCAGCATAGTGGGAATGCATTCTTCAGTCCCCTCTAGTGCACTACAGGTCCCAGCATAGTGAAATGCATTCTTCAGTCCCCTCTAGGGCACTACAAGTCCCAGCATAATGGGAATGCATTCTTCAGTCCCCTCTAGTGCACCACAGGTCCCAGCATAGTGGGAATGCATTCTTCAGTCCCCTCTAGGGCACTACAAGTCCCAGCATAGTGGGAATGCATTCTTCAGTCCCCTCTATTCTAGTGCACTACAGGTCCCAGCATAGTGGGAATGCATTCTTCAGTCCTTTCTAGTGCACTACAGGTCCCAGCATAGTGGGAATGCATTTTTCAGTCCCCTCTAGTGCACTACAGGTCCCAGCATAGTGGGAATGCATTCTTCAGTCCCCTCTATTCTAGTGCACTACAGGTCCCAGCATAGTGGGAATGCATTCTTCAGTCCTTTCTAGTGCACTACAGGTCCCAGCATAGTGGGAATGCATTCTTCAGTCCCCTCTAGTGCACTACAGGTCCCAGCATAGTGGGAATGCATTCTTCAGTCCCCTCTAGTGCACTACAGGTCCCAGCATAGTGGGAATGCATTCTTCAGTCCCCTCTAGTGCACCACAGGTCCCAGCATAGTGGGAATGCATTCTTCAGTCCCCTCTAGGGCACTACAAGTCCCAGCATAGTGGGAATGCATTCTTCAGTCCCCTCTATTCTAGTGCACTACAGGTCCCAGCATAGTGGGAATGCATTCTTCAGTCCTCTCTAGTGCACTACAGGTCCCAGCATAGTGGGAATGCATTCTTTAGTCCCCTCTAGTGCACTACAGGTCCCAGCATAGTGGGAATGCATTCTTCAGTCCCCTCTAGGGCACTACAGGTCCCAGCACAGCAGGTTGCTCTGACAGAACAGAAGGAGCCTGAGAAGATTGGCGCCGCTCTGCGTGATCCAGGGGCACTGGCAGACTTAATTTGCTGGGCACTGCTAGGCTGCAATTGAGGTATTGATCTCTTGTATCATATCTGCAGTCTCTGGCCATGTCTTGTATCATGTCTGCAGTCTCTCACCATCTCCTGTACTATGTCTGCAGTATGTCTGGGGGCTCTTTCTAACAGCCCTCTCTGTGTCCGTTAGAGAGACCCCCCTTCCAGTTCCCATTAGAGCACTCTCTTCCTGTATTTTGTTTATTGTTAAGAGATCATATGAGGATCCCAGGGCATCAAAGACTTCTTAGGGGAGCATCTCTGTGTTTAATTCGTTGCCATAGAAACATTTGTAAAGGGGAGGAGTTAGTATAATGAACACACCCATGCGAGGGCGCAGAAATATTTTTGCACCCAGGCGCCTGTGACCCTAGGATCGGCCCTGTGGATACATATCTTTAAATATCATACTTACTGGTTCTTTGTTGCATCTCATCCATTGATGGTTCCCAGTGTACATTACTGTACTTTACTTTTATCCACTAAAATAGGGAAATGTTCACTTTCCTAAGTGAACATTCTCAAGTCTTGGGTCTCACAAATTGTTGACTATTGTTTTAGATATATATCTGTTTATTACAACTGTTTTGTATGAATGTAATTCATATTCATATATTCAAGAAAGAGTGTGCCTTGGAAGGTCATTTTTGTTTGTACTTGGCCTTAATGCATTGATCTTTGCATTAGTTTATATACCCCTGGTGTTTCTCTCCTGCTAGCAGAACCCTAAAGTTAAGAACTATCATGGCTTTAGGGCTGGTATACATAAGTATTTATAGTATAATTCTGATATCAGTTTGTGAGGCAGATTTTAGCTATAGAGCACCGTGTTTAAATTTGTATTTGGACCTTATGGAGCAGAACACATTCAAACTGATCTCAAACTAATCTCTTTGTCCCATATACCTCAAACCTTAAAATGTATCTAAAATGTTGTTCAGTTTTGTCTGTGGGACAGGATATAAACTGAAACCCAAACAGATATATATATTCAAACTCAAATTTATTCTATTTGAAATTCGAATTTTGAAAGATGGTTATATTCTTTCTATTCTATTCTATTGTGTTATTTTTTTCTATACTATTCTGCTATTTTCTTTTCTATTCAAATCTGTTCTTTTCTATTCTATTCAAATTTGAATTGATTCTATTTGAATTTTTTTTTATTTATTATTATTTTTTAAATTTGGCACAGGGTTCCCCTAATGTCCATACCAGACCTGAAGGGCCTGGTAATGGAATTTGGGGGACCCCCACGCATTTTTTTTTGGTTCGGGGTTCCCCTTAATATTCATACCAGACCCAATGGGCCTGGTAATGGACTGGGGGGGGGGAACTCATGTCGTTTTTTTCAATGACTTTTATCTGTATTGCCGGGACCCGACAATTCGTTATAGCCGTGAGTAGTTTTAAATTACTTTTTTTCCTTTAGAAATTTCATTTTGTGCAGGGACTTTTCTAAGCACGGGAAACATGCGCTACTTTACAGGCATACTATAGACACCCCCCAGGTTAGAAATTTTAAGGAATATTTCACTTTCATTGTTTCACTTTAAGCATTATTAAAATCACTGCTCCCAAAAAAACGGCCTTTTTTTAAAATAACTGACAATATTTTGCATATTAACCTTTAAAATTAGCACTTTTGATTTCTTCCATAGACTTTTAAAGGGTGTTCCGCGGCTTTCGAATTTGCCGCGAACACCCCAAATTGTTCGCTATTCGGCGAACAGGCTAACAGCCAATGTTCGAGTCAAACTCATTTTCGACCCGAACATAAAGCTCATCCCTACTAAGGATACTGGAAGAGTCATTTATGACAGAGCCAGTGACTTTATTAGATCAGACGTACTCAGCAAATTGGACTCTGCACAGGAACCAAGGGCCAGGTGAACTTTGCAATTACTTTTCACTTTTAATCTTGTTAATTTTACTGTTGCTATTGTCTATTTTGGAATATTATTTATGTACTATTATTATTATACAGGATTTATATAGCACCAACAGTGCAATGCTTTACAAAATATAGGGAAACAGTACAGTTACAATACAATTCAAGACAATAGGGTTAGTGGGGCCCTGCTAGTGAGAGCTTACAATCTGTATTCTGTAAATATTTTCTGCACCCTATATCCTCATTTTAAATAAATTGATATTTAAAAATCAATAAGCTAGTTCTCTAAATGCTTCGAATAAGAAATTAAAGACTAATTCCCTCTTTGAAGAAAGGTGCATGTGTCCGTTAAAACACGTGGTGGCAAATATTGTGTGTACGTATAAAAGGTTAACTAGCCCAGTACCAATCACTCTTAGCCTGCTGGCACTTAGGTTGTTCCACAAGCTGGATATTCTTTTGCAGGGTGAGGCTGAGAGCGCAATCATCACAATATGACAGCAATGACAGATTGTCACCGTCACACTATTTACTGACCAATAGGGATGAGCCAAACACCCCCGTTCGATTCACACCAGAACCTGCGAACAGACCTAAAGTTCGCGCGAACTTTAGAACCCTATTAAATACAATGGACTCGTTTGAAATCAAAAGTGCTAATTATCAAGGCTAATATGCAAGTTATTGTCCCGCCCCAGGGGACATGTATCAATGCAAAAAAAGTTTTAAAAACGGCTGTTTTTTTGGGAGCAGTGATTTTAATAATGCTTAAAGTGGAACAATAAAAGTGAAATGTTACTTTAAATTTCATACCTGGGGGGGGGGGGGTGTATAGTATGCCTGTAAAGCAGCGCTTGTTTCCCGTGCTTAGAACTGTCCCTGCACAAAGTGTCATTTCTGAAGGAAAAAAAAGTAATTTAAAAGCACTCGCGGCTATAATGAATTGTCGGCTCCCGGGAATACAGAGAAAAGTAATTGATAAAAAAAAAACAATGCGTGGCGGTCCCCCCAAATTCCGTTACCAGGCCCCTTAGGATCTGGTATGGATTTTAAGGGGAACTCCACGCCAAATAAAAAAAAAATGTCGTGGAGTTCCCCCCAAAAATCCATACCAGACCTTTTATCCGAGCACGCAACCTGGCAGGCCGCAGGAAAAGAGGGGGGGACGAGAGAGTGGTCCCTCCCCCTCGTGAACTGTACCAGGCCACATGCCCTCAACATGGGGATGATGCTTTGGGGGTCTGTGACCCCTCAAAGCACCATGTCCCCATGTTGATGGGGACAAGGGCCTCATCCCCACAACCCTTTTCCGGTGGTTGTGGGGGTCTGCGGGCGGGGGGCTTATCGGAATCTGGAAGTCCCCTTTAACAAAGGGGACCTCCAGATCCCGGCCCCCCCATGTGAATTGGTAAGGGGTACATTGTACCCCTACCATTTCAGAAAGAAAGTGTAAAAAATTGTAAAAAAACACACAGACACAGTTGGGAATTAAAAATAAAAAAATAACAAACCCATTCCAGCGATGTAATCCAGTGTCCCGCGGTGATCCGATGTCCAGCGCTGCAGTCTCCTCCAGTCTCCACTCCACACGAAACCCCCATGACGTACAAAGGGGGCGGGGTCACCCATCACATCATAGGGTAAGCCCCAGCTTTCCCTGCTTGCCGGGGAATAGCCAATGACATAGGCGGGGACAAGGGCCTCATCCCCACAACCCTTGCCCGGTGTTTGTGGGGGTCTGCGGGCGGGGGGCTTATCGTAATCTGGAAGACCTCTTTAACAAAGGGGACCCCCAGATCCCGGCCTCCCCCTATGTGAATTGGTAGATTCCAATAAGCCCCCCGCCCGCAGACCCCCACAACCACCGGGCAAGGGTTGTGGGGATGAGGCCCTTTTCCCCATCAACATGGGGACATGGTGGTTTGATTGGTCACAGACCCCCAAAGCATCCTCCCCATGTTGAGGGCATGTGGCCTGGTACGGTTCAGGAGGGGGGGTGCTCTCTCGTCCCCCCTCTTTTCCTGCAGCCTGCCAGGTTGCGTGCTCGGATAAAGGGTCTGGTGTGGATTTTTGGTGGGAACTCCACGCCATTTTTTTTTTACATTTGGCGTGGAGTTCGCCATAAAATCCATACCAGACCTGAAGGGTCTGGTATGGATATTTAGGGGGAACCCTACATCATTTTTTTTTTTAATTTGACGCAGGGTTCCCCTTAACCACTTCTCTACTGGGCACTTAAACCCCCTTCCTGCCCAAGCCATTTTTCAGCTTTCAGCGCTGTCACACTTTGAATGACAATTGCGCGGTCGTGCAGCGCTGTACCCAAACGAAATTTGCGTCCTTTTTTTCCCACAAATAGAGATTTATTTTGGTGGTACTTGATCACCTCTGCGGTTTTTATTTTTTGCGCTATAAACAAAAGAAGAGCGACAAGTTTGAAAAAAACCACAATATTTTTAACTTTTTGCTATAATAAATATCAGTTTTTTTTCCTCAGTTTAGGCCGATACGTATTCTTCTACATATTTTTGGTAAATAAAAATCGCAATAAGCGTATATTGCTTGGTTTGCGCAAAAGTTATAGCGTCAACAAAATAGGGGATAGATTTATGGCATTTTTTTTTTTTTTTTACTAGTAATGGTGGCGATCAGCGATTTTTATCGTGACTGCGATATTGCAGCGGACACATCGGACACTTTTGACACATTTTTGGGACCATTCACATTTATACAGCGATCTGTGCTATAAAAATGCATTGATTACTGTATAAACATGACTGGCAGGGAAGGGGTTAACACTAGGGGGCGAGGAAGGGGTTAAATGTGTTCCCTATTAGGGATTTTAACTGTGGGGGAGGGGGCTGACTGGGGGAGGAGACCAATCTGTGTCCCTATGTACAAGGGACACACCATCGGTCTCCTCTCCCTGATAGGACGTGGATCTGTGTGGATCTGTGTGTTTTAGTGAATTTTAAAGGCGCAACGTCATTTGACGTCCACCCAGAATAACAGTGTCTTCAATTGACGGCGGCCGGTTGACAACTGGCTAATATCCATACCAGACCTGAAGGGCCTGGTAATTGAATTTGGGGGGACCCCCATGCATTTTTTTTTTTTTATCAATGACTTTTCTCTGTATTGCCGGGAGCCGACAATTCATTATAGCCACGAGTGCTTTTAAATGACTTTTTTTCCTTCAGAAATTACACTTTGTGCAGGGACAGTTCTAAGCACGGGAAACAAGTGCTGCTTTACAGGCATACTATACACCCCCCCCGAGGTATGAAATTTAAAGGAACATTTCACTTTTATTGTTTCACTTTAAGAATTATTAAAATCACTGCTCCCGAAAAAATGGCTGTTTTTAAAACTTTTATTTGCAATGATACATGTCCCTTGGGGCAGGACCCGGGTCCCCAAACACTTTTTATGACAATAACTTGCATATAAGCCTTTAAAATTAGCACTTTAGATTTCTCCCATAGACTTTTACAGGGTGTTCGGCGAACAGGCAATGTTCGAGTCAAACATGAGTTTGACTCGAACTCGAAGCTCATCCCTACTGACCAATATACAAAAGTGTCATGCAGGTGGAATAATCATGCAGCATAAGGCAAAAACATTTGCCCAACTGTCTATTACTAGGGCAAATGTACAGAGCCTTAAACTCTGCCCATAGGTTTCAAATAAGGTTGAATTCAAAAACAAATAGATATGGTAAATCCACCTTCTGGAGGCACATACAGAAAAATAGAATTTAGCAGAGATCAAAACTCTTCTCTATTTAAAAAAAGCTGTTTTATATAAACTTTAAATCAACAGATTTAAATATCTTAATTTGATTGGTATCAACCTCTTACAATCTCCCATAAAGATTTCAGGCAGGGAGAGCAAGAAGCAACAGAAGGAGCCAAATAGTTGTGCTACAATGTACTAACAAAGAACATGCTGATAGTAGGAGAGAATCCAGTGACAGTGATACAACAGAGATCTCTCCATTGCTTCTTCTTCACTGTTCAATCACTTAGGCAGGTAAAACAACTCTCATACAGTATCTCACAAAAGTGAGTACACCCCTCACATTTTTGTTAATAATTTAATTATATGTTTTCATGCGACAATGCTGAAGAAATTACACTTTGCTACAATGTAAAGTTAGTGAGTGTACAGTTTGTATAACAGTGTAAATTTGCAGTCCCCTCAAAATAACTCAACACACAGCCATTAATGCCTAAACCACTGTCAACAAAAGTGAGTACACCCCTAAGTGAAAATGTCCAAATTGGGCCCAAAGTGTCAATGCTTTGTGTGGCCCCCATTATTTTCCAGCACTGCCTTAACCCTCTTGGGCATGGAGTTCACCAGAGCTTTACAGGTTGCCACTGGAGTCCTCTTCCACTCCTCCATGATGACATCACGGAGCTGGTGGATGTTAGAGACCCTGTGGTCCTCCACCTTCCGTTTAAGGATGCCCTACAGATGCTCAATAGTGTTTAGGTCTGGAGACATGCTTGGCCAGATTATCACCTTTACCCTCAGTTTCTTTAGCAAGGCAGTGGTCATCTTGGAGGTGTGTTTGGGGTTGTTATCATGCCCTGCAGCCCAGTCTCAGAAGGGAGGGGATCATGCTCGGCTTCAGTATGTCACAGTACATGTTGGCATTCATGGTTCCCTCAATAAATTGTAGCTCCCCAGTGCCAGCAGCACTCATGCTGCCCCAGACCATGACATACCCACCACCATGATTGACTGTAGACAAGACACACTTGTCTTTGTACCGTCACACACGCTTGACACCATCTGAACCTAATGAGTTTATCTTGGTCTCATCAGACCACAGGGCATGGTTCCAGTAATCCATGTCCTTAGTCTGCTTGTCTTCAGCAAACTGTTTGCAGGCTTTCTTGTGCTTCATCTTTAGAAGAGGCTTCCTTCTGGGACGACAGCTTTGCAGACCAATTTGATGCAGTGTGTGGCATATGGTCTGAGCACTGACAGGCTGACCCCCCATCTCTTCAACCTCTGTAGCAAAGCTGGCAGCCCCAATACATCTATTTCCCAAAAACAACCTCTGGATAAGACGCTGAGCATGTGCACTCAACTTCTTTGGTCGACTATGGGGAGGCCTGTTCTAAGTGGAACCTGTCCTGTTAAACCTCTGTATGGTCTTGGTCACCATCCTGCAGCTCAGTTTCAGGGCCTTGGCAATCTTCTTATAGCCTAGGCCATTTTTATGTAGAGCAACAATTCTTTTTTCAGAACCTCAGAGAGTTCTTTGTCATGAGGTGCCATGTTGAACTTCCAGAAACCAGTATGAGAGAGTGAGACCGATAACACCAAAATTTAACACACCTGCCCCCCATTCACACCTGAGACCTTGTAACACTAATGAGTAACATGACACCAGGGAGGGAAAATGGCTAATTGTGCCCAATTTGGAAATTTTCACTTAGGGGTGTACTCACTTTTATTGGCAGCGATTTAGACATTAATGGCTGTGAGTCATTTTGAGGGGACAGAAAATTTACACTGTTATACAAGCTGCACACTCACTACTTTACATTGTAGCAATGTGTAATTTCTTCAGTGTTGTCACATAAAAAGATATAATAAAATATTTAAAAAAATGTGAGGGGTGTACTCCCTTTTGTGAGATACTGTATATGTATTTAATCTGTTTAATTAATTGTTTGCTTGAAGTTCAGTTTTAATTCTCTCTGCAATGCTAGATACATCTATACAAAGTAGAGTGAACAACACTAAAATTTAATTGATTGAAGGTTTAGTTTGCAATTAGATATTGATAATATATGGTGCTTATTCTGTCAGCAGATTATGTGGAGACAAAACCTAAGAGTACTATATTGTTTTATATTATATGTTGATTAGAGCATTCTCCAACATACTACAGAAGAACTGAGTTGGCTAGAAACAGGTTAGTACACATGTTACTGAGATCCAGCTACAACCTTTTTTTATGAAATATGTTCCTTTTTCAGATATCCTGAAACTAAATTTAAATGAGTGTTCAGTCTAAGATACACGTTGTTGTTTTTTTTAAGACCTAGATTCCATATCCAAGTGGAACAGCTGTATTTACAGCTGTTTGCCCTGTCATCTAGTTCCTTCACTTAACTGTACACTTTGTCTGGGAACAAATAAGCACCATTTACAGCTAACTTGAGATAACACCGATTAGAGCAGCTATGAATAAAATAATCTGCTTTTATTTATTTTTAAACCCACAGTAAGACGATCTAGTAATGGGTTACAAATAGGAATGAATTAAACATCTGAACAAACTGCCCATATTTGGCCAATTCACCCAAACAAATCCCTGACTGCTAGAATGTAAACAAAGCAGCTGGCGATTCTGGGAAACTTCATTGGCACCACCCAGAATTCCTGGCACTGTTGATTACATTCCAGCAGCACCGGGGATCTGATATTTGTGAAGGGAGAAATGTTGTTGCTTATTATAGAGGAAGCTGCCAGTCACCCCCCCTCAAACTGCCACATCCTCTTGGGGCAAGAGATATCAAGAACTGCCCCTTGTCCTTCAACATTTGGAGAAGGTGCCTTGCAAGGTGGGAAGGCCTTGCTACCCCTTCTTGCAAGGTACTCCCCCAATGTTAAAATGGCCTGGGGTGGTTCAGGAGGTGGGTTGTACGCTTGCTACTTTCCCTTTCTTGGCCACCCAGGCCACATACCTGGATAAAGGTCTGGTTTACATTTTAAGGATGCCCATGCCATGTTTGCCTTTTTCTATGTCTACAAAAAAAAACTGTGTAGAGTGCCGGGTTTTATAATGGCAGAAAACATCACCAAGAAGTGGAAAACATTGTCAAGTGGCAAGTTGATATGATTGACAATGTACATACAGTACATCGTTGGGCAACGTAATTGACAATTAATTTACATCAGGGATTGTTAAAAAAAATTACAGCACTTTTAGTGAAGGACTTTCTCACAGTGTAGGTGGCTTTCTCTACTGCTCAATCTTTTTGGAAATGCATGAGAGGTACTAATAGTGCTGTGACAAGGTCATCTATCACCCAGAGCAAAGATGCAAAACTGCCCCCCCCCCAGTATATTGCAGATTAGGGCATCCTCCCCCAGCAGTTATTGCGTGTCAAAATCACTGCGCAGCTCCAGATCTGTGAATCAGGTTTTGCGTGGACCTAGAATTGCTCAGTGATGTTATGGGATCTTCCTGCTGTGTTCTCTGCCTCTCCTGGTTTCCTTGTGCCAGTTAGACATGTGCATTTCGTTTCGTTCCGAATCGAAATTCGGACGAATTTTTCATTATTCGGACATTCGGATGCATCCGAATTACCGAATTACAATACTAACGAATTTAACCGAATCTGAATTTTTTCGAATCAAAAAAACCGCAGACAAAATTCGAATCGAATTCGAAATATTTTCGAATCGAATTCGAAATATTTTCGACTCAAATTCTAAAATAAATTTGAATCAAATTAGAAAAAATATAAATCGTTTTTTAAAAAGAATACAATAAAATAGAATATAAAAATTAAAAACAATAGAATAGAAATAAAAGAATAGTAGAGAATAGAATAGAATTGAATAGAATGTAATAAAATACAATAGAATATGACCGTCTATATTTTTTTTTATTCTATTCTTTTCTATAGTTATTATATTCTAATCTTTTCTATTCGAATTTGAATTCATTCTGTATGAATTTCGAATTTCAGAAGATAGTTATATGTAATAATATTTCGTATAGAATGAATTCAAATTCGAATAGAAAAGATTAGAATAGAAATAGAAAAAAGACTAGAAAAACAATAGAATAAAATATAATATATATATATATATATATATTATATTATATTTTATTATATTCTATTGTTTTTCTATTCTAATCTTTTCTATTCGAATTTGAATTTATTCTATACTAAATTCGAATTTCGGAAGATGGTTATATATATACATATATATACATACATATAAATAACCATTTTCCAAAATTCGAATTTCATATAGAATAAAATCGAATTTGAATAGAAAATATTCTAAAATAATAGAAAAAAATATCATTAAAAAAAACAATAGAACAATAAAAAAAAAAATATATATATATATATATATATATATATATATATATATATATATATATATATAAAACCATGTTCCAACACTCGAATTTTGTACAGAATGAATTCGAATTCCAATTAGAAAAGATTAGAATATAAATATATTATAGACTAGAAAAACAATAGAACAGAATAGAATAAAATAGAATATATATATATATATGTATTTTAATCTATTCTGTTCTATTGTTTTTCTATTCGATTCTTTCCAATATTTTCTATTCTATTATAATCTTTTCGATTCAAATTTAATTTCATTCTATACGAAATTCGAATGTCGGAAAAAAAAAATATATAACCATCTTCCGAAATTCGACTTTAGTATATAATGATTTCGATTTTAATAGAAAAGATTTTAATAGAATATAAAAGAATAGACTAGAAAAACAATAGAACAGAATAGAATAAAATATAATATATTCTATTCTGTTCTATTGTTTTTCTAGTCTATTTTCTATTTTATTATAATCTTTTCTATCCAAAGTTAAAATTAATTAATAAAAAAAATTTAATTCCTACTATTCGAAATTCGAATTTCAGAAGATGGTTGTATATTCTTTCTATTTTATTCTATTAAATTATATATTTTTTCTTTTCTGTTCTAATCTTTTTTATTTGAATTATACATTTTGGAAGATGGTTATTTGTCCACTTGCCACGTCACCTGCCACAAGTTATGGGGTTCCTAGCACCAAGTGAACCCCAGATATGGGCGATATGTCAAGTACTTTTCTGCAGCAGAGAATGACATTTTGTGACCGTATTTGGGGCCACATATCTCGGGGCCACTTGTAGCTAGAAACCCCCAATTTGGTATGGAAACACAGTTGAACTAGCACTACAACATCTCCAATTTTGGGGTTTCTATCACCAAGTAACCCCGAGATACATGGACCCAATTCGGGTCGCAAAATATTTTCGAATCCGGTTGAAATAGTATCAACATGATTCGAAATTATTTCAACTGCATTTGAAACTATTTCAACCGGATTCGAAAATATTTTGCGACCCGAATTTGGGTCCATGTATCTCTGGGTTACTTGGTTATAGAAACCCCAAATTTGGAGATGTTGTAATGCTAGTTCTCCTGTGTTTGCATACCAATTTGGTATGGGGTTTCTATCCCTAAGTGACCCCGAGATACGTGGACCCAAAGTCGGGTTGCAAAATGTCAAGCACTTTTCTGCAGCAGAGAATGACATTTTGCGACCCGATTTGGGGCCACATATCTCGGGGCCACTTGTAGCTAGAAACCCCACATTTGGTATGCAAACAGAGTAGAACTAGCACTACAACATCTCCGAACTTGGGGTTTCTATCACTAAATGACCCTGAGATACGTGGACCCAAAGTCGGGTCGCAAAATATTTTCGAATCCGGTTGAAATAGTTTCAAATGCGGTTGAAATAATTTCGAATCATGTTGAAATAATTTCGAATCCGGTAGAAATATTTTCGAATTCGGTTGAAATATTTTCGAATGCGACCGATTGTCGAATTCGGTCGAAAATGAAACGAAATCCGAAAACGAATTTAACAAATTTAACGAATCTAACTAAACGAAATTAATTAATTAACAAATTAAAACGAAACGAAACAAAACAAATTTTTTCCATTTGCACATGTCTAGTGCCAGTACCAAAAACCAGAGAATGCATGTGGAGTATGTAGTTGCACAGGTTAAGGTGAAGCAACTGATTGTTGATGTCAGACCACCTTGCTATGAATTAAAGAGGTTGTTAAGGCAGTGCTCACAATTACTGTGAGCCCCTCTTCTAGGATAACATGTAGTATATAGTGTATGTATTTTTTATGTCATTTTATTTAATTCATCTTCTAAATGCTCTCCCTCTGATGTCTGCCGAGCATCACGTGACCTACCTCTTATCGGCAAGAAAAAATAAGGTAGTCAGAAGATGAATTTGAAAAAACAACATACACTATATACTACATGTTATCCTAGCAGAGGGGCTGGCAGTGATTGTGAGCAGTAATTTTTGCAATGCTCAGAACGGTACTAGAAGGGGAGGGGAGGGGCGGCTCACACACAGAGCTGATAGGCAGGGAGGGGAGGGGGGAGAGGACGGGAGAGAGCAGACAGAGCTTCGGATGCATGTAAACTGACTACGGTAAACACTAAGTGTAGTGTGAAACGCGTCAGTTATCCTGGTTTCCGTTGCTGTGGCTTGTAGTGCTTGTTTCCAATTTTTACAAATAAAGCTACGTTCGTTTGGAGTGCGGCTGTCCAATACATTTTTTGTTCTAAACTGACCACGGTGTCAGGGCTCAGCAGCCATGATCAGTTTACAGGGGGAGGGCAGAACCAGGCAGGATCAGCCAGGTATTTTAGGTTAAACAAGGGGCCAAATTACACACCACAAGTACTGTGCTGTTATTCAAGCTTTAAAGGAACAGTATCCTTTTTTTGGGGGGTAACAAATACATCAAGTATTTAGTCGCTAAATACATTTGGAAACAAAAGGGGTGGAAAGAAGCAACTTTTGCAGTTTTAACACTGGGCACATGCTTGTATCTATGTCTGTTTAAATTTTACAAGATGCGATTTGGAATTTTTCTTTTTACTTAAAATATCTTAAATATTAAAATACAACAAAAACATGCAACAGTTTGTAAGGGTAGATTCACACCAGGACTGTGTTGGGTGGCTATTCCAGAGCAGACCCACTGCAAAATTCTTTGTTTCCTGCCTGGCCAGTTCACACCACAGTTCAGAGGTGTGGTTGTGTTCACAGTTCAGTGTGGTTGTATGCATTGAAAAAAGTACAGCATGCACTACTTTTTTCAGCACAGAGCAGTGTGAGGCAATCCATGCCGCAGCCAATAGAACTGTGTGACATTTCAGTAAAGTAAAAAATAAATAAATTATCAGTGTTATGCGCCACATTTGCCGCACTGCTGTCATCCCACTGCACACCAACCACTGCATTCTAATGTACCATAAAGGTCATAAAAGTCATTTAACATTTGTATAATTCCTTTTTTCTTTACATTGATGAAGGAATTTGTGTTTGTTAGCAAATCCATTCACAATTATGATCCCTTAAAGAGGAGGCCCAGCCTGGGTGAAAAAAATAAAAAGCCAGCAGCTACAAATACTGTAGCTGCTGACTTTTAATATTAGGGCACTTACCTGTCCAGGGAGCCCACAATGTCGGCACCCCAGCTGATCTTCGGATCGACTCCCGGGTGCTGCCGCTGCCATTCCTGGTAAGGGAACCAGGCAGTGAAGCCTTTCGGCATCACTGCTGATTCACTACCGCGCATGCGCAAAGTGTGCTGCACTTTCTAATTGGCCCAGCGGCAGGGAAAGGAGGAGGGGGGGCAAACCTCTGGGGGATCGGCCCGCGGCTCGTCTCCTGGAAGTGGGAAAGGGGACCTGTCAAAAATGGTTGCCCATTCCCCCCTGAAAGGTGTCAAATGTGACACCGGAGAGGGGGAGGAAGCATATAAGCGGAAGTTCCACTTTTGGGTGGAACTCCACTTTAAGTGAGTACAGTGGTGAGTCACTATTGTCCTCAATTCAGCTATCTACATTATATGAATGGCTTTTCTTACCCTCAAACCCATTCATACATAATTAATGGGACTGAAGGTATTCAAAGCCATTCATACCAGTGATCCCAGAGGCTGCAGTCAGATCAAGACAACACTGGATGCTTGTTAGTACAGCTGCACTGTCAGATCAGGATTTTGCAGGGCCTGTTTACCTGCTTCTTGCCCTAAATTCTTCCTGACTCTCTACTGCTCTACGTGCCACCTTTAGCTATTAGCTAAAGGTGGCACGTAGAGCAGTAGAGAGTCAGGAAGAATTTAGGGTAAGAAGCAGGTAAACAGGTGGCCTACCCAACTTTTGTCCCAGCCAGTGGCGGCTCATCCATTAGGGGCGCACGGGTGCCACCCCCATCCATGCGTCCGGCCCACTGATCGACATACAGGGTGCCGGACCATGGATTCCAATGTGGAGGGGGTGTTTTTTGAAGCACATGATTAGAGCCAGAGGCTCTAATAGGCTTCAAAAAAGGGTGGGCTTGCGGCGCAGAGCACTGCGTTCCGAGCCCACCCAGTTGTGTGACAATAGCGAATGAATATTCGCTATTATCACACTCATTCTCATCCCGGCCAATCAGGAGTAGGCATCCTATTGGCCTAAGAGGAGGAGACATACGGCCAAGGAGACGCATCCCGGGACATAGAGGAGACACACCCCGGGACACAGAGGAGATGCATCCCGGGACACAGAGAGACTGCCGCCCCCCCTCCCCCCCACTGATGGAGCACAAGCCACCACTGGTCCCAGATGGGGGTCAGATGTCTGAAGGCCATTGTATTCCAAAGGAGGCCTCCAGGTTCTTATAAGTCAACCGCACCCACCACAACAAATCCCCACATCCTTTTTAGGTAATTTGATGTGGGGAACAGGCTCTTTTCTCTCAGCCACCACCTCCCTGTTGCAAGTTACCCCCTTCAGTGTTGACAGTTATGTGGCCTGGTGTAGTTCAGAAAGGGGAGGTGTATGCTCACAGCCCCCCTTATTGTAGCCACTCCTGCATTTCTTGATAATATTCTGGTGGAAATTTTAAGAGAAACCCATTATTTTTGTCCATGTGGAGTTTTATGGCACCCCCAAAGTATGTTAATTAGAGGTTTTGTGTATTTTCAATGTTGCCCTTTAAACCATATGAAAAGAACCTGAACATCATTTTTTGATTTATTTTTTTGCATTCGTACATTTCCCCCATGGCAGTACACAGGTATACATTTGTAAATCCGCCTTGAAAAATGTCATAAAAGAATAGAAAGACTTGGTTTTCATAGATCTCTATAAGGTTTAGGGTTTGTGGGCTTTCCTCTGGGCTCGCTGTACCTTGTGCAAATCGAACTTTGCCTGGTTTGCTCCACATTATAATTTTAGTTAGAATAGTCCCAGAACTTGATTCATTTGATATCACCACTAAATTTGCTGGGCACCATCTTTAATGTATTTTCCTTCCAGTGTAATTCATTTATCAGTATTGCTTCAGTCATCCTACAGTACATCCAGCATACAGTAACAGATGGAAAGGTTAAAAGAAAAGTCTTTTTTACAATTCCTCCATATGTTTTCCACTCAGCCTTGACCTATGGTGATAAGCAGATCCAAAGGCAGTCGGTTCAGCATATCAAATATAAAAGAGAAATATTTACAAAGCCATTGTCAGGAGCCTGAAGCTAAAGGAAGATTCACGGCTTCCTTTAGCATATGACTCTTGTTATTTACTTTGTTTTGTATGACCTCACTTCAAGCCTCAACACATTTTCATTGGTTATCTATGAATCACAGATGTGTATTCTTGATCCCTGACATCATGGACATTTTATTCCCATGTAATTCTGATTCACAGATAAATAACATTCATGGAGTAACACAATGTGGATCCTTTTTTTTTTTTATATATCAATTTCATCATCTTGCTACCCACCTTACAATGTTACTGGAAATAAACTGAACTGCCCTAGGTTCAGTTCTAGACAGATTCAGAGAGCTTTAAAGAAGTTCAGATGCTGAACTCGAACCTCATGGAAATTATTAGGAGCCAAATCTTTTACTGTAAATAAACTTTTCTGGGCTAATAGGCAAGGGGATGTAAAAAAATAACAATGGGGGGCACTGCCCTGGGGAACATGCACCAATGCAAAAAAATAAATAAATGAATTTGGCCAGAAGCAGTGATTTAAAAAAAAATGGTTAAAGTGGAACAGTAAAAATGCCCAATTCCTTTAAATAACATGCCTGGGGGGTGGCCTAATTCTGCCTGTGAATGGGGTGCGTCTCTGTGATGTACAGAAAATGTTGTAGCATCACTGGCATTAGAAAAAAAGTGTTTCAAATTGCCAGCAAATGACATGTCATTATCAGAGTCTTAAAAAAAAAAAAACACAGGCCCCTTTTCTTGGTATGGATTTTAAGAGGGATCTCCATGCAAAATTAAAAGCTTGAAATCCCCCTATAAATTCATACCAGACCTTTGACCTGAGAATGCAGCCTTGCTGGACAGGAAAGGGGGGAAGGGGGGCATGCACCCCCCTTCCTCCTGGACCATGCCAGCCACATGCCCTCAACATAGGGGGTATCCTATGGCAAAGCACCTTTTATACATGTTCAAGAGTGCAAGAGCCACTTCCTCGCAACCCTGGCCAGTAGTTTGGGGAGGGGGGTGTGCAGGTGGGGGGCTTTTTGTAATCTGGAAGCCCCCTTTAATAATAAAGGGTCCTCAGAATCCTCCCCCCATGTGACTAAATAAGGGGTACAAATTCACCCTACTCATCCACAAAAAAAAAATGACACCTAGAAAAAAGACACCTAAAAATTTGACAAGTCCTTTATAAAAGAAAAAAAAAAGACCCTTTTAAATCCATTGTCAATCACGATGCCTGCCTCCTGTTGATCTTGACTGTACTACTAGCTGAATTGCTAGAATGATATGATATGATATAAATTGATCTATCATTATTATCTTAAAGGATAGCCAACAGCTTATTAGGCCTCATGCCCACGGACGTTTTTACAGCCGCGTTTTTGAGCGTTTTTTACAGCTTAAAAACGCCTGTCCATGTTATTGTATACATTTTTCAACCGTATTTTTTTCGAAAAAAAAAAAAAACGCTGGAGCTCAAAAACGCAATCGCAGCGTTTTTGCGTGGTTTTTAACGCTTCGCCGACGCCAAGGAACGCACTGGTCCTGTTTTTTTTTTACAGCTTAAAAACGCGTATGCTATTTGCAGCTCAAAAACGCCTAGGTGGGCATGAAGCTATAGACTAACATGGACAGGCGTTTTTAAGCTGTAAAAAACGCTCAAAAACACGGCTGTAAAAATCTCCGTGGGCATGAGGCCTTACCGTACATTGTTAATATAAGTACAGTATGTTGCAAATAAATCAAAACATCTGATTGCTCCTCAGTATTTTAGTTTGACATATAATAATGAAAACGAAAATAGATTTTTACACATTTTATATATTTATAACTAATTAACATTTGGCCCTGAATTTTTGTTTAAGTTCTAGGTGTTTAATATGTTTAGTCATTAGTGGACATATTTTACATTAAAGTGCATCTAAAGCCAAAATGTTTTGGATAGAGTGGTGAACAGTCAGGGCCGGTTCACACTGGGGCGGCACGACCTGCCGCGCGATTCGGTAAGGCGACCTGCAGACGACTTCAGAGGCAACTTGCAAAATGACTTCTGTATTGTCAATGGAAGTCGCCCTGAAGTTGCCCCCAAACTAGTACAAGAACCTTTTTCGAAGTTGGAGCGACTTGAGTTGCTCCTATTAGAACGGCTCCATTGTACAGAATGGGACCCGACTTGTCAGGCGGCTGAGTCGCATGACGAGTCGCCCCTGTGTGAACTGGCTCTTAGAACAATTTGTCAGGTTCTCATCAATGCCTGTGTCCAGGTTAGGAAGAATTGTTTTCCTACTTTGTCCACTGTCAGGGAGTAAAAGTGAGGGGCAACCAAAACATTTTTCTTGTCACTAGAACAAGAATAATGGGGACATTTTCCAAATGGAAGACTGGTTCTGACAAAAATAAGAAAAAGTATATAAAAAATTTAAACCCCATGGCGAAGAGAGGATCATAGGCGACTTGCCCAGGTCCTTCGTGCAGACCCCACTTTGAGGTCAGATACCTCTACCGGTCTGACCTCCCGTCACCCCATGCAGTGGCTTCGGAGGCAACAGACTGCCTCCTACATCCGGACTTTCCCATCTATTACAGACATTCTTGCTGAACCGACGGGATTCGAGGAACTGCTCCTGCAGGTGGAACCTCCAACGCATGTTGTATCGCAACTATACTCCCTTCTGCTCGATGTTTACTCCCCTGGCCTCCCACCGTTTACGGTGGCCTGGGAGACAGACCTCCGTCACACTATCTCCCCTATTGACTGGCAGAAATGTTTTACCCTGACGCACAAATTATCTATAGCCACCAAGACCCAGGAGAAGGGGTTTAAACTGTTAACAAGATGGTACAGATGTCCATCAACTCTTCACCACTTCAATCCGGAGGTGTAGGGCCAGCCCAACAGACAGCAGTCTATGGTATCAGCATGGTGAGGACAGAGCTTCATTTCAACACACAAGGGTCCTGCAGCTTGACAGGTAAAGATCTGGGAAGATCCAGGGAGCTCAAACAAGAAAGAAATGGCAGCGCGAGATCCTCATTAGAATAATAAAGTCATTTATTCCAAAAATCAAATAGTACACTTACATATAAAAATCTTGGTAATCAGCATAGATGGCAGATGACAAACACCACAGGGTTGTACGTAGTGTGATGGATGAAGAAACAGCAAGGCTGTCAATGTATGAGCCTGTCCTATCCCTCTAGCTGGCATTAGGGAGATAAGATCATGACAGCTGTCAGAAAGCCCGGCATTCCTCAGCATCTTTCACAAGCACAGTCTACCTCGTGGCAACCCCTTTGTGTTTGTGAAAATTGGGGGATAATGTTGGAGCGGTCAAATGTGTTTCAGTGGTTCATTCTTCCTTTGTCAAATAATGACTAGTTTTAACCATCCCAATCCAAAATGAAAACAAACATTTGGCTTTAGATACAATGCTCTATTAAAAAAGGAGGTGAAAAATGCAGATGTTCAATAGTCGATTTTCCCTGTTCCCAGATGCCTGATCTGCCCAGGTGCCTGATCGGCAGTTGGCTCAGCCTCTCAGCTTAGGTTGGGAGACTAAGCAAGTCGTTCCAGCCCCCTGCACAGCCTGGCACTCCAGTGGGGCAGAGCACAGTCACCACTCTGTGCACATAGTGGACCTGAGAACTCAGTGATCAGTGGTCTTTGAGCACTCAGTTCTCAGTATATAACCAGTGGGGGATCAATGCTGCCTCCACATAGGTGAGTAGATATGTTTATTTTTTCCTTATCCCACACTTTTCTTTTAAGATGTTTTTGTTCAGAGAGAAAGATAGTTTAGATTCTAGCATAAAGTTTACCTAATCATCAATGCTGTTCACACCTATGATGGAGGTTACATACAGAGTCAAAAGTGTCTTGGTTTCAGGAGCTTAATGCAATTCTGTTCTTCGATGGCTTGCTAGATCTCTTTTAGCTAAGAACATTCATTGTATTAAAGATGGAACAGTGAAATATCTAGAATCGCCACTATCTACAATGCAGGATTTGGAAAATGATTTTCCAAGGCAAACATATAACTGGGATGTTGTTTAGCGTATGCAAACTCCTACTGATGCTATAATGAAGGAAAGAGTGGGAACATTTGCCAATAAGACATTCAGTATAAACTTTTACTTGTGTAAATGAGAACACAATTCAAAACTGTTTCATTTTCATAACATACAAAGGTGACCTGATAATATGATCTAAAATTCTAATCTGTATCTCTCATGGCATTTCCATAATTGGAATTTGGTGATAGTGTCCAAGTCCTTCATCCTAAGAAAGTTAGCTGCAGTGGCTCAAATTACTTTGTATTTCATTTTCACAATTTTATATCAGTAATATGAAATGTCCTAAGACTATGCAAAGTCATTCTGCACTTAATACAGACAACATACTCGGAATAGGCATTTGCAGCAGAATGGTAATTTTTTTCAGCCTCTTGATTAATCTGGACACTGAGTACATTTCTTAAGTAATTTTTTTTTATGCTTACAGTTTCATCTGACTTAACCAATATGAGTTAATTTAACTAGTTAGAATGTTAACTTATATTTCTAATGCAAATATGTGGATACAATTGGAATTTGAAATATAACATTAAAGAAAAAAAATCCCATAGTGCTGAAGACTCATATCTTGAATCATGGTTATAAAATTTTAATAAGCTGTCACTGAGACCGCGGTAAGCTTACCATTATTTAAAAGCCATGGCTACTTGTCAGTTTGACAATGGCCTTTTAGCTCCCGCAAAATTTACAGCAAATGTCAAATAATATTCCTTCCTGCAGGGCAAATTTTGCCAATTCCGTCTGCCAAACCAACACTCACTGCTTTTATACTTTTGATACTATCAAAGGTACAGTGAGAGCCGGTTCACACAGGGGCGACTTGGGATCCGACTTCAAGTTGCCCCAAGTCGTGCGACATGAGAAAATCAATGGAAGTGAATGAGAGCCGTCTTAATATACACTACTGAAGTCGCTCTGATTTCAAAAAAGGTTCCTGTACTACTTCAATCCAACTTCTAGGCGACTTGTATCCATTAATTTCAATGGAAGTCTCCTCCAAGTCGGATCCCCTGTCTTAACTGAAGCAACTTTCCAGGAAGTAAAACATTTTTTCTAGGCAAACCCCTCCCTCCCATAAATCAGATTATTATGTGATTGGCCACTGGCAAAGTCCCCTGTCCTGGAGGCGACTTCAAGTCGCGTTGTAAGTCGCCCCAAGTCGCGCTGTGGTTCGCGCTCAAGTCGTGTCCAAGTCGCCTCGCAAAGTTGCGCACAAAGTCGTGTTGCACCTGTGTGAAACGGCTCTTAAGGTGCAGTTAAGCAAACATCCTATGCTGGGAAATATTTTTAATTGAGGGACAGTAATGGGTTTATTTCATTGCCCCCCCCTCACAACTATTAAATTAAAAACCGAGAAAGAGCAAGTAGACCATATTTCCATCACAGAAGCTTTTAAGCATATAAACATTAGTGCCTAAAGGATTCCCTGCTGGGTACAGTTTTTTACACACCCTGTTTTACTGGTTCTTTATAAAACTTACAATAATGTTACTCTATAATTCATATTCCATAACTGTATTTCTGCTGATGATAGGGAAACAATATGTAGCTAATGAACCTACAATGGAAAAGCCTACTGTGCTGAATAAAAAATCTGGGCTTTATTTAGTGATATATTAATACCTTTATGTTTGCCGTAGAGAAAACTTACTGGTTTATTTCAACCTATTTGAGAATAACCTAAATGAATCTCTTATATATTATATATACTGTATATATTATTGTTAATGGTGTGCAGCACCTTAAATTGCTATGAAACAGTATACAAAATCGTATTTGTAAAAGTCCAAAGTATGATAATAATGTCCCAAAATATAAGTGCAAAAACTGTCCGTAAAGTGACTTGGGTATCCACCATGTGGTTAATGCACTCATCTATGCAGTCACTATGGACTCACCAGAAACAAGTGAATATACAGTCTTAAACTGCCATTACACTCCACCCGGTAATGTGAACACTGAATCACCATCCGTGAGTCTCCACCAATATATGCACTCACCAGGAGTAAGGCAAAGATATACCTTTAACTGCTCCTATGGAGTGGGGGATTCTCCCAACCTTTCTTGTCAATTTGATGGAGGAAAACAGAAAGTTCTTTAAACGGTTTAAAAAAAAGCACACCACGGGAGCCCATACTGCGCTGTGCTGTCTCCAGAGAAGCTGGGTTGCATATCCGTATACACATGGATGTCAATATATGCCCTCCCAGAATTGGACAACTACGCTGTAGCCGTCTTTCGGCTATAGCCCGATCGGCAAGTGGTTGGCAGTGCACAGCATTTTTGTGAACTGAGTGGTGACAACACTGCCCAGTGTCTTTTGCTAAACTACTCAACCACTACTACTCTCAGATCTTTACAACACAAAGGTAATTATTCTGAAGTCCAAGATAAGAACTAGGAGGTCGCTTTGAGATAACACAGGAAATGTACACAGCACGACTCTGAATTTCTGAAAAGTTCTGAAAAGCACTTATCAAACAGATATAACACAATTCTTCCAATGATACATTACACAGATCAAAAATGAGCAAATAATAGAAGTAAGTTTATTCAGCTTGCTCCTGTCAGCTACTTGTTTTCTGTTTATTGATCTCATTTTTGTTTCTTAAAGGGGAGATCCACCCTAAGTGGAACTTCCGCTCATCGGAATCCTCCCCCCCTCCGGTGCCACAATTGGCACCTTTCGGGGGGGGGGGGGTTGTGTGGGTGCAGATACCTGTCTAAAATAGGTATTTGCACCCACTTCCGGGCATAGATTCTGCGGGGACCTGCGGGTAGTACGTCAGTTCCCGTCCCCCACGTTGTGTTCTAGGAAACACACGGCTCCCAGAACACAGCGGGGAACAGTGAGGACGGCAGAGCGCGACTCGCGCATGCGCAGTAGGGAACAGGGCAGTGAAGCCGCAACGCTTCACTTCCTGATTCCCTCACCGATGATGGTGGTGGGGCCAGCCGAGAGACGAGCAATTGCTCGTCTTCTGCTGTCGATGTCGCTAGACTCCAGGACAGGTAAGTGTCCATTTATTAAAAGTCAGCAGCTGTATTTGTAGCTGCTGGCTTTTAATATTTTTTTTACGGCGGAGCTCCGCTTTAACGCTGCAATCAATGTCTGAAATGTTGTCAGCTTCATATCTGTAGGTGCAAAACTTTTAGCGTGTGCAATAATTGCTGTACCCATATACTTATTTTTCTAATTCAATGGAGTTTTATAACCTTGCCTTTTATTTACATCTAACAGGGTGGATTAAGCGTGCAGGCTTTCGTTCGTGTTGATATAGAGGATATAAATGACAATGCACCTGTGTTTGAGACAACAAATTATGTGGCAAGCACCAGCAGCCACACTCAACCAGGCACAGAAGTTGTTAATGTGTTAGCCGAGGACAAAGATGGAGGAATATTTGGAGAAGTACTTTATGAAATCATACCTGGAGAGAAAACATCACTGTTTACTATTGACTCATCTACAGGTAATGGTGTCTCTGTTTACCTACCACTATTTCACCCCATACAGGGCTTATTAAAAAAAAAGCAGTGGCAGCAAAAACTAACTGTACAAAAAAGTGGCAATCCCCCCAGCCTAAACCTAGCCTTTCCTTTTTTGAGATTTTCACAATTCATGACTCATTCTACTCTTTGTACTAACACCGAAGAGTTCTAAAAAAAAAAAGGAAAAAGCTGGACATTTTACATGCTGCTTATAATGCAGAGTAGAGCCTTCATTGTCCGACAGAGTGTTCTCTGAATAATGCGGTAGAGAACACTCTGATTGGTGGAGAGGTCAGTCACATGACTTTTTAGTGTATTTTTTGTCTCTTATTATTGAACACATGATTAAACACATTTCAGTGCTGTGTTTTCTATATAAGGCAACAGTATGGCCATAGTATTGCTTTATAACTTCAGAGCTGGATCCTGAAAGCTGGTCATATATGTATATATTTTAATTTAAAAAAATGTTGTTTTAAGAACATTCACTTGATTTTGTAATTGTTAGTGGGGTCAAATCAACATTTGGTTTGGTCTCATCACAGTGATGAGAAAATTTGAAGGACTTATGCCGCGTACACACGACCGCTTTTAATGTCATTGAAAAAAAAAGTTTTTCTCGACGTGATTCTTCTCAAGCCTGCCTTGCCTACACACTATCGTTGAAAAAAATGCTCGAGTAAAGCGCGGTGACGTCCAACACGTACGACGGCACTATAAAGTGGAAGTTCCATTCGGATGGCCCCACCCTTCATGTTAGTAAAGTTTGTTGAGAGACGATTCGCGCTTTTCAGCCTCGTGCTTTTCAGCCCGTTACAGCGTGACGAATGTGCTATCTCCATTACGAACGCTAGTTTTACCAGAACGAGCGCTCCCGTCTTATACTTGATTCTGAGCATGCGCATTTTTTTTCACGTCATTAAAGCCTACACACGGCCGTTTTTCATGACGAGAAAAACGACGAGGTGAAAAACGACGAGAAAAATTAGAGCATGTTCCAAATTTTTCATGCCCATTTTTCACGTCGTGAAAAATGCTCTGAAGCCCACATACGATAATTTTAATGACCATTTAAAAAAATGGCATTTTTCTCGTCATTAAAAACGGTCGTGTGTACGTGGCATAAGATGGAAAAAAAATCTTGGACACTCATTTTGAACACTCTATGTTGTTTTCGAACACCAGTCATCGAATGTACAAAGAATTTTCATATGAATGTTCATAGTGATATTCTCGTTAAAGAATCTACCAGTGTATGGCCAGAATTAGTTTTAAGTACAGCATGGTGGTACTGCCACAAAAAGAGATCTATGTCTTCAGATCTATAAATTGGAGCCTGGAATAAGTTTTTAGGACTGAGAGAATCCCTGCTATTACATTTTCTGAATGTGTAGGGCATGCACATAAAGCCATAGCATTGCCAGTGGCACACAGGTATTTTATCTTGTTCCAATGAGCGCTAAACACATAGAGGGATTGTTAAGAAAATACAGTTTCATATTGTATTTCATCATTTACGTTAGGAAAATATGAATAGCAATTATCCTGTTTAAGATGCTTTGTCATACCAGCTTCAGTCTGTTCTTTTATGTATTTATACTGTTTAGACAGACTTGTTTATTTTGTACTATCATATGACACAAAGCTGCTCAATGGACAAAACAGTATGCAAAGAAGACAACACCAAAGAAGAGGTCAATACAAATAAACAGCCCTATCTGATTATATAAATATATGACAGGAAAGCAAAAGAAGGAAGCAAGGAAGACAAAAAAGCAATGTGTTTAGTAGTAGACATTTCCGTAAGGCGTGTGTTTGCCAACAAATTAAATTGATTTTAAGATGGAAAACCCCTTTAGAGATGTAATTAACCAATATCAGACTTAAGGTCTGTATCCCAGACATGTCATCCCACATGGAGAGGTAATCTTAACGTTATATCGTCTAATCATATGAATGAGCAGATGAGTAAACGCAACAATGGATTGATGCCCAGGAGCTTAACAATACCATCATTTCATTTTTATAACTTAAGCCTTACTCTTCATGTCCATGTTTCCAGGTTTCTTGATAACTATCCTAGATATTGTCCAGATCCAGTGTTGATGTAATTATGGTTTATATCATAAACCTATAGTGTAATGCTACACCACAAGTGTATAGCTTCTTCAGCACTTCTGAGTGGAATATGTCTGGGATTTTGTTAAAGAGATACTCAGCACAAGATATTTAACCAAGAAACGTAACCTATTGGAATGTCCTCCCTGTAAAGCCCTGTACACACGATCGTATTTCCTAAGGATTTTAAACCGATGGATTTTTCCATCGGAAATCCGATGAAGCTGACTTCCATCAGTCTTGCCCACACACCATCAGTCAAAAAAACGATTGTCCCAAACGCCGTGACGTAAAACACTCCGACGAGCCAAGAAAAATGAAGTTCTATGCTTCTGAGCATGCGTCGACTTGATTCTGAGCATGCGTGGGTTTTTTATCCGATGGAGTTCCCCACAGACGATAGTAATTTGCTATCGTTTTTTCCATCGGATAAATTTAAAACATGTTCTATTTTTTAACACCGATGGAAAAAAGACCGATGGGGCCCATACATGATCCGTTTGTCCGATGAAAAAAGTCCATCGGACTGTTTTCATCGGTAAAACCAATTGTGTGTACACGGCTTTAGTCATGAATGTAGTGGTATTCACAACCTGATCTAATGTATCCCCTGTGGCAGCAGAGAAGCATGCATGTATGTGCAGTGCAGTTCACTGGCATGGTCTCGTGAATTTTTGCATTTATTTACCACATTTTTATTTCAGTAGTAACAAATCACATTCCCTCGTTTATCTGTTAAGATGAGCAGACAAGAAAATGAAATATGATTTTTATTGGTTTTTGTTAGCACAGTGTGAACATACCAATTATATACAACAGATGCAAACGCAAACCTGTTTTCCAGCTATCTGTCCAACAGAAAACCTAGTGATGACATGTGCTGGAGTTTATAAATGTAGCCTAATGCCTTGTACACATGATCGGATTTTCCGTCGGGATAAACTTCAACGGATTTTTCAGACGGAATTCCGTTCAAGCTGTCTTGCATACACACTGTCACACCAAATTCCGACCGTCAAGAACGCAGTGACGTATAACCAGGGCTTTTTTTCTCAGAGAATAGGTGCAGGAACTCCGACGTTCACCCTTTGTTTCTGCTCCCTACCCATCCCTGAGCACCGTTCCTTGGTTCCACCTCTTACCGACATCCACTCATTTTAGAGAATACAGAACCAAGTATCATTTTTGCTTCTAGGGGATTTGCACAGAATTTGTTAATAACAAAAAGACAGTAAAATAGATCCCCTGCAGTAAGCAACAATAGACCCCCCCAGCAATAATAGACCTCACCCCAGCAAAAATAGAGCCCCCACACAACAATAGAAGACCCCCCCACAACAAAATACCACCCTAGCAACAATAGACCCCCGGAAGCAACAACAGATGTCCCAGCAGACTGCATCAATAGACCCTCCAGGAGGCAGCAACAATAGACCTCTCCCTCAACAGTAGATCCCTCCCAGCAACAATTGCTCCCCCCTAGAAACATAAGACTCCCCCCACTAGCAACAATACATCTACCCAGCAACAAGAGAGCCCCACACAAAAATAGATCCCCACCAGTGACAATAGATCTCCCAGCAGCAAGCATCAATAGACCCTCCAGCACACCTTGCCATTACATTCATGTATTACTGGAGGCGCCGGAACTGCGTTCCCCCACATTCCTGCTGAAAAAAAGCCCTGTGTACAAAACTACGACGAGCCGAGAAAAAATGAAGTTCAATGCTTCTGAGCATGCGTTGACTTGATTCTGAGCATGCAGGTTTTTTCTCCGTCGGAGTTCCATACAGACTATCGGAATTTCCAATCGGAATTCTTTTCGAAGGAAAATGTCCGATGGGGCATACACACGGTCGGAATATCCGATGAAAAAATTCTGATCGTGTGTGTGAGGCATTACATCAGCAATGCCCTTGTGATCTAAAAATGTTATGTTACAGTGTCTTACCAATAGGGGCCAGACAGGTTGTCCATTAAAATTATCAGGAAAACCACCATTTATTGCAATATACACAACACCATACACCCCAGTACAAACGGTGCCATAAACACCATAATTCACAGCACCATGCATCCAAATTCTTATCTCACTATGCACACTGATTTACACTGCACAATGTACCCACAAACACACAGCACACCATTCACATAATACCATGCAATCCAATACACACTGCACCATGCACCCCTATACCCATTGCACCATGCACACTGATTCACATTGCACTAAAAGACCAATACACACTGCACCATGCTCCTCAATGCCCACAGCTCCATGCACCCCAGTACACCCCACATCATACACCGCAACACACATTGCACGGTGCATCCTATTAAATATTGCACCATACAACCCAATGCATAATACCATGCACACTGATTCACATACTGTAACACTATGCACCCCAAAACACACTACCAAAGGGTTTCTATACTAGGGTTTCTCCAGAGGTTGTCAGGGGTTCCTTGAGCAATGAGCAATTTCTGCCTCTCAGATAAGTTCCCACTGACACCATTGATCTTTTTAGCTATCTGTAAGGAGGTAATTAATCCCAGTGATAAGGAGCATTCTTCCCACTGATCATCACACTAATGTATCATGAGTAATTTTTAGCAGGGGTTCCCTGGGACCGGAACATTATTTCAAGGGGTCCTCTGTGTTGAAAAGGTTGAGAAAGGCTGCATTACACTATACACTCTGCAGTATACAGAATCATGTACCCCGATACAAACAGTACATATACATATAGTATAATATTCACCTCAGAGCTCCCATACTTGGCTCAGCAGACTGTGGGTAGATGTTTACCTCAGAGGCCTTTATTCTCCTAGTTTCTCTCATTGAAGAGGGGTTTCACACAGTTCCTTGCATCACTTCCTGCTCAACTAAACATTATCTTTTATCCGTTCCAAGTGTTGCAACCCTGCTTCTGCAGAGTTGTAGGAGGTTAGGTGGCCCACCCCACAGCACTTCAGCCACACAATAATTTCTTATGGCAGTTATCAAGTTTGAACATTCCAACATGACCCAATTCCAACTATCACATTCCCCCCCCTTTCTCTCCCCACATGTATCTGTAACAAAGTTTTAGCCTCCCATACCCAGAGAGGGCGATCAAAGAGCCTGTCTTAAAAGCTGATACGTGTTTCACATTAAACATAGCTAGCACATGGTTGAATTCTGTCTCTTCCTTAGGCACATGCCCCCCCCCCCCGGGACTACCACATAGCCTGTGAAGATACAGTCACAGGGAGTGACACAGGTCTTGGGCCACCATGTGGACAGAGCGGTAATATGTGTGACAGCAGGAAGGTAAAGTCACCTGGTTGCATCCAGGGGGGTAGATATATTTCGCCCAGATTCAGGCTTTACGCCGACTTATACAACTAGGTGGAGAGTTGTATAAGGCTAGTGGGCTCATGGATGACTCATACCTCTAGGGAGAGTGTGGGGCGTCGTGCAGACAGAGATGAGGAGACCAGCTGAACCTTGTCAGCTCATTTAGGCCTCTATAAGAACTCCCAGCTTCATTAGATGTTAGCTCATGCCTGGAACCAGACCTGTGTGGACTGTCTAGGGAGAGTGAACCCCTGTGCGGTGAGGCAAAGCCTGTGTGGCTATTTGTTTGGACTTTTACTAAACCAGGGACTTAGGGACTAGGACAGCACTAGGCTGATCCCAGTTGTTAGTTAGGAAACCTGTATGTTTAGTCAGAGGTCAACTTGACCAGGATTTATTTTGGTTATGTTTCTTTTGCTTTGCTGTGTTTTGTCACTGTAAATAGAAAATAATCCGCACCTTTTTTTTATTTTGAAAACCACAACCTCCGTTTGCTGGGCCTGTTTTGTGTGGGGAGCCCATCCCGGGGGTCACACACACCCGCTGCCGAGCTAACCCCCTCACAGTTGGTGGAGAACCAGTGGCAGTTTTTTTTAAGCCAGCATGGAGGAGATACTGAAGCAGCTGGCTCTAGCAAATGCCAATCAACAGCAGACAAATGCAGGTTTGCAAAGGAGCCTTGCAGCCCAGCAGCAGACAAACGCAACTTTGCAACAGAGTCTGGAGGCTCAGCAACGAGCCCAGCAGCAATCTGAGGCCCGCTTCATAGACCTGTTGCAGAAGCAAGAGCAGAGACTACAACAGATGGAAGCAGTAATGCAGCAACGTCCGCAGACCAGTGAGGAAAGCCGTCCCACTAATACCGCGTCCTTTGGGGTGAGTCGTTTATTGACAAAAATGACTGGAGAGGATGATCCAGAGGTATTTTTGACCACATTTGAAAGGACCGCTGAAAGAGAAAAGTGGCCTGAGGAGCAGTGGGCTGGACTGGTGGCTCCTCTGTTAACTGGTGAATCGCAGAAAGCTTACTATGACCTAGAGCCTAACCAAGCAAAAGACTATGTGATGCTAAAAGCTGAAATATTGGCAAGGCTGGGTGTCACCCAGGCTGTCCGGGCTCAGCGTGTGCATAACTGGACTTTCCAGCTTGGAAAACCCCCCAGGTCTCAAATGTATGATCTCATTCACCTGAGCAGAAAGTGGCTACAGCCAGAGACTTTGTCCGCACCAAAGATTGTGGAACGTGTTGTAATGGATCGGTTTTTGAGAGCTCTTCCTACTGCCATCCAAAAGTGGGTAAGCCATGGAGACCCAGAGACGGCCGATGGTCTTGTGGATCGTGTGGAGAAATACTTGGCTACAGAGAACCTGACGGCCTCTTCCAGAGACACTCGGACTTTCCACCCTAAGACCAGACCATCCCCAGGGGCGGATAAGAGGATTCCAAGGGGTGAGGGTGGAGAGAGTGAGAGGGTGGGAGCTCTACCCCAAGTTTGGCGAGAACAGCCGGGGAAATCAGCGGCTCAAGAGGCGGCAAGAAGGATCGTTTGCTACCGCTGCCGGCAAGCGGGACATATTGCAACCAATTGCCCGGTTGTGGAGGAACCCATGCAGTGTGACTTTCTGACGGGCAGACGTCAGTCGCTGTGTGCGACAGTCGCATGCACTGCCATTCGAGGAACTGAGAAACATTTATGCAAAATGTGTGTTAATGGTAGAAATGTTGTGGTATTGCTGGATTCAGGTAGCCTTGTGACCCTGATAAAGGCTGAGTTAGTTAAAACAGAGGTCTCTGGGAATAGCAAGGTAGCTGTTATTTGTGTGCATGGGGACACCCGAGAGTATCCAGTGACTACAGTGTGTTTCGAGACCCCCAAAGGTACCCTCTCTCATCCAGTGGGCTTAGTATCTCAGTTACCGCATGACGCCATTGTGGGAAGGGATTTTCCGAAGTTCTGGGAACTGTGGGATGATCCTGAGCCCCTCACTGGTGCCCCTATGTACCAGGAATGTGATAGCCAGAACTCCCCTGAGAGTGGTGAGGACTCTCCGGAATTTCCCTTATCAGTATTGGCAGGGGAGACTCAAGAAACTGGAGAGGAGCCCACCTCCTCAGACGAAAACCTACCGTCTGTGGAGTTTTCTGATCTTGAGGTTCACAGGGAAAACTTTGCCACAGAACAGTTGAAAGACCCCGCCCTAATAAAGGCACGGGAAAACGTAGTGAAAATAGATGGTGAGTTAGTGAACCCAGATAATACCTGCACTTACCCATACTTCAGCGTAGAGAAGGACCTACTGTATCGGGTGGCAAAAAGGGCAGAAGAAACCGTTGAGCAGCTTGTGGTGCCCAAACCTTACAGGAAGTTGGTGTTGGAGTTGGCCCATGGGCACATTCTTGGAGGTCATCTGGGGACAGAGAAAACCCGAGAGAGGGTATTACAGAGATTCTATTGGCCGGGGGTGATGAAGGACGTAGAAAATTATTGTTCCTCCTGCCCTGTGTGTCAGAGGTTGGCCCCGATGCCACATTTCCGTAGCCCGCTGGTCCCTCTACCCATCATTGAGGTCCCGTTTGAGAGGATCGCCATGGATTTGGTAGGTCCTATAATCAAGTCCGCTAGGGGGCACCAGTACATATTAGTTATAATGGACTATGCCACCCGTTATCCAGAAGCGATCCCTCTCCGAAATACCTCGGCCAAAACCATAGCCAAAGAGCTATCTCTTGTTTTTAGCCGGGTGGGTATTTGTAAAGAACTGCTTACGGACCAAGGTACACCCTTTATGTCCCGGGTTATGAAAGAGCTGTGTAAATTGTTCAAAGTGACGCAATTGCGTACGTCTGTGTATCACCCCCAAACCGATGGGCTGGTTGAAAGATTCAACAAAACCCTAAAACAAATCTGTTGAAAGCCTGGAGGGATAGAGAGTCCCTAGTCGCAGACACTTGGTCACCAGCTCAAACTGGTTGCGTGATTCCTGAGGTTGGAATAGCAGCCACCTTGTCACAACCCCAACAACAGGAGGTTAAGGAGTTTGTGCTTCGCAACAAGGAGGTATTCTCTGAGCTGCCGGGACAAACATCTGGGGTAGAGCATGACATCATTACCCCGCCCGGTGAAAGGGTGAAGTTAAAACCCTATCGGATCCCAGAGGCTCGACGGGAGGCAATACGGGAGGAAGTACAGAAAATGCTGAACTTAGGGGTGATAGAGGAGTCCCAAAGTGATTGGTCTAGTCCCATCGTGTTGGTTCCTAAACCGGATGGGAGCTGGCGATTTTGTAACGATTTTCGTCAGTTGAACAAAGTTACAAAATTTGACACCTACCCCATGCCACGTATAGATGAGTTGATCGACCGGCTGGGAACAGCCCGATACATGACGACTCTTGACCTCACAAAAGGGTATTGGCAAATCCCCCTGGCCAAGTCGGCCAAAGAGAAAACCGCATTTGTAACCCCAGACGGGGCGTTCCAATATAAAAGAATGCCGTTCGGGTTACAGAATGCGCCGGCCACATTCCAGCGGAAAATGGACCAGATGCTGAGGCCCCATCGGAAGTATGCTGCGGCTTACCTGGATGACGTAATTGTCCATAGCACAGATTGGGCCTCACATCTGCCAAAAGTGCAAGCAGTCCTGGACTCTGTTCGGGAAGCGGGGTTTACGGCTAACCCCAAGAAGTGTACCATTGGGCAGGAGGAGGCCAAATATCTTGGGTACACCATTGGGAGGGGAGTAATAAAACCCCAACTCAACAAAGTCGAGGCCATCCAGAGTTGGCCACGTCCCAACAGCAAGAAGCAGGTACGAGCCTTTCTGGGAATCGCTGGGTATTATCGGCGATTCATTCCCCACTTTGCTTCTAAGGCTGTGCCCCTAACCAACCTGACGAAGGGGAAAGGGTCGGTCATGATTAAATGGACCCCCGAGGCTGAGGCAGCATTCCAATTCTTGAAACAAGCCTTATGTAGCCAGCCAGTGTTGTACTCACCCGACTTCTCTAAAGACTTTGTCGTACAAAGTGATGCGTCAGATGTGGGGTTAGGAGCAGTATTGTCCCAGGTCTGGAACGGGGAAGAGCACCCAGTCATTTACCTCAGCAGGAAGTTGAAGTCCCATGAGGTAAATTACGCCACCGTTGAAAAGGAGTGTTTAGCGGTGAAGTGGGCTCTAGATTCCCTTCGGTACTACCTGCTAGGTAGGCACTTTGACATGGTTACGGATCACGCTCCGTTAAAGTGGATGGCTCAAAACAAGGAAACAAATAGAAGAGTGAATAGGTGGTTCCTGGCCCTCCAGGAATTCAACTTCACAGTAAAGCATCGCCCTGGCGTTCAAATGGGGAATGTGGATGCTTTGTCTCGAGTACATGAATGCCTGATTGCTGGTGTTCCAACCCCGAGGTTAAAACAAGAGGGGGGGGTATGTGACAGCAGGAAGGTAAAGTCACCTGGTTGCATCCAGGGGGGTAGATATATTTCGCCCAGATTCAGGCTTTACGCCGACTTATACAACTAGGTGGAGAGTTGTATAAGGCTAGTGGGCTCATGGATGACTCATACCTCTAGGGAGAGTGTGGGGCGTCGTGCAGACAGAGATGAGGAGACCAGCTGAACCTTGTCAGCTCATTTAGGCCTCTATAAGAACTCCCAGCTTCATTAGATGTTAGCTCATGCCTGGAACCAGACCTGTGTGGACTGTCTAGGGAGAGTGAACCCCTGTGCGGTGAGGCAAAGCCTGTGTGGCTATTTGTTTGGACTTTTACTAAACCAGGGACTTAGGGACTAGGACAGCACTAGGCTGATCCCAGTTGTTAGTTAGGAAACCTGTATGTTTAGTCAGAGGTCAACTTGACCAGGATTTATTTTGGTTATGTTTCTTTTGCTTTGCTGTGTTTTGTCACTGTAAATAGAAAATAATCCGCACCTTTTTTTGATTTTGAAAACCACAACCTCCGTTTGCTGGGCCTGTTTTGTGTGGGGAGCCCATCCCGGGGGTCACACACACCCGCTGCCGAGCTAACCCCCTCACATATGTTTAAGGGGTAATGAGTAAGAGTGACAAACTGTATGGCAGTTTCAATTCCTAGATGGCCCATCACAAAATGTCCATATCCAGTTCTCTTGCTCTTGTACTTATGTCATCCCTGACCCCATATGCCACTGGTGGATATGATGTTAAAGGATATGTTCTGCTGTCTTGTAACCCCCTTGTTTCTAACCCACCTAGTTTGACAAAACTTTCATGTCCCGCTTACCTGACCAAGGTTGTCGGACAATCAGAGATATCTAATAAATTCAAAAAATGCAGCGCTACAGTGCAATAACAAATAAAAGTCCAACAATTGAAGGCAATCAACATTGGATGAAGGTAGAATTGAGATGAAACCGCCACCAAGCTTCAGTGTGCAAAAACAGAAAATGAAGGCACACCACACCAACGTGCTCACAATCTGCTTACCAGAAAGTGGAAAATAACAAGCAATGTAATCAAATGATGCAGAGGGTCAGACGTTGAGGGAAGGACACTCCAAATCAGATGGTTCGATCATAGGGAAGACCAACATCACTAATGTCAAGGCAATTTCCAGAGTATAGATGTGGAGCTGTGCAAATCTCAGCCAGAAGTTTTACCCAATGAGAGAAAAATGAGGCAGCATAGTGAAGCCCGTAAGGTAAAAAACATAAGCATTTATTGTAGTCTACCTACAAATAGCAGGTAACATCAAGGCATATAAAATAATTCCGCTGCTCTCAGCGTGCTTGTGTCGGCCAGCCTGACATGTTTCATCCTATGTGGATATCATCAGAGGCGTGGCCAATGATACAAGCACGCCCACATAAATACCTAGAAACCCAGTCACACTGGCCAATGATGAATCAGCATGGCTGGATAACAGCTGAAAATAATCAAAAAAACATTACCCAAACGTTGGTCGCACATGTGCAGTGCGGCCATCCTGGTTAGAGTTCCGGTCCATATCGCATATGCATGCGTCAAGCAGCGATGATTCAGCAAAGGGGACAGGAGCTAATAATCAGGCTGTAAGGGTCACTCCCAGCAGGGCGAAATCATCACCGCGTCCCCCGGAAGTGAATGGGGACATGTAATCAAATAGCAGAAAAAAAAAACGTCTCTCCATAAGGACGTCAATATCCGGTCAGCGGATCCACCCGCCGGAACCGGAAGTGACGTCAGTGGAGCGCAAACAAGGAAGAAGCGCGTTCCACAGTGTAATCATAAAGACGTCCACATCCGGTCTGCGGATCAAACCGCCGAAACCGGAAGTGACGTCAGTGGAGCGCAAACAAAGGAGAAGCGCATTCCACACTACAATCAAAAATATACATAACAATCAAGGACAAATGGCCATGTGGCCGGCTGCCCACATAGGAATACTAGACTCAATACACATGAATATAAACAGTCAATATATATATTGCTGGTGAGAGCATATATATGTAACATAGAAAAGGACCAATTTTGCCAAACATGGATATAAATAAGGATGATCTGGCTGAAGGGAGGAAAAAAGGAAGGGAGGCTCCCAAAAGCCAGAACCTAAAAAATCCAGAATGGGTGGGGGTGGGGGTGGGGAGAACACTACCCACTAGTGACTGATAATGGTATTAACCATAAAAAACAAGCAGTAATGAGATAAACTGCTTCAAAGGCAATAAAAATAAAAAATAAATAAAAATGGATAATATAAAAATAATATTATTTAAAAATAGAGTCCCAATAATTTATATAATAGGACACACATAAAAAATGAAAAACGAATTCATTAATAAAATGTATTTTGGTATATGCGTACACACGCCGCCCACTAGTAGTGTGAAACACATAACCCAAAAATTAACTGTTGTTAATAAAACAATTCACATCCCAATCGACATTCATGCCGAAAGGGGTGTAGCATTTGAGGTTGTATATCCAGCGAGTTTCAAGCCTGGAAATCTCCCGCTTTGACATACTTCCTCGCCAGTGAGGATTGAAACGATCAATGGCCAGAAAGGTGGTGCCTTTAGGATTCTTATTATGGCACTCCAGGTAGTGTCTGGACACCGTATGTTTTGGAAAACCTTTCCTAATATTTGTGATGTGTTCATTGACCCGAACATGCATCGCACGTGTCGTGCGTCCTACATACTGAAGACCGCAGGGGCAGATCAGAAGGTAAACTACATTCAATGATGTGCAGGTGATAAAGGTGTTAATATCATAAACCCTGCCGGTGGTATGAGAATTGAACTGGCATATCTTTCTCCTCCTGTCTTTATTAATCGCACATACATTACAATTATGACATGGATGATACCCTTTTGACTTCTGAAAGAACGATACTCTGTTAGGAGCATCCAAGATATTAGGAGCAATTTGAAGCTTAAGAGGAGGAACTTCCCTAAAAACTATCTGAGGTCGGTCCGGGAGAACTGGACCCAGAAATTTATCGTTTTTCAAAACGCTCCAATGTTTAGAAAAAATTCTCTTGATATCATTATGTTGTTGTGAAAAGGTGGTAACCATGGCAAAATTATAATTGGTTTCGCTATAAGATGCCTTGACTTTGTTTTGAAGAATAGAGGTTCGATCTAAATTACTTATTTCATTAATGACGATGTCAAGGTCATTACCTCGATATCCTTTTTCTAAGAACCTTTCCTTTAGAACATTAGCCTGCAAGAAAAAATCATTTTTCAAGGTGCAGTTCCGCCTTAAACGAAGAAATTGGCTTTTGGGGACAGACTTTAGCCATGAGGGGTGATGGCAACTACCCCGTCCAATATAGCCATTTCGATCGGTGCTCTTAAAGAAGGTGGATATATGGAAAGCACTGTTCCTGACCCGTATATTTAGATCCAAGAAATTGATGTTATCGGTGCTCATCACAGAATCCAACACTATTCCCAACGGGTTAA
Organism: Rana muscosa; assembly: GCA_029206835.1. Lineage (NCBI taxonomy): Eukaryota > Metazoa > Chordata > Amphibia > Anura > Ranidae > Rana > Rana muscosa. The sequence goes on from CM055116.1 coordinate 301,652,611, forward strand.
CATTAAGATGTTGCATAAAGGCAGTTAGAGATGCCATGTCTCCATTCCATAGGAGGAGGATGTCGTCTATATATCGACCCCAGAAGATCAACTCCGGTCTCCTGTTGGTATAGACGACATCCTCCTCCCACTTGGCCATAAAAAGATTGGCCATACTGGGCGCAAATTTTGCGCCCATAGCGACCCCTCTGTTCTGGAGGTAGTGAGTCCCCCCGAACCAGAAATAATTATGGGTCATAGCATATCTCAATAGATTCAAAATAAAGTCCTGTTGGGGCCCAATCAATTCAGAGTCCCTTCGTAGAAAGGTCTCTACAGCTTCCAAACCATCAGAGTGAGAGATAATGGTGTAGATGGAGGCCACATCGGCGGTAGCCAAGATGTAACCATCCCTCCACTCCAAACCCTCAAAAACTCGGATGACCTGTGCGGAATCCTTAATGTATGATGGAGTGCTAGACACTAAAGGCTGCAGAAATCCATCTATGTATTTACCAATGCGAGAGGTGATAGAGTCCAACCCACTGATGATGGGCCTCCCAGGGGGGTTGGTTAAACTCTTATGCACCTTTAGAAGGAAATACATAACAGGCTTTCTAGGGGCCAATGGGATTAAAAAATCCCTTTCTTTCTTATTGAGAAGGTTATTGGCATATCCCTCCTCTACAAGTGATGTTAATTCCCGTTTATACTTAAAAATGGGATCATGATTAAGTGGTATATAAGTTTCAGTATCAGATAGAATTCTTTCCATTTCGGAAATATAGGCACTTTTATCCATCACCACTATCCCCCCCCCTTATCGGCAGGGCAGATGATGATGTCACTTCTCTCTTTCAAGGATTTTAATCCTTCACGAAAGCTAGAGTCCTGATAGTTTTTCTTGATTTTTAGTTGGTCAATATCTTTTAGGACAAGTTCTTTAAAAACTGAAATGGAAGGGGGTATAAAGCCAGGCGGGTTAAAGAGGGAAGCATTGGAAAGACCCGAATGCCTCACTCCATTGGTATCCTCCAGACAGGTAGTAGCACCTTGAGACAAAAATATCTTTTGATGTTAACTTTACGTATGTATTTTTGAATGTCTATAAATGCTCCAAATTTACTCAGGGGTTTATCCGGAGCAAATTTTAGTCCATGACCCAACACGAACTTCTCATTATCAGTGAGTATATTTTTACTAAGATTAAAAATACCTGCATCCCTTACAACCTTTGCCTTTTTCGATCGGCTCCTCCTCCCCCCTCTGGTCCCTCTCCTGGTTCTCCCCCCCTTTTGCCTCTCTGTGGGACCCTGGGAAAAAAGAAGAAGAGGAAGCCGGTGGACCTGGGTGATGGGAGGGGCCCTGATTGGAAGGATAGGGTCTCCTAGGTGAGTACGGTCCTGGACTGTCCCAACCAGATTGTTTCCGTTCTGGATATCTGTTTCTTGGAGTAGGAGCAGAGGGATGTTGAACAATGTAACGATAATCGAAACCTTGTTCATCATAATCATCATAATCCCCCTGATACTCCTCCAAAGGTGCATATTGATTGTATATTGGGAAATCATCACCACGATCCCCCCGTGGGGGATCGTGATGAACATAATCACTACGTCCCTGATTCCTCGGATGGGCTCCCTTATTATGGGGATGTCTATAGGGTGTAGGTTTACAGTTTTTATTAGCAACTCTCCTCCAACTCCCTTTAGGTGTATGGGTAGTGTTTGCATTATGATTGGTATGCAAAACAGGGGGAACTGGAGGTTTAGGTTGTGTGGCAGGCCCAGAGGGGCGCCCTGCTCCTCCCTCAGCTTGGGCCAACCTCTTGACCTGCCATTTAAATACCTGACTACTAGTGTAGTCCTCCAAATCCCTAGTAAACTTCTTTTTCTTTTTTATCTTCTGATCAAGGTCCTCTTTTTCAAGGACCCTTTTCAGAGTTTCGGATATCTCTTGACTTGCAGTATGGAATGGACCGTCATCTTTGGCCATGAAAGATTAACAGATTGTACACGCCAACCAGCTATTCACTACTTGTATAGTTTCTGAGATAAACAACTGGGTGAAAACAATACCATTGTTATAAGCATTAGACAATTTGACACCCCTCTCCTCCAAAAGAAGCAAAGGTGCCTTATCTTGGTTATTTTCTTTTTAAACCTTTAAAGAACGGGTATTAAAGGTGTTAAAGGATATGATATATTCTGCTGTTTGTAACACTATTGTTTCTAACCCACCTATACTGTCATGGCTGCCTGACCTGACCATCTCTGATACCTGATATCTCTTGACCTGCACCATGGAATGGACCACCATCTTTGGCCATACAAGATTAACAGATTAGCCATTTTCTAAATTTGTAGTTTTTGAGATGATCAGCTGGGTTAAAATACCATCATTATGTGCAGTAGACAATCTGATAGCCCCAAAAGAGGGATGTGTGCCTATTAGACTTGTGCACAACGGAAAAATGCGTTTAGTTTCGGTTCGTTTCTTTTCAGTCCTGTTGATTCGTAATCATTCGTAATTTTGCTAGACAGGATTTTTCGTGTTCGGACTAATTCGTATTTTCGCAAGCGTCATTTTTAGTTGAATTTTTAGTTGATTTATAATTCGTACTTTCGGTAGGGTACGTTGTTTTTCGTTGATTCTGGACACAACTCCTACTTTCGTAACTTTTTTGGGTTCGTTGATTCGTAATTTTCCGTGTCTCTCTCACAACGACGCTGCCTATTATGCCTAATATGCTTCGAATGGATTTGTACTTTTCTAAATACATAGCGGTTATTTGTAACGATTCGAAATCTCGTATTTTACTTTCGTTTTTTACATGCGGCTATAGCCTCCGCCCCCTGTACACCATTTTGGGAGGGTTCAGCATGGTGAGGGAGAAGCAGAGAGCAGAGCAGAGTGTTATTGTGCTTCGAATGGATTCGTACATTCGTAACTTTTTCATAACGAATTATGCCGAAGACATTCAGGCATTCGCTATTTTGCGGTATAATTTATTTCGGATTCGGTTTTATTCGTAATTGCTTTGTTCGGAAATTCGAATGCTTCCGAATGTCCGAAAGTTGCTAAATTCGGACGAATTTCGATTCGTTACGAAACGAATTGCACAAGCCTAGCCTGCCTATTCTTAGTTATGTTCTATTTAAATATGTAAAGAACAGGTAAGTAGGTTCACTTCTCAAACACTGTACTTTACCAATACTGTATCCATAGGCTTCATTTATATGGTCAGAGGGGAAAAGTGTCTGGTGTATCCAATTTTTTTTTTTAGAGACCTTTTCTGTTTAACCAATTTGAGAAAAGGAAAAGTTGGCCTTTACCTGGCTGTTATGGTCAATAGCGGCAACTTTTCTTGCACTTCATTTTATACGTCACTTACTTATAGAAACTAAGCATTGAAAAGAAAACAAAAAAAAAGCCATGGGTTGTCAAACCTACAGATAATCAAAGATACACTCGAAAAGGTTCTTAACCTCAAATCAAAACCATGCCATTGTGTCCAAAAGATTTTCGCACAGTACAAGATGTTAAGTATCATGAGAAGGTATTGTGGGAGTTAAAGGAGGCTTTGTGGCCCTAACAGAGACTTCTCTTCATCCACTACCCTCTGAAATCAGTCAGTTATGTGACAGCTCACACTGCTTTTCTGAAACGTATGACATTCGTAGACGATTCATGTGTGCACTTTTATTTCTCTAGTTTTATTAGACTGAACACAATACCCCCTGGATGTTTCTGAACTTTTGCTCTTAGTCAAGGTAGCAAAAGTTGTGTGTGAAATATCATGTCTTCACTTAGAAGTGTCTGCGTGATATTTTCTAGATAACATGCATGCTAAGCCTGTTACTGATCAGACAAGCCTCAAGTTACCTCTGTATAGTTCCTATTAACCACTTAAGACCCGGACCAATACGCAGCTTAAGGACTAGGCCCCTTTTTGCGATTTGGCACTGCGTCGATTTAACTGACAAGTGTGCGGTCGTGCGACGTGGCTCCCAAACAAAATTGGCGTCCTTTTTTTCCCCACAAATAGAGCTTTCTTTTAGTGGTATTTGATTACCTCTGCAGTTTTTATTTTTTGCGCTATAAACAAAAATAGAGCGACAATTTTGAAAAAAATTCAATATTTTTTATTTTTGCTATAATAAATATCCCCAAAAAATATATATAAAAAAAAAAAAATTCTCAGTTTAGGCCGATACGTTTTCTTCTACATATTTTTGGTAAAAAAAATCGCAATCGCCGTTTATTGATTGGTTTGTGCAAAAGTTATAACGTTTACAAAAAAGGGGGTCGTTTTATGGCATTTTTATTTTAATTTTTTTTACTAGTAATGGCGATCAGCGACTTTTTTCGTGACTGCGACATTATGGCGGACACATCGGACACTTTTGACACTATTTTGGGACCATTGTCGTTTTTACAGCGACCAGTGCTATAAAAATGCACTGGTTACTGTAAAAATGACACTGGCAGTGAAGGGGTTAACCAGGAGGGGGCGCTGTAGGGGTTAAGTGTGCCCTGGTTTGTGTTTCTTACTGGGGGGTGTGGCTTAGCGTGTGATGTCACTGATCGTCGTTCCCTATTACAGGGAACAGACGATCAGTGACAGGCACACTAGGAAGCACGGGGAGAGGTTTGTTTACACTTACCTCTCCCCGTTCTTCCTCTCTGTGACCCGATCGCGGGATACCAGCGGCGATCGGGTCTGCTGGTCCCGCGGGGACGGTCACGGAGAAGAGGACTGGGTTGCGAGCACACCGGCGGCGGCGCGCTCGCGACCCACGGCTGGGCTCTTAAAGGGGACGTACCTGTACGTCCATGTGCCCAGCCGTGCCATTTTGCCAATGTACATCGGCGTGCGGCGGTCCTCAAGTGGTTAAAATGTATGGTAGTACCTATATAGTACTATATTGAAGGAGACATTGCTACTGACATCTTAACATTTGCAGCTTTTTTGTATAGCAACTAAACCAAAACAAAAACCAAGCTGAACTCCAGGCATACATCTAAACACACATCTGAACTACAGTATATATATGAGGATTGAATTTCTATTCAGCCAGTCCATTACAGCTGTAGTTCATAGCACAACCCTTCTTCAGGGCACGAGGCTTGATTTTTATGTGCTGCAATTAAATATCACACTGTCATGTCTCTGCCCAATGACTTGAAAGTGAAAGCAGAAACAGAATACTAGTGAGCTTATCTATCTGCCACTTTGCTGTTTCCTCCAATCAGCATGCTCCTTAAACTGAAGCACGACTGGTTGGCTCATTGTGCAATTTTCCCCTCCCCCTGTCTGGATTCTATTATAAAAGGAATGTAAGAGGCTGAAACAAAGTCAATCTCAAGTAATTACACTGCTTTTATTTAGAAAAAAATATATACATTTAGTGATGTATTTATAGATACTGAGCTGCATTCATTTGTGCAATTTACATCTTACTGGATATAATCCAAAGGAAATGCTGCCCACAGCTGCAAACTTTAATCAGCCAACAATCTTCAGCACATGGTCCTGCCCACCGGGACCACGGCTCTAACATATATAACCCCACGGGCTTAATCATAGAATACATCTGACTAGAGATACATCTGCCTGGAGTTCAGCTTTCAATTCCTTTATTAAAGTGGCCCTGAACCTTTACATATACCCAGTGAAGGGACTAGAACAAATCCCCCTACATAAATTGTACCTGTTTATCTGCAGCCCTCTCTTCTAATAACACACAGGATTTTCTATAGTAGCAGGAAGTAGAGGGATATAACACTACACACACTGAAGAGCTAGAACACAGAGTTTCTGTAATCTGATAGCTGAATGCATAGGAAACATACACAGCTAAGGCTATCAATCAAAGGTTGTGTGCTGAAGGGCCCCTCCCCCATCCCCCTCTATCCCTTATGCCACGTACACACGATCGGAAATTTCGACAACAAAACCGTGGATTTTTTTCAGACGGAATGTTGGCTCAAACTTGTGTAGCGCTACCCCCAGTTAAGAGAGCCGCTGGTTTGTTTTCGGGCCCTGTGTGCAGTACCGCCAACCCCCGGCAATCTTACTCGACCCCTGCTGGCACAGTTAGTCTAGGGCTATACTTATACCACATTCAATTGTATTGCATGAATTAATCTCTAAGCAGTAAGACAACACACTAAGGCGAGAGATTGATTATAACGGTTTTACTCTTATAGTAAATAGCATAGGTATAACATCACACATGCAACTGGCTTGCAGAGCCCTGCAGCCATCAATTCAGCACACTATAATGGCACTGTGCGGTACTACACCACGCGTAGCTATTATGGTGTGCGCGCCCTATGGCGCATTAAACAATATACTATCTCCTCACCCGAGTCAGGCCTGACATGGAGTAAATCTCAGTCACTTCCTATAAGAATTTCTTCGCATGCCAGCTTTCGGTGGTGCACTTGATGAAATTATAGTTTGTAATCCACAATGGCAGTAACTTGGAACAACTATACTGGGAGGGGGACACTTCAACTCTGTCTGTCCTGCTACCGCCGGTCCCCCCCCCCCCCGTGGAACAGCAGATAAACGAACTGTGGGCCTATGCAGTTCTTTAGGCCTGAACACGACACAGTCTATTGGTCTGGGCAGGTGCCCGCTCACCACTCCGGACGCGATCCCAGTCCGGGACTTCCACCTGCTGTGTATCCGCACACAGCGTCTGCCACGATCGGGTCCCCGATTCAACTGATGTCCTCACTCGACAAGACAGGATCCACCCAGGCTCCGCAGTGGGGTGGAAGGCTCTTCGGAAGTCACGCAAGGCCCCAGGCTTCGGGCCTTGCACCGCAGCAGATCCGCACAGAAAGACTGGTTGCTTGCAGCGCGGTGTCCAAAGAGGCTGAGCTCCGCCTCCCCTCTTCCTTAAATAGCCCCTCCCATGAGTCTCTGCGGTGGAAACTTTCACCCTGAGGCCGGATGGGGTTCTGGGTAACGTAGTTCCGGGGCCTTAAAGGAGACCCCGCTAAACACTCCCCCCACTTAAACTCTTTGGTCCCCAAAGATAACATAACCTTAAATTACAGAACGTACAACATCAATCAAAGTTTCATATGATGTTGGCACAGAAAATTCCCACCAAAACCAAGGTAGTGAACTCCCCTGCCCACAGGACACACTATCATCAGTATCCTGTCTAACTGTGCCAGAGAGTGAGTTGGGGTTGCCTCCCACCAAATGAACAGTGGGAGGGTCAGGGTCTTCCATACTCCTTCTGGCAGTGACCACAGTGTCTTCAGCACTCCTCCCCATTTGTGGGTAGGTTAATCTCCTGGGAGGTTTTATGGCTCTTCGCTTCCTCTGTCCTCTTGGACTTTCTGTTGAAACAGGTTCTTCTTCTGTAACTGACTTAGGAATTTCCTCTGGTTCGGGAGCCCTGGATTCCCGAGCAGGGAGGTACATGGCTTCCCTTGGATCTTCCTCTGGGAGTAACTCACAGGCACTCTCCCAAGCATCTGACCAAGGACTGGACGGGATGAACTCCGTTGCTTCTGCATTCAGTGTTTGATCTTCGGTATCTTCGTCAGGTGGAAGATCAATAGCTGAAGTTGCCGGGGCCTGGGAAGGCCAAAGCCAACCAAGTTCTTCTCCCTCATCTTCACTTATCTCCGAGTCTTCTGTATCCTCGGTTCGAGGGGTCTGAGACCGAGTGTTTGGTCTAGGAGTGTCCATAATGGACGTTGGTTCAAGGGAATCCATCATAGGGGGTATCCGAACCGCCTCAGCTAGTGGGAGTAGGTGGTTCCGGTGCCAGGTCTTCAGTGGCCCCACCTTTCCTTCTGGTTTAATTCTGCAGACGGGTAGGCCCGGCAGTCTTTTGCAAACAACATAAGGTTCAGGTCTCCATCTGTCTGCAAGCTTGTGTTTTCCAGGGATCCCCAAATTTTGCAACAACACTCTATCTCCAGGTTGTAGATCTTGGATCCTAACCTTTAAGTCAAAATTTTTCTTGTTGCGGGCCCCCCTTTGCCCGGAGGCCGCCTGGGCCTGTTCATAGGCCAATTTCAAATTGCGTCTAAGCCTATCGACATATCCCTTGTGGGAAGCAGCAGAACAATGGTCTATGGAAGTGCCAAAGGCCAGATCTACGGGTAGTCTTGCTTCTCTCCCGAACATGAGTCTATAGGGTGAGTATCCTGTAGCATCACTGGTGGTGCTATTGTATGCATGCACAACTGCCGCTATGTGGTTGCTCCAATGCTGCTTCTTTTCACTACTTAGGGTCCCCAGCATGTTGAGCAGGGTTCGGTTGAACCTCTCCGGCTGAGCATCACCTTGGGGATGATAGGGGGTAGTCCTTGTCTTCTTGATCCGGAAACTCCTGGATTCTTTGGGGATCAATCGACTTTCAAAATCCCTTCCCTGATCTGAATGGAGCCGTTGTGGTAGCCCATAATTATTTCTCCATCAGCACTTTGGCCACGGTGGAAGCCTTCTGGTCCTTGGTTGGAAAGGCCTGGGCATACCGGGTGAAATGGTCGGTTACTACCAGAACATTTCCTAGTCCACTCAGGTCGGGTTCGAGGCAGAGGAAATCAATGCATACCAGGTCAAGTGGGCCTTGGCTTTGCAGATGGCCCATTGGGGCAGCTTGATGAGGTAACGTCTTCCTCTGGATGCATCGTGCACATGAGTGGCAGTATTCTTCAACTTCAACCCTCATGCAGGGCCAAAAGAAACGGTCCCTAACGAGTTGGAAAGTCCTTTCCGCCCCTAGGTGGCCATGGTTGTCGTGCAGGGCAACCAGGACTGTCTCTCTGTACTTCTCCGGCAAGAACAGCTGCCATTTGTCTTCTAGGTCATCAGAGGGGCCCCTTCGGTAGACCACTCCCTGATGCACCTGTAACTTGTCCCACTTCTTCCTCAACAGGCGAGCTTCCTTTGAAGGGTGGCGTGAGAGCCTATTCGGGTCCTGATTCTCCAGGGCCTCTAGGACCAATCTCCCCATAGGGTCTTCCAACTGGTCGGATCTCAGCTCCTTCTTAGACAGTCTTGGTAAGTTATCTTCCCCCAGTTGGGTTACTCCACAGTATTGCTTGGGAACTCCTACTATGGTAACCCCTATCTCTTCTGCTCTTGAGCCGCCACTGGCTTGAAGTTCAGCCCCTTGACAGAGGGCCTGCACCCCGTCGGGTGCCACTTGGGCCCAGTCTTCTGTACTGCAAGTGGGGACGTGAGATCTTCTAGACAAAGGGTCTGCATCTCGGTTTCCAGCCCCAGGTCTGTACTTTAGGCTGAAGTCGAAGGCGGACAGCGCCGCCAGCCACCTATGTCCTGTGGCATCCAACTTTGCTGTGGTGAAGAGATAGGTGAGGGGGTTGTTGTCTGTTTTCACTGTGAATTCGCCCCATATAAATAGTCTCTGAGTTTGTCAACTACCGCCCACTTAAGGGCCAGGAACTCCAACTTATGGGTAGGATAGTTCTTTTCGGAGGGAGTCAGACTTCTGCTCACATACGCAACAGGCCTCAGTTGCTCTTCATGCTCCTGGTACAGCACTCCTCCCAAACCATCATGACTGGCATCTACATGAAGTTCATAAGGCTTCTTAGGGTCTGCGTAGGCCAGGACAGGGGCAGTGGTTAATGTCTTCTTCAACATCTGAAAGGCATTCTCACACTTCTCGTTCCACTGGTCCTTGACTGACTCCCCTGGCTTTCTGGGGCCTGTGTCATCCTCTTCCCCCTCCGTCTTTAGCAGCTCATTCAGAGGCCTGGCTATCCGAGCAAACCCCTCCACAAACCTCCTGTAATAAGAACAGAACCCCAGAAAGGATCTGAGCTCCATCACCATGGTGGGCCTGGGCCAGGAGGTGACTGCCTCCAATTTTTCGGGGTCTGTGGCTACCCCATCTTCAGACACTATATTCCCCAGATAGTTGACTGATGACTGATAGAATTGGCACTTTTCAGGTGAGAGCTTGAGTCCTTCCTCACTCAGTCTCTTCAAAACTTTCTCCAGTCTCTCCTCATGCTCTTCCAAGGTTCTTCCGAAGACAATGATGTCATCCAAGTATACGAGGACTTTGATGAGGTTCATGTCTCCCACAGTCTTCTCCATGAGACGTTGGAAGGTGGCTGGAGCTCCAGACAGACCTTGAGGCATCCGGTTAAATTCAAAGAACCCCGCTGGGGTTATGAAAGCCGTCTTCTCTTTGTCTTCTGGATGCATAGGGATCTGATAGTACCTTGAGCATTGAGGTCCATAACACTGAACCACTTGGCTCCAGACAAGCTCTGTAGGGCATCCTCTATCCTTGGAGTGGTATACTGGTCCGGTATGGTTCTCCTGTTGAGGGTCCTATAGTCTATGCACAGCCTCAGTGATCCATTCTTCTTCCGGACCACCACTATAGGGGAGGCATAGGGACTTCTAGATTCTTGAATCACCCCTGTTCGCTTGAGCTCGGCGAGCTGTTCCCTCAAGTCTTCGAGGTCTGCTAACGGAACTCGCCTAACCCTTTCCCTGAAGGGTTTGTCTTCCTGGAGGCGGACCCAATGGGTGGCACTCCTAGCACACCCCACATCGAATTCGTCTTGGGAAAAGATCCTTTCCCACCTGGCCAACTGGGCCTTGGCTCTCTCCTTCCAAGCCCTGGGCAGATTTGGATTTTCCATGGAAATTTTCTCCCATACAGTACTTTCTCCATCTGTCTTCTCCACATCTGGTGAAGCAACTGGGGTAGCTGGGCTCACTCGGCCCAGTAACAGCCTAGCTGGGATTTCCATGGGACCATCCGTGGTATTTCTGACGCTCACAGGCAGTTTACAATGCGCCTTCTTCAGGGCCCTCACTGGGACCACTTCTGGGACTACTTCTAGGCCCGAATGTTCTTCCCTTGGGTCGGGTTCCAACATGACAAAAGGACCAGGCTGCTCCCAAGTGAGTTTCACTGTGGCTTTCAAGCAGGTTACTTCACCGGGCTGTAGCACTATTCCCCTTCTTCCCAGCCTCCAAACCTTCCCTACCCCCTCTTCCGGGGCCTTCTGTTCCAGGATCAGCCGTTGGTAGGCTGTCTTTAACATTGGGTGGATCTCAGTGGCTGTGGGGTCTTTCCTTCTTGTCAGAGGGGCCAAGAGTCTTAGGACCAGATCCGTGTTCGTCCCTATTATCAGGGAACTCTTGCTAGCTCCAGGCGGTCGGGGGCACACCACAGCCAAGGTGTCGAACACTTCAGCCTTTCCGGCTATGGACGGGTCAAAAGTCAGTTTTAAGGGCAGATAGCCATCATAAGGTAAACTCTCTGTCCCAATCCCCCATATCTCCAACTCTTCAATCTTCTGGATGGGTAGGTGACTTAAATGCTTGTCATAAAAGTCCCGGTACAACAGGGTCACTTGCGCCCCAGTATCCAATATGGCTCTTGTGTAGACCCCCTCCACTTGAACTGGTACTATCGGGCAGGGACCCACCAGCTTCTCTGGATATCGCTTCGTAGGTGTCTCTTTCATTTGATCTTTGCATTGTCCCTTTTGGCTTTCTGTCCTCCATTTCTCTTTGGACTTAAGTCTCTCTTGGGCCTGGTATGCATTGATCTCCCTCCTTTTGGTGGGTGTAACTACCCGCTGAGGGACACTACTCTCTTTTTTTGGGGTGCGTTCCTTCTGAGGAACTTTGCGTTTCTTCTGAGGGGTCTTCTCCACCCTTTTCATGTGCTTCTCATTTAGTTTGGAGCTCACTGGAGATGATGGGCACCCGGTTGACTCCTTCACCGGGGCCCGCTGAAGTTTTCCGGCGGCTTGCGGTTATTCATCTTTTTTTTCTTTGGGCTGGCACACACTTTGGCGAAATGGCCAGCTCCTCCACAATTGAAACAAATCACATCCCCCCAATCTTCCAGGGATGCAGGCGCTGAGGTGTTGGGAAACAGCTCCTTCCTCGGACTTTCCCTCTCTGGTTCCCTTGACTTCTTTTCCATCAGGGAGGTCAGCATCCCCAACACTTGGGACATCTGTGACTTCAAGGTATCCACCTCTGAGTCTCTTTCCAGGGTCATGGCCGTCCTGACCATCACTGGAGGAGGATTCACCGTCTCAACTGGTAGGCTCCTCTTCTTCTCCTCCAGCATAGCTTCTTCTTCTCTGACTACTCAGATCAAGTCAGGGTACTCCAGGCTCTTCCCATCCTGTCTTGTACGTAGCACCAGTGCGATGGGGTCCAGGGGCTGAGATCCTCTCATCACCTGTTGAACACGGGCCTCATCCACCTTCCGCGGATCAATCCCCTTCTTAAGGATCATCTTGTGCAGTATCTTATCCAGGCGCTTCATGAAATCTGACAGCTTTTCTCCTGCCTTTTAGTAGCAGTGCTCCAGCTGGTAAGTGAGCTCAGTGATTTTCTCTGTTCCACCAAACACATTCTGCAGAATGTCCAGATAGTCCTGCGCATCACAGTCTGTCTTGCTCATCTTAAGGTTGCGTATGACCTCCAGAGCAGGTCCCTTTAAGCTCTCAGCAATTCTCTGCTTCTTTCTATGGTCTGGGACTTCCCATTCTTCTACGGCCTGAGTGGCACCGTCTAACCACTCTTCAAACCCCTCTTCACCCGAAGGTACAGGTTTCCTCCCTGAAAACATTCTGAGTTTTCGGTATCCTGACATTTGGTAATCTGGAGGGTCTTTCTTACACTGGGCTATAATTTCCTCTAGGACCGCGCATAGTTCGGTGCTGAGGGTGCCCTGCGGCGACCCGGGACTCTCTTTCTTCTCCCTTTTTACTGTTTTTGGGGTGAGTGGTAATGCGTGTATTAGGCTATAAGTTTGATCATCTGTCGCTTTTATACTTGGATTCTTGAAGTCCTCCGGGACTCCATCCTTCCACTCTATCAGTGCGTGCGTCAGCAAAGAATTCGACCTGACATCCACTATCCATGCCTTCTGGTGCGGGGACAGCGACGTCACTAGCTGTTTCACCGCTTCTTCTTGCCAGATCCCTGGGAGTTCTATAACTACTACCCCTCTTGGATCTGTGCTGACCACCTTGCACCACTTGAATACTTCCGATGGGTCCATTCTGGTACTTTTTGGCGCGTTACTTGCTGCACCAGGATCCCGGACTCGAGAGCCCCGACTTGTAGCGCTACCCCCAGTTAAGAGAGCCGCTGGTTTGTTTTCGGGCCCTGTGTGCAGTACCGCCAACCCCTGGCAATCTTACTCGACCCCCGCTGGCACAGTTAGTCTAGGGCTATACTTATACCACATTCAATTGTATTGCATGAATTAATCTCTAAGCAGTAAGACAACACACTAAGGCGAGAGATTGATTATAACGGTTTTACTCTTATAGTAAATAGCATAGGTATAACATCACACATGCAACTGGCTTGCAGAGCCCTGCAGCCATCAATTCAGCACACTATAATGGCGCTGCGCGGTACTACACCACGCGTAGCTATTATGGTGTGCGCGCCCTATGGCGCATTAAACAATATACTATCTCCCCACCCGAGTCAGGCCTGACATGGAGTAAATCTCAGTCACTTCCTATAAGGATTTCTTCGCATGCCAGCTTTCGGTGGTGCACTTGATGAAATTATAGTTTGTAATCCACAACGGCAGTAACTTGGAACAACTATACTGGGAGGGGGACACTTCAACTTATTCCTGCTACCGGTCCCCCCCCCGTGGAACAGCAGATAAACGAACTGTGGGCCTATGCAGTTCTATAGGCCTGAACACGACACAGTCTATTGGTCTGGGCAGGTGCCCGCTCACCACTCCGGACGCGATCCCAGTCCGGGACTTCCACCTGTTGTGTATCCGCACACAGCGTCTGCCACGATCGGGTCCCCGATCCAACTGATGTCCTCACTCGACAAGACAGGATCCACCCAGGCTCCGCAGTGGGGTGGAAGGCTCTTCGGAAGTCACGCAAGGCCCCAGGCTTCGGGCTTTGCACCGCAGCAGATCCGCACAAGAAGACTGGTTGCTTGCAGCGCGGTGTCCAAAGAGGCCGAGCTCCGCCTCCCCTCTTCCTTAAATAGCCCCTCCCATGAGTCTCTGCGGTGGAAACTTTCACCCTGAGGCCGGATGGGGTTCTGGGTAACGTAGTTCCAGGGCCTTAAAGGAGACCCCGCTACACTTGTGTTGCATACACACGGTCACACAGAACGCAGTGACGTACAAGACGTACGACAAGTCGAGATCAATAAAGTTCAATAGGCAGTTCGGCTCTTCTGCTTGATTCTGAGCATGCGTGTTTTTTTGTGCATCGGAATTGCATACAGACGATCGGAATTTCCGACAAGAACTTTTCTTGTCGGAAAATTTGAGAACCAGCTCTCAAATTTTTGTGGTTGGAAATTTCGACAGCAAATGTCCGATGGAGCATACACACGGTCGGAATTTCTGACCAAAAGCTCACATCGGACATTTGTTGTCGGAATTTCCGATCGTGTGTACGCGGCATAAGAGTCAGGAAAACCTTTAAAAAACAAACAAAATGGAAGTGTATTACCAAAAACATTTATTGAATAATAAAATCAGTAAAAAAGTGGGTACTCACAAAGTAGCAACTATCAATAAGCCATAAAATCACACAATGTTGAGCAGTGCAGACACATGTGCCATATCACATCAAGGGGTGAAATCTGACACGTTTCGGGGGCACACCCTCTTCCTTAGAGCTAAGCTACTGGATAGCAGAGGAACTAGACAGCAGAAAGAAATGACACTCAGTGCTTTGGATTACCGTATATACTCGAGTATAAGCCGACCCGAATATAAGCCAAGGCACCTAATTTTACCACAAGAAACTGGGAAAACTTATTGACTCGAGTATAAGCCTAGGGTGTCCATCTGCATGCCTTACTGTGCCTTACTCTGTCCATGCCTCACTGTGCCTTACTCTGTCCATGCCTCTCTGTGTCCATGTCTCACTGTGCCCATGCCTCACTGCCACTGTGCCCATGCTTCACTGTGCCCATGCCTCACTGTGTCCATGCCTCACTGTGCCCATGCCTCACTGTGCCCATGCCTCACTGTGCCCATGCCTCAATGTGCCCATGCCTCACTATCACTGTGCCCATGCCTCACTGTGTCCATGCCTCACTGTGCCCAATCTCCCTACCTGATCTCCGGCGATGTGTGACTAGACTGACGTTTAACATGGGAGTTTGGGGTCCAGGGGACCTAGGGCCGGCCGGTACCAGGTCCCCAAAATCACCAGAGAAATGAGCATTTAACATTAAAGTCTAAGGAAGGGGTTGCCCAGATTTGAAAAATCGGTGCTTCCCGGCCGTAGGTCCCCTGGACAACAAACTTTGCACACTTGTATGGGAAGAGTTGGGCTACATGTGTGCCATGGCACCAGGGGACCTACGGCTGGCTGGGATCAGGTGCACAAATTTGAAGATGGACACAGACTAGAGTATAAGCCGAGGGGGGCATTTTCAGCACAAAAAAATGTGCTGAAAAACTCGGCTTATACTCGAGTATATACGGTAAGCAATCACTATAGAAGGATGTGCTTTGTTCATCTTTTATGTCATGTTGAGTGTATATAGTTATATATACTGTACATTCAACCTGTTTTTGTGGGAGCCATAGCAGTCAGCCAGGAAATCCTTTGCAGTTGCTTGGTTTACCCAGAATGAATAGGCCTTTGCACATCTGTGCAGGTTGGGGGTAGCCTATAGAAATGTGATTATTTCCCAATCCAGCTGTTTCTGCATCTGTGGATGATTACCAATTTTTGTTTCTGCTCAGACTTAGCCTATTGTCAGCTAAAATTAAAAGATATATGTGTATTTTTTCTTATCTTCAGCTGAAACAGTATCATATTTTGTGTGGTAGGGTTGGAGGGTGAGAGGTTTTGGTCAGCTTACAGAATAGGCATGGGTCAGCGAGCTTCAGGGTAAGATTAACCACTTCCCGCCCCGTCAATAGCAGATTGACGTCCGGGAAGTGGTTCTGTTATCCACACTGGACGTCATATGACGTCCTGCGGGATAACAGCCGCCGCGCGCCCGGGGGGGGCACGCATTGCGGCGTTAGGTGGAGCGGTGGGTCAGTCTGACCCACCGCTACACTGATCTCAGTAAAAAGCCTCCGGCGGAGGCTTTTTACCACGTGATCAGCCGTGTCCAATCACGGCTGATCACAATGTAAACAGGAAGAGCCGTTGATCGGCTCTTCCTCACTCGCGTCTGACAGACGCGAGTAGAGGAGAGCCGATCGGCGGCTCTCCTGACAGGGGGGGTTCGCGCTGATTGTTTATCAGCGCAGCCCTTCCTCGGATACCCACATTGGACCACCAGGGAAGCCCCCCAGGACCACAGGGAAGCCCCAAGCATGTGGATGGCCCCCATGGCCATCCACATGTAGTAAAATCAAAAAAAAAAAATGCCAATCAGTGCCCACAAATGGGCACTGACTGGCACTATGATGGCACCACCTCAATGTGTGGTGGCTGGCATTGCTGGGCATCAGTGTCCATCAGTGCCACCTACTAGTGTCCATCAGCGCCACCTATCAGTGCCCATCCGTGCCCATCTGTGCCCATTAATGCCCACCTATCAGTGCCCGTCCGTGCCACCTATCAGTGCCGCCTATAAGTGCCCATCAGTGCCGCCTATAAGTGCCAATCAGTGCCGCCTATGAGTGCCAATCAGTGCCGCATACCAGTGCCACATATCAGTGCCCATCAGTGCCGCCTATCAGTGCCCATCAGTGCCACCTCATCAGTGCCACCTCATTGGTGCCACCTCATCGGTGCCCATCAGTGTCGCTTTATCAGTGCCCGTCAGTGCCGCCTTATCAGTGCCCGTCATTGAAGTAGAAAAAGTACTTATTTACAAAACAAATAAACAGAAACAAAGAAAAATGTTGTTTTTTTCCAAATTTTCGCTCTTTTTTTATTTGTTGTGCAAAAAATAAAAATCGCAGAGGCGATCAAATACCACCGAAAGAAAGCTCTATTTGTGGGAACAAAATGATAAAACATTTGTTTGGGTACAGTGTAGCATGACCACGCAATTGTCATTCAAATTGCGACAGCGCTGAAAGCTCAAAATTGGCTTGGGCAGGAAGCTGTATAAGTGCATGGTATTGAAGTGGTTAATTAAAACTAGAAATAAGAAAATGAGCACAAAAGTAGAGTTTTTACTCATGACAGTCAGTCAGAATTATTGTTGATTTTTTTTTTTTCGGTGAAATAAAAGATGAAAGTTGATTGGTGGCTATTGGCAATAGCTTGCATCCTATATGTTGTCTATCTTTTTTTTTTTCAGTTTAATGTAATTCCCACTTCCCACTTAAAATGAACTCCTTTATGATCAAACAAACAAATAAGGTTGAAAAGAGTCAGAAACCTCTATGTTGTTACCCGGTCACCTCTCAGTTGATTGTAAGGTTACTGCTGAACACATTCACTTAAACTTAAATTGGTGAAGGGAAGTAGATTTCTCATTCTGCATTGTTATTTTTGACCTATAATCCGACCTTTCAGTATCAAACAAGATTACCAGGTAATTGTGACCATAGGTGACTTTAACCAAGTTTTCAGATTGCCAGTGCTTCTTTTTTTATGCCCCATATTAAAATACTACATCATGTGTCTCTTTGGTGGTGGGATGAATCAGTCCCTGGTGTCTTAAATTTGCAACAGTGAGATCCCCTGCCATCTTTTCTGAAGTTTTAATGCCCATCCAAGCTTCTTCACCAACTCTTCTAGGAATTAGAAGCTTGAACTCTCAAATTCAAAAGTACTGCATGTTTATTGTATTGTAGATAGTGTAGACATACTTATATGTGGCAATTTTAGTCTGATGTTGGGGTACAGAAGAAACAATGTGAACCACATCACATAGGGAGTTTCACTGCCTCCACTGTTAAATAGGGTTACACCAAACACTTTTATTTGTCTAATAACCTCTATAAGGTTCTAGTTTTCTGACACAAAAAAAAACTTTTTTTTTGAACTTCTGGGAGTGTTTATTGCCTATGCCTGCACCCTCCCACGTCTCTCAGTGGTTCTTCCTGCCATCCTCTACACCACAGGTGTCAAACACAAGGCCAGCGGGCCGAATACGGCCCACCAGGCTATTTCATGTGGCCCTCGCACCTCTCCTGCAGCTGCAGGAGAGCTCCAGCCCTCCTCTGGTCCTCCTCCAGACCCTGTACTTTCTGCTTTCAAGCAATGCATCCAGCTTCTTCCCAGCAGCAGCCTAAATAAAGGGGAGTGCACTGTGATGTAAGGAGAGTGGAGGACTCAACTTCTGATGGTGGGGTGGCTCTTGACATCTAATGTAAAGGGGAGGGGATGCGCTGGACATCTAATCTTACAGATACAACCGGCCCTTTTGAGGGCAATCATAATTCTGATGCGGCTCACGATGAAATTGAGTTTGAAACCCCTGCCCTACACCATCAGTACTAATGGCCTGGGTAAACCACTGGGCGCAGAGAGGGACAAGAAGATCAACATGTCTGGATGTGTCCATTTAAGTAGAAACTTTAGTCTAAAATGGAGCAGTGTTCAGTGTCATGGACAGTAGAAGAAGCAAATAATAATTTTCTTTTTTCAGGCAGAGATTTTAATGGGACTTTTAGGCAATGAGGTCATTTTAAATCTGATCTTGCATGAAAATTTAACCAATTCAGCCCGGGAAGGTTTAACCCCCTTCATGACCAGGCCATTTTTTGCGATACAGCACTGCGTTATTTTAACTGATAATTGAGCGGTCGTGCGATGCTGTACCCAAAACTGAACCAAATTTTTATGAAGATTAATGACATTTTACTCACAAAGAGTCTGCAGGGAAGGTATCATCTCGCAGCCCTCTGTGGTCAGGGACGGGGCTCTGTGTTGGAAGCCTCACTTACACGTAGCAGGATAACTCTGGCAAAAGTCATGCCATAGTTACCTTGTTACCTGGATATGGGACTCATTTTAAGTGGCAGGAATGTTCTCTCCCCACTCATTTTTTTTTTTCATAAAATCCTCAGGACTTTGTGACGCGATAACTCTAGTGTATAAATCAAAATTCATAAAATATATTTGTTTATATGCTTTTATAGTTTCTTTTTTGTTAAGCATGCATTTTTGCAAGTATCTTAGTTAAATTAAATGTCTCCATGATATTTAATTGCAGGATATTTTGCTTTGGGGCAGAAGACAGAAATAAGTTGAATGCTAGCCTTTTTTTAAAACTGGGTGACATTTTTCTTTTCTATTACCATCTTAGAATGAGTGCCCATAGAAAAAGTTAACACTCATATTTACCAAGACTTGAATTTTCCAATATTTTTGCTGAATCTTAATTAGTTACATTTTTGACCACTCTCAGGTTTTATTATTTTCTGTTTTCCTATTGACAAGATTTCACCACGGTTCCTGTTGAGAGCAGGGGGGGGGGGGGGGGTGCTGTTCCTATTCCTATTCCTATTTCTTTGGTGGGCTACCTGATTGGGCTTTCCATTCCTGTGGAAGCTTGAAAGTACCCTGGGCTGCACCGTCTGGAAGTCTATGTCTTCTTCAGATTTGGTAGATAAAATGCTGGGAACTTTTTTTCCATATTGCATACCTGTGATATGATGCTATAATTTTTGTCATGGGCACTTTTGCAGTGATTGATATAAGGAATCATCCTGATATTTTTCTGGTGCTCACCCTGCGATTCCCATTGTTGGATTTTGAAGCTCCTTTATCTGCCTCTTACACTTGAACAACAGGATTCTAAACAAATCTATTATCATATATATATGATGGCCAATATATGCCTTACAGCTCCTGAAGAAGCACTATAGCGAAACATGTAGAGCCTAACAGGCATTTATATAGCTATATTTAGCTTTATATGCACAATGCACATTATTATTCCTATCATGCTGTGGTAATTTTATGTGTAGCGGGGTCTCCTTTAAGGCCCCGGGACTACGTTACCCAGAACCCTGTTCGGCACCCAGAGTGCAGTTAGCCACCGCAGAGACTCATGGGAGGGGTTATTTAAGGAGGAGGCGAGGCGGAGCTCGGCCTCTTTGGACACCGCGCTGCAAGCAAGACTTTCTTCCTGTGCGGATCTGCTGCAGTGCAAGGCCTGAAGCCTGGGCCTTGCGCAACTTCCAAAGAGCCTTCCACCCCACTGCGGAGCCTGGGTGGCATCTGACTTGTCGAGTGTGGACATCAGTTGGATCGGGGACCCGATCGTTGCAGACGCTGTGTGCGGATACACAGCAGGGTGGACGTTCCGGACTGGGATCGCGTCCAGAGTGGTGAGCGGGCACCTGCCCAGACCAATAGACTGTGCCGTGTACAAGCCTATAGACTGCATAGGCCCACAGTTTCGCTTGTTTGCTGTTCCCCGGGGGGGACCGGTAGCAGGACAGAGTTTAAGTGTCCCTCCCAGCATAGTGTTTCAAGTATTGCCTGTTGTGGATTACAAATTGTTATTCATCAAGTGCACCACCGAAAGCTGGCATGCGAAGAACTCCATATAGGAGGTGACTGAGATTTATTCCATGTCAGGCCTGACCGGGGTGGGAAGTTTGGGTATTGTTTAGTGCACCATAGGGCACGCATACCATAATAGCTACACGTGGTGAAGTACTGCGCAGAGCCATTATTGTATGCTGTGTTGAATTCTGCAGGGCTCTGCTAACCAATCGCATATGTTGTGTTCTGTCTATGCTACTTTTAATATAAGAGTAAACGGTTATATTTAATCTCTGCCCTCAGTGTGTTGTCTTACTGTAGGAGATTATTCCTTGCAATAACATTTAAGTGTGATATACATATAACCCCTAGACTGGGGGTTGGTGGTGCTGCACACAGGGCCCGAAAACAAATCCAGCGGCTCTCTTAACTGGGGGTAGCGCTACACGTGGGGGCTCTCGAGTCCGGGATCCTGTTGCAGCAAGTAATGCGCCAAAAGTACCAGCATGGACCCACTAGAAGTTGGACAGTGGTGTAAAACTGTCAACATAGATCCAGCCAGGGTAGTAGTCATAGAACTCCCAGGGATCTGGCAAGAAGAAGCGGTGAGGCAGCTGGTGATGTCACTGTCACCATATCAGAAATCATGGGTGGTGGATGTTAGGACGAATTCCTCGCTGACCCACGCATTGGTGGAGTGGAAGGACGGAGTCCCAGAGCATTTTAAGAATCCAAGTGTAGAAGCTATAGATGACCAGACTTATAGCCTGATACACGCGCTGCCAGTTAAGCCAGGAGAACGGTCTCAGACACCGAAACTGTCTCCATCACCCACCCCAAAAGAAGCAAGACAGTTAAAAAGGGAAAGTCCTGGGTCGCCATCCACCATTCTTGGCGCAGAGTTGTGCGCGGTCCTGGGGGAACTTGTAGCCCAGTGCAAGAAAGATCCTACAGATTACCAGATGTCAGGATACAGAAAGCTTAGAATATTCTCAGGGAGGAAACCTGTACTAGCAGGTGAAGAGGGGTTCGAGGAGTGGTTAGACGGTGCCACTCAGGCCCTAGAAGAATGGGAAGTCCCAGACCACAGAAAGAAGCAGAGAATTGCTGAGAGCTTGAAGGGGCCTGCTCTAGAGGCCATACGCAATCTCAAGATGAGTAAGACAGACTGTAATGCGCAGGACTATCTGCACATCCTGCAGAATGTGTTCGGTGGAACAGAGAAAATCACTGAGCTCACTTACCAGCTGGAGCACTGCTACCAGAAGACAGGAGAGAAGCTGTCAGAGTTCATGAGGCGCCTGGATAAGATCCTGCATAAGATGATTCTTAAGAAGGGGATTGACCCAAGAAAGGTGGATGAGGCCCGTGTTCAACAGGTGATGAGAGGATCTCAGCCCCTGGACCCCATCACATTGGCGCTATGCACAAGACAGGACGGGAAGAGCCTGGAGTACCCTGACTTGATCCGAGTGGTCAGGGAGGAAGAAGCTATGCTGGAAGAGAAGAAGAGGAGCCTACCAGTTGAGTCGGTAAATCCTCCTCCAGTGATGGTCAGGACGGCCATGACCCTGGAAAGAGACTCAGAGGTGGATACCTTGAAGTCACAGATGTCTCAAGTGTTGGGGATGCTGACCTCCCTGATGGAAAAGAAGTCAAGGGAACCAGAGAGGGAAAGTCCGAGGAAGGAGCTGTTTCCCAACACCTCAGCGCCTGCATCCCTGGAAGATTGGGGGGATGTGATTTGTTTCAATTGTGGAGGAGCTGGCCATTTCGCCAAAGTGTGTGCCAGCCCGAAGAAAAAAAAGATGAATAACCGCAAGCCGCCGGAAAACTTCAGCGGGCCCCGGTGAAGGAGTCAACCGGGTGCCCATCATCTCCAGTGAGCTTCAAACTGAATGAGAAGCACATGAAAAGGGTGGAGAAGACCCCTCAGAAGAAACGCAAAGTTCCTCAGAAGGAACACACCCCAAAGAAAGAGAGTAGTGTCCCTCAGCGGGTAGTTACACCCACCAAAAGGAGGGAGATCAATGCATACCAGGCCCAAGAGAGGCTTAAGTCCAAAGAGAAATGGAGGAAAGAAAGCCAAAAGGGACAATGCAAAGATCAAAGGAAAGAGACCCCCTACGAAGCGATATCCAGAGAAGCTGGTGGGTCCCTCCCCGATAGTACCAGTTCAAGTGGAAGGGGTCTACACAAGAGCCATATTGGATACTGGGGCGCAAGTGACCCTGTTGTACCGGGACTTTTATGACAAGCATTTAAGTCACCTACCCATCCAGAAGATTGAAGAGTTGGAGATATGGGGGATTGGGACAGAGAGTTTTCCTTATGATGGCTATCTGCCTATAAAACTGACTTTTGACCCGTCCATCGCCGGAAAGGCTGAAGTGTTCAACACCTTAGCTGTGGTGTGCCCCCGACCGCCTGGAGCTAGCAAGAGTTCCCTGATAATAGGGACGAACACGGATCTGGTCTAAAGACTCTTGGCCCCTCTGACAAGAAGGAAAGACCCCACAGCCACTGAGATCCACCCAATGTTGAAGACAGCCTACCAACGGCTGATCCTGGAACAGAAGGCCCGGAAGAGGGGGTAGGGAAGGTCTGGAGGCTGGAAAGAAGGGGAATAGTGCTACAGCCCGGTGAAGTAACCTGCTTGAAAGCCACAGTGAAACTCACTTGGGAGCAGCCTGGTCCTTTTGTCATGTTGGAATCCGACCCAAGGGAAGAACATTCGGGTCTAGAAGTAGTCCCAGAAGTGGTCCCAGTGAGGGCCCTGAAGAAGGCTCATTGTAAAGTGCCTGTGAGCGTCAGAAATACCACGGATGGTCCCATGGAAATCCCAGCTAGGCTGTTACTGGGCCGAGTGAGCCCAGCTACCCCAGTTGCTTCGCCAGATGTGGAGAAGACAGATAGAGAAAGTACTGTATGGGAGAAAATTTCCATGGAGAATCCAAATCTGCCCAGGGCTTGGAAGGAGAGAGCCAAGGCCCAGTTGGCCAGGTGGGAAAGGATCTTTTCCCAAGACGAATTAGATGTGGGGTGTGCTAGGAGTGCCACCCATCGGGTCCGCCTCCAGGAAGACAAACCCTTCAGGGAAAGGGTTAGGCGGGTTCCGTTAGCAGACCTCGAAGACTTGAGGGAACAGCTCGCCGAGCTCAAGCGAACAGTGGTGATTCAAGAATCTAGAAGTCCCTATGCCTCCCCTATAGTGGTGGTCCGGAAGAAGAATGGATCACTGAGGCTGTGCATAGACTATAGGACCCTCAACAGGAGAACCATACCAGACCAGTATACCACTCCAAGGATAGAGGATGCCCTACAGAGCTTGTCTGGAGCCAAGTGGTTCAGTGTTATGGACCTCAATGCTCAAGGTACTATCAGATCCCTATGCATCCAGAAGACAAAGAGAAGACGGCTTTCATAACCCCAGTGGGGTTCTTTGAATTTAACCGGATGCCTTAAGGTCTGTCTGGAGCTTCAGCCACCTTCCAACGTCTCATGGAGAAGACTGTGGGAGACATGAACCTCATCGAAGTCCTCGTATACTTGGATGACATCATTGTCTTCGGAAGAACCTTGGAAGAGCATGAGGAGAGACTGGAGAAAGTTTTGAAGAGACTGAGTGAGGAAGGACTCAAGCTCTCACCTGAAAAGTGCCAATTCTATCAGTCATCAGTCAACTATCTGGGACATATAGTGTCTGAAGATGGGGTAGCCACAGACCCCGAAAAATTGGAGGCAGTCACCTCCTGGCCCAGGCCCACCACGGTGATGGAGCTCAGATCCTTTCTGGGGTTCTGTTCTTATTACAGGAGGTTTGTGGAGGGGTTTGCTCGGATAGCCAGGCCTCTGAATGAGCTGCTAAAGACGGAGGGGGAAGAGGATGACACAGGCCCCAGAAAGCCAGGGGAGTCAGTCAAGGACCAGTGGAACGAGAAGTGTGAGAATGCCTTTCAGATGTTGAAGAAGACATTAACCACTGCCCCTGTCCTGGCCTACACAGACCCTAAGAAGCCTTACGAACTTCATGTAGATGCCAGTCATGATGGTTTGGGAGGAGTGCTGTACCAGGAGCATAAAGAGCAACTGAGGCCTGTTGCGTATGTGAGCAGAAGTCTGACTCCCTCCGAAAAGAACTATCCTACCCATAAGTTGGAGTTCCTGGCCCTTAAGTGGGCGGTAGTTGACAAACTCAGAGACTGTTTATATGGGGCGGAATTCACAGTGAAAACAGACAACAACCCCCTCACCTATCTCTTCACCACAGCAAAGTTGGATGCCACAGGACATAGGTGGCTGGCGGCGCTGTCCGCCTTCGACTTCGGCCTAAAGTACAGACCTGGGGCTGGAAACCGATATGCAGACGCTTTGTCTAGAAGATCTCACGTCCCCACTTGCAGTACAGAAGACTGGGCCCAAGTGGCACCCGACGGGGTGCGGGCCCTCTGTCAAGGGGCTGAACTTCAAGCCAGTGGCGGCTCAAGAGCAGAAGAGATAGGGGTTACCATAGTAGGAGTTCCCAAGCAATACTGTGGAGTAACCCAACTGGGGGAAGATAACTTACCAAGACTGTCTAAGAAGGAGCTGAGATCCGACCAGTTGGAAGACCCTATGGGGAGATTGGTCCTAGAGGCCCTGGAGAATCGGGACCCGAATAGGCTCTCACGCCACCCTTCAAAGGAAGCTCGCCTGTTGAGGAAAGAGTGGAACAAGTTACAGGTGCATCAGGGAGTGGTCTACCGAAGGGGCCCCTCTGATGACCTAGAAGACAAATGGCAGCTGTTCTTGCTGGAGAAGTACAGAGAGACAGTCCTGGTTGCCCTGCACGACAACCATGGCCACCTAGGGGCGGAAAGGACTTTCCAACTCGTTAGGGACCGTTTCTATTGGCCCTGCATGAGGGCTGAAGTTGAAGAATACTGCCACTCATGTGCACGATGCATCCAGAGGAAGACGTTACCTCATCAAGCTGCCCCAGTGGGTCATCTGCAAAGCCAAAGCCCACTTGACCTGGTATGCATTGATTTCCTCTGCCTCGAACCCGACCTGAGTGAACTAGGAAATGTTCTGGTAGTAACCGACCATTTCACCCGGTATGCCCAGGCCTTTCCAACCAAGGACCAGAAGGCTTCCACCGTGGCCAAAGTGCTGATGGAGAAATACTTTGTACATTATGGGCTACCACAACGGCTCCATTCAGATCAGGGAAGGAATTTTGAAAGTCGATTGATCCGGAAACTCCTGGATTCTTTGGGGATCAAGAAGACAAGAACTACCCCCTATCATCCCCAAGGTGATGCTCAGCCGGAGAGGTTCAACTGAACCCTGCTCAACGTGCTGGGGACCCTAAGTAGTAAAAAGAAGCAGCATTGGAGCAACCACATAGCGGCAGTTGTGCATGCATACAATAGCACCACCAGTGATGCTACAGGATACTCACCCTATAGACTCATGTTCGGGAGAGAAGCAAGACTACCTGTAGATCTGGCCTTTAGCACTTCCATAGACCATTGTTCTGCTGCTTCCCACAAGGGATATGTTGATAGGCTTAGACGCAATTTGAAATTGGCCTATGAATAGGCCAAGGCGGCCTCCGAGCAAAGGGGGGCCCGCAACAAGAAAAATTTTGACTTAAAGGTTAGGATCCAAGATCTACAACCTGGAGATAGAGTGTTGTTGCGAAATTTGGGGATCCCTGGAAAACACAAGCTTGCAGACAGATGGAGACCTGAACCTTATGTTGTTTGCAAAAGACTGCCGGGCCTACCCGTCTACAGACTTAAACCAGAAAGAAAGGTGGGGCCACTGAAGACCTGGCACCGGATTCACCAACTTCCACTAGCGGATGCAGTTCGGATACCTCCTGTGGCGGATTCCCCTGAACCAACTTCCATCCTGGATACTCCCAGACCGAACACTCGATCTCAGACCCCTCGAATTGGGGATACAGAGACCGCGGAGATGAGTGAAGATGAGGGAGAAGAACTTGACTGGTTTTGGCCTTCACAGGCCCCAGGAACCTCTGCTATTGATCTTCCACCTGAAGAAGACACCATAGATCAGACACTGAATGCAGAAGCCACTGAGTTCATTCCATCCAGTCCTTGGTCGGATTCTTGGGAAAGTGCTTGTGACTTACCGCCTGAAGAAGATCCAAGGGAGTCCCTGTACCTCCCTGCCCCAGAGTCCAGTGCTCCTGAACCAGAAGTAATTCCTGAGTTGGTTCCAGAGGAGGAACCTGTTCTAACAGAAAGCCCAAGAGGACAGAGGAAGCGAAGAGCCATAAAGCTTCCTAGAAGATTAACTTACCCACAGATGGGGAGAAGTGCGGAAGACACTGTGGTTACTGCTAGAAGGAGTATGGAACAGCCTGACCCTCCCACTGTTCATTTGGTGGGGGGCAACCCCAGCTCACTCTCTGGCACAGTTAGGCAGGACACTGATGATAGTGTGGCCTGTGGGTAGGGGAGTTCACCGCCTCGGTTTTGGTGGGAATTTCCTCTGCCAACATCATACGAAAGTTTGATTAATGTTGTAGGTTCTGTGATTGAAGTTTATGTTATCTTTGGGGACCAAAGAGTTTAAGTGGGGGGAGTGTGTAGCGGGGTCTCCTTTAAGGCCCCGGGACTACGTTACCCAGAACCCTGTTTGGCACCCAGAGTGCAGTTAGCCACCGCAGAGACTCATGGGAGGGGTTATTTAAGGAGGAGGCGAGGAGGAGCTCGGCCTCTTTGGACACCGCGCTGCAAGCAAGACTTTCTTCCTGTGCGGATCTGCTGCAGTGCAAGGCCTGAAGCCTGGGCCTTGCGCAACTTCCAAAAAGCCTTCCACCCCACTGCGGAGCCTGGGTGGCATCTGACTTGTCGAGTGAGGACATCAGTTGGATCGGGGACCCGATCGTTGCAGACGCTGTGTGCGGATACACAGCAGGGTGGACGTTCCGGACTGGGATCGCGTCCGGAGTGGTGAGCGGGCACCTGCCCAGACCAATAGACTGTGCCGTGTACAAGCCTATAGACTGCATAGGCCCACAGTTTTGCTTGTTTGCTGTTCCCCGGGGGGGGGGGGGGCGGTAGCAGGACAGAGTTTAAGTGTCAAGTTAAGCATAGTGTTTCAAGTATTGCCTGTTGTGGATTACAAATTGTTATTCATCAAGTGCACCACCGAAAGCTGGCATGCGAAGAACTCCATATAGGAGGTGACTGAGATCTATTCCATGTCAGGCCTGACCGGGGTGGGAAGTTTGGGTATTGTTTAGTGCGCCATAGGGCGCGCATACCATAATAGCTACATGTGGTGAAGTACCGCGCAGCGCCATTATTGTATGCTGTGTTGAATTCTGCAGGGCTCTGCTAACCAATCGCATATGTTGTGTTCTGTCTATGCTACTTTTAATATAAGAGTAAACGGTTATATTTAATCTCTGCCCTCAGTGTGTTGTCTTACTGTAGGAGATTATTCCTTGCAATAACATTTAAGTGTGATGTACATATAACCCCTGGACTAGCTGTGCCAGAGTGGGTCGAGCAGATTGCTGGGGGTTGGTGGTGCTGCACACAGGGCCCGAAAACAAATCCAGCGGCTCTCTTAACTGGGGGTAGCGCTACATATGTATGTAATTAAAAGAGAGAAAAATTTGTTGGGACTTTATATGAAGTAATGGCACAATCATTAACTTCCATCCCTGTATTTGTATAGAAGAGAGAGCAGAAAGGGTGGGACTTTATATGAAGTGTGTGAGGGACAAAATGAGCAGTAGTTGACATATCTCTAGTATATAATATATATTGTATTCTGTTTAGTAATTGGTACATAGGTAACTATATTCTAATGAAGATCATATATATACACATATAGATAGATATCTGCATGATAAAGAAATACTCTAATCCCTAAACATTGGGAGTGATGAAAGAGTATATAAAGATATAAATAACAGCTTTATTGTACAAGATTGGTACATACCGTAGTTAAAAACAGTCCATGCAAGGGGTAAACATAAGGTAATCATGATATTGTCCACGAAATTATGGCAAACGATATAAGATCTTTTGCCATAATTTCGTGGACAATATCATGATTAACTTATGTTAATCATGGCTGCGCTGCTATCAATCTATCCAATCAAGAGTCGGGACCCCGTGGAGAGCAGGACGGCGCATCCTCGCCGAGGAAATGAACGGGCTTGGTTAAGTAAAACGGGCTTGGTTAAGTAAAATGCATAGGATGCATTAAGGTGAAAAAACATGAGCATTTACAACCCCTTTAACATTGTTTACTCCCTTTTTATATTTTGGAAATTAATAAAATATTTTTATAAAAAAAAAAAATTATTTGTCTATACCTGATGCACCATGAAAATCCCCCTTTCCTTCTTCTCTAAAATTTTCCAATTTGGGATGAGGGTGCCTTGATCTTTTTGAGTTAGTGTAGCTATATTAAGATTTCACCTCACTTCTTGTCCTGGGGACCACCCTCATGAGAGCAAAAATAGCAGTAAAACATTACAGATGTTCCCTCTTCCCCACTGTACTTTAAAGACAAATATGTTTTTGCCCTTTTTTGTGCCCTTGGTAAAGATTAGGGATGAGCTCGATGTTCGGGCTGAACATAAGTTCGACTCGAAAATCGGGTGTTCGCCCGTTCGCTGAAGAACGAACATTATGGGGCGTTTGCAGAAGATTTGCTTTGGCCAATCCCAGCGCCCCAACTGTGAGGGCTTACAGTGTTCTTGTACCACCAACGCCTAAGGCCCAATTTTCTGCAGAGTATATAGGGCAGGCCGTATAGTATATATATTGCTGTTCAATATAGTGCCTGGGGGCCTGGGGGACCCTCACACCATTTAAAAAAAAAAAATGGGTGCGGGGTTCCCCTTAATATCTATACCAGAATGGACTGAGGGGGGGGGGGACCCATGCTGTTTTTCTCAATGATTTTCATCTATATTGCCGGGACCCGACAATACATTACAGCCGTGAGCAGTTTTAAAATACTTTTTTTCCTTTAGAAATGTCATTTTGCTGTGATATTGTTCTAAACACGGGAAAACTGCGCCATTTTACAGGCATACTATAGACACCCCCAGGTATGATATTTAACCACTTGCCTACCAGGCACTTACACCCCCTTCCTGCCCAAGCGGGCGTGCGAGATCGGCTGTTCTGGAACGCCGTCATTTGACGTCGACCCAGAACGAGAGCCGCACTGCTCCGCCGTTATTTGACGGTGGGCAGGCGGCAAGCAGTTAAAGGAATATTTAATTTTTATTGTTTCACTTTAAGCATTATTAAAATCACTGCTCCCGAAAAAAATGCAGTTTTTAAAACTTTTTTTTGCATTGATACATGTCCCCTGGGGCAGGACCCAGATCTCCAAACACTTTTTATGGCAATAACTTGCATATAAGCCTTTACAATTAGCACTTTTGATTTTTCACGTTCATGTTCCATAGACTTTAACAGTGTTTTTGCGCGTTCAAACAAACTTTTTGCCTGTTTGCATGTTCTGCTGCGAACCGAACCGTGGGGTGTTCGGCTCATCCCTAGTGAAGATATTTTGCTCACATCTTGTCTTGGTGACCACTCAAGGAGTGAAAGAAAATCTCCCCAAAGGTAACAGAAACAAAAACATGATAGATATTCAAACCCTCTCCCAGTTTGTTCAAAACAAAAAAAACAAGTTTGGGCTGAGATGTTTTTTAAATCTGCAGATACCACAAATATTTCAAATTTTTGTATATTCTGCAATATATAAAGATACGGTAAACAATTGACATTCTCCAACACCATTGACCAAAAAAAATTGAAAATGAAACCCTAGATACTAAAGTATGAGTTCATTATCATTTCTAAATGTTATTTTTGTTTTTACAGTTTTTACAGTTTTCTTTTTTCTGAAGTACAATCTACAGTAATGTTTTGTAGCGAAGATCTGGAGCAGCAACTAAATTGCTTCTGTAGCTGGATATAATACAGGTCTTTGCAGCTACAAACTACTGGTATCGCCATCAGCATCTGTAATGGATAACATGAACAGCTACTGAAGTTGGGGATTTTGTGGATAGCTGTAACACTACTGAAAGTGAATTTCTTGAGAATAAATACAAATGCAATCATGACATAGCCCTTACCTTCCCCATAATACATTTTTGAAGCAGTGAGAACACTTCACCAAGAGGTTTTGCAGCTGCTCATATGACATAGCCCTGACCATGCTCCAGCAACTCCAAAGACCGTCATTAGGTCTGATATATTTATCTTCAGCATTTGCCTCCTCCTTCTGTGTTACTTTCCTAAATAAATATATTTAAAAAAAAAGAATGTCAAAAGAAAAAAATTCTGGGTCATCAGACAAACATGTAGGTATTGTTCATGATATGCTTACAATTTGGAGAGTAAAATGATTTTTTCTTTTTGCCAGCCTTTGCCACACAACTTGCAGATATTAGACAAGTCACCTGAAAAATTATTAAATTGCAAAAGTGAACTACGGATCACAAAACACAGATATACTTTGCATATCTTAGCACAAATCCAATAGGGTTTTAATAGCTCTAAATGAGTTGAGGATTTTGCCTAGAATGAGCTTAATATAAATAGACAAGTATCCCCTATAAAGTGATGCATTATAACACACGTACTAAAAACTCACCTGTTTTAAGCAATGACAAGTGTGGGAGGTCACATGCTTCCCCATACCTAACCTAAATGGCCCATTCTAATAGAAACATTTTGCAAATGCCCCAATGGAGCAGAGAGGCAATGAGGGAGGGTGGATGGGCGAGTTTACAATTCTGGGGCAGAGGTTACTGTGTCCTTTTAAGAGATTGATAGTTAAATAGATGGAGATATTCTATATAGTACAAACAGGCACTTAGCATTGTTTTTCCACAAAAAATACTTAATTCTTCTTGTTTCTTAATGTGTAACCTTAAAGAGTCTCTTAATAAAGGTGAAAGAGGAGCGTGCAAAGGCTGGTCTGAAATTGAACATTAAGAAAACTAAGATCATGGCAACCGGTCCCATCACTCCTTGGCAAATAGAAGGAGAAGAAAAGGAAACAGTGACAGATTTTATCTTTTAGGCTCCAAGATCATGGCAGACGGTGACTGTAGCCATGAAACTAAGAGACGCTTGCTTCTTGGGAGGAAAGCAATGGCAAAACTATATTGTGCAGAGTATTGCAATTAACCGCTGGAAGTTTCATGTATACAGAACACCTTTACTTTCATGGAGGATATCTTTATCATGGCTTTACATCATAGAGAACAGAAAACAGGAAGCAGGAATATACAAGAACATATAACACAATAAGGATGGTACTTCCTCTGATTACCTTACCATAGAATACATATTATAACACTGCAGTGCCACCTACCGGTATAGATAGGTATAGTGCATATATATAGTTCAAATTATAGAAAGCTACTTGCAGTTGCTTCTTTCAACACCCCTTCTCAACAGCATGTGCTTTGTCAAATTATATTCAGCTTCTTCTGGAAATAATTATGACATTTCTTTAACAAAGGCTTGGTGAGTGCATCAGCAGCCATCTCCTCTGACGGGCAGTATTGAATGTCAATAACACCTTGCTCTTGATTATCCTTGAGGATTGACCCTTTCTGATTCCGTAAGCTTTATACATTGTCTTCAAAAATGGGAATTGGTTTTGACATGTCTATCCCAATGTCCACAAAAAGTTAACAAATCCATATCGCTTCTTGACATGTGTTTGCTG
Organism: Rana muscosa; assembly: GCA_029206835.1. NCBI lineage: Eukaryota > Metazoa > Chordata > Amphibia > Anura > Ranidae > Rana > Rana muscosa. Next base: position 301,684,750 of record CM055116.1, read on the forward strand.
CTATAATGTACTCTGCTTCGGTTGAAGATAGAGCGACAGTTGCTTGATTTCAACTAGACCAACCTATGTTTCCTTCCCCATACTGGAACATGAATCCACTTGTGGATTTGCAGTCTGTACAGTCCCTGGCCCAATCAGCATCCACATATCGGACCAGTTTTGGATTTGATGTTGCTGGTAAACGTAACTTCATCTGAATTGTTCCTTTGAGGTATTGCATCACCCTTTTTATTGCGTTCCAGTCACGCTGACAAGGAACTGAAACTTTCCTGCATAGTATGCCCACTGCTGCGGCTATGTCTGGTCTTGTCACAGTGGCAATTTATAGCAGCTTACTGATTGCTCTGCGATACATGTCATTGTTGGGTAGCAAGTTTTCTGCTTCATTGCTCTTTAGTTTTCACTTCTTTTGCATCTTGCATATGGAAATGTTCCAAGATTTCTGAGATTTTCTGAGATTAGTAGAGAAGATAACTTCCATCTTCTTTTTTCTCTATTTGGATTCCCAGATAGTAGCTAATGTTCCCTAGCTTTTTGATTTCGAAATTTCCTTTCAGCTTGTGAACTATATGATTATAATCCCCTTCTTGTTCAAAACAGGTTATAATGTCATCAATGGCATCCCTAGGGAACATTATGCTGTGCCCCACCATGTGCCCCCCCCAAAAAAAAAATATATATATATTTTTTTGCATTTTTTGTATTTTGCTCTCCTGAGAGGGAGAGCGTCCCCAGTCAGCTCCTACAGGGGATTCCTCCCCCCTCCCTCTGCTCGCTGACACTGCATAATGTGAGCGCTCACACAACCACAGCCGCTCGATCTGCTCCTTCCTGCATCCTCATTGGCACAGAGAAGAGCGAGTTGCAGGAAGGACTCCACGAGCACTGTGGGGGGGGGGGGCAAGCCTTCATCTCAGTTACTGAAAAAACAGACTGATTTCTCCCGTCCTTAGGACAGGAGAACCAGCCTGTAAATTCCGAGAGTAGTGACTGCAAGCTGGGACGAGTGTCAGTCTATGACACTCTTTCACAGCCCAGCGAGTTCAGCCACCCCCTCACTCTCCTCACATACGAGCACGGAGGAATACAGCTTCTCCTCCTCCTTTCAGTCCCACCCACACTATCCCGGTGTGCTGTATCTGAAGAGAGGGGATGTGTGGGCGGGAAATATGAAAATCAGCAGCATTCCTGGCAGTGTGTGAATAATTCCTGAGATTTTAGCCTGGACCGTGGGTAAGTGTGTGCACTGCAGACTGCAGTACACTGTAATCACTGAACTGCATTATCTCCATCCCTTCTCTCCCCCATCTGTCTCCCTCCCCCTCTCCTGTTCTTTCAAGACATTCACAATTTACTTTCACTTTCAGTTAGGCAGGTAATATACGGTGCAAATTTCTTTCCTGCATCCACACATTGCAGGAAAGAAACTTGCATGATTCCCACATCAACATAGACAGTGCCCTCCTGCCCAGCAACTGTATTCTCCCGACAAACAGTGATTATCACTAGTGGCAATAGCAACCACTAGTGATAATTATAAGAGAATCTGCTCATTAATGGTTCAAATCTCACACATTGATCACTTTTTTTCATTCAACTATTAGGTTGAATGAAAAAAAAAAAAGAAATTATCCAATTCCCCCATCTATACATTATAGGGGGATGGGGGAATCCTCCCAGTGTGGACCAGTGCTGGAACAACCAGAGTTGCTGTCCTGTCCTGGCTATTCACAGCGCTGGTCTCTGTCTCCATGGCAGTGGCGGCAGCACATTGGAACCCAGTGCTGTTTTCTTTATGGGGCTGATGTACAGGAGGGCCAGCACAATTTGTTGTTAGAGATGGGCTGGGCATGTTCAGAATTCCACATGCCAGAGCCTGCCAGGAAGCCCACACTGCACAGCGCTAATCACAGGCAGTAAGACATTTACCGGTCCGCAGCTGCACAGATCAGGAATGTCTCACTGCCTGTGATTAGCACTGTGGAGTGTCGGCTTCCTGGCGGGATCGTACATGTGGGATTTCAAACACACCTGAGCCCATCTCTATTGGTTGTAGACAGTTGAGCTCCCTGCAGGTTGCTTAGCAGCAGTGGAGCCTTCTCTGACATGCTGATCGGGATGCAATCCAGGTGATGCTCCTGGTCAAATACTAGTGTTAACTACTTGAGGCCCGCGCTACAGCCAAATGACGGCTTCAGTGCGGACCTGAAAATCCGGGAGGCCGTCAATAGACGGCCTCCCCTTTCCTCGTTCCCCGCGCATGCTCCCGAGCGCGCAGTGGGGGAATTCTGTGCTACCTGTGTCCCTTGGACACAACCAATCACAGATTGCTGTGAATGGCCAATCAGAGTGGCCATTTACTATGCGATCTGTGCGGCCAATAAGAGATGATCTCAAAAGTAAACATATGAGATCATCTCTCATTACCGGCTCTCCCTCCTCACACAGAGACCGCGTGTGAGGAGGGAGAGCGATCTGTTACAGTGTTACAAAGTGAGGGATACCCATGAGTAAGTCACGTGTCGTTGATGCAACGCATAAGGGGAGGAACTTAGTGATGCTACCAGCAGCCGAAGGAGGACATTGATCTGACTGAGCTGACTACAAGCGCTGTTTTATATCCAGGATATGTGAGTGTAATCACACACACAGCTGAGTAGGAGACTGTGGTGTGGTGCTTTACTGCGCAATGTTTTTTTTGTATTTCCTACACATGTCCATCTAATGCATATGGGAACCGGGAGCATATGAGGAATCACTGAGTGAATTCATCGCCAGCAGATGGGCAGATCCATGGAGTGATTATAACAGAGGGACATTGGCTGGTGTATGCCCCAGAGGTTTGAATTGAGAAATCTGTGGACTTGTTTATCCTATTCATTTGGGGTCAAGTTTTTGAGTGATATTAGCATTATGTGGTTAGGATCATCTAGTCCACTTTGCATTTTTATCCTGTGCTGCTTAAATTGATTAAGCAATCAATATTGATTTATGTACACAGTACATGGAGCATTGAGCACTGGGTTTATTGTCACATTTCTGGTTCACATTTATAATATATATATATATATATATATATATATATATATATATATATATATATATATCTTTGTTTGAAGATTCAACTTGTAAAACTTTAGGTTGGTGCCACAGCGCATCATTATATTATATTATTACAAAGTGAGTGGATATTACCAGTGCCCATACAGTGCCCATACAGTGGCCATAGGGATCTGTGCCAATCTGTGCCCACCTGTGCCAGTCTGTTACCACCTGTGCCAGTCTGTAACCACCTGTGAAGTCAGTGATCTGTGCAATCAGTGCCTACCTGTGCCACCTAAGTGCCCACCAGTGCCACCTAATCAGTGCCCATCTGTGCCAATCAGTGCCCATCTGTGCCGCCTCATCAGTGCCCATCTATGCCGCCAATCAGTGCCCATCTGTGCCGCCAATCAGTGCCCATCTGTGCCACCAATCAGTGCCCATCTGCTCCGCCTCATCAGTGTCCATCTGCTCCGCCTCATCAGTGCCCATCTGTTCTGCCTCATCAGTGCCCATCTGTTCCTGCCTCATCAGTGCTCATCTGTGCCACCTCATCAGTGAAGTCAGTGATCTGTGCAATCAGTGCCTACCTGTGCCACCTAAGTGCCCACCAGTGCCACCTAATCAGTGCCCATCTGTGCCAATCAGTGCCCATCTGTGCCGCCTCATCAGTGCACATCTGTGCAATCAGTCAGTGCACATCTGTGCCGCCTCATCAGTGCCCATCTATGCCGCCAATCAGTGCCCATCTGTGCCGCCAATCAGTGCCCATCTGTGCCACCAATCAGTGCCCATCTGCTCCGCCTCATCAGTGTCCATCTGCTCCGCCTCATCAGTGCCCATCTGTTCTGCCTCATCAGTGCCCATCTGTTCCTGCCTCATCAGTGCTCATCTGTGCCACCTCATCAGTGCATATCTGTGCCATAAATCAGTGCCCATTTGTGCCGCCTCATTAGTGCACATCTGTGCAATCAATCAGTGCCCATCTGTGCAGCTTCATCAGTGCCCATCTGTGTCACCTCATCAGTGCCCATCTGTGCCACCTCATCAGTGCCCTTCTGTGCCACCTCATCAGTGCCCAACAGTGAAGGCTTAGCACACACCTGTGTAGTCGCACCACCACCAGCAACCATGTCAAAAAGATTATTTTCTGCCGAGGAGGCATACCAAATTGTTTCCACGCCCGACGAGAGCAACGTGGAGCTCTCTCTTTCAGATTCTCTTTCCAATTCCGATTCTGAGACGGACGTCAATTATGAGCCAGTCCTCAGTAGTGGAACACTGAGTGACTGAGAGGAGGAAGATAGTCTAACCAGCACCACAGTGCCATCCACCAGCACTGCAGTGCCATCCACTAGCACCACAGTGCCATCCACCAGCACCGCAGTGCCTCGACAAGAAAGGCCAAGGACCCATGCCAGCCTTCCCTATGCCCTTCAGAACCCCTTGCGGCTTCCTCCTAATTCAGGAGAAGCCATCATTCCCCCTTTCACTGCCCAGCCAGGAGTCCAGGTAAACACAGAGAATTTTTCCCCAATCAATTTTTTTGATCTCATTTTTACATAGGGCATGCTATCTAGAATTGTGACCCAGTGCAACCTATATGCCCAACAATTTATTTTGAACAATCCTACATCATATTATGTCCTTCCCTACGAGTGGAGAGACCTAACGGTGGAGGAGTTGAAGGTTTTTTTAGGCCTCACATTTTGTATGGGACTCAACCCAAAACACACTTTGCGTTCCTTTTGGTCAAAACGCCCCATCTACCACATGCCAATATTCTCCAACGTAATGCCCAGAACCAGATACTCCACGATCATGAGATTCCTACATTTTAATATTAATACCCAGTGCCATCCCCGAAATTACCCAAATTATGACAGGCTTTTCAAAATTCGGCCTATACTGAATTATTTTTCAGAAAAATTCCCCCAGTTGTATACCCCGGACCAACACATATTTTGTGGCAGGCTTCAAATAAAACAATTCATTCCCAGCAAAAGGGCCCGCTATGGTGTGAAGGTGTACAAACTATGTGACCGAGTCACAGGGTACACGTATGCCTTCTTAGTGTACGAAGGGAAGGACAGCCAGCTGCATCCCCCTAATTGCCCAGACTACTTGGGATCAAGTGGGAAAATTGTTTGGGACCTCATATACCCCCTACTGGAAAAAGGCTACTATCTGTAACTTCTACACATCTCTTCCCCTGTTCCACAACCTTCACCGGAAGCAGACGCCAGCATTTGGCACCATCAGAAAGAATCGGAAGGGCTTTCCTCAAAGTCTTGTAAATAAGAAGCTGAGAAGAGGAGAATCAGCAAGTCTGCGAAACAAGGAGATTCTGGCAGTGAAGTGGAGGGACAGAAGGGATGTGTACATGTTGCCTTCCATCCACAATGATACCTTTGTGGAAATCCCCAGAAGGAATGGCCCCATCCAAAAGCCCACATGCATCCAGGACTACAATTTGTTTATAGGGGGAGTCGATTTCAATGACCAGATTCTCGAACACTACCTTGCCACAAGACGGACATACCATTGGTGCAAAAAAGTTGCAATTAATTTTTTTCAATTGCCCATATATAACTCGTATATCATATACCGCAACTCCACCCAAAACCCCAAACGCTTCCTTGGCTACCAGGAAGACCTTATCACTGCACTTATATTCCCGAACTGCCTACCCCAAAACATCCGATCTGATGTTCTTAGTCGACTCTCCGAACGTCACTTTCCCGATAAAGTCCCTCCCACAGCAACAGGCCGACGACGTCAAAAACAATGTAAGGTGTGTACCAGTGGAGGAGTCAGATGAGACACAGCTTATCATTGTGCCCAATGTCCTTCCCAACCAGGCCTCTGTGTAGTAGACTGTTTTCGCTGTTACCATACTTCACTAAATTATTAGTGAAGTATGGTAAATGTAATCCTCAGTTCCTGCCTTCACACACCTTCACACCCCTTATGCCACTGCCTGCTCTGTAACTGACCCTGGCTTGTTATTCGACCACGCTTCTGCCTAACGATTCTGTACTACCTCAGCCTGATCTGGAACTGACCCTGGCTTGTTATTCGACCACGCTTCTGCCTAACGATTCTGTACTACCTCTGCCTGATCTGGAACTGACCCTGGACTGTTATTCGACCATGCTTCTGCCTAACGATTCTGTAATACCTCTGCCTGATCTGGAACTGACCTTGGACTGTTTGACCATGTTTTTGCCTGCCTCATGGACTGATCTTGTACCCTGCTACTGGACTAGTGGGATTCAACACAGGGGTCTCACATATGTGAGGGGCTCCAGAATTGTTTTTCTGGATGAAGAAAACAATTTTTTTTCTCATTCCTAGATTAGGGTCTGGAGACTCGGAGGCTTCAAAGAGATTTGGGTGGGAGAAGCCTCTACCCCTGTCCCCATTCTGTCCTGAACAAGGCCCTACTTCTGCCTTCTGCCTGTAGGACCTATGCCATCATGCCTCTGCCTGTCGCATGAACTGACCACACCACACCACATGGACCTTCCTACTACCAGGACCAATATTTTTGGCACTGCTGACAATATCTCTGCCTGCACTGACCCTGGACTGTATATGGACAGTATCCCTGCCTGCTGCCTGGACAATTGTGTGTGCCATTTCTGACCAAGTCCCTGCCTGCTGCCTGGACCAGTGCTATCCTGCTGTGTAGAACTGTGCTACTAAAACCACAGGTAATCTTTTGTTTACGCTTTGCTCATCATAATGTATTTTGGGGTGTAATTCTTGGTATGTGCATGCTATGTGTCCCTGGAACACCTGACGGTGTTCCCTGCATGTTGGATCTCTGTATGTGGCCAGGCTGTGTAGAAGTCTCACACATGTGGTATTACCATACTCAGGAGGAGTAGCAGAATGTATTTTGGGGTGTCATTTTTGCTATGTAAATGCTATGTGTTGGAGATATCTTATAAACGGACGACTTTGTGTAAAAAAATATGCGTTTTCATATTTTTTCACATATTCCAAAAACTTCTGGAAAAAAATTAACCATTCAAAAGACTCATTATGCCTCATAGATTATACGTTGGGGTGTTAGCTTTCCAAAATAGGGTCATTTTGTGTGCGTTTCCATTGTCCTGGTGCTCCAGGGCCTTTAAAAGTGTAATAGGTGGTTGAGAAATGAGATGTGTAATTTATACTCCTAGAACGCCTGAAGGTGCTACTTCAATTTAGGTCCTCTGTATGTGGCCAGGCTGTGTAAAAGTCCCACACATTTGGTATCGCCATACTAAGGAGGAGTAGCAGAATGTATTTTGGGGTGTCATTTTTGCTATGTACATGCTATGTGTTGGAAATATCTTATAAATGGACAACTTTGCGTAAAAAAATGCGTTTTCATTTTTTTTTCACATTTTCCAAAAACTTCTGGAAAAAAATGAACCATTCAAAAGACTCATTATGCCTCATAGATTATACGTTGGGATGTTAGCTTTACAAAATGGGGTCATTTTGTCTGTGTTTCCATTGTCCTGGTGCTCCAGGGCCTTGAAAAGTGTAATAGGTAGTTAACAAGTTAGATGTGTAATTTATGCTCCTAGAACCCCTGATTTGCTCCCTGCATGTTGGGCCTCTGTATGTGGCCAGGCAGTGAAAAAGTCCCACACATGTGGTATCGTAATACTCAGGAATAGTAGCAGAATGTATTTTGGGGTGTCTTTTGTGGTATGCACATGCCATGTGAGAGAAATAAGCTATTACAATGACAATTTTGAGAAAAAATAAAAATAAAAAATAAAAATCTTAATTTTGCAAAGAATTGTGGGAAAAAATTACAACTTCAAATAACTCAATATGCCTCTTACTAAATACCTTGGAATGTCTACTTTCCAAAAAGTTTTTTTTCGGGGCCTTTGTACTTTCCTGGCTTGTTAGGGTCTCAATAAATGAGATACGCCGCCAGTACATCAGATGTGATACATTTTTTATGATTTGCACTATAGCTTGTAGACTCTAAAACTTTCACACAGACCAAATAATTTCCACAAATTTTGGGTTATTTTTACCAAACATATGTAGCAGTATAAATTGTGGGCAAAATTTATGGAAAAAAAAGTACTAATTTGCAAAATTTTATCACAGAAATTAAGAAAAATTTGTTTTTTTTCAAAATTTTCGGTCTTTTTTCATTTATAGCGCAAAAAATAAAAAACCCAGAGGTGATCAAATACCACCAAAAGAAAGCTCTATTTGTATAAAAAAAAGTACAAAAAAATCATTTGGGTACAGTGTTGCATGACTGAGTAATTGTCATTCAAAGTGTGAGAGCACTGAAAGCTGAAAATTGGTCTGGACAGGAGGGGTGTTTAAGTGTCCAGTAAGCAAGTGGTTAAATATCAGTGAGTTTATTGATCAAAGCTCATACTTTACAGGCATAGAGCCCACATGGCTGCTGAACATACGGTTGATTATATATATATGAGGTTGTACTCTTGATGCTAATAAATACTGTGTTTATTAGATCTGACTGGGAGCATCACCTGGATCACATCCCGATCAGCATGTCAACAGAGAAGGTTATACAGCATTACTGCTGCTAGGTGACCAGCTGGGGGCCAAGCTCTCTATAACCAATAGTGCTAGCCTTCCCCTGCATGCACCCATAATGTCACCAGCACTAGGTCCTAATAGACTGCCACCGCTGCCAAGGAGACAGATGCCAGACCAGCGCTGTCAATAGCAGGGACAGGACAGCTGGGGAACCCCACAGTGGCAGAACACCAGGGCCCGGTGGCAAGACAACCTTTGCAACCCTGATAGTTCTCCCACTGCTTTGGACCCTTATATTTTCTTGGTGTGCTGGTGACATATATATCTTTGATTTCTGCCACCCTGGGGGGCCCCAGTATAGTATATATATATATATAATTGCATTTTATAGTTGGCCCCCCCTACTTTTGCCCCTGTCCCCCCATATGCCCCTCCTAAATATGAAAGCTGGAGACGCCACTGAATGTCATCAACATAGATAAGGATGTATATCCATCCATCTCCTTGATTCTTGAAATAGAGACAGGGGTCTGCTTTAATTCTTGAGAATCCCTCTCTGGTAAATACTTTGTTCACTTTCTCATTCCACATCCTTGCAGATTGCTTAAGACCGTAGATGCTCTTCTGAAGTTTACACACAAGGTTGTCTCCTTTCTCAAACCCTGGTGGTTGCTCCATGTAGAGATCTTCCTTAATGTCTGCATATAGGAAAGCAGTTTTAATGTCTAGGTGTTTGACTTGCATGCCCTTCCCGGCTGCGATGCTAAGAAGCGTTCTGATGGGTGGAGTGTTTTATGACGGGAGCGAATGTTTTATCGTGATGTAACAGGAAGGCCCGGGGAACCCAGAATCCCTTAGAAAGTATGAGATATCCTTGGTTCAGCTTCCCCAATGCCTCTTATGTGTAAACCACCCTGTGTCCCTATTAGGGGCACAGGGTGAATGAAAACCCCACCATGATCTGTGATAGCCATATCCAATACGGTATATACAGGGCACATATTGGGTATATACTGTGTGTGGGCTGTTTATGTAATACTTACTGTGTTGGTGTGTGATTTCATGCTATTGTCTATTGTGGCTTGTGGGAGTTAAGCCTGTAATTATAGGTTGTGGAACTAGCAGACAGACAGGTTAATTGAAGAGATGATGAGGTGTCACCTGTATGCTTGTGTAATGCTAATGAACCTCAAATATGCTACACATCCTTTTATTGAGTGAAGTCTTTTGATAATGTGGATTGGGAGACAAAAGCTAAACACAAAAGGGTCATGCATAATCATTAAACTGAGATGTGTATTGGTCATCAGCTGTAGAGAATTGGCTCATGTAAATTGAGTCTCGTCAGAGGTGTATTATGGGAGGAGGGGAGAAGCTTCTCTCTGTGTGTATAAGAGTTGTAATACTTTTGCAATAAAGAGTCATTCTATTCTGGAAAGATACAGAGTGCGTCTCGTTCTTTCGGAAGGATTAATTCCTATGGGAAGTGGTCGTCTGACTGTGGAGGATCAGTAGTGGAGCATGTTCTGAGAGAGGGAAGATCTGAACGACGTTAACCCCTTTCATATTTGGGGTGTCGTTACAGTAATCTTCACAGAATTTCTGTGAGTAGCCCTTGGCAACTAGTCTGGATTTATATTTGTGGATATTCCCTTCTGTGTCTGACTTTACTTTGAAAGTCCACTTACCATACTTCCTATAATTTTGTGGTTGGGAGGGAGCTCTATGAGTGTCCAGGTTTTATTTTCTTGAAGTGACTTTAATTCTTCTTCTGCTGCCTTTCTCCATTGATAGGCTTCACGTTTTGGCAGTTTTTCTATGTCTTGCCAGGATGTTGGTTCAAGTATGCTGTGTGTTTTGACAGTGTATGACAGCTTGCAGGGTGGTATCCCCTTTGTAGTCCGAGTGGATCTTCTGACTTCAGTAAGTTCAGCAGGATCTGGTGGGAAACTTGATTTAGATATTGTGAGTTCCACCTCTTGCTCTGACTCCTGCAGGTTCGCTTTGATCAACCTTTTCTATTGGTTTGCTGGGCATATTCATTTCACAGCTTTCAGGGATCAGTGTTTCTGGTGAGGGGCTCTCATCAAAATAAACACTCCGGATTATTGTCACTTTGTCAGTCTTTGGGTGTAGTATTCTGTAATCCTTAGCTTTCTCACTGTAGCCTACTAGAATGCCCTCTATGACTCTGTTCTCCAGCTTGGATCGCTTTTCAGTTGGAATATGGACATATGCTTTACATCCAAATACTCTTATGTCCCCAATGCTAGGCTTTGATCCATGCCACATTTCGAATGGAGTGCTTTTAATGGCTCTTGAGGGTAGTCTGTTCTGTAGGTAGGTTGCAGTCATGACTGCTTCTCCCCAGTACTTGTGAGGTAGGTTGAAATCGGACAACATGCACCTGGCCATTTCGATGAGACTGCGATTTTTCCTTTCTGCTACACCATTTTGTTCAGGAGTGTATAGTGTGGTTATCTGGTGTACTATTCCTTGTCTCTTCAGGTATGAGGCCACTTTTTTGCTTATGTATTCTCCACCATTGTCTGTGTGTATTATTCCTGGTTTCTGTTGGAATTTGTTGCTAGACATGGCTACGAACTATTGAAGTTTCTCAGATGTTTCATTCTTGTGTTTCATCAGATAAGTGGTTGTGTACCTGGAAAAATCATCAATGAAAGTCAGTAGATATCTGTTCCCGCCTGACGTGGGAGTTTTCATTGGACCGCATATGTCACTTTGCAAGGCATTATTGTCAAATCTGATAAGCCTCTCTTTATAATGTCCTGTATAGCTTCTGGACTTCTTTGCCCCAGCCACCTGTGCCATAAATGAATACTTTTTCTGTGCAGGTCATTAGATACTATATTGGCTTGCTAGTCTGTGGTAATGAGCCTGTATAGATGATCATCCAGTTTTCCTTTTTGGGAGGAATTGCTTATTATTGTGAATCGTGCATTCATCACCCTGGAACTTACCTGTGAGACCGTTGTTTGCAAGATTTTTCACTGATTTAAGGCTGCGTTCTAGTTCTTCACAAGTATACTCTGCTTGCCTTGTGGTGTAATGCAGTTCAAGAAGCACTGGCCTTTACCTTCTGATGTGATGCTTTTCCCATTTGGTTGGAAAACTTTGTCTTTTGCACTGTAATCAATGTTTGTGAAGAAGGTCTCATTGTCAGTCATGTGGCTTGTCGCTCCTGAGTCTATGCACCAGCCGTGTGGCTTGCCGCTCTGTGCTACTTTAAAGATGCCACTCCATGATGTGTCTGCAGTTTCCTTTGTGGTTGCTTTGACTCTTTCTTTTGTGGATAGCTGTAGCTTTTGCTGCTCGGCTTTCCATATAGTACAGTCCTTTTTAAGTGACCGGTCCTTTTACAGTGCAAAAACCTCTGCTTTCTTTGTTGTGCTTTGTGCCTTTGTATATCTTAAGAGCTTTGTCATCATGGTGCATATTTTCTTTCCTTCATATTCATCAATTAATTTCCCTTTGACATATTCCAGTGCCAGCTCCTGCTCGGGTCTGGTTTCTAAAGCATTAATGAGAGCCGCGTATGTCTCTGAAAGGCTGCAGAGGATCAGGGTAACAATATGGTTATCTTTGATGTCCTCTCCAATGGTGCGCAGTTGCTATGATCTCTAGTGTAGCATTTACGTGGTTACAAATTTGCTGGTCTTCTTCTAGTCTCATCTTGTATAACTTTCGTAGCAAAAACTGTTTGCTGTTTAGACTTGAACGCTCATGCAGCTTTTGTAATGAAGTCCACATACCTTTGGTCATTTTCTCTGTTCTTATGTGGATAAGCTGGTCATCTTCCACTAGTGAGCTTATAATAGTTTTTGCCTGTCTATCCTTCCTGTCCCAGTCCTCTGTTTCTCCATCTGTGGGTCTGTCTGTATTCAGCACTTGCCACAAGTCATCCTTGCTGAGAAACATTTGTAGTTTAAACTTCCATAGCTGGTAATTGGCATTGCTCAGCTTTGCTATTGCAAACTTCACATCTGAACCACTTGCCATGTTTCAGTAGCTTGTATACAGTATTCACTGACTCACTGTACTCACTGAGTATTCTTTCCAGTGCCTCTGGGTGCCTGCTGGGTACGCTGGGTGCCCTGGGTTATCCTCTCCAATGCCTGGGTGCCTGGGACCCATAACCTATTATGCAGAGTATTGCAATTAACCGCTGGAAGCTTTTTGTATACAGCAGAACACCTTTACTGTCATGGAGGATATCTTTATCATGGCTTTACATCATGTGGAGAGAAAACAGGACGCGACAACATTATAAAAAGCAGAGACATCACCCTACCGACAAAGTGCTGTATAGTCAAATCTATGGTATTCCCAGTAGTAACCTATGGCTGTGAAAGTTGGACCATAAGGAAGGTTGAACGCCGGAGATATGATGCTTTTGAACTATGGTGTTGGAGAAGACCCTTGAAAGTCACTTTGACAGCAAGAAGATCAAACCAGTCAATCTTGAAGCAAATCCACCCTGAATATTCGCTGAGCTGAAACTCGAATACTTTTGCTACCAAATGCGAAGAGTGGACTCATTGGAAAAGACCCTGATGCTGGAAAACATGGAAGGAAAAAGGAGAAGAATGTGACAGAGAACAAGATGGCTAATAGCATCCTCGAAACAATGAACATGAAGTTAAGCAAGCTCCGGGAGACAGTGGAGAACAGAAAAGCCTGGCGCACTATGGTCCATGAGGTCACGTGACTAAACGACTGAAAAAAAAAACCTTAAGACGGTAGATGTTTTTAGTAAGCATGGCACTAAAATTTGTATATTACATTTATTAAAGTGGTAGTAAACTCCCTTGTATTATTTTTACCTATAGGTAAGCCTATAATAAAAAAGGAAGGAGTAAAGGAAGGTGTAAAACCAAGTATCTTCTAGAAAAGGCACTTGCTACCGCCCCCCCCCCCCCCTCCAAACAAGTCTGAACGTGTAAAAGGATGAATGAAGGGTCTTTATGAGTACCTGTGATGCCTCACACTTGTGTATGTGAGGTCAATCTGAATATATTATTTACTTTAGTGGATTCACTATTTAAAATAATTATTAAATACAATTCACACAAGACAGTTCGTTTAGCCCTTTTAGTTTTATCCTTGCCATTGTGTATCATTTTATATAATATGAGTTTTGATTTTTTTGCATTTATTGTTGTTTTTCAAGCCCACATGAAACAGAATATTGCCGTTTTAAAATCATTACTGTTATATACAACATGTTGTTTTCATTAATATAGCTAATAGGAATTATCCATCATTGTCAAAAGCTATCCCTAACATCTATACGAATACTTCATAGAAAATATCTTCTTGTTTTGCCAGGACAGTATATGGGAGTCAGTAAGAGCTTTACTCCAGATGTTCTTACCATAATAAGCTTCATAGATTTTTAACATCCTTTTTTTTTGTGCAGATCCTAAATAGATATTCCCTAGATACAGGGGGTCCCTGACTTACGAACGCCCAACTTACGAACAACTCCTATTTGCGAACGGGATGCTGCGGGGACCATCTGCCGTTCTGCGCATGCGCGGCCATTCGACGGACATTGGAAAACATCGGAAATGTCCGTAATTGCCGGTCTGCGCATGCGCGGCCCGAGTTACGAACATTTCCACCTTACAAACAGGAGGAAAGTCCCTAACTCATTCACAAGTCGGGGACCCCTGTATAATGTGCCAGTTCTCTGTAGTAACGTGTAAAGAGACCAAGTTAATAGCATCACATGATGTTCTTGCGTATTGTCACTAAGCATGGCATAAACATATACACAGTTTAATGCACTGAACTTTATCTATATTGGCTCTGAACACCAATAAGGGCTCTATTTATAAGGGCTTAAGAAGGAAAGATGAAAACCTTTACAAAAGTAGAAAGCCTTTTTACAACCATTCAGATTTCATGTTTTAAAGTCCAACTCCTGGTATTTTTTTTAAATATTCTCCAGCAGTGATGCAAAAAAAACCCCATCTCGGACTTATATCCTCCCAGCGCTTATTGTGCAGTAATTAAGTTGGTGACTAGATGCTCCCAGTTGTTCAGGTAAATGCCTCCCTGGGTCATTTGATCCAAAAGACTTAAGCCGTGAACACACGATCGGTTTTACAGATGAAAACAGTCCGATGGACTTTTCTCATCGGACAAACTGATCGTGTATGGGCCCCATCGGTCTTTTTTCCATCGGTGAGAAAAAATAGAACATGTTTTAAATTTATCAGATGGAAAAAATACGATAGCAAATTCTGATCGTCTGTGTGGAACTCCATCGGACAAAAAACCCACGCATGCTCAGAATCAAGTCGACGCACGCTCAGAAGCATTGAACTTAATTTTTCTCGGCTTGTTGGAGTGTTTTACGGGACGGTCGGATTTTTGACTGATGGTGTGTAGGCAAGACTGATGGAAGTCAGCTTCATCGGATTTCCGATGGAAAAATCCATCGGTTTTAAATCCATAGGAAATCCGATCGTGTGTACAGGGCTTTAGAATATACTATGGGAGTATGGTTGTCATAGACCCACCCACTATGGGATTTTCATCAAAGACCCTTTCTCTCACTATGTAATGATGCACAGAGAGACATAGATGTCATTATGCCAATAGCACTTTCTGCATCATTTAGGGCCATTCACCTTTAAAATAAGATCCAAAAAAGAAGAGGACCTACTCTTAAGGTGAATAGTATGAAGACTTTAGAAAATGATAAGCACTTGCCCAATTCTGGGATAACCTCTTCTACTTCCACAGTACTATCCTCTGCTCCTCCGTGACCATAAAATAACTGGGGAGCAGGGACGAGCCGAACACCCCCCTGTTCGGTTCGCACCAGAACCTGCGAACAGACAGAATGTTCGCGTGAACTTTAGAACCCTATTAAATACAATGGACTCGAACGTTCGAAATCTAAAGTGCTAATTATAAAGGCTTATATGCAAGTTATTGTCCTAAAAAGTGTTTGGGGACCCGGGTCCTGCCCCAGGGGACATGTATCAATGCAAATTTTTTTTTTAAATGACGTTTTTACGGGAGCAGTGATTTTAATAATGCTTAAAATGAAAAAATAAAAGTGAAATTTTCCTTTAAATTTCGTACCTAGGGTGTGTGTATAGTATGCATGTAAAGTGGAGCATGTTTCCCGTGCTTAGAACTGTCCCTGCACAAAATGTCATTTTTGAAGGAAAAAAAGTCATTTAAAACTCACTCGCGGCTATTAATGAATTGTCGGCTCCCGGCAATACATACAAAAGTCATTGATTAAAAAATTTAAAAAAGCGTGGGGGTCCCCCCAAATTCAATTACCAGGCTTTTCAGGTCTGGTATAGATATTAAGGGGAACCCTGCCGCAAATTAAAAAAAAAATGCGTGCGGTTCCCCCCAAATATCCATACCAGGCCCTTATCCGAGCACGCAACCTGGCAGGCCGCAGGAAAAGAGGGGGGGCGAGAGAGCGCCCCCCCCTCCTGAACCGTACCAGGCCACATGCCCTCAACATGAGGAGGATGTCCCCATGTTGATGGGGACAAGGGCCTCATCCCCACAACCCTTGCCCGGTGGTTGTGGGGGTCTGCGGGCAGGGGGCTTATCGGAATCTGGAAGACCCCTTTAACAAAGAGGACCCCCAGATCCCGGCCCCCCCTATGTGAATTGGTAAGAGGTACATTGTACCCCTACCATTTCACGAAGAAAGTGTAAAAAAATGTAAAAAAACACACACCGACACCTTGGAAAAGTCCTTTATTAAAAATTGCAGCGGGGTTCCCCTTAATATCTATACCAGACCTGAAGGGCCTGGTAATTGAATTTGGGGGGACCCCACGCTTTTTTTTTTTTTTTTTATCAATGAATTCTCTATGTATTGCCGGGAGCCGACAATTCATTAATAGCCGCAAGTGAGTTTTAAATGCCTTTTTTTCCTTAAAAAATGACATTTTGTGCAGGGACAGTTCTAAGCACGGGAAACAAGCGCCACTTTACATGCATATCATACACACACCCCCCAGGTACGAAATTTAAAGGAATATTTCACTTTTATTGTATCACTTTAAGCATTATTAAAATCACTGCTCCTGAAAAAACGGCAGTTTTTAAAACTTTTTTTGCATTGATACATGTCCCCTGGGGCAGGACCCGGGTCCCCAAACACTTTTTAGGACAATAACTTGCATATAAGCCTTTATAATTAGCACTTTAGATTTCTCCTATAGACTTTTCGAATTCGCCGCGAACACCCCAATTTGTTCACTGTTCGGCGAACGGGCGAACGGGCAATGTTCGAGTCGAACATGAGTTTGACTCGAACTCGAAGCTCATCCCTACTGGGGAGAAGGGAAGCAGAGGGGAGGCCAGAGTTGGGATTCGATCTTTGCCAAAGTAAAACAATAAATCTGTTCGATATTGACAAGTGCTTCCCATAAGTAGCCTTGGATTTTTAAGAAGGCCTTTCTGGCATCTTTTGGTCCATGTGGATTTGTAGCTAAAATCTTTGTCACTTGTATAAATAAAAATTGAACCTTTAGTGCTAGGCTGCTTTGAATTTCACTATAGGCTTGTGTAAAACATCAATCATAGTGGCAATTTTTTATTTTTTTTAAACAGTTTTGTCGCTGCAAGTGCAGTTATGCCTTTCTATGATGTATGAGGTGACATGTAATATGCAAAAAAATTACACTGTATTGTGAAGTGAAGTGTATGAATGTATTACAACACTCTTCATTCAGTATTCAGAATACTAGGTGTTCTGTTAATGGCCAAGTTGGGTGGATAAAAAACAACACTAGCTCTTCTGTGCATGAGAGCTACAGCTCTCAGATCCACAGCAGGCCCGAGGTACATTGGCAGCTGTACAATCTGGCGTTAGGAAAAGTAGTTATTTTAAAGGATGGAGAAGTGATCCATAGCATACACCTGAGAGGTAACATTTTAATACAAACTGGAAAAAAATAACTTCTGCCTGGAGTTTTGCTTTAAAGTTACTGCCAACCACTCCAAATTAAACCTGTAAAAGATTATAAGAAAAGTGACTCTAGTGTGGGGCAACAGGTGATTCAACTGACAGCATTGTCTTAAGTGAATGTCTGATGTTACTAAATGAACAGTGATGCCAATTCAATAACATTATTGCTTAGTAAAATGTGAGCATCCTATAGGCCACAGCTGCCCAATTCCATCCCAGTTAATAGTATTATTATTTATATGGACATTTTATTTTGTTAATAACTATTTTATCTAAATATCAGTGATTGCAATTAATTTTGTTATAAGCTGATAGCACCTTACCATGTCATATGCCATCTAAAAACATACATTTCATCAATTTAACACCTTGGGGGAGATTTAGGGCACTTTCACCCTGGGGCGGTGAGAGCGTCGGCAGCAAAGTTTTAGCAGCGCTTTTCAACCACTAGCGGGGCTCTTTTAACCCCCGCTAGCGACTGAGGAAAGGGTTAATAGTGCCCACAAAGCGCCGCTGCCAAACTGCTTTGCAGACGTATGGGCAGGGAGGTTTAGGAGCTGTGTAAAAGATGCAAAGATGCTGCTTGCAGATGTCCCTCTCTGTCTCTGTGCACTCCCTGTGTACAGAGAATGAAGTACAACGTTGAAAATAATTACAGTTTGGAAAAATATACCTATTTCACAAAGTTTTAAAATACTTGTGTTTAAACTAACTAAAAATGCATCTTTCAATTTTCCATTTTCAGCTTATAATTAAAAATAATGAGTAGGGTATTAATTAAAACTGTATACCAAAAAAAAGGCCTAACTTAAAAAAAAAAAACAGATGTAAAAGATATTTAGGCTGGTTATTAAACCATGTCTACTTAATGGATGAATATAGTTTCTGACAAATTTGGTCTGGTTATCTAACCTCAGCCCTAAACTCTAAAGCCCTGTACACACGATCGGATTTCCTATGGATTTTAATCCGATGAAGCTGACTTCCATCAGTCTTGCCTACACACCATCAGTCAAAAAAACGATCGTCCAAAACGCCGTGATGTAAAACACTCCGACAAGCCGAGAAAAATGAAGTTCAATGCTTCTGAGCATGCGTCGACTTGATTCTGAGCATGCGTGGGTTTTTTGTCCGATGGAGTTCCACACAGACGATCTGAATTTGCTATCGTTTTTTTTCCCATCGGATAAATTTAAAACATGTTCTATTTTTTCACACCGATGGAAAAAAGACCGATGGGGCCCAAACACGATCGGTTTGTCTGATGAAAAAAGTCCATCGGACTGTTTTCATCGTTAAAACCGATCGTGCGTACACGGCTTTACTCTATCATTGTACTAACTATACTTTGCAGCAGCAAACTTATCATATGCCAAAGTAGTGGCAAAGTAGTTGCTGAATTCTAATGGCCGCGTACACACGCTCGTAACTTCCGACAACAAATGTTCGATGGGAGCTTGTTGTCGGAAATTCCGACCGTGTGTAGGCTCCATCGGACATTTGCTGTCGGAAATTTCCAAAAAACAAAAATTTGAGAGCTGGATCTCAAATTTTCCGACAACAAAATCCGTTCTCCTAAATTCTGAGCGTGTGTAGACAATTCCGACGCACAAAATTCCATGCATGCTCTGAATCAAGTACGAGACGGAAGCGATAGGTCTGGTAAAACTAGCATTCGTAATGGAGCGTTCGTAATGGAGATAGCACATTCGTCACGCTGCAAACATGTCACGGACTAAAAAGCACAAGGCTTCTACTTCTACGAGATTAGCAGAAGGAGCCCAAAGGGTGGCGCACTTGGAATGGAACTTCCTTTTTATAGTGCCGTCGTACGTGTTGTACGTGACGGCGTTCTTGGCTATCGGAATTTCCGACAACATTTGTGCGACCGTGTGTATGCAAGACAAGTTTGAGGCAACATCCGTCGGAAAAAAATCCACGGTTTTGTTGTCGGAATGTCTGATCGTGTGTACGCGGCATAAGAGTTCTCTGCCTCTCCACCGGTGGTAAAAAGCAATATTCTAGTTCAGTGTCATAAAGAGACCAGTTCATTTATCATGATGTAGTACACCCTTTTAGATTAAACAAACCTCCCAACTCAGTACAGCTTTGAAATCCTTGGAGTTGGTATGATCCAAAATTCTTGAAAAATCCTTTTGACAACTTGTTAAGTCTACGAATTGAGCCTGGGACAAAAAAAAAAGGATTATCAGCACAATATAAGAAAGGTTTCTATAACATTTTGGACACTCAGTGCACTGGTGGTATTTGCAGGTGGCTTTGTAAAATATTATTGCTATTGTTTTCAGTTTATAGTGACATTCATAGCATAGCATCAGCATTTGGCATCTTTTTATTTCACACATTGATAAACAGACCTATAGGTGTCTGAGATTATTACTTAGCCAGAAATTCTTTGCGTATTTTTGTTTAACATAACTTTTTGCCTAAAATTGCAAATATGGGACTGTAAAATTGAAAATATAATGCCTGAAAAATCAGGTCAAACCAATAAAAGAAAAAAAGAAATAAATAAGAGTATGTAGTACCGAAATGCAAGTGTTTTGTTTCCATATAAATTCACCCAGAAATAAATGTTACATATGACTTTATATTGCACAATTGTGAACCCGTAACATTTAATAATACATTGTGCTATTTTTATAACTATTGTGATGATTTAAAACATGCTGTTTACTTCAGATTTAATTGCTAGCATATTGACTTTCAGAATGGAAAGGAATGTTAATTACATGTGATGAATTGTTTTGGTGCATGATTTGTAGTAGAATTTTTTTATTACTACACATATCTAGAAAAACAGTCCTGCTTCTCTGAATTGTTTCTTTGAAAGTACAAAGATGTTCACAAAATGTTGAATACAAAAAACAAAACAACAAAGAGTGGAAGAAGTAAAAAAGAACAGCTAGCTACATTGGACCAGCTGTATGAGCATTTTTGACAATTTGAGTAATTAATATCATTTTGTCTTCTTTATTTTAAGAAGTTTAAAATGTAGAATCCAAATTGATGGATGTTCTAGAAACACATATGGAAACTTCACTTACCTATCTTTACAATGTTCTACTGGCATGTGAATTTCCCTTAGCATTCACCTAATTTTTGAACTTTAAAATGTATGTTCAGTCAAAACTTTTTTTGGAAAGAGTGGGAATTATTAAAAAATTCATAAAGAAATTAAAATAGCTTTTTATTGCTACCTGGGACTCTATAAGAGAGATTTCTCCTCACTTATGCCGCGTGCACACGACCGTTTTTCATGACGAGAAAATTCAATTTTTTTATTTGGCCATTAAAAATGATCGTGTGTGGGCTCCAGAGCATTTTTCGCGACGTGAAAAATGGGCATTAAAAATTTGGAACATGCTCAATTTTTTCTCGTCGTTTTCATAGTTTTTCACGTCGTCGTTTTTCTCGTCGTCAAAAACGGCCGTGTGTAGGCTTTAGCGACGTGAAAAAAAACGCGCATGCTCAGAAGCAAGTTATGAGACGGGAGCGCTCGTTCTGGTAAAACTAGCGTTCATAATGGAGATAGCACATTCGTCACGCTGTAATGGACTAAAGAGCACGAGGCTGAAAAGCGCAAATCGTCTCTCTCCAAACTTTACTAACATGAGGATCAGCAAAAGCAGCCCAAAGAGTGGCGCCATCCGAATGGAACTTCCCCTTTATAGTGCCGTCATACGTGTTGTCAAACGTGTTGTACGTCACCGTGCTTTGCTCGAGCATTTTTTTTCACGATCGTGTGTAGGCAAGGCAGGCTTGAGAAGAATCACGTCGAGAAAAACGTTGTTTTTACAATGGCATTAAAACCGGTCGTGTGTACGCGGCATTACTGTCAAGGTGACAATGGTTTTATCAAACAAAAAGTGAGAGAAAATCTTCTACAGGGTCACATACAAATACCTTTTTAATAGAGTAGGGTGAAGTTTGAATCCTTGTGATTTTTTTTAATGCTGTTATTGCCCCTGTTATAGATTGTTTTTCTCACGTCCTGCCTGGTAAAACCTTTGCTATAGTGACAGTAATAGAGAGGAAATCTTGGATAGCGGTAAAGAGAGCCCTTGGATAGCGGTAAAAACCTAACATGGGATCTAATCCTTTCTCACTTTATTCAAAATTTTAAAAAAATGTTTTGGCTGACCTTTCTGTTTACCAGCACAATTAAGTATTTATGTGTTTTTTTAATTTATATAGCACCAACATATTATGCAGCACTTTATACAGAGAACTTATCCCATTCCTGGCTCAAAAGATGCCATCTAATGTCGACAGTCACATAAACTATATAAGCTAAAAAGTTATAAGGAAAATTTTAGGAAGAAGTTGCTTAGTCTGCTAGTATGTTTTCTAAATGTGGGTACTAACTGAGACTGACTTAGTAAAGGTTTTAAGGCTCATTTACACTTGCTTCGATTTCAACACACAGTAACGTGCCTACCACTTCAACATGCTTTTGATGTGCTTTTGATGCTTCTGCATCGCTTCGGTGGTGCTTCGATGATGCTTCAGTGGTGCATCGTGGTGCTTTTTTTCTTCTCCCCTCCTCCCCGGCTAACGTCAGCGGGAGTGCTTGGCCCTGCTCGCTATAGCTGTCAGCCTGGGAGAGGAGAGAGCTGAGGAGTCACGTGAGCGCCAGGAAACAATCTGATATAAGGTATAATCAGTGTTTGTTTTATATAATACAGACACAGGGGCACATAATGTTATTTTACAGAGGGGATGGTATGTTTATAGTGTAGTGGTTTAACAACCACTTTAAGATTTAGCTCAACTAAATATTTGCATTTACATTATGTGATGGGCAATACAAGTTTGACATTTAATAACAGCTGAGTACTGTTTGTGATACTTTCTTATCTGCATCAACACTTCTATTTTAAGAACAAGATTTAGGGAATCTTTTTTCTAGAGGTCCAATCAGTACTCAACGCTACTTGGACTGAAACAAGGGAGCAGATCTCCTGACTGTTTGTCATTAGAAATTAAAAGTAAAAAAAAAAAAAAGTATCACATAAAGTACTGTGTTCTTACCAGTCCACTTATTTCAACTTTATTCATTGCTTTACCTTAAACAATTTTTCATCAAATAGTTTTAAGTACAGTAAATATTGGGTAAATTATTTTTAACATGAAATAGTTATTTGGTTTAATGGTTATTTTTGGCAGTTGCCAATCATTTTGCTTCAGGAAACAACTTTACTGTAAAACACGAAAGGAAGACAGCTGCCCATCTAGTAGAATAGGTATATCCGTGGGAATGGCTTGAATTTTAATTTCATGTGATGGTCTGATGATTTGTGCAGACACGTTACATCATGGGAATGGTAAATAATACAGTTGATAGAGTAAACATAAGCATGGATCTCGAAAGGGAAATGTGTTTGTTATGGAAAGCGTAATAAACCTCCCTTTTCCTAGATTTGAATTAAGAAATGTTCAAAAAACTAAAATCTACATTCCTGCAAAAACTTTTTCAATGTTATGGTAACTAATACAGTGGTGACACTCCATGGTTGCTGGTTAATTCTGAAATTTGAGTGAAAGCTAGCGAGAGTTTGAATAAATATGACTGTAGAATTCATGTAACAAAGTGTCATAAATAATTTTTGTTTAATTTGTACAGAAAACTTGCTCTAGGCGTTCAGATAAGAACATTTCAAAATCAATGAATCAACTGATTTAATCATTATTAGTTAGCAGTACCTATAGGAAAAGAGGAGGGGTTAGTCTTCAAAAGGGATCGATTCTTGAACAACAGAGTGTTAGTTGTGGGTGCTATTTGGGGGGGATTAATTCAGATAGGTTTTTATATTTCAATGTATAGTCCTAAATCTAGACAAAAAAAACACTTTTCTTGAACATTTTCCCAATTTTCCAATCAGCCCTCCGTGTACACTTTTTGAAGACTCTTTGCAGACAGTACACAACATATACTGCGTTCCTTGCAGAAATAAACCCCTCGCTATGACAAATCTACCAAATAAACATACATAATGTTCTTACACAGAAGAACAGTTTCCAAATGTATATTGATAAAAGTTGTAAAAATATTCCATCTTGCTGGGAACCAGACTATTGTTTACACAGGGGTCTTCAAGATCCAAAAACACTGATATGCGACCTTAGAAATTAGACCGGAGCAATGACCTTAAAGCAGTATTACACGCTCACTAGCAAAAGGTCTCCAGTGTGTAGTCTGTCAGAGCTCTTGTGATTTTGAGAGTCATTTCCAAACAATTGGCTTGTTCATTGTGTGTTATGCTTTTGATGCATGAAAACCCAATTGGAAACAAACACATTTGCTTATTTAGATTTTACTTTTGTTAATAGCATTCTATAATAAGATTACTTGGCACAGCATGATACGTTTAAATATTTGAGTTATATATAAACCTTTGTGGTGGATATGTTTTGAAGCTAAACTTAACTCAAAACTTGAGTGCTTGATCCTGCTTGTTTTTCCATTAGGCAAAAATATGATGTATTTAATAAGAACCAGCTGAAGACGTTAGATGATAGCTCTGCGACGTTGGTTGCAGCTCAATGCGCCAAAAAACATGCTGTTTTATATTATTTCATCAAAGGTACAAATAAGCCCATGACCTTGGGCATGTTTATGTATTTGCATCTAAAACCACTTCACTGTTTTTCACTGTCACAAATATTACACATCACATCTGATGGGGAAAAAAAAAATCATGACTTGTTTACCTGGCTAAATTAACTTTTTATTACAGTGATTGGGATGTGGAATTACAGAATAAAACACAAGCAACACATAGCACTTAGGAACATCAAAACACCACTTCCTGTGCCTTAGTTTAACATAATCTGTGGAATGCTGATTGTCAATTAGGAGAGCGATTCAGCATCTATGTGCATGTCTGATTAAAAAGCATGACAATTATGCCGCTTAATTAACATAGGTTAGGAAAAACAACAACATTGCACAGACACGAGCATGCAGAGAGCAATTTATCACACCAAAAAAAAAAACACAAAAAGTTTTAAATAAATAATCAAAATGTTTATGGATTAATCTAACTTTTACATACTACAATTTATATTTTACGGTATTAGACTGTGACACATATTTTTAGTTTACGAAAAAAACAAGCGTTCGTTTGCTTTGTTAGTGAACTTGATTGTCAATTTGGGTTTATTTTATGACCTTTGGAAATCATACATAAATGATTTTGTTGTCACTGGTCCCTGTATGCATAGAAATCTGGAATGGAAAAAGCTAAACCCTAAAATAAACAGATTTGGAACACCTGGACAAGAGACCTATTAGATGAGGCTCTTAACTCTTTAAAGTAGAACTAAAGGCAAAACTTTTTTTTTCATTTTGGATAGGGTAAGGGAGGATTCTAACCCCTGGCAGTTTTTTTTGGCACCTATTGGGGGGAATTCCTGTCACTTCCTTACATAATTGCATAGTTGGTAAGGTTGAATAAAGACACCAGTCTATCCTGTATAACTTGTGTGGGTGTGTGTGTTTATGTTAGTATAATTTTCCATATGCCTGTATTTTGCATTCACTAAGATGCCGAACTAAGTCTTTTAAAAAAAATGATACTCCCCACAGACACCACCTACTGTGGAAGGGAGCTACTACTCTGACATTAAAGAACCCCTTACGCAGTTTAAGGTAAAACGGCTTCTTCTCCAACTTCATTGAGTGTCCACGTATCCTGACAAGCAATTGAAGAATAAATAGTTTCCTCCCTTTGCTAGAATCACCTTTAAGATATTTGTATCTCACTATCATATCCCCTCTTAAGTGTCTCTTCTCCAGGGAGAATATGTTTATTGTTTGTAGTCATTCCTCGTAACTGAGGTCCTCCAGCTCCCATATTCCTTTCCTATGGTCAAAGCAGGAAGTGGGAGGAAATCCCTTCAAAGTGAGGAAATCCCTTGTTTTGACCAGGGTCACCAGAACTCGCATTTCCATTGGAAGATTTTTCCTTTATTATTGTTCTAGAGCAGGGATCTCCAAACTACGGCCATCCAGCTGTTGTGGTACTACACGTCCCATGAGGTATTGTAAAACTCTAACATTCACAGACATGACTAGGAATGTTGGAAATTGTATTTCCTGAACAACTGGAGGGCCATAGTTTTGAGAGGCCTGTTCTAGAGACAACCCAAAATGTGGGATTTTTTTTCACCTTTAGTTTCAGTGATTACGGTAAACAGGACAAATAGAGAAGGTAAATCTCCCTAACAAGAGCGCAGACAGCAATAAAAACCAAACAGGTGTTCTAATCCGTTCCACTCTATCCAAAAAATAAAAAATAAAAGTTGTAGTCTTTAGTTATGCTTTAAGCTTCAGAGTGCTAGGCTTTCAGAGTGAGGGGACAGTGCTTATGTTTGGGGTAAAAACCTATATAGCATCACTATGTAATTCTCTCTTTGAACAACAATCAACATGTGTGTAAAAAGGAAACAAGCATATTTACCGAGATCAAACATATTTGCTTTGCCTTAATATACTGTCCAATTCCCAAACAATTTTTTACAAATTGTTCTTTCTTGTTTTTTTCTTGTTTGCTTGTAACAGATGAACAAAGTAATTTGGCATGCCTTGAAGTGAATATATACAATTTCTGAGTTATTTGTGGAAGATGGGATGAAATAGTTTTTGTAAATGGTAGAACAAACAAAGCAGTTTAACGAAACTGTATATGAATTAGAATTTTTTTTTGCAAGTATAAAATACAAAGATGTAGATTAATTAAAATGTCCATTGTCAC
Organism: Rana muscosa; assembly: GCA_029206835.1. Classification (NCBI taxonomy): domain Eukaryota; kingdom Metazoa; phylum Chordata; class Amphibia; order Anura; family Ranidae; genus Rana; species Rana muscosa. The sequence goes on from CM055116.1 coordinate 301,711,084, forward strand.
ACCTGTAGCTTCTAACTGCTACTTTTTGATTAACATAACAGTTATAACAGGTAAATTTCGTTTATAATTTGGCTATGGATATTTAGAAACCCTAGTCCAGTACTTCTGCCTTATTTCCTGAACAGACTTTAGGTGTCATGACACAGGAAGGAGCAGCTGAGGGTAGTTGATGCAGGGTGTGTGCTAATGAGATCAGCTAATCAACTTCTTCCTGTGCCATGACCTAAAGTCTATTCAAGAACTCCTGCTGGGGTAGCGCTGTACTACTGTTCTTAGGTGATGGATTTCTTTTCTTTATTGAGAGTTGCTCATCTTCTTCTATGGAAGTTTCTCTCTATCTCTCTATTTGAATGATGATGTTCCACCAAGATTATTCGTCTATTAAGATTCTTGCTGCACTATTGCCTATGCCACTCCTCATGCAGCTTTTACGGTGAGAGTCTTTGTGGCGGAGCCTTGGGGGACCAAACCTAGGCCCTGCCACATGGAAGATGTGGGGTCAGTCTGTATTGTTGCTGCCGTGCATTGGTTCCAGCTGTGGGAGCTTTACTTGGCACATAGTGAAACACGTGGAGTTAATGGTAAGGTGCTTTACAGGACCAGCTGTGGCAGAGCCTTGTACCTGAAGACCCCTGCAGGGGTATGTCCAAAATGGAGGGCAAAGCCTGAATGGGGTTAATGCCGTGTTACTCCTGCCTTCTAATTCTCCTGCTGAGTACAGAGCAGAATCGCTTCAAACTTTTCAATTGTCCCTTATTCTTTAGACCCCTTTTTAAGGTGTGTATGGGCCACCAACCAACCTTCCAGTGGTCAGAGCAGGTTGCTCAGAGTGCCAGGGTTAATTTTAGAACCAACTGTAACCAACTGTAATTCTCTAGCCTGCCTGTTTTGGCACTACTGTGCATCATCCCGGTTGGTGTCTAGTGTGCCTGCGCTAGCTCGTTTTCGTCTGATATTCTGCAGTTGTGCATCCTGCCATCTCCCGGTTCTTCTCTGTGGGCAAAATATAGCAGCTGTTCTATATACAATCAGCGCAACCACCACTAACTTACTTTATTATAAACTAAATGATTTGCAATAAATTATATTGACTAACAGTGTATATTAAGTTGCCAGCTGTACACTCTATAGTCTTTTGACAACACCCTTATGATACCAATACAAAATAAACTAGTGCAGAACAACAAATTCAATACATGTGCACATACCTGTACATCTCAAAATCATATTTGTGAAGATGTGAGAGATAAAAGATTAAGATTTTTCTGGGGAGCACTGGACTTCACTCATTTTTGATTATCTGCACATTTTTGGATGATTTTATTGTTGAGTTATAACTGAACTTTTGAATAATAGTTTGGGATCCTCACAAATATTATGATTTTGAGATGTAGGTGCACATGTATTGAATTTGTTGCGCTGTACTAGTTTATTTTGTAAAAATATAGCAGCTATTATCACACTACCTGGGTTACTGGGACCTATTATTTGGCACAATGGCATTCCCCCTTTTCTCTCTACTGTTGCAGAGGTCCCTGAGGTGACAGATCTTAAGTGTACAGAACGAGGTTTAGATGGACTTGCCAGCTCAAGCTCAGGTTTTTTCTCCATTGAGGTAGTTTATCCATTCAGGTCTATAGTACCTTCTCTTCTGACGGTTGCTCCATTCTGACTTCCTGCCTTCCTCCAGTCATTTGCTGGGCTATATGCCACACAAGCTTTTTTTTTCTAGACAACAATTTTCTGTCACAATGTTAGATATCATGGATAAGATTTCTGGTCATAGACTGTGCTGTTTCGTCCTTGAATCATCTTTTATTTTGCCCTTGTGCCAGACACATTAGGAGGAGGTGGCAATTAAGGATGAACCCTCTGAGGAATCAAATCAGGATGAAATGCCTGTTATGAAGATTTCAATCAAGCTAAAGAATGCCATAGCTACCCTTACTGATGCTGTGTGCTTTTGCTTAGCATTGGAGAAGGTTCCAGTATTGGATCCCTTAAATTACCTGAAACGGCTAATGCTTTCCTGGATCATTCAATGAAAGGGCTTAATCATAGAGATCCCTATGATTACGTCTTTTTGGGTGAACAATGTAAGAGTTATGCTGAACAGTCATGCACAGCCTAAATTATACCAAATTCCCAGCCTAATGAAGTCTATTATTATTGTTAATACTTGATTTTTAAATACTGCATCATTTAAAACAAAGGGACCTTTGTTCAAAACATCTAACAGACATTAGTAATCACTATAACTACAGAAGAAAATGGTGCTTTTTACAGGGGCATGTTATATACTGTGTGAGTGTGTATATACAGTATCTCACAAAAGTGAGTACACCCCTGACATTTTTGTAAATATTTTATTATATCCCTTCATGTGACAACACTGAAGAAATTACACTTTGCTACAATGTAAAGTAGTGAGTGTACAGCTTGTATAACAGTGTAAATTTGCTGTCCCCTCAAAATAACTCAACACACAGCCATTAAATGTCTAAACCGCTGGCAGAAAAAGTGAGTTAAAAATGTCCAAATTGGGCCCAAAGTGTCAATATTTTGTGTGGCCACAATTATTTTCCAGCACTGCCTTAACCCTCTTGGGCGGGGAGTTCACCAGAGCTTCACAGGTTGCCACTGGAGTCCTCCTCCACTCCTTCATGACGACATCATCCAACTGGTGGATGCTAGAGACCTTGCGCTCCTCCACCTTCCATTTGAGGATGCCCCACAGATGCTCAATAGGGTTTAGGTCTGAAGACATGCTTTGCCAGTCCAGAACCTTTACCCTCAGCTTCTTTAGCAAGGCAGTGGTCGTCTTGAAGGTGTGTTTGGGGTTGTTATCATGTTGGAATACTGCCCTGCAACCCCGATTTTCGAAGGGAGGGGGTCAATGCTCTGCTTCACTATGTCACAGTACATGTTGGCATTCATGGTTCCCTCAATGAACTGTAGCTCCCCAGTGCTGGCAGCACTCATGCAGCTCCAGACCATGACACTCCCACCACCATGCTTGACTGTAGGCAAGACACACTTGTCTTTGTACTCCTCATCTTGTTGCTGCCCCACATGCTTGACACCATCTGAACCAAATAAGTGTATCTTGGTCTCATCAGACCCCAGGACATGGTTCCAGTAATCCATGTCCTTAGTCTGCTTGTCTTCAGCAAACTGTTTGCGGGCTTTCTTGTGCATGATCTTTAGAAGAGGCTTACTTTTGGGACGACAACCATGCAGACCAATTTGATGCAGTGTGCGGCTTATGGTGTGAGGACTGACAGTCTGACCCCCACCCCTTCAACCTTTGCAGCAGTGCTGGCAGCACTCATACGTCTATTTCCCAAATTGTCGACCATGGCCGTTTCCTGTGCTGTTCCCCTGGTTTGGATGGGATGTCCCTGCCTCAGCCCCAGGTCAGACTTTGTAATTGGCAGCCCTCACATCCATCTTGTAGGCTGGATTTTAATTCTGAGCTGACATGTGAGTATTAGACTTCTGGCCTCTGTTATATTACTTTTTGTTACCAATATAGGAATTTTTTACCCCTATACATCTTTTATTTATTACTTATATTCACAGAGAAATTTGGGCAACATATTCCAGATGAGTGGACATGAGCCATGAAATGCGTAAAGTTACTATACGTCAAGACAGTCTGATCCTTACATTTTATATCCATCATGCATATGTTTATTCTATTGTACCATTTCTTGTTTTTTTATGAATTTATTATAATAATCATGTGCCATATGTCAGCTCTTAATTATGTCCATCAATCTATTTTTATTACTGATGGGCACTGATAGGCAGCACTGAATGGTACTGATAGGTGGCACTTATGGGCAGAACTGATAGGCAGCACTGATGGGCACTGATAGGTGGCACCAATGGGCACTGATATGTGGCACTGATAGGCACTGTTTTGAAGCACTGATAGGTGACACTGATGAAGAGGCACTGATGGGCACTGATTGGCAGCACTGATAGGCACTGGTTGTCAGTACTGATGAGCACTGATTGGCAGAATTGGTGGGCACTGATTGGCAGCACTGGTGGGCACTGATTGGCACACTGGTGGACACTGATTGGCAGCACTGGTGGGCCCAGTTGGGACTGGATGTTTAATCAGGACACTGATAATCTGTGCCTTGATTATCAGTACTGATATCCCTTTGACACAAGCTGATTATCAGCTCTCTTTTTCTCTCCTCACGCTGTGAGCGTGAGGAAAGAAAAGCCGGCTGGTGTTTACTTCTGTGATCAGCTGTCATTGGACACAGCTGATCACGTGGTAAAGGGATGCTGTTATTGGCCCGATACCCCGATCTGTGATCAGCTGAGTCTGAAAGACTCGGCAATCACAGAGCGCGCTGCCTGATCATGGGAGGATGTCCATGTATGCCCACCCAGCAAATTAAGTCCATGCTGTAGCCATCTTTCCGCTATAGCGGGGGCAGAAAAGGGGTTAAAGAAAAAATATCTTAACAGAAAATAAAATAAAGAAATTGAAATGACTAGTAAAAAGGAGATAAACTTTTCTTAATAGAGGAACAATGATCATCCTCCTAGGACCTTAGAAAGAAACTGAAGTACGCTAGGAGTGCTTGGAGGGGGGAGGGAAGGTTATATCTAGATCACAAGAGACTTTTTCGTTTGTGCATATTTTCCTTTTGGCAGCAGTTTAACCCAATTGTCTGAGATGAACTTAATCCACTGTCCCTTATTGAACAATAAAGAGACTGGATTGTACTGACATATTATTGGCATTTATTAAGCTCAGTGAATGTTCACTTTGTAAAGCATGGATTGCTTATTGCAAACCACACATGATTAATTTGATTATTTTTCCATTTATTTTGTTTATTTATTTACTTGATTGATTTTTTTCTCCTCAATACACATCCCAAGTTGCATTACTAGCTATACCAGAGAATGAAACCTTTAACACTGTAAATTGAAACTTGATACTGTTTTATTAATCAAGTTTAAATGCAAAATACTTAAATATTATATGCATATGGGCGTAATAAAATATGCCCATTTACACTTTATCCTTCTGCCAGTTCCTGTGTAAAAAATACTTGATTTGTGTAAGATGTTTGCTCGTAATTTCACTCTAGTGGCTAAAATATTCACTTGTTGTAGCCACTAGGCTGAAATACGGGCGTATGCATGCATTTTTGCAAATTTAAAACACACATATGCATGCTTATGTGTAAATTATGCCAGTTTTCCGAATGCAGGTTGAGACATTTATGCACCTAAATGCTGCTCTAAAATACAAACATAAATAGTACAATGTGTATTGACACTTTGGCTAATTTTTAGCAATGTTTAGAGGCATAAAAAAAGGAAAAGTGCTTCCAAAAGTGGTGTTTTTTATCCTGCCCATGTGCATGTAGCCTAAATGTTTATTAATTAGATTTTTTTTTTTACATGTTTATTACTAATGCAAATAAAAAGTAAATATAAATGCCAGTATCTTATTGGTATGTATATTCATTTTATGATTTTGTTTAATAGTTCTCTCATATGGTCCGCTTTGTGTGTTTTTATGTGCATGTTCAGACAAATCAGTGCTTCTGAAAACAGATTTAGTGGTTTGTGGGCAATGCAATTGTCTAATCCTGCTCAGTTGAACTCCATCTTAAACATGTTTAAATAATTTGTCTACTAGATTTTAAGGTTAGTTTAGGTAACAAACTGCTAACCATGTTTGGCCATCTGCCTCCTGTCTGACTGAAGCCTGACTTCTTAATGACCCAGGCATCAAAAATTTGGTGTCCTGATGCTGCTTGAATACATGAACAAATGTCTTTCTCAAATGAAATTATGCAAGTGTGCCTTGTAAGAGTTGTATTGTATTTGACCCAGTAAAAAAATAACGTATAAATCCTAATAATGGGAATTCACACTTGCTTTGGAAACATAATTTATAGCTCCATATACAAGACTCGACATATTAGAACGTGGCCCAAAGGAGAGATAGCTAAAAGACAGCTAAAAGGTTAATTGGACAATTACCGTTCTGGCATAATTCATTTGCATACTTGTCCTGACGCTTAAAATTCATTTTGTGCCATTTTTAGAGCCCAGACATTTCTTAAAAGATGTTCTGTGAAATATGCTGTAATAATTTAGCATAATATCATTTTATTGCCCTAAACTTAAAATAGGTTTAAAAGAGATCTGTGCTGATCTCATTTTTTTTTTTTAAATGCTAATTGCCTGGCTGTTACGCTGATCTAATGTCTTTATTACTTTTTGAACTACTGACCCTGAACAAGTATATTAATAGAGCTTTCTGACTTCACTGGTTATGTGCATGTTACAGGTCAATGACTCAGAAAGTATTAGGCTCCATGCACAGTAGCATTTTTTTTTTTTCTGGTACAATATTTTTTATTGAAATAAAAGAAAAATATCTATAGCTGTAAAAATTCCACGCAGGGGATATGAGGGGATATGAGCAGCGAACATAACATAGTGCAACAAAGGAAACAGAAAATAAATAAAATGGGACTTTATATGAGGTATGTGCGGCAACAGAAACGCAATCAATATAAAAACACAATGTTTATTGATAAAACCCATTCCTAGGTTTGTGTCCATAATAACAACATGTAAAAAACTGTCAAGGAACAATAAATGATACATTATATAATAAACATATGACCATTACAAGATAATACATTATAGGGTGTATATAACAGCCATCCTAAATGACACGGATCACCTCAGAAACAGTATAAAGGTAACATTTGTATATATGAAATTGGTTAAACCATCCAATGGAGATGAGATGCATCAAATTATCCCAACGCGTTTCATGGATTTAATCCATTCTTCAGGGGCAAATGCATTGAATACTGTATCTGTGAAAAAACACAAATATATCAAATAGAAAATAATATTTGTGACAGCAGGAAGGTAAAGTCACCTGGTTGCATCCAGGGGGGTAGATATATTTCGCCCAGATTCAGGCTTTACGCCGACTTATACAACTAGGTGGAGGGTTGTATAAGCCCAGCTGAGGCTAGTGGGCTCATGGATGACTCATACCTCTAGGGAGAGTGTGGGGCGTCGTGCAGACAGGGAGTTGATGAGACCAGCTGAAGCTTGTCAGCTCATTTAGGCCTCTATAAGAACTCCCAGCTTCATTAGATGTTAGCTCATGCCTGGACCCAGACCTGTGTGGACTGTCTAGGGAGAGTGAACCCCTGTGCGGTGAGACAAAGCCTGTGTGGCTATTTGCTTGGACATTTAAAACCAGGGACTTAGGGACTAGGACAGCACTAGGCTGATCCCAGTTGTTAGTTAGGAAACCTGTATGTTTAGTCAGAGGTCAAGTTGACCAGGATTTATTTTGTTTATGTTTCTTTTGCTTTGCTGTGTTTTGTCACTGTAAATAGAAAATAAACCGCACCTTTTTGATTTTGAAAACCACAACCTCCGTTTGCTGGGCCTGTTTTTGTGTGGGGAGCCCATCTCGGGGGTCACACACACCCGCTGCCGAGCTAACCCCCTCACAGTTGGTGGAGAATGCAGGCAGTTTTTTTTTAAGCCAGCATGGAGGAGATACTGAAGCAGCTGGCTCTAGCAAATGCCAATCAACAGCAGACAAATGCAGGTTTGCAAAAGAACTTCGCAGCCCAGCAGCAAGCTCATCAACAGAGCCTTGCAGCCCAGCAGCAGACAAACGCAACTTTGCAACAGAGTCTGGAGGCTCAGCAACAAGCCCAGCAGCAATCTGAGGCCCGCTTCATAGACCTGTTGCAGAAGCAAGAGCAGAGACTACAACAACAGATGGAAGCAGCAATGCAGCAACGTCCGCAGACCAGTGAGGAAAGCCGTCCCACTAATACCGCGTCCTTTGGGGTGAGTCGTTTATTGACAAAAATGACTGGAGAGGATGATCCAGAGGTATTTTTGACCACATTTGAAAGGACCGCTGAAAGAGAAAAGTGGCCTGAGGAGCAGTGGGCTGGACTGGTGGCTCCTCTGTTAACTGGTGAATCGCAGAAAGCTTACTATGACCTAGAGCCTAACCAAGCAAAAGACTATGTGATGCTAAAAGCTGAAATATTGGCAAGGCTGGGTGTCACCCAGGCTGTCCGGGCTCAGCGTGTGCATAACTGGACTTTCCAGCTTGGAAAACCCCCCAGGTCTCAAATGTATGATCTCATTCACCTGAGCAGAAAGTGGCTACAGCCAGAGACTTTGTCCGCACCAAAGATTGTGGAACGTGTTGTAATGGATCGGTTTTTGAGAGCTCTTCCTACTGCCATCCAAAAGTGGGTAAGCCATGGAGACCCAGAGACGGCCGATGGTCTTGTGGATCGTGTGGAGAAATACTTGGCTACAGAGAACCTGACGGCCTCTTCCAGAGACACTCGGACTTTCCACCCTAAGACCAGACCATCCCCAGGGGCGGATAAGAGGATTCCAAGGGGTGAGGGTGGAGAGAGTGAGAGGGTGGGAGCTCTACCCCAAGTTTGGCGAGAACAGCCTGGGAAATCAGCGGCTCAAGAGGCCGCAAGAAGGATCGTTTGCTACCGCTGCCGGCAAGCGGGACATATTGCAGCCAATTGCCCGGTTGTGGAGGAACCCATGCAGTGTGACTTTCTGACGGGCAGACGTCAGTCGCTGTGTGCGACAGTCGCATGCACTGCCATTCGAGGAACTGAGAAACATTTATGCAAAATGTGTGTTAATGGTAGAAATGTTGTGGTATTGCTGGATTCAGGTAGCCTGGTGACCCTGATAAAGGCTGAGTTAGTTAAAACAGAGGTCTCTGGGAATAGCAAGGTAGCTGTTATTTGTGTGCATGGGGACACCCGAGAGTATCCAGTGACTACAGTGTGTTTCGAGACCCCCAAAGGTACCCTCTCTCATCCAGTGGGCTTAGTATCTCAGTTACCGCATGACGCCATTGTGGGAAGGGATTTTCCGAAGTTCTGGGAACTGTGGGATGATCCTGAGCCCCCCACTGGTGCCCCTATGTACCAGGAATGTGATAGCCAGAACTCCCCTGAGAGTGGTGAGGACTCTCCGGAATTTCCCTTATCAGTATTGGCAGGGGAGACTCAAGAAACTGGAGAGGAGCCCACCTCCTCAGACGAAAACCTACCGTCTGTGGAGTTTTCTGATCTTGAGGTTCACAGGGAAAACTTTGCCACAGAACAGTTGAAAGACCCCGCCCTAATAAAGGCACAGGAAAACGTAGTGAAAATAGATGGCGAGTTAGTGAACCCAGATAATACCTGCACTTACCCATACTTCAGCGTAGAGAAGGACCTACTGTATCGGGTGGCAAAAAGGGCAGAAGAAACCGTTGAGCAGCTTGTGGTGCCCAAACCTTACAGGAAGTTGGTGTTGGAGTTGGCCCATGGGCACATTCTTGGAGGTCATCTGGGGACAGAGAAAACCCGAGAGAGGGTATTACAGAGATTCTATTGGCCGGGGGTGATGAAGGACATAGAAAATTATTGTTCCTCCTGCCCTGTGTGTCAGAGGTCGGCCCCGATGCCACATTTCCGTAGCCCGCTGGTCCCTCTACCCATCATTGAGGTCCCGTTTGAGAGGATCGCCATGGATTTGGTAGGTCCTATAATCAAGTCCGCTAGGGGGCACCAGTACATATTAGTTATAATGGACTATGCCACCCGTTATCCAGAAGCGATCCCTCTCCGAAATACCTCGGCCAAAACCATAGCCAAAGAGCTATCTCTTGTGTTTAGCCGGGTGGGTATTTGTAAAGAACTGCTTACGGACCAAGGTACACCCTTTATGTCCCGGGTTATGAAGGAGCTGTGTAAATTGTTCAAAGTGACGCAATTACGTACATCTGTGTATCACCCCCAAACCGATGGGCTGGTTGAAAGGTTCAACAAAACCCTAAAACAAATGTTGAAGAAAGTGGTGGATAGAGATGGAAAGGATTGGGACTGTCTACTTCCTTATCTGATGTTTGCTATTAGGGAGGTGCCCCAATCCTCTACGGGATTCTCCCCCTTTGAGTTACTGTATGGGAGACACCCAAGAGGGCTGTTGGATATTGCCAAGGAAACTTGGGAAAGTGAGAGTTCTCCCCACAGGAGTGTGATTGAGCATGTCGCCCTGATGCAAGACCGAATTGCACAGGTAATGCCCATCGTGAAGGAACATTTGGCCCAAGCGCAGTTAGCACAGCAGAGAGTGTACAACCATGGAGCCAAGACCCGTACCTTTTCCCCGGGGGATAGGATACTGGTACTTGTCCCTACGGTTGAAAGTAAATTCCTTGCCAAATGGCAAGGCCCCCACGAGATAATGGAAAAAGTGAGCGAAGTGAATTACAAGGTCAGACAACCAGGAAGGCGAAAGCCCGAACAGATCTATCACGTTAATCTGTTGAAAGCCTGGAGGGATAGAGAGTCCCTAGTTGCAGACACTTGGTCACCAGCTCAAACTGGTTGCGTGATTCCTGAGGTTGGAATAGCAGCCACCTTGTCACAACCCCAACAACAGGAGGTTAAGGAGTTTGTGCTTCGCAACAAGGAGGTATTCTCTGAGCTGCCGGGACAAACATCTGGGGTAGAGCATGACATCATTACCCCGCCCGGTGAAAGGGTGAAGTTAAAACCCTATCGGATCCCAGAGGCCCGACGGGAGGCAATACGGGAGGAAGTACAGAAAATGCTGAACTTAGGGGTGATAGAGGAGTCCCAAAGTGATTGGTCTAGTCCCATTGTGTTGGTGCCTAAACCGGATGGGAGCTGGCGATTTCGTAACGATTTTCGTCAGTTGAACAAAGTTACAAAATTTGACACCTACCCCATGCCACGTATAGATGAGTTGATCGACCGGCTGGGAACAGCCCGATACATGACGACTCTTGACCTCACAAAAGGGTATTGGCAAATCCCCCTGGCCAAGTCGGCCAAAGAGAAAACCGCATTTGTAACCCCAGACGGGACGTTCCAATATAAAAGAATGCCGTTCGGGTTACAGAATGCGCCGGCCACATTCCAGAGGAAAATGGACCAGATGCTGAGGCCCCATCGGAAGTATGCTGCGGCTTACCTGGATGACATAATTGTCCATAGCACAGATTGGGCCTCACATCTGCCAAAAGTGCAAGCAGTCCTGGACTCTGTTCGGGAAGCGGGGTTTACGGCTAACCCCAAGAAGTGTACCATTGGGCAGGAGGAGGCCAAATATCTTGGGTACACCATTGGGAGGGGAGTAATAAAACCCCAACTCAACAAAGTCGAGGCCATCCAGAGTTGGCCACGTCCCAACAGCAAGAAGCAGGTACGAGCCTTTCTGGGAATCGCTGGGTATTATCGGCGATTCATTCCCCACTTTGCTTCTAAGGCTGTGCCCCTAACCAACCTGACGAAGGGGAAAGGGTTGGTCATGATTAAATGGACCCCCGAGGCTGAGGCAGCATTCCAATTCTTGAAACAAGCCTTATGTAGCCAGCCAGTGTTGTACTCACCCGACTTCTCTAAAGACTTTGTCGTACAAAGTGATGCGTCAGATGTGGGGTTAGGAGCAGTCTTGTCCCAGGTCTGGAACGGGGAAGAGCACCCAGTCATTTACCTCAGCAGGAAGTTGAAGTCCCATGAGGTAAATTACGCCACCGTTGAAAAGGAGTGTTTAGCGGTGAAGTGGGCTTTAGATTCCCTTCGGTACTACCTGCTAGGTAGGTACTTTGACATGGTTACGGATCACGCTCCGTTAAAGTGGATGGCTCAAAACAAGGAAACAAATAGAAGAGTGAATAGGTGGTTCCTGGCCCTCCAGGAATTCAACTTCACAGTAAAGCATCGCCCTGGCGTTCAAATGGGGAATGTGGATGCTTTGTCTCGAGTACATGAATGCCTGATTGCTGGTGTTCCAACCCCGAGGTTAAAACAAGAAGGGGGGGTATGTGACAGCAGGAAGGTAAAGTCACCTGGTTGCATCCAGGGGGTAGATATATTTCGCCCAGATTCAGGCTTTACGCCGACTTATACAACTAGGTGGAGGTTGGATAAGCCCAGCTGAGGCTAGTGGGCTCATGGATGACTCATACCTCTAGGGAGAGTGTGGGGCGTCGTGCAGACAGGGAGTTGATGAGACCAGCTGAAGCTTGTCAGCTCATTTAGGCCTCTATAAGAACTCCCAGCTTCATTAGATGTTAGCTCATGCCTGGACCCAGACCTGTGTGGACTGTCTAGGGAGAGTGAACCCCTGTGCGGTGAGACAAAGCCTGTGTGGCTATTTGCTTGGACATTTAAAACCAGGGACTTAGGGACTAGGACAGCACTAGGCTGATCCCAGTTGTTAGTTAGGAAACCTGTATGTTTAGTCAGAGGTCAAGTTGACCAGGATTTATTTTGTTTATGTTTCTTTTGCTTTGCTGTGTTTTGTCACTGTAAATAGAAAATAAACCGCACCTTTTTGATTTTGAAAACCACAACCTCCGTTTGCTGGGCCTGTTTTTGTGTGGGGAGCCCATCTCGGGGGTCACACACACCCGCTGCCGAGCTAACCCCCTCACATATTGTATAAAACAATCTAGGCAAGGTGCCTGACAAAGATGAATATTAACCTTGGGTACTTACATATGAGCTAAATATGAAGTGGTGAGAAAGCAACAAAAGTGCTGCTCAAGGCCTCTGTCATGGGAGCTGCGGTACTGGGACCTAAGGATTGAAACAGGAGCATAAAAGGAACCTGTTTGGGTGGGGACACCTCCTCCTCCCCTACGTTCGTCAAGCCAGCGTGACACTGGGCGGGACCCTGGGCTGGGCTTGGAGAATATAAGACAGGGTCGCATGACTGCGCAATTGTTATTCAAAATGTGACAGCACTGAAAGCTAAAAATTGGACTGGGCAGGAAGGGGGGACGTCCCCTGTATTGAAGTGGTTAATGATGCTTAAAGTGAAACAACAAAAATGAAAAATTCCTTTAAATATAGTGCCTGAGGGGTCTTAGACTGCATGTAAAGTGGCACCCTGTATAGAACCTGCTGCAGTAAAACTGACATTTATAAAGAAAACAAAATTACACCTAAATTGCCAGAAATACAATACCATTGCCGGCAATACAAAAATGTTTAAAAAATGTGTGAGGTCTCCCCCAATACATACAAGGCCTTTTGGGTCTGGTATGGATTTTAAGGGGAACCCCATGCCAAAAAACGGTGTTAGGTCCCCCCCAAAATTCATACCAGACCCTTATGTGAGCATGGCAGATCAGGAAAGGGGGGGACGAGCAAGCGGACCACCCCTCCTGAACCATACCCGGCCACATGCCCTCAACATGGGGGGATGCTTTGGGGCAGGGGGGCTTGCACACCGTTTTTTTCACTATTTTCACTATTTTTTGCAGCAGGCGCCCAGCAAATTCTGGTGTTCGCTGAATGGGCAATGATCAGGCCAAACTATTGCTGGCCTCAAACTGTTCGACCAAATCGAATTGTGGGTGCAGAATAAATCGTGTATAGTGTGTGGACTGCTATTAGATGCTAAAGATATAAAGTTTACAAACAGGGGCTATGATTATATAAACACACAAGATTTAATGGTGAGCTTACATGTAACGGTCTGATTAGACAATTGATGTGATGTGATATGGTGTGTTGATATGGCTGTGTACTAAAATATGACAGCACAGAAAGGTAAGTGGGCATAGCACAGGCTTATGTTATGGCACTTAGACTAAAAGCAGGCTGAAATAATATTTAATAAATTGTGATTCAGGTGATTTCTGTTCGTGATAGCGAAGGTTTGGCTGTATGGACAACTTGTAACTGTGTGTCTTTTTTTTATTTTTTTAGGAATTATCTATTTGATCTCTGCTCTCAATCATTTGGAAGATTCACAAGTGACCTTCTTTGTGTGTGCTCGAGACCAGGGTGGTCGTACATCTTCTGTGAATGCATCAATCACTGTTAAAATTTTGAAGACTGCGGTGGCGCCGGCAGTATTTGAGAAATCACGCTACGTGTTTGTAATTGCAGAGGATGCTCCACAAGGTAGCACTGTCGGCATTGTCAAGGCCAGGGAACCTTTAAGTAAGTATCTACTAGTGATGAGCCGAACACCCCCGGGTTCGGTTCGCACCAGAACCCGCGAACGGACCGAAAGTTCGAACGAACATTAGAACCCTATTAAATACAATGGATGCGAACGTTCGAATTCTAAAGTGCTAATTATAACAACTATTATGCATGTTATTGTCCTAAAAAGGGTTTGGGAACCCGGGTTCTGCACCAGGGGACATGTATCAATGCAAAAAGAAGTTTTAAAAACGGTCGTTTTTCGGGAGCAGTCATTTTAATGATGCATAAAGTGAAAAAAAAAAAGTCAAATATTCCTTTAAATATCGTACCTGGGGGGTGTCTAAAGTATGCCTGTGAAGTGCCACGTGTTTCCCGTGTTTAGAACTGTCCCTGCACAAAATGACACTTCTAAAGGAAAAAAAAGCCATTTAAAACTGCTTGCGGCTTTAATGTAATGTCTGGTCCCGGTAATATGGATGAAATTCTTTAAGAAAAATGGCATAGCTACCCCATGACCCCCCCCCCCACCCCAGCCCATTACCAGCCCCTTTGGGTCTTGTATGGATATTAAGGGGAACCCCGCACATAAAATAAAAAAGGCCCTATATACTCTGAACAGCCCTATACAGGCGGTGCATACAAGACAGGGACTGTAGGTTTGTTCTTATGTAGAATCTGTTTGTAATTTTGAACAGGTACATTGTTGAAGTGTAGCTCCAGACCAAAAATCTATTTTTAAACTTTTTGGAAAACATAGGTAAGGGTTATCACCCCTGTAACATTTGTTTTGCTGTCTGTGCCCCTGTTCAGAACATTTCACCTCACTTTCCGTCCCAATGACAACTGTTTTTGAAATGTGGTGTTTTTCTTGAAACAAGGATTGCTGATAAAGCATCAGTACAGAGGAGACACCTTTCTCCCATATTTATTCTTACAGGAGAGAATTTTCCTTCCTAGTGGTAGATTTCCTCTCACTTCCTGTTGTCTTCTTGCGTTTGCAAGTAGGAGTCGTTTGTAAGTTGGATGTTTGAAAGTAGGGACCTGCCGTATATACTCTGCAGAAATAGGCCCCTTAGTTGTTGGTGTTGGCACAACACTGTAAGCACTCACAGTTACTCTTGGTTGGTGCTGGAACGCCCTGCTGTCAACTATTATATCAGGAATTTTAATTACATATAATTGTTGAACAGTGGTAGTAAAAATTGGGCCTTTGATGGTGGTGCTGGTGCCACAACACTGTAAGCCCTGACAGTTACTCTTGGTGGGTGCAGCAATGGGCCCTGCTGTGAATTATTAGATCAAGAATTGTAATTACATGCCCCTGTTGAACAGGGGCTGAAAAATTGGGCCTTAGGCACTGGTGGCACAACACTGCAACCCCTCACAGATACTGTACTTGGAGCACAGCAATGAGCCCTGTTGCAAAGTATTGCTTCAAAAATTGTAATGACACGCCCCTGTTAAACAGGGGCTGAAAAATTGGGCCTTAGGCACTGGTGGCACAACACTGCAACTCCTCACAGATACTGTACTTGGAGCACAGCAATGAGCCCTGTTGCAAAGTATTGCTTCAAAAATTGTAATGACACGCCCCTGTTAAACAGGGGCTGAAAAATTGGGCCTTAGGCACTGGTGGCACAACACTGCAACTCCTCACAGATACTGTACTTGGAGCACAGCAATGAGCCCTGTTGCAAAGTATTGCTTCAAAAATTGTAATTACACGCCCTTGTTAAACAGGGGCTGAAAAATTGGGCGTTAGGCACTGGTGGCGGCACCCATAAACAAAAATGATCTTACAAGCTATCATCATCAATCGTATCATTGAGGACTCGGAGGAGGAGGATAGCCAGTCAACATAACAGCACAGGCACTCAGCATCAGCATCAGTCTTGAAGGGATGTGACATGTTAAAATCAATTAGTCTGTTATATCAGCATCAGGTGTGTGGTAGCTGGTGGTGATCCAAGACTGGTTCATCTTGATGAAAGTCAGTCGATCAACAGAGTCGGTGGACAGGCGCACCCTGTGATCCGTGACAAATCCTCCAGCAGCACTGAATGTGCGTTCCGAAAGAACGCTGGATGCAGGACAGGCCAGTAGCTCAATTGCATACTGTGCAAGCTCTGGCCAGTGATCCATCCTCAAGACCCAGTAAGCCAGAGGATTTTCGGTGGGGAAGGTGTCCAAGTCTGACCTTGCCCCTAGATATTCCTGCACCATGTTTATCAGACGCTGGCGATGGTTGCTGGAACCGATCATACTTTGGGGCTGCGGACTAAAGAATTGTCTGAACGCATCGGTCAGACGGCCACCTTCCCCACCGCTCCTTCTTTGACTGGCCGAAGCCTCAGCAACTCGTTGTCCAGGACCAGGAGTTTGCAACCTCCCAGTCTCTGGGAACGCGTTGCACAGACCTTTCTGCAAGGCCTCCCGGAGTTGTCTCATCCTCTGCTCCCTCTGCGACGGTAACATAAGGTCCGCAACCTTACCCTTGTACCGTGGATCAAGGAGAGTGGCCAGCCAGTAATGGTCCCTCTCCTTGATCCGAAGAATACGAGGATCCTTCCGCAGACTTTGCAGGATCAGGGAGGCCATGCAGCGTAGGTTTGCTGAGGCATTCGCTCCGGAGTCCTCTGGGTCACTAAGGACGACATGATCCGCAGCCACCTCCTCCCAGCCACGTACAAGTCCACTGGTTTCTTGGGACTGTAAATCATCCCTAAAAGACTGCTGCTGATGATGCTGAGTGCCAGCCTCCACCTCCATGCTGACACAATCCTCCTCCTCCTCCTCCTCCTCCTCCTCCTCCTCTTCCTGTGCGATGGGTGGGACAGAAGGAACACTGTCTGGGTAAAGGGGGCCTTGAGAGGCAAGGAAGTCCTCCTCTTCCTGCCCCTGTTCTGCCTCAAGTGCCCTGTCCATTATTCCACGCAGCGTGTGCTCCAACAGGTGGACAAGAGGTACAGTGTCACTGATGCATGCACTGTCACTGCTCACCATCCTCGTGGCCTCCTCAAATGGTGCCAGGACAGTGCATGCATCCCTGATCATGCCCCACTGGCGTGGAGAAAAAAAACCAAGCTCCCCTGACCCTGTCCTGGTGCCGTAGTCGCACAGGTACTCATTGATGGCCCTCTGCTGCGTGTGCAGCCGCTGCAGCATGGCCAACGTTGAGTTCCACCTGGTGGGCATGTCACATATAAGGCGGTTCTTGGGCAGGTTCAACTCCTTTTGCAGCTCAGCCAGGCGAGCACTGGCATTATAAGATCTGCGGAAATGCACACAGACTTTCCTGGCCTGCCTCAGGACATCCTGTAAGCCCGGGTACCTGCCCAAGAAGCGCTGCACCACCAGGTTAAGGACGTGAGCCACACAGGGCACATGGGTCAGTTGTCCCTGTCGGAGGGCGGAGAGGAGGTTGGTGCCATTGTCGCAAACCACCATTCCTGGCTTAAGCTGGCGTGGCGTCAACCACCTCTCGGCCTGGCCCTGCAGAGCAGACAGGACCTCTGCCCCAGTGTGGCTTCTGTCCCCCAAACACACCAGCGCAAGCACGGCATGGCATCTTTTTGCCTGCGTACTTGCGTAGCCCCGTGAACGGCTACGGAGCACCGCTGGTTCATAGGACAAACCACAGGAAGAGGCCATGGAGGAAGAAGAAGAGGAGGGGGTGGAGGAGAGAGGTGTGTCACAACCAGTAGTAGCATTTTGGAGGCGTGGCGGTGGGACAACCTCCAACACTACTGCACCTTGTCCTGAATCCTTCCCAGCTGCCAAAAGAGTGACCCAATGGGCCGTGAAAGAAAGGTAACGTCCCTGTCCATGCCTGCTGGACCATGAGTCAGCGGTAATATGCACCTTACCGCTGACCGCCCTGTCCAGCGAGGCCAAGACATTGCCTTCCACATGCCGGTAGAGAGCCGGAATAGCCTTCCGTGAGAAAAAGTGGCGTTTGGGAACCTGCCACTGAGGAACCGCACATTGCACAAACTCACGGAAGGGGGCCGAGTCTACCAACTGAAAAGGCAGCAGTTGAAGCGCTAGCAATTTAGCCAAGCTAGCATTCAACCGCTGGGCATGTGGATGGCTGGGAGTGAACTTCTTTCGACGGTCCAGCAGCTGGGGCAGGGAAATTTGCCTGCTAGAATCGGACGTCGGTGTACTGCTAGCAGAGTGGGCGCAAGTACTTGGCTGTGACACACCTAATTCTACACCTTCATTCCTCTCAGTGCATGTTTCAGAGAGGACTGAAGTTATAGTGGGGTTGGAGATCCCAGCTGATGCGGTGCAAGGAGAGGTCCGCTTTGTTCTTTGGTGTGGGTCTTTGAGGTAGGCTTGCCAACGAGCTGCATGGCAGGTCAACATATGTCTGGTCAGGCATGTGGTACCCAAGCGGCTGATGTTTTGGCCACGCGATATACGCTTGAGACATATGTTGCAAACAGCAGCTGTGCGATCTGATGCACTAGCCTCAAAAAAGGCCCACACCAAAGAACTTTTTGAATGACGGGCAGAGGCAGCGCCCTGCACAGGCGGAGCTCTGCGGTGTGATTCCGTCGGTGTACTGCCCTTACGCTGGCCACCAAAGGGCATCCTGCCTCGTTGGAGATGTGCCTCCTCCTCATCCTCCTCCTCCTCCTCTCTCCTATTAGGCACCCACGTGGAGTCAGTGACCTCATCATCCCCTCCCTCCTCATCACTGGAGCCAATCTGGCAGTATGCTGCAGCTGCTGGAACATGACTGCCAGATTGGTGTCCTTCTTGAGCATCCCCTCTGTCTGCTCTCACGCTACTGCCTTCCTCTAGCTGGGTTTCATCATCAGACCCTTCGAAACGCTGGGCATCCTCCTGGAGCATGTACCCAACACTGTGCTGAAACAGTTCGGGGGACTCCTCAGGAGGAGGACATGGTGGGTCTAGGGAAGGAGTGACTGATGATTTGTCTGACATTGATACCAGGGAAGACGACGCTTTGGCAGCTGCTTTTCCAGTACCCTGAGCCTGGGTGAGAGAGGATGAGGAGGAGGAGGAGGGCTTGGTCATCCACTCTACCAAGTCTTCGGCATGATGTGGCTCAACATGTCCAGCTGCCGAAAAGAAGGACAAGCGTGTCCCATGGCCATGTGCTGATGACAATGCACCGCGTCCACGACCAGCACTGTTGCCCCCAGACACAGAGCCTGCTTGCCCTCTTTTATTGCCTCCTGACTGTCTGCCTCTCCTTGTTTGCCTTCCAGACATTCTAATAGATGGCCTGCAGGGAGATGGGAAAAAAGCAATAAGGGCTACCTTCAGGTGTCCTTCTCTGTCCCTTGAAACAAGGACTTTCACAGTGAAAGAAACTGACACTCTCCCTACCTACAGTTTTCTGTCCCTAGAAAAAATATTTTTTTTAAGCACAATATAGCACAAGGACAATTCACTCACTGTCCTTACAGGTCCCTGGAAACAAGGACTTGCAGAGTGAAAGAAAAAAAACACTCTCCCTACCTACAGTTTTCTGTCCCTAGAAAAAATGTTTTTTTTAATCACAATATAGCACAAGAACAATTCACTCACTGTCCTTACAGGTCCCTGGAAACAAGGACTTGCAGAGTGAAAGAAAAAAAACACTCTCCCTACCTACAGTTTTCTGTCCCTAGAAAAAATGTTTTTTTTAATCACAATATAGCACAAGAACAATTCACTCACTGTCCTTACAGGTCCCTGGAAACAAGGACTTGCAGAGTGAAAGAAAAAAAACACTCTCCCTACCTACAGTTTTCTGTCCCTAGAAAAAATGTTTTTTTTAATCACAATATAGCACAAGGACAATTCACTCACTGTCCTTACAGGTCCCTGGAAACAAGGACTTGCAGAGTGAAATAAACTGACACTCTCCCTACCTACAGTTTTCTGTCCCTAGAATAAATGTTTTTTTTAAGCACAATATAGCACAAGGACAATTCACTCACTGTCCTTACAGGTCCCTGGAAACAAGGACTTGCAGAGTGAAAGAAAAAAAACACTCTCCCTACCTACAGTTTTCTGTCCCTAGAAAAAATGTTTTTTTTAATCACAATATAGCACAAGGACAATTCACTCACTGTCCTTACAGGTCCCTGGAAACAAGGACTTGCAGAGTGAAATAAACTGACACTCTCCCTACCTACAGTTTTCTGTCCCTAGAATAAATGTTTTTTTTAAGCACAATATAGCACAAGGAGAATTCACTCACTGTCCTTCCAGGTCCCTGGAAACAAGGACTTGCAGAGTGAAAGAAAAAAAACACTCTCCCTACCTACAGTTTTCTGTCCCTAGAAAAAATGTTTTTTTTAATCACAATATAGCACAAGGACAATTCACTCACTGTCCTTCCAGGTCCCTGGAAACAAGGACTTGCAGAGTGAAATAAACTGACACTCTCCCTACCTACAGTTTTCTGTCCCTAGAATAAATGTTTTTTTTAAGCACAATATAGCACAAGGACAATTCACTCACTGTCCTTACAGGTCCCTGGAAACAAGGACTTGCAGAGTGAAAGAAAAAAAACACTCTCCCTACCTACAGTTTTCTGTCCCTAGAAAAAATGTTTTTTTTAATCACAATATAGCACAAGAACAATTCACTCACTGTCCTTACAGGTCCCTGGAAACAAGGACTTGCAGAGTGAAAGAAAAAAAACACTCTCCCTACCTACAGTTTTCTGTCCCTAGAAAAAATGTTTTTTTTAATCACAATATAGCACAAGAACAATTCACTCACTGTCCTTACAGGTCCCTGGAAACAAGGACTTGCAGAGTGAAAGAAAAAAAACACTCTCCCTACCTACAGTTTTCTGTCCCTAGAAAAAATGTTTTTTTTAATCACAATATAGCACAAGGACAATTCACTCACTGTCCTTACAGGTCCCTGGAAACAAGGACTTGCAGAGTGAAATAAACTGACACTCTCCCTACCTACAGTTTTCTGTCCCTAGAATAAATGTTTTTTTTAAGCACAATATAGCACAAGGACAATTCACTCACTGTCCTTACAGGTCCCTGGAAACAAGGACTTGCAGAGTGAAAGAAAAAAAACACTCTCCCTACCTACAGTTTTCTGTCCCTAGAAAAAATGTTTTTTTTAATCACAATATAGCACAAGGACAATTCACTCACTGTCCTTACAGGTCCCTGGAAACAAGGACTTGCAGAGTGAAATAAACTGACACTCTCCCTACCTACAGTTTTCTGTCCCTAGAATAAATGTTTTTTTTAAGCACAATATAGCACAAGGAGAATTCACTCACTGTCCTTCCAGGTCCCTGGAAACAAGGACTTGCAGAGTGAAATAAACTGACACTCTCCCTACCTACAGTTTTCTGTCCCTAGAATAAATGTTTTTTTTAAGCACAATATAGCACAAGGACAATTCACTCACTGTCCTTACAGGTCCCTGGAAACAAGGACTTGCAGAGTGAAAGAAAAAAAACACTCTCCCTACCTACAGTTTTCTGTCCCTAGAAAAAATGTTTTTTTTAATCACAATATAGCACAAGAACAATTCACTCACTGTCCTTACAGGTCCCTGGAAACAAGGACTTGCAGAGTGAAAGAAAAAAAACACTCTCCCTACCTACAGTTTTCTGTCCCTAGAAAAAATGTTTTTTTTAATCACAATATAGCACAAGAACAATTCACTCACTGTCCTTACAGGTCCCTGGAAACAAGGACTTGCAGAGTGAAAGAAAAAAAACACTCTCCCTACCTACAGTTTTCTGTCCCTAGAAAAAATGTTTTTTTTAATCACAATATAGCACAAGGACAATTCACTCACTGTCCTTACAGGTCCCTGGAAACAAGGACTTGCAGAGTGAAATAAACTGACACTCTCCCTACCTACAGTTTTCTGTCCCTAGAATAAATGTTTTTTTTAAGCACAATATAGCACAAGGACAATTCACTCACTGTCCTTACAGGTCCCTGGAAACAAGGACTTGCAGAGTGAAAGAAAAAAAACACTCTCCCTACCTACAGTTTTCTGTCCCTAGAAAAAATGTTTTTTTTAATCACAATATAGCACAAGGACAATTCACTCACTGTCCTTACAGGTCCCTGGAAACAAGGACTTGCAGAGTGAAATAAACTGACACTCTCCCTACCTACAGTTTTCTGTCCCTAGAATAAATGTTTTTTTTAAGCACAATATAGCACAAGGAGAATTCACTCACTGTCCTTCCAGGTCCCTGGAAACAAGGACTTGCAGAGTGAAAGAAAAAAAACACTCTCCCTACCTACAGTTTTCTGTCCCTAGAAAAAATGTTTTTTTTAAGCACAATATAGCACAAGGACAATTCACTCACTGTCCTTCCAGGTCCCTGGAAACAAGGACTTGCAGAGTGAAAGAAAAAAAACACTCTCCCTACCTACAGTTTTCTGTCCCTAGAAAAAATGTTTTTTTTAAGCACAATATAGCACAAGGACAATTCACTCACTGTCCTTCCAGGTCCCTGGAAACAAGGACTTGCAGAGTGAAAGAAAAAAAACACTCTCCCTACCTACAGTTTTCTGTCCCTAGAAAAAATGTTTTTTTTAATCACAATATAGCACAAGGACAATTCACTCACTGTCCTTCCAGGTCCCTGGAAACAAGGACTTGCAGAGTGAAAGAAAAAAAACACTCTCCCTACCTACAGTTTTCTGTCCCTAGAAAAAATGTTTTTTTTAATCACAATATAGCACAAGGACAATTCACTCACTGTCCTTACAGGTCCCTGGAAACAAGGACTTGCAGAGTGAAAGAAAAAAAACACTCTCCCTACCTACAGTTTTCTGTCCCTAGAAAAAATGTTTTTTTTAATCACAATATAGCACAAGGACAATTCACTCACTGTCCTTCCAGGTCCCTGGAAACAAGGACTTGCAGAGTGAAATAAACTGACACTCTCCCTACCTACAGTTTTCTGTCCCTAGAATAAATGTTTTTTTAAGCACAATATAGCACAAGGACAATTCACTCACTGTCCTTACAGGTCCCTGGAAACAAGGACTAGCAGAGTGAAAGAAAAAAAACACTCTCCCTACCTACAGTTTTCTGTCCCTAGAAAAAATGTTTTTTTTTAAGCACAATATAGCACAAGGACAATTCACTCACTGTCCTTCCAGGTCCCTGGAAACAAGGACTTGCAGAGTGAAAGAAAAAAAACACTCTCCCTACCTACAGTTTTCTGTCCCTAGAAAAAATGTTTTTTTTAAGCACAATATAGCACAAGGACAATTCACTCACTGTCCTTCCAGGTCCCTGGAAACAAGGACTTGCAGAGTGAAAGAAAAAAAACACTCTCCCTACCTACAGTTTTCTGTCCCTAGAAAAAATGTTTTTTTTAATCACAATATAGCACAAGGACAATTCACTCACTGTCCTTACAGGTCCCTGGAAACAAGGACTTGCAGAGTGAAAGAAAAAAAACACTCTCCCTACCTACAGTTTTCTGTCCCTAGAAAAAATGTTTTTTTTAATCACAATATAGCACAAGGACAATTCACTCACTGTCCTTACAGGTCCCTGGAAACAAGGACTTGCAGAGTGAAAGAAAAAAAACACTCTCCCTACCTACAGTTTTCTGTCCCTAGAAAATTTTTTTTTTTTAATCACAATATAGCACAAGGACAATTCACTCACTGTCCTTACAGGTCCCTGGAAACAAGGACTTGCAGAGTGAAATAAACTGACACTCTCCCTACCTACAGTTTTCTGTCCCTAGAATAAATGTTTTTTTAAGCACAATATAGCACAAGGACAATTCACTCACTGTCCTTAGAGGTCCCTGGAAACAAGGACTTGCAGAGTGAAAGAAAAAAAACACTCTCCCTACCTACAGTTTTCTGTCCCTAGAAAAAATGTTTTTTTTTAAGCACAATATAGCACAAGGACAATTCACTCACTGTCCTTCCAGGTCCCTGGAAACAAGGACTTGCAGAGTGAAAGAAAAAAAACACTCTCCCTACCTACAGTTTTCTGTCCCTAGAAAAAATGTTTTTTTTAAGCACAATATAGCACAAGGACAATTCACTCACTGTCCTTCCAGGTCCCTGGAAACAAGGACTTGCAGAGTGAAAGAAAAAAAACACTCTCCCTACCTACAGTTTTCTGTCCCTAGAAAAAATGTTTTTTTTAATCACAATATAGCACAAGGACAATTCACTCACTGTCCTTACAGGTCCCTGGAAACAAGGACTTGCAGAGTGAAATAAACTGACACTCTCCCTACCTACAGTTTTCTGTCCCTAGAATAAATGTTTTTTTTAAGCACAATATAGCACAAGGACAATTCACTCACTGTCCTTACAGGTCCCTGGAAACAAGGACTTGCAGAGTGAAAGAAAAAAAACACTCTCCCTACCTACAGTTTTCTGTCCCTAGAAAAAATGTTTTTTTTAATCACAATATAGCACAAGGACAATTCACTCACTGTCCTTACAGGTCCCTGGAAACAAGGACTTGCAGAGTGAAATAAACTGACACTCTCCCTACCTACAGTTTTCTGTCCCTAGAATAAATGTTTTTTTTAAGCACAATATAGCACAAGGAGAATTCACTCACTGTCCTTCCAGGTCCCTGGAAACAAGGACTTGCAGAGTGAAAGAAAAAAAACACTCTCCCTACCTACAGTTTTCTGTCCCGTAGATAAAATGTTTTTTTTAATCACAATATAGCACAAGGACAATTCACTCACTGTCCTTCCAGGTCCCTGGAAACAAGGACTTGCAGAGTGAAATAAACTGACACTCTCCCTACCTACAGTTTTCTGTCCCTAGAATAAATGTTTTTTTTAAGCACAATATAGCACAAGGACAATTCACTCACTGTCCTTACAGGTCCCTGGAAACAAGGACTTGCAGAGTGAAAGAAAAAAAACACTCTCCCTACCTACAGTTTTCTGTCCCTAGAAAAAATGTTTTTTTTAATCACAATATAGCACAAGGACAATTCACTCACTGTCCTTCCAGGTCCCTGGAAACAAGGACTTGCAGAGTGAAATAAACTGACACTCTCCCTACCTACAGTTTTCTGTCCCTAGAATAAATGTTTTTTTTAAGCACAATATAGCACAAGGACAATTCACTCACTGTCCTTACAGGTCCCTGGAAACAAGGACTTGCAGAGTGAAAGAAAAAAAACACTCTCCCTACCTACAGTTTTCTGTCCCTAGAAAAAATGTTTTTTTTTAAGCACAATATAGCACAAGGACAATTCACTCACTGTCCTTCCAGGTCCCTGGAAACAAGGACTTGCAGAGTGAAAGAAAAAAAACACTCTCCCTACCTACAGTTTTCTGTCCCTAGAAAAAATGTTTTTTTTAAGCACAATATAGCACAAGGACAATTCACTCACTGTCCTTCCAGGTCCCTGGAAACAAGGACTTGCAGAGTGAAAGAAAAAAAACACTCTCCCTACCTACAGTTTTCTGTCCCTAGAAAAAATGTTTTTTTTAATCACAATATAGCACAAGGACAATTCACTCACTGTCCTTACAGGTCCCTGGAAACAAGGACTTGCAGAATGAAAGAAAAAAAACACTCTCCCTACCTACAGTTTTCTGTCCCTAGAAAAAATGTTTTTTTTAATCACAATATAGCACAAGGACAATTCACTCACTGTCCTTACAGGTCCCTGGAAACAAGGACTTGCAGAGTGAAAGAAAAAAAACACTCTCCCTACCTACAGTTTTCTGTCCCTAGAAAAAATGTTTTTTTTAATCACAATATAGCACAAGGACAATTCACTCACTGTCCTTACAGGTCCCTGGAAACAAGGACTTGCAGAGTGAAATAAACTGACACTCTCCCTACCTACAGTTTTCTGTCCCTAGAATAAATGTTTTTTTAAGCACAATATAGCACAAGGACAATTCACTCACTGTCCTTACAGGTCCCTGGAAACAAGGACTTGCAGAGTGAAAGAAAAAAAACACTCTCCCTACCTACAGTTTTCTGTCCCTAGAAAAAATGTTTTTTTTAATCACAATATAGCACAAGGACAATTCACTCACTGTCCTTCCAGGTCCCTGGAAACAAGGACTTGCAGAGTGAAATAAACTGACACTCTCCCTACCTACAGTTTTCTGTCCCTAGAATAAATGTTTTTTTTAAGCACAATATAGCACAAGGACAATTCACTCACTGTCCTTACAGGTCCCTGGAAACAAGGACTTGCAGAGTGAAAGAAAAAAAACACTCTCCCTACCTACAGTTTTCTGTCCCTAGAAAAAATGTTTTTTTTAATCACAATATAGCACAAGGACAATTCACTCACTGTCCTTACAGGTCCCTGGAAACAAGGACTTGCAGAGTGAAATAAACTGACACTCTCCCTACCTACAGTTTTCTGTCCCTAGAATAAATGTTTTTTTTAAGCACAATATAGCACAAGGAGAATTCACTCACTGTCCTTCCAGGTCCCTGGAAACAAGGACTTGCAGAGTGAAAGAAAAAAAACACTCTCCCTACCTACAGTTTTCTGTCCCTAGAAAAAATGTTTTTTTTAATCACAATATAGCACAAGGACAATTCACTCACTGTCCTTCCAGGTCCCTGGAAACAAGGACTTGCAGAGTGAAATAAACTGACACTCTCCCTACCTACAGTTTTCTGTCCCTAGAATAAATGTTTTTTTTAAGCACAATATAGCACAAGGACAATTCACTCACTGTCCTTACAGGTCCCTGGAAACAAGGACTTGCAGAGTGAAAGAAAAAAAACACTCTCCCTACCTACAGTTTTCTGTCCCTAGAAAAAATGTTTTTTTTAATCACAATATAGCACAAGGACAATTCACTCACTGTCCTTACAGGTCCCTGGAAACAAGGACTTGCAGAGTGAAAGAAAAAAAACACTCTCCCTACCTACAGTTTTCTGTCCCTAGAAAAAATGTTTTTTTTAATCACAATATAGCACAAGGACAATTCACTCACTGTCCTTCCAGGTCCCTGGAAACAAGGACTTGCAGAGTGAAATAAACTGACACTCTCCCTACCTACAGTTTTCTGTCCCTAGAATAAATGTTTTTTTTAAGCACAATATAGCACAAGGACAATTCACTCACTGTCCTTAGAGGTCCCTGGAAACAAGGACTTGCAGAGTGAAAGAAAAAAAACACTCTCCCTACCTACAGTTTTCTGTCCCTAGAAAAAATGTTTTTTTTTAAGCACAATATAGCACAAGGACAATTCACTCACTGTCCTTCCAGGTCCCTGGAAACAAGGACTTGCAGAGTGAAAGAAAAAAAACACTCTCCCTACCTACAGTTTTCTGTCCCTAGAAAAAATGTTTTTTTTAAGCACAATATAGCACAAGGACAATTCACTCACTGTCCTTCCAGGTCCCTGGAAACAAGGACTTGCAGAGTGAAAGAAAAAAAACACTCTCCCTACCTACAGTTTTCTGTCCTTAGAAAAAATGTTTTTTTTAATCACAATATAGCACAAGGACAATTCACTCACTGTCCTTACAGGTCCCTGGAAACAAGGACTTGCAGAGTGAAAGAAACTGACACTCTCCCTACCTACAGTTTTCTGTCCCTAGAATAAATGTTTTTTTAAGCACAATATAGCACAAGGACAATTCACTCACTGTCCTTCCAGGTCCCTGGAAACAAGGACTTGCAGAGTGAAAGAAAAAAAACACTCTCCCTACCTACAGTTTTCTGTCCCTAGAAAAAATGTTTTTTTTAAGCACAATATAGCACAAGGACAATTCACTCACTGTCCTTCCAGGTCCCTGGAAACAAGGACTTGCAGAGTGAAAGAAAAAAAACACTCTCCCTACCTACAGTTTTCTGTCCCTAGAAAAAATGTTTTTTTTAATCACAATATAGCACAAGGACAATTCACTCACTGTCCTTACAGGTCCCTGGAAACAAGGACTTGCAGAGTGAAAGAAAAAAAACACTCTCCCTACCTACAGTTTTCTGTCCCTAGAAAAAATGTTTTTTTTAATCACAATATAGCACAAGGACAATTCACTCACTGTCCTTACAGGTCCCTGGAAACAAGGACTTGCAGAGTGAAAGAAAAAAAACACTCTCCCTACCTACAGTTTTCTGTCCCTAGAAAAAATGTTTTTTTTAATCACAATATAGCACAAGGACAATTCACTCACTGTCCTTACAGGTCCCTGGAAACAAGGACTTGCAGAGTGAAATAAACTGACACTCTCCCTACCTACAGTTTTCTGTCCCTAGAATAAATGTTTTTTTAAGCACAATATAGCACAAGGACAATTCACTCACTGTCCTTACAGGTCCCTGGAAACAAGGACTTGCAGAGTGAAAGAAAAAAAACACTCTCCCTACCTACAGTTTTCTGTCCCTAGAAAAAATGTTTTTTTTAATCACAATATAGCACAAGGACAATTCACTCACTGTCCTTCCAGGTCCCTGGAAACAAGGACTTGCAGAGTGAAATAAACTGACACTCTCCCTACCTACAGTTTTCTGTCCCTAGAATAAATGTTTTTTTTAAGCACAATATAGCACAAGGACAATTCACTCACTGTCCTTACAGGTCCCTGGAAACAAGGACTTGCAGAGTGAAAGAAAAAAAACACTCTCCCTACCTACAGTTTTCTGTCCCTAGAAAAAATGTTTTTTTTAATCACAATATAGCACAAGGACAATTCACTCACTGTCCTTACAGGTCCCTGGAAACAAGGACTTGCAGAGTGAAATAAACTGACACTCTCCCTACCTACAGTTTTCTGTCCCTAGAATAAATGTTTTTTTTAAGCACAATATAGCACAAGGAGAATTCACTCACTGTCCTTCCAGGTCCCTGGAAACAAGGACTTGCAGAGTGAAAGAAAAAAAACACTCTCCCTACCTACAGTTTTCTGTCCCTAGAAAAAATGTTTTTTTTAATCACAATATAGCACAAGGACAATTCACTCACTGTCCTTCCAGGTCCCTGGAAACAAGGACTTGCAGAGTGAAATAAACTGACACTCTCCCTACCTACAGTTTTCTGTCCCTAGAATAAATGTTTTTTTTAAGCACAATATAGCACAAGGACAATTCACTCACTGTCCTTACAGGTCCCTGGAAACAAGGACTTGCAGAGTGAAAGAAAAAAAACACTCTCCCTACCTACAGTTTTCTGTCCCTAGAAAAAATGTTTTTTTTAATCACAATATAGCACAAGGACAATTCACTCACTGTCCTTACAGGTCCCTGGAAACAAGGACTTGCAGAGTGAAAGAAAAAAAACACTCTCCCTACCTACAGTTTTCTGTCCCTAGAAAAAATGTTTTTTTTAATCACAATATAGCACAAGGACAATTCACTCACTGTCCTTCCAGGTCCCTGGAAACAAGGACTTGCAGAGTGAAATAAACTGACACTCTCCCTACCTACAGTTTTCTGTCCCTAGAATAAATGTTTTTTTTAAGCACAATATAGCACAAGGACAATTCACTCACTGTCCTTAGAGGTCCCTGGAAACAAGGACTTGCAGAGTGAAAGAAAAAAAACACTCTCCCTACCTACAGTTTTCTGTCCCTAGAAAAAATGTTTTTTTTTAAGCACAATATAGCACAAGGACAATTCACTCACTGTCCTTCCAGGTCCCTGGAAACAAGGACTTGCAGAGTGAAAGAAAAAAAACACTCTCCCTACCTACAGTTTTCTGTCCCTAGAAAAAATGTTTTTTTTAAGCACAATATAGCACAAGGACAATTCACTCACTGTCCTTCCAGGTCCCTGGAAACAAGGACTTGCAGAGTGAAAGAAAAAAAACACTCTCCCTACCTACAGTTTTCTGTCCTTAGAAAAAATGTTTTTTTTAATCACAATATAGCACAAGGACAATTCACTCACTGTCCTTACAGGTCCCTGGAAACAAGGACTTGCAGAGTGAAAGAAACTGACACTCTCCCTACCTACAGTTTTCTGTCCCTAGAATAAATGTTTTTTTAAGCACAATATAGCACAAGGACAATTCACTCACTGTCCTTCCAGGTCCCTGGAAACAAGGACTTGCAGAGTGAAAGAAACTGACACTGTCCCTACCTACAGTTTTCTGTCCCTAGAATAAATGTTTTTTTTAAGCACACTATAGCACAAGCACAAAACACACTGACACTCTCCCTACCTATCCTTCTCTTTCCCTAAACTAAAGGAATCCAGGTTAAGCAAGAAAGAAATAACAGTCACTGTCCCTGCCTATGCTGCTCTATCCCTGCTCCGGAACACACTACACTAGGCCGCCGTGCTGGCGGCCTTTTATAGTGTGGGGCGTGTACTAAACACCCTCAGCAATAATTGGCCACAGGCATCCTGCCTGTGGCCAATCATTGCTCTCCTCGCTGCCGGCGCTGTGATTGGCCAAGCATGCGGGGTCACAGTGCATGCTTGGCCAATCACAGCGCCTGGATGACACTGCGATGGCGTAGTGCATTGTGGGCCGTTCGCGTCACTCGAATTTGGCGCGAACGGCCCAAATCGTTCGATCTTCGTCGAACGATCGAACAGCCGATGTTCGAGTCGAACGTATGTTCGACTCGAACACGAAGCTCATCCCTAGTATCTACCAGTTTCACTACAATGTAAGTTCAGCACATATGCTAACGGCATAACTAAAGTACCACAGATAAAAATAATTAATTAGAATTAGAACTAGACAATTATGTATAAGTGTATTTTTTTCTCTTCTCTGCTGTCTTTGATGATTTTCCATTTACTAAACAGTACACTTTCATAACTTGAACAGAGAGGCGTGAACATGATAAGATGGATTGGAGTTGTAACTGGTAGTGCCAATACTGCACTATAGTGTTTGTAAAAGTTCAGATTTTTTTTAAATAACAAACATGTCATACTTTCCTGCTCTGTGTGGTAGTTTTTCACAGAGCAGCCCCAATCCTCCTCTTCTTGGGTCCCTCAGCAGCGCTCAAGCCCAATCCCCCCTCCCGTTGAGTTCCCCATAGCAAGCTGCTTGCTCTAAGGGCACTCATGTGTGCTTGCTCTTGAGCCACCTCTGTGTGTCCAGCACAGCTCGGCCCCACCCTCCTGCTCCCTCCTCACTGGCTGTGAGTGACAGCAGCAGTAGCCAATGGCTGCCGCTGCTGTGTCTCAGCCAATGAGGAGAGAGAGACCCTGGGGAGCTTCTGTTTTCATGCACATTGGGATCGGTGAGTATAAGGGGGGGGGGCGGGGGCTGTACACTAAAGGTTTTCAACCTTCAGAAATACAATGCCTAAAGGTAAAAAACTTCAAGCCTTTAGAACCACTTTAAGATTTTAGGGATATATTTAAATAACCTTTAACCACAAGCAAAATACCCAAACAGAAAGGAGCATGTGCGACAGACTAGCGGGTATTTGCTGTGCATGCCGTATTTTGAAAGTGACAAAACTTGGGGAAATGTGAATGTATTGCAGAAATGTATTAAATATGCCTTATCCTTATTTGCCCAGACATACACTTTAAGTTTGATATAACTTGAAGATCCCAGTTAACAGCTGTTCTTACATTGTTTCAATAAGCCACAATGATAAATGGTAGCCCCCTTAGTTAGCAGCTGCATGTGCACTTTTTTCTCTAGTTATTTTGACTTAATTTGAAAAAAGGTCAGCACTAGAAATCTGTGCTTGCATAGTTTAATTGGAATGAAAACTTTGTGTTACTTCCAAATTCAAAATCAAATATATAAATCTTACACTGTCAATGGAGAAAACTTTCCTGCTGTGGATTATAGTACAGATGTACTATACAATTCATGGTAACTGCAGTCATTTAATTGATTTTCAAAAACATAGGAAGCTTCAAGAAGCTTTGTGTCAGTGAAAGAAAAACTGAAGACAAACAGAAAACAAGGTGGGATTTTTGTGGGGAATCTGCAAAGAATAACATAGTTTGTGAATATTACGTTCTTTGATTTTCAAAGAACGTAATATTCAAAGGCCTTGGACAAGTTTCAGGCAAATTAAATAGTGTGGTATACAAAATAATTCAGCGCTGCCTTAAAGATAAGCTGCCAACACACCAAGTAGACAAATTGCAACAATGTAGAAACAAAAAAAGTGTAGCGCTAATCTGAATATATAAGTGAATAAATCAGCCCCAGATGATGTCCTAGCGAACGATATGCGTCGGGTGGAACTCCATTGTTCCCACATTTTATGCAAACCGCTTGAATATCATCACAAATGTAAGTGTTCTGACTTCATTACATTTTTGATATGTAATACAGAGTTACGCTATGTGACCGTTTCTTTCCTCCATTATATGACATAACCCTTCCACATCCATTTGGGATTCCCTGGACCATCACTTCTTATGAGATAACCCACTAGCAAGCCACCCTTCTCTGTGACTCTCTCCATCCTGCTGGCGTTTTGTCATCTCTGGCACAGCATCCTAAAGCCCATAGGATTGCCCAAAGTACATTGTGGTTCCACCACGCAAGCCTGTTTGACCCATTGAACGTAGGTTCTCTAGGGTTCAAACATTCTGGTAAGCCTCTTACTTGTGGGGGTGGTTTCCTTCACTTCATCACCTCTTCACTTGCACAGATTTGCATGGTTTGAAGTCGTCACCATATTTTGAACTTTGTCAACACCAAAGTTTAGTCAATTTTAAGGACAGATAGTCTTTGCATTTTTTGCACCTGTTTTGATTTTCCTGCATATAGACATTCCCTGTGTGCTTATGAGGACATTCTTATTCACATTGTTCACTATTATCATTTGAGCACTTTTATTTATCAAGTTTTTACGTATTTATTCATTCAAGTTTTTACGTATTTATTTATTCACTTATATTTCAGATTAGCGCTACACTTTTGTTGTTTCCAAATTAAATAGTGTCAATTTGCTTTATTTTTAGAGCTGAATTAATTAATCAATTGAATTAACTCATTCCTGCTCCCAACATTCTGGAATATCTTTGATGGCCACCCTTATGTACTAACATTTTTGCGCCAAAGATCCTTAATCATGCTTCTTGATGGAGGATTATGAGGCCACAAGAATTACTGTCAACATTTGTTGACGTTTATTTTTTTGAAGCGGAAGTTTGCGTATAGATTTTATTGCACAGTTATATAGGTCCATCTTGGACCAATGAAAGTATGTATACCTTATACCTGAT
The DNA here is from genome assembly GCA_029206835.1 of Rana muscosa. NCBI lineage: Eukaryota > Metazoa > Chordata > Amphibia > Anura > Ranidae > Rana > Rana muscosa. The sequence goes on from CM055116.1 coordinate 301,744,230, forward strand.
AGACCTCTCTGGAAACAGAGAATTGCTAAAGTAGTCACCGCTACTACAGTGATTGCCATTATCTTCCTTGGCCCATTGTTGGCCCTGCTGCATATTAACCACAGAGGATTGCTCGCTCAACACAAGTGGCATTCAGAGGACATCTTTATTTTTCTCAATGAATGCAAGGAATTTTCGAATTGGACTAAATGGAGATTGTGACGTCACTGCTCCTCCTCTCTACCTTTTCCAATCAGAGAATACTTTTCATTCACTGAGGAAAAATAAAAGGTGTTCTGTGAAAAGTGCCTGTGCCAAGCATGGGACTCCCTGTGGTTACTATGCAGAAAGGGCAACCTGCACAGGACCTGGAAAATAGCGGGCATCAATACAGTAGGCGACCTCTACAATGATTCTCAGCCTCCATAGTGGTCCCACAGGTATGGTATATGCCTACCAAGCTGAACAAATGTAACCCAAGAAGTAAAATGCATACCTGAAGTCCAGTTTTAACAGGAAATACTTTAAACATTTTTATGCCCTTTGAAACACTTTTTTTAATCAAAGCTAAAAACTCAACAGCCATCAGCTTAATGACTCATGGATTCTAGCCAGCTCTAAAAGTTTTTTGACTGGGGCAATTTCAACCTACTGAAATAGCAATTTGAAATAGTCAAGCAGAGAGAAAGGCCTCGTACACACGACCGATTTTCTCGGCAAGAACCAGCAAGAAACTTGCTGGCAGAGAGGTCTTGCCGAGTAAATCGGTCGTGTGTACGCTGCTATCGGGTTTCTCGTTGAGAAAACCGACAAGAAACCTCGACGAGAAAATAGAGAACCTGCTCTCTATTTTCTCGTCGAGATTCTCCTCGGCATGTTTCTCGACGAGAAAAGTGAGTGTGTGTACACTTACCTGTCCTCCCCGAAGCCCGCGCATGTTCGAAATGAATTCGACGCATGCGCGGTAGCTTCCTAGGCATACGTAGGGTATACCAAGATGGCGGCGACGGCATCGAATGTGACGAGCGCATGCTCGACGTAGTCGATGACGTCACCGCGTACGCTCCTTTCAAAGAACCGCGGGTTCTTTGAAACGAGCGTGTGTACACTCGGCCGGGACAAGTTTCTTGTCCAAGAATCTCGTCGAAAAAAACGACATGTTTTTTTCAACGAGAATCTCGGCCGTGTGTACGAGGCCAACAGGAGTAAACACTCTGCATACAGAAATACTCCATGCAATGCTGGATACAATGCTGGATTCTTTCTCTTGTTTAAATAGATATCCTAAGCCAGAGAAATTTCACACTAACAAGGACACAAAAAACATTAAATAAATACAAAGAACTTATAAGATCAGCTACTTTCTAGTTTAACCCAACTTAGTATGACTCTTCATAAGCACCTAATGCTTTAAAGTAATAAAGTGATCTATCTTTAAGCAGTGATTGTTCTCCGCTGTGCACTTTCCATTAATCAGCTCTATACAGGCAAGAGAAAACACACGTTTTGCTGAAATAATTAGGTAATTTTCTTGCTCAGTAAAGCACCTAGAGGTAATAAGGACTTTATAGCATAAAAACAATGTGTAAAATGAATGCCTTACACCAAGAAAAACCTCAAGAAATAAATCTAGGTATGTAGTATGTCATTGGGGGAATTGTCTTATATTTACAAGTACAGTACAGAGAAATTTGGAAACCATAATAAAGAACATATCTTGGTGCTAAAAAGGTTCTGTAAGAAAATGTGTTAAATATTTATTCTATTGTTATTTTCTCAGAAAAAAAGGTGAGCTAAACTTGAAGATAAGACCAAACAAGATATCAGCACCTCACAAAGAGTGAAAGATTATTTCTTTTTTTGTATAGCATTTTCTAAAATCCCAATTGACTTATATATATATATATATATATGTATATATATGTATATATTTACTATTGTGCAAAAGTTTTAGGCAGATGTTACAAAAAATAAATACAAATCTGTACATTGAAGTGACACTAAAGTCTTTTTTTTTCGGTTTAAAATAACAAACATGTTATACTTACCTCCACTGTGCAGTGATTTTGCACAGAGCAGCCCGGATCCTCCTCTTCTCGGGTCCTTCTTCTGCACTCCTGGCTCCTCCCACCTGTTGAGTGCACCTATAGCAAGCAGTTTGCTATGGGGGCACCCGAGCCAAGCCACAGCTACGTGTGTCCATTCAGACATGGAACCACGGCCTGAGCCCACCCCCTCTCTCTCCTCATTGGCTCACTTTCTTTGATTGACAACAGCAGGAGCCAATGGGGCTTCTCTGCTGTCCCAGCCAAAAGGGAGGAAGAGTTCTGACAGCCAAGTCTCTCATGCAACATCACTGGATCGAGATGGGGCTCAGGTAAGTATTAGGGGGCTGTGGGGGGATGCTGCACACAGAAGGGTTTTTGTCTTAAAAAACCTTCTGCCTTTCCAATCACTTTAAGAATGCTTCCAGAAAGAGAAGTATTAATAGTTTATTTTGATCAATTAACAAAATGGAAAGTAAATGAACGGAAGAAAAATCTAAATCAAATCAATATTTGGTGTGACCACTCTTTCATTCAAAACAGCATCAGTTCTTTTAGGTAGGTTGTTCCAAACATCTTGAAGAACTAACCACAGAGGGTCTGTGGATGTAGGATCTTCATGTTATCCCAGACAGACTCAATGATGTTGACATCAGGGCTCTGTGGGGGCCAAACCATCACTTCCAGGACTCCTTGTTCTTCTTTGCGCTGAAGATAGTTCTGCATGACATTGGCTGTATGTTTGGGGTTGTTGTCCTGCTGCAGAATACATTTGGGGTCAATCACACGCCTCCCTGATGGTATGGCTTGATGGATAAGTAATTGCCTTTATTTCTCAGCATTGAGGATACCATGGATTCTGACCAAATCTCCAACTCAATTTGCAGAAATGCAGCCCCAGACTTGCAAGGAACCTCCACAATTGCCTCCAGACATCCATAATTGTACCGCTCTCCAGCCCTACAGCAAACAAACTGAGTCCTGCTACAGCCAAATATTTCAAATTTTGACTTATCAGTTCAGAGCACCTGCTGCCAATTTTCTGCACCCCAGTTCCTATGTTTTTGTGCACAGTTGAGTTACTTAGCCTTGTTACCACATTGGAGGTATGGCTTTTTGGCTGCAATTCTTCCATGAAGACCATTTCAGGCCAGACTTCTCCACACAGTAGATGGATGTAGTTGGGTCAGTTCTTTGCACTGGACAGCTTCTGATATGGAAGGGAAGTAAGCATGATGTATCTTTCATCTGCTGCATTAAGTTTCCTTGGTCAAACACTGCATCTACAGTCCTCAACATTGCCTGTTTCTTTGTGTTTCTTTAAAAGAGTTTGAACAGCACATTTTGAAACGCCAAATTTGCTTTGCAATCTATTGCACTGTACACACGACCGGTTTTCCCATCGGATAAAAAACCAGAATTCCTGTCAAACCTGCCTTGCATACACACAGTCACACAAAAGTCCGGTGAACTTTTGACTGCCAAGAACGTGGTGACGTAAAAGACTATGACGAGACGAGACAATGAAGTTCTGTGCTTCTGAGCATGCATTGATTTGTTTCCGAGCATGCACAGTTTTTTCCCCTCGGGAAAGCATACAGACGAACAGTTTTCCCGCCAGGATTTTTTCCTGACGGGAAAATAGAGATCCTGCTCTCTTTTTTTGTCCGGCAGTTTTCCCCTCGGAAAAACTGCGATGGAGCATACACACGGCCGGAATTCCCAGCCAAAAGCTCTCATAGCAGTTTTCCAGTCGGAAAAACCGGTCGTGTGTACGAGGCATATGCCTGGGAGAGACCTTACTGATGCAGCACACCTACCTTGTGTGCTGTAGCTATGCTTTGTCTTGCCATGGTGTATGACCTGTGACATGAAACTATCTTCTACAACCTCACCTTAGTAGCAGAGTTTGGTTGTTTCTCACCCAGTTTTAAGCCCCCTACACTGCTGTTTCTGTTTAAGTTAATGACTGTGTTTTAACATATGAAACTGATGATCCTTAGCACCTGCTTGATATAATTGGTTAATCATATACCCAGGGCCAGCCCTATGATGGGACCGGGTGGTACCATGGTACCAGGTGGCACTTTTAGGGGGGCGGCAAACTGACGCCTGCCAGCCAGCCCGTTCCGCCCGCTCTGCTGCCTGTGAGGAGCCCGGTGCCGCTGCCTGTGAGGACACTTGCAGCCCGGGGGCGGGGGGGGGCAGTCTGCGAGTTAGCGGGCAGGCGCCGCTGCCTGTGAGGAGCCCGGCGCCGCTGCTGTTAGTGGTGACAGGGGCGGGAAGAACACTCGCAGCTCGGGATGGTTAGGAGCAGTCAATGAGTGAGCGCGCAGCGGAGCAGAGAGATGATGTCATCTCTCACCACCCACCCTGCATCACCACAGTTCCGCCCTCACTGTGCAGCCGTGGCTGCCTTCACTCTGGGACACAGCAAGTGACAACCCGCAACGTGTGGCAGGTGATGTTGTGACAATCCGCAACGTGTGGCAGGTGACGCCGTGGCAAGTGACAATCCGCAACGTGTGGCACGTGACTATCCGCAACGTGTGGCAGGTGACGTCGTGGCAAGTGACAATCCGCAAAGTGTGGCAGGTGACGTTGTGGCATGTGACGGGGCAAGTGACAATCCGCAATGTGTGGCAGGTGACGTTGTGGCAAGTGACAATCCGCAACGTGTGGCAGGTGACGTGGCAAGTGACAACCCGCAACGTGTGGCAGGTGACGTAAGTGACCATGCGCAACATGTGGCAAGTGACCATCCGCAACATGTGGCAGATGACAATCCGCAACATGTGGCAGATGACAATCCGCAACGTGTGGCAGGTGACAATCCGCAACGTGTGGCAGGTGACAATCCGCAACGTGTGGCAGGTGACAATCCGCAACGTGTGGCAGGTGACGTAAGTGACCATGCGCAACATGTGGCAAGTGACAATCCGCAACGTGTGGCATGTGACAATTCGCAACGTGTGGCAGGTGACAATCCGCATATGGTGGTGGAGTCCAAAGCAAAACTGTAAGTACAAACACACATCACATGTTGTATGAGACATGAGAGCCTGAGAGGGACTTGCCTTGCCCAGCCCCGATTAACCACTTAAGGATCAGAAGGATTTTCCCACTTAAAGCGGTTCTATGGCTTTGTTTTTTATTTTTTTTAAATAACAAACATGTTATACTTACCTCCACTGTGCAGTTCGTTTGGAAAACAGTGGCCCCGATCCTCTTGTTCTTGGGTCCCTCGGCAGCTGTCTCGGCTCCTCCCCACATCAGATAGCCCCCTTCTGGGAAGTGGTCTCCCAAGGGGGTTAGCTTGCGGGCGCGCTCCCTGTCATACACGCTGCGTCCATAGACACAGCGTGTATGACTCGTTCCCGCCCCCCCCCCACGGGCCGCGTCATTGGATGTGATTGACAGCAGCGCGAGCCAATGGCTGAGCTGCTCTTAATCTATTCAATCTAGCCAATCAACGGCCAGACTCCGTGGAGAAGAGGACGCCGGGGGACGTGCACAGCAGGTGAACGGGCTCAGGTAAGTAAAACGGGGGGCTGGGGGGCAGTCATTGCAAGGCATTTTTTATGCATAGGATGCATTAAGGTGAAAAAACACAAACCTTTACAACCCCTTTAATGACCAGGCCATTTTTTGCGATACGGCACTGTGTCGTTTTAACTGACAATTGCGTGGTCATGCGACACTGTACCCAAATAAAATTGATGTCCTTTTTTTCCCACAAATAGAGTTTTCTTTTGGTGATATTTGATCACCTCTGCGGTTTTTATTTTTTGCACTATAAACAGCAAAAATATATATTTTTTTTACTTTTTGCGATAATAAATATCCAAAAAATGCATAAAAAAAATAATAATTTCTTTATCAGTTTAGGCCAATATGTATTCTTCTAAATATTTTTGGTACCAAAAAAAACCACAATTAGCGTACATTGATTAGTTTGCGCAAAAGCCATTGCGGCCGCCCGCCATGCACAGGTCCCTTTATACTCCTATATACATGTATAGATCCCTGACAGGTCCTTTTATACGCCATATGCACATATAGAGCCATGACAGGTCCTCTTTATACTCCTTTATACATGTATAGAGCCATGACAGGTCCTTTTTTTACACCTATACATGTATAGAGCGATGACAGGTCCTTTTATACTCCTTTATACATGTATAGAGCGATGACAGGTCCTTTTATACTCCTTTATACATGTATAGAGCCATGACAGGTCCTCTTTATACTCCTATATACATGTATAGAGCCATGACAGGTCCCCTTTAGTTATCATGATATAAAATAATGAATGTGGGGGCCTTTTAGTAGGCGTGATTTTTTTTGGGGGGGGGCAGCATTTCATTCTTGGTCCCAGGCAGCACAATGTCTTGGGCCAGCCCTGCATATACCTGTCTCTAATCCAATAAAAACCTGACTTTGTGCAAATGTGCAAAGGGTGCAAGTTTAAGAACTGATGCTGGTTTGAAGCCAAAGTGTAGTCACACCAAGTACTTTGCATTTTAATAAAAATAAACAAATAAAATATGTATTTTTGCCAAAAAATATACTTTACAGCATTTCTTCACACCTGCCTTATACCTTTGCACAGTACTGTGTATATCTATATCTATCTATATCTATCTATCTACATATATATATATATATATATATATATATATATATACAGGTCCTTCTCAAAAAATTAGCATATTGTGATAAAGTTCATTATTTTCTGTAATGTACTGATAAACATTAGACTTTCATATATTTTAGATTCATTACACACAACTGAAGTAGTTCAAGCCTTTTCTTGTTTTAATATTGATGATTTTGGCATATAGCTCATGAAAACCCAAAAATCCTATCTCAAAAAATTAGCATATTTCATCCGACCAATAAAAGAAAAGTGTTTTTAATACAAAAAAAGTCAACCTTCAAATAATTATGTTCAGTTATGCACTCAATACTTGGTCGGGAATCCTTTTGCAGAAATGACTGCTTCAATGCGGCGTGGCATGGAGGCAACCAGCCTGTGGCACTGCTGAGGTGTTATGGAGGCCCAGGATGCTTCGATAGCGGCCTTAAGCTCATCCAGAGTGTTGGGTCTTGCGTCTCTCAACTTTCTCTTCCCAATATCCCACAGATTCTCTATGGGGTTCAGGTCAGGAGAGTTGGCAGGCCAATTGAGCACAGTAATACCATGGTCAGTAAACCATTTACCAGTGGTTTTGGCACTGTGAGCAGGTGCCAGGTCGTGCTGAAAAATGAAATCTTCATCTCCATAAAGCTTTTCAGCAGATGGAAGCATTAAGTGCTCCAAAATCTCCTGATAGCTATCTGCATTGACCCTGCCCTTGATAAAACACAGTGGACCAACACCAGCAGCTGACATGGCACCCCAGACCATCACTGACTGTGGGTACTTGACACTGGACTTCAGGCATTTTGGCATTTCCCTCTCCCCAGTCTTCCTCCAGACTCTGGCACCTTGATTTCCGAATGACATGCAAAATTTGCTTTCATCCGAAAAAAGTACTTTGGACCACTGAGCAACAGTCCAGTGCTGCTTCTCTGTAGGCCAGGTCAGGCGCTTCTGGGGAATGCGGCACCTGTAGCCCATTTCCTGCACACGCCTGTTCACGGTGGCTCTGGATGTTTCTACTCCAGACTCAGTCCACTGCTTCCGCAGGTCCTCTGAAGTCTGGAATCGGTCCTTCTCCACAATCTTCTTCAGGGTCCGGTCACCTCTTCTCGTTGTGCAGCGTTTTCTGCTACACTTTTTCCTTCCCACAGACTTCCCACTGAGGTGCCTTGATACAGCACTCTGGGAACAGCCTATTCGTTCAGAAATTTCTTTCTGTGTCTTACCCTCTTGCTTGAGGGTGTCAATGATGGCCTTCTGGACAGCAGTCAGGTCGGCAGTCTTACCCATGATTGCGGTTTTGAGTAATGAACCAGGCTGGGAGTTTTTAAAAGCCTCAGGAATCTTTTGCAGGTGTTTAGAGTTAATTAGTTGATTCAGATGATTAGGTTAATAGCTCGTTTAGAGAACCTTTTCATGATATGCTAATTTTTTGAGATAGGAATTTTGGGTTGTCATGAGCTGTATGCCAAAATCATCAATATTAAAACAAGAAAAGGCTTGAACTACTTCAGTTGTGTGTAATGAATCTAAAATATATGAAAGTCTAATGTTTATCAGTACATTACAGAAAATAATGAACTTTATCACAATATGCTAATTTTTTGAGAAGGACCTGTATATATATATTTATATATATACTGTAACTGTACCAATTTTTTAAGACTGAGGTAACATCTATGCGGCTGCGCTTGATGTATTTTCAGGCATGTTTTGAGCTTTTAAACCCTCTTTTTTATGCATTTTTTAATGCAGTTTTCATGCATTTTGCGTTTTACTTTTTTTTTCTTTTTAAAAACTTCAGCCCCAGAAGGATTTGCCCCCTTAATGACCAGGCCGGCACTACGTCACTTTGGGGCCCCTTTCACACTGGGGCGGGAGGTGCGTTGGCGCCAATTTTGTGGCGGTAAATATATATATATATATATATATATTTATATATATATATATATATATATATATATATTTCATTTTTTTCATGACTAGTTCCTGAACTTATTTTTAATGGGTGGTAAGAGAAGGGGATTATGGGACTAAACATTTCTAGTATGTGCGCCCACTGCAGTTATTAATGCTACATTAAACAGGTAAATCCCAATGCTGAATAAGTCGGCAGGTTTGGCAGTCAGATGAATAAGGACAGAAACAGAACTGTCGATTAAAAATGTAGGTCTGATGCCGCGTACACACGGACGTTTTTCTCGTCGAGAAAAACGAAATTTTTCCCATTCGACGAGAAAAACGATCGTCTGTGGGCTTTCTGTAGTTTTTTTCGACGAGAAAAACGGCATTAAAAACGACGAGAAAAATTAGAACATGTTCTAATTTTTCTCGTCGTTTTTTTCGACATGTTTTCCGCGGCAGTGTTTCCCATAGGGAAACACTGCCGCGGAGCCCACAGACGGTCGTTTTTCTCGTCAAGAGAAAAAATGACGTGAAAAACGACCGTGTGTGGGGGGGAACAAGCTGTTCCCCCGTTTTAAATGACATTATGCACGGCGGTTTTTTAACCGCCGTGAATAATGATCGTGTGTACGCGGCATAATAGTTCTTATTAAAACTGCCAAATTGCATTGATGAAATTACGATTTTACAGGTCAGCTGCTTTTAATCATTTTATTTATTTGTTTATTTACTATAGTGTTAATTGTTACATTTCCCTAATAGAATCATAGCAATCATAACTTTACAAGATAATCTATTGGCTGAAGTTGAGTTTAAATAAAAATAAATAAATAATAATGTAGCGGGGTCCTCAAATTGATGGGATACACCTGGGGAATAGTGTGACCCAGGTGTATAATTGTGTTAGGGTTCAGACCCCTTTTTGTTTCGTGGAGGATCGGAGGATGTAGTATTCTCCTTTGCCTGTGGGTGGTGGGGTACCCACAGGCTTCAGGTAGAATCATCTTAGGCCTTAGGCCTGGGTGCTGGAGATCCAGGAGTCTGGTCCAGGTGCCCATGGCCTGGTCCGGAGTCATGTTGGCGTCCATCCCAGGCACCTTTAGCCTGGGGTGAGGTACTATCGAGGAGGCCTGGGGCCCAGTACCTTCGACTGGGTCCCGCTAGGGTGGACTGCCCGAGGGTCCCTGAGCGGAGGGACTCGTATCTGAGGTGAGGAGGCCAGAGAGGTTACCCACTGGAGACCCGGAGCAGCACCAACCCGGTGACAGTGGGCCTCTGGGAACTCTCTTGGGAGGACACATCCCCCTGATAGGGGCCACAGCGTATCGAAGAGGGCTCCATTGCTGTTCATAGGGGTTGCTGGAAGAGACCCCATCTTTCCTGTTCTGTAACAGCCGGATTGGCTTAGGCGCCGCTGGTCATAGTACAGTGGCATAGAACTTAAACTTTAGGAAGTGCCTCGATCTGCTCGCCCCACCGTTGGCAAGGTTATAGGTCCCAACCAGTTTGCTGCAAAAGAACTGTTTATTGTGCTTTGCTTATTGGAGTGTCAAATAAACAAGTGTTGGACCTTTCTCCGGTGTGTGAACTCCAGTTACTGGAAGCAAAGGGGAGGCTGGTGAGCTTGCAATTACAGACTCAGTGCATTCACAGAACACACCGGCCCGAGGAAACATCAGTAAGTGGCCTTCACCTCCCTACTACAATGGGGAGGACATGGGCCGTGGCGCATCTCACTCTCACAACCCAGGAACCCCTAGACATGAGTTGGTGTGTAACCGGTAAAGATGGAGAGAGAGTGAGGCCGCTACACGTGGGGGCTCGTGAGTCCGGGATAGAGTGTGTTCTAGAGATGGACTTGAGAATGTCTACATTTGAACTTTGCTGCCCAGAGGAGTTCCGAGCAGATCGGCCATATTACTGGCCAAAGTGCGTCCCTGCTCGGAGTTGTGGAAATGACCCTAACACGGGAAAGGCCCATGCGGAGGAGCGGAAAAAGGGAGAGGTCCAGCCGTGTGACGTACTGCACGTGGGGACTGTTAACGCACTGCGCCACGAGGCACCCCATGGCGACATCGTTCGTGGGCGGAGTCAAGAGGAAGCCCGCGAAAATGTACAGCTCATGGGAGGAGTCTGGCCAAGTGTGGGGATACACGTGGAGACTCCGGCGCGGGGTCAGTGCATGATGGAGCAGCAGATAGTCGGGATGACCTCAAGTGCCCCGTGGAATTATGGTTCCTCACCCCACGAGAATGACTTCCTTTGCTGCCCCCATCACAGACACGGGGATAAGACTTAGGCCCCGAGGGCGGTTGGCTCTGTACACTTGCAGAGACACGGAGGCCCTCGGTGTGATCTGTCCCGGCTGCTCGGGACTGGTGGTCACCCTGAAGCCATTCGGGCGATGTGAGGAGTGCAGAGAATTCCTTTTTGAGGTCGAGTCGTCCACAGCAAGGCCCCGGGCCCTTCGCCTCAACCACCTCACGGGTACCGCTACTCCGGAAGGGGAGATCAAGGCCTTTGTCGAGGTTCCCGTGCGCGCTGACCAGGGCGATGGACTGCCCAACAGAGAAAAATCCGAGGATGCTGCCTCGGTCGCCACAAGTTCTCTGCTCCCACCCCCGAAGAGGAAAGTTGGCCTAGTACAGGCATCCTATGGATGTGGTCGAGCTTCACCCCGCTGCTTGCCTGGCCTGGATGGCGCCGGTCGAGAAGGAAGTCCCGGACATCCCAGTCCTCTACAAGGGTCAGGTGATCCAGGGGCTGGGACTGTGGTGGTGGTTGGAGGTGTCGGGGGCCCATTGGAGGTGGAGCCCCCCAGGGAGGATGATTCTGTGTCCACCGGAAGATATCTGCCTGCGGAGATGTATGACACCTCCGACCTAGAGTCGCTGTCTGACTGCGGAGAAGATGGCGAGATAGACGAACTGTTCAGCCGCAAGGGCTGGGATAGAATGCCACTTCTTGCTTCCCGTGCGGTACGGGATTCACCTATGTACACAGGAGACAGCACGCCTCGGGTGGAAGACCCGCAGCTTACGAGGGAACCTACCCCTCCACCGGTGTCCTCATCTACTGTTACCTCACCTGCTTTGGTTGTGGGGACACCCCGCGCTTCTCTGAGAGCGCCGAAAGTCAGTTTCAGGGAGCTGGTAAAGGCACCTCGGCATCCGGAAGCTATTGTGCTGCCTGGAACTGGAGAGAAAGCCACTATGCCACCTTTGGCCCGCTTGCAGAGACTGTTTTGCCACAAAGTAGCTCGGGAATATGGGTGGGAGTACCCGTATCTGCCCCGGGACTTGCTGTTTGAGGTGGAAGTCTGGAGAGCAAGATGGTATGACGAGTTTGTGTGGGACAAGTTGAAGGTGCCTCATGCTCGCAGGTACCTGGAATGTGTGCCGGCAGTGTCTAAGAGGTTTGAGGACTGCAGAGCTGAATGGAAATTGGGGCGCCATATCCATGCTGACAAGATAGTCATTTGCAGAAGAGAAGGAGAAGATGTCGAGTATTCGATAGAGGCATTTGACAAACACCTGAAACCCCTGTATCTGCCGGATCCAAAGTTTTATTTATAGGAGAAAAGAACTCCTGTTTATTTCCTTTGTGCACTTGAACTTTCTGGAAGAGCCATTCCCAGACACCCAGGACTGTGCCCTGCTTTTGTTTTTATTTGGGCTTTTCTTTTTCTCATTGGAGACTTGGGGCTGTTGTGTTTTTGTGTTTCCCCTTTTCTTCATGTGCCAAAGGCAAGGACATTTGGGAATAGTGGCAGAGTAGGGAAAAGCTGGAAGAACGAAGATTCGTTGAGTGTCATGACCGCGGCGCTGTCACCAGGTGGCAGTGTTGCGCAACAAATGTTTGAAAATGTTTCACACACACATCACCTTGCTTGTTGGAGTGAGTGGGTCTCTCGGCTGATCGGCCCACTCATGCCAAATGACACGAAATTATGTTAGGATGTTGTTTTTTTCTTTCCCCTGCAGGAGAATCGTCAATCAAGATCATTGAGAGTGGGTGGCTCTTAGACAGTGTGGGAGAGGGGTTGTGATTATGCAGGTGTTTAAAGTGTTTTATGACATAAGTTGTTTTATATGTTCCCCATTCCCTGAGCAGGTCTTGGCACTTGGGAAAAATGTAGAGGAACTGCCTCAGGGGTTTCACTCCATGTCACCACTTTATGGGAGGCATGGGTGTGCACCTGACGCTGGGGACCAGCGTCCAATCACAGGGGGGAATGTGTAGCGGGGTCCTCAAATTGATGGGATACACCTGGGGAATAGTGTGACCCAGGTGTATAATTGTGTTAGGGTTCAGACCCCTTTTTGTTTCGTGGAGGATCGGAGGATGTAGTATTCTCCTTTGCCTGTGGGTGGTGGGGTACCCACAGGCTTCAGGTAGAATCATCTCCTGCAGTGCTCCCTGTTTTGTCCCTTCCCGGAGATGGTATGGCTGGGGCGGGGAACCCGCCGGGCCGTTGATGGGAGGAGATAAAAGGGGAGACGCCCTTACCACGAGGTCTTGCGAAGAAGGAGGTCCTCGGAGGAGGAGGGTTGCGGTCCGCACCCAGGCCCCTTAGGCCTGGGTGCTGGAGATCCAGGAGTCTGGTCCAGGTGCCCATGCCCTGGTCCGGAGTCATGTTGGCGTCCATCCCAGGCACCTTTAGCCTGGGGTGAGGTACTATCGAGGAGGCCTGGGGCCCAGTACCTTCGACTGGGTCCCGCTAGGGTGGACTGTCCGAGGGTCCCTGAGCGGAGGGACTCGTATCTGAGGTGAGGAGGCCAGAGAGGTTACCCACTGGAGACCCGGAGCAGCACCAACCCGGTGACAGTGGGCCTCTGGGAACTCTCTTGGGAGGACACATCCCCCTGATAGGGGCCACAGCGTATCGAAGAGGGCTCCATTGCTGTTCATAGGGGTTGCTGGAAGAGACCCCATCTTTCCTGTTCTGTAACAGCCGGATTGGCTTAGGCGCCGCTGGTCATAGTACAGTGGCATAGAACTTAAACTTTAGGAAGTGCCTCGATCTGCTCGCCCCACCATTGGCAAGGTTATAGGTCCCAACCAGTTTGCTGCAAAAGAACTGTTTATTGTGCTTTGCTTATTGGAGTGTCAAATAAACAAGTGTTGGACCTTTCTCCGGTGTGTGAACTCCAGTTACTGGAAGCAAAGGGGAGGCTGGTGAGCTTGCAATTACAGACTCAGTGCATTCACAGAACACACCGGCCCGAGGAAACATCAGTAAGTGGCCTTCACCTCCCTACTACAATGGGGAGGACATGGGCCGTGGCGCATCTCACTCTCACAACCCAGGAACCCCTAGACATGAGTTGGTGTGTAACCGGTAAAGATGGAGAGAGAGTGAGGCCGCTACAATAATATTCACCCATATAGCAGAAAGTGGTGATCTGTATTTTTTCTTCAGCTCACATAACTCATATTGTACAAATTTTATATTTTTTATAAGTATATAGTGGATATCATCATGCAGTCAATAGTACAAAGTAGAAAGGTGAAGATCATAGAAGGCACATGTCTGCAAAAAAAAAAAAAAAACTGCATCTACTGTTTAGGGGAAAAGGTTGATCTTAACTTATTATATGCTTTATGACCAAGTATGGCATACATAAAAAAGCATTCGATTTAGGCTTATTCATGTGTCTCTACCCCAAGGTCAGGATTACATTAAAGTTATAATATCTATTGCTGAAATGTCTTTGAAATGCAGAATTTTCATTGATAAATTAGGTAGTTATTTGATCATTTTGATTTGTCAGCTATCCATCTGATCTTCATATGATTGGGCTCGCAAGTGGGATTTTTAGTGTTTTCAAGTGTTATGGACCTTATGCGTTATCAACTTTTCCAAAGGGCCACACATTTTTCTTGTATCAAAAATAAACCGAATTAAAAAATGTTTTAAGCTCAAAATAGTAATCATTTTACTATCATAACAGAGTTAAGCCCTGTACACACGATCAGATTTCCTATGGATTTTAAACTAATGGATTTTTCCATCAGTAATCCGATGAAGCTGACTTCCATCAGTCTTGCCTACACACCATCAGTCTAAAATCCAACCGTCCCAAACGCCGTGACGTAAAACACTCCGACAAGCCGAGAAAAATGAAGTTCAATGCTTCTGAGCGTCGACTTGATTCTGAGCATGCGTGGGTTTTTTATCCGATGGAGTTCCACACAGACGATTGGAATTTGCTATCGTTTTTTTTTTTCCCATCGGTTAAATTTTAAACATGTTCTATTTTTTCTCACCGATGGAAAAAAGACCGATGGGGCCCATACACGATCAGTTAGTCCGATGAGAAAAGTCCATCGGACTGTTTTCATCTGTAAAACCGATCGTGTGTACACGACTTTATAGTCTGTCTCTTTGCATTCCATATCACCTTTAGGTTAGCCCTTTATGAGTGAAGTAGTAGCTTAGTCACACTATAAAAATGTTATCAATCAATAAGATTTTAGATAGTGCAGTTTAGTAATTAATCTCCCATGGTATCTCAACTTTAACGCATGGCATAAACTTCAAGAGATTAATTTCCTGTCTTCTCTTCCATAGATTTGAATGCAGCAGGACAATAATGGCTCATCAATCTCTCATTTAGGAGGTTCATGTGTGATTTTTTTTTTTACCCTTCAGCCATACCTGGTTAATTCATATCCTGAAACAAATCTCCTAAAGCCCTGAACACACGATCGGATTTCCTATGGTTTTTTAACCGATGGATTTTTCCATCGGAAAACCGATGAAGCTGACTTTCATCAGTCTTGCCTACACACCATCAGTCAAAAAAAAGACCGTTCCAAACACGGTGACGTAAAACACTCCGATGAGCCGAGAAAAATTAAGTTCAATGCTTCTGAGCATGCGTCGACTTGATTCTGAGCATGCGTGGGTTTTTTATCCGATGAAGTTCCCCACAGACGATAGTAATTTGCTATCGGTTTTTTAACAATCGGATAAATTTAAAACATGTTCTATTTTTAAACACCGATCGAAAAAAGACCGATGGGGCCCATACACGATCGGTTTGTCCAATGAAAAAAGTCCATCGGACTGTTTTCATCAGTTAAACCGATCGTGTGTACAGGGTTTTACAGTTTTCGAACAATAGCTCAAAAAGGTATGTAGATGGTAGGAAATAAACACACTGCTAGCATCATGACAGGCACAAATAATATATGTATTTTAACCACTTCAGCCGCGGAAGATTTGGTCCCTTAATGACCAAGCCATTTTTTGCGATACGGCCCTGTGTCGTTTTAACTGACAATTGCGCGGTCGTGCGACATTGTACAAAAATAAAATTGACGTTCTTTTTTTCCCCACAATTAAACCTTTCTTTTGGTGGTATTTGATCACCTCTGCAATTTAATTTTTTTGCACTATAAACAAAAAAAGAGCAACAATTTTGAAAAAAAAACGATATTTAAAAATTTTTTCTATAATAAATATCCCCCAAATTAAAAAAATAAATAAAATCTTCATTAGTTTAGGCCCATTTTTTCTTATACGTATTTTTGGAAAAAAACACAATAAGCGTATATTCATTGGTTTGCGCAAAAGTTATACCGCCTACAAAATAGGGGATAGATTAATGGCATTTTTATTATTATTATTTTTTTTTACTAGTCATGGCGGTGATCTGCGATTTTTATTGGGACTGCGACATTGCGATGGACAGATCGGACACTTTTGACACTTTTTTGGGACCATTGACATTTATACAGCGATCAGAGCTAAAAATAGCCACTGATTACTGTATAGATGTCACTGGCAGGGAACGCGTTAACACTAGGGGGCGATCAAGGGGTTAACTGTGTTCCCTAGATGTGTTCTAACTGTGGGGGGGATGTGGCTGACTAGAGGAGGAGACAGATCGTTGTTCCTACTTAGTGGGAACACACGATCTGTCTCCTCTCCCCTGACAGAACCGGGATTTGTGTGTTTACACACACAGATCCCGGTTCTGGCTCTGTCACGAGCAATCGTGGGTGCCTGGCGGTCATCGTGCCCATCGGGCATGCGCATCGGCTCCAGGGATACGCTGCGGGCGCACACACGCCTGCTACAGCGTCTTAAAGAGCTGACGTACAGCTACGACGGCTCGCCCAGGGGAGCCATTCTGCCACAGTGTTACTGCGGCGGCTGGTCGGGAAGGGGTTAATTGTCAAAACATTAATTAATACATATATAAGCAGTTGCCTAAATGTACTGTGACTACTCTAATCCCAGAACTCAAAATTATGTTTTCAAAGCAGACCATAGCTTATCATTGTATTATTCCTTACAGGAATGGTGCAGATTCTCATTATTCCCGTTCTGTGCCATGCCACTTATGACTAATAATAATATATATCTTTTTATTAAAATATATGAATGGGATGATTTTTTAATTAATTGCGGGGGGCAATTTTTCCTATTATGCCAAGTTAATGGAATCATGAGAAGCATGCCTTGTTTACCACCATGTTTTTTTTATATGCTTGCATTAGTAAGGTTTTTTTGTGAGGTGTTGGGATAAGAACAGTGGCATGAGCATTTCAGCAAGTGCCTTTATATATTTATTAACCACTTAAAGCGGAGGTTCTGCCCAAATTTTTTTTTTAAAAAACCAGCAGCTACAAATACTGCAGCTGCTGACTAAAATGTCCAGCGCGCCCTCGGATGCTGCCGCCGCCATTCTCGGTGAGGGAATCAGGAAGTGAAGCCTTGCGGCTTCACTGCCCAGTTCCTTACTGCGCATACGTGAGTAGCGCGGCGTGCCGCCACTGATCCCCGCTCTCTCCTGGGAACAGTGTTTTTCCCAGAAGACAGCGGGGGGGGGGGGGGGGGTGAGGCGAAGGGGCGAGACTCCCACGGGAGTCAATACCTAGAAGTGGTGCAAACACCTGTCTTAGACAGGTATCTGCACCCCCTCCCCCCTGAAAGGTGCCAAATGTGACACCGGAGGGGGGGAGGGTTGGCGACGTGGCTCCCAAACAAAATTGATGTCCTTTTTTTCCCACAAAGAGAGCTTTCTTTTGGTGGTATTTTATCACCTCTGCGGTTTTTATTTTTTGCACTATAAACAAAAATAGAGCGACAATTTTGAAAAAATTCTATATTTTTTACTTTTTGCTATAATAAATATCCCCAAAAAAAATAAAAATAAATTCCTCAGTTTAGGCCGATACGTATTCTTCTACATATTTTTGGTAAAAAAAAATCGCAATAAGCATTTATTGGCTGGTTTGCGCAAAAGTTATAGCGTCTACAAAATAGGGGATAGTTTTATGACATTTTTATTAATATATATATTTTTTTACTAGTAATGGCGGCGATCAGCGATTTTTATCGTGACTGCGACATTATGGCGGACACATCGGACACTTTTGACACCATTTTGGGACCATTGTCATTTTTACAGCGATCAGTGCTATAAAAATGCACTGATTACTGTAAAAATGACACTGGAAGTGAAGGGGTTAACCTGCAGGGGGCGCCGAAGGGGTGAAGTGTTACCTAGGGAGTGCTTCTAACTGTTAGGGGGTGTGGCTTGCCGTGACACGTCACTAATCACTGTTCCCGATGACAGGGAACAGACGATCAGTGACATGTCACTAGGCAGAACAGGGAGATGTTGTGTTTACACTAACATCTCCCTGTTCTTCAGCTCCGTGACACGATCACGGGACCCCAGCGGACATCGAGTCCGCGGGTCTCGCGGGCACGGTCACGGAGCTCGCGGCAGGGTCGCGAGCGCGACGCCGGCGGCGCGCACGCGACCACACGGCGGCAACTTAAAGGGGACGTATATATACGCCCAATTGCCTGTCCGTGCCATTCTGCCAACGTAAATGTTCGTGCGGCGGTCGGCAACTGGTTAATTATATAATAATTTGATCATTAAAAATAAATGCATTGTTTTTGTATGTCTTAGTTCTAGCAGCGTGCTTATTTCCTACCATCTGTATGCCTTCCTGAGCTATATTCTAGCTTTGTGTTATTCATCACTGCCGTATTTTATCCCTCGCTCAACCAATTAGCACTGCAATATTCTATAAAAAAATAACGAGAAGGGGGCTAATCTATGAACTGCCAACCAGGGCTCCCAAACCCCGAAAATGTATTAGCTGTGCCTCTATTCTGATACTCTTGTTGTTCTTTCAATAAAGAATCGTTAACTTGAAGTTGCCATTCCTCATTTGTAGCAGGCCCAGGGGATAACCACTTTAATGTAATTGTTTTGCGCACTATAAATAGCAGTCTATTAATAGGTGTTATAATTTCAGGTGTAAATATTTCTTCATCTAGATAGCCCAAGAGACATATCTTATGCCGCGTACACACGACCGTTTTTAATGTCATTGAAAAAACTGCATTTTTCTCGACGTGATTTTTCGTGTTTCCTCTCAAGCCTGCCTTGCCTACACACTATCGTGGAAAAAAATGTTCGAGTAAAGCGCAGTGACGTACAACACGTACGACAGCACTATAAAGGGGAAGTTCCATTCGGATGGGGCCACCCTTCATGTTAGTAAAGTTTGTTGAGCGACGATTCGCGCTTTTCAGCCTCGTTCTTTTCAGTCCGTTACAGCGTGACGAATGTGCTATCTCCATTACGAACGCTAGTTTTACCAGAACGAGCGCTGCCGTCTCATACTTGATTCTGAGCATGCGCATTTTTTTTTCACGTCGTTAAAGCCCACACACGGCCGTTTTTCATGATGAGAAAAATGATGATGAAAAAAACGACGTGAAAAATTAGAGCATGTTCCAATTTTTTCATGGCCGTTTTTCACGTCGTGAAAAATGCTCTGAAGCCCACACACAATCGTTTTTAATGACCATTTTAAAAAATGAAATTTTTCTAGTCATTAAAAACGGTCGTGTGTACGTGGCATTAGGATCTATGTTCCCAAAGTAATACTTTCTGTGCCCACAAAATTTTGGACATATAATGTACCTATCATTACTAATGTATATGAGTCCTACCAAGTGCACTAAGGGACATGGATCTCCTACTAGCAGAATGCATGACAGCCACATTGACTTTCCAGGCACCACGTTACACCTTATACAAGCAGAAATTGAAAAATACGCTACCATGATCATCCTATGTGTAGAACAGCTTCAGAACTAGACACGGGTTTAGTCTCTGCTGCCATCTAGAGCACAGCAGAAGACAAGTCTCTCACTCTCACCTTGCAGTTTGGTAGTCTCTCAAATGTCAGATTTTTTTTTATTTTTTATTCTTTTTTAGATTGCTAAAAATAAAAAAAGAATAATCGGCTTGACATACTGTATTAAAATGTCAATACTAAGAAATGTTATTTCCCTGGCTAAATAGGTTCAGATTTTCCAATCTCATCTTTCATTTTTTTAGGGCATGCTTGAATCAGTTTGGTGCCTGCTTAGAAATAGCATTGCTTTCTGTTGATATGTGAGGGACTGTAACTTGAATACTAAGAATGATATGGAAATCTTACAGAGAAAGAAATTTGCATTGGTATGCTGTGACAGATTTTACCAAGCAAATGGAAAATCCCATATTGAAGTCTCCAGTAATGATCTGATAGATGAAAATCCTGATGGGCCTTTTTTGAATGGATTTTACTTCTTGCTTTTGGGTTTACTAAAATATTTATATTGTTTGTTACTCATACTTTGTGGAATGGGAAAGAGTGACAACTATTAACAAAAGTATGCAGACTTATGCCGCGTACACACGATCGGAAATTCCGACAAGAAAACCGTGGATTTTTTTCCGACGGAATGTTGGCTCAAACTTGTCTTGCATACACACGGTCACGCAAATGTTGTCGGAAATTCCGACCGCCAAGAACGCGGTGACGTACAACACTACAACGAGCTGAGAAAAATGAAGTTCAAAGATTCCGAGCATGCGTCGAATTGATTCCGAGCATGCATAGGATTTTTGTACGTTGAAATTGGCTACACACGATCGGAATTTCCAAGCAGAACTTTTCTTGTCAGAAAATTTGAGAACCAGCTCTCAAATTTTTGTTGTCGGAATTTCCGACAGAAAATGTCCGATGGAGCCTACACACGGTCGGAATTTCCGACAACAAGCTCACATCGAACTTTTCTTGTCGGAATTTCCAATCGTGTGTACGCGGCAAAAGGATACATCCCTGCCAAACACCCGTTATCTGGAGAATTAAATTGCAAAAAATAGAAGTACTTTTTTTCCACTACTATTGCTTTATACTGGCTTTTGAAATCTCCAAATGCAACCTTTTAGAAATTGAATGAAAGGTTTAGCACTGTTATACACCTTGTGATAGCTAAATAGAACATATTTTTATAGCACATGTATATACATTATACCAAAATGAGAAGGAAAGAGGGACAGATGGACTTTGTTCCAGAAGAGGGACAGTCCCTCCAAATCAGGTGCAGCAATGCATTTCCTGATTCATTGTAGCTCACAGAAAATTGCAGTTGCCCACCAGTTGAATGTCTAACTACACCGTCTATGCTGGAAATAAAATGTCTACAGTTCCACTGCAGGAAGAGTGACATTTTAATTTTCAGCTTTTCATTGTTTTACCTTTATTGTCCTGACTCAACAGCAGTTTCACTATCTATGGAATTGGACATATCACAATATCAATTATTCACAAAAGCTGAAACAATTCCATTAGGTGTGAGAAAAAGAAGAGGAGCAAAGTTGGACTTTAAATGTGGCACGCAGTCAATATGAATAGTTAATGATTGGCATTTTTATGTGTCAGATTTGAATAATACATAGTACTGATTATTATCGCAATATCTCATCTATATACATACATAAAAAGCATGAATGACACATATCCATAGGGAAGGATTGTGGGTATAACACCTCTTAACTTCCCATTAATATAAGGAATAAATACCAAAATATACAAAACAATCATATATTAATTACACAGAGTACATAATTCTAATAGGAGATAATGAAAAACACGTGATCGGTTTAAACATGTAAGATATAAAAGCTCAACGCGTTTCACTGAATTTTATCCACTTTTCAGGGGCAAGCATGTGTACATCTGTAATAAAATATAAAAATCCTTAGATAGTTGTCTTTTGAAAAAAGGCCAAAAGGGGGGAAAAACCCTGTTGGATATGAAGTACTCACAGAATCGCTGTGTATAGAAAGTGCAACACAAATGCCTGTTCCTCTTCTTTTTCTCATACCATTAGGGATGGACGCATGACTAAGTCCCTACCTCATTCAAAGTCCCAAAAATCTCCCTTTTTCAACTCCATTAGGTGGCAATAGAAAAATAATTCTACTGAAGAATGCTGCTTTAGAAAATATGTGTCTGTTTTTTTCCTTCCAGGCTTGTATCTTCAGTACTTGATTTCGTTTATCAGCTTTTCTTTTTTTAATACATTAATTATATACACTCCAGTGGAACAGTCCCTTGCAGATCTTGCATTGAAGCAACATGAACAGGTTTATTGGTCGATGTTTCGACAAGGCACTAATTTTCAAGACATCTTAAGAAAGACAAGCATTGCCTTGTCAAAGTGTTGGCCAGCAATGTGTTACGTAAAGAGTGGGGAATAGAAAGTTTGAATTAGGGCCATTAGTAAAACATTTATTTTCTGGTGTTCCTGGGAGTTTGATGTGAACAATTCTTTCACACATACTGAAAAGGGCTAAACTATTAGACATTCATATATTCTGCAGATAAGGGTATGAATTATTATATGCAGTAGCTGTAATGTATTGTCACAGTTATAATCCATCTTCATATTTTGAGTTCCAATTTTCTATGTGTTGTTAATATTCAATATGTCATTATTTTAATCAAGTCTGTTTTTGCTTAGATTCCATGGAGCCCATTTCATACAGGATATTATCTGGCGATCTGCAAGAGATGTTCTCCATAAACCCCCAGTTTGGTATTATTACTACAGCAAAGCATCTGGATCATGAAACTCAGCCTGTTGTTGTGCTCACTGTCCAGTCCCAACTAGGACACTCTCCAGCCTATAGCAGCACACAGGTCAATGTAACTATAACTGATGTGAATGACAATCCGCCTGTATTTCAGAGAGAGAATGACAGAATAAGTGTGCAGCAAAACACTTCTCCTGGCAGTGCTCTGTATATAGCTCAGGCACAGGATAGCGACAGTGGATACAATGGACTCATCTCATATAGCATTGCAAGTGAAAATCAGGATGTGTTTGTCATTGACCCCAATTTTGGAATCTTGTACCTCAATACCACTTTAACAATGGTGTGTGAACATATTCTGCTGATAACAGCTGAAGATAATGGACATCCGTTCTTAAGTTCTCTTCTTACACTAACCATCAGTGTCACAAAGCCAGACACAATTAACACTTTGACCTTTGGTAATTTAGCGCATCAAATTGAAGTCAATGAAGATTTTTCAGTATATTCTAGAATCCTCCAGGTGAAAGCATACATTGAAGGCGCACAAAGCCAGCTGTCAAGGATTGTTTACTCTTTGTGGCCTGAAAGCTCAGTTCCATTTGCAATTCATCGCAATACCGGATGGATTTTCTTGCGTCGGTCTCTGGATTATGAAAGAACCAATGTGTACAATCTGATTGTAGTGGCAAGCTGCGCAGACTTTGTAGAGGAGCAAATGGCTTCTACGTCAGTAATGGTCAAGGTCATGGATGTAAATGACAATTCCCCTGTTTTCAGTCAAACCATGTATTTTTTCACCACTGTGGAAAGCTCTAGTCCTAATGGAGTCATTGGCACAATCACAGCATCTGACAGAGACTTTGGGAAAAATGGGCAACTTTCCTTTTTCCTCTTGTCCGAAGAAAATCATTTTCAAATCAGCTCTAAGACAGGTAATGTTTAGGCTTATCAACTATGTTGTTTTTAGACTTACTAGCTCGAATAGCCCATCAAGAGTCATCCTAGGAGACAATATTTTGCCATTCATAGAGGCCTCGTTCACACCATGTGCAGAGATGTTTTTCTGCACCTCTCTGTGCAAGGGTATAAAGAAAACCATTGATCTCCATATGCCCTGTTCACACCACAACACTGGTGTCATGTGCAGATTTTTTCCTGCGCAGAAATCTGCAACATGTGTGAAGTTTCCTATGCATCAAAAAAACCTCACATGACATCAACATTGATAGAGAACAATGGATTTCTCTATGCCCTTGCAGAGAATTTATGTTACATATTTCCACGCAGAAAAAAAACACCTCACGTGACAGAAGTGTTATACTGTGACTACGACACATTGGTTTTCTTTGTGTCCTTGCAGAGACCTACATAATAAATAGAGTGAGAGATGTCACCAGCACACAATGGGTCTCCAAAATTGGGATCAAAGCTTCATTCAGCTATCGTGTTGTTACAGCAAACAGCAACGTAGCCACACAAGACCCCTTCATCACGCATGTGACGTGGACACAGGACACATGCCTGATGAAGGGGTCCTGCGTGGCTCCGAAACGTTGCTGTTTGCTGCAACGATGTGATTGCCGAAAAGAGCTTTGGACCCAATTTTGGAGACCCATGGTATGTTGGTGACATCTCTTTCTTTGATTGTTCGCGGTTCCAGCCAGTGGTCACTTTAGCATTCACTTTCACATACATCCACTTTTACAGGAACGTGTGCCTCAGTGACGGCTGGTGGGTTCTCCTTTTGGTGGGGGCGGCAAACATGCACCAAACCCCCCTTTTGCTGGGCAGCACAGCACTGACCAGCAGCGGCATCCGCTGGACCACCCACGGCACTGACCACCTGCCAGTGGTGCGGCGGCACTTACCCGCTGTGTGGCGGGGCTCTCCTCCTCTCCTGTAGTGGCGGGGCTGTCCTCTTCCTCCCCACCAGTGTGGGCAGCGGCGGCCCCTCAGGCTTCCTGGCCTGTGTGTCTCCTCTTCCACCAAACGCTAGACATCCAATAGGATGGCCTGGCGCTTTGGCCAATCGGGAAACAGGTCTCACAGACCTGCCTTCTGATTGGTGGGGAGGAACTGTAGTGTGACCATACTGTAGTGTGACCATAGCAAAAATTCATTCACTATAGTCACACAACAGGGTGGGATTGGGACGCAGTGCTTTGCGCCCCGAGCCCACCCTATTTTGAAGCCTATTAGAGCTGTTGGCTCTAATCATGTGCTTCAAAATACACCCCCCGCCTATCCCCGCATAGTAATTCATGTGTCCAGCGTCCCCAAGGGCCGGGCACATGAATAGGGAGGGCAGAGGTGTTTGGGGGGCGGCGCATGTGCGCCTACAATGCACGGGCTGCCACTGGTGTGTGTTGGGAATAGTATGTTGGCTGCATAATAAATACACACATCTCTGCACATAGTGTGAACAAGCCCAAAATATTCTATGCAAGTCAAATCTATGCTTTTTTTCATTAGTTTTTATGTGAAATACTGGGAGCCATATGACGGTTGCCATTGATGATATCCTTCTGAAAATGGTAGTTGCCTAGCTGTCTCTGACCCTCATACTTTTTAAGTCACCGATCTAGAATTTGCATGCAGCCAGTGAAGTCAGAACCTCTAATTTCCATACTTTTTGCAGGTCTTTCAAACAGTCTAGAGGGTTAGCATGGCAGCCAGTAAGCTAGTATTTCAGGAGATGTACAGGTTTACTTAAATCCAGCACTTTCTTAAAATTAATGATAAATCATCCTTAATACTTTTACAAGCATCTTTGAACTTGTGGAAGAATGTAAAGTGATTGTATAGGCAATTTTTTGTAAATAATAAATAAGTCATACTTACCGGTACCTGCTTTGTTCAATGCTCTTCAATGCTCTGTTCAATAGTTTTGTACAGAGCAGCCCCAAGTCTCCTCTTCTCGGGTCCCCGGCTGGCGCTTTTTGCTCCTTCTCCTCTTGGTTTGCCTCTTGGTTTGCCACCATAGGAAGCCACTTCCTATGGTGGCACATCTGTGGGCTCGATCCTGATCCACGCTGCCTGTGCCTGTAGACAACGAGGTTCGGACCTGCCTTCTGCTCTCTCTTCATAGGCTGTTATTGACAGCAGCAGGAGCCAATGGCTCCCCCTCTTGTCTCCAAACCCAGCGAGGAGAGAGAGAGAGCAGCTCTGCTGCTCACCGGCACTAAGCTGGTTTCAGATCAGTCTCAGGTAAGTATTTAGGGGGGCTGGGGGTGCGAAACATTAAAGGTTTTTTACATTAATGCAGAGAATACATTAAGATAGAAATACTTTAGGCTAGTTTTGAACTGCATCTGATTCACATGACATGTGAACTTAATCTGCTTTCTATGGAGCCGGTTCACATATGTCTGGGCCAGCCACAGTCGGTTTTAAGGCCTGATCCACACCTATGCATGCTGCAGTTTTCATATTCCAAGTGCATTTTTGCGTTTTTCAATACTCATTTTTGATCCTTTGAAGTCTGTAGAACCAAAAACCAGAAAAAAGTCCCTGGCCCTTTCCATAAAATCCACAGACGTGAACTACAGTACATCCATATGAAACCATGTTAAATGACCTGTAGTGTGTTTCTGCAAAACTAAAAATGCACTAAAAAATGCATAGGTGTGAACCAGGCCTTAAAATAAGTCCTGTATGTTTTTCAGTTCACCTGAATTGCACCTGAAACGGTGAACGAAACCGCACTAGATTTCTTTTTAAAATCTCACTGAAACCTCAGCCAGACATATGTGAACCCAGCCTTAGCCTTTACAACCACTTTAAGTCCTGTAAAAAAAAAAAGACCTAACTTTTGGGGATTTTTTTTTTTCTCATACAACTCTTCACTTTACCCAGCCACTGAAAAAAAAATAACCAGCTGCTACAAATACTGTAGCAGCTGACTTTTGGGTTCTGCAGTGAGTTACCTCTTTCCATTGGTTCTCGTCTCTAGAGTGTAGGGAAAAGTCTATTTTTCTCTTGAGGAAAGCCAATGTCCAAACAATGTTAAACCCAATAAAAGAGTTTATTTTCTTTTTCTTGCAACTCACAGGGAAAGTTAGAGAGAGAGAGAGAGTTGAACAGGAATACAGGTTCAGGCACGCGGCACTTAACTACCACTCGTCGCCACTCAGGCCTGAGTGGGGTTTGCTCACCCGGATAGTTCCCTCTCATGGTTCTAGCAGCCGGAGTGAAGCACGGAACATTCACTTCAGATTTGTTTCTCCTAGAGACACGTTCAGGAGATCCTCTGTCACAGGATCTTTTAGCTCCTAAGTCCCGAACTTCTCAGCACTTGTAACTTTAGAGACCATAGGTGCCAATGGGACACATTACAAGGGCTTCTAGCGGGTCACGGAATCCTTCCCTCTGACAGGTAACCAGGCCTCTCCCGAGACAGTGACATCCTTCACCGATCCCCTTAGAAAGTTCCTACCCTGGTTGCCTCTCCTTCAGAGCGGGTCACCCTCCCACGGGCACCCAGGGATTCCGCTGTTTGGTTGTAGGCCTCAGTTAAAGGTACTGGGCCTACCTGGAACGATACGGCATCGGGCTAAAGGTGCCTGGGACCCAACACATTCGCACGCACCCCTGGCCATGAGGGCCATCGAAGGTGGGGTACGTGCCGAGGACGAAGACCCCACGCCAATAGCGTCTGTCCCTTAAGTACTCTCTCCCGGCATGCACAGCAGGTAGACCACGCCCACCGCACGGCTGCCGAGAGAGGACACCCAACAAACCCGCAACGCCACCTGCGGTTCGACCCGAGACCTGGGCAACAGCGCCACCTCAGGTCAAAGGGAACTATACGACCAGGCAACATCACAGCAGAGCAGAGTCCAATCTAAAGAAATCAAACCGCCTGATCCAAACTAATGCTCAGGCTGCCCCCTAAATTTCAGGCATAGCGACCCCAAATATGGGGCCCGCTACATAGATTTGAATGGTATCGCAAGTAAAAAGCTTGAATGTATGAAACAAAAAAAAAAGAAAAGCTTGAATAATGCGTTGCCCTTAAAATATGCAAATATGAACAATTAAGTTCTGAATTACACCCAATATATGGTTCTGAAATAATCCCTATAACAACATTCTGATAAGCAAAATGACAATATTTAATTGTTATACCTTTTTAGCATAGGCCAATCATCCTTCTGATGCCTGCTTTATTTTTGTTATTTACTGTTCCAGTGTGTTGATGTTCACACCTGGAATTTATTCTCATGTTATCCTTTATCCTTATTCTGTGCTTTAAACTATTTTTGTTAAATTTCAGTGTATTTAATGGCAACTAGATTTATTTAGGTGTTTATATTATATTTGTCACAAACTGAAAAATGTACTTTGAACTAAAATGTACTTAGAACTATCAATGGGGGTGATTTACTAAAGGCAAATAGGCTGTTCACTTTCAAAGGGAAATCTCACTATACGAAGGAAATTTCCCTTAGCTCAGTGAATGTGGTAAATCTCAACTGACTTCTATCATCCAATCATGTGCAAGCAAAAATACTGTTTTGTTTTTTTCTTTTAGTTCCCTCGCATAATGGTCATTCTTTGCAAAGTGGACTGTCACCACATTTACTAAGCTAAGTGAAAATTGCCTTGCAAAGTGAACAGCCTATTTACAACCCCACCGTGACATATCATGCTATGCTGGACAATTATAATGAGCCTCGTTGCACAGGCTTGTGTGCTTTCACACTTTCTCCCATAGGCCTATTTAATAAGGCAACCTAAAAGTACAACTACTTTGTGCAAAAGGTAGACACCTAAGAAGACCAATCAGAATTCTTCTCTGAACTAATATGGTTGCAGAAAACGGAAAGCTGAATTGTTGTGATTATTTACAAAAAAATCACTTTATTACCGCTGTAATGAACCTGTAAATCATATTATTTTTTTTGTGTTTTTCTTTGCATTCTTTAGGTGAAATTATAAATTGTGCTGCTTTAGATCGTGAAAAGCAAACACACCATCAGTTTACTGTGCTAGTGACGGACCACGGTACTCCGCGTCGTAATGCCACAACCACAGTTTACATCACAGTTGCTGACCTTAATGATAACAAGCCATATTTTCCACAACTGCCATTAGGAAAGCAACTGCATGTCAAGGTTTGTTCAATATTGGAAAGCAAACAGCTGTGTGATTTGACTCCATTTATAAAAGCTGGCCGCCATCTAGTGTTCTGTCTGGATGCTGCACCGAGCAAGATGTTGGTGAATACACTTGTACAGTAATTGTTCCATTTTAACATTTTGTGCCCAGTTACAAAAATTGTGTATATAAAAGCTCATTACAGGGAATTATAATAAAGAAAAAATAAATGCACAGGAAATGTGAATGTTGTGCCAGCAATCAGAATATCTATCACTTGTTTATATTATCTGTATGTACTATTATATTTTATCAGGTGTTTGTTGTAATGGGACATCACATGTTTTAGGTTTAATAACTCACCGGATTTCTATTGTTTTTTTTCAAGGTTCTAGAAGGTCAAAAAGGACACATGTTGGTGACAACTGTTTTTGCAAAGGATCCCGATTCTGGTGGTAATGGGACAGTGCAGTATTCATTGTCTTCAGGTAAGCACAGCATAATGCTGTCTTATAAGATGTGATAATAGTTGTACTCATTTTGTGTTTTGTGGTATACTTTATACATTGCATTTTTATATATCTTCTCATAGAAATACATACATATATCTCTGGTATGTGTAGCCTAGATATTCTCATTTCCTCTTATTACAGACATCAAAAGTGAGAGAGTGTGACCATTGGTGTGCGCAGCCTATTGCATTAGAGCAGGGATATGCAATTAGCGGACTTCCAGCTGTTGCAGAACTACATGTCCCATGAGGCATAGCAAGACTCTGACAGCCACAAGCATGACACCCAAAGGCAGAGGCATGAAGGGACTTGTAGTTTAGCAACATCTGGAGGTCCGCTAATTGCATATCCCTGCATTAGAGTGTGCACCCCAGAGCACAAACACACATGAGTGTAAATCAACAGAGCAGTGGACGGTGTCAGAGCAGAGATTGGTGTCAGTACGGCAGTGGACGGTGTCAGAGCAGAGATTGGTGTCAGTACGGCAGTGGACGGTGTCAGTAGTTATTATTTATTTTTTTTACAATATTATTATTATTATTCTTTTTTTACATTTTCTTTAGGAGCCTTGTTGGGGGGCTGCGGTGAAATATCAAGGGTCTAAACAGAGAGAAAGATACTGATAACAGAGCTTCCCCAGTCCCTTTCTCTGCAGCCTCAGCTGCACTGGACAGTGAACAAATGGGAAGTGCTCTTTGCACTGCGGCTCCCTGTTCATTCACAAACTGAAGCATAGTAAAAATAGTTTTCTATGCTTCAGTTAAGAATGAACACAGTAGAAATTGGTACAGATCTCTCACTGTGTTCATTCATTCATCAATCCTGAAACATCCCCCACAGCAGCTGGTGGGAGAGGAGAGGAGGGAAGCTGGCAGCACTGCAGGGTGGAGACAGGGGGCGCCAGGAAGCAGGGGGAATTGGCACCTCACAGGGTGATTAGGGTGTGCCCAGAAAGCAGGGGGAATTGGAACCCCACAGGGTGATTAGGGTGTGCCCAGGCACACCTAGCACACCCTGTGTGCATGCCTATGAGTGTGACCATAAAGAGAAAAGAGCAGTAACGAATGAGAGGCTAGCAGACGTATTCAGTACACAGCAAAAGGCAATGATAATATGGGAAGTACAAAAACCAACAGCAACCAATCCAACCTCTGTCTATTGTGGTTTGGTGATAAATTATTAGATGTTGCTCAATGAAATTACAGTATTCACATAGAGAATTAGAAATAATGGAGTTAATTTTTTAGGCAAATAGAAGTTGCACTTTTCAAAGGAATTTGCCCCGGAACTTAGTGAATGTGGTGAAGTTTTACTTTGCAAAGAATACCCAAACCTTTAGGTATTCAACCCTAAATCCCTGTACAGACGACCGGTATTCCTGCCAGGAAAACTGCCAAGAGAGCTTTTGGACGGGAAAACCGGACGTGGAAAAGTGCCCGGGAAAAATAGAGAACCTGCTCTCTATTTTCCCGTCGGGATTCCCGTCGTTTTTTTTCTGGCAATATTTACTAATGCTCAATGGGAAACACTGCGAGACAGTGCCCATGGAGCATACAGACAGCCGGGATTTCCGGCCAAAGCTCCATGGCAGTTTCTCCTCGGTTTTCACGGCTGACTTTTTTGCCGCTGTGAAAACCGAGCGTGTGTACAGGGCTTATTATTTGCCTAAACTGCATATGGCAGGGGGATACATGTTTTCTCAAGTGCTCCATCCCCATGAGTACACAGTGCATGTGAGCCGAAGAACATTATTCAGCCCTTAACTATTACACCACTAAAAGCATGGCGATCTTAAAGACCAAATTGTAATCATAAACGTATAAAAGATGTGTTTTACAGCGGAACTCAAAGCGAACAGATAACTAAAAAATTGAACTACAGAAAATACAAGTAACGTGCCAAGGTATTTGTAATTCTCTTCAACTAAGCCTTGTCATCTTGACTCTTTGACCATGTCTTATACTTCCTGAGACTTCTCTGCAGGCTACATGGTGGAATTTGAAGGCGAAAGCACATTGATGAAATCCTCGTTCTTCTCTTCCCCCCATGTGAAAGCTGTCATTGCTAGATGGATAGAACTAGGCAATGCAGTAAAGTCAGGTTGACTCACAGGGCTGCCCTGCCTCTCTCAGTTTAGGAGGAACCGTACAGGAGAATCAGGAAGATAAAAACAAGAATGGTTTGGGTACAGCTTTATGTACAAGATGCATTTCATGAAATTAGAACTGGATTTTTTACATCTGTGTTAAATGATGTGTGATATTGCCATGTACACCAGCATTTTGTAAAATCCAGCAACCCAAAGATTCATAAACTTTACTAGCCAAAGCTAGCTGATTGCTCTCTCAGTACAGCCAAGTGTTAACTAAAATAAAATGTATTTTTAGAAATTGATGTCGGTTTAATTCATGTTTCTTTTTGTTTACAGATGAAGATCTTGGTCATTTTTTTATTAATACTTCTACTGGTGAAATTTGGGCAACCCAACCTTTCTCTGTTAGCCTCAAGCCATACTATTGCTTAACAGTAACAGCAAGGGATCAGGGGGTCCCTCCTCTGAAGGAAACTGCAACTGTGAATATTGAGGTGAGGTTACAATGACGCTTGCTTACTACAAATCAGGATTTCTTAGCCAAGGGATACTTTAGACATGTTCAGGGTGTGGTCATTGTTTTGAAAGTGAACTCACAATTACAAGTTAAAGTGTTGGCAAATCATAAGTCAAATGGTATTTCACTTAAAAAAAAAAATCAGTATACCGTGTATACTCGAGTATAAGCCGACCCGAATATAAGCCGAGGCACCTAATTTTGCCACAAAAAAACTGGGAAACGTATTGACTCAAGTATAAGCCTAGGGTGAGAATGCAGCAGCTACTGTAAGCAGAAATTAGGGTCAACAATGCCCGTTTGCACGCCTCACTGTGCCCATTACAGCCAGACCTCACTGTGCCCATTGCAGCCAGACCTCACTGTGCCCATTGCAGCCAGACCTCACTGTGCCCATTGCAGCCAAACCTCATCGTGCCCATTGCAGCCAGACCTCACCGTGCCCATTGCAGCCAGACCTCACCGTGCCCATTGCAGCCAGACCTCACCGTGCCCATTGCAGAATCACTTTGCTGTATACCTGAGCCCGTGACATGCAGATTCAGACGGCGGCCGGGCAGTGTTAAAAAGTCGTGCTCCTCCTTGTCCTGTTCCATGATAGCCCGTGACATGCAGATTCAGACGGGGGCCGTGCAGTGTTAAAAAGTCACGCTCCTCCTTGTCCTGTTCCGTGATAGGCGGAACACTCAGTTTCCCAGCAGACACTGTGTTCCACGAGAGGATAAGAGGGCGTCCGTGATAGGCGGAACACTGAACACTGTGCCTGCTAGGAAACTGAGTGTTCCACCTATCACGGAACAGGACAAGGAGGAGCGCGACTTTTTAACACAGCACGGCCCCCGTCTGAATCTGCATGTCACGGGCTATCACGGAACAGGACCAGAAGGAGAACAGCTTTTTAACACTGCCCGGCCGCAGTCTGAATCTGCATATTACGGTACACTGACTCGAGTATAAGCCGAGTGGGTCACTTTCAGCCCAAAAAAAGGGCTGAAAAACTTGGCTTATACTCGAGTATATACAGTAATAGGGATGGTTAGGACCTTTATTTGCTGTCTGTATCCCCACTGACAATACTTGGTTTGGTGTCGGGTCTCCTGGATCAATAGGTTTTAGCGCTGTAATTTTAGTAGTGTTAGATCTTGACATGACAATTGAATATTTTTATGGTAATGCTTAAAGTGGTTGTAAAGACTTAAGTTTTTTTACCTTCATGCATTCTATGTGTGTGGCATCCCCCCCAACCCCATCTCGATCCAGTGATGTGCAGTGGCTATCCAAGGTCTCTCCATCCTCACTGGCTGAGACACAGCAGTGAGAGCCATTGCTGTCAATCACAGGCAGTAAGGAGGGAGTGGGGGACCGGGCCAATCCTTGCTCTGTTTGTGTTACGGACACACAGAGGCGGCTCGGGAGCGAGCACACACAAGTGCCTCCATAGCAAGCGGCTTGCTATGGGGGCACTCAGCAAGGGGGAGGCGCAAGGAGTGGTGACAGGAGACCCGAGAAGAGGTGGGGGGCTGCTCTGTGAAAAGCCACTTCACAGAGCAGGTTAAGTGTGTTTGTGTTTATTATTAAAAAAGTGAGCCTTTATTAGCCCTTTAAGAGCACCTAATAGGTATGTATGCTGCAGCAGATGTCATTTCTTGTTGAGATTAAGTTGGGGTTGGGTTGGTGTTAGGGTCGTTAGGGTCAACTGTAAAGGGAATTTAAGTGGTTGTAAAGTCAGAAGGTTTTTTATCTTAAGCCCCCCTCATCCTAATACTTACCTGAGCCCCCCATCTCGATTCAGCGATGTTGCAGGAGAGTCTCGGCTGCCCGAAACTCTGCCTCCTTATTGACTGAGACAGCAGTGCAGTGCCATTGGCTCCTGCTTCTGTCAATTAAAGTCAGTGAGCCAATGAGGAGAGAGGGGCGGGGCCAAACCACGGCTCCATATCTAAAAGGACACACAGAGCAGCAGCATGGCTCGGGTGCCCCATAGCAAGCTGCATGCTGTGGGGACACTGAATAGGAGGGAGGGACCAGGAGAAAACTGAGACTTTAGTATCACTTTAAGAGTAAGCATTAGAGTTAAGGGCATGGTTAGAGAGCAGGTTACGGGTTAAGTTTAGGGTGGCGGTTAAAGTAGAACTAAAGGCAAAACTTTTTTTTCATCTTGGATAGAGTAAGGGAGGGTTATAACCCCTGACATTTTTTTTTTCATCCCATTGGGGAGATTTCCCCTTTCTTTTTGTCCCAAAACACAAAGTGAGAAGAAATCCCTGTTTGGCAGGAGGCTCACCAGAACTAGTGCCCCCATTAGAAGATTTCCCCTCTATTACTGTTCCAAGGACAACCCAACATTTTGGATTTTCTTTTACTTTCGGTAACAATGGTAAACAGGACAAATAGAGATAGTGAATCTCACTAACGGACACAGCAAAAAAAACTAAATAAAACTGACAGATGTTTTAATGCCTCTCCACTCTATCCAGAAGTACTTTGTAAAACATAGCTTTAGTCATACTTTAAGTATTACATAAAGGATGGTCAGCGCAATGGCAAAAATCCAGTCCAAAAAAGTTCATATAAAAGACATTAGATGTAGGTTAATATAAGGCAGTCCATACACTCTTTGGCCAAGCTGATCCGGGAGTTTAAGCTGACTCTATAAGAAAAGGGACAAAAGCAGAGAAGGAAAAGCGCTTTTAAGTGTAGTATAGCCAGTAAAATCGTATTCAACCCCTAACTGGGGCTACTCACGTAAAGGATAAAAACAAAGCCTCGTCATGGGAGAGGATCTGTGCGTCTGGGGTGTCTATGGCCCATTACACTGAAGCGATGTGCCTTGGCAGTCCCAGGATTCGTGTAGGGTATCTGTTGGTGCTGGTACTGTGCAGTGGAGCGCACTGCAAGATGCAGCGTGGAGTAAACAGCATGGGGCGACTTGACGTCAGCGGGAGTGCGTTTCAGAGCATGTGCCGTATCCGGGCATGTGCGCTCCTTTCTCAAGCTGAAGCTACTGCAGGGAGCTTAAAACTTTATGTGTCGCCGGCCTGAAGTGACGGTTACATAATCACATATGTTCAAACTATTAAAATCACATTACTACTCATATGTTTATGTAGCACTACCCCCGTAGGAGCTGTTGGTTAGTTTTGGGTTTTGCACGTTACCTCTTCAGCTTCGTTGTCTGGGTGGGAATGTCTGTATTAAATGCACTGTCCACATGGATGTAAAACCTTAAACAGCCAGGCTTTATTTTCTTATGCAGTAAACGTTGAGAAAGTAGAAGGTATAGAAGAGTAGGGGAAAATTCAGGCACTCGCCACAAAATTGTAAAGGTATCAGTTCAAAGTCACTCACCATTCTCAATGTTAGAGTGGGTATTGGTCACCCGGATAGTCCCCTCCCACATGGCCTAGCAGCCGGGATGACACAGGAACCAGCAACAGGACAGTCTCTGTCACAGACTGCCCAAGATGAATTGGGTCTCTGCCACAGACCTGTTAAAGGGAACAAATGGATAGTCCAGGAATCCCCTGCCACATGATTTCAATGTCCCAAACTTCCATCCATACAGTTAAAGAGCCTTTAAGCCAATCCGGCGAACTGCAGGGCTTGTAGTATAGTGGATCCCTTCTCAATAAAGTTACCGGGCCTCACCCAAGATGTCATCACTTTGCCGGTCTCCTCCAGGGCAGGTCCTCCCCCGGTCTCCTTCACCAAGACAGCTTCCTCCCCATTTGGATGGACAGCTTGGGATCCCTTCTCAATTTGCAGGCCCCAGCCAGACTAGCTGGGCCTACTAGACAGTGATGCAGCGTCGGGCCAACGTGGCCATAGACCAGAACCACACACACACACCTCGAGCCCGGAGGGCCGCGAGGCGGAAATAGACCCCAATCAATGGCGTCTGCCCCTTAAGTATCCCCTCCCAGCAGGCACAGCGGGTTCACCACTCCCACCATACCACTGCCGAGAAGGGCCACTCAATGCATCATGGTTTTCCCGTGTTCCAACAGGTGCCTGAAGTGGTAACGCCACCTTCAAGCAAAAAGGGAAATTACTATCAGGCAAACCACAACTAGAACAGAGGCGAATTTCAATATAATTCAACCGCCTGAGCCCAACTACTGGCTCAGACATCCTTCTATATTTTAAATAGCGTCCTAACCTTTTGGGGAGGGCGCTACATTTACATGTATGAACACACGGTGCATTACTTTTATTTGCCAACATTTTTGCAGGTAATAAATAAAATAAAATAACACTTAAAATAAAAATGTAAATAAAAATAAAAAATAAAGTAAAACATCGGATTATACTAGTAAAAACAAGAAGAGAGAGCAAAAAAAAAATAGGAAATTTTAAAAATAATTGAACAAACACAAGAGCTTATATAAACACATATATATATATATATATATATATATATATATATATATATATATATATACCGTATATACTCGAGTATAAGCCGAGTTTTTAAGCACAATTTTTTGTGCTAAAAATGCCCCCCTCGGCTTATACTCGAGTCACCTTTTTGCGCCTGATCTCCCGGACTTTGGGGAGCCGGTACCAAACTTGGCACACATGTAGCCACACTCTTCCTCTATAAGTGTGCAAAGTTTCTTGTCCAGAGGACCTACGGCCGGGGAGCACCGATTTTTCAAAACCGGGCACCCCTTCTATAGACTCTCATGTTAAACGGTAATTTCTCTGGTGACTTTGGGGACCCGGTACCAGCCGGTCGTAGGTCCTCTGGACCCCAAACTTGGCACACATGCAGCCCCACTCTTCCTCTACAGGTTTGCAAAGTTTCTTGTCCAGGAGATCTACGGCCGGGGAGCACCGATTTTTCAAAGCCGGGCACCCCTTCCATAGACTCCCATGTTAAACGTCAGTCTAGTCATGGACACAGTGAGGCAAAGTGAGGCACACCCTAGGCTTATACTCGAGTCAATAAGTTTTCCCAGTTTTTGTGGTAAAATTAGGTGCTTCGGCTTATATTCGGGTCGGCTTATACTCGAGTATATACGTGTATATATATATATATATATATATATATATATATATATATATATATATATATTGTGACAGCAGGAAGGTAAAGTCACCTGGTTGCATCCAGGGGGGTAGATATATTTCGCCCAGATTCAGGCTTTACGCCGACTTATACAACTAGGTGGAGAGTTGTATAAGCCCAGCTGAGGCTAGTGGGCTCATGGATGACTCATACCTCTAGGGAGAGTGTGGGGCGTCGTGCAGACAGGGAGTTGATGAGACCAGCTGAAGCTTGTCAGCTCATTTAGGCCTCTATAAGAACTCCCAGCTTCATTAGATGTTAGCTCATGCCTGGAACCAGACCTGTGTGGACTGTCTAGGGAGAGTGAACCCCTGTGCGGTGAGACAAAGCCTGTGTGGCTATTTGCTTGGACATTTAAAACCAGGGACTTAGGGACTAGGACAGCACTAGGCTGATCCCAGTTGTTAGTTAGGAAACCTGTATGTTTAGTCAGAGGTCAAGTTGACCAGGATTTATTTTGTTTATGTTTCTTTTGCTTTGCTGTGTTTTGTCACTGTAAATAGAAAATAAACCGCACCTTTTTGATTTTGAAAACCACAACCTCCGTTTGCTGGGCCTGTTTTTGTGTGGGGAGCCCATCTCGGGGGTCACACACACCCGCTGCCGAGCTAACCCCCTCACAGTTGGTGGAGAACCAGTGGCAGTTTTTTTTTAAGCCAGCATGGAGGAGATACTGAAGCAGCTGGCTCTAGCAAATGCCAATCAACAGCAGACAAATGCAGGTTTGCAAAAGAGCCTTGCAGCTCAACAACAGAACTTCGCAGCCCAGCAGCAAGCTCATCAACAGAGCCTTGCAGCCCAGCAGCAGACAAACGCAACTTTGCAACAGAGTCTGGAGGCTCAGCAACAAGCCCAGAGCAATCTGAGGCCCGCTTCATAGACCTGTTGCAGAAGCAAGAGCAGAGACTACAACAACAGATGGAAGCAGCAATGCAGCAACGTCCGCAGACCAGTGAGGAAAGCCGTCCCACTAATACCGCGTCCTTTGGGGTGAGTCGTTTATTGACAAAAATTACTGGAGAGGATGATCCAGAGGTATTTTTGACCACATTTGAAAGGACCGCTGAAAGAGAAAAGTGGCCTGAGGAGCAGTGGGCTGGACTGGTGGCTCCTCTGTTAACTGGTGAATCGCAGAAAGCTTACTATGACCTAGAGCCTAACCAAGCAAAAGACTATGCGATGCTAAAAGCTGAAATATTGGCAAGGCTGGGTGTCACCCAGGCTGTCCGGGCTCAGCGTGTGCATAACTGGACTTTCCAGCTTGGAAAACCCCCCAGGTCTCAAATGTATGATCTCATTCACCTGAGCAGAAAGTGGCTACAGCCAGAGACTTTGTCCGCACCAAAGATTGTGGAACGTGTTGTAATGGATCGGTTTTTGAGAGCTCTTCCTACTGCCATCCAAAAGTGGGTAAGCCATGGAGACCCAGAGACGGCCGATGGTCTTGTGGATCGTGTGGAGAAATACTTGGCTACAGAGAACCTGACGGCCTCTTCCAGAGACACTCGGACTTTCCACCCTAAGACCAGACCATCCCCAGGGGCGGATAAGAGGATTCCAAGGGGTGAGGGTGGAGAGAGTGAGAGGGTGGGAGCTCTACCCCAAGTTTGGCGAGAACAGCCTGGGAAATCAGCGGCTCAAGAGGCCGCAAGAAGGATCGTTTGCTACCGCTGCCGGCAAGCGGGACATATTGCAGCCAATTGCCCGGTTGTGGAGGAACCCATGCAGTGTGACTTTCTGACGGGCAGACGTCAGTCGCTGTGTGCGACAGTCGCATGCACTGCCATTCGAGGAACTGAGAAACATTTATGCAAAATGTGTGTTAATGGTAGAAATGTTGTGGTATTGCTGGATTCAGGTAGCCTTGTGACCCTGATAAAGGCTGAGTTAGTTAAAACAGAGGTCTCTGGGAATAGCAAGGTAGCTGTTATTTGTGTGCATGGGGACACCCGAGAGTATCCAGTGACTACAGTGTGTTTCGAGACCCCCAAAGGTACCCTCTCTCATCCAGTGGGCTTAGTATCTCAGTTACCGCATGACGCCATTGTGGGAAGGGATTTTCCGAAGTTCTGGGAACTGTGGGATGATCCTGAGCCCCCCACTGGTGCCCCTATGTACCAGGAATGTGATAGCCAGAACTCCCCTGAGAGTGGTGAGGACTCTCCGGAATTTCCCTTATCAGTATTGGCAGGGGAGACTCAAGAAACTGGAGAGGAGCCCACCTCCTCAGACGAAAACCTACCGTCTGTGGAGTTTTCTGATCTTGAGGTTCACAGGGAAAACTTTGCCACAGAACAGTTGAAAGACCCCGCCCTAATAAAGGCACGGGAAAACGTAGTGGAAATAGATGGCGAGTTAGTGAACCCAGATAATACCTGCACCTACCCATACTTCAGCGTAGAGAAGGACCTACTGTATCGGGTGGCAAAAAGGGCAGAAGAAACCGTTGAGCAGCTTGTGGTGCCCAAACCTTACAGGAAGTTGGTGTTGGAGTTGGCCCATGGGCACATTCTTGGAGGTCATCTGGGGACAGAGAAAACCCGAGAGAGGGTATTACAGAGATTCTATTGGCCGGGGGTGATGAAGGACATAGAAAATTATTGTTCCTCCTGCCCTGTGTGTCAGAGGTCGGCCCCGATGCCACATTTCCGTAGCCCGCTGGTCCCTCTACCCATCATTGAGGTCCCGTTTGAGAGGATCGCCATGGATTTGGTAGGTCCTATAATCAAGTCTGCTAGGGGGCACCAGTACATATTAGTTATCATGGACTATGCCACCCGTTATCCAGAAGCGATCCCTCTCCGAAATACCTCGGCCAAAACCATAGCCAAAGAGCTATCTCTTGTGTTTAGCCGGGTGGGTATTTGTAAAGAACTGCTTACGGACCAAGGTACACCCTTTATGTCCCGGGTTATGAAGGAGCTGTGTAAATTGTTCAAAGTGACGCAATTACGTACATCTGTGTATCACCCCCAAACCGATGGGCTGGTTGAAAGGTTCAACAAAACCCTAAAACAAATGTTGAAGAAAGTGGTGGATAGAGATGGAAAGGATTGGGACTGTCTACTTCCTTATCTGATGTTTGCTATTAGGGAGGTGCCCCAATCCTCTACGGGATTCTCCCCCTTTGAGTTACTGTATGGGAGACACCCAAGAGGGCTGTTGGATATTGCCAAGGAAACTTGGGAAAGTGAGAGTTCTCCCCACAGGAGTGTGATTGAGCATGTCGCCCTGATGCAAGACCGAATTGCACAGGTAATGCCCATCGTGAAGGAACATTTGGCCCAAGCGCAGTTAGCACAGCAGAGAGTGTACAACCGTGGAGCCAAGACCCGTACCTTTTCCCCGGGGGATAGGATACTGGTACTTGTCCCTACGGTTGAAAGTAAATTCCTTGCCAAATGGCAAGGCCCCTACGAGATAATGGAAAAAGTGAGCGAAGTGAATTACAAGGTCAGACAACCAGGAAGGCGAAAGCCCGAACAGATCTATCACGTTAATCTGTTGAAAGCCTGGAGGGATAGAGAGTCCCTAGTCGCAGACACTTGGTCACCAGCTCAAACTGGTTGCGTGATTCCTGAGGTTGGAATAGCAGCCACCTTGTCACAACCCCAACAACAGGAGGTTAAGGAGTTTGTGCTTCGCAACAAGGAGGTATTCTCTGAGCTGCCGGGACAAACATCTGGGGTAGAGCATGACATCATTACCCCGCCCGGTGAAAGGGTGAAGTTAAAACCCTATCGGATCCCAGAGGCCCGACGGGAGGCAATACGGGAGGAAGTACAGAAAATGCTGAACTTAGGGGTGATAGAGGAGTCCCAAAGTGATTGGTCTAGTCCCATTGTGTTGGTGCCTAAACCGGATGGGAGCTGGCGATTTTGTAACGATTTTCGTCA
This sequence comes from Rana muscosa, assembly GCA_029206835.1. Lineage (NCBI taxonomy): Eukaryota > Metazoa > Chordata > Amphibia > Anura > Ranidae > Rana > Rana muscosa. Next base: position 301,784,907 of record CM055116.1, read on the forward strand.
GTTGAACAAAGTTACAAAATTTGACACCTACCCCATGCCACGTATAGATGAGTTGATCGACCGGCTGGGAACAGCCCGATACATGACGACTCTTGACCTCACAAAAGGGTATTGGCAAATCCCCCTGGCCAAGTCGGCCAAAGAGAAAACCGCATTTGTAACCCCAGACGGGGCGTTCCAATATAAAAGAATGCCGTTCGGGTTACAGAATGCGCCGGCCACATTCCAGCGGAAAATGGACCAGATGCTGAGGCCCCATCGGAAGTATGCTGCGGCTTACCTGGATGACATAATTGTCCATAGCACAGATTGGGCCTCACATCTGCCAAAAGTGCAAGCAGTCCTGGACTCTGTTCGGGAAGCGGGGTTTACGGCTAACCCCAAGAAGTGTACCATTGGGCAGGAGGAGGCCAAATATCTTGGGTACACCATTGGGAGGGGAGTAATAAAACCCCAACTCAACAAAGTCGAGGCCATCCAGAGTTGGCCACGTCCCAACAGCAAGAAGCAGGTACGAGCCTTTCTGGGAATCGCTGGGTATTATCGGCGATTCATTCCCCACTTTGCTTCTAAGGCTGTGCCCCTAACCAACCTGACGAAGGGGAAAGGGTCGGTCATGATTAAATGGACCCCCGAGGCTGAGGCAGCATTCCAATTCTTGAAACAAGCCTTATGTAGCCAGCCAGTGTTGTACTCACCCGACTTCTCTAAAGACTTTGTCGTACAAAGTGATGCGTCAGATGTGGGGTTAGGAGCAGTATTGTCCCAGGTCTGGAACGGGGAAGAGCACCCAGTCATTTACCTCAGCAGGAAGTTGAAGTCCCATGAGGTAAATTACGCCACCGTTGAAAAGGAGTGTTTAGCGGTGAAGTGGGCTCTAGATTCCCTTCGGTACTACCTGCTAGGTAGGCACTTTGACATGGTTACGGATCACGCTCCGTTAAAGTGGATGGCTCAAAACAAGGAAACAAATAGAAGAGTGAATAGGTGGTTCCTGGCCCTCCAGGAATTCAACTTCACAGTAAAGCATCGCCCTGGCGTTCAAATGGGGAATGTGGATGCTTTGTCTCGAGTACATGAATGCCTGATTGCTGGTGTTCCAACCCCGAGGTTAAAACAAGAGGGGGGGGGTATGTGACAGCAGGAAGGTAAAGTCACCTGGTTGCATCCAGGGGGGTAGATATATTTCGCCCAGATTCAGGCTTTACGCCGACTTATACAACTAGGTGGAGAGTTGTATAAGCCCAGCTGAGGCTAGTGGGCTCATGGATGACTCATACCTCTAGGGAGAGTGTGGGGCGTCGTGCAGACAGGGAGTTGATGAGACCAGCTGAAGCTTGTCAGCTCATTTAGGCCTCTATAAGAACTCCCAGCTTCATTAGATGTTAGCTCATGCCTGGAACCAGACCTGTGTGGACTGTCTAGGGAGAGTGAACCCCTGTGCGGTGAGACAAAGCCTGTGTGGCTATTTGCTTGGACATTTAAAACCAGGGACTTAGGGACTAGGACAGCACTAGGCTGATCCCAGTTGTTAGTTAGGAAACCTGTATGTTTAGTCAGAGGTCAAGTTGACCAGGATTTATTTTGTTTATGTTTCTTTTGCTTTGCTGTGTTTTGTCACTGTAAATAGAAAATAAACCGCACCTTTTTGATTTTGAAAACCACAACCTCCGTTTGCTGGGCCTGTTTTTGTGTGGGGAGCCCATCTCGGGGGTCACACACACCCGCTGCCGAGCTAACCCCCTCACAATATATATATATATATATATATATATATATATATATGAAAAGTCCATATTTAGAACATAAAACTATTATAAGACCTTATGTATTAATGATCACTAGTGAGGATTTTGCTTAAAGTATACTTAAAAATTAGGGTGTAGAGTTAGGGTTACGTTTTAGAGTTAGTGTTATGTGTTATGACGCATGTTAAGTGCATGGAGAAAGGTGAAGAGTCCAGGTTTGGTTAAGTGTTGGGGTTCAGGTAGGGAAGGCTTACATTTTAAGGTTTGCTTAAGAAGGATATTCCAAAGGTTAGAGACATTTAGGTAACCATTCTAGTTTTTCCTTTTTTCTGTTCCAAAAACTCTGTACAGATAGGCCCCATTGTCATGTTTCACAACACTGTTGCAGCAGAGTAATTAAAAATAGTAGTTGCTGCAAATAGTATAGTTTGCAAACATAATATTTTCTATCAGTTGGGGTTACTTTATAGACTATCAAGATAAAAGCAAACACTGCGGGTTTAAGTAAAGTTCACTGTCACCTTGCCAATCAGTTTAATAATATGCTGAAAATTCATACTTTCTGCCAAACAGCTGCCCCTGCAGTTTTACAGTGAGATGCTCGGTAAAGCTAATGTGACAGAGCAAAGCTGACCTTGCTGTAGGACTCATTGTTTGTACTTTAACAACGATTATTTCACTGAAATATCCAGGTAGTTTCTTTCACTATCCTGTACGAACAATACAAAAAAACATTATGGACAACTCCTAAATATCCTAAAGTGTTCCAATTCTTGTAGATATTTTGTCATGGTATACAGTACTTGAGGGCTAGTAGCTCTCAGGCCCCTTTAGAAAATAGTTCAGTATGTTGTAAACCGCATACAGGAGTACCTCCTTTCCTTTGTGAACTACTCCCTGCTCTACTGCCTGCAGGAACTACCGGCCCTTCAGGCTGCTTGTCCACCAGCCCACCTGGCTCCTCTGAAGATCCCCCCAGTGCAAGGAATAGGAAGGGTTAAGCACAGTCCTCCTGAAAGCTTGCTACATGTGGCAATCTCTCCCCTTGTGAATCCCTGTGTGTGCTGATGTACTCTCTCTGTCCTCTTTGCTCCCTGCTGCTCCTTAGGTAAAAGTCCTTCTCAAACTAAGACACTGATAGGAACTTCCCAAGCCCAGCCTGAATGCAGAGCCCCCCAAGACCCAGGGGTTCCTCCTAGGCCACCAACTGCCTGCTCAGCACTCCATCTTCCACCCGACTCCCCTACTGGCATGGCTCCACCATATTTAATTGCTTACTCAGCCACCCTGCCAGGACATTCTGCCTGGGGATTGGCCAAGTTCCCTCAAGTATGCATATCAGACCTTCCTGGAATCCGCCCACTAACTTCTAGAAGTTTCTCCAAGCTTCTAGATCCAGGGGGAGGTACCAGAGACCTGCTTCTGTGGAGCCATTCAGCTTGACCTGCAGTAACGCTGCCCCAATTTCTGACTCACAAACTTACCATGAGTAATAAACTTAAATCTGCCTGCCCTAGCACTAGTAGCACACTAGAGGGTGCTACAAAAGTGATATCCTAACGTAAGTAAATGCCTAAGGTGGATGTAAACCTGATTCATGAATGTTGAACTGTGCACATATATCTGTGGTGTTTCCTTATCTCTTTTCAAAGTCCTGTGGCTTTCTCCTGCTCCATAGCTCTGTTTTCAGCATGATAACTTCTGAAAAGTTCTCCTACACATGTGATAAAACCACCCTTAATTTTTTGTATTGTGGGTGCTATAAATAGATTAGCAGAGAGCTGCTTTACTCACAGGACAGCTCTGAGAGTCTTTGCCTATCTGGAGGGGGTTGGGTGCTTTTCCTCCAATAAGCTGTCTCCAAGTGTAATCCAAGACTTCTCTTACAGTGCAGAATGAGGAAGTGAAAATTCCAACACAATCCGAACTTCCTAAACAGTATATAGAGCTGAAGACAGAAGATATACATGTAAAGCTTATGTAGGGAGATTTGTTTCATCTCTGTGTATCATCTGAAGCTATTCACTTCCCTGGGTATATGTGAGGGTTTACATCCACTTTAATGCTAAGTAAATAATATGCTTGGGAGTGGGGTTTCTCTCTGAGGCCTCCTCTTTTGGTGACACATATACCCTTTATTTCTCGTATCAGTGTAACTGGGACAGGAAGTGAGGAGAAATCTCCCCATTGAGGACACTGACTCTTTACCATTATATTGAAAATCTAAATAGAAAAGAAGGTTTTAGAAATAGTCTTTAATGATGCTGCTACTGTAGATTGTGACATGCTAGGAACTTTTTGAGAACTTGCAAAGTAACTGATGAGCAGGCATTATTGTTCTGGCGTTTAGTTTATAAGATTATTTGGGAACTCAAAAAGATAGTGTATAAGTATGGGAAAAATAATAATCATGTTTTTTCATAAGTCTGACTAATGTTGAAATCATGAGATTGTATATTTATATACTTATTAGTGAGTGTTGATGTACCAAAATGAAATAAAGATTTATATTATGTATGAAGCAACACAACCTCAAAGTGGTCTTAAATCAAACCCTGTGATGAGGTAGTAGGGGGTGGGCCTGAGCCAGTGGCGTAGCGTGGGTTGTCAGGGCAAGGCAAGTAATTTGCGCCCCCTAACCTGCAAACTTTTCGCATTCCCCAAGTCCCTTCCCTTCCTACAATAGTACTGACCTACCTGATTCCTACACTGACCACTACACTGACCTACCTGATTCCTACACTGACCACTACACTGACCTACCTAATTCCTACACTGACCACTACACTGACCTACCTGATTCCTACACTGACCACTACACTGACCTACCTAATTCCTACACTGACCACTACACTGACCTACCTGATTCCTACACTGACCTACCTGATTCCTACACTGACCACTACACTGACCTACCTGATTCCTACACTGACCACTACACTGACCTACCTAATTCCTACACTGACCACTACACTGACCTACCTGATTCCTACACTGACCACTACACTGACCTACCTGATTCCTACACTGACCACTACACTGACCTACCTGATTCCTACACTGACCACTACACTGACCTATCTGATTCCTAAACTGACCACTACAATGACCTACCTGATTCTTACACTGATCACTACACTGACCTACACTGACCACTACACTGACCTACACTGACCACTACACTGACCTACCTGATTCCTACACTGACCACTACACTGACCTACCTTATCCCTACACTGACCTACCTGATTCATACACTGACCTACCTAATTCCTACACTGACCACTACACTGAGCTACCTGAATCCTACACCACTACACTACACTGTCCACTACACACTACACTAAACACTACATTGCACACTAAGCTGACCTACCTGATTCCTACACCACTACACTACACTGTCCACTAAACTACACACTAAACAATACACACTACACACTAAACACACTAAACTACTACACACTAAACTACTACACAATGCACACTACACACTACACACTAAACTACTACACACTAAACTACTACACACTAAACACTGCACACTAAACACTACACTGAACATTACACACTAAACTACACACTACACTGCACACTGAACACTACGCTACACACTAAACACTGCACACTATGCTACACACTAAACACTGCACACTACGCTACACACTAAACACTACACTACACTACACACTAAACACTACACACTACACTGAACACTACACACTAAACTACACACTACACTGCACACTGCACACTACGCTACACACTAAACACTGCACACTACGCTACACACGAAACACTGCACACTACGCTACACACGAAACACTGCACACTACGCTACACACTAAACACTGCACACTACGCTACACACTAAACACTGCACACTACGCTACACACTAAACACTACACTACACACTAAACACTACACACTACACACTACACTGAACACTACACACTAAACTACACACTACACTGCACACTACGCTACACACTAAACACTGCACACTACGCTACACACGAAACACTGCACACTACGCTACACACTAAACACTGCACACTACATTACACACTAAACACTGCACACTACGCTACACACTAAACACTGCACACTACACTACACACTAAACACTGCACGCTACGCTACACACTAAACACTGCACACTACGAAACACACTAAACACTGCACACTACACTAAACACTACATTGCACACTACACACTACACTGCACACTACGCTGCACACTACATACTCCACTACACACTACACACTACACTGAACACTACACTGAACACTACACACTACACTGAACACTACACACTAAACTACACACTACACACTAAACACTGCCCACTAAGCTACACATGAAACACTGCAAACTACGCTACACACTAAACACTGCACACTACGCTACACACCAAACACTGCACATTACGCAACACACTAAACACTGCACAATACGCTACACACTAAACACTCCACATTACTCTACACACTACGCTACACACTAAACACTGCACACTACGCTACACACTACGCTACACACTAAACACTGCACACTATGCTACACACTAAACACTGCACACTACGCTACACACTAAACACTGCACACTACACTACACACTAAACACTGCACACTACACTACACACTAAACACTACACTGAACACTACACACTACACTGAACACTACACAGTACACACTACACTGAAAACTACACACTAAGCTACACACTACACTCTAAATACTACACACTACGCTACACACAAACACTGCACACTACGCTACACACTAAACACTGCACACTACGCTACACACTGCACACTACACACTAAACACTGCACACTACGCTACACACTAAACACTGCACACTACACTACACTGCACACTACACTGCACACTACACACTACACTGCACACTACACTGCACACTACACTGAACACTACACTGCACACTGAACACTACACACTACACTGCACTGAACACTAAACTGACTGGCTGCTCCCTCTCCCCAGACCATGTCCACTCCCCCCAGCAGGCCACCAACGTGACTCACGAGGGAGTCTCTCAATCACCCGCTTTTCTTCCATGATCTGCTCTGCTCTGCGGTCTGTCATACTGCCAGACTGCCGGCCACAACAGGAAACGATCTGGGATCCGGTCCGGACCCTGGAGGAGGAGGAGGGGGGACAGCGGCGGCGGCTCACAGCTAAGTGGAGGCCAGCCCCGCTCACCAGCGATCGAACACAGGCCAGCCCCACCGCTGCACATGACCCCATTCGCCCAATCACAGGGCGCCAGGGTCCATCCTGTGGCGAAACATGGCGGCCGAAGCGCAGAGGCACTGGAAATAAAAATTAGGGGGATGGAGCCGGGGACACAAACATTGGAGCGGGATTGTACCCCCCCAAATGTTGCGCCCGCAGCCACGGCACCCCTCGCACCCCCCACGCTACGCCAGTGGCCTGAGCCATGCTCTGTGTGTGTGTCTATGGGTGAGATCAAGCCTGCACATGCTCCCCCATAGGAAGAGGCTTCCTATGGGGGCGCATGGAGAAGAGGAGGAGCCAGGAGTGCTTGCAGGGGACCCCAGGAGAGAGTAGGATCAGGGCTGCTCTCTGCAATTCTATTGCACAGACAGGTTAGTGTAAATTGTTTTTACAGTCACTTCAAACTCCATTAGGAGATTCTTTTTATATGAAGAATTTTTATTGCTTTAAAAAAAAAAAACATCCTAAAAACATGATTTTTTAAAAGGATATATGTGAGAGATTTTTTCTCCTATATTGAGTGTTTCTTCAGATTACATTAAAAATCCAAATTTATGTTATAAAAGTGTATTTAAACTGATAATGTACTTTTTCTATCTGTATACAATATTTAATGGACAATTGAACATTTAATATGGGTCATACACATGACACAGGATTTTCAAAGCAATATGGGCTTTTTAAAGAGAGAGCACACCTGAATAGGTTTGCCTTCAGTGTTCCTCTGATGGACACTGGCCTGGAGGAGGCAGGCAGAGAGGGAAAGTACAGGTGATGAGTCACACTTCTTACGTCTTAGTTGTGTATGTAAATATCAGATTGAGTTATTGGGCTTTGTAAACAATAGTTTTTTTAATAGACCAATTAAAGTGGAAATAAACTTTTGAGTAAAACATTTTTTTTAGGATGTAGCTATTTATGGTGGAGGAGACTCTGTATGCCTCTTTACCCTAAACTCTTTACGCCACCTCCAATTTTTTTTTTTTTTTTTTACAAATTGAACACTGGCAGCTGCAAATGTGCATCTCACAGTAATACATGTTTGACAGCCAAATTATTCAGCCCTAGCAAAAGGGCAAAAGGTGAGGGGAGCACTGGTAATGAAAAGAAGATGGTGGGGGCACAGATGTTGAATTGCAGGGTGGGTTTTTTGCAGGGTAAGTCTGCAATAATGTGTAAAGATGCTGTGCATATTTTCATTTTATTACTAAACCCCTGCTTGGTTTCAAGTGCTGCATTATGCCTTGACATACCTCTTATAGATCTCATTCCTCCTGGACAATAAACCGCCTCCACAGACAGCTTAAAGCGGAGGTGCACCCAAATTTTTTTTTTTAAAGGCCAGCAGCTACAAATACTGCAGCTGCTGACTTTTAAAAAAATGCACACTTACCTGTCCAGCGCACCCGCGATGTCGGCAGCCGAGGCCGAGCAATCGCTTGTCTCTCGGCTGCACCCCCCCCTCCGCCATCCTCTGTGAGGGATTTAGGAAGTGAAGCGTTGCGGCTTCACTGCCCGGTTCCCTACTGCGCATGCGCGAGTAGCGCGGCACGCCCTCAATGGTCTGTGCCCAGAAGTGGGTGCGAATACCTGTCTTAGACAGGTATCTGCACCCCCTTCCCCCCTGAAAGGTGCCAAATGTAACTCAGGAGGGGGGGGGAGGGTTCCTAATAGCAGAAGTTCCATTTTTGGGTGGAACTCCGCTTTAAAGAAGAGTTCCAGTCGTTTTTCTGAAAATGTAAAGTCAGCAGCTACAAAAACTGTAGCTGCTGACTTGTAATAAACAGACACTCACCTGTCCCAGGATCCAGTGCTGTGTTCACCTGAAGACTGCACCGGCATCTTAACTGTGGACACTTAGCTATGACAGTTGCGGCTTCACAGCAGGCTGCCAACTGCGTGAGCTGCACTGTGAATGGTCCTGCAGTCTTCTGGGACACGTGACGTGTCCCAAAAGACTGTGGGGAAGGAGGGGAGAAGGAAAAGGTCCTCTCGGATTGGCTAGGCAATCCGAGTGGAAGTGGGTGCTGGTACCTGTCTAAACTAGGTACCCGCCCCCCACCCCCCCAAAAAACGTGACCTTGTTAAAGAGGAGTAGAGGAGAAGGCCTTAAAGCGGAATTTCCTTTTTTGGATGAAGTTCTGCTTTAACTCTCCAATAAGACGGACGTTTAATCCAATGTGGTTTTACTTCTTAAACTGCAGTAAGTTGGATGTTCAATTGTCACTTGAAGTGTAAAAAGAAAATAATCTTAGTCCTGTTTGCTATGAAGCTCACTGAGGGAACACTGAAAGAAAGAGAGGGTCTATCTAAAGGACTAAACTAACTTGCCCCAACAGAGAGGGGAGCTGGGTCATACCACTAAGATATGCAGAGATAAACATGTTGTAAAAACACCAAATTATAAATCTATACATGGTGTAGGTAATGGGATAGGATCCTGACATCTTACATCATCCCGCGGCCATTCCTGGATATACGACGGCAATCCGGTGTCCATATGCAAATAATAGCTGGTACGGCTAAAGTCCCATTCATGCGAGTGGAATGCAATATATTTTAGTGAGAATAAAGTGATTTTAAGTGCAGAGCACTAGATTTTCTATCTTCTGTTACATATGACTGCCATTTTGGGACTACACCTGTTAAGGAGAGAGTCAGGCAGAGGGAACGGATGGTTTACCTGCTACTGTGATTGGATTTAAGGGTAACAGCTTGTTATGTCTCGCTGAGTCATAACGTAAGGTGAGCGGCCAGTCAGCACTGGTGGTGGATTCCATGGGCACTTTTTGGTGTTTTGTCTTATATCACAATTCATATCTTCACAGAGGTGAAAGAAGACATTTATATCTATACTGCTAGATTTTTGTTATTTTTTTAATTCTGTTTGGATTTCTTTTGAGACTGATTTTTTTTTTGTGATCTTCTTTCACTTGCTACATGCTTACAGGAGTTTTGTTTTTGATTTTTCACTGATCGATTGTACTGACCGATATATTTTGGTAAACATAGCACTTTCTATTAAGGAGTTGCACCTTGCAAAGATTTATGATTTGTTAAAAGTGAGGTAAAAACACTTTTTGGTTTTGGCGGTGATTTACAAGTTTTATTTGTTCAGTTTGTATTAATACTTGCTTTGCACATATATTTATATTTTATATTATATTGGGTAATTCAAGGTTGCGCTGATTAGAATATTCACAAATAACACTGAATTGCCACTAGATGTCAGCACCAAGTCATTTATTCATGAATGATACAAAACAACACAACGGTAATGGTACACCATAGGTGTGACAGAACAATGCCACCTAAGCCACCTAAGGCTAGGTTCCCATACTGTATATGCATGTGCAGTTCATGGGTTTTTGACATCCGTTTTCCGGCGCATTCAGAGTTCTTTCAAGCTTGTTTTTTATGTATTTTAAATACGTCTTTAAAGTGGATGTAAACCCACTCTCATCCTTTCTAAACTACTGCCATAGTGCTGATCTATAAGGATATAGATGCCTCCTGCAATGTATCCTTATCTGTCAAATGTCTCCCCTAAGTCTGCTATGAGACCTTAAAAACTGTAGATTCTGTGGGTGGATCTGTTGTCTGGAGCTCGGTGGGTGGAGTCGTGATGTCAGTAAACTCCCCGCCCACCTCTACACTCCCCTTGTCAACATGCATTTTCTCCTGTTTATTCATTCTGCTATGATCACTAACATCCAGTCAAAATCCAGAAAAGTAACCACATGACTTCAGAAAAGGAGTGGGGGGTGGGAATTGAAAAATAATGCCTGTCTAAAGCTAGTGCACGAGATATGTAAATAACCTGTCACTCAAAGCAAGGGGGCGGAATGGACAAAGGTAACTCTGTTTGTCCGTTTTATCTCACTGAACAATAAAAGAGGATTGCTCAGAGCTGGATTAACTATTTGTGGCAAGACCTGGCACAAATGATAGGAAATCTTATACACTACATTGTGACAGCTAAAAAAAAAAAAAAATTAGGGTTTACATCCACTTTAATGTGTTTTATTTTAGAATGTGTTAATGCTGCTAGGAGGAAATGCCTGTTGTTATGCATGAAAACGCAACAAAAAGGTACCAAAAACGAATGTACATTTGCTTTTTATGAGCTTTTGATGCAATTCCATTGCAGTCTATGGAGCCAAAAATGCATTGCGCTGCACCTTTTCAAAAAATGCACCAGTGGACACTGCATAGATGTGAGTGTGACCCATAGGAACTAATGTTAAATGGACTGTAGTGTGTTTCTGCAAATCTGAAAAAGCACTGCAAAACACATAGGTGTAAACCTAGCCTAACATGATGCAGACTTTAGTTCTGCTTTAAGATAAAACATATAAAAAGGTGTCTGTTGGCTGGGCATGAAAATAAAATGTTCAAGAGTACTTGAGTGAAAAATATATTTTTAATTGTATTTTTAATACTGACAATATTCAATAAAGAAATATTTATAAACCACTTTGATTGTAAACCAGCTTGATTTAAAAATACTTGTTAATGTCTGAGTGTGTTAAATGCTTCAGCTTTTGTTTCTATTCATAGTGTGCAATGATACATTTACATGGAGCGAGATGTATATACTGTATTTATTGGCGTATAACACTCACTTTTTTACCCTGAAAATGAAGCGTAAACTGTGCCTGCGTGTTATACGCAGGGGGCTGTGGAAAGTTTTTTTCCAGAAACTTCCCTCTTAAAGTTAGGGTGCGTGTTATACGCCTGTGCGTGTTATATGCCGATAAATACCGTACTTGTTATTTATCAAGGTTGTGCTTTATGTTTAATAGTGCTTTCCGCAAAATAATTTTGCTTTACAGAGTGCAATCTGCAAGTGGTGAATTATTGGCAAAAGGTTAAAATGATTTCTTTATGTACAGTACAGTTTTCACTTTATAAATCTGATCTCATGTATGAAATCCCTTTAGAGTAAAGCTTCATTAAGTACAGGTTTACTTAACCAACCCAGAGGCATCCTAAGGCACTTCCTCACTCTACTCCCTACACCCATATCTAGGCCAGAGCCCCAAAAAAAATCCAACATTCACATTTGGTTTCCACAACTTATGCCCCGTACACACGGTCGGAATATCCAACAAGAAAAGTCCGATGTGAGCTTTTGGTCGGAAATTTCGACCGCATGTATGCTCCATCTGACTTTTCCTGTTGGAATTTCCGCCAACAAAAATTTGAGAGCTGGTTCTCAAATTTTTCGATGGAAAAAATTCCAATCAGAAATTCTGATCGTCTGTAGCAATTCCGACGCGCAAAATTCCGACGCATGCTCTGAAACAATGCAACGCATGCTCGAAAGCGTTGAACTTCATTTTCTTGCCTCGTCGTAGTGTTTTTACGTCACTGCATTCTTGACGGTCGAAAGTTCAGAGAAATTTTGTGTGACCGTGTGTATGCAAGGTTTTTCCGACGAAAATTCTGATCGTGTGTACGCAGCATCAGTGTTCAGTGCCCAAGCAGCCAGTTGTACTGTCACATAAATATTTATAGCCATTTACAGATGCCAACTTTTCGAAAGACAGGGAACTTGGTCATTCTGCTGGATTTTTTAAATTTATATTAAATAATAAAGTACTAATCGGAAGGAGGGAGTCATTTGAGGAGTAGTTCTGAGAAATTTTATCTGGTGGTATTCTCAAGAGTTAAAAGATGTTAGTCAGTTATCTAGCACAGCCTTGTGAACCTGCAATTGTCATATAATTTTGAGGTGAACTGACAGGGTTCATCCTTATGGTAAATAACATCAGAATATTATTAGACCCATAATATTTCTATATCATATCTTCCAGGTCATTTCAACTACTAAAGAGAAATCGAAAGGCATTGTCGAACTAAAAACCTTGAAGATTCCAGAGGATGCAAAACCTTCTCAAGTAGTAGGCTCAATAGTGTCACGTGAAAAGTTTTTATCTAATAAAAAAATACAGTTCCAAATTTCTGAAGAAGAGCACAACAGCCATTTTGTCATTGACGGTTCCTCGGGAGATTTATACCTCTCCAGACCACTAGATTATGAAACAAGCCCAAACTACCTTTTACTCATTAACATACAGGACCATACCAAGATTCCTGCTCAAAACCATTCTGTCATCCTAAAGATTGATATAGAAGATCAGAATGATCACTATCCTGTCTTTCCTCACCCCATGGTAGTCATTGGCTTTGAAGAGAATGTACCTGTAGGAACTGTCTTATATACATTTGAAGCAAAAGATGGAGATGGGAATGTACCAAACAACAAGGTTAAATATTCATTAAAAACAGATGGACCTGGAGAATACCCTTTCTTTATTCACGAATGGGATGGAAGCTTGATCACAGACAAAGAACTGGACAGAGAGGCGGTTGAATCATATGTATTTACAGTAATTGCAACAGATCAGGCCGCTAACATAACACAGCGTCGACACAGTTCACTGACAGCTCAGATTATCATTCAAGACGTCAATGACAACAGTCCAAATTTCCTATCATCTCCAGCTGCCTTTGTTATGGAAGATGCAGAAGTTGGCTCGCTTATACATCATGTAGTAGCCGAAGATCCGGATGAGGGAAGGAATGGAAAAATAACTGTTTACATCATGGATGGGAATTCAGAGCAAGCTTTCTTGCTGGACCAAACAACAGGTATTGTACTTAATTTTTCAAGGGAGACAATTTTCCTTGGACTCAAATATGACAGTAGATACATTTGCAACTTGGTGGTTGAAAAGGGAAAATGTGTTTCTGGAACGAGTATTTCAGATGATCCATTTTCCCACTTCTAACTGTTCGTGCAGATGCCTGGACCTATTCTTGGCTAAGAAAATGCGCAACACATCTGGGTTTAGTTTATGTAAAATATTATAATGAAATAATGATAATAAATGGTCTGTGTATGGCAAGGTATAATCACAGATAGCTGACAGTTTATTCTGCTGCTTGTTAACGCTGACTTTATTGTTATGTAGTATGCGAATAACATTGTCTAATTTTAAATATAGCTGCAGTGGAATGATTGACTGCGACAACTTTAAGTTGACCGATGATAACAATGAAAAGAAAGCTGCAAAGGGATGCAGCATTGATTGTTCCTAACACTCTTATGCCCTGTACACACAATCGTTTTTTCCGATAAAAAAAGTCTGATGGACTTTTTTCATCGGAAAAACCGATTGTGTGTGGGCCCCATCGGTTTAAAAAAATAGAACATGTTTTAAATTTTTCCGATGGAAAAAAAAAACGATAGGAAATTCCGATCGTCTGTGTGGAACTCCATCGGAGAAAAATCCACGCATGCTCAGACTTAATTAGAAGACGGGAGCTCCCGTTCTGGTAAAACTAGCGCTCGTAATGGAGATAGCACATTCGTCATGCTGTAACGGACTGAAAAGCACGGAGACTGAAAAGCGCGAATTGGCCAACACCAAACTTTTATAAACACGCGGTAACACAAAATCAGCAAAAGCAGCCCAAAGGGTGGCGCCATTGGATTTGAACTTCCCATTTATAGTGCCGTCTTACATGTTGTACGTCACAGCGTTTTGGACGGTCGGAATTTTGTCTAATGGTGTGTAGGCAAGACTGATGGAAGTCACCTTCATCGGAATTCCGACAGAAAAATCCAACGGATTTTAGACCATCGAAATTCCGAGCATGTGTACAGGGCATTAGAAGCCTACAAAGTACATTTTTTAAATACCAACTGCATTTTATTTAGAAGAGTGTTAATCAAAGCTCCACTGAGGCAGTTTCCGTTTATTTTCACACATAATTTTCTAATCTTGTCAATGGCTTCTGGATTATTCCTTTGTTTTTTTTGCAATATATTTTCAAGAACCAGCAAACACATTTAATAAATGAGAGCGACATGAAGGAATAAATATTGTCATTATATATTAAACCTTGGAAGATTTCCATAACTCATACAGTAATAGTGTCAACATTAAAACTAGAGACCAAAAACAATTAGGTATAAAAGTAATGTAATCCTTAAAAAGGAACTCCTCATATATGATCCCTGTTGGTCGGGTAGATTTACCTTTGAAAGGGCAATGTTATATCTGTCAATAAGTATAAAAATACCTGTTAATCCTGCAAAAAATCCAGTAAGTTCATAACTTTCTGTGCACTGTGCTGTCCTGAAAACCTATGCTGTGTTATCAGGCCTACCCAATTTACCTCTGTGGACTTAACATTTTCAACCATATTATGGAGATGAAAGGTGGGTTAACTGTTTTGTAATCCTTAAGCCTCATACACACCATCTGACTTTTTGCCATCAAACTTCAAAATGAGCAAGTAAGACAAAAAATCCGACCGTGTGTACGCACCATGTTCGGTCTACAAACGGACAAACTTTTCGCCAACAAAAGTCCAATGGAGCAAAGTCCGACCATGTGTACAGAAATCCATCTGACTTTTGTCCGATGGACAAATAAGCATACCCAGAACCAATGTTAAAATCAGCCAACAATAGCAGAAGTTGACCAAAGGGTGGCGGTAAAGAGCAGAAAAGAGCAGAAAAACCACGTGATGTTGGAAACGTTTTGGGAAAGTTTGCAGAAAAGTCTGAGCGTGTGTATGCTATGGGTGTGCCCAGCCAACTCCCTTCGGACAAAAATCCACAGAAAAGTTTGTTTGAAGTCCGACCGTGTGTACGAGGCTTAATACACTTCCTGTCCTAGGGCGGCAGTGCTACCCCTCCTAGATACAGTACAGTTAGTGAGCATTATCATCCTATCCCAGTGTGCTAATGGCGGGATATTTTTTTCTTTGTACCATTGATACTTCTTTTTTTGCACCACTTGTACCTTTTCTTTGACAAGAGGCAGGCCATAGAATGCTTGAACTCCAATATAATGCCTGAAGCCACACTTGGGCAAGGACTATGCAATGTAAGGATAGTCCTCTGGGTGCTGATCAGGAATGAGCCGAACACCCCCCTGTTCGGTTCGCACCAGAACCTGCGAACAGACAGAATGTTCGCGTGAACTTTAGAACCCTATTAAATACAATGGACTCGAACGTTCGAAATCTAAAGTGCTAATTATAAAGGCTAATATGCAATTTATTGTCCTAAAAAGTGTTTGGGGACCCGGGTCCTGCCCCAGGTGACATGTATCAATGCAAAAAAAAGTTTAAAAAATAGACGTTTTTATGGGAGCGGTGATTTTAATAATGCTTAAAATGAAAAAATAAAAGTGAAATACTCCTTTAAATTTCGTACCTGGGGGGTGTGTATGATATGCATGTAAAGTGGCGCATGTTTCCCGTGCTTAGAACTGTCCCTGCATAAAGTGTCATTTTTGAAGGAAAAAAAGTCATTTAAAACTCACTCGCGGCTATTAATGAATTGTCGGCTTTTATCAATACATAGAAAA
Source organism: Rana muscosa (assembly GCA_029206835.1). Taxonomy (NCBI): domain Eukaryota; kingdom Metazoa; phylum Chordata; class Amphibia; order Anura; family Ranidae; genus Rana; species Rana muscosa. Next base: position 301,801,315 of record CM055116.1, read on the forward strand.
GTCATTGATAAAAAAAAAAAAAAAAAAAAGCATGGGGGTTCCCCCAAATTCAATTACCAGGCCCTTCAGGTCTGGAATGGGTATTAAGGGGAACCCCGCCGCAAATAAAAAAAAAAAATGGCGTGCGGTTCCCCCTAAATATCCATACCAGGCCCTTCAGATCTGCCATGGATTTTAAGGGGAACTCCACCCCAAATTAAAAAAAAAATGGCGCGGAGTCCCCCAAAAAATCCATACCAGACCCTTATCCGAGCACGCAACCTGGCCGGCCGCAGGGGAAGAGGGGGGGACGAGAGAGCGGCCCCCCCTCCCTCCTGAACCATACCAGGCCACATGCCCTCAACATGGGGAGGATGTCCCCATGTTGATAGGGACAAGAGCCTCATCCCCACAACCCTTGCAAGGTGGTTGTGGGGGTCTGCGGTCAGGGGGCTTATCGGAATCTGGAAGACCCCTTTAACAAAGGGGACCCCCAGATCCCGGCCCCCCCCTGTTTGAATTGGTAAGGGGTACATTGTACCCCTACCATTTCACGAAGAAAGTGTAAAAAATTTTAAATAAAAACAAACAAACACCTTGGAAAAGTCTTTATTAAAAAAAAAAAAAACAAAACATTCCAGCGATGAAATCCAGTGTCCCGCGGCGATCCCGATGTCCAGCGCTGTCCGTCATTGGTTGTGCCTGAGCGGACCTGATGGGGAACTTCCTCCGCAGTGTTTTAAATGTATAGACCCGCCCCTTCTAAAGTTCCCCATCAGGTCCGCTGAGCGGACCTGATGGGGAACTTTAGAAGGGGCGGGTCTATTCATGTATTACACAGTGAAGCAAGTTCCCATCAGGTCCGCCCCCTCGTAGAGCGTACAATGTACCCCTTACCAATTCACATAGGGGGGGCCGGGATCTGGGGGTCCCCTTTGTTAAAGGGGTCTTCCAGATTCCGATAAGCCCCCTGCCCGCAGACCCCCACAACCACCGGGCAAGGGTTGTGGGGATGAGGCCCTTGTCCCTATCAACATGGGGACATCCTCCCCATGTTGAGGGCATGTGGCCTGGTACGGTTCAGGAGGGAGGGGGGCCACTCTCTCGTCCCCCCCTCTTCCCCTGCGGCCGGCCAGGTTGCGTGCTCGGATAAGGGTCTGGTGTGGATTTTTGGGGGGACTCTGCGCCATTTTTTTTTTATTTGGGGTGGAGTTCCCCTTAAAATCCATGCCAGATCTGAAGGGCCTGGTATGGATATTTAGGGGGAACCGCACGCCTTTTTTTTTTTTAATTTGCGGCGGGGTTCCCCTTAATATCCATTCCAGACCTGAAGGGCCTGGTAATTGAATTTGGGGGAACCCCCACACTTTTTTTTTTTTTTTTATCAATGACTTTTCTATGTATTGATAAAAGCCGACAATTCATTAATAGCCGCGAGTCAGTTTTAAATGACTTTTTTTCCTTCAAAAATGACACTTTGTGCAGGGACAGTTCTAAGCACGGGAAACATGCGCGACTTTACATGCATATCATACACACCCCCCAGGTACGAAATTTAAAGGAATATTTCACTTTTATTGTTTCACTTTAAGCATTATTAAAATCACTGCTCCTAAAAAAACGGCCGTTTTTAAAACTTTTTTTTGCATTGATACATGTCCCCTGGGGCAGGACCCGGGTCCCCAAACACTTTTTAGGACAGTAACTTGCATATAAGCCTTTATAATTAGCACTTTCTCCCATAGACTTTTCGAATTTGCCGCGAACACCCCAAATTGTTCGTTTTTCGGCGAACGGGCGAACAGGCAATGTTCGAGTCGAACATGAGTTCGACTCGAACTTGAAGCTCATCCCTAGTGCTGATAACAAGTCCTTCTATCAGAAGTTCTTGCTTTTGCTGAGATTTTTGGATGTATTTACCATGAATGTGCTCTTTCAGACAAATGAGCAACTGTTATAACGAAGAATAAAATCAGTAACATAATAAAATAGAACATGCTGCACTTACAAAAACAAAAAAAATCCTAATGTAGCCAGGCCTGGCATACTGGCTAAATGGGAAAACCATTACCCACCTTTTCCCAGTCCTTGGGTTTTCGCAGTTAATGAAACTCAAAAGATAGCTGCCCTTGTTGCATTAGATGCCAAGAAGAGAAATTCAGGAAAATATTGTTCTACTGTCAGGATTTAAAATTGACTCCTGAATACAAGTCCCTTTACTGAATGCTAAATTCTACAAGCATGCCACAGGGCCCTCTCGTGTTTCCAGCTAACCTGTTCTTACAGGTACCCATCTTTCCTCTTACCTCCACTCTTTCATTTTTCCTCTCTCCCCTCTTCTACTTTTATTCTATGCTTTCATCCCAACACTACATATTCTATTCCTCTATCACCCATCCCTACCCTTGCTCCTCCTCCCCTTCCACCTAACCCAGAGCTCTAGTCACCCACCTTCTTTCCTTAGTTTAACTTTAACTGTCTCAATCAGTGGCGGCTGGTCCATAAGGGGTGTAGGGGCACCCCCCCCCCGAAAGTTTCCAATGTTAGTTTGCCAAAGAAGAAAGCTACTTTAAGATGTTAAAAAATGTAAGTCATATTATCATTTATTTAACCTGCCTGGCGGTATGATTATGTCAGATTTTTGGTGCTAAAAGTAGTACCATTATTTTGCATGGAAATTTGGCGTTTTTTATTGTAGGCCTGTAATTCTTAGGAATAACTCACTTAAATCTGTCTAAACAAGAGTCTAGTAGACATCCCGGGTATGATAAAGTTTGAAACACAAAGTCATAAATTATAATATAATAAATAACTATAAATAATTATAACAAATAATAATCTAAGAATAATAAAAGTGGTTTTCAGTGTTTGATGACGAATTTCCCCACAAATCACTATCGCTCAATTCTGCAAGTGATTCTAATTTATTATCGCTGTTTTCTAGCTGGTCTAAAACCATTTTTGATGTAAAGGGACGCTTTTTGGTTGCTATGGACAATCTACAGTTTCCAGGCAGAAAGAACAGTTTTTATAATATAAAAGTGCATGCAGGGCACTGGACAGACCACTAGGGACAAAGAGGATGTGTTATTATTTGATACAGTAGTGTAATCTGTAAGATTACAGTATACTGTATGTATACTGTGTGTTTCACTTTTTGAATTTGGCGCCGAACTCCGTCCCCGTGCGTCGCAACGCTCAGGAACGGAGCTCGGCGGCACTCGGCACTGTGAATCGAGCGAAATGACAGCTCGCACACACAGCGGGGACACATTGCAGGATTCAGGGAATAAGGTAAGTAACTTCCCCTGTATCCTGCATTGCGATCCCAAGCCTGGCTCGGGGTTACCGTTTTAGGTACTGAAATCTTACCTCTAGCCAGACTTGGGAATACCGCTAGGCGGGTTAAGGGAATGCAAGTGGACACTGCATTCCTTAGAAGCTTGATATATAGCATATATCAGAAGCAAAACACAAATGCCCAAGTGTGCCACATAATCACATGATTTTATTTTTCAAATACCAGTTCTACAATATTGTGTTAACTTTATCCTCCACAGGTTGGTTAACTTTATCCTCCACAGTAGACCGTGAGATTCGGGAGACTTATATTTTGACCATTCTGGCTACAGATAATGGCACTCCAGTTCTTTCTGCTACACAGATTTTGACAGTTACAGTGGGTGATGTCAATGATAAGCCACCAACATTTAAGCAGGCCGTCTATGAAGCTGCAGTTCTTGAAAACCAGGAGCCTGGAATGCATGTAATGAAAGTAGAAGCTGAGGATTCGGATACAGGTAACTAAAAATCTTATGTATTGTATTGTGTTGTTTACAGCAATTTAAAGTGGATATAAACCCTATTCGTGAAATTTGACCTGGGCACATATACAGTATCTGTAGTGTTTACTTATCTCTCTACAAAGCCCTGAGTCCCATGTCTTTCTGCTGCTCCATTCCTCTATTATCAGCATGAGAACTTCTGACAAGTTCTCCGAAACAGGAGATAAAAGCAGCTGGAAATTTGTGTCGGGAAGGGAACTTAGAGATAGATAAGCAGAGAGCTGGTCTATTCACAGCACAGCTCTGCAAGTATCTTTGTTCATCTGCATATGTGGAGTGGAGGTGTGTGCCTTTCCTCCAATCAGCTCACACACAGTATATACCCAGACTTCCCTCCCACTGCTGAAACGGGTAGAAACATTTACCATATGATGTGTGCTTTCTAAAGAGTGTAGAAAGCTGAAGACAGCAGATATGCAAGTAAAACTTATGTAGGAAGATTTGTTTCATCTCTGTGTATCATCTGAAGCTGTTCACCTTACTGGGTATAGGAGAAGGTTTACATCCACTTTAAACATATATTATCTGTTTACTTGAGTGTGAAATAGTAAAGAAAACAAATTGCTTAAGAACTACATGTGTCACCGGTTGGGTTGGGCTGTTTGGGAAATGTATATAAAGCACAAGCTTGACTGAGCTTTGGCAGGTTAAAGTGGTTCTAAAGGTTAATTTTTTTTTAAATAACAAACATGCTATATTCACCTGCTCTGTGCAATAGTTTTGCACAGAACAGCCCCCATTCTCTTCTTTTTGAGTCCCATGCCACTGGTCCTGGCTTCCCCCCTCTGCCAAGTGCTACCAATAGCAAACCACTTGCTATAGGGGCACTCGAGTAGGCTCGCTCCTGAGCCACGCTCCTGTGAATGGATATTGTCTATTCACACATGGTGCATGGCTTGGCTCCGCCCTCTACTCTATCCTCATTGTCTCACTGGCTTTGATCCCCTGCTGTGTGAGCCAATGAGGAGACAGAGACCCAGGAGAGCTGCTCTCATGCACATTGTTGGATCGAGATGCAAGGGTGGGCAGGTGAAGGAGCTGCACCCAGAAGGTGTTTTACCTTAATGGATCAAATGCATTAAGGTAAAAAACCTTCTGCCTTTGGAACCACTTTAAATAGTATACATATATATATGTATACTGTATATACCTGTAACAAGCCTTAACACCATCTCCAAGATCATCGAGAAAGCAGTAGTACAACAGCTACAACTCCATTTGGACACCTACAAACTCTTGGACCCACTACAATCTGGTTTCCGCCCGGGCCACGGGACAGAAACTGCACTTCTCAAAATCTGGGATGACGCCCTTGAAGCAGCAGATGATGGAGAATCGTGTCTCCTGGTGCTGCTTGGACCTCAGCGCAGCTTTCGACACAGTAGACCACAAAACTCTGCTCACTCGTCTCGCAGAAGTAGCCGGAGTCGCAGACTCAGATCTACTCTGGATCGCATCCTTCCTAGAGAACCGATCCCAGAAAGTGAAACTAGGAGCAAAATTACATGCAGAGTCCCTCAAGGATCACCCCTGTCGCCCGTGCTCTTCAACATCTACCTCCGCCCACTCCTCAAAATCATCAGCAAACAGGACCTGCTCTATTACTCCTATGCTGATGACACCCAACTTTACCTTCGCATCACCAACAAAAAAGACCAATACGACGCACTAGAAAACTGCCTCTCATTGATTGACGATTGGATGACGGAGAGCTCCCTCAAACTTAATGGATCCAAAACAGAACTTCTCTTTCTCCACGCAAACCGAAAGAAAAACCCTAGCACAACATGCACACCACCCACCATCCTTGGACAAACCATCACCCCAAGTACTAAAGTCAAAAGCCTCAGAGTCATCTTTGACTCAGACATGACTATGGACGCACAAATAGGATCAGTAGTCAGCGGATCTCTTTACCTTCTTCGCCTGCTGCACAGACTTATCCCCTTCATCCCGGAAGGAGACACAGCAGTAGTAGTTGGAACAATCATCAATTCCCGACTGGACTACGCAAACACTCTCTACCTCGGACTTCCAAATACCCAATTTCACGTCTACAAGTCGTCAAGAACACCACAGCAGCCAGACTGGTAACGGGAAAAAAACCCTGGGAATCAATCACCCCGTCCCTGAGGACCCTCCATTGGCTAGCCGTGAAGGATCGGGTTATATTCAAGACCCTCTGCCTCACTCACAAATGCACACAAGGAAACGCTCCGCAATACCTATGCGAGAAAATAAAGCACTACACCCCTAGTCGCCCCCTCCGATCAACTAACCAAAACCTCCTCCACATCCCCAAGACCCGCTACAAATCAAAAGGAGAACGAAGATTCGCAGTCCAAGAACCACGGCTATGGAATGCTCTATTTACGGACATCCGCATGGAAGAAAACCATTGGGCCTTCAGGAAGAAGCTTAAGACCCACCTCTTCTGAAGACACAAGGCCGAGACTGGCTGCAAAAAGCGCCTTGAGGCGATTTAGTTTGCATTTGTAGCGCTATACAAGTTACTCACTCGGTTTTCCTTAAAGCGGAGGTTCTGCGGCCGATTGTTTTTTTTTTTTTTGCTGCATTCAATGTGGTTAAAGTTAAGGGTTTAGTACTCACTACTCTGGCGATTAAAAGCATCCCCCATCCATTTTCGTATAAAAGAAACACTTATATTAATTTTCCATTTTGCTTGTGGGCATAGTGAAGCCCACAAGCACAGGCTTCCGGGAAGCGGTGAATGCGTGTCTCCCGGCATTCACCGCTCTCTTGCGTGAGCAGTGTTGACGGCGAGCAGCGCCGTCAACACTTTCTGGTTGCCATCACAACGGGCGGCGTCGTTCAAAGTACACGCCCCGTTGTGACTGGATTCAAATCAAAAGAATCAGCGACTGATTAGAACAGGCTCTGTATGCGTCCGCAATAACTTCCCGGCGGAGCGCCGTAAACTGAGCAGGTTGCCATCCCAACGGGCGGAGGCGTCGGAAGTTCCTGCCCTGTTGTGATGGCAACCAAAAATATACACAGTACAGTACGGGGAGGGAGCGCAGACAATCTCGCGAGATTTCGCAGTGGCGATCCGCACTGACTCCTGGGAATGCTGACACTTAGCTCCCAGGAGACAGTGCGCCGCCGGGGAAAAGGCATGTACACGCCTACTCCCACGGGAGGAACAGACAGGAAGTTCCCCAATGAAGACAAATAATAAGGTAAATACAGCATTTAAAAAAAAAATAATTGTCGTTTGCTTATCTATGCAATGCACAGAAGGGGATATTATTAAGTCAATAATTTGGGAGAACCTCCACTTTAAGTTCCACTTTTAAAGTAGATTTTTCGTAAGTTATATTTGAGTCACCTTATGAATATATGATTCTCATCTATAGTAGCATTACTCCCCAGTTGTAGAATTATGTCTAGCAACCCTGGATGCAGGTCACTATATTTTAGAAAGGCTTGGTTTACTCTAGTGCAACTTCTGATGCAGCTTGAATCGCACAGAATTACATAACAGGGAAAATCACATTGTTTTCAATGGTGCCTGTTCTAATCAATGTGATTCAGAATGGTGCAATTTTGGAAAAGGGTTCTTTGGTGCAATTTACAGTGCTTCCTGGCCCCAAAGAATATGCCAAGTTGCATCAAAGTCACATCAAAGTCACACCACATATTTGCACTGTAAAATCGCATCAAAGTCACATTGCAGTAGAATGAACCGAGCCTAAATGTCAGAGAGATAGATATTAAGTCTAATTTACCAAAGTAATTGAGAATCTTCACGCAATAGACTGTTTGAATATTGACTTCATTTGTTCAATCATGTGAAAATAAATTCCTGTTTATTTAATCTGCTCATGAATGGATAAATGAAGTGAATATTCACACAATTTGTGTTAAGGTTCTGAACTCCTTGGCAAATCAGCTCCACTGCCCAGTGTTTATAAATATGTATATTGCAGTTACAGAGATTAGATAAACCATTTAACACTTCAGGGATGCTTACAATGATCAGCTTTCACTTATTTTTAGCCTTTATCCCACAAGGAAAAATCACTGTTTGTTGTAACTGCTTATAAGGTATTAGCTGGAATTTGGCTTCAATTTGTTAGAGGTTTAATACTACTTTAAATGATGCAGCTCTAATACCTGTATCATAACTGAACTGTAGGCCCTATTCACATCTGGCATTGTGGGATCTTGGTCAGAATCACTGTGACTCCGCCCTCGATCCCAAATCGCACTGCAATAGTGGAAAAATGCACCATGTGTGCTGGGGTGCCATTCATTTTCTATGGCACATAAACATCACATGAAGCTTGTTACCCCAAAAAAAAGCAAGAGTTTATTTTGGGTGACAGGGTTCGCACCATACACCTGAATGTGCGTGGTGCATTTTGCCACTGTTGCAGTGTGATTTGGGATCACGGGCAGAATCGCAGCGATTCTGCCTGAGATCTCAAAACGCCAGATGTGAATGGGGCCTTAGAGCCTCTGAAATCAGTTCTTACATACTAGTTTCAGGCAATGCCAGCACCTGCAGTTAGGCTAGGTTCACACTGCTGCAAATTCTTTTGCGAATTTGAGCCATTGCGATTTTTCAAATTCGCAAGTCATTTAAATTACATAGTTTAACATTAGTGCCGTTCACATCAATGCGTTGCGATTCTAAAGGTGGCCATACACGGTTCGAATTTCGAAAGAATTTTCTTTCGAAAATCGTATTAAACAATTTTCGTACGAATTTCGCACCGTTAGTGGGCTGCAGCAACAGACGCTTTTCGTGTGGCAATCAAATTTGAGGAATCCGACATGTTGGAAATTTTTTCAAAAACAAACCATTTTCTGATCAATGATGGGAGAATCGTGCGAAAAATGTAATAGAAAAAAAAATTACGTATGTGCAAGAAAAGAATATTCCGGGAGAGAAAAGAATATTCCCGGAGAGAAAAGAATATTCCCGGCAACATGAAGGTTTGGTCGGCCGAATTTCGAAAACCAATAGTGGCATCATCAGGTCACAAAAAAAAACGAACTTTCTGATTTTGAAAAGAAAATTTGTTCGAAATTCGACCAAAGGGTCCTGTGCGAGTTTGGTCCGTGTGCGATGCGAATATAGACTGGCATTCCCTGAAATCGCGGCCGTGAATGGCGGCAAATTCGCAGCGAATCGCGGTAAAATCGTGCGATTTTGAATTCGCAGCAGTGTGAACCGAAATGTTTAAGCATGACTTTCCTTAAATAGTATGCAGTCTGTGCTTTATAAATCTACTGGTTAAATTATTTTTGCCCACATGGGGGCAGTGTTGTCCAGGCTTTTATGATTGTATGACATCCTTGTGAGTGCAAATGTTTGAAGTATTATTCATCAAAACTGATAATCAAGTTTTTTTTTTTTTACAAGAGGCAATGATACAAAGATTCATAAATGCTGTTTTTTTTTTTTTTCTTTTAAATCTACATTTGCTACATTTGCATGTATGTACCGCATTAAGAAAAGTTAATGAGCTTGCATTTTTGGTCTCTTCAACTAAAACCAGTCTTTGTTCCCCTCTTCTGTGAGCAATGTCTGTTTGTGACACTTATCATCATCACTGTGTCAGCGCTAGCTCAGTGGTGGTAAAAAAAATAAAAAATAAATAAAAATAATTGGGCTTCACAAAACACGTTTGTTTTTATGCATTGAACTGCATTGAATTGAGTTAGGTAGCTCATTCATGGGCTATAACACACCTCAACATCTGAATATTTTGATCCTGCTGTATTTTTTTTACTGCTAGGCAGACTGAACTGAAAGAGGGAGTAAAATAAGCCCCATCATTGGTGTCAGTAACAGTAACTCCCAGCATTGATGTCACTGGCTGCAATAGTAACCCACAACATGGGTGTCTGGATGCAATAATAACCCCCAGCATTGGTGCCAGTGACTGCAATAATAACCCCCAGCATTGGTGCCAGTGACTGCAAAATTAATCCACAGCACTAATGAGTGAGAAAAAAAACACAGCATGGGATCACAGTAATAAAACCCACATTGCCGGTCAGTGTTATGCTATTTAAACCCCTTTTTCATTGGTAGTTAGTGACAATGCTGTTAATCCCCCTCTTAACATGCTTGGTGTTCAGAAGTAGTGTTATTTAATACAGTCCACCATTAGTAGTCAGTAGCAGTTCTGTTAACCCCTCTACACACACACACATTGGTGGTCAGTGAACATAAGAGGACTGACCCCCAATGTATAAAGGCACTTCAAAATGATCACGCACATTAATGATCATTGAAGAATGTAAAATAAAGGGTTTCACTTTAATGATATCACTCAGGCTATCATTGTTCAAGCAGGTACATCACAGAGAGGCTGAGTCTCTAAGTAGCCACTTTCCCACTTTCATATATGCCCCCACCACCGGCCTATTATGCAACATGCTAACATTGCAATCTGGGGGGTGAAGGTGGGTTGGCAGAGGGTAGGTCCAGCGAGTTTGGCTACTTATACTGCTGGATGCGTTGGCAGTCAGGAGGAAGGACTAGTGGGCAGCACTGATGCTGCTACTGCATAAACTTTAAAAAAAACAAAAAAGCAGTGTTCTGTCAGCAAGCGGGACTGAAAGGATTGCTGGAATTATGCCCAAGGCAGGCTATAGATTTGGGAATTTTCTTTGCCTCCACCATAGGTGGAAGGAAAAAAATCTGCTTGATTCCCCCATCAACAAAGTCAGTGTTGATGGGGCAATCCCTCCAGTAGCGCTATTGTTTTCAGCCCGCGGAGAGTGTGGCAAACCTTCCCTGCCAGCCGAACACGATTAGTGTAGCAGGCTATAGCCAGTGGCATTAATCATTTGGGGAAAAACATGACAGGCTGGTTGTATACAAGACAATCGATAAATCAACCTGTGTACAACCAGGGTGCCCATACAAGGATTGAAATTTGGCCAGTCCGTGCTGAGTATGTCCTGCTAAAAAAAAAAAAATTGAGGCTTTTAGCTGCTGCACCTTGGGTGCGCTGGGGGAAGGAAGTTGGTGATTGGACCTGCTTATCCCACTATGTCTATGCCAAGTACGAAGTAACCCACTATGTCTATGCCTAGTACGAAGTAACCCACTATGTCTATGCCCAGTACAAAGAAACTCACTATGTCTATGTCCAGTACGAAGTAACCCACTATGTCTATGCCCAGTACGAATTAACCCACTATGTCTATGTCCAGTATTAAGTAACCCACTATGTCTATGCCCAATATGAAGTAACCCACTATGTCTATGCCCAGTACGAAGTAACCCACTATGTCTATGCCCAGTATGAAGTAACCCACTATGTCTATGCCCAGTACAAAGTAACCCACTATGTCTATGCCCAGTACGAAGTAACCCACTATGTCTATGCCCAGTACGAAGTATCCCACTAAATCTATGCCCAGTACGAAGTATCCCACTATGTCAATACCCAGTATGTAGTAACCCACTATGTCTATGCCCAGTACAAAGTAACTCACTATGTCTATGCCCAGTATGAAGCAACCCACTATGTCTATGCCCAGTACAAAATATCCCACGATATCTATGCCCAGTACGAAGTATCCCACTATATCTATGCCCAGTACGAAATAACCTTCAACAAACTTCACATTATTATCCCAAGACACAGTGGGACAACTGACTAAAAAGCAGGACTGTTCCAGCAAATCTGGTACGGTTGGTAAATATGATTTACATTTAGCATTTACATCAAACTTTATATTTGAACCACTCTTTATGTTGTGTTTCACAACACACCAGAAATATGTATGCAGACAGATAGGTTTTTATAATAGCTGCGCATCCATTTGCAGACAGTTCAATGTTTTCAGTATGTGTGCAGTGATAATGTTGGCTTTTATATCTGTCCCTGTCTATGAACATTGCCTAGCAGTACAATAGTAGTAACCTTCTCTTTCTACTTGGATTGTGAGCACAGATGATACACTGAATTTGCCAAAAAAGTTAATTAATATTAGAAAGATTATGTCGAATGTTATTTATATTTTGCAGGAGTCAATGCTATACTTACTTACTACATTTTGCCAAGCCATGAGCTTTTCAGAATAATACCTGAGACAGGAGAAATTGTTACATCAGCAACATTCGACAGAGAGAAAGAGGACCTCTTTATCATTAGAGGTAAGTTATTTGAATTGCTTGTGCTGCATTATGGGTAATATATAAACATGTTTCAGCAGTACAGTACAAAACAGTAAAGGTGTCTCAATACAAGAAGTACTATTTACATTCAAGTTAGCAAACGGATACCCCAAATAGCTAAAAGTATTTCTACATTATATGTTATTCTTTGTCCTTGACATAAATTATTTTTTATTTTTTTCATTTCAATAAATGTTTATTAAAGTTTCTAGAACAAAATTAAAGGAACAAACTATAGACCAAGAAAAGAGTATGCATCCATCTCATTTGCAGTAGGTACAGAATATACAGCATGGCCAGGATGAAGACAATGGTACTGCAAAGACACAAAAAGGCAAAATTAAGTATCATGGGCGTCATTTAAACTTAAGCAGTGACTTCAACACACTGGGGTTAATTTACTAAAACTGGAGAATGCAAAATCTGGTGCAGCTGTGCATGGAAGCCAATCAGCTTCTAACTTCAGCTTGTTCAATTAACTATCGTATTTATCGGCGTATAACACGCACTTTTTTCCCCTTAAAATCAGGGGAAAATCGTGGGTGCGTGTTATATGCCGATACTCCGCCGATTCCCCTGCTGAAACGAGTGAGAGGAGCGAGCGGAGCCGAAGTACACTCGGCTTTACTAGGCTCCTCTCGCAGTCCCGCCCATCTCTGACTGCGCCGCTGACATAGAGAAAGCCGAGTGTACTTCAGCTAGTCTCGGCTCCTCTCGCAGTCCTGCCCCTGACTGTGAGCAGAGCCAAGTCTAGCCGAAGTACACTCGGCTTTCTCTGTCAGCGGCGCAGTCAGTGGAGATGGGCGGGACTGCGAGAGGAGCCGAGTCTAGCCTAAGTACACTCAGCCCCGCTCGCTCCTCTCCACAGAAATCGGCACCAAATTTAAAAAATGCCGAGACTGACAAGGCTGCAAAGGCACTAGGCAAGGCTGCAGATGGACAGATGGACACTGGGCAAGGCTGCAGATGGACAGATGGTCACTGGACAAGGCTGCAGATGGACAGATGGACACTGGGCAAGGCTGCAGATGGACAGATGGACACTGGGCAAGGCTGCAGATGGACAGATGGACACTGGGCAAGGCTGCAGATGGACACTGGGCAAGGCTGCATGCTGCATTTAAATGTAAGTTTTTTTTCCTTGAATTTCCCTCCTAAAAGTTTTTTTCCTTAAAATTCCCTCCTAAACTTGGGGTGCGTGTTATACGCCGGCGCGTGTTATACGCCGATAAATACGGTAGTTAAGGACCGAGACCTCAGATTTCTCATTTACACTTAAATGCAGTAAAAATAATAATAAATAAATAAATGTCTTTCCCTTTTAGACCATTGGGCGGAAGTGACGTTTGACGTCGCTTCCGCCATGCAATGGTATGAAGCCGAGATGGGGCCATCTTTCCCTCACTTGGCTCCAGGCTGTTAAGGGGAGAGGACCCGATCGTCTCCGCTGCTACCGACGGCTCTGGTAAGCGGTGGAGACGACCAGAGCACCCCTCTCCCGTCCCTGATAAAAGTTATCTTGCGGCCAATCCACTGCAGAGACCACTTTTCTCTTAAAGCGGACAGCCCTCTGTTGAGAATGGTGTGAGGAACACAGCGATGTGTTTGAGGACTTCTCCAGATCTCAATCCAATCGAGCATCTATGGGGTGTGTTGGAAAAACAAGTCCAATCCATGAGGTCCCATCTCACAACTTACAGGGCTTTAAGGATCTGCTAATAATGGCTTGGTGTCAGATACCACAGCGTACATTTAGAGGTCTTGTGGAGTCAATGCCTCCATGGGTTAGAGCTGGGTTAGGGCTGGGTTAGGGCTGTTTTGGTGGCAAAAGGGGGACCTACTCAATATTCGGTGGGTGGTCATAAAATAAAATGGGAGTAAGAATAACCTCTAAACCTTAATTTTGTCCAACTGGGGAACATTTTCTTTACATCTCAATGAAGGAAGACATGGTTATCCTGACTTCCAGACTTACGTTTTATCTGTCTTTAAGTTTGTAACCTTTTTGCATGATTATAATGAGCCTGGCTTGTTACCATACATTTAAAACCAATTGATTTTATCAAGAGTAGGTGTCTCTACATGACTTTACTAGTCAGCTAAATGTTTTCCATGTACATGAGGAGCCTGCAAACCTAGGACCGCATTGTACATGGCAGTCCGACCAATTGATTGAAAGATGACCGATTAAAGTATTGTAGTAAATGTCATCTTTCCTTTCCTGTTTTCCATTAACTTAAAAAAACTTCCTATGCATACAGGATAATACCGTATGAGGTATTTTAATTGCATGCATAGTGTGTTATAAGGCGAACTTGTAAAATATCACTAAGTGTATATAAAAAGCATAATTAACTGACATACTGATTTTGTAGTATGGAGGACTGCAAACTCTAGAGTGATATACCATATACCTGTGAGTTTTGTCAAGTTTCTTTCTATTTATTTTTGGCACCTCATCATTTATAGCATATGACATTATTTACATTGTCCTTAACTGCTAGGTTCTGGACTTTACTGTTAATCTATGTCTTTTCTGTAATTCTTCTATCATTAGTATTGGTGACAGATGGTGGAACCCCCTCCTTCTCCAGCTCCATAACAATTGTTTGTACAGTGCTAGATGAAAATGATAATACTCCTGAGCTTTTACTTCCTGAGGCTGAGATCCATGTCCCAGAAAACCAAGCTCCAGGAATAATTCACAATGTGTTGGCTACGGATAAGGATACTGGCAACAATGGCAGAGTGCATTTCCAAATATTTGGTAATTAATAATGCTTTCTAAACTGCCTGCACAGATGTCTAACACGGCATGAAATTTCGATTTTTACCTGTTATGTGTTCAGTATTGCTTGGTTTGGGGTTATGAGGTGTTTATTTTAAAAAAAGAAACATAGATTTTTCACTAAGTAATGTAAATGTTCCTTTTGCAACTTGAATACTCACTGAACTTAGTAAAAACAATGAATCTGTACATTTCAAAAGCAGTCATGTGATGGCAAAAATTCAGGTTGTTCATTTCCCGTGAACATATTTGGATATTCAAAGTGAGCAAAGATTTACTTGGGGACTATTGTTCACTTCGCAAGTGAACCGCCTCTAACATTTTAGAGCCCCAATGTGTGATTTGTTTTTAAGATTACACCTTACGTAGCGTATAATTCTAACTACATAACAGTATATATTTTACATGTATCTATAGTAATAAAACATAGGTAAAAGCTTTCGAAAAGTGTATTCGATTTTTAATACTCGAGGAAACAAATGCATCAATACATCTTGATTAATATATTTTTATTGAAATTTTTTATCACAGAAATTTAAAAAATGTTTTCCAGGAGAAGAAAAGAGATACAATTAACAGTAAAACTCATAGGTGCCTTAAATATGTTTAGTGATATACCTATGGATCATAATATAAATTACCATACAAATTTTTAAAATAGAATTAAAATTGTACCTAAAGAGATTAAGCATTGAAAACCATAAGTAAATGTAGAAAATGGCAAAGAAAAGAAAGAGAAAAGGAGAAAGAAAAGAGGAGAAAAATAGAAAAAAGGGGGGAATAACGATGACATGGGCCTGTCGACAAGATGTCCAATACTATTAAACATTTTTTTTATATATATATATATATAGGAGTTTTAGGGTCAGGTGAAGGAATTCCAGGATAATAAGGTTGCAAAGTCAGAGTTTTTCATAAAAGCTATCCAGGGAAGCCGTATGTCCTGGAAATGGGAATATTGGTCGTTTAGGTGCACCGATAATTCTTCCCTTCTCATCAATACATCTAATATAGATATAAGCTTTTAAATTTTGGAACCACTATTGGAAGAAACAAATGCAATAAGATATACCTATTGCATGAATTCATACTTATTCATTTACCTCTGGCCAGAAATCACTGCTCAGGTACTGATCACTGTATAGATGAGGCATCGGTAGGTGACTGCTTACTCTTGATTCTGTATTAGTAATAACTTCTCAGGTGTGTTGAACAAGTTATCTTTTAAATAACATTTAATAGTGGCCAAAAGTGCAAAAAACAATAGGGTTGATTTACTTAAACTGGAAAATCTGGTGCAGCTGTGCATAGAAACCAATCAGGTTCTAATTTCAGTTGGTTCAATTAAGCTTCAACAATAAAACCTGGAAGCTGATTGGTTTCTTTGCAGAGCTGTACCAGATTTTGCACTATTCAGTTTTCGTAAATAACCCCTACAGAGACATTTCAGTGTTTACTTCCTCTACTGCATTACAGTAGTTGGTGGATGGATAGTTTTGCTAAGGAACTTCCACTCAGGATAGCAGTGAGTGGCAAACCCCTAGAAACACATTCTAAAATAAATGATTTCCCTGTAGATGGTAGTATCATAACTAAAAAGAACTTTCCACTTCAGTTAATGAGATGCTGTTTGGAACCAGAGGACAGTTTACATGTGTTGTTTTTGGCACTTGATGTGTTTTTTGTGTTTGTATGAAAATGCTGCTACGTGTCCTCATGCTGAATTTGTATTAAGATACATATTTTATAAGGTGTATCACTTTTGAAGAAAGGGTTACATCTGGTAAAGTCATTTCACAGTAATGGATGAGGGCTCCTACATTTACTGTCAGTGCCACCCACCGATTTAAATGAAATGCAGGTTTTAATTCAAACACAAGGCAGTCACATGCCAGAGACACTTAAGCATTTGCTGTACAAGCAGAAATTCTTAATATTATTGGAATTAGCAATTTTTTCATTGGTGTTCCCATGATGACATATCTTTCCGCTTGTCTGTCTTTTACTGTCAATTTTTGCTTAATGCTTCTTTTACTTTTGAAGGTGGAAACACGGGCGGATATTTTGCCATCAATAACACATCGGGGGAGCTCTGGGCCACACGCAGCTTAGATCGAGAGGATGTCAGCAATTTTACCATCACTGTGGAATGCTATGACCTGGGCAGCCCCCGGAAAAGCACCACAGCCAAACTGCACATTAAGGTCTTGGACGAAAATGACAATCCACCTACGTTTTCTAAGAGCCAGTACCGCACATCTGTCAGAGAAGACATAACCATTGGATCAGTGGTTCTTAGCCTTCAGGCATTTGATATAGATGAGGGCTTAAACGGAGAAGTAATGTACTCCTTGATTGATGATACACAAGGTGCTTTCACTATAAACCAAACAACAGGAAACATCGAGACGACAAAGGCCTTGGACAGAGAATTTAAACATCAATATGTGTTTAGGGCACTAGCAACTGACTGTAGCATATATGGTCAAAAAAGTACTACTGCCAAAGTTATAGTACATATTGATGATGCCAATGATAATGAGCCAATACTTGCAATTAACCCTATGCAGGTCCTTGTTTCTCCCCAACTCTCTGTAAATACAACCATCGCTACTGTATATGCAAGTGACCCAGACCTGGGCCTAAATGGAGCAGTGGTGTACAGTCTTGTGAAAGCTGATCCACACTTTTACATTAATAGAGAAACAGGAGAAATTAAAGTCATTAGGCTGCTATCCCCCGTTACCTTCACGAATGCAGTTCTCAAAGTGGAGGCTTCAGACCTTGGTACTCCAGCAAAAACATCCACAGGTCTTGTTACAGTCACCCTAGAAGGACTGGAAATAAATATTTATTTTCTCCAGAGTATATACAAAGCCATAATACTGGAAAACAGTAAACCAGGTATGTTTTCTATTGAAATCTTAGATATAATGGGGTTGATTTACTAAAGGCAAATAAAGTGTTGCTCCAAAGTTTAGTAAACAAGGTAAATCTTCACTTTGCAAAGAATACCCAATCACATGCAAGGAAAAAAAAAAAAAAAACATAATTTTTGCTTGCACATGATTGGATGATGGAAGTTAGCAGGGCTTCTGGTCAGTTACTAAACTCTGGAGCAACTTCACTTGCCTTTAGTAAATCAACACCAATGAGTACTGTAATTTATTTCTCCCTACACCATAACACAGCTCTTAAATATTATTTATGATTTTGTTTTATAGGTTAGGAATGTGCTAATATTATACTAAATTCTTAAATATAATTCTAACCAAAACTGCTAATTTCATTTTCTGCTGATGCCTATTTATACTAAATTCTTAAATCTACAATTCTAATCAAAACTGCTAATTTCATTTTCTGTTGATGCCTTTTGGTTGAATTCCCCACCTCTCCCCGAGTTATCCAGCTATGACCACTGCCATTGTCAATTGAAGAAGTCTCAGGCTTTCTGTTTTCTATAAAGGGAATGCAGAAGAAATCAAAACTGTTTTTTGGCTTTGTTATAGCGGAAGCGATGAGGCATAACTGATAACAAGTAAAGGGGGACAGGCAAATGTGTGTGTGTAAGTGTTTTGTTTATGATTTCCCCTGCAAGAAAAAATTGTGCAAGCCCCAAAGAGACACCCGTGCAGCAAACTGGCCTCTTCCAAGTTGAGGGTGTAGAGGTGTTAGGGACTTAGATGAAGATAATGCAATAGATTCCCACACCAGTACGAAGACTCTGTTAAGTACTGCTTACTATTGTGAGGCTATATACTGTAAATACTAATAACTATAATGATATAACGTGACATGGGGGCATTTTGTTACAGACTATTGTCCAACATGCTGAAGCTATATGCTTCAGTATAAATGGTAATAAATTAGTAGAAAGTTACTCTGGATAGGACATAGTCGAAGATTAATGTTTTTTCGTGCTTTATTCTAATCTAGAAAATCTGTTGTTGCAAATTCATTAAAACCTCAACACATTCAGTGAGGTCATGATAGGACATTAGAGTGATTGTTCCTTTGTCATATAGCCTAAAATTAATATTTTTGTGTGCTTTGTACTATTCTTCAAAATCTGTTGTTGCAAATTCATTAAAACCTCTTTGCTAGCCACAGAAGTAAGGAGAGAATGCAAGTGAGAATTTTAGACTTCAAATAATTAATAATTTGCAATGTGCAAAGAATGGGTGATATGGAAGTGCACAGAAACAAGTGGAAGCGAAGATGGTGGGGTCTTTAATAAAATAATTACTAAACGTCAAAGCAGCATCGAGCCTTGTGGTTGTAAGATTCAAAGTAATATAGATATGGCTAATTATTCTGAGACCTGAATTTTCCATTTAAGAATTAAAACTCCCATCCATTAAACATAAATGTAGAGATTGTGCTTTATATCTATGATGAACAACCACAGAAGTCCCAGTCTGTGAATGTGCACTGTATGTGTGGCAAATAAAAGGAGATTAATGCTGTATAACTTTATACATTAGTTATTTAACATTATACACATTTTTTATACAGATACCGTATATACTCGAGTATAACCCGACCCAAATATAAGCCGAGGCACCTAATTTTACAACAAAAAAATGGGAAAACGTATTGCCTCGAGTATAAGCCTAGGGTGTCCATGTGCATGCCTCACTGTGCCTCACTTTGCCTCAATGTGTCCATGTGCATGCCTCACTGTGCCTCACTGTGCCCATGCCTCACTGTGTCCATGCCTCACTGTGCCCAATCTCCCTACCTGATCTCTGGCGCTGTGTGTCTAGACCAGGGTTTCTCAACTCCAGTCCTCAAGGCGCCCCAACAGGTCATGTTTTCAGGCTTTCCATTATTTTGCACAGGGGATGTAATCAGTTTCACTGCCCTAGTAATTACCACAGCTGTTTCATCTGAGGGAAATCCTGAAAACATGACCTGTTGGTGCGCCTTGAGGACTGGAGTTGAGAAACACTGGTCTAGACTGACATTTAACATGGGAGTCTATGGAAGGGGTGCCCGGCTTTGAAAAATCGGTGCTCCCCGGCCGTAGGTCCCCTGGACAAAAAACTTTGCAGACTTGTAGAGGAAAAGTTGGGATATATGTGTGCCAAGTTTGGGGTCCAGGGGATCTACGGCTGGCCAGTACCATGTCCCCGAAATCACCGGAGAAATTACCATTTAACATGGGAGTCTATGGAAGGGGTTCCCGGCTTTGAAAAATCGGTGCTCCCCGGCCGTAGGTCCCCCAGGCAACAAACTTTGCACACTTATAGAGGAAGAGAGGGGCTACATGTGTCCAGGGGACCTACGGCTGGCCAGGATCAGGCACACAAAGTGAAGATGGACACAGACTTGAGTATAAGCCGAGGGGGGCATTTTCAGCACAAAAAAATGTGCTGAAAAACTCGACTTATACTTGAGTATATACGGTACATATCCACCTTTAATCGTTTTTTTCCTTTTTGTGCATAGGTATCTTCTGTACTATAAATATTAACTTTGGTTTTTATATCGGTTAGTAAACTTAGAGGTGGCTTTTTATATCTACCCGTGCATATCTTCTGTCTTTACTACATGATTTTTTAATGCAGGTTCATCAGTTGTGACCGTAGAAGCCAGACACCAAAATCCAAATGGAGATGCCATATTTTACAGCCTTATCAGTGGTCACAAAGGGACCTTCATGATCAACTCTGAAACAGGTATATTATTATATGTACAAAACAATGATAAATATACAGTGCAGGTAACAACCAAAATAAAAGCATAAAATCATTATTTTTTTTATT
This sequence comes from Rana muscosa, assembly GCA_029206835.1. Classification (NCBI taxonomy): domain Eukaryota; kingdom Metazoa; phylum Chordata; class Amphibia; order Anura; family Ranidae; genus Rana; species Rana muscosa. The sequence continues at coordinate 301,821,862 of CM055116.1, forward strand.
TTTTTACTCATTTAGTAACCTCTAACGATTTATCATTTTAGCTCCATTATAAATGGAGATATTTAGTATCTTAGCTACAAAACTCATTTGCTCAGGTGTTTCCTAAAGCATGATGGGGTAATCCAAGTGATGTCCATTTTACCTTATAACATTAAGTTAGCTTTAGTAAATCCACCCCACTGGGACTGTTTTACAGCTTCAATGTTGCTCAAAAGTTGTTCTCACACATAGGATTTACTAAAGGAAAAAAAGCTGCTCACCTAGTTCAGTAAATAAGGTGATTAGGCATTCATATCAATCATCTATAAACAAAAGTCCTGTTTTTTTAATTCCCTTTGTATTCAAAGTGAAATTTAAGAAGCCATGGGTTAACCCAGTCAGCAGATGTTTCCCATAGCTGAATATTATTATTATTTATTTCAGGTACTTATATAGCGCCGTCAATTTACACAGCGCTTTACATATACATTGTACATTCACAACACTCCCTGCCCTCAAGGAGCTCACAATCTAAGGTCCCTAACTCACATTCATACATACACATACTAGGGACAATTTAGGTAGGAACCAATTTACCTACCAGCATGTGTTATATTAAGAGAATGGTCCACGAGCCCAGTTAGAACTTTCTGTCTTGCCCCACAATGACCAATTTAATAGCATTGTCCACCTTTGATACCATACTTCATGTTAAACTCATACTTAAGGTGTAACATGAAGTATGACGACATTCCTTAATCCCCAACTTTCAACCCCCCCATTTCACCACACACACCTGAAGCATGAGCTGCTTCTTGCTCCAGGTTGCTGTAAGTTGAATTCAGTGCAGCTGACTCTGCCCACAAAGCCGCATCATCCATTTATGGGAATCTGTGAAAAGTCCCATCTGCTAGTGCGGCAGAGTTCTGATGAAGCAGGGGCGTCACTGCACTTGTAGTTCACTGATTTCTTCCCCCAGCCCCATAAAAAAAAGTCCATACCTTAGTGGGGTTTGGGGTAGAGCAGGAGCCTGTGTATTGAACCTGTGGCACACTGACCACAGTTACAACTTGAATGCAAAAAATGTTTGCACATTTTATATTAATTCCTGGTACATTTATTACATTTTATGAAAAGGTGGACTATGCCTTCAAGGTTCACTCTTCTTTAGTAATTTTAGTCATTTTACAGCACGGAATCTGTTTGGTAACCACTTCAGATTCGGAAGATTTACCCCCTTTTAAGACCAGGCCATTTTTTGCGATACGGCACTGCGTTACTTTAACTGACAATTGTGCGGTCATGCGATGCTGTACATAAATAAAATTGATGTCCTTTTTTTTCCACAGATAGAGCTTTCTTTTGGTGGTATTTTATCCCCTCTGCAGTTTTAATTTTATGCGCTATAAACAAAAAAAACGACAATTTTGAAAAAAAAATCTATATTTTTTACTTTCTGATTTAAAATGTATCCAATAAAAAAAAAAAAAAAAAAGAATTTCTTCATCAATTTAGGCCAATATGTATTCTGCTACATGTTTTGATAAAAGAAATCCCAATAAGCAAATATTGATTGATTTGAGAAAACATTATAGCGTCTACAAGCTATGGGATATTTTTATATATTTACTAGTAATGGTGGCGATATGCGACTTATAGCAGGACTGCGATATTGCAGCGGACAAATCGGACACCTAACTGACACTTTTTGGGGACCAGTGACACTAATACAGTGATCAGTGCTAAAAAATATGCACTGTCATTGTACTAATGACACTGGCAGGACAGGAGTTGACAGCAGGGGCAATCAAGGGGTTAAATGTGTCCCTAGCAAGTGCTTACTCACTGTGTGGGAGGTGCTTCTACTAAGGGATGGCATAGATCTGAGTTCCTGCTTAGCAGGAACATCGGATCAATGCCTTCTCTACTGACAGAACATCGGCCTGCCTTGTTTACATAGGCAGATCGTTATTCTGCCTCTGTACTGAACAATCGGCCAATGGCCGTCGGACATCTAGTCCGTGGTACCTGCCACTGGGCTCCTGCTGTTTGTGATCATAGCAGGAGTGGGCCCCAGACCCAGAAGTATCAGATCATCTACTAGGTATTTGATCTGGCACATGTGTAGTGGGCGGTCATGAAGCGGGTAATACAAACATTTTAAGAAATAAGGCTAGTTGGTCAAAAATAATAAATCTACATTACACTATTTATAAGTTTCCTGTAAATAGTATTTAGCTGCTTGTGTAATATTTATTTGTGGTATAAAATGGACAGTTTAATTGCCATAAATTTGATTACATGTTCTCATTGTAGAAGTTGGTTTTATTATAGATCTTTTAGATCTGCTGTATTTTGTCTAACAGGAGAGCTCACAGTGAGAGAGCCTTTGCTACTTGATGCAGAGGCCAACATGAAAATGAATCTAGTGGTCGCTGCCACAAGCAGTACTTCTGTGGCATACTGTGGAGTTTCAGTATTGATCGAAGACGAAAATGATAATGTGCCAGTGTTTGATCGAGACCATCATATAACTTCTGTTTTGGAAGGTCAGGGATACAACTTGTTTGTTATCCAGGTACAGTAACTGCATACAATTCTCTATCTGCTGGCTTTGGTTTGTGGTATTTTAATAGCATCTACACTTGGGGTTTTCAATTTTTAAATGTTATCTAAATATTATCTAAAAAATAACTAGGTTCTTTTATTAAAGGAATCAAGAATTTTCACTCAAAATTGTGTAAATATATTCACTTTAAATATCCAGTCCTGTAAAATAAAATTTCTGTACAAACTCAAATGCAGATGCTTTTCATAGGATTTGAAAATGTAAGTGAATATTTGCACAATTTTTGAGTAATGATTCTAAACTCAATTAGTAAATCAACCTTAACATTTCAGGTGTTTTCCTCATCTGTGGTCCTGAGTAATTATCACATTTACACTGCTTTTAATCCCAAATATATATTCCAACTATAAAGTATAATATGTTTTGCTAATACAGAATTGTATTTTTATGTAATATTTCATTACCGCCAGATTTATAGCATGAAAATGGTAGGAAATGGTATGAGATTATAAATGTTCTTTGCCTGAGACCACAACATAAATTTGTTAATACTCCACTACTGCTACTACTGCCAGTTGATATATTTTTTGTGCTTCAAACGCCCAGCTCCATAATTTATAACATAAAATCACAAAGAGTTTAGGCTCCAAGTACTCACTGTTACGTTTTTTTTTTTTCAACCATTTTCCTACCACGTATTGAAAAATAACTTCAAGCAGTAATAATGCTAGATTTTATGAGACATAGTTCCAAAACTGACCTCTTCGCATTATTCTGCACTATATATACTGTACACAGTAGCAGTTTATTTTTTATATAACATTGACACATTCCAAAAAGCCGAAGCTGACTTTGTGCCCATTTCTCTCCCCTTTCATTGTTTTTTTTATTGGTTTGGGCAGGTGCAAATGTCATTCATCAATATCTGCTGCCATTTCTATCAAATGCTCTTATAATGCTTGTCAATGGCTGAAAAATCAGACATGAAAGTTATTTGGCTAAGACATGTTAACGTACCACATATTTCTGAACTAGCACCATTAAAATGATGAATCTCTGCACATGCATATTTAACCACGTGTGTTGTAAGACATAGGTGTGAATGAGCCCTTACAGAGAATTTTAAATCTGAATATACAGAGGGATGGGACTTTGACATCATGCAGTCTCAAAGAGTTTATCATTGACCAAGCACAAGCAAAAAATAATTCTCCCCGCACACAATTACTATGTATTTGTAAATCAAAAGTATGGGGGAGAAAGTCTGCTCATGCCTGGATTTGCTGCAGTCACAGGGGTTGATTTAATAAAGGCAAATAGACTGTGCACTTTGCAAAGTACAGTTGCACTCTGCAAGTGCAGTTGCTCCAGAGCTTAGTAAATGAGGTAAGGCTTCACTTTGCAAAGAGCACCCAATTATGTGCAAGGAAAATAAAAAAAAAAAACAGCATTTTTGCTTGCACATGATTGGATGATGGAGGTCAGCAGAGCTTCTGCTCATTTACTGAGCTCTGGAGCGACTGCAAAGTGCACAGTCTATTTGCCCTTAGTGAATCAACGCCACAGTCTTGTTCAGATGGATTTTAGAAGGTGATCTTTGATATGAGATAGTTTCCTCAGTACATCCAAAATCAGCCAGATAGGTTAAATATATTATAATGTATGGGCACTACCAGACCCCACTAGACAACCTTGGCCAGCAGGTTTTAGGAGAAAATGGTGATGGGCTATGATGGGCTATCTAGCAGTGCTTCCTCAGGACGTAAATCACCATGCTCATACTTACATATTCTGGCTGAAAAAAGACACAAGCCCATCTAGTTTTTAAAAGAATGGTGAGAGCTGGTAACCCCTGTCACGTTTTTATTGCTGTCTGAGTCCCCACTGGGGAGACTCTCCATCTCTATTTGTCCTGGTGATCATTGTCACTGGGACTGAAAGAGATGTCACTTGAACAGGCACAGCGGGAACATCTTCTAACAGACACACTTGTTCTGAGAACAACTGTCTAACAGAGGAGTTTGCTCAGTTTCCTCTCACTTCCTATTGTGTCTAAAGGACAGGAAGTGAGGTCACATCTCCCCATTGGTACACAGATGGGGAAAAAAAAAACTAACAGGGGTTTTAACCCATGCCCTTTTCCATCCAAAATTAGGAAAACATTGGCTTTGCATACACCTTAATTATTAATTGGCTGTAATGTTCTTTAGATTCTAGTCTAGGTTAAACAGTAATTTGTACTTGATGATGCGCTTTCCTCCCAAAAACATGGTCTTGTACAATACATTTGTAGTGGAGTGCCCCATTGCTAACCATTCTCAAATACAGGCGTGGGCTCATTTGACGCGGTTTCCCACAATCCCCTATTGCTATCTCTCTCCTGCCTTTGGTGCTCAGAGAGACTGCACCTGATGAGACTGCAGTGACTGGGAATGTGGGCTGTAACCAGATGAGTGGTCTGCCTACTGTAGTTCAGGTGTGTGGGCCGCCTGCTTTAAGCACAAGAGTATGCAGATTCCTTTTAAGCCCAAATCACTACATAGAGCACTGTGCCCCAAGTCCTAAGCTTAAAGTAGGGTGACCCGATGCATGCAACCATTATCCTGTGTATCTGGAGCAGAGACTCTTCCTGCAACCACCCTGTGGAGCAGGTCTAGGGATCCCTTCAGATGCTCACCTGGACCACAAGAGACTTCAAGTGAAATGCAAGTAGTCATTAGTACTGACTGATTATCTGTCTCTACTCACTGTTTCATAGACTCATCTGCCACCTAGTGGCCCTTTAAGCAAACTGCTCCTAGATAGCCTTGTTATTGCAAACTTTTCATTTTCTGTTGTACGTTGTATTGTGTTATATGCATCTTTTTTTTTTTTGTTATATTGTATCTCTTTGCCACTTTGACTCTGGTTGCATTGTCAGTTCCTACTCTAAACTTACAGTTTACTGAATAGATTCAACCACCTACTGACCGGTGTAACAATATAAACATCCTGTCAGCAAGCAGTTATTACAAGATCGTGGCTGCTAATGATCTTGGCACTGTTTTTTCAGGCAGTGATGGACTGTTTTGTAAAGGTGACCATTCTTACATTGCTGTGATAGGTGTACTTGTGCATTGATCTTCTTTTTTTTTTAGTTGGTCTTTATTAGTCATCATTGGATACCCCCTGAATACATTGACACTCAAAGTAAGAGATTTAGGACTTGATTTAATGGTCGATTTAGTGATTAACATAAGCTAATACAAGTTAAAGTGCTTTAGAACTTTGGGGTTAATTTCTGAAAACGGGAGAGTGCAAAATCTGGTGCAGCTCTGCATAGACAGGGACCAATCAGCTTCCAGACTTTTCTTGTTAAGCTTAATTGAACAAGCCAAATTTAGAAACTGATTGGCTACCATTCATATCTGTACCAGATTTTGCACTCTCCAGTTTTCGTAACTCTGTTGCTAGGAGAAACCTGCAACTAAAGCTGGACTTTCTGGTACAGAAAGCCTGGAAAATCCCAGTTACAGTAAATCATCCCCACTCTTTCTTCAACTCTTGAGCCGGTTTTCCTATGGATTCTAATCCGATGGATTTTTCCATCGGAAATCCGATGAAGCTGACTTCCATCAGTCTTGCCTACACACCATCAGTCAAAAAAACGATCGTCCAAAATGCCGTGACGTGACGTAAAACACTCCGACAAGCCGGGAAAAATTAAGTTCAATGCTTCTGAGCATGCGTTGACTTGATTCTGAGCATGCGTGGGTTTTTTGTCCGATAGAATTCCACACAGACGATCCGAATTTGCTATCGTTTTTTTTCCATCGGATAAATTTAAAACATGTTCTATTTTTTCTCACCGATGGAAAAAAGACCGATGGGGCCCATACACGTTCGGTTTGTCCGATGACAAAAGTCCATCGGACTGTTTTCATCAGTAAAACCGATTGTGTGTACACGGCTTTATGCACTTTGTGATTCTTTACAATGGTAATGTATACATTTATTCACATTTTTGCATGTCTGTTCTTGCCTTTATATGTTTTTTACACTGTGATAAAAAAAAAAAGAAAAGTTACTTTGTAATGTTTACATAATTCTTGTCTATTTTATAGGTTTTTGCCACTGATGCAGATAGTGGGATGAACGGGCAAATAGATTACTCGTTTGTGGATGGCAATGAAAATCAAGCTTTTTTAGTAGATTCTAGATGGGGCATTATTACAACTAATGCTATTCTCGATCGGGAAATAAAATCCTCTTACAGGTTTGTTACCTGTCTTAATATGTAGGCTACTGTATTTTTTGTATTTGAATACGTTTTTGGTCTGACTTCATTTTGAAAAATGACAATGTGTATTGAAGAATATTTTTCACAATCTCTCCTCTTTAGTCTTTAACTAAATAATATATTTGATTTAACCAATTAGTTATGATCTAACTAATCATATGTTTGTCATCTGCACTGTGATGTCAGCATGAAAACTGGGCCTATGCCTGACATTAGGGATGGGCCGAACACCCCACGGTTCGGTTAACACCAGAACACCTCGAACAGGCAACAAGTTCTAGCGAACATGCAAACCCTATTAAAGTCTATGGGACACGAACATGAAAAATCAAAAGTCCTCATTTTAAAAGCTTGTATGCAAGTTATTGCCATAAAAAGTGTATGGGGACCCAGGGTCCTGCCCTAGGGGACATGTATTGCTAATTAAGACAGCTCTCATTGTCTAAAAAGGGATTTCACATGTCACGCGACTTGGAGTCTCACAAGTCGGATCCCAAGTCGTGGCAGTGTGAACCGAGCCTAAAGCTGGATACACACTATACAATTCTCTTTAGTTTTTTTCCTTTAGATTTACCAAAACCATATAATATGAGGTCAAACCTAAACACTTTCAATTTGTATGCAATCAGGCAGGCCCTTGCACTACATAGTTGAAGGTAAATCTAAAGAAAAACGAATAACAAAAGTTGGATAGTGTGTATCCAGCTTTATACTCAGTTGTGATGTGACACTACTCATATTGCAAGACCTTGCTCATTTATCAAGTTAAAATGTATAAAAAAAAAATTACTCCTCTTGTAAAACACTCACAGACCAAGTTACTTGCAATCCAAGGTTTTACTGTATTTTATCTTACTTTTTTATTTTCCATAATTTATTTTACGATAAGATAGATAAGATAAATACCCTTTTGTCATTGCAATGCAAATTACAATGAAATTCTATAAAAACTCCACACATATGTAAACATATAACATCCTCAACATACACACACGTAAACAGTCACGTAAACAGTCACCCCCCATATAAAAAGCCTAAAAAGAATCCCCGCCACTGCAGCAAAGCCAGGTGACCTGCAGTTAAATTATATTATACAAAATTACCATTTAGGGCCTTGATAAAACACTCGCAGACCAAGTTACTTGCAATCCAAGGTTTTACTGTGTTTTATTTTACTTTTTTTTTTCCATAATTTATTTTACATGGTTATGATTTGCATGAAATTTAGTTTGTTATACATATTTTGTGAATCAAAAAAAGTAACAAGTAGGCGTGCTTGTTGTTTAGTTTAACCTAGGACAACACTAATGCCATCAGTAAATCCAAATAATTCTTCCCTGATGACTACACCCACTCACCCCCTGAATTGTCAGAGCTCTTCAGGTTTATACCACAAGTACAAAGCAGTAAAAAAAAAAATGTCTACCAGATTACCTGGCTGAAGACAATTATTAAGGAGGAACTGCAGTCTGCTCAAATAATTTGTAATAAAAACATATTTGCTATTTTGAAGCTTCCCTCCAACCACTATTTTATATATACTGTGATTCTGTACTTGTCAAATATGCTTCAGAAATCTCCCTCCACTGAGTCTGGCTGCAACCATTTGAACTGTGGGCAGCTGAAGCTGCTGCCTGTTCACTTCCTGTATTTACACAGACACACAGAAGCACACCTCCAGCTACAGCTCTGCAGCTCTCATTGGCCCTCTTATTACTCAACCCCCCCCCCCCCCCTCCAATCCTGGAAAACTCTCACGTGAGTGAGAGAGAATGCTGTGCATGGTATCATAAGCCTAGGCCATGGGTGCTCAACCTGTGGCCCTCCAGCTGTTGTGGAACTACAAGTACCATGAGGCATTTCAAGCTGCTGACAGTTACAAGTATGACTCCCAAAGGTAGAGGCATGATGGGAGTTGTAGTTCTGCAACAGCTGGAGGGCCACAGGTTGGGCACCTATGGCCTAGGCTAATGACTAGACAAGAAACAGGAAGTGGGCTGTATAAGGTATTTACTGGCATAAAAAAACATTTTTACTATCCAAAGTTAAAACAGCAAGGGCAGAAGATTTAATAGGTGGAAAGTTGAAAAAAATTACAGATCTGCTTTAAGCATACAAACAACATAGGACATGCAGCAATAAAAACTTGCTCATTCTTAATAGCTGCCTATTATGATGCAAAATTGCAGTAACAAATCTGAATAAGCATTGAGTCTCTCAGGGAATTTAATGTTGAGCTATCTTTGTTTTATATCATAATTAACAGATGGAGGCTCTAAGCAATTGTTGCTTACATTGATACATTTCAATTACTGGGAAAGTGGAAATGATATAAAGGCAACAGTCCAACAAAACACTTACAGTATTTTGTATGTAGTGGTAATTTGTTCCAAGATACTAGTAGAGAACTTGATCAAAAATATTGTTTAGCTAATGCGTCTAAGCAATACATTTCTTAATTGTATCCAGGGATTGACATCACCAATTCCTCTCTCCACTACAATTGAATTAGTTATAACTGATAGCAGTGAACCAATCAATGAATTAGTAGCATTTCCCTCTCGACATGCAAACTGATTTGTGTTTCCTGCAGTGTAGAGATTTACAGATATAAAAGCAGTGCTAGCCAAATACTGCAAAAATAGATCCATGAACTCAGGCATTCAGTCTACAACATGATATCCCTCTCTCCTTATCTTCTGCATTGCACAATACATATGTAGCGATACCCCCGAAAGGGCTGCTGGATTAATTTTGGGTCCTGCCGTTACCCCACATTTCACCATCCCAGAACTTAAGAGTCTATGTGATAATTAGAATAGAGGTGATTGCCTGTCACGCCAGTCTTTTTCTTAATTGCTTTATTAAACAAGTTCAGGTAGAAGGATAGAGGGTTAGGAGAAGTTCAGATACCTTGGTTTTGCAGATCACTAATGCGGTTCTTGAATCCAGATGACAACAGCTTTCTGTCTCTGGTTCTTGCGACAACCGGATAGGCCTCTCACACCGACCTAGCAGCCGGTATGAAGCATGGACAAAGTCTCTGCCACAGACTTGAGTGAAAAATGGAAACTCCTGGATAATTCCCTGCCACAGGATTGTTTAGCCAGTAGTCTGTTAGTTAGGTCAGCTGCACAGTACCTGAACCTTTAAGCCATCCGGCAGTACTGTGAAGTAGGTTAACCTGGGTGCATCCTCCAAACCATTTACCAGGCCCTTCCTGAGATGCCAGCCATCAGCTCGGTCCTCTCCAGTAAGGTCCTCCCCTGGAATATTCTCCGCTTGAGTGGCTTCTTCCCGCAGGACAGACAGCACAGGACCACCTTCAGTTAAGTAGGCCCCAGACAGACTTCTGGGCCTACTTGTAGCAGCATAGCCTAGAGCCAGCAGGGCCCGAGGTAGAAGAGCCAGCAGCGTGGCCTCAGGCCTGGAGGGCCATGAGGCAGGAACCGAAAAGAAAGCACATGGCACTGCCCCTTAAATATCCTTCCCCAGCATGCCCAGCTACAAAGAAGCTCTTGATTGGGCTGTTTTCTGGGGAAAAGAATATCCAATACACTTCAGCTGGCTGTATTTCTCACACTGGCCTGTGACAACAGTGACACCTACTGGCAACAGTGGGAAATGCGCACAAACAGCCAAAGCTGGAACAGAAACCAACAATTTACATAATCACTCTGAGCTATTTACAGCTCAGATACCCCTAAATTTACACAATAGCGCCTGTTCAAAAGTAGCAGGGCGCTACACATACTTAAATGGATTGTAAGGTTTTCTGATTAAAAATCTTGTCTTACTGCGTTTTTTTAGTGTTCGTTTCAGGCTCCTATACATATTCTGTGCCCCCTCACTTCCGTTTTATTTGAATGAGCAGTGCATGTTTGTTGCAGTCACATGCACTGCTCACTGTGCATTATAAATCCCATGGTTCAGTACAGGTTCTTAGTTTACTGTGCATGCACAACCTGAGTCGGTTTTTCTGGGTGCTGCTGTCAGTCTAAAGCATGAGGGCAGAGATAAGTGGGCAAACATTGGGCTCAGAGGAGGACCAAGGTGTTATTATGTGCCGGTGCTGAGTGCATCTGCACTTCTGTATGTTTGGAATGAGTAGTACATGTTAGTTGCAGTCATGCGTAGGTCTCTATACACACTAGAAATGCCATGTGGCTACAATCCCACATACAGTGGGGCCATGGAGAGCAATTTTAGCCACCCTCTAACAGGAAGTCTGATCACATGATCACAAAGAAATGAAATTAGAAGATTTTGAGGCGGTCCAGAGCAATAGAAAGAGTACAACCGTCACTAAAATCCCCAGTATCGTCTGGTGATGGACGCTAGAGCGGAATGTTGACATAACTAATTCTGACAAGTAATATTGCTGAGGCCCAACATCTGGCGGCTGGATCTGGGGACTGTCCATTGGAGGAGGTTACATGCTCCACTTATACCAGGGAGCACTAGGTATCGTCTCTGGCTGCAATGGGGTAAGGAGCAGCTAAAAAATGCTGGCAACGTGAGCATCAGTGGGTGGGGGGGGGGGGCAAAAAGTCCGTCATGTGTCTCAGGTATAAATCTACGATATGGGCCAGTTGGGTACCACATCCATATTTACCCCCTTTAAAATATATATACATATATATATATATATATATATATATATATATATATATATATTCAGACTTTAGAAGGACCAGGCAGACAGACAATACTATATTTTTTTCCTAAAAAACAATAGTTTTCATTATGATCCACATATAATAGAGTACTGTTACACCCCTCACATTTTTGTAAATATTTTATTATATCTTTGCATGTGACAACACTGAATAAATTACAGTTTGCTACAATGTAAAGTAGTGAGGGTACAGCTTGTATAACAGTGTAAATTTGCTGTCCCCTCAAAATAACTCAACACACAGCCATTAATGTCTAAACCGCTGGCATCAAAAGTGAGTAAAAATGTCCAAATTGGGCCTAATTAGCCAGTTCCTCTCCCTGGTGTCATGTGACTCATTATTGTTACAAGGTCTCAGGTGTGAATGGGGAGCAGGTGTGTTAAATTTGGTGTTATCGCTCTAAGGGTCCTTTCACATGGGGCGGATCCGTGCAGATCCGCCCCGTGAAGCTCCGCTTGCTCAGCGGGGATCGCTCCGTTGATCCCCGCTGAGCCGACGGATGACTGGGCGGTCCCCGCACACTGTGCAGGGACCGCCCTGTCAGAGCGCCGCTCTCCCCTATGGGGAATCGGATGACGACGGACCGTAGAGTCCGTTGTCATCCGATCCGCTCCGCCGACGGAAGGAAAAATAGGGTTTTCCTCCGTCACACTTTGGCGGAGCGGATGTCAGCGGACATGTCTCCGCTGACATCCGTGCCTCCATAGGGGTACATGGAGGATCCGTTTCAGGTCCGCCTAAAAAACTGACAGGTGGACCTGAACGGACCTCCGTGTGAAAGAGCCCTTACTCTCTCATACTGATCACTGGAAGTTCAACATGGCACCTCATGTCAAAGAACTCTCTGAGGATCTGAAAAAAAAGAATTGTTGCTCTACATAAAGAGGCTATAAGAATATTGCCAAGACCCTGAAACTGAGCTTTAGCATGGTGGCCAAGACCATACAGCAGTTTAACAGGACAGGTTTCACTCAGAACAGGCCTTGCCATGGTCGACCAAAGAAGTTGAGTGCACATGCTCATAGTCTTATCCAGAGGCTTTCTTTGGGAAATAGACGTATGAATGCTGCCAGCATTGCTGCAGAGGTTGAAGCGGTAGGGGGTCAGCCTGTCAGTGTTCAGAGCATACGCCGCACACTGCATCAAATTGGTCTGCATGGCTGTCGTCCCAGAAGGAAGCCTCTTCTAAAGATAATGCACAAGAATGCCCGCAAACAGTTTGCTGAAGACAAGCAGACTAAGGACATGGTTACTGGAAGCATGTTCTGTGGTCTAATGAGACCAAGATAAACGTATTTGGTTCAGATGGTGTCAAGCATGTGTGGAGTACAAAAACAAGTGTGTCTTGCCTACAGTCAAGCATGGTGGTGGAAGTTTCATGGTCTGGGGCTGCATGAGTGCTGCTGGCAATGGGGAGCTACAGTTCATTGAGGGAACCATGAATGTCAACATGTACTGTGACATACTGAAGCAGAGCATGATCTCATCCCTTCAGAGACTGGGCCGCAGGGCAGTATTCCAACATGATAACAACCCCAAACACACCTCCAAGACGACCACTGCCTTGCAAAAGAAGCTGAGGGCAAAGGTGATGGACTGGCCAAGCCTGTGATGTCATCATGGAGGAGTGAAAGAGGACTCCAGTGGCAACCTGTGAAGCTCTGGTGAACGCCATGCCCAAAAGGGTTAAGGCAGTGCTGGAAAATAACGGTGTACACACAAAATATTGACACTTTGGGCCGCATCTGGACATTTTCACTTAGGGGGGTACTCACTTTAGTTGCCAGCGGTTTAGACATAAATGGCTTTGTGTTGAGTTATTTTGAGGGGACAGCAAATTTACTCAGTTATACAAGCTGTACACTCACTATTTTACATTTAAGCAAAGTGTAATTTCTTCAGTGTTGTCATATGAAAAGATATAATAAAATAATTACAAAAATGTGAGGGGTGTACTCATTTTTGTGAGATACTATATCTATATATCTATATATATAGATATATACTGTAGATATCTATATATCTATATCTATATATATAGATATATGTAGTGGCCTCACCCCTCACTCCCCTTCTTCTTCTCGGCTTGTTGTCTTGTCTAGGGGAACCTGGGAGGAGGGATGTGGTACACCACGGCCAATGTCCTCTAATGTGTAGAGGTGAAGGCCAACACCATTTTTACCATCGGGTCGTGTGCATTACCCAGAGCCAAATCCTTTCTGTAAATTACCCTCTGTCTCTGCTCCCAGTAACTGGAGTTCCACACCACTGAAAAGGTCCAACTCGTATTTATTCTCTGATAGCAATAAATCGTCCTTTAACACAGACAGGTTGTAACCCAAAGAACAGTTCAGTATAGGTGGGGAGTAGGTCAAGGCACAATCCTCAGATAGAACTAACCATTGTGATGTCACCAATGGTTATGGCGCACAGCCGCTGCCACCGACTGTGTAGAACAGAAAGTGAATTACCTTCGCTAAGCGCAGCCCCTGTCAGAGGGAAGACATCCGTCCAAGAGAGTTACCAGAGGCCCTTCCGTCACCGGCGAATGCTGCACCGGGTTATCCGGAGAAGTTCCACTCACTGGCCTCCTCATCTCAGACTCGGGCACTCAAGGCTTTAGGGCCCCCTCGGATTCCTCCACCCACGCGGAACCCAGTCAAAGGTACTGGGTCCCAGGCCTCCTCAATAGTACCTCACCCCAGGCTAAAGGTGCCTGGGATGGACTCCAGCTCCCGCTCCGGCCAGGTCAAGGGCACCTGGGCCCGGAACTCCGGAACGCCAGCACCCAGACTGAAGGTGTCTGGGCGCTGCTCTGACCTCCGACTCTGACCCCATGTTCAGGGCGTCCGTCCCCCTTTATCTCCTCTCCCCAGCGTCACAGCAGGTTCCCCGCCCCGCTGTACAACCACCGGAAGAGGACAAAAAGGGCACAGTACTGCGGTGAGGGCTCAACCCCGGCCCAGGGCGACAGCGCCACCCACAGGCCACAGGGATCCCCACACCACCAGAGTCCTCCATGAACAATAAAGGATCCCAATTCCCTAACAATCAGTGCATCTGGGTTACACTACCACCCAGATGCCTCCCCTAAATTTAAATACCCGCTACACTCTCCCCCTGGTGATTTGACACTGGTCCCCAGTGTCTGGTGCAAACCCATGTCTCCCAAAGAGTGGTAACATAAGTTCAACGTAGAACCAAGCCCTACAAACTTAGCCATGAAATGTGCCAGGACCTAAAATAGGAAAGGGAAACAGGAATATAAAACAATGAACTTTTTATCAAACATACTTTAAGTATTTTACACATTGACATTCCCCCCCCCCCTTTCTGCTATCTAAGGACCACCCCATTCTCAGCAGCCTTGATAGATGAGTCTCCTGGAGAGGGGAAGAAGAGAAAAGAAAAACACATCCTATCACAATGTGTATTTTCTTGGAATGAACGGGTCCATCCGAAAAGAAACCCATTCACTCCAATAAGTATGGTGCAAGTGTAAAAAAACCAAACAATCGTTGCGCAACACTGCCACCTAGTGACAGTGCCACGGTAAAGAAACTTGGCCAAAATCCAGATGAAACTTTACTTCTCTGTGCTGTGGCCCTATGCTGACTATACCCCAAAGTCACAGTAATCTTTGCGGTGAGAGGAGAAGGAGGGAGAACAAATAACAGTAACAGCTCCCATTTCTCCAAAGAGCAAAACACCCAAAACTAGGGCACAGTCCCTGGGTTCCGGTAAACACTCCGGAAAGTCCAGCAATGAAAAAAAACAACAAGGAGTCTTTTCCTCCTAGAGGTAGAACTTTGGGTGCGGCAGGAACAGGGGCTTTAAGATCTTGTCAAAAGTCTCCACATTATATTCTACATTCTCTCCGTCCTTCCGACAGATAAGCACCCTGTCTGCATGGATGTGCCGACCCAACATCCACTCTGCCTTACAGTCTCTGAATTTCCTGGAAACTGTAGGTGAACACGAGAGGTATCTGCGAGCGTGGGGTACCTTAATTTGTGTCCAGACTAACTCATCGTACCACCGCTGCCGCAAGACCTCCACCTCATAGAGCAAATCTTGGGGTAAATACGGGTATTCCCACCCATATTCACGGGCAACCTTCTGGCAAAAGAGTCGCTGTAGCCTGGCCAAAGGTGGCATTGTGGCACGATCTCCTTCTCCAGGCAGGACGATGGATTCAGGGTGACGAGGTACTTTAACTACCTCCGTAGACTTGGGCTTAGGAGCCCGCAGTGATTTGCATTGCACTCCCGCAACAGGAGCCGATGAAACAACAGATGATTCAGGGGGTGGAAAGGCAGACAGGGGACCAGATTCCTCCTCAGGCTCCGGGGCCTCCACCCGGGGTGTACTATCCCCAGTGGATATGGGTGGGTCCCTTGTTGCATGGGACGAGGGTAACGGCATCTTGTCCCAACCTTTCCGGTGAAAAAGCTCATCAATTTCCCCGTCATCACCGGCATCAGATAATGATTCTAGATCGGAGGTGTCATAGAACTCAGCGGGCAAGTAATTCCCAGTGGACACGGAATCACTCCCCTGAACGGCCCCCACCGACTGTGGGCTGCCGACACCTCCAACCACACACACAGTCCCAACCCCTGGCTCACCTGGGCCTTTAGTAGAACAGGGATGTCCAGGGCTCTTCCTTCCGGATCCATCCAGGCCAGGTAAGCGACGGGGCAAAGCTCTTCTACGTCCATAGGATGCCTTCACCAGGCCAACTTTCCTCTTCAGTGGTGGGAGCAGGGAGCTTGTGGTGACCGAGGCAGCATCCTCGGATTTCTCTTTCTCATTCTCCGCTGGGGCCTTCACCTCGCCCTGGTCAGTGCGCGCAGGAATGTCCGCATAGGCTCTGATCTCTCCCTCCGGAGTGGCGGTGCCTGTCAGGTAATCGAGGTGGAAGGTGCGAGGCCTATCTGTGGATGGCTCCACCTCAAAGAGAAACTCCTTGCAGGCCTCACATCGCCCGAATGGCTTCAAGTGAACCACCAGTCCCGAACAGCCGGGACAGATCACACAGAGGGCCTCTATGTCTCTGCATGTGTACAGAGCCAAACGTCCTCGGGGCCTTAGCCTTATTCCTGTGTCTGTGATCGTAGCAGCAAAGGAAGTTATTGTCGTGGTAGAAGGAACCGAAATCCACGGGGTACTTGAGGTCATCCCGACTGTCTGCTGCTCCATTGCGCACTGACTAATTCGCGCCGGAATCTCCACGTATGTCCCTCCACACGGCCAGACTCCTCCCATACTCTGCACTTGTTCGCAGGCTTTCTCTTCTCCCAGCCCACGAACTGCGCAGCTATGGTGTGGCTCGTGGCACGTTGGCCAATATGGCCGACCTACTCGGAACTCCTCCAGGCAGCAAAGTTCAAATGCAGACATTCTCAGCTCCAATTATACAACACACATCCCGGACCCGGAGCCCCCACGTGTAGCAGCCTCACCCCTCACTCCCCTTCTTCTTCTCGGCTTGTTGTCTTGTCTAGGGGAACCTGGGAGGAGGGATGCGGTACACCACGGCCCATGTCCTCTAATGTGTAGAGGTGAAGGCCAACACCATTTTTACCATCGGGTCGTGTGCATTACCCAGAACCAAATCCTTTCTGTAAATGACCCTCTGTAACTGGAGTTCCACACCACTGAAAAGGTCCAACAACTCGTATTTATTCTCTGATAGCAATAAATCATCCTTTAAAACAGACAGGTTGGAACCCAAAGAACAGTTCAGTATAGGTGGGGAGTAGGTCAAGGCACAATCCTCAGATAGAACTAAGCATTGTGATGTCACCAATGGTTATGGCGCACAGCCGCTGCCACCGACTGTGTAGAGCAGAAAGTGAATTACCTTCGCTAAGCGCAGTCCCTGTCAGAGGGAAGACATCCGTCCAAGAGAGTTACCAGAGGCCCCTCGGTCACCGGCGAATGCTGCACCGGACTATCCGGAGAAGTTCCGCTCACTGGCCTCCTCATCTCAGACTCGAGCACCCAAGGCTTTAGGGCCCCCTCGGATTCCTACACCCTTGCGGAACCCAATCGAAGGTACTGGGTCCCATGCCTCCTCAATAGTACCTCACCCCAGGCTGAAGGTGCCTGGGATGGACTCTATCTCCTGCTCCGGCCAGGTCAAGGGCACCTGGGCCCGGAACTCCGGAACGCCAGCACCCAGACTGAAGGTGTCTGGGCGCTGCTCTAACCTCCGACTCTGACCCCGTGTTCAGGGCGTCCGTCCCCCTTTATCTCCTCTCCCCAGCGTCACAGCAGGTTCCCCGCCCCACTGTACAAGCGCCGGAAGAGGACAAAAAGGGCACAGTACTGCGGTGAGGGCTCAACCCCGGCCAAGGGCGACAGCGCCACCCACAGGCCACAGGGATCCCCACACCACCAGAGTCCTCCATGAACAATAAAGGATCCCAATTCCCTAACAATCAGTGCATCTGGGTTACACTACCACCCAGATGCCTCCCCTAAATTTAAATACCTGCTACATATATATATACTAAAGAGCACAAAAACTTTTCTTTGCACTGCTGATCAGTTCCCAGGCAATAAGCAGCCAACCGGATATTCTTAACCCTGGTGAGGAACAAAGCCCCTTCAGCTACACTGCTCTATGCCCAAACATTCTTCTCATATGTTTGGATATAAAACAAACTTTGACAAAGTACTTTAAAATCATTCCTGAGTGGTAACTAATATGAAAGCCTGAGGAAACAACTAGGAAAGTTACAAATTTTTTTAAAAAAAGAAAAAAATCCTGTATTCGAGCTAGGCAAATGGGAGACATTTACTGTAGAATAAATTGAATACTCTTCAAGACAAGGCACAGTCCATTAGTCTCCCTTTAACGTAGTTATCCAACATTTGTTATGGTTTAAAATTGGCTTGAAGTCCAGAAGTAGTGTTTTAAAAATAACAAGTCATTAATTATGAATCTCAGAAAACACTTTAGTGGGGTTTTGATTCATCTTACTGGCCGTTGGCCATTTCACACCACTCTAAAACAACAAATCATATCTGTAGTCTTACAAGCAGTATATGTTATGAGTTACTGTTACTAAACATGGGCGTAAAATGAGGATATTTTACACCATTATTTCCAAACTTTCTCTATTTTTCTTTAGATTTTGTTGATTGCATTCCATGGACAATTACTTGTTCACTCAGAGATTTAAATGCCAGAATTTACTAACAATAGCACAACAGTATGTCGATCATAACAATGAGCTATTTTTGGACGGAGCTCTAAAAATGCTAGCTTTACATTTCACTATGCAAATCTCTTTGAAATCTTTCTTTGAAATGAATACAGCATTCAATTCTGAGTGCATTACAAGAAGAGAACAAGAGCTAGTGTTAATAAATGCTGCTTGATAGCTGCATTTTTCTGGTACCCCTTGGAGGATGCATTAGTATTAAATACTAAAATGCCCCTTTCCCACACTGTGCCAAGTTTCACCCATTAAACCTGGTTCCACTAAAAACATTATTTATTTTTTTAAATAAAAAAAGCTGCTCGTTAATATCTATCTATCTATCTATCTATCTATCTATCTATCTATCTATCTATCTATCTATGATCCAAATTTTCCTTGCCTCTCTGCAATAGCCCATACCTATAAAAAATAGATGTGTTTTATCACAAACTGCAAATCGGCTGAAAAAAAAATGTCATAAAAAGCATACCATTACAATTTAGCCTTGTAACTGCAGTAAAAACAAGCTCTATACTATTAGAGCTACAAACAGAATCATGTGACCTGTGACAAATCATGTCTCTTAGGATCACCAGATGCGTTGCCATCCAATCCTACAATCCCTGCACAATCCTCTTTAGATCTACCAAAGTGATGTAATATAAGGATCCACCTCAACTATCCAATCAGGCAGGTCCTTGCACTACATACTGGTTGGTAGGTATAAAGCTGCCCATAGACGGTTCGAACCATGTAAGGGCAGGCTGATTGTACCCAAGTTGATCGATCGATCGATCAACTTGGGTACAACCAACCTGTCAGATTTTTCAAGCAATTATTGCCTGCGACTATAGCTCCACGGGAGTGTTTCCCCTACCAGCCCATGGTCACAGAAAAGAAAATCACACCTTCTATGGCCGGCTTAACAGATGGTAACTTGTGGTGAGCTTTGGAGCAGTCAAAACCTTGCTGCTACTGACCTATACTGTATTTTGGATGGGCGTACCATATTGCTAGACCCTGCCCCTCAGGTTTATTCCCCTGTCTCTATGCAGCTCTTTATTTCTCAATGGCACTGAAATATTGTGGTGGAATAAAAAGGGAAATGGTGCAGGACAGCACAGGGCAAGCTGATGCAAGAAAAAAAAAAAATCTAACTGGGTCATGAGCTGCTTGGACTGACTTCCTTGAGTTTATAACAAGATATGTACATGCTATATACTTGCATACATATTGATTAAAAACTATAAGAGATTTTAGTCAATTAATTTGTCAGTTTCGTTTATTTAAAACATATACCAATGTTTGCACTGCTGTTTGTATATATTTTTATATATATATATATTCATTTATTTATTTTACAATAAACATTTAATACAGGGTGCTTCTAAAATATAGTTTTGACAAGTATGCTGGGGTTGCTAATAAGAAAGCCAAGCACTAGCCCTACACTTTTGGACTGCTCATGCAAATAGAAGAAAGAATGGGGGATGTGTCCCCGCCAGAGGCGTATCTAGTGAAAATGGCGCTTATGGCAAGCACTGAAACTGCGCCCCTGTCAAAACATTGGAAACCCATATTTCAGATACCCTTAACAAAAAAACAGCTAACAAAACTACTAGTCAAGCTCTTTAATCTTTCAATTAACAAATTATGGATTGGCGCTACATAAGAATTACAACCACAATTATACCGCCTGTTGCTTTTAGCAGGGGTTGTACCCACTGACAGTGTTTACAAATTCAAATGAATGGCAGCGCTCTTGCAAGCTCTCCAAAACTGCATGCAGTGTGGTGTTCAAGGGGTTATAGCACACAGTGTGGAGGAGATACACCTCCTCACCACCTCTCAAATGCACATGTGAAAGAGCCCCTACATATTCCTGCATGTCAATGGTGAAGGGCAGCTCAAACAAAATGTCATGTCTTTTGCTGAACCACGAATAAACAGCAGGTGCACATCACTGATCGCAAAGTTGTCTCACAAAAATTGAATTTCTGTATTCATTTATCTTTTTTTTTTTTTACAGTACATCTCAGCATATAAAAAGGTCCACTTTTTTGAAAGCCACACAGAGCAGACTTGCTATACTGTATGTACACACTGTGCACTGTCCTGTGTAAAACATTTTCTGTTCCCTCTTTGGGTGCCAGAAGGATCAGCAAGGTGATCTCTGTCCCAGTGTGCAGTGACTCGGTGTGCTAGTTACTTGAGACTGTGCAGTATTAGCTGAACACACAGCTTACACCAAGGATGGGGCATAGGAATTTTGGTGACTTTTCCCTATGACACAGATGGCACCTTGGCATTGTAATTGGAGAGGGGGGGCCTAGAATTGCGACAGGAGGGGGGTTCCCTGGGCAGTGTGATGGGGGGTTCCCTGGGCAGTGTGATAGGAGGGGGGACCTGGGCAGTGTGATAGGAGGGGGGGTACCTGGGCAGTGTGATAGTAGGGGGGTACCTGGGCAGTGTGATGTGGGGGGTACCTGGGAAGTGTAATAGGGGGGGTACCTGGGCAGTGTGATAGGAGGGGGGTACCTGGGCAGTGTGATAGAGGTGGGGGGTACCTGGGCAGTGTGACAGGAGTGGGGGGTACCTGGGCAGTGTGATAGGAGGGGGATACCTGGGCAGTGTGACAGGGGTGGGGGGTACCTGGGCAGTGTTATAGGAGGGGGGAACCTGGGCAGTGTGATAGGAGGGGGGTACCCGGGCAGTGTGACAGGGGTGGGGGGTTACCTGGACAGTGAGACAGGGGTGGGGGGTACCTGGGTAGTGTGACAGGGGTGGGGGGTACCCGGGCAGTGAGACAGGGGTGGGGGTTACCTGGGCAGTGTGACAGGGGTGGGGGGGTACCTGGGCAGTGAGACAGGGGTGGGGGGTACCTGGGCAGTGTGACAGGGGTGGGGGGGGGTACCTGGGCAGTGAGACAGGGGTGGAGGGGGTACCTGGTCAGTGTAACAGGGGTGGGGGGGTACCTGGGCAGTGAGAAAAGACAGGGGTGGGGGGTACCTGGGCAGTGTGACAGGGGTGGGGGGGTACCAGGGCAGTGAGACAGGGGGGACAGAGTAACATAAGAAGGACAGACAGTATGACAGGAGGACACACTATTCACTCTCATGTGCAGGGCACTGTGTCTTATGCTGACGCCACACACAACACACAGTAATCACAAAGAATGCTCAGAACTCCCCCCTCACCCGCCCCCTCCTCCTCCTGCTCGTCAGGTTGTTGTTTCTTACTGTGGCTGACTTTGGCCTCTTGGAAGATCTGTTTCTGATCAGCCGTCTGTACATAAACAGCATGTTCATCGGCCGATCATGGAGTTTTCATCTCTGATCCAGTGCCGATGTCCCATAATTCTTCACTGACACCTCATGACCTCAACAGTGTGCAGAGTGATCTTGCCAGGCTCTGAAGAGGGAGGGGGCTGGACCGAATTCACAGCCAGAATCCCGCTTCTTCAGCGGCTTCTTCCTCAGCATAAGCTGTGTTCTCACTAAAGTCCTCCAGGGTTGGGGTGCTCTCACTGTCCGCCGGAATCTTCTTCTCCCCCCTTGCAGGATCCTGGCGGCTCCTGTCCGGTGTCTGAGTTTGCATTGATTGACGGAGATGCTGAAATAGATTTTCGGCAGCTCCTCAAGAAAAAAAGCCATAGCTCACGAGCGCCCCGTTCATATGGTGCCCATGGCACTTGCCATGTCTGCCATTCCCTGGATACGCCACTGGTCCCCGCTTTCACTCATGTGGTGGCTAGTGTGTGTAAAATCTGTAATTTCCAACATACTATTCGCAACAAAGTAGTAACAAAGCCTGGTGTCCATATATCTCTGTCACCTCACACTTTAATACTTATTGGCTGCAAGTATAAACATTAGAAATATAAAGTTTTTTTTCTCACAGAATATATTGTTTTATAATAATATTTTGCATTAAATATTTATTTTGCATTTAAAGCTGTATTTACCAAGAAAATGTCTCTTAATTTTAGACTTGTTCTACAAGCTGCTGATAGAGGCTCACCAAGTCTTTCTGCAACAAGTATAGTAATGGTTTTGGTTGCAGATATAAATGACAATGCACCCACTATTCCTCCTCTGGAGATCATCTACATTCATGAAGGTAATATAGTGAAAAAATAATGCACAGCAGAGTATTTACTGTACATCTAATTTATAAGATATCAAGATATTTTCTTAATACATTGAATGTTAATCAAGAGCTCTGTACTATTTTAGATGCTTCTCCTGGCCACATTGTAATGTGTGTAACCGCCAATGATGTGGATCTAAAACCAAATGTATCATACAGTTTTACTGAAGATGGTAACCCTGGTATGAAGTTTGACATTAATAAGTATACTGGTGTTTTAACCCTTATTGGGTTGTTGGATTATGAAGAAAAATCACAGCATCACCTTAGGATCCAGGCATCCGATTCATTGCATCTTACTAAAGCAGAGCTCATCGTACAGGTGTTGGATGTTAATGACAACCCGCCACTATTTACCAAAGATTCCTATAAGGTAAGCATAAGAAAATGCAAAGATATAAAATCATATCATGACCATGGTTGCTGACTGCAAGGTGACACACCACCTTAGGACACCCCTTATTCTTTAAGCAGCTCCTGGTTTTCACTAAAGACTTCACTCTATACTGTATGTGAGCTCAGGCCTACATGGTGACCACACCCCTAGGGGGTGTAATAATGACACTGACCAATTATTTAAACAGAAGAGGTCCAGCACTGGACATCTGAAGAAGTAAGCCCGCAGATATCATCTCCAGAAAGGAGGTGAGTATTTCAGCAGGAGATACATTTTTTTTCCTGAGCCACTATAAAAGCTAAAATTCAGCTTTACAAAAAAATGAAGGAAAAGCTGCCTTTGGCGTTTTATTACAAGATCCTAACCTACAACACCTCTTTTAATTTTGTGTGGAAAATCATACATACCAATCCACCAATATCTTATGACAAGTACATTTTAGGCAGGTGAATAATTAAATTATTAAGATCATGTAAAAATATACAAATAAATTGTGATCAGCATAAAATTTTCATACCTTCAAAGTGACCATTATTTGGTTGATTCTGTAGCCGGTGAATTTGAGGCTATACATCCCTTATCAGGCTAATATTTTCTGTCTTTGTTGAGTTTATACACATGCCCTAGTCCAGGGCTCAAAATTTCAAATCCTGAGCTACTAGCCAGACTTCAAGGGTTACTCGCCACCAGTTGCCGGGCCCAACCCCTACCATGCCCCGGCCCTAATCCCGCCCCCAAACATGCCCTCAAATTATCTCATGAAATGACACTTAAATTGTTTATGCAGAATTAAGTTATAAAAATATTAACAACAACTTTAGCCATGTCCAAAATGCAGCCTGTCCGTGTCCACCAATACAGCCTGTGTCCGCCAGTGCAGCCTGTGTCTCCAATGCAGCCTGTGACCGCCAATGCAGCCATGTGTCCCCAAATGCAGCCATCTGTCCCCAAATGCAGCCATCTGTCCCCAATGCAGCCTTGTGTCCCCAATGCAGTCTTGTGTCCCCAATTGCAGCCTTGTGTCCCCAAATGCAGCCTTGTGTAGCCTTGTGTCCCCAAATGCAGCCTTGTGTCCCCAATAGTGTCCCCAATGCAGCCATGTGTCCCCAATGCAGCCTTGTGTCCCCAAATGCAGCCATGTGTAGGTCCCCAGTGGCTACCTGTGTAGGGAAAGAGACAGGAGACAGCCCCCCCTGCCACCGCCGCCACCGCCGCCACCGCCGCCACCGCCTGGTTGATCAGCACGCGGGGAACATAACAGCTTTAATTTCAATAGTTGTGTGTTCCCCGTCGCGCGCCGTCATATATAGACCCTCCCCCTTGTCCGGGCACTGTCCAATCCTGGGGCGGGTGATCTGTCTATCAAAGTTCCCGGACAAGGGGGAGGGGCTATATATGACGACGCGCGACGGGGAACACACAGCTATTGAAATGAAAGCTGTTATGTTCCCCGCGCGCTGATCAACGTGGCGGCGGCGGCAGCTCTCCTCGCCTCTCCCCACCCAGGCAGCCCACACTCGCCCGGCCCTCAAAATCCACTCACAAAATGCGAGCAGGCGAGAGGGCTGCCCCAGTCTACTATATGAACACATATTTCTATATATCCCTTTTCCCCCCTCCACTTTTTCTTGGATAAAATGTTCAATCTTGAGTGTCCTTCTGAGGAATTTATATATTATGTGTATGTCCTTAAGGAATTGGGAATTTTTCATAAAAGTTCAGCTTTAACTGCTCGTCATTGGCAACTTCTGGTGTTTTTAAGTGCTTGTTATCTCTTACAAATGTGCTTCAACAATTTCCTATTGTTGTATTCATACTCGTTTTTTTCCATATGATTTCCAAGAGCTGCCATGTAATTGGGTACCCACAAGCTTATCTCTCACTTCTCCAGAAGTTTATCATTTCTCTTATATATTAAACCCAATGAGAAATAAAATAAATGATGCCAGTGAATTAAGCTATGTCTTTCATTAATGTTTCAATACGACACTAAAGGAACGCTAAATAGTATTGAAGCTTTGCATTCATATGTCTATTTATTAATCATATGAAAAGTGAATAGTGTAAGAAGGGATAAGATTCAGTGGGATTCACTGAAAATGAGGGAAAATCCAAAATTTTGGGTCACTAAAATGGGAATCAAGGGGGAAACTTCCAAAAAGGATACCTATCCTCATTAAGGATGAGGTTAAGGTTCGGTCAGAAACACAAGTTTGGACCAAACCTTGGCTGTTCAGGCATTTGGACAAAGACCCATACACTTCAGACAAACATCATGTATATCGCTATTATACATGTCAGCTTTCCCAATGTCAGTGGTTGTTAAGGATGTCAGTGGATGCCAAGCTCTACAGAACCCAAGGCGTGGAACAGAAGGCTGACCCTCTAGATGCAGTATTATGCGCACTGCATTAATAAGATCCGGAACAACTCAATGCAAATCTATGTCTCAAATTTTTCGTGGATAGACTATTGGGACCTGAATCATAGATGGAAACTGGGGGCCTGGTTTGATATAAAGGGCATAGGAGGGTCGGAAACAGACTCAGAAGGTGATGGAGCCAATGCTTGCTGAGAGCCTATGTGGGCAGAATGCCCCAGTAGTTGAGCAGAAACATCTAGGAAATCTTGAGTAGGCATGGAGATCCCTGTGGACATGGGAGAAGCGTTGGTCTCACCAGAAGGAGCCGAGAAAGAACAAAATGATGATGATGATCCTGTAATAATGGGGGTCCCTGGTTGGAAATTATATGGGAGCTGGCTTATAATTTTTCTGTTTGCCAGTTTCCCAACCTTCTTTAGATGGCGGTATAATTTAGGCATATGGGTAATTGTTTCAGCAAAGCTGGTTTTGTTATTAAAAAAGTTACAAATAAATTTTTTCAGTTAAGTCCAATGAGATTTAAAATTACAGTCACATGGCTTAATATAATGATCCTTATCCTTGGATAAAGCTCTGTGAATTAGAACTAAAGTGAAGTTAATGCTCCAGAATTGCATATCTGCTCTGGATCAGGGATACAGAAAGTACTGATCCCATTGGACCAGAATGACAGGCAGAATAGAATATAATATTTAATAGGTTAACTTTAATCCTAAATGTGTTTGTTTTTCTCTTTAATGAATACTAGGGCCTGTCTAGAACAGAGGAAAGAAGGCCATTGGGAATTATTTTTGCTATTTTTATAATCGGTGGATTAGGAAAAGTTTCCTTTATTTAAAACACCTTTCTGGTACATTCAGTACAGTTAGATGTAAAGCCCCTTTGATAAAACATTAACAAAGAGTTCTGTTTTAGCCCATATCAGATATCATACATATTGATGGACTCTTAAGGCAAAAGATGAAAAAATTATACAAATAAGTACAAAGTCAATCAAACCTATGAAAGTATGCGGAACACTGGGTATATTTACAATGGCATGGCAGCTGCTGCTCCACCACAAGCCAACACAGACAGTGATATTGTGTGAAGCCTTGCTTCTATTAGTGTTAAATTACACCCTGTCCTGCTGCATCACAAGATTGCCCAGGATACGATGCTATGTAAATCCACGTCTCCAATTGAGGGCTTTAATAAATCAGAAAGGGCATCTGAATTCTGGAACTGTTCAGAAATCTTTTAATACCTTGCATAGATCAGCAATGAAAATACTAGTGGAACTCTGTATATTGTTTTTGGTGTCAAATGTACTTTCTTTTCAAAATTCCAGACAAAATGCTCGTTTGTGACAATTTAGACTTTTTTTTACTTTCCTCCTGTTTTTTCCCCTGAAGGTAACTGTACCTGAATTGACCGAGTCCAATACATTTATCATATCTGTAACTGCTACAGACAGGGACTCTGAGATGTATGGGCCTGTTTCTTACAGAATTATTTCTCCACGTAAGGGATTTGTAATTAATCCAACCACTGGTATGTAAACTAATTGACATTTTGTTCATACTGCATGTGTTTTGGTCAAATAACTGCAAATTTTTCACCAAGGTTTCATTAAATAACCCTCATTTATTACCAAGAGAAGAGGAAATTATATTTTGCACTGTTGGGTAATCTGACAAATGTATTTTTGGTTTTTAAACAAGATTAAAGATGTGTATTCTTTGTTTTGGTGGGGTTTCATTGGTGCCAAACAGAAATTAAGTCCCATTATATCAAAAATTGGGTATTTGTGGTTTCATAGGGGATGTGGTGCTTATGATCACCCATCAATCCACCATGCATAAGATTAAAATAAACTAATTTTTTTTTACATTTTTACAAAATAAACACAATTTTATATTTTAGAGCCATCATTTTCTTTACAGACACTAACTGTCTTCCTTCTTGTTGGCAAATAGTACTCATAGCAAGGTGTACCCACGCAAATATTTTTCAGTGTGAAGGGATTCTGACACATTCAGATCACACAGAGTCTTCCACTGTTTTATTCTCTAAATAGCAGTTCTACACACTTATTTTTATGACTGTGTTGAGGTGGAAACTGGACGCTTTGCATAAATGTTAAAAAGCTTCTTAGTCTTTTAATGAGTAATAAGTACTAAGTTTTCTAAATGTAGAAAACATTGCAGCAGATTTTTATTAAGACCACTCTTAGGCCTCGTACACACGACCGTTTTTCTCGTCCAAAACAGTCAAGAAAAGTGCCGCGAGAGTTTTTTTGTCTAGAAAAACGTTCGTGTGTATGGTTTTACGACGAGAAACTCGGTCGTGTGTACGAGGCCTTAGAGTCAAAATGTGATAGTTTGTTCAGTTTTTCTCAACCTCAGTACTCCTATTAAGTGTGCATTTTTTTTCCAGAGCACTTCACCCCATTAAGCATGAGAAAATAAATAAGTTCTGATAGATTGCTGTAAATAAACATAACATCCACTGCTACCTGGAAAACAATGTGGGTTTCTCTATGTAAACGATAAAAGTGTGCAATTTGCACAATCCATGCATGATTCCAATCACACATTGACACTGTTGTGCAGGGAATACCAGTTCTGACATTATAAATGAACCCAGGCCACATTTGTGTGCAGAACCTATCTTTGGTAAGACTAAATAAAGTTTATGAACTGACACAAATACTCACTCAGCAAATATTTAAAGGCTAAATGTACACTATGGCCATTGGAGTACCCACTACTAAATCTAGATATAAATTTATAGTCAGTCATTAATGTTCCATTCAGATCAAGGTTGTCTGCACAGTACATAAACATATGCGCTTGCCAGTGGGCATGTTTATGCATAAGTGGTTTTATTGCTGTACCACTTGAAGGTCAAGATATCGTTGTCACATCAAGACCTTGGAGGTAATAATTACAATCTTGCTTAACAAAAATCATACTTTTCCCGCAGCTTACAAACCATTTTTTCCTTGCAGCTCCTCACAAAAATATGAAAACCATGGATGTGAACAGGTGAAGGGGACATTGACATCAGCTGTTAACAAAACTTATTTTTAAAATCTCCTTATTTTGTACTTTATCCAGCTCTGTTCTGTTCCACCTGTTTGCTCACAACCCCCTTAGCTCTGCACACTTCACTGGTTTATTCTTGAACACTGAAACCACACCTGATAATAAGGCATAGTGTACAATTTTGCATTAGCTAGATTTGTCATGTAAGATACTGTTTCGTATTAGGTGACACGTTGGGGTAATGTTCACTGCAAGCTAAAATTAAGGGAAAAAGATGGTAAGTTAAAGCTTTCTCTGGCTCGTGGAAAGTTTTTTCACTGGCTGTGGATACTACTTTCATCTTAATAAATCCATGCACTTCCCATCAAGTAAAGCTATTGGCAATGCAATGTTCACACCACCATTGTGTCCTACCCACCCTGTTCACTCAGCAAGACAGCTTTGTAACAACTTAGGTGCCGACTTAAGTCTGGGATGTAATATAGCAGATAGGTTAAAGGGGTATACCATTTCTTATTCTAAAAGGCATAATTTTTCTAACATGAGGCTTGCAGTATCTAATCCAGGCCATTACGAAGGAGACAAGCGAGATTATACTCTCTGATATTTACTCTTCAGGAGATAACATTTAGATAAAGCTATACAAATTTTTTATTGAGCCACACCAAAGATAGCATAGCTTTGTGTATCCTATGCATATCCTTGTGCTTAAAGCGGAGTTTCACCCAAAATCACAACTACAGTGTAACACAACCACTGCAATATGTACATGATCCTAAGGCACAATATTTTTTGTTATCATATGTAAATACCTTAGTATTGCCTTTCTAAAGGGACTTCCGGGATTCTCCTCCCGCGGGAGTAGGCGTTTCTAAGCCTTTCCCCGTCGCCGCAGTGTTTTCTGGGAGCACTGTGTCGTGCTTCCCAAGATACATAGTGGGACTCATGCGGCGAAATCTCGAGAGATTATACATATCACGTGACGCGTGATGCCGGTCACGTGATGAGGGCGTCACTAATAGCGCCATTTAAAAAAAGGGCATGCAGGTAAATGGCCATTATCGAGAGAATGAGCAGTGAATGCTGGGAGATCAGCATTCACCGCTTCCAGGAAGAGATTGCTTGTGGGCTTCACAATGCCCACAAGCAAAATGGAAACTCCTTCACATGGATTTTATAACTCCTTCTTTGCCGAGAAAACGGAAAGCGGATATATACAGCTACCAAAGAAGTGAGTGTACCTTAATATTGTTATACCACAGTGAATGCAAAAAAAAAAAAAAAAAAGTTTTGCCGCGGAACCTCCGCTTTAATAAGGAAAGGTATAGAATGTAATGGATATAAAAGATGGGCAAAGTTATCCATTTGGACTAAGTGGCATCTCCTGAATAGTGACAGAATTAGGTCCATCCATGCCTCCATCTCTCCAATGATTTTAGCAATCATCAGAGGGTAGTTTAAATGATATAGAGAGGAGGGTTCCTTGCCGTTTTTTAATCATAGATATGCGCTATGTTGCTTAGCTAGGGAAAAAGGCAAAGAGGAGGTCCATGTGGAGGCCTTTGAAAGAAACGTTTGTGCAGCAGACAAAGGTTTCCTGCTCCCATTACCTCTTTACAAGTTAATGGCTTTGTTTTTTTCAACAAGCCCATTCATTGATTAAACCTAATGTAAAATAACATACTCATTCATAAAAAAATCCAATTCATAAAGCTCTGAGTCACTGATTTATCAATGTAATATCTTCTGAATCTTCTTATTTTAATCTCTGCTAACCATTTATCTACATTTATTATAACATATGCAGCAGCCATATGTCTACCATAACCTCACAATGTTCTACAACATCTTTCTCTAATTATCTTCTCTACTATATAAACGCCCCCACGCTGCCTTGCAAGCTTGTAAAGCAGCAGGAACGCAATGTCACAGATGCTTCATGTTACTTCAATTTCACAAAATTATTTCCCCCAACAAGGTAAAGCAGAACCCAAAAACTGCACTCTTTACTGCATGTTGCAAGCCTCTGGCAGACATGTGGCAATGGCAAATCATTAGCCTGGTCAGCATACCTGGGCTTACCAGCTGGTGAGATCTAAAAAGATGCCCTAACTGGTCTGCAATTTGCATCATATTGCAGTTGTATGCATATGTTTTATATATATATTTTTTTTAATCTACAAATGTAGTCAATTACATC
Source organism: Rana muscosa (assembly GCA_029206835.1). NCBI lineage: Eukaryota > Metazoa > Chordata > Amphibia > Anura > Ranidae > Rana > Rana muscosa. Next base: position 301,852,740 of record CM055116.1, read on the forward strand.
TAAATGCTCTAGATCAAATCCCAAATTGTCATGGTCATGTCACTCCTCCTCTTTAGATGAGCAGACTTTTAAAGACCCTGATCCAGATCTTTAAACTTTGCTTTGTCCATTTCCTGTTGTAGTTTACTGTACTGCAGAATCAGTAAGCCACAATATGTTATATTTTATAACAATTATTGACCTACTTTTTAAATGTTTTTTTTTTTCAAATTTCTTTCCAGGTTCAATACATACAGATTCCCTAGTAGAAATCAAGGACAATAATACAGTGATTCCAATTTTGGTAGAAGCTCAGGACAATGGTTTCCCAGTTTTAACCTCAACTGTGATTATTGAGCTCCAGGTACACGATACAAATAATCATGCACCAATATTTTCAGAGGAGGTTTACCAGATCTGTGTCAGAGAAAATACATCCATTGGGGAAACCATTCTCACTTTCACAGCGACGGATTTTGACTGGACCCGTGAAAATGGATACATTGACTTTTCTATTGCTAGTGGAAATTTGCAAAACATGTTTATTGTGGAAAGTGTTGGAATTCTTTCCCAGCCTCCTTTTGTTGTTACTGGAAAACTAGCTATAAATGGTATTTTGGACTATGAAATCAACAGAAACCATAGGCTACTGTTAATTGCCTCAGATCGAGGATTACCTTCTTTAAGTTCCAGCACCACTGTCCTGATATCTATTATTGATTCAAATGACAATCCTCCTCTACTGCAGAGTAGTGAATATCATATTAGCATCCAAGAACATCATCCCATAAAAAGTGAAGTGATTTCTGTTTCAGCCAATGATATTGACAGTGAAGAGAATGCAGAAATTATTTACAGTATAGTATCTGGGAATGATGAAGGATTTTTCACAATAGATCCAGGAAATGGTACTGTCGCATTAGTATACCATCTGGATTATGAAGCTGCAACGATCTATACTTTAATTATAAAGGCTACTGATGGTTGGGGAAATGGAAAGCATGATGCCTTTTCAAAACTCTACATAAATGTGCTCGATGATAATGACTTCATACCAAAATTCCTATTCAACAGTTTAAGCTGCAGTCTCTATGAAAACATGCCCCCTTTTACACCAGTATGTAGAGCCAATGCCATTGATCTGGATTCTGGGCCATTTGGTGTCTTGAGTTACTCTATTCCTTCAACTTGCCCAAACGAACCCAAAGGCCAAGATACATTTTTCATAGACTCATTAACTGGAGATATTTATACCAAGTATAAAGTTGACTTCGAGTTACAGAAGAGATACTGTCTTATTGTTCAGGTGAAAGATAAAAGTGAATCTACAGCTTGTATTTTACTATATGTGGACATTAATGGACAGGATGAGTTTCCACCTGTGTTTCATGAGGATCAGTATTTATTTGATTTGCCTATAGAAAATAAACCTGGAGAAATCGTTGGTAAAGTGGGAGCTTCAGACAAGGATGAAGGAGATGATGGTGTTGTCCAATATTTGCTTGAAAAACCTTCCCAATTTTTTTCTGTTAATGTTACGAGCGGAACTATATATCTAACCAGAAGTGTTCATAAAATAAGAAGTAATGTTAAGAAAAATGATGACATTTTGGAGTTAGTAGTAAAAGCTCAAAGCCCAAAGTTAGACTCAAAGTCATCAACTTGTACTGTTCGAGTTAACATTTCTACAGCTCTAGAGGGCTACTTTGGTATGTCAGCAAACATACTTTCCATTAGTTTTAGCATTTCGTTTGTGGTTTTCTTGCTACTGGCAATAAGCCTTATTGGAATTATTCTTAGATACAAGCACAAAGATGTAGTAAATGCTTGTGGGATAAAAGAAGCTGCCATCCCTGCACTTCCAAAGTCAAATGTTAAAGACTGCATGGCTGATGAATGTCCAAAGTTTGAAAATGTTAAGAACGGCATAACTCCAGACACATCTGAGTGGTTAGGATTAGTTGGCATCAGAGAAAAGAAAGACACTGGGAACAAATGCAGGAATTCAGACTCAAGTGGCCATGGCTCCACAGAAGGGGAAACTGCTGAAGATGAAGAAATAAAGATGATCAATGAATATCCTATTAGAAAAGAATCTGGCTCTGTTCTGAGTGAAAGAGGTTCACGAGTTCCAGACTCTGGAATTCCAAGAGAGTCTGATCTGCTTTCATGTGAGTCAGATGAAACAGATGTGGTGATTGGGTCAGAAAGGAATGAAAGTGTTGAGATTGTTAAGGAGGACAATGGAAATGGAGAGGATCAAGTACATTATACCTGCAAAACAGAACTGCCACCCACTCACCACAGCAATGACCCAAATCCAAAGGACAAAAACACTTTGCCAGATATCAATCAAGACTATATCTATGTCCCCATGTCCTATGATTCTAGATACGGTTCTCTGGCATCTTTAGTAGCTTCTGATGAGGACTTGAGGGGAAGCTATAACTGGGATTACCTGCTTAGTTGGGAGCCCAGGTTTCAGACTCTTTCCTCTGTTTTTGGTGACATTGGCAGACTAAAAGATGAAAATATGAACAGGAATGTACAAAAGCAAAAGAAGCCTTTTATTTTCCCACCCCCTCTTATCACATCTGTTGCACAGCCAGGGATAAGAGCTGTACCACCTCGAATGCCAACTATTATGTCAGGACAAACCTTTGTAAAATATCCCCGTTCTCCTTTTTTCTCCAGTCTGGCATGTCAGTCTTCAGTCATGCCCCCAAACTTTTCTCCTTCCTTATCTATGCTCACAGTTCACACTCCTTCCACCTCACCTGTGCATTCAGGTCTCAGTGGAACTTCAGTGCCTGCTCTCTCTGAAGAATTGCTAATACAGCAAGAGTTTCAGGTGTAAAAATGAATGTTTTCAATTATGGACACTTATGAGGACCAGAAAGGGCATGTCTAAACGAATCAACTTGACTCTGCATTGTTTGTCAATTGTTACATTTGTACTCTACCTACATTTTTTGATACAGCATACATCTTAGCCAATAAAAAAGTGTCAAGTAGGTGATTGCTCTGGATTTTACTTGCAGGCTAACATTTTGTTCCACACATCTAAACCTGTCCCATGTATGGATAACTGTAATCCCGCAACAGTGCATGAAAAGTTTCAATCAAAACTCATGTGTGCAAGCAGTAACTTCATTGTAACTGGCCAGTATTTACCAGCATTTGAATATATAATAATACTACCATTAGTAGAAATTTATATTTATGGACTGCACTAAAGAATTATGTACATGGACTAGATGACACATATTGCCATCCATAAAAATAACTGACATTTACAGTTAGCGAAATAACTGTAATACAGAGATCCTTAAATTTCCCAAATCTAGCTTTCTTATAGATTTGATATTGAAATGCAGAATTACTAAACTGTGAACTGTGTATATGGCATTTATTAGCTTGTTCCCTTATGCTTGTGGAGCTCTTACTGTATTCTGGGAGCCCAACAGAAAAAAAGTGAACCCAGTGAGTCCAGATGAAAACAATGTTTGCTCCCATAGTGGATCTGGAAACACATAGAATGCTTTGTCCAGGCTGTCATTTTCTGAGCAGCCATGCATAACAGTAGACATACGTCTATGGCAAGCAGAAAAAAATATAAACATTTGTCACTGGGTACAGTATACACTTTAAAGACCTACACGTGCATAATGGAGTAAGAGAGATATGCTATTTACAAAGTTTCTTATTTCACTATTCAGCCTTATACTAAGGCCCTGATTGGTGTAAAGATTACATTGTTTCATAATCCTATACAGTAACTGTTATTATTGGTACAATATTTTATTTTCCTATAAACACTAGTATGGAACCTGATAGAGCTCATTGTTATAAACCACTCCAGCAGGAAATAAATGTATACCTCGGCAAACATAATTTATGGAGTGAAGAATGTATGTCTACTTATGTACCGCTATGGGTGATTGTCATATTGGCATAGTGGATTTCATTATTGTAAATATGTTGAAATTAGGTGGTTTGCCCAAACCAACTAGGTGTTATCCATATCCCAGTTGAAATGAAAGTATGGACTGTATCAGTGGACTGCATGGAGAAATCAGAGCCTCCCTACCAAGGGGTATTTGTGTTTCACCCAGGCATGTGGCTAATGCACTATGGTTATGTCAGAGGCCCCCTTTGCCACCATACACGTATCATCCCCATGGTCACCTCCACTCTCCAGCTTTACTTCTGCTGTCTATACTAATCCCTTTGCTACCATTCAGTTGATTAGGTAAAACCTACTCCAGCCCGCAGCACAACTGTTTATAGATTTTACCATGCAGCAAGCTAGAGTAGCACAACTATACTTGTGTACTAAGAGCACAGAACATAATCTTATGACAAAAAGCTTCAGATCCATCCAAAAGACCTGTGTTACTCTTGCTGAATCTGGATGTATTTGGAAGATACAAAACTAAGATTATTTTAACCTGGTACAGTAGCTATAATCTGGTTGCTATGGGCAGCAACTCAATTTCCAATTAATTTGCTGTTTATAAATAAAGTCCAATGTATTTTTATGCTTTATATTAATGCATCATACCTTGATGAAACGTTTGTATCATTTATTTGTCAATTTTTAAGCAAAAGATATTTAAACACAATACAATTTGACATGATAGATTTGTATTATTCTTTTATATATATAAAAAAAACAATATATGTTATATATTCATGGGGGACACAAAAGATGTTGGAAAAATCTTTGTGTTTTTTCAGTAGTTAAAAAAAGAGACATGTTCTGTTCGAAAAAGTTTTCTGTAACCTGATGATTTAATAATCTTCCAAAAACGTGGAAACTGCAAAATTTGTATTATTGTTTTATATGTAAGGATTGAGAGCGTTTAAAAACTCTCTAAAAAAAGGCGGACTTTGTGGGCATACCATAAGGCAGTAGTTGTGTGTAAAAAAAAATTGAGAGAGTTTTTAAACTCTCTCAATCCTTACATACACTCATTGGATGTTTACAAAGTAGGGGTCCTCCCTTTCTATTATTCTTTTATATATATAAAAAAAAAAAATATATATATATATATATATATATATATATATATATATATATATATGTTATATATTCATGGAGGACACAAAAGATGTTGGAAAAATCTTTGTGTTTCTTCAGTAGTTAAAAAAAGAGACATGTTCTGCTCCAAAAAGTTTTTCTGTAACCTGATGATTTAATAATCTTCCAAAAAATGTGGAAACTGCCAAATAAAATTTTAGTAGAAAAAAGGTAATTCATAACGTACTATCATAGATAACCCCATGAATATAAGAACTTAGAATGTGTATGATCATATATTTGGAGCAGCCTGAAAGATATGACTTTCACATTTTAGTACTTGCGATATTGTGTGCATATAAATGCAAAGTAAGATTTAATACTTTACACATTTTAGAGAACTCCATGTTTGCCGATGTTATTTGGAATTTATTGTTGTGTATCTAGCACTTACTTTTCCTGCAGGTGTTTCATCAATGGAAGATAGGAAGTGTCTTTACCCTATCCCTGCAAGTGTTGATAGTCTCCTTCTCTGACCTTGTGATACCATTCATAGTAACATTAAACACCCCAACTTACTTTTTGGGTCTGTTGTCATGACTCCTTCACTTTTCTTCCACTGTCATTTGCTAACAGTGTAACATATAGATCTTTTTTGGTGCTAAATGACAGCTGCAGGAAAGTGGATGAACTACTGGGATGAGCAGGAAGGTGTATAATGTGAAGGTTGACCAGCTACAGCAGTAGCAACTGGTGTAGAAAGAGGGTGTTGGAGCAAACCTCCTATTTTTTCAAGGCCCATTCACTCATGCTACCACTACAATTCTTGCATCCTTGTAACTGGTGGGAAGTATCTAAAAAAATACTGATACTTACCTGGTTTACCATCAGTCTTGGAAATCAGAATCAGAAAATAGTATTTAAATACTTACACTGACAAAAAAAATCCTGTTTTATGAACTATCAAAGACTGACAATACTACAACAATCATAATCCATCAGGCTGTTTTCTTTTAGAAGACCTGCTCATTTATACAAAAATGTAAACCAATTGCCTTGGTTTTAGTTTTTGTATCAATAAATAAGTAATGTAAAAGAGAAAAGCTCCATAGTTTTCTATTTGTTGATGTTGTATGTTTTGATGGTATTTGTGGAACACAATGGAATTTTCAGTTGATGCTAGACCATAAAACAGGATATTTTTGTTAGTGTGGGATTTGTCAGTACAGGGGACACTGGGCTGAAGTTTTGAGGAGGTTCAGTGGCCATTTCTACATAAAGTCTGTTTATTCAAATACTTATCATAACTTTCCTTTCCTGAGAAGCTCCATGTTAGCACGTCTGCCCTCCTCTATCCCCCCCCCCCAAGAACATATGCCAACAAATTTTGACTCTGCCAAACCCACAGCATTCCATAAGAAGCCTTTACAAATATAGGAGGGTTTTCTGCTGATAAGGAGCCCGTATTTGAATATAATTTTCTGACATACTGACAGCTCCATATCAGCAGACAAATAAGGAATAACTAAATCAATAATCAGGGATCGGAATGCTTAATAATTTTAAATGCCAATGGAAGCTTTCAAAAGAATTTCATGACCAAAATTAACTGTGGTTAAGGAAGTGGGTTCTTACTAGAGATGGAAAATTTCCAGAAATGTTCAAGCCATGCTCAAGCTGCGAATGTATAGTGCAGTGTATATAAAGCTATTATGCTTGAAACAAAAGTATAGCTTATTACGTAAATAAATTTGCTTTTTAAAATTCTATTTTATTTCAAATAGAAAAACAAGGATTGTATATGTTAAGGACATTTAAACTATACATGAGACCAGATAGCCACCCCTTTCCCTCATAATAATGTAAAATCTTCCTGCCAATATGCATTTTTAGTTATTGACAATGCTGATCCAGAAGCATATATTGCACTTGTAAGAGCTTGATCAATGTTCTCCTGATTTTCAACTGTTAGTTTATCTATAAATTAAGGTATTGTGTATTTTTGTGAGGCAGTGGTTTGTAACACTTCCTTACTTGAAGATGCTGCTGGTGAAGAAACACTTTGTGATGATCCAAAAGCAGAAAGATTGTTTCTGGAATGAGAACACTGGAGCTTCTTGCACTTTTATTATGGTTTTCATCATCTCATTTCATAACATTCTTTTAATGTCTTCAGGGCACATCTGGCATGCAAGGATGTGTTTTGTCATCATTGTAGCATTTGGTAAAGAATATTTAATTTTACAATATTTGTAAATTGCAGCTTTGCTCTCAGCAGAAGTTGCACCATAGAAATGTTCCCAAACTCTAGATGTTGGTCTTACCATTTTACTGAGAGAAGGAAAAGACCAATTTACTGACAAGACTATAGGTAGACATTATGCTGTGCTGGTGTAGAAAATTAATATAAATCAATTAAATGTCATAAAGACACACTAATTTGTCAGACAAATTTACCCTTTAACTTGTCAATTAATTCATGAGAAGACCGAAACTATCATCTACTGTATCCCAACAATCACCCAACTGGTACAAGATGGAGCCCACAAGAAAAACTAAACTGGAGCCTTTCTTCTGAAGTGCCCCCTAGTGGCAGATATGTATATTTCTCTTGTTTGAGAACTGCATTGAGAAGTACAGTGTTACTTGCTTGTTTCAGCTGAGAGAACTTGCAATAGTTTTACTTTACATCTTAAATCTTTAATTAAGGTCTTTGTTATATAGTTTGAATACTATGTCATAGATATATTATTTATCATTGTAAGAGAACATATTCCACACTTATTTTTTGTTTTTTTCTGGAAAAAAACAAGTGCTTTAAAAAAACATGGAAACATTTTTTTTTCCCCCCAATTTTCTAGGCCTTCCCATAATGTGTTATGTGTTGATAGAGCACTTCTCCTAGGGGTTTACCGATGCAGGGAGGAGCCGCGATCGCCCTTAGGGGACCCCAGAAGATGATGATCGGGCCACTCTGTGCAAAACGAACTGCACAGTGGAGTATAATATGTTTGTTATTTAAAAAAAAAACAAAAAAAAACGAGGGTTTACAACTCCTGTAAGAGGACACTGTACAATTATTGACTATTAGCATAACAGTTTTCATAAGGAGTAATAGGCCTAAACAACGTATGACTATTTTTTTCTATTATAGAAAAGGGGAGGGGGGGTTGCTGGGAATGTGAGTGATATAATTTGAGGTGGTTTGGGTGTACTTGCACTTAGTTTTAGTTTTCGTTCAAACTATGTAGCTGTGTGTTGTGAGCTAACCTAAGCCAGTTACAAGTGAATGCTGCAGTTTGAGCACCTCAAACTTAAAAAGTCTCTTTCCATATAAAATAAAAATCAATAAACCTTTAAAGCGGAGTTCCACTCAAAACTGGAAGCTCTGCTTGTTTGCTTCCTCCCACCTCCGGTGCCATATTTGGCACCTTTCGGGGGAGGGGGGCACAGGTACCTGTTTTTGACCTGTTTTTGATAGGTACTTTTCCCCACTTCCGGGAGACCTGGCTGCGGCGAGGTCCCCCGGAAGTTTGGCCCCCCTCCTCCTTCCTCCACCGCCGGGCCAAATAGAAAGAGTAGTAGGAAACGGCTACGACCCTTCACTGCCGGTTTCCCTTATCACGAAATGACGGCGGCAGCACCTGAGAGACGATCGGAAAATGGGCTGGGATCCCTGGACAGGTAAGTGTCCTAATATTAAAAGGAGGGAGGGGCTGGAGTTCTGCTTTAAAATAAATGAAAACACAAAATACTACCCTGAACATAAGCTCACTTTTTTTGAAGGGAAGCCTTACAGCAACAACAACAAAAAGTTTGCTATGGACACAACAGCAACTCAAGGTGACAGCTGACCTGACCTCAACCACAAAATGAAAGTACAGACAAAAAGCCCCCCATAAAAAAAAAACAACAACGGGTTGTTTGTCTAAAGATCTAGCAATCAACGTTAAAGTACAGTTTCCTAACTGATCCTAATCTCTACTATGCCGTTTTTCGCCTTTCCCTATCTTTTCACAGCAGCTTCAATACACTGACACTATGGCTGATCTGTGCCCCAATATATTTTTCATAGTAAGGAGCCTGGCTTATCCAAAAGCCCCTTTATTGGTCCTTCTAAGCCTGCTGACTGTCAATCAAAGGTCATGCAGTGCATTACGGTTTAAAAAAAATTTCTTAGCGGATTTTGAGCATGAATTCTACGAACTACGAATCTTGTAACCATGGTGATGGTCAAACAGAACCCCATCCAGGGGAAGGTAAAGGAAATCTTTATGAAGTATTTTAACCAGATCCATTGCCTTTGTTGGTTATTTATTTAACTACAGATTTGGCTGTCTACTACCATGCAGCTATTTGCTACAGCTGCAGCTTAATCCCATCACTTGGCTGAGTGATATTTTAAGCTGAACCCTATAACAGTGTTCATCTGATGTAGGGTCCAGCAGCACAGGAGGCTCAGAGCTATCTGGCTGCTTACTGATATTACACACAGGCAGATATTTCAAATCAAATGTTAAGACCCCATTCACACAGGGGCGACTCGTCAGGCGACTCAGCCACCTGACAAGTCGCGTCCCATTCTGTACAATGGAACCATTCTAATCGGAGTGACTGAAGTCGCTCCGACTTAGAAAAAGGTTCTTGTACTACTTCAAGACGACTTCAGGGCGACTTCCATTGACTTCAATACAGAAGTCATTTTTGAAGTCACCTTTGAAGTCGTCTTCAGATCGCCCGGCACAGTCGCGGGACAAGTCGTGCCGCCCCTGTGTGAATCAGGCACAGTTATCAGACTGTAACGAAAGCAAATGGCACGCTGCAACATTGGCTAATGTTTTAGAAATATCTTTATTTTTACAGCTGAACCTCGGGCTCGCGTGCAAATGATCTTTCTGTGTTCTTCACTTATTGTGCTTCTTCTTTTGCCTCTGTTTTTATAAAAGTGTCGTGAGTAACTGTTTATCACATTTGTATTTGAATATATATTATGTGATGGTTTCTTTGTTCGCTCTATCACTGTAAACATTATTAGGGTTCTCCTGACTGTCCTACATCTTATCCTGTTAAGACATCAGCAGCTGAAAACCACAACTGCCATGAGTGATGTGAAGAAGTCACTATATGAAATAGTCCATGGGGGCTTTTGAGGTGGAATTCTGGGGGGTAACAGTAAAGTGGTCATAGCTCTTCTTTCCACGAGTGTATGCACTGAAACATAGTGGTTAGCAGAGAGTAGATGGGTAAATTATGCAGAACTCTCACGTGTTGCAGGGCACAACCATATGTAATACAGACATAATGAAGGTAGAGCTGCCTGTTCTGAAGTACATTTGTGATCTGTAGGCAGCTGAAAAGGAAAATAGATACTGTAAGTGGTCACTATAACAGAAAGTTGCAAATGAGATTTAGGTTTGGACACCTGAATGAATGTACTTTCCTCATTAGGGTCTAACATAAGCCAGTTCCACACATCATTCAAGGTGTCCACACTGGTCAACTTTGCCTTTCATGTTTTAGTTATATGGAGTTCTGCTTTAGGATGGAGAATATGGAAGTCTAGAAAGCCCAATAGTACTTTAGGGTTTGATTGTTCAAAACTTCAGCACTGCCCAGTAGTGTGGTTACCCCCTTTTTTCCATCCATTTCTACTGGCCAGTGAGCAAACCCATCTTAACGCTTGACCAGTAGAAAGGTACAGTATTGAGTGCTAGTAAGAGCAGGGAAGTTTGTGTCTACCAGAAACTGTTGCCTGTTGCTGAAACTTTACCCGAAAAAAAGGGCATGGGAGGAGAGAGGGTACTGAAAACTGATGCAGGTATGGGAGGATACTCTAGGTGCCAACACTTTGGACATGTTAGCAGATTTAGTTTGTTTTGTTTTTATTTTTTGTATTTTTATAAAGGGACAGAGTTACTTTGAGCAGTTTCCCATTTCTGGTCTAATGCCTATAATTTTTTGAAATTTCAACTTGTCTAATCTTATCCCACCAAGGGTCTATTTTGTGAGGCTGAGTGGGAAATTCTTATGGATGTACATTTGAAATATAGTGACCTGTCCTGACATTATTGTTTTATATTCTATAGATACACTACATTCAGGAAAGTCTGTAAATAAAACATGCAGAAAATATTTTTATTGAACCAAAATGTACTGAGATAACATCTTTCCAATGCAATGTTCATTTGAAACCAAAATAAAGACTTTGTATATAAAAAAAAAAAAAAAAAAGCTTTTCTGCATTATTGTACAAATCTTATGAAAATATATATCTAAGTAATTGAAGCATGTGATTTTATTTGTAAGATGTCGGGTGCATATGTTTGACTTAGTTTAGAATGGTAGTTTGAACATGGATGTAGTGTACATAGCAGAAAAATACATGTAAATAAATGAAAGTTGACAGCTAAAATGTTGTACGTCTAATGCCGCGTACACACGATCATTATTCACGGCGGTTAAAAAACCGCCGTGAATAATGACAGGAAAAACGAGGGAACCGCTTGGTTCCCTACACACGGTCGTTTTTCCCGTAATTTTTTCTCTTGACGAGAAAAACGACCGTCTGTGGGCTCCGCGGCAGTGTCTCCCTATGGGAAAACTGCCGCGGAAAAAAATGCTGGAAAAAACGATGAGAAAATTTAGAACATGTTCTAATTTTTCTCGTTGTTTTTTATGCCGTTTTTCTCAGCGAGAAAAACGACATAAAGCCCACAGACGATCGTTTTTCTCGGCGAAAAAAAATGCAGTTTTTCTCGTCGAGAAAAGCGGTCGTGTGTACGCGGCATAAGAAGCTGGAAATAACAGTTTAGTATAAAAATGCTTTTGACCTGCCATGCCAAAATAATTTGTTCTTTATTACACTGGTAAACTGACAGATTCTTCAGGTGAACAAAACCACTGAACATGTTTTATTATTAGTAAGCACAGCACTTAAATATTACGGTATGTTATATATGATAAAATATATAAATGTATATTATGCCCATTGGCACGCTATTTATCATTGTATTTAACGAGAAACAAAAAGAAAACAAACATAGTCATGAATGAACAAAAACAGTTTATACAACTCTAGAGTTCTCAAAAAAATAATAATACTATATATACTGTAGATACATCTTTTCCAGTTCCGTGTATTCCATAATGAAAACTTTCATAGAAAAATTTCCCAGCTATAAGTATAAATCAAATCTCATTGTTAATCTTCTGAATTCTAGGGCTCATGAGCCATGGACTACTCTATAACTGGCATGCCCCAATATACAGTATAGCTAATAAACTTGAATTTTATCATAAAATATACTCATCGAAGTCCTATAAGTGTTTTAAGGCTGAGATGATGTAATTGATCAGCTGCAGACAGAAGGAAGCATTTTCTCAGTCTGAATGGGAGCTGAATGTCTCAGACATTAGTGAACACAGCCTAGAACTGTATAGACTTTAAAAATTAGAAGACTGTTCCATCTCTGATCCAGCATCACAGTGCAGGAAGGAGATGCTGAGACTGTATAAATCCTGAACAAAAAAGGTTCCATTCTTCTGAAAAAGAAAGCAGATGAAGGTATTGTCAGTGGGAGTATACTGATCTCTGTGATAGATATCTGAGGGTATAACAATTACTTGACAAAAATGCATAGAAATCTCCTAGAAAATGCATACTTGTAAAAAAATGAGGTAAGAACTTACCTTTCCTGCTGCCTGTGTTCCTTAATGCTGCTCTTTTCCTGCAATGGCTCTCTGAAGACCACTGGGCAATTCACACTCCCCAGAAGTGTCGATCTCAGTGGATCCTTGCAGCTCTCGCTTGTTCCTCATGATGACCCACTCTATAATGCAGTCGGTGGAGGTCAGAGGGAAGAGCAAGTGAGAGTTGAGGGGGACCAAAGAGATCAACACACCTGAAAGAGTTGGTTTTACAGAGGACTTTTGTGGACCATTTTTCAGGATAGGACAGGTTTCAAGGAGCTCATGCAGCAGTTTTCTGCAAAACCAGGTAAGTATGTACAGTCATTTTTACAGGCATGTATTTTCTATAAGATTCTAATATAGCAGAAGCATTTTAACATGAAAAATGTCTGTTGGTGTGGTGACCCTTGCTAGTGTCTTCTGGCTGTAAGTTACAATGCACCTTGTAAATGCTAGAGATTAGCAGAAGCACAGGATGTGGCCCAGTCACACTTCCACGACCCAGCCCAACCAAAGATTTCTGAAGCTGACACTGTGCTCAGGCACAGTTCTTGAGAGTGGGGGTTAGAGTGATGGTGTGGTGCAGGGGAAGGAGATTGAGGGTCAGCTATGATGGTGAGAGTATGGCGAGGTTGATATAAAGGTGGTGGGTAAAGATGAGTTAAATTTTTTTACCAATGCCAAACCTTTCACTCTTTCACATACCTGGTAGGTGGGCCTGATGCGTAGAGAAATGCCTCTTGTACAGCTCCGGCTCGGGGACCACTGGTAGTAAAACAGCAGTCACAGGAGCACAGTGATGTATGAGTGCCTGTAATCAGTCAAGTAGTCTTCAGGATAGCAGTAAGCAGATGGATGAGGCAGCAAGCAGTGGGGTGGTATCAGAGCTGGCATGGAGCTTGGCAGGCTGAAGTGGACAGCTGGAAGCAGGAACCAGATGAGGACTTGCTGGACTGGAGTTGGTAGCAGGCTGGATGAGCAGGTGCAGGGTCGACAGGCTGGGTTGTTAACAGTTGGGCAGATCAGACAGACAATTAACAGCAGGATAGTCGGATCACAAGCCAAGTCAGCAACTGGAAATAAATCTGGCAGAATCAGGAAGCAAAAGCGGAATCCAAAGACAAGCCAGGGTCAGGGTATGTAGCAGACAAGCACAGGCAGAGGTAAGCCGGATCAATATCAGAGGTCACACGGAAGTCAGGAATACACACAAAAGCTGCAGACCAAGCAGCAATGAATCCATGCAGAAGCCCTGTTTAAATAGCCCGCCTGGTACCAGCATTAGTGGAGGACGCACGCATTGATGTGCATTCTATGCATTAAGGGGAAAAACCTTCTGTAGTGCAACAGCCCCCCAGAGCCCCTGTTTTACTCACCTGAACCCGATCTTTCCAGCGACAAGAATGTGCACAGCAGTTCCGGCCGTGGCCATTGGCTCCTGCTGCTGTAAATCAAATCCAGTGACACAGGAGCTGGGGGGCGGGGCCGAGTCCTGCTGTCTGTGTCAATGGTCGCAGCAGGACTCGGGAGCGCGCCCGCACAAATGTCCCCATGGAAAGCGGCTCTCTGTGGGGGCACTGACGAAAAGGAGGAGCCCTGCTGGTGGACCCGAGAAGAGGAGGATCAGGGCCACTCTGTGCAAAACCCTTGCACAGAGGAGGTAAGAATAACATTTGTTTTTAAAAACCTTTACAGCCCCTTTTAACGTAGCAGTATTTCTACTTGCTGTCAAAGGTTGCTAAGGATATGGCAGGTCGCTGTGTCCTTAACAACTAGTAAGGTCATCCAGTCTTATATGTTTATTGGGTGCGAATCCCCACCCATATAAAATAAAAGGCAGGGTTAGTGTGACATCAATGACCATGGTTCTCAAATAGAGGTTTGGTATAGATTTTGGGGGGGACACCTTTTTATTTTATTTTTTTTTCTTGCATGGGGACATCCTAAAATACATATTAGTCCCTTTTCTCAGATAAAGGTCATCAAAACATAAATTACATCATTGGTTGCTAGAATGCAGGTAAATGTCCTGCACGAGGTCTACGGATGCTAGGATGCGTATGGCACCAGCATTTTAGTGACCAATGCAGCTTGCGCATATATAGAGTTTGTAATTTAGTGGCAGTAGTACATGCCCAATATGGCCATTCAGTTTGTTTGTTTGATGAACAATGAACAGGTGAAGTTCCTTGCAAATTCTACATTGCAAATAACTCAAATCAAATCCTTAGTGGTTCGGAGGCGGGTTGCAGGTGTGGTGGTGTAAGCCACAGCAGATGTTTGGGATAGCGAGGTTGTGTGACCTGAAGGGGACAGCTTCACCTGCTGCAGGCACTACTCTGGATGTGCAACACAATAGTTATGGCTGTTGTGCATAGCACTGGTCTATGTTTACATGTTAATCATACCATAAATATGTAGCAGCAGGAAATGTTATCATCTTTCTGCTGTTACTGTGCACAATTTCGTTTTATCCCAAAGACTCTACACTACCCCCAGAGTGGACCCACATGTCACATAATATACTGAAGAGAACTGCAAATAAGTTATATGCATGGGAGATTGTGCCAGGAGCAAATTGTTGGTATATGCAGGCATCCTTGCAGGTTAGAGAAGATCAGCATTACTATCAGTAGATGCTGAGTCTGGGTCCCACCACCTACACATGCACAATAGAACTGTATAGACTTCCATGGTGCCAGAAGACAGGTTAGTCTCCTGGCCACAGACACACCAGCCACTGGTAAACATTTCCCAGTAGAACCATGTGAGTATACAGTGGAGAAGCGGGGGGGGGGGGTGCATAAATCAGCACAGCGGGAGGGAGGAAAAGAGTTAAGCATATTTGTACTTGTATACAACAAATATCAAAAAATGGGCAAATGTATTTTTGATTTTGTATAACCTTTGTACCTTGGTGACACACATGCAAAAGTGAATGTATATTATTTCTAAGTGAAATGCCACCTGTGTTCCTCAGCACTGGAGAACCAAAAAGACAAACTTTTTATAATAGACTCCACTGGATCACAACTCAGTTAAAACAAGAAGAGATACGTGCTATTTTATTTGAAAGTGTTATTATGTAACAACAAAACACTAATAGGATACAACAATGAGCCACCATCCACTGCTACAGTAATATTTGTGGTTCACTAAAGAGCTCAATCTTTGTAATGTTTATAAAAAAAAGTTTTATCTTACGCATCAGCGATCAAATGTCATTCTTACCACTGTATGGAAACTGGGCAAGAGAGTAGTGGGTGCAAAATTGGCTTGAGTGATTGTGCCTTTGGTGCAGAAAGCATGTCAACAGCACACCGTCTCCTTCATCTTTAGCAAGACTTCATCCACTATGCAAAAGAGATGAGACATTTCAGGACACATATTGTTTAATGAAGTTCCCCTAATTAGGATATTTCTGAAACCATTTGCAGCCAAAACGTGTAATATCTGCTGTTTGTTTAGATCTATAAGACTGGAGATTGGTTCTCTTTTCAAAAATACACTGAGGTAGTCATCCTGAAAAAAATGCTCTTCTCCAAAGATATATACTATATACCTTCATGAAATGTCTTGATTTTTTTCAAAATATTTTTTCTACTTTAGACAGACATTGTGAATTTTGAGAGAGGGATCACTTTGACAAAGTTGGCCAGCTTGAACAGGTGTTGCAATAGAAGTGAACAAAGAATCCCCGTTTTATAAGCAAGAGTTTGCTATATGTAAGGGTTAATACGTGGTTACACCTCTTTAGTACACTACACTATATTACCAAAAGTATTGTATGATGTCCTGACGAAGCTGGGTCTCCAGTGAAACGCCTTGACTTCATGCAGATGTGCGCTGGATGTCACTAGTCACAAGATCCACACCTTTCACTGATCCGGGTAGCTACGTGAGTAGGTCCGACTCCCACACGAGCATGCGGATGAAGCCCGAGCACAACAGAGACACATCGGCCGCAGCAGGCAACCACAGCGGAGGCGATCCATACAGCACATCAAGACATCGTGAAGACTGTATAATACCCGACATGGTCTTGATGTGACCTCAGAGGCCAGGTCTCCCACACACTTAAGATTGTTCAGTGCTGTTCGGAATATTGAGGTTGAGTGGTGTATCACGTGTATTGCCTCTTATGAGGACTTACTGTTTGAGTTTGCCTTCTCCCTTGGCTCTGTGTATCTTTCCTCTGCTTTGCCATTCATCTGTGGCTGGGTGCCAAGATGTGCCATCAATCCATTTATGCTGTATTGCTACATGCTTTCACTTTCCGCTGCTCATTGCTTCATTCTGTACGGATTTAAATAGTGACCATCTATGAAGCTATTTGAACTCTGTTGTTTACTAGTTCTCTTCCTCTATGGATACTCTATGGATACTAACAGTGGATATTACAGATTTTCCATCACACAATTTTAACTGGGAACTGCTCAATAGAACACCGTTCATCACATGGATAGTGATTCCCTTAGTTATCAGTGATTGCTTTATTATTGATTTCATATCTTTGGTACATTTTTCAACCGGGGACTTAACTAAGTTATGGGCTGCAGCAGGTTTTCTATTATTCCCTGAACTTAGTGACCCTTATGGGTGAGTCAGTAGGTTGTATGTCCCTACAGTCTATCCTACTGCATTACCTTTCTGGTGTCCCCAGGGTGGAACAATCTATCCACAGTCTCCTATATGGCATAATGAGGGTGCTCTAATTGGAATGAGTGGACTGTGTATAAGTAAGTGTGGCGTCTGGCGCACATTGTTTTTTTTTTTTTAAGGACAACGTCTCTTTTTTATGAGTATGGTGGGTGGTTCCATGTTATACTATTTGGTAATTTTTTTGTTTTTGTACTTTCAATAAAGATTTTTTGTACGTTTGATCTAGACTTGGGTTTTTCATTCATTATTTAACCCCGGTGGCTCACATTTATGGTCCTTTGCGCAGTCCTTTGCCTGTGTCTGCTTCATTTTTGTATGAAGTGTATTTTGGCCATAGAGCCCCACCTAAATTTAGTCAGTGGGTAAGGTTTATATGGTATCTGTTGGGATGTTATGGTTCTTTTGTTTATACAAAAGTATTTTGACGAATGCCTTTACACGCACATGAATTTTAATAGCATCCCAGTCTTAGTCCATAGGGGTTCAATATTGAGCTTGTACACCCTTTGCAGATATAACAGCATCAACTCTTCCCGGGAAGGCTGTCAACAAGGTTTAGGAGTGTGTCTATGGGAATGTTTGACCATTCTTCCAGAAGCGCATTTGTCAGGTCAGGAACTGATATGGACGAGAAGGCCGGGCTCGGAGTCTCCACTCTAATTCATCCCAAAGGTGTTCTATCGGGTTGAGGTCAGGACCCTGTGCATGCCAGTCATGTTCTTCCACCCCAAACTTGCTCATCCTTGTATTAATGGACCTTGCTTTGTGCACTGGTCCAAATCATTTGGTGGAGGGGGGATTATGGTGTGGGGTTGTTGTTCAGGGGTTGGACTTGGCCCCTTAGTTCCAGTGAAGAGAACTCTGAAAGCGCCAGCATACCAAAACATTTTGGACAATTTCATGCTCCCAACTTTTTGGGGATGGCCCCTTTCTGTTCCAACGTGACTGTGCACCAGTGCACAAAGCAAGGTCCATATAACAAGTTTTAACCGTTGTTGTTGTCCACCCTTCTAAACTATAATATATATATAGAAACATATTTTGATGAAAATCATTAAATTTCATGAAGGTCTTTGGCTGAGTGAAATTATTTAACCCAAACTATTTAAAAAATGACCTAAACTGGAATGAAAACATTTCATTTTTACAAGCACTTGTAAATGTATTCCTGCTGAATTATAACTTTATCACTCACCATCTGTCGATTTAAAAATTAGCCTTTATGTACACAATGTTTCAGTTTTTTTCTACATATGAATAATTTATGGCGTTCAAACATTGCACTTAAAGCTGAACTAAGTGACCCAAAATATTAATCTCATCTAAATGCAGGAGGTGGGGGCTGGGGCAGTTTTTCCTATTGGCCTAAGTATTCTTTTTTTTTTATTAAGGGTGATAAAATCAATCGTAAATGGTATTTCCCCAATTATCCTATTAGAATATGCCCATCTATCCCCCAACCTCCCCGTTCTTATTTCCCCTTTTCTATTGTTTTTTTTTTGCCTCTTTTACTTTTCTCTTTTAGAATAAAATGATTTCCTTTGGCAACTTGCCGTTGAAGCCTATGATAACCAACATGTGGAGAATTAGTTCAGCCAACAGCTAGCTATGGAACCTAAATAATAAAGTTAGATTTCCCACGATTTTAAGATTACACAGATTTGGTGATGTTCATTTGTGCCTTAACCACTTGCATAATGGGCACTTTCATTCCCTTCCTGCCCAGACCAATTTTTAGTGTTCAGTGCTGTTTAATTTTGAATGATGATTGTGCGGTCATGCAACACTGTACCCATATGAAATTTGTATAATTTTTTTGAGACAGACAGGCCTCGTACACACGGCCGAGATTCTCGTTGAAAAAAACATGTCATTTTTTTCGACGAGATTCTTGGACAAGAAACTTGTCCCGGCCGAGTGTACACACGCTCGTTTCAAAGAACCCGCGGTTCTTTGAAAGGAGCGTACGCGGTGACGTCATCGACTACGTCGAGCATGCGCTCGTCACATTCGATGCCGTCGCCGCCATCTTGGTATACCCTACGTATGCCTAGGAAGCTACCGCGCATGCATCGAATTAATTTCGAACATGCGCGGGCTTCGGGGAGGACAGGTAAGTGTACACACACTCACTTTTCTCGTCGAGAAACATGCCGAGGAGAATCTCGACGAGAAAATAGAGAGCAGGTTCTCTATTTTCTCGTCGAGGTTTCTTGTCGGTTTTCTCGACGAGAAACCCGATAGCAGCGTACACACGACCGATTTACTCGGCAAGACCTCTCTGCCAGCAAGTTTCTTGCTGGTTCTTGCCGAGAAAATCGGTCGTGTGTACGAGGCCACAGAGATTTCTTTTGGTGGTATTTAATTACCACTAGGTTTTTTATTTTTTGCTAAACAAAAAACAAAAAAACAACCAGAAATTTTGAAAAAATAAAAAAACCCTTTTCTGAGTTTCTGTTATAAAATTTAGCAAATATGTATTTTTTTCTTCTTCACTGATGTGCACTGATGAGGCTGCACTGATGGGCACTGATAGGCTGCACTGATGGGCACTTATGAGGCTGCACTGATAGGCACCGATGGGCACTGATGAGGCTGCGCTGATGGACACTGATGAGGCTGCGCTGATGAAAACTGATGAGGCTGCACTGATGGGCACTGATAAGCTGTATTGATGGGCACTGATGAGGAGGCACTGATGAGGTTTCACTAATAAGGTGGCACTGATAGGCAACACTGATATACACAGATAGGCGACTTTGATATGCTGCACAGATGGGCACTGATATGCTAGACTGATAGACACTGATTGGCACTCAAGGGGCTGCACTGATGATCAGTGCGCTGATTATCAGTGTAATTGTGTGCTTTCACAGGATAGACAGTTGTTGGCTTTTCTTTCCTCACACAGTGACAGCGCTGAGCAAAGGAATTGCCGATAACGTCTCTCCTTCCCACCTTCCTGTGTCTTTGTCATGATTATGCAATGATAATAACTGAGACAGACACAGTATTTCTTCCTGTATTTGGGAAGTAGGGCATGCACTAACATGAAAGAACAGATATTTTGTATATCAATAGCTTCAAAAACTAAAACTAAATATAACATATATTGAGAGACCTAAAAGCTCTGCCTTTTGAAACTGTCGGAAAGGGTTCTTCTTTAATGGAGGGACATTATTTTTATCATATTTATTTTGACCCAACCACTGGATAAAAAGTTCTGTCAGCTAGAGCAGAAATCATAAAGTCTGTGTGGGCCGCTGCATCATCAGTTGGCCAGAAAGGCAAACTCAGCACCAAGTCTGGTTCTTTTAGTTCTGTTTAATATGCTGTAAATGTCTAAACTGTGCTTGTACTACCAAGAACAACACCATGCAGATGTATTTCCAGTGTATCAGTTGTACTTGAACAGAACGTAAGAAATTTACACAACCCATGAACTCTAAACAATCTCTGATAAACATGTAAAGAAACTCTGATGACGGACAAGATTTTGTATAGCATAAACTAATATGTAATGATATACATACGTCTGTATTATTTATGTGACAGAAGGCACATTAAAATGGTCTGGGTCTCCTATTTTAGATTTTTTAACATTTCATTTGCTTTTTGTGTACAGAATGGAGATGAAGGAACACATGTCGAACACTTAGCCTGAACCCCCAACCTCAACAATCAGGGTTTCCTTTTTTATTTGGGTTATCTGGATGAATGTAAGATCCCTGGATAATTAGTTTGACTTAATTGGTATAGGGTAATTTGACAACTTAATCCCTATCGCTATGTCGGTAGGGTGCCTTCAGGTGCAAAATAAGGTCATAATTTGATGTATGTTTGCTGAATGACTATACACAGTAGTATGGAATTATTCTTATAGGGTAAAATAAGTGTGTACAGAATTGTAGGTGGGGTCTACACAGTGTACCCGAAGATTGAGAGAAATCACCACACAGAGTTATTTGAACACCCTTTATACAAACAAAGCAGTTATGGCAATGGTACTACACATGTCGTCGATTATACAGTTCTTCAGATAGAGAAAGTGCTGATATTAAGCATTTGCATGAGTATCGGTACTCGTGTAAATACCTAAATGGTTCTTTCAGCTGTCAGTGGGATTCCCCCACTGACAGCTGAAATGTAAAAAAAAAAAGCTGGCAGTTATCAGTTGTTAAGGAGCCGCTGCGTCCTTAACAACCGATGACTCATTCAGCTGTCAGTGGTATTCCCCTGTTGTCATCTAAAATGTAAATAAAGGCTCGGCAATTGGAGCTGTCAAAAAAAAAAAGCAGTCGGGCAATGTTTATCAACAACATTGCTCAGCTGCTGAAACTGAAAGATAAAAATAAACATTGTTTCTGTTTGTATCTTTCTGTTTATTCATCTACAGATCAAAGATCAAAGTTAAGCAACCTGTCATGTAGAAAAAAATATATTATTATTTAATAATAAAAGTTCCTCTGTTTAGCACCTTATTTATCCTTAATTTACTCTAATCAGCCTTAATTAACTCCTTATTCGCCTTCTCAATTAAAATACTATTTTCCTGCTAATTCGTTTTTGTTCACTTCTATGTTATAAACTATTAATAATTAGAACTTTTTTGTATGCTTTGTTTGGTAATATTTTTACACCTTTAACATATATTTACACATTTCACATAAAAAAAAGCGCAAAATAATTAATTATTTCATTTGTAAATAACTTTTTAATGCTTTGTACCATTGCTGACAGCTGAAGTGTAAACAAAACAGTGGCGGCAGGTAACGGTAATTGGTATTGACCAGTACTAAAAAAAAGCATTGGTACTCATACTGGTAAAAAAAATGGTATCGGTGAAACCCTATTTATAAGTAAAGGGTTGAAGAAACACATAGGAAAGATCTGGAAATAATAAGAGGAGATATAAAACAATTAAATGATAAACTCTCCCAGGATGAGATACTGTTGTCATCTTTAGAAAAGCGTATTACAAATGTAGAACAGGCACAGACGCAGTACTCTAGTCAATCAAATATTATTCAATTAAAGCTGGAAGAAATCGAAGATCGCAGTCGCCGTAAGAATTTGAGGTTCAGGGGGATCCCAGAGACATTTGAAAATGATAAGTTAAAAGAGTCTATACAGGCGATATGTCGCCAGATGGATATCACCTCTTCCTCCCAAGTCTTTGAGTTCGACAGAATACACAGATCGTTGGGATCACGCGCAGTAAATGCAAACAGACCAAGAGATGTGATCTGCTGTTTTCACCGGTATGCCGATAGAGAAACTATAAATCAAAAAGCCTGGGAGATAGGGGAAATTTTATATGAGGGGTCTCAGATAAAAATCCTTCCCGATTTATCGTGGGCTACCTTATAACGGAGGGCAATCTTGCGCCCGCTATTGGAGGAAATTAGGAAAGCAGGTGTTACTTATCGGTGGGGATACCCATTCTCCCTTATAATTAAGAAAAATACACAGACATTCTTCTTACAACAACTATCAGATTTACCAGACTTGTTTAAGTTTTTGGAGATGGAAGCATTTGATGTACCTAATTGGTTGCAACATTTCCCAAGAATATCAAAATGGGAAAAAAAACTTACTAGACTCAAAGAGCCTATTGGTTTAGATGAATGGAGAATGAAGGATATTAGAGGGCCCTGTAAGGGTCGAAGAAAGAAACTGCCTTTTTCTTTTCCCCCCTTTTTTTCCTCTCCCTCCCCCCCCCTTTTTTTTTTTTTTTTTGATTGAGCATACTATATTGGCTATTTTTGGAGATTAAGCCTTCAACCAATATAGACATTATATGGGAGAGATCCTGGTTTTAAGGCGACCCCCCTCCCCATCTTCCCCACACACACTGGTTTTGTTTAGCAGACACTTTAGGAAGTAACACATAATACACTTTATGCTTTTCCTTTTTTTTTTTTTTCATGCAATTATATATTTTTAACAAACACTATTTCTTTTTTTTTTTTTTAAATAGAATAGACACATTACACATTTATATATATATAAATAGTATATTGGGGATCTATAATAGACTGGGTAATATATAATTTAGCACTGACTGTGACGTGGGAAAGGGAGGAGA
Source organism: Rana muscosa (assembly GCA_029206835.1). Lineage (NCBI taxonomy): Eukaryota > Metazoa > Chordata > Amphibia > Anura > Ranidae > Rana > Rana muscosa. The sequence goes on from CM055116.1 coordinate 301,876,181, forward strand.
TAGGGAGCCTGGTCTGATTTTGAAAGGAAATATTCAGGAAAAGGAAAAAAAGACTACTACCATATGCATACTGAACTTATATGTTTGTAAGGGACTGCTTTAATTCCTATTAGACGGGAGAGTGGGGTGAGTGCTTGGGGAGGACGAAAGGGGGGGAGGAGAGAGGGAGGCAAAGAATTCTCATTCTACTCTTTTGTTTTTTATTTATTTATTTATTTTGTTTGTTTGTTGGTTTTTTCTTTTTCTTTTTATATAGGAATACGATAAGGAATATATGTATAATATCAACAAGATATAATTAGAAAAATATTTTAAAATTCTGAACTTTTATTTGGTGATATATAAAGAAAGTAGTGAGGGGAAAGATTGGGTATGAGTAAGAAATGGAGAAATAGTAGAGGGAGAGATGAAAGAAAGGAGATATCCGAAGAGGGTTTTTTTTTTTTATATCGCCTTATAACTGTCTATATCGTGTTAAAAGTGAGAGAGAGGGAAGACATGAGGATAAATTACCCCACGGACTCCATCTAAGATATTAAAAGAGGGTGGTGTTTTCACTTTCAGAGAGATGAAGAATGGAATACCGTGGGGGATCCCGCAGAATAGTACAGAGATTAGACAGAGAACCCTAAAGGGAAAGAAATAAAAAAGGAAAAAAAAGTTTTTGGTTTATTTTTACAAGGTGGTCTCTATGACCCTTCCCCTTCCCTCCTTTTTTATTTTTTATTTTTTTTATTTGTTGTGGTAATTTAACCATACTGTTCATTACAAGACCAAAGATAGGGTCCTTGGAAGTTGGCTTTGGTACTACTGGATGACATATGAGAGACAATATGACGGTTAATAACATTTTTTTTGTATTATCCTATTGCAAGTGATTATGTGATGTTTTGAAGCTGGGGGAGGGGGAGCTCTGCACCCACCTATTGCAGACACAACCACCAATTAGGTTTGCGCTTAATATCGGTCCAGAACCTAGGAGCGTAGTTAGCAATACTGTGCTAAATAGTAGAGAAAGGGTTTTCTTTTTTCTTTTTTTTTTTTCTTTGAGATTTTGTTATGGAGGCCATTAAAGTGACCTTGTTTAATGTAAAGGGGCTAAACACGCCAGAGAAGAGACGGATGCTCTTACATGATATGCAAGGATCTAAAACTGATACAAGAAACACATTTTAGAGAAGATAAAATACCTAGCTTGCAAAGTAAGTCATTTCCGGTAACATATCATTCAACTAATCAGATAGCAAAATCAAAGGGGGTTTCGATCCTTATATCAAGTAAAGTACCATGGGGGTATATAGATTCAATCAAAGACCCAGGAGGATGTTTTTTGTTTGTAAAAGGCACAATAGGAGAAGCGGAAATTACTCTGGCAGCGTTGTATGCTCCTAATGAACACCAAGAGATCTTTATAAATAAAACACTTAGGAAATTGATGGAGTTTAAAATAGGACAATTGATTATAGGTGGAGATTTAAAAATCCCCCTAATACCAGTAGAAGATACATCAACTGGAGGGTCAACCATCTCTGATAGGGCACGTAAAAACATAGCCCAATCTCTTTAAAAAAATCAATAAATTGATGTGTGGAGATTACTTCACCCCACAGAAAAGGACTATACTTTTTATTATTTTCCCCATAAAACATATTCTCGTATCGACTATTTTCTTATTCCACATGCCCAACTTCATGCAGTTCAAGATGTTACTATTGGCTCCATTACCTGGTCAGATCATGCATCGATGTCCCTGATATACACCTTACAAGACTCTCCCCTGACAAGGTACAACCATTGGCGACTGAATGAAAGTCTTTTACAAGATGAAGAAGTAGGGGAAGAGGTAGTCAGGGAAATGGGGTTTTATTTTGAAACTAATGACACTCTTGATTGTGACCCCGGGATTTTTTGGGAGGCACATAAGGCGGTTATCAGGGGCGTCCTGATCAAGCATGGAGCCAGAATAAAACGGAAGCGAACACAACAATTAAAACTACTCATGGAAGAACTAGCTAAATTAGAAGATCGACATAAAAAAGCTCTAACTGAAGGGGTTGAGAAAGAACTTTTGACTAAAAGGACACAAATTGTAGATCTCCTGCAGTATAAAGCAAAGGCGGCGTTACAGATATGTAAAAGATTTTCATATGAAGCTGGGAATAAATGTGGAAAGGTATTAGCTAGAACGTTACAAGGACAAAAATCAAAGACTTATATCCCTCATTTGATAACACCTAATAGACCGAAGATTGTAAAATCATATGATATAGCACAGGAATTTAAAGAATTCTATGAATCACTTTATAATCTGAAGGTTATACCTCATACGCAAGTACAAATAGTTACATATCTTACTCTATCTTCAATGCCTCAGTTATCAGATACAGACAGAGATGAAATGGAAGATCCTATAACAATAGAAGAACTGCAAGAAGCAGTAAGAACAATTAAATTAGATAAAGCGCCGGGTCCGGATGGTTTAACAGCACAATACTATAAGATCTTGCTTCCCTCTCTTGGTCAGTGTATGATCAAATTCTTCAACACACTGGGTTCCTCCGCATCTTTTACAACAGAAACCTTATTGGCCTATATCTTGGTGATACCTAAGGAAGGGAAAGATTTGACCTTATGTGGAAACTATAGGCCCATTTCATTACTTAATCTAGACCTTAAAATTTTTACCAAGATATTGGCCAATAGAATTCAATGTCATATCCCAAAACTGATTCACTTAGATCAAGTGGGATTTGTACCCACAAGAGAGGCAAGGGATAATACTATAAAGGTATTGAACTTATTACAGAAGACTAATGTATCCCAGACCCAATGTATACTTTTGAATACAGATGCAGAGAAGGCCTTTGACAGGGTGAACTGGAATTTCATGCTGGCAGTCCTAAAATATGGCGGTTTTGGAAATAAAATGTTACAATGGATCACTGCTATTTATTCCCGCCCAACGGCCCGAATACGGGTAAATGGGATTTTGTCAGATACTCTTAAAATTACAAATGGAACGAGGCAGGGATGTCCCCTCTCGCTCCTCCTGTTCGCCCTGTCATTGGAACCATTTCTCTGCACTATTCGATCAAACCAAAATATTACAGGGATTCAGGTAGGAGAGAGTCAGCATAAAATCTCAGCATATGCCGATGATATGCTATTTTCATTAAGGAACCCAGTGACTACACTTCCAAATTTGATGAAAGAATTTGAGAAATATGGCTCACTTTCCAACCTCAATATCAATTTTACAAAATCAGAAGCAATGGGGGTGAATTTACCTCGAGAATTAGTAAAACAACTGAAACAAAATTTTAAATTCAAATGGACGGATAAAGCACTGACATATTTGGGTACGTTGATCCCTCCTAAAATAGAAAAGGTTTTTGAGCTGAATTTCCCTCCTCTATTACTAAAAATTAAGATATTGTTATCTGGTTGGAATACGGGCTTTCACTCTTGGCTAGGACGATGTAGTATTATTAAAATGAACATACTACCTAAATTGTTGTACCTATTTCAGACACTGCCAATACGTATTCCGCCTAGCTACTTTAAACAGAGTCAAAAGATAATGTTTGATTTTATTTGGGCATATAAACATCCTAGGATACAACGTAGGGTTTTAATGAACCCAAAAGAAAATGGAGGATTGGCAGTGCCGGATATACGAAAATATTACTTAGCAACTCATTTAAGTAGGGTAATTGACTGGAATAGGCACAAAGATACTAAACTCTGGGTTCAGATGGAATGCGCACAATCCTTGATACCTCTGGGCAGAGCCCCTTGGTGTTATGCCTCTTTCCCAAAACAAATAAAAAACCATCCCTTGATAGGGAACACTGTAAAAATTTGTTTTGATTTATTACCTAGTATAGGTATAATACCTGAAACATCTCCCTTATACCCGATACTGGGAAATCCCCTTTTCTCATCGGGGTATGAAAATATAAGTTTTCAGCATTTATTAGAGGCAGGATACACACAAGTACTATCATATATAAAAGAAGGAAGATGGGTAAAGATTACGGATTTAATGACACAAGCAGATATATATAAATTAAGACTATGGAGTTCTATTCAGATCACACATTTTTTTAAGACACTTGCGAATCCAGAAGTGTTTAATAGAGCTTTGACTACGTTTGAGAAGTACTGCTATGAGAGAGAGGCAACATCCCATACATTATCAGTAAACTATAAATTGCTAAATATGCCTAGGGAAGAATACGTACCGGGATTTATTAAAAATGGGAACAGAACCTAGGAACATCGTGGAATAGCACACAAAGACAGCGGATTTTTAGGCTTATTCATAAAACATAAATTTGTGTAAAATTACAAGAAATAAACTATGAAGCCCTGTACACACGATCTGATAACCTATGGATTTTCGTCCGATGGATTTGTCCATCGGAAATCCGATGAAACAGTTTTTCATCAGTCTTGGCCACACACCATCAGTCAAAAAACCGACGGCAAGAAAACAAGGGCACGCACAACACGTACGACGGCGCTATAAAAGGGCCGAACAAATCTAATGGTGCCACCCCTTGGGCTGCTTTTGCTGATTTCGTGTTACCGCGTGTTAGTAAAAGTTTGGTGAGAGCCGATTCGCGCTTTTCAGTCTCCGTGCTTTGCAGATCGTTTCCTGGTGTTCAGTTTGTGCTTGTGGGTTCGTATTTGTTCTTCAGTGTGTGCAGTCAGGTCGTTACTGCCTTGCAGTGCCTTCTTGGCCGTTCGTTTTCTGTTTTTCAGGTCGTTCTTCTCAGGCCTTGCTGTTCCACGGTGCGTTCTGCTTGAGTTCGTTCTGACCAGCCGACCGGTTTAAGACCATGTTTGAAGTGCGTTCTCGTTCTCGAGCTCGTGCTGGCTTTGGACTTGGTGTTGCAGTTAACACTGTAACCCGAGTTCAGTCTGTGAACAGGGTGAGGAGGAGTTCATGGACTAAGAATTGGTTGCTCCAGCGGGACCAATTCTCTCATATGCCTCTGCTGCGGGAAATCCATGAGAATAATCCTGATGATTTCAGGAATTATCTTAGGATGACGGACCCCGTTTTTCACCGTCTGTTGGATTTGCTGTCCCCCTATATAACGAGGCAGGACACTGTGATGCGCCAGGCCATCACTGCCGAGCAGAGGCTTATTGCCACGTTGAGATACCTGGCGACTGGGAGAAGCTTGCAGGACCTCAAAATCACAACAGGCATCTCCCCCCAGGCTCTCGGGATCATTATCCCTGAGACGTGTTCGGCCATTATTCAGGTCCTGCAGAAGGACTATATGAAGGTAAGTTTGCTCCTTTAACATCACATTATATGTTTGGATTGTTTAACCACTTAAACCTCAGACCATTTTGTAGCTAAAGGACCAGAGGTGATTTCAGAATTTTGCACTGCGCTGCTTTAACTGTAAATTGTGCGGACATGCAATGTTGTACCCAAACGAAATTTGCGTCCTTTTCTTCCCACAAATAGAGCTTTATTTTAATGGTATTTGATTGCCTCTGCGATTTTAATTTTTTGCGATATAAACGGAAATAGACCGAAATTTTTTTTAAAAAATGATATTTTCTACTTTTTGTTTTAAGAAAAATCGAATAAACTCAATTTTAGTCATACATTTAGGCCAAAATGTATTCAGCCACATGTCTTTAGTAAAAAAATGTCAATAAGCGTATATTTATTGGTTTGCGCAAAAGTTATAGCGTCTACAAACTAGGGTACATTTTCTGGAATTTACACAGCTTTTAGTTTATGACTGCCTATCTCATTTCTTGAGGTGCTAAAATGGCAGGGCAGTACAAAACCCCCCCAAATGACCCCATTTTGGAAAGTAGACATCCCAAGGAAATTGCTGAGAGGCATGTTGAGCCCATTGAATATTTTTTTTTTTGTCTCAAGTGATTGAATAATGACTAAAAAAAAAAAAATTACAAAAAGTTGTCACTAAATGATATATTGCTCACACATGCCATGGTTATATGTGGAATTGCACCCCAAAATACATTTTGCTGCTTCTCCTGAGTACGGGGATACCACATGTGTGGGACTTTTTGGGAGCCTAGCCGCGTACGGGCCCCCGGAAACCAAGCACCGCCTTCAGGATTTCTAAGGGCGCAAATTTTTGATTTCACTCCTCACTACCTATCACAGTTTTGAAGGCCATAAAATGCCAAAATAGCACAAAACCCCCCCAAATGACCCCATTTTAGAAAGTAGACACCCCAAGGAAATTGCTGAAAGGCCTGTTGAGCCCATTGAATATTTTTTTTTGTCCCAAGTAATGACAAAAAAAAAATAATTACAAAAAGTTGTCACTAAATGATATATTGCTCACACATGCCATGGTTATATGTGGAATTACACCCCAAAATAAATTTTGCTGCTTCTCCTGAGTACGGGAATACCACATGTGTGGGACTTTTTAGGAGCCTAGCCGCGTACGGGACCCCGAAAACCAAGCACCGCCTTCAGGATTTCTAGTCACAAATTTTTGATTTCACTCCTCACTACCTATCACAGTTTTGAAGGCCATAAAATGCCAAAATAGCACACAACCCCCCCAAATGACTCCATTTTGGAAAGTAGACACCCCAAGCTATTTGCTGAGAGGCATGGTGAGTATTTTACAGCTCTCTTTTGTTTTTGAAAATGAAGAAAGAAAATACATATTTTTTTTTTTTCAATTTTCAAAACTTTGTGACAAAAAGTGAGATCTGCAAAATACTCACAATACCTCTCAGCAAATAGCTTGGGGTGTCTACTTTCCAAAATGGTGTCATTTGGGGGGTTTGTGCCATCTGGGCATTCCATGGCCTCCGAAACTGTGATAGGCAGTGAGAAGTGAAATCAAAAATTTACACCCTTAGAAAGCCTGAAGGCAGTGCTTGGTTTTTGGGGTCCCGTACGCGGCTAGGCTCCCAAAAAGTCTCACACATGTGGTATCCCCGTACTCAGGAGAAGCAACAGAATGTATTTTGGGGTGTAATTCCACATATGCCCATGGCATGTTTGGTCAATCTATCATTTAGTGACAACTTTGTGCAAAAAAAATAAAAAATTATTTTTTCCGCAACTTGTGTCAACATATAAAATATTCCATGGACTCGACATGCCTCTCAGTATATAGCTTGGGGTGTCTACTTTCCAAAATGGGGTCATTTGGGGGGTTTTGAACTGTTCTGGCATTTTATACACAACATTAGGAAGCTTACATCCACTCTTCTAACCACTTGAAGACAAAGCCCTTTTTGACACTTTTTGTTTACATGAAAACATTTTTCTTTTTGCAAGAAGATTATGTTGAACCCCCAAACATTATATATATTTTTAAAGCAAAGGCCCTACAGATTAAAATGGTGGGTGTTGCATTTTTTTTTCTACACAGTATTTGCGCAGCGATTTTTCAAACGCATTTTTGGGGGAAAAAATACACTTTTTTTATTTTAATGCACTAAAACACACTATATTGCCCAAATGTTTGATGAAATAAAAAAGATGATCTTAGGCCGAGTACATAGATACCAAACATGACATGCTTTAAAATTTCGCACAAACGCGCATTGGCGACAAACTACATACATTTTTAAAAGCCTTTAAACGCCTTTACAGGTTACCCCGTTAGATTTACAGAGGAGGTCTACTGCTAAAATTACTGCCCTCGATCTGACCTTTGAGGTGATACCTCACATGCATGGTGCAATTGCTGTTTACATATGACGCCAGACCGACGCTTGCGTTCGCCATTGGGCAAGAGCAGGGCAGGACATTATTATTCATTTTGCTTTTTTATTTTATTTTTAAATTGTTCCTTCCATATTTTTTTTTATCATTTTTATTGTTATCTCAGGGAATGTAAATATCCCCTATGATAGCAATAGGTAGTGACAGGCACTCTTTTTTTGAAAAAACTGGGGTCTTCTAGACCCTAGATCTTTCCTCTGCCCTCAAAGCATCTGACCACACCAAGATCGGTGTGATAAAATGCTTTCCCAATTTCCTTTTTATATCCGGGGGGGGGACATTCACTCCCACTGCTTGTAAAAGCAGTCCAGAGGCTAATTAGCCACTAGGATTGCTTTTACATGAAAGCCGGCCGCAGGCTGAAAAGAATGATACCAAGATGATACCTAAACCCGCAGGCATCATTCTGGTATAAACATTCAAAGTCCAGCAACTTTTCCACGGGCAAGCCTCCGTCGGAATTTCGACCGTATGTACGCGGCATAAGAAGCAAAATCGCTCCTCCGCCCCTGCTGCCCCAATGCTTCGGCATATATGCTTTTTTTTTTTAACTGTGGTGGTGAAATCACCTCCTACAGCACTGGAGTCGCAGGGATCAGGCCTGTCTCTGCGAACGCTGCAGTTATGTGTGTTGTGTTTTGTAAGTGACAGTGATCGATCGATACTGCACTTGTGTGGCCTGGGCTGGACGGAGGGGCAAAACGCAGGTGCTAGCAGGTATCTTGGCTGATCCCGCTAACACTGCGTTTTTGGGAACCCTAAACTGCTGGGGACGCTAGTATAGATCTGATCAGATCAGATATTGATCTGATCAGATACTATACCACTAAGGGGGGTGTATGCTTCACGCGTGGGTGTTAGCGTTACTGGCACTAACCTGACGCTGCCTGGGGTGTGACGCAGACCCTCTCTGACGCTAAAACCTAATTGATATCACCCGCCGGGCGATCAGGGGGTTAAACCTTTATTGGGTTATATATACGGCGGGTGCCCTGACACTATAAAAAGCAAACTAAGTAACCAGCGTCACCCGTAACACTTATATGGCGATCACTGGTGAAAGGGTTAACTAGGGGCAATTAGGGGGTCAAAACCTTTATTAGATAATATATGGGGGTACCTGACGCTATAAAAACCTGCGGCGAACCTAAAAAAAATTACTGGCTACCGATCTGCATCACCGACGCTAAGACAGCGATTAGAAAAATGATCGCTTAGCGACAGTGGTGATAGGGGGTGAAAGGGTTGCCTGGGGGTGATCAAGGGGGTTAAACCTTTATTAGATAATTTATGGGGGTACCTGACGCTATAAAAACCTGCGGCGAACCTAAAAATAATTACTGGCTACCGATCTGAATCACCGACACTAAGACAGCGATCAGAAAAATGATCGCTTAGCGACAGTGGTGATAGGGGGTGAAAGGGTTACCTGGGGGGCGATCAAGGGGGTTAAACCATTATTAGATCATTTATGGGGGTACCTGACGCTATAAAAACCTGCGGTGAACCTAAAAAAAATTACTGGCTACCGATCTGCATCACCGACACTAAGACAGCGATCAGAAAAATTATCGCTTAGTGACGGCGGTGCTAGGGGGTGAAAGGGTTATCTGGGGGGTGATCAGGGGGTTAAACCTTTATTAGGGGGGGTTAGGGGGCTACACCGGACCTAAAACTAACTTTAGTGACACTTTTACAGTCACAAATGTCACTGATTGCAGTGATCAGTAAATAAATGGTCACTGCAATCAGTGACACTGTGACTGGGGGCTGGGGGGTGATCTGGGGGGGCCTGGGGGGGCGATTTGTGTGCCTATGTGTCCTGGTGTCAGTGTAGTGTTAGTGCACTGACCTGTGTGTCTTCTCTTGTACGGCGCTCGGTATATGTGAGCGCCGCATGAGAGACAACATCACTTCCTCCTGCTTCCTCTGCCTGTGTTTACATTACACAGCAGAGGGAGCATTTTCATTCGATGGGAGCGATCGCGGGGGGGGTGGCCGGAATCGATTGGCCGCCCCCTCATCTCGGATCGCTCCCCAACGAATACCGACCGCTCACTGTATAGGAGGGGGGTCCGATCGGACCCCCCAACTGTACAAAGGCAATCACGTACACTGTACGTGATTGTGCCTGTCGGTGCCATTCTGCCGACGTACATATACAGTGAGCGGTCGTTAAGTGGTTAATAATGTTCTAAATTTTTATCCTCCTTCCCAAATTTGCCTGTTTGTAATATCCTGGTAGTGTCCCCATTTTCACCATGCATGTTTTTACCTGTAAAGGCCTTTTTTGGGCCCTACATGCCTATTTCCCTTCACTAACCTCTCCAGCATGCTATCCTGGGCCCAAACCCAGCTAGCCTTCTATTTTCCTTTTAAAATTTTTGGGGTCAGTGCCCTCGTAGTTTGACAACCCTCCCTCCCCCTCCTAAATTTTTTTAAATAGTTTTAGTTCTCAATCAAGAGTAGAGCCCTTATGTGGATCCCCCACAATCACCTCAAGCCCCCCCCCCTTAGATTATTTTAGAATGTCCACTCAGCGGGGGTGAGGCATCTGCTAAGTGGGCCTTTGTTTATTGGTAGGAAATACTCCCTTAAATAATAATGTTAGAATGATGTTGGTCAACAATGTCTTTGTGTGTAATCTGCTTGTACTGTAAACATAAACCGTACTAATGTCTTCTTTTTTGTTTGACTCCACAGTTCCCTAGCACACCACAGGAATGGCTGACTGTGGCAGATCAATTTGCCCAGCGGTGGGACTTCCCCAACTGCAGAGGGGCAATTGATGGGAAGCACGTCCACATAGTGCCGCCACCCCGTTCGGGGTCATACTATTTCAACTATAAAGGTTTTAATAGCATAGTGTTAATGGCGGTGGTGTCGGCACGAGTTCCTGTATTTGGACATGGGGAAGAACGGCCGGATGTCCGATGGCGGAGTATTCGCAGAGACGGAGTTCGCTCACCGTCTGCAGGCTGGGGGTCTTGCACTGCCTCCAGATGCAGACAACGTGGAAGGACTACCGTTCGTTTTCATCGCGGATGAAGCTTTTGGACTTGGACCACACCTCATGCGGCCGTTTCCCCAACGCACCCTCACCACGGAGAGGAGGGTTTTTAATTACCGGCTGGCCAGAGCCCGGAGAGTTGTGGAGAATGCCTTCGGGATAATGGCCAGCTGGTTCCGCCTATTTCAGACAGCTATCCATTTGGCGGAATACAAACTGAACAACATTGTGTTCTGCTGCTGCATAATGCACAATTTCCTAAGACATTATTCAACAACATATGTGTCAACAGTTGGGCCTGAGGCCGGTCCATCCGAGATGACCATTCTGACCGGCCTCAACGCTGCCCGTACTGGCTTGGCTCCCCAAAGTGCCCGTGAAGTACGTGAGAAATACGTTGAGTACTTCACGGGTAGGGGGGCCATCGCAGTGCCAGACCACATCTGACCTTTATAGCTTTTTGATAATAAAAATATTTTTTATATTTACTACAAACTTGTTTTGTCATTCTTGTATTTTGGGTTTATGTGTCTCCCAGGTTCTAGTAGTGCCAAGTGTATTTGTCCTTAGTAAATAGCCTCAATTCTCACAGGTAAAAACCTTGATTTTGCATCTTCAGAACTGCTATTGAGCATAGAAAGAACAAGCCACACCTTTTTTAGACTTCCAGAATCTTTCTACTTTGTGCACCACATTTGTTTGTGGTTTTCTATATTAAGCATTTTTTTTTTTTTTTGGAGGCTTTTTTTGCAGAAACATGCATGGGTCAAAATCCCAAACTTTTTGTTTAAAAAGTAAAAAAATAACAGTGAAAAACACAAACATGAGATGGGGTGATGTCACCCCTGATCCATCCCAAATGTGAAGAACCACACTTTCTTTTTGGGGCTCAAATGGGTATCTTCAACATGATCCCATGGCTAAGGTAAACATGTGCTATCTGTCATCATGGGGGATCAATGGCCGTGCTTTGGGGGTGAAAATCCTTCCTCTCACCTACTTGAGTAGGGAGGAAGAGGTTGCACCCCCAAAACAGGGACATAGATATCCTGTGATGGCTGATAGCACATGTTGAGTCACTGTGTGCGTCTTCACATTTGGGCAGGTTGAAATACCGTTGCACATTTTGGATGCCAAATAGCACACTTAAAAAGGGGGGGGCTCAGACTATTCGGCCCAAAATATTGATTATATTTTTCTATTTCTGTTCAATTACATTCATTCGAGTTCGCATAATGTCCATTTCGCTACTACATTCCATTATTTCCTGAATGATTATTTTGGCGCTAGCACTCGAGAATGGAGGATTTGGAGTTCCTGACACACCACCACGTTCAGTCCCCCAAAAAAAACAAAAAAATTTGAACTATGCAGGCCTAGATCTGTATTTAAATCGAAGCTGTGGTGACAGACACTGACCTGTTGTGCTGATAAGCTCCATCTCTCCTTCCTCCACCTCCCCTTCCTCCACCTCCGCTTCCTCCACCTCCGCTTCCTGAACATGCTGATCTTGGTCTGCTTTGTGATCTTCGGGGAGTTTCTGTGGTCTTTGGTTCCTCGTCTCCTCAGCTTGGTGTCCTCCCAGTCTCCTCTCCCCTATGGGAATGTCAAAAATAATGTATCCTTTAGCACACAGAGATTTTAGGCCTGAAAATGGATTCATTGTTTTGAAGTGGGGTACAATTGATATTTGGCCCTGAGTTCCAAGATGAACATATGAGATCTTGCGAACTCTACAAAGCAACATGTTTTTTTTTAGGTCACTCACAAATACACTTGGATAACCACCAAGGTATCCACTGGACCACCTGTGTGTGACCCGTTTATAAATTTAGTCATGTGGCCCAGACTATAGTATCTTGATCCAGAAAAAAAACACAACTGCTGGAGTGTCATCTCCTTTACCCAGAATCCAGTTTAGCCTTTCATTCACATTCTAGTTTTACTTACAACACATCATCTAGCTAACAATGTGTAGATAAACATTGTTTAATTAAAATGAGGCATGCCCACATGTAGTTTACGTGGATATGTGACAAACATGTTTTGGGGAAGACCATCAAGTGTTTTTTACAACACATTTACCAAATAAGTGGACTCTCAACTTAACATAAATGTTGACATTTTAAAATGTGAAACCAGTCAAGCCAAGCACATGTTGCAAAACATGGAAGAATACATATTACAATGTGAAAGAACACAGTAAAATAAACTTACTTTTTTCTATGCTTTTTAGAAGCTTCCTATACTGCTCCGGCTCCCTCAGCTTCAGGTCAGACCACCTTTTACAGAGTTGTTCCTTGGATCTCCTGACACCATATTTTTTATAGAGAGTCCTCGCCACTTTGTCCATAATTTGAGACTTCCGGAGATTAGGGGTGTCGTATGGGCCATGCTTGCCGTCGTAATCCTTCCTCCGCAGAATGTCCACCATCTCCGCCATCTCAGCAAATGACATATTAGTCGCCTTGTATCTTTTTTTACTGGATCGGGACGTTTCCGCCTCCGGGCTTTCCTTGTCGGTAATTTCTAAGAAAGAAGCCACCTGTGTCTGCGACATGTCGCCGTCTCACACTGTGCGCCGATCGTTAAGGGGCGGGGAAATGCAGAAAAAGACCGTCATGGGCGGGCGACGAGGGCGGAGTTACACGCATGCGCAGGGTATAAAAAGGGGAAAGAAGTTATTAGGGATGCGCGGAGTATGGACGACCGGAAGTGCACAAATGAACTCAACTAAGGTAAGAAAGGAACTCGGGCCTGCAGTGGCCTATAATGGTTCATGATTGTAAAGGGCAATATTGTGATAAGTTGAGGAGAATCAAATCTGATCTGTCTTTTTTTATCCTTGTTTTTTTACTTGCTGATCCAAAAAGATGCATAAACTACGTGAGCCGGAGGTCATGTTGATTTTTATTGATAAATATAAGGAACTGCGCAACCTGTGGGAACTGAAACACCCAGCGTACCACAAGAGTGATGTACGTCGGGCAACTATTACCAAATTAGCAGAGGATATGAAGCCATGGATCCCAGATGCAGACTACACTATGATAAATAATAAAATCAACAACCTGCGTAATTCCTATAAAAAAAAATACAAGGAAGTGCGCGAGTCGAAGAGATCAGGAGCAGCAGCCGACGATGTAGTACAGCCCAAGCTGTGGTACTACAAACATCTTCAATTTCTGGATGACCAGATCGAGGCCAGGGAATCTATTTCCAGCCTTCCCTCAACCCTTCCTTCCACCCTTCCCTCCAGCGTTCCTTCCACCCTTCCCTCCACCCCTGCAGAGGCGGAGGAGGAGCCACCTGAACTTGAAGAGCCAGATCTTCGCATCTTCGGCCAGGTATAGTATTTTTGCACATAATTATTGCCCTCTAAGTAATATTGTGATGAAATTGTTGGATTAGCCCAAAATGATAACATCCCCCCCCCCCCCACAAAAAAATATGCACCAGTCATGATATCCAAATTGTGTGTGATAGATTCCCCAAATTTTTTTTTTTTTTTTTAAAACAGGATGAGGCAAGCCAGGAGGAAGAGGCTCAGGAATGTGGCAGGCAGGAGGAGGCAGGGCCAAGTGGGACTCAGCAGGTCCCCAGGCCTAGTGGCAGTACAGTCTCACAAGTGGCTCCCCTCCACGTCAGACCGCCAAAACATCGGCGGATGACACAAGTGGAGGAGGAGTCACTAAGGATGATCCGTGAGGCTGCTGCCATCATGAGGGCCCCCCTCAACCCTACGGAGGGTTTCAGTACTTATCGGGCCCTCTGTGAACACCTTATCTACACGGCCGTACACATGGGGGTGAGGGGGCAGCTGACTGAGGCCACCCATATCTCTCAGCAGGCCAATCCCTCTCCTCCTTCTCCTCCTCCTCCTGCCACATCACCACCTACAGTGGCCCAGCCTGCAAGGGTGCGTGGACGGGGTCGTGGAGAGAACGCTGCAGGGAAGCGTGGAAGGAAGGCTACAGGGAAGAGCAGGAGGTGATTCTCTGGCCTCGAGCTGCTTTTCCAGAAGTTGCAGGTTGATGGAGTACCACAGCTTGGGATGATGCATGTCTTTGGCTGCTGCTCCTGATTTCATGCTGTTGTTTCTCTTTATGTTCATCGTAGTCATGTCTGCATTTGGGGTCCAATGACTTCATATTTTGTGCTAATTTCTGAATAGTTGCCCTTCGTTTTTTGTTTGCTTTTTTGCCAAAATAAATGGAGATTTGATTTCAGCCAACATACATGCCTGATGTGTTTTTTTTTAGGAGTAGCAATAAGATTTCATAAATACAATGTGTAATTAATAACAAGGGACACCAACCTCCATGAGGAAACGTTAAAATATAAAATGTTGTTGTGAGAAATTGACACACCAAAAAATGCACAACAAATTTAAATACAAAAAAAAAAAGGTTTGGTGTAATTTGTGAGGTCGGCCTTTAAGAATTAAACTAATTATTCATAAGATCACAAGAAAGAAGAAAGACATAAGTTTGTCAGAACTCGTGATAAAGATCTGCAGCAAAAATGACATTTTAAACACCGGTCTAAAGCAAAAAAACATGCGCTGCATTAAACGAGGCAATAACTTGCAGAATGACGAATGTGCTCTCTCCATTAGGAACGCTAGTTTTACCAGAATGAGCGCTCCCGTCTCCTAATTCAGTCTGAGCATGCGTGGGTTTTTTAACCGATGGACTTGCCCATAGACGATCGGAAATTACCATCGGTTTTTGATCCATCGGAAAATTTTAAAACAAGTTCTATTTTTTAAAACCGATGGGAAAAAGACCGATAGCTACCATACACGATCGGTTGGTCTGATGAAAACCATCCATCGGACGGTTTTCATCAGTCAAACCGATCGTGTGTACAGGGCTTTAGATTCTTAGCCGATGGTATAAAACTCCAGAAAAACTGAATAAAGCCTTTCCGGAATGTTCAGATTTGTGCTGGAGATGCCAAGGAAGCAAAGGTACTATTCTCCATATATTTTGGAATTGTCCTAAACTTAAACACTTTTGGACAGTAGTGGGACATACGCTTCAGAGATTTACTGGCCATATGCTACCAGAGGATCTGGCCTTTTTCCTTTTTCATAAATCATATATACCAGAGGAAATATATAAAAAATTGATTATAGGCCACCTCTTGGAGGCGGCAAGGGCATGTATTCCCCTGAGGTGGAAATCTTGATCTTCTAGTTTGTATGCTTGTTCCTGTTGTTCTTTTTTAATAATTTTTATTTCTCCTTCCAACTTTTTTAAGGTGATTTCGTTATAGTCTGCTTTTTTTTCCACTTCCTCTACTCTTTCACGCATGTACCCCATATTTTCCTGTATTACTTCCATTTGCTCTTTCATCACTTTTTCCAGGGCTGCAAACATTCCCTCTATTTCCTTTTTTGTTGGAAGTTGTCCCTGGTTTTGTTGTTCCTCCTCTTTTCTCTGCTCAAGCTCTGTTTCGGCTTCTTGTTCTATTGTAGACTCTGATAATGTATCTGTTTCTGCTGTATTTTTGTTCTAGGCTTTTTTCTTTTCCTTTTTCTTCTCCTTGCTGTCGGTCTGATTACTTTTGGCTCCTTGTTGTTTTTCAGTCGCCTGTTTGTCTCCATTTCCTCCGTGGGTTACATATTTATTCATGGGACCCGGGCTAGGGATTAAACTTAACCGTGGTGACTTTGGAGTTACCCCCCCTCTTGCCCCCTTTCCTCTCGCACTCATATTACTCGTTTTGTTTCTTCTGCTGGGGAGTCTAGGCGCTCTAAGATAACAAGTCTGATGTGCGTTTTCCCCCGCCTTTCCCCTCCCTTTTTCCCTTTTCTCCTTCCTTCCCCCTTCCCTTTCTCTTCCCCCTCTAATGCTATTTGCCACTTATACCAAGTCCCCCATCAAACCAGAGGGTATGCATGAATAAGCAGTTCCTGGGTTTTTATGGCAAGTTCTACTAATAGACAGTTCCACTCCAGGGGCTTTTTTGGTACTCCTTTCGGCCCCGAGCTCTAATTCAAGACTTCAGGGGGGAACAAAACTTTAAAAATGTTATATATTTGTTACCAGTTTTCTATATTTTGTGGTGTTCCTGGCAGCTAGAAAGCTGTGGTGCCTAGTAACAAATAATGTGACATTCCATAGTCCTCAATTGATCACTTGAAAGGAGGGAAGAAAAAAAAAAATACAACTTAATCCGTTCACAAACAGACTTGTTTCTAGCTTCTTGTAGCCATGCGTCCTATTTTAAGGAGAAAAGATTTGATTCCCTGGTTACTTTCATCCCAGAGGGTATAGTCCTCATTAAACAGTTTTTCTGTATTTTTTATTGTGTTCTATTACGTTTTATTTTGTTCACACCTCCCAGATTTAGGGGACGTTTCTGGGGTTCACTTCATAAAGCCCATTTATCTTTGGTACCGTTCAAGGTTGTATTTAAAACAAGCAGTAATCATCAGATTTCTTCCTCTGCTCCCTGCCATATACGGTTCCACTTCAACTCAGTTTGAGGTGCTTATGGTAAGGGGGGGAAGAGAGGAGAAAACACACTTTCTCTGACCTATTAATTATTCTTGCTGTCCATTTAACGTTCAGAGGTTCTTGGCCCGGGACATTCTAACTGAGGGTTCAAGGAAAAAAAAAAAAGTCCCGGCCTCCAAGGAGGGGGGGGGGGTTTCCTCCTCCTACCCTCCTGAGATTTACAACCAGCACACCCCTCTAGAACAGTTAATCTCCGGATGCTATAGTCTCTTTACAATCCGTTTTTCAAGTCCACATGTATTTATATCACAGTGAAAGGGCAGTTGTATATCTATCATACCTCTGTGTCTCTCCTATCTTCTTCTTTACTTTACTCACCACTACCCCTTCTCTGGCGAATGGCAGGGAGATCCATGTTGCGGCTTGCTGAAGACAGCAGGGGGCTCCGGAGGAAAGATCAAACGCAGCGTCAGTGGGGGGTGGTGGAGAGCCCGTTGCTCTCTCTTGTTGTGCTTAGTTGACAAGCTTCAGGCTTCTGGCTACAGCTCTCCCCAATCCCCGCATGTTCCTCATAGATCTCCTATGGCGTCTCTGCTCCACATGATCTGTTCGGCTGCGGGTTTTCCCGGGATCCCTCTCCTACAGCCTCACGCAGGGCAGGGGACTGAGGGCACAGGAGACATGCAGGTAGGTCGGTGCGGTGCGGGCCAGCAGCGGCACTCAGGTGGCGCTGTGCATGTTCTTAGAGCGGGCAACTATATATGTTTTTGTGATAACTTCTTCATTGGATAGGTAGTGATAGTTTTTTTTTTGTTTTTTTTAAAGCATGGACATCACAGAGTGTTAGGTTTAGACAATACAGTGAATGTTCTAGGGTGGTAAATGAGTTGTAAAGGCAGATTTTTTTTTATCTTAATGCATTCTAAGCATTTTTGAACTCGACAAAATCCGCATTTGCTTCCATATTTGGGGTGCTGTTAAAAATTAAGGGCACTCAAAATCCAACTAGTTCATTTTAGGTGTATAAAAGGTACCATACACTATACAATTTGATTGTGCTATCTCTGTACAATCTCCTTTATATTTAAGAAAACTATATAATAAGAGGACACAAAGATCTATTCAATCACTTTATATCCAGTCAGGCAGGCCCTTGCACTACACAGTTGATGGTAGATCCAAAGGAGATTGTGGAATCAGATTGTATAGTGTATGGTGAGCTTTATAGACTTCCAGGGACATACTTCTCCTATTTTCAATCCCTATTTTCAGTGCTACAGCTCTGCTCCACATAGGCTGTTATGTGATCGCTCAGCTCCTGCACAGTCTGCCAAATGAACTATCTATGCAAGAAGAGGGTAAGGTACAAAAAGATTATTCAGAAGAGGAAGACACTGGCTGTGGGTGTGTTATTGAGGTCAGTTGCTGAACTTTTTGCCTTCTAACGGTTTTCACATTTCAAGGGGATTGCACACAAATCCTCCAGAGTTTACAAACAGCAATATGTTGACCAATAATCAAAAAAATGCCATGCTAACCACTGAGAACAACCTTGCCTTGATTTGCAATAAATCCAATGCACATTGATAAACTCTAAAGTAATCTGTGCATGATATTCTCTGTGATCAAATTTCCTTAAAAAACAACAACATATAAATATCAAATATTACATCAATATTAATGAACAGTGAATAATACAAAGTGCTACGTGCCAAATAAAATAAATATAATTCATTAAAGTGAAAACAAAAATAATAAAAAATCAATAAAGTTCATAAGTGATTTCCAATAAATCCTGGAGAATAAAATTGTGGTATATACAATTTTTTTATGTTGCACTATAATTGCATATAGTTGCACCCCCATCAAATCATTCCTTGCAGCTACTACCTTTTGTACCACCACCACCTCCCTAGAATGTAAGCTCTACGAGTAGGGCCCCCCTGTACCTTCTGTATTGAACTGTACTGTAATTAAGTTGTCCCTCCTCTATTGTAAAGCGCTGCGTAAACTGTTGGTGCTATATAAATCGTGTATAATAATGAAAAATTCACATGCCCTTAAACCCTTCCCGACCAGCCGCCGCAGTTGTACCTTACATTGGTTCGCCTTTTGACCACTAGGGGGCGCGGAGCCGATGCAAGTGCCCAACAATGATCGCCGGGTACCCGCGATCGCTCGTGACAGAGCGAGAACCGGGATCTGTGTGTGGAAACGTGTGTGTTTTATGTGTGTTTTATGTATATATTTTTCTAATTTTACTTCACCAACTTAGACTATTGTGTTCTGATCCATCACATATAATTCAGATTAAAAAAACAAAAACTAAATGCTGTAATGTAACAAAATAGGTAAAAAGCCAAGGGGGTGAATACTTTTGCAAGGCACTGTACATATGTAAAACACTGTGTAAATTGACAGCGCTATATAAGTACCCAAAATAAATTAATAAAATAATGGGTTTCCATGTGCAATAGGAAAAGAAGCCAATCAAGTATTTTTCTTTATAAAGACTGTGTGGCACTGGGTAGCAATGCACAGTGAAGATTGTGGGAACATGGAGGAAGGTAAGTATTTCACCAGATGGGTTTCACTCAGAAGGGTGGGTGAGAGGAGAGGCATTTAAGGGCCAACTACATGCATCTATTGAAATAATGCTGTTACCCCAAAATAGCCCTCAATGATAAACAGGTTGAGATAGAGACTCATGTGCTCAGGTGGCCCCAGTACTCAGGCTTTCAAATGTCCAATCAAAGAAAAACAACCCAGCATCACGATGTCTCAAAAATAAAACATATACGATTTTATTAAATCCATCCAATAAAATAAATCAATACCTGTAATAATTGCAGGTATTGATTCCTTTTATTGGATGACTTTAATAAAATCGTATGTTTTTGTTTTTTTTGAGACATCGTGGTAAAGGACAACTACACTGTAAAATGAAGTTGTCCTTTAAGCCATGTGAACATAGAGAGCCCCCTGGCAATGATATTGTTCGCAACCCTTGGTGCCATCAGTTTTACCAAATAGCTTGTTTTGCACATTGGAGAACAAAATAAATAAAGATAAACAAAAAAAAAAAATTTTTTTTATAAAAACCTAATGAATATGCTGTTTACTAACTTTTTATATATTTCACATACTAATGTTTCATGTATTAATCACATGCAGGTGCAAAAAAAAAGTATTTTTGTGTTAGCGGCCATTAAGTCCTTTCTATTCTTTCAAACTGTTGTTTCTTCCACTCCATAATGTAACACATGCTTTAATGTAATGCCTTTCAAGTATTAGGATCGTTGCTATGCCGAAAGCAATTAAACAAAGGTTCCAGGATAATTTATACCCCCATCACTGTCGAGATTCTTAAAACAACTCTCATAATCAAGTGTCCTCTCACCCAAACCCCCACAAGCTATTAAAAGCAATCTATACAGATTATTATCACATCTGTAACAAGCTGTAACACACATTGATGTAGATTTGCTTTAATTGAATCAGATCCCAGGTTTTTAAAGTGGTCCGAGAGAGAATTCTCGTAGAAGTTTTTACAGATTCTTCCCCCAGCATTCCTGTGGCAGAAACTCACATCATTTGCTTTAGTATCCCTGGTTCAGCTTTGCATTTTTGATAGAATGCCGAGGGGATACTGACAAAGTTGTATAACATATTAGTAGACAAAATCAGCAGTAATCCAAATTTTACAGGCTAACCTGTTGTGTTTGGGATTAGCAGTCTACCACAAATGACTGTTCCATGCATTAATTCTAAAATCGCCCTACATTCACACTTTAGGCACTTTTACAAGGTGGATAAATTATACTTGGAAAACTGTGGTTAACTTTAAATGAGGCAGAAATGTGACTGTGTGGTTTGCACTCTGTCCTTACAGAGCTGGGGTCCTGGGCCCAGTTTCTACAAGAGACCCTGGGAGAATTCAGTAAAGGATTTACAGGTTTCCTGGGTCCTGGCCCAGTTTCTACAAGAGACCCTGGGAGAATTCAGTAAAGGATTTACAGGTTTCCTGGGTCCTGGGACCAGTTTCTACAAGAGACACTAGGGGGATTCAGTAAAGGTTATACAGGTTGCCTGGGTCCTGGGCCCAGTTTCAACAAGAGACACTGGGGGAATTCAGTAAAGGATTTACAGGTTTCCTGGGTCCTGGGCCCAGTTTCTACAAGAGACGCTGGAGGAATCTGGTAAAAGATTTACAGCTTTCTTGGCTCCTGGGCCCAGTTTCTACATGAGACGCTGAGGGAATTTATTAAATGGTTTACAGGTTTCCTGGGTCCTGGGCCCAGTTTCTACAAGAGACACTGGGGGAATTCAGTAAAGGATTTATAGGTTTCCTGTGTCCTGGGTCCAGTTTCTACAAGAGACACTGAGGGAATTCAGTAAGGGGTTTACAGGTTTCCTGGGTCCTGGGACCAGTTTTTACAAGAGACACTGAGGAAATTCAGTAAAGGGTTTACAGGTTTCCTGGGTCCTGGGTCCAGTTTCTACAAGAGACACTGAGGGAATTCAGTAAAAGGTTTACAGGTTTCCTGAGTTCTGGGCCCAGTTTCTACAAGAGACACTTGGGGAATTCCATAAAGGATTTACAGGTTTCCTTTAGAACTATTTGTGCCTAATTCAGGCAAGCTCTGAGCCAGTTTCATTATTCCGACATACGTGCCAAATTCAGATGGTCCTAACTACCCCCTCTTTAAGGATGTCTTTTGTTTTTTGGAACATTCTCTGTAAACTCTACATATGGTTGTGCGTGAAAATCCCACAAGATCAGCAGTTTCTGAAATACTCAGAGCAGCCCGTGTGGCACCAACAACCATGCCACATTCACAGTCACTTAAATCCCCTTTCCACCACATTCTGATTCTCAGTTTGAACTTCAGCAAGTCATCTTCACGAGAGAGAGAGAGAGAGAGAGAGAGAGAGAGAAAGAGAGAGAGAGATCATGTCCCCAATCCCCAGCACCCCCTCCCACCTCTACCTCCATATGATCCAGAATGGTCACTTAGCCACTGTAGGTAAGTGATAAGCGCCATGAGTGTGTAATACAAGTGCAGGGCCGATCCTAGGGTCACAGGCACCTGGGTGCAGAAATATTTCTTGCGCCCCCACATGGACGTGGTCATTTTACAAACCCCTCCCCTTTACAAAATTTTTATGGCAACGACTCAAACACAGAAATGCTCCCCTAAAGAGTCTTAGTTACCCTGGGATCCTCCCATGATCTCTTAACGATAAACAAAAATACAGGAAGAGAGTACTCTAATGAGACCTGGAGGGGGGTCTCTCTAATGGACACAGAGAGGGCTTCTGTTAGAGAGTCTGTTAGAAAGAGCCCCAAGACATACTGCAGACATACTACAGGAGATGGTCAGAGACTGCAGATATGTACTTGTATCAACGAGAGATTGTCAGGGACTGCAGACATGATACAAGAGATGGTCAAAGACTGCAGACATACTACAGGAGATGGTCAGAGACTGCAGATATGTACTTGTATCAACATGAGATTGTCATAGACTGCAGACATGATACAAGAGAGGGTCAGAGACTGTGGACAGGATACAAGATATGGTCAGAGACTGCAGAAATTATACAAGAGATCAATGCATCAAATGCAGCCTACTAGTGATGAGCCGAACACCCCCGGGTTCGGTTCGCACCAGAACCCGCGAACGGACCGAAAGTTCGAACGAACATTAGAACCCTATTAAATACAATGGATGCGAACGTTCGAATTCTAAAGTGCTAATTATAAAAACTATTATGCATGTTATTGTCCTAAAAAGGGTTTGGGAACCCGGGTTCTGCACCAGGGGACATGTATCAATGCAAAAATAAGTTTTAAAAACGGTCGTTTTCCGGGAGCAGTCATTTTAATGATGCATAAAGTGAAAAAAAAAAGTCAAATATTCCTTTAAATATCGTACCTGGGGGGTGTCTAAAGTATGCCTGTGAAGTGCCACGTGTTTCCCGTGTTTAGAACTGTCCCTGCACAAAATGACACTTCTAAAGGAAAAAAAAGCCATTTAAAACTGCTTGCGGCTTTAATGTAATGTCTGGTCCCGGTAATATGGATGAAAATCTTTAAGAAAAATGGCATAGCTACCCCATGACCCCCCCCCTACCCCAGCCCATTACCAGCCCCTTTGGGTCTTGTATGGATATTAAGGGGAACCCCGCACATAAAATAAAAAAGGCCCTATATACTCTGAACAGCCGTATACAGGCGGTGCATACAAGACAGGGACTGTAGGTTTGTTCTTATGTAGAATCTGTTTGTAATTTTGAACAGGTACATTGTTGAAGTGTAGCTCCAGACCAAAAATCTATTTTTAAACTTTTTGGAAAACATAGGTAAGGGTTATCACCCCTGTAACATTTGTTTTGCTGTCTGTGCCCCTGTTCAGAACATTTCACCTCACTTTCCGTCCTAATGACAACTGTTTTTGAAATGTGGTGTTTTTCTTGAAACAAGGATTGCTGATAAAGCATCAGTACAGAGGAGACACCTTTCTCCCATATTTATTCTTACAGGAGAGAATTTTCCTTCCTAGTGGTAGATTTCCTCTCACTTCCTGTTGTCTTCTTGCGTTTGCAAGTAGGAGTCGTTTGTAAGTTGGATGTTTGAAAGTAGGGACCTGCCGTATATACTCTGCAGAAATAGGCCCCTTAGTTGTTGGTGTTGGCACAACACTGTAAGCACTCACAGTTACTCTTGGTTGGTGCTGGAACGCCCTGCTGTCAACTATTATATCAGGAATTTTAATTACATATAATTGTTGAACAGTGGTAGTAAAAATTGGGCCTTTGATGGTGGTGCTGGTGCCACAACACTGTAAGCCCTGACAGTTACTCTTGGTGGGTGCAGCAATGGGCCCTGCTGTGAATTATTAGATCAAGAATTGTAATTACATGCCCCTGTTGAACAGGGGCTGAAAAATTGGGCCTTAGGCACTGGTGGCACAACACTGCAACCCTTCACAGATACTGTACTTGGAGCACAGCAATGAGCCCTGTTGCAAAGTATTGCTTCAAAAATTGTAATGACACGCCCCTGTTAAACAGGGGCTGAAAAATTGGGCCTTAGGCACTGGTGGCACAACACTGCAACTCCTCACAGATACTGTACTTGGAGCACAGCAATGAGCCCTGTTGCAAAGTATTGCTTCAAAAATTGTAATTACACGCCCCTGTTAAACAGGGGCTGAAAAATTGGGCGTTAGGCACTGGTGGCGGCACCCATAAACAAAAATGATCTTCCAAGCTATCATCATCAATCGTATCATTGAGGACTCGGAGGAGGAGGATAGCCAGTCAACATAACAGCACAGGCACTCAGCATCAGCATCAGTCTTGAAGGGATGTGACATTTTAAAATCAATTAGTCTGTTATATCAGCATCAGGTGTGTGGTAGCTGGTGGTGATCCAAGACTGGTTCATCTTGATGAAAGTCAGTCGATCAACCGAGTCGGTGGACAGGCGCACCCTGTGATCCGTGACAAATCCTCCAGCAGCACTGAATGTGCGTTCCGAAAGAACGCTGGATGCAGGACAGGCCAGTAGCTCAATTGCATACTGTGCAAGCTCTGGCCAGTGATCCATCCTCAAGACCCAGTAAGCCAGAGGATTTTCGGTGGGGAAGGTGTCCAAGTCTGACCTTGCCCCTAGATATTCCTGCACCATGTTTATCAGACGCTGGCGATGGTTGCTGGAACCGATCATACTTTGGGGCTGCGGACTAAAGAATTGTCTGAACGCATCGGTCAGACGGCCACCTTCCCCACCGCTCCTTCTTTGACTGGCCGAAGCCTCAGCAACTCGTTGTCCAGGACCAGGAGTTTGCAACCTCCCAGTCTCTGGGAACGCGTTGCACAGACCTTTCTGCAAGGCCTCCCGGAGTTGTCTCATCCTCTGCTCCCTCTGCGACGGTAACATAAGGTCCGCAACCTTACCCTTGTACCGTGGATCAAGGAGAGTGGCCAGCCAGTAATGGTCCCTCTCCTTGATCCGAAGAATACGAGGATCCTTCCGCAGACTTTGCAGGATCAGGGAGGCCATGCAGCGTAGGTTTGCTGAGGCATTCGCTCCGGAGTCCTCTGGGTCACTAAGGACGACATGATCCGCAGCCACCTCCTCCCAGCCACGTACAAGTCCACTGGTTTCTTGGGACTGTAAATCATCCCTAAAAGACTGCTGCTGATGATGCTGAGTGCCAGCCTCCACCTCCATGCTGACACAATCCTCCTCCTCCTCCTCCTCCTCCTCCTCCTCTTCCTGTGCGATGGGTGGGACAGAAGGAACACTGTCTGGGTAAAGGGGGCCTTGAGAGGCAAGGAAGTCCTCCTCTTCCTGCCTCTGTTCTACCTCAAGTGCCCTGTCCATTATTCCACGCAGCGTGTGCTCCAACAGGTGGACAAGAGGTACAGTGTCACTGATGCATGCACTGTCACTGCTCACCATCCTCGTGGCCTCCTCAAATGGTGCCAGGACAGTGCATGCATCCCTGATCATGCCCCACTGGCGTGGAGAAAAAAAACCAAGCTCCCCTGACCCTGTCCTGGTGCCGTAGTCGCACAGGTACTCATTGATGGCCCTCTGCTGCGTGTGCAGCCGCTGCAGCATGGCCAACGTTGAGTTCCACCTGGTGGGCATGTCACATATAAGGCGGTTCTTGGGCAGGTTCAACTCCTTTTGCAGCTCAGCCAGGCGAGCACTGGCATTATAAGATCTGCGGAAATGCACACAGACTTTCCTGGCCTGCCTCAGGACATCCTGTAAGCCCGGGTACCTGCCCAAGAAGCGCTGCACCACCAGGTTAAGGACGTGAGCCACACAGGGCACATGGGTCAGTTGTCCCTGTCGGAGGGCGGAGAGGAGGTTGGTGCCATTGTCGCAAACCACCATTCCTGGCTTAAGCTGGCGTGGCGTCAACCACCTCTCGGCCTGGCCCTGCAGAGCAGACAGGACCTCTGCCCCAGTGTGGCTTCTGTCCCCCAAACACACCAGCGCAAGCACGGCATGGCATCTTTTTGCCTGCGTACTTGCGTAGCCCCGTGAACGGCTACGGAGCACCGCTGGTTCATAGGACAAACCACAGGAAGAGGCCATGGAGGAAGAAGAAGAGGAGGGGGTGGAGGAGAGAGGTGTGTCACAACCAGTAGTAGCATTTTGGAGGCGTGGCGGTGGGACAACCTCCAACACTACTGCACCTTGTCCTGAATCCTTCCCAGCTGCCAAAAGAGTGACCCAATGGGCCGTGAAAGAAAGGTAACGTCCCTGTCCATGCCTGCTGGACCATGAGTCAGCGGTAATATGCACCTTACCGCTGACCGCCCTGTCCAGCGAGGCCAAGACATTGCCTTCCACATGCCGGTAGAGAGCCGGAATAGCCTTCCGTGAGAAAAAGTGGCGTTTGGGAACCTGCCACTGAGGAACCGCACATTGCACAAACTCACGGAAGGGGGCCGAGTCTACCAACTGAAAAGGCAGCAGTTGAAGCGCTAGCAATTTAGCCAAGCTAGCATTCAACCGCTGGGCATGTGGATGGCTGGGAGTGAACTTCTTTCGACGGTCCAGCAGCTGGGGCAGGGAAATTTGCCTGCTAGAATCGGACGTCGGTGTACTGCTAGCAGAGTGGGCGCAAGTACTTGGCTGTGACACACCTAATTCTACACCTTCATTCCTCTCAGTGCATGTTTCAGAGAGGACTGAAGTTATAGTGGGGTTGGAGATCCCAGCTGATGCGGTGCAAGGAGAGGTCCGCTTTGTTCTTTGGTGTGGGTCTTTGAGGTAGGCTTGCCAACGAGCTGCATGGCAGGTCAACATATGTCTGGTCAGGCATGTGGTACCCAAGCGGCTGATGTTTTGGCCACGCGATATACGCTTGAGACATATGTTGCAAACAGCAGCTGTGCGATCTGATGCACTAGCCTCAAAAAAGGCCCACACCAAAGAACTTTTTGAATGACGGGCAGAGGCAGCGCCCTGCACAGGCGGAGCTCTGCGGTGTGATTCCGTCGGTGTACTGCCCTTACGCTGGCCACCAAAGGGCATCCTGCCTCGTTGGAGATGTGCCTCCTCCTCATCCTCCTCCTCCTCCTCTCTCCTATTAGGCACCCACGTGGAGTCATTGACCTCATCATCCCCTCCCTCCTCATCACTGGAGCCAATCTGGCAGTATGCTGCAGCTGCTGGAACATGACTGCCAGATTGGTGTCCTTCTTGAGCATCCCCTCTGTCTGCTCTCACGCTACTGCCTTCCTCTAGCTGGGTTTCATCATCAGACCCTTCGAAACGCTGGGCATCCTCCTGGAGCATGTACCCAACACTGTGCTGAAACAGTTCGGGGGACTCCTCAGGAGGAGGACATGGTGGGTCTAGGGAAGGAGTGACTGATGATTTGTCTGACATTGATACCAGGGAAGACGACGCTTTGGCAGCTGCTTTTCCAGTACCCTGAGCCTGGGTGAGAGAGGATGAGGAGGAGGAGGAGGGCTTGGTCATCCACTCTACCAAGTCTTCGGCATGATGTGGCTCAACATGTCCAGCTGCCGAAAAGAAGGACAAGCGTGTCCCATGGCCATGTGCTGATGACAATGCACCGCGTCCACGACCAGCACTGTTGCCCCCAGACACAGAGCCTGCTTGCCCTCTTTTATTGCCTCCTGACTGTCTGCCTCTCCTTGTTTGCCTTCCAGACATTCTAATAGATGGCCTGCAGGGAGATGGGAAAAAAGCAATAAGGGCTACCTTCAGGTGTCCTTCTCTGTCCCTTGAAACAAGGACTTTCACAGTGAAAGAAACTGACACTGTCCCTACCTAGAGTTTTCTGTCCCTAGAATAAATGTTTTTTTTAATCACAATATAGCACAAGGACAATTCACTCAATGTCTCTCCAGGTCCCTGGAAACAAGGACTTGCAGAGTGAAAGAAACTGACACTGTCCCTACCTAGAGTTTTCTGTCCCTAGAATAAATGTTTTTTTTAAGCACAATATAGCACAAGGACAATTAACTCACTGTCCTTACAGGTCCCTGGAAACAAGGACTTGCAGAGTGAAAAAAAAAAAACACTCTCCCTACCTACAGTTTTCTGTCCCTAGAAAAAATGTTTTTTTTAAGCACAATATAGCACAAGGACAATTAACTCACTGTCCTTACAGGTCCCTGGAAACAAGGACTTGCAGAGTGAAAGAAAAAAAACACTCTCCCTACCTACAGTTTTCTGTCCCTAGAAAAAATGTTTTTTTTAATCACAATATAGCACAAGGAAAATTAACTCACTGTCCTTACAGGTCCCTGGAAACAAGGACTTGCAGAGTGAAAGAAAAAAAACACTCTCCCTACTGTGAGGGGGTTAACTCGGTAGCGGGTGTGTGTGACCCCCTGGTTGGGCTCCCCACACAAAAACAGGGCCAGCAGACGGAGGTTGTGGTTTTCAAAATCAAAAGGTGCGGTTTATTTCTCTATGTACAGTGACAAAAACACAGCAAAGCCAAAAAGAAACAAAAAAAATAAATCCTGGTCAGTTTGACCTCTGACTAAACATGCAGGTTTCCTAAACTAACAACTGGGATCAGCCTAGTGCTGTCCTAGTCCCTAAGTCCCTGGTTTAGTAAAAGTCCAAACAAATAGCCACACAGGCTTTGCCTCACCGCACAGGGGTTCACTCTCCCTAGACAGTCCACACAGGTCTGGTTCCAGGCATGAGCTAACATCTAATGAATCTGGGAGTTTCTTATAGAGGCCTAAATGAGCTGACAAGGTTCAGCTGGTCTCATCAACTCCCTGTCTGCACGACGCCCAGCCCTCTCCCTAGAGGTATGAGTCATCCATGAGCACACTAGCCTTATACAACTCTCCACCTAGTTGTACAAATCGGCGTAAAGCCTGAATCTGGGCGAAATATATCTACCCCCCTGGATGCAACCAGGTGACTTTACCTTCCTGCTGTCACATACCCCCCCCTCTTGTTTTAACCTCGGGGTTGGAACACCAGCAATCAGGCATTCATGTACTCGAGACAAAGCATCCACATTCCCCATTTGAACGCCAGGGCGATGCTTTACTGTGAAGTTGAATTCCTGGAGGGCCAGGAACCACCTATTCACTCTTCTATTTGTTTCCTTGTTTTGAGCCATCCACTTTAACGGAGCGTGATCCGTAACCATGTCAAAGTGCCTACCTAGCAGATAGTACCGAAGGGAATCTAGAGCCCACTTCACCGCTAAACACTCCTTTTCAACCGTGGCGTAATTTACCTCATGGGACTTCAACTTCCTGCTGAGGTAAATGACTGGGTGCTCTTCCCCGTTCCAGACCTGGGACAATACTGCTCCTAACCCCACATCTGACGCATCACTTTGTACGACAAAGTCTTTAGAGAAGTCGGGTGAGTACAACACTGGCTGGCTACATAAGGCTTGTTTCAAGAATTGGAATGCTGCCTCAGCCTCGGGGGTCCATTTAATCATGACCGACCCTTTCCCTTTCGTCAGGTTGGTTAGGGGCACAGCCTTAGAAGCAAAGTGGGGAATGAAGCGCCGATAATAACCCGCGATTCCCAGAAAGGCTCGTACCTGCTTCTTGCTGTTGGGACGTGGCCAACTCTGGATGGCCTCGACTTTGTTGAGTTGGGGTTTTATTACTCCCCTGCCAATGGTGTACCCAAGATATTTGGCCTCCTCCTGCCCAATGGTACACTTCTTGGGGTTAGCCGTAAACCCCGCTTCCCGAACAGAGTCCAGGACTGCTTGCACTTTTGGCAGATGTGAGGCCCAATCTGTGCTATGGACAATTACGTCATCCAGGTAAGCCGCAGCATACTTCCGATGGGGCCTCAGCATCTGGTCCATTTTCCGCTGGAATGTGGCCGGCGCATTCTGTAACCCGAACGGCATTCTCTTATATTGGAACGCCCCGTCTGGGGTTACAAATGCGGTTTTCTCTTTGGCCGACTTGGCCAGGGGAATTTGCCAATACCCTTTTGTGAGGTCAAGAGTCGTCATGTATCGGGCTGTTCCCAGCCGGTCGATCAACTCATCTATACGTGGCATGGGGTAGGTGTCAAATTTTGTAACTTTGTTCAACTGACGAAAATCGTTACAAAATCGCCAGCTCCCATCCGGTTTAGGCACCAACACAATGGGACTAGACCAATCACTTTGGGACTCCTCTATCACCCCTAAGTTCAGCATTTTCTGTACTTCCTCCCGTATTGCCTCCCGTCGGGCCTCTGGGATCCGATAGGGTTTTAACTTCACCCTTTCACCGGGCGGGGTAATAATATCATGCTCTACCCCAGATGTTTGTCCCGGCAGCTCAGAGAACACCTCCTTGTTGCGAAGCACAAACTCCTTAACCTCCTGTTGTTGGGGTTGTGACAAGGTGGCTGCTATTCCAACCTCCGGAATCACGCAACCAGTTTGAGCTGGTGACCAAGTTTCTGCGACTAGGGACTCTCTATCCCTCCAGGCTTTCAACAGATTAACGTGATATATCTGTTCGGGCTTTCGCCTTCCTGGTTGTCTGACCTTGTAATTCACTTCGCTCACTTTTTCCATTATCTCGTAGGGGCCTTGCCATTTGGCAAGGAATTTACTTTCAACCGTAGGGACAAGTACCAATATCCTATCCCCCGGGGAAAAGGTACGGGTCTTTGCTCCACGGTTGTACACTCTCTGCTGTGCCAACTGCGCTTGGGCCAAATGTTCCTTCACGATGGGCATTACCTGTGCAATTCGATCTTGCATCAGGGCGACATGCTCAATCACACTCCTGTGGGGAGAACTCTCACTTTCCCAAGTTTCCTTGGCAATATCCAACAGCCCTCTTGGGTGTCTCCCATACAGTAACTCAAAGGGGGAGAATCCCGTAGAGGATTGGGGCACCTCCCTAATAGCAAACATCAAATAAGGAAGTAGACAGTCCCAATCCTTTCCATCTCTATCCACCACTTTCTTCAACATTTGTTTTAGGGTTTTGTTGAATCTTTCAACCAGCCCATCGGTTTGGGGGTGATACACAGATGTACGCAATTGCGTCACTTTGAACAATTTACACAGCTCTTTCATAACCCGGGACATAAAGGGTGTACCTTGGTCCGTAAGCAGTTCTTTACAAATACCCACCCGGCTAAAAACAAGAGATAGCTCTTTGGCTATGGTTTTGGCCGAGGTATTTCTGAGAGGGATCGCTTCTGGATAACGGGTGGCATAGTCCATTATAACCAATATGTACTGGTGCCCCCTAGCGGACTTGATTATAGGACCTACCAAATCCATTGCGATTCTCTCAAACGGGACCTCAATGATGGGTAGAGGGACCAGCGGGCTACGGAAATGTGGCATCGGGGCCGACCTCTGACACACAGGGCAGGAGGAACAATAATTTTCTATGTCCTTCATCACCCCAGGCCAATAGAATCTCTGTAATACCCTCTCTCGGGTTTTCTCTGTCCCCAGATGACCTCCAAGAATGTGCCCATGGGCCAACTCCAACACCAACTTCCTGTAAGGTTTGGGCACCACCAGCTGCTCAACGGTTTCTTCTGCCCTTTTTGCCACCCGATACAGTAGGTCCTTCTCTACGCTGAAGTATGGGTAAGTGCAGGTATTATCTGGGTTCACTAACTCGCCATCTATTTCCACTACGTTTTCCCGTGCCTTTATTAGGGCGGGGTCTTTTAACTGTTCTGTGGCAAAATTTTCCCTGTGAACCTCCAGATCAGAAAACTCCACAGACGGTAGGTTTTCGTCTGAGGAGGTGGGCTCCTCTCCAGTTTCTTGAGTCTCCCCTGCCAATACTGACAAGGGAAATTCTGGAGAGTCCTCACCACTCTCAGAGGAGTTCTGGCTATCACATTCCTGGTACATAGGGGCACCAGTGGGGGGCTCAGGATCATCCCACAGTTCCCAGAACTTCGGAAAATCCCTTCCCACAATGGCGTCATGCGGTAACTGAGATACTAAGCCCACTGGATGAGAGAGGGTACCTTTGGGGGTCTCGAAACACACTGTAGTCACTGGATACTCTCGGGTGTCCCCATGCACACAAATAACAGCTACCTTGCTATTCCCAGAGACCTCTGTTTTAACTAACTCAGCCTTTATCAGGGTCACAAGGCTACCTGAATCCAGCAATACCACAACATTTCTACCATTAACACACATTTTGCATAAATGTTTCTCAGTTCCTCGAATGGCAGTGCATGCGACTGTCGCACACAGCGACTGACGTCTGCCCGTCAGAAAGTCACACTGCATGGGTTCCTCCACAACCGGGCAATTGGCTGCAATATGTCCCGCTTGCCGGCAGCGGTAGCAAACGATCCTTCTTGCGGCCTCTTGAGCCGCTGATTTCCCAGGCTGTTCTCGCCAAACTTGGGGTAGAGCTCCCACCCTCTCACTCTCTCCACCCTCACCCCTTGGAATCCTCTTATCCGCCCCTGGGGATGGTCTGGTCTTAGGGTGGAAAGTCCGAGAGTCTCTGGAAGAGGCCGTCAGGTTCTCTGTAGCCAAGTATCTCTCTACACGATCCACAAGTTTACCGGCCGTTTCTGGGTCTCCGTGGCTTACCCACTTTTGAATGGCGGTAGGAAGAGCTCTCAAGAAACGATCCATCACAACACGTTCCACAATCTCCGGTGCGGACAAAGTCTCTGGCTGTAGCCACTTCCTGCTCAGGTGAATGAGATCATACATTTGAGACCTGGGGGGTTTTCCAAGCTGGAAAGTCCAGTTATGCACACGCTGAGCCCGGACAGCCAGGGTGACACCCAGCCTTGCCAATATTTCAGCTTTTAGCATCACATAGTCTTTTGCTTGGTCAGGCTCTAGGTCATAGTAAGCCTTCTGCGATTCACCAGTTAACAGAGGAGCCACCAGTCCAGCCCACTGCTCCTCAGGCCACTTTTCTCTTTCAGCAGTCCTTTCAAATGTGGTCAAAAATACCTCTGGATCATCCTCTCCAGTCATTTTTGTCAATAAACGACTCACCCCAAAGGACGCGGTATTAGTGGGACGGCTTTCCTCACTGGTCTGCGGACGTTGCTGCATTACTGCTTCCATTTGTTGTAGTCTCTGCTCTTGCTTCTGTAACAGGTCTATGAAGCGGGCCTCAGATTGCTGCTGGGCTTGTTGATGAGCTTGCTGCTGGGCTGCAAGGCTCCTTTGCAAACCTGCATTTGTCTGCTGTTGATTGGCATTTGCTAGAGCCAGCTGTTTCAGTATCTCCTCCATGCTGGCTTAAAAAAACTGCCCGCATTCTCCACCAACTGTGAGGGGGTTAACTCGGTAGCGGGTGTGTGTGACCCCCTGGTTGGGCTCCCCACACAAAAACAGGGCCAGCAGACGGAGGTTGTGGTTTTCAAAATCAAAAGGTGCGGTTTATTTCTCTATGTACAGTGACAAAAACACAGCAAAGCCAAAAAGAAACAAACAAAATAAATCCTGGTCAGTTTGACCTCTGACTAAACATGCAGGTTTCCTAAACTAACAACTGGGATCAGCCTAGTGCTGTCCTAGTCCCTAAGTCCCTGGTTTAGTAAAAGTCCAAACAAATAGCCACACAGGCTTTGCCTCACCGCACAGGGGTTCACTCTCCCTAGACAGTCCACACAGGTCTGGTTCCAGGCATGAGCTAACATCTAATGAATCTGGGAGTTTCTTATAGAGGCCTAAATGAGCTGACAAGGTTCAGCTGGTCTCATCAACTCCCTGTCTGCACGACGCCCAGCCCTCTCCCTAGAGGTATGAGTCATCCATGAGCACACTAGCCTTATACAACTCTCCACCTAGTTGTACAAATCGGCGTAAAGCCTGAATCTGGGCGAAATATATCTACCCCCCTGGATGCAACCAGGTGACTTTACCTTCCTGCTGTCACACTACCTACAGTTTTCTGTCCCTAGAAAAAATTTTTTTTTAATCACAATATAGCACAAGGAAAATTAACTCACTGTCCTTACAGGTCCCTGGAAACAAGGACTTGCAGAGTGAAAGAAACTGACACTGTCCCTACCTAGAGTTTTCTGTCCCTAGAATAAATGTTTTTTTAAGCACAATATAGCACAAGGACAATTAACTCACTGTCCTTACAGGTCCCTGGAAACAAGGACTTGCAGAGTGAAAGAAAAAAAACACTCTCCCTACCTACAGTTTTCTGTCCCTAGAAAAAATGTTTTTTTTAAGCACAATATAGCACAAGTAAAATTAACTCACTGTCCTTACAGGTCCCTGGAAACAAGGACTTGCAGAGTGAAAGAAAAAAAACACTCTCCCTACCTACAGTTTTCTGTCCCTAGAAAAAATGTTTTTTTTAATCACAATATAGCACAAGGAAAATTAACTCACTGTCCTTACAGGTCCCTGGAAACAAGGACTTGCAGAGTGAAAGAAACTGACACTGTCCCTACCTAGAGTTTTCTGTCCCTAGAATAAATGTTTTTTTTAATCACAATATAGCACAAGGAAAATTAACTCACTGTCCTTACAGGTCCCTGGAAACAAGGACTTGCAGAGTGAAAGAAACTGACACTGTCCCTACCTAGAGTTTTCTGTCCCTAGAATAAATGTTTTTTTTAAGCACAATATAGCACAAGGACAATTAACTCACTGTCCTTACAGGTCCCTGGAAACAAGGACTTGCAGAGTGAAAGAAAAAAAACACTCTCCCTACCTACAGTTTTCTGTCCCTAGAAAAAATGTTTTTTTTAAGCACAATATAGCACAAGTAAAATTAACTCACTGTCCTTACAGGTCCCTGGAAACAAGGACTTGCAGAGTGAAAGAAAAAAAACACTCTCCCTACCTACAGTTTTCTGTCCCTAGAAAAAATGTTTTTTTTAATCACAATATAGCACAAGGAAAATTAACTCACTGTCCTTACAGGTCCCTGGAAACAAGGACTTGCAGAGTGAAAGAAACTGACACTGTCCCTACCTAGAGTTTTCTGTCCCTAGAATAAATGTTTTTTTTAATCACAATATAGCACAAGGAAAATTAACTCACTGTCCTTACAGGTCCCTGGAAACAAGGACTTGCAGAGTGAAAGAAACTGACACTGTCCCTACCTAGAGTTTTCTGTCCCTAGAATAAATGTTTTTTTTAAGCACAATATAGCACAAGGACAATTAACTCACTGTCCTTACAGGTCCCTGGAAACAAGGACTTGCAGAGTGAAAGAAAAAAAACACTCTCCCTACCTACAGTTTTCTGTCCCTAGAAAAAATGTTTTTTTTAAGCACAATATAGCACAAGTAAAATTAACTCACTGTCCTTACAGGTCCCTGGAAACAAGGACTTGCAGAGTGAAAGAAAAAAAACACTCTCCCTACCTACAGTTTTCTGTCCCTAGAAAAAATGTTTTTTTTAATCACAATATAGCACAAGGAAAATTAACTCACTGTCCTTACAGGTCCCTGGAAACAAGGACTTGCAGAGTGAAAGAAACTGACACTGTCCCTACCTAGAGTTTTCTGTCCCTAGAATAAATGTTTTTTTTAATCACAATATAGCACAAGGAAAATTAACTCACTGTCCTTACAGGTCCCTGGAAACAAGGACTTGCAGAGTGAAAGAAACTGACACTGTCCCTACCTAGAGTTTTCTGTCCCTAGAATAAATGTTTTTTTTAAGCACAATATAGCACAAGGACAATTAACTCACTGTCCTTACAGGTCCCTGGAAACAAGGACTTGCAGAGTGAAAGAAAAAAAACACTCTCCCTACCTACAGTTTTCTGTCCCTAGAAAAAATGTTTTTTTTAAGCACAATATAGCACAAGTAAAATTAACTCACTGTCCTTACAGGTCCCTGGAAACAAGGACTTGCAGAGTGAAAGAAAAAAAACACTCTCCCTACCTACAGTTTTCTGTCCCTAGAAAAAATGTTTTTTTTAATCACAATATAGCACAAGGAAAATTAACTCACTGTCCTTACAGGTCCCTGGAAACAAGGACTTGCAGAGTGAAAGAAACTGACACTGTCCCTACCTAGAGTTTTCTGTCCCTAGAATAAATGTTTTTTTTAATCACAATATAGCACAAGGAAAATTAACTCACTGTCCTTACAGGTCCCTGGAAACAAGGACTTGCAGAGTGAAAGAAACTGACACTGTCCCTACCTAGAGTTTTCTGTCCCTAGAATAAATGTTTTTTTTAAGCACAATATAGCACAAGGACAATTAACTCACTGTCCTTACAGGTCCCTGGAAACAAGGACTTGCAGAGTGAAAGAAAAAAAACACTCTCCCTACCTACAGTTTTCTGTCCCTAGAAAAAATGTTTTTTTTAATCACAATATAGCACAAGGAAAATTAACTCACTGTCCTTACAGGTCCCTGGAAACAAGGACTTGCAGAGTGAAAGAAACTGACACTGTCCCTACCTAGAGTTTTCTGTCCCTAGAATAAATGTTTTTTTTAATCACAATATAGCACAAGGAAAATTAACTCACTGTCCTTACAGGTCCCTGGAAACAAGGACTTGCAGAGTGAAAGAAACTGACACTGTCCCTACCTAGAGTTTTCTGTCCCTAGAATAAATGTTTTTTTTAAGCACAATATAGCACAAGGACAATTAACTCACTGTCCTTACAGGTCCCTGGAAACAAGGACTTGCAGAGTGAAAAAAAAAAACACTCTCCCTACCTAGAGTTTTCTGTCCCTAGAAAAAATGTTTTTTTTAAGCACAATATAGCACAAGGACAATTAACTCACTGTCCTTACAGGTCCCTGGAAACAAGGACTTGCAGAGTGAAAGAAAAAAAACACTCTCCCTACCTAGAGTTTTCTGTCCCTAGAAAAAATGTTTTTTTTAATCACAATATAGCACAAGGAAAATTAACTCACTGTCCTTACAGGTCCCTGGAAACAAGGACTTGCAGAGTGAAAGAAACTGACACTGTCCCTACCTAGAGTTTTCTGTCCCTAGAATAAATGTTTTTTTTAATCACAATATAGCACAAGGAAAATTAACTCACTGTCCTTACAGGTCCCTGGAAACAAGGACTTGCAGAGTGAAAGAAACTGACACTGTCCCTACCTAGAGTTTTCTGTCCCTAGAATAAATGTTTTTTTTAAGCACAATATAGCACAAGGACAATTAACTCACTGTCCTTACAGGTCCCTGGAAACAAGGACTTGCAGAGTGAAAGAAAAAAAACACTCTCCCTACCTACAGTTTTCTGTCCCTAGAAAAAATGTTTTTTTTAATCACAATATAGCACAAGGAAAATTAACTCACTGTCCTTACAGGTCCCTGGAAACAAGGACTTGCAGAGTGAAAGAAACTGACACTGTCCCTACCTAGAGTTTTCTGTCCCTAGAATAAATGTTTTTTTTAATCACAATATAGCACAAGGACAATTAACTCACTGTCCTTACAGGTCCCTGGAAACAAGGACTTGCAGAGTGAAAGAAACTGACACTGTCCCTACCTAGAGTTTTCTGTCCCTAGAATAAATGTTTTTTTTAAGCACAATATAGCACAAGGACAATTAACTCACTGTCCTTACAGGTCCCTGGAAACAAGGACTTGCAGAGTGAAAGAAAAAAAACACTCTCCCTACCTACAGTTTTCTGTCCCTAGAAAAAATGTTTTTTTTAATCACAATATAGCACAAGGAAAATTAACTCACTGTCCTTACAGGTCCCTGGAAACAAGGACTTGCAGAGTGAAAGAAACTGACACTGTCCCTACCTAGAGTTTTCTGTCCCTAGAATAAATGTTTTTTTTAATCACAATATAGCACAAGGACAATTAACTCACTGTCCTTACAGGTCCCTGGAAACAAGGACTTGCAGAGTGAAAGAAACTGACACTGTCCCTACCTAGAGTTTTCTGTCCCTAGAATAAATGTTTTTTTTAAGCACAATATAGCACAAGGACAATTAACTCACTGTCCTTACAGGTCCCTGGAAACAAGGACTTGCAGAGTGAAAGAAACTGACACTGTCCCTACCTAGAGTTTTCTGTCCCTAGAATAAATGTTTTTTTTAAGCACACTATAGCAGAAGCACAAAACACACTGACACTCTCCCTACCTATCCTTCTCTTTCCCTAAACTAAAGGAATCCAGGTTAAGCAAGAAAGAAATAACAGTCACTGTCCCTGCCTATGCTACTCTATCCCTGCTCCGGAACACACTACACTAGGCCGCCGTGCTGGCGGCCTTTTATAGTGTGGGGCGTGTACTAAACACCCTCAGCAATAATTGGCCACAGGCATCCTGCCTGTGGCCAATCATTGCTCTCCTCGCTGCCGGCGCTGTGATTGGCCAAGCATGCGGGGTCACAGTGCATGCTTGGCCAATCACAGCGCCTGGATGACACTGCGATGGCGTAGTGCATTGTGGGCCGTTCGCGTCACTCGAATTTGGCGCGAACGGCCCAAATCGTTCGATCTTCGTCGAACGATCGAACAGCCAATGTTCGAGTCGAACGTATGTTCGACTCGAACACGAAGCTCATCCCTACAGCCTACCAGTGCCCATCAAATGCTGCCTGCCAGTGCCCATCAAATGCAGCCTGCCAGTGCCCTCCAATTGCAGTCTACCAGTGCCCTCCAATTGCAGCCTACCAGTGCCCACTAATTGCAGCCTACCAGTGCCCCTGGATCAAACAGAGCGGCGACGATCTCCTACTGTCACAAAGTCCCCCTTTCTTGACCAGCTCGCGGCTCCTATGATACACATCACACTGATTCAATTTCACTGTATTGGATCAGTGTTCCGTCTATTACAGGAGTTGGTCTAGGAGACAGGACTTTGTTACAGCGCTGCCCAGGGGCGGACTGACAACTCATGGGGCAATAGGAGATTATGAGCCCCTAAGGTTTAAAGATGGCTGCCGTCATACCCTCCACATATCCTTTCCTGTACATAACGCCCACTGTCATACCCTCTACACACCTCTCCTGTACATACCCCCCTGTTATACCCTCTGCAATTGGTGGGCCGTATGTACAGGAGAGGAGGGTGGAGGATATGACAGTGGGTGGTATGTAGAGGAGAGGAGTTTTGAGGGTATGACAGTGGGCGGTATGTACAGGAGAAGAGTGTGGAGGATATGTCAGTGAGTGGTATGTACAGGAGAGCAAAAAATCACGCCCAACTAAAGGCTCCCACATCCATTATTTTATATCATAATTAAAACTAAAATTAAATTTATCAGGAAGTCAGACAACAGCAACAGAACCCCCACTTCACATCATGATCCTCTTTTGTGCTCCTTTTTTGATCCTGCTCAGCAGGAAGGAGAGGGCGCCACTCCCCACTCCCGAGTACAGCAGGATGAGGAAGAGAGGGAGGGGGAAGAAGAGACCATAGCTGCTCTCTCCACACAGAGACACAGCTACTCCCCCAGCTGCTGACCGAAGGAAGGAGGGGAAATAGGTAGAAAACAGAGAGACCCTCTACTTACAGCTCGAGGGTGGGCAGCACAGTTTCTTCTCCTTGGACCCACTCTCCGCTGCTATCATTTGCTGGAAGGGAGCACATGTGGGAGGGGGATCCAAGGCACCTGAGCTTCGGCGCCCCCCCCCTGCCTTAGCTTGTGTCGCCTGGGCGCGGGGCACCCAGTGCTCCCGCCCAGGATCAGCTCTGTATAAGTGGCATGCTTTTGGCCTGGCTTTGGGCTCTTCCTTAGTGCCACAAGAACAATAGAAAAGTCAAAATTATGTTAAAAAAGCCAGAGACCTATCTTACTTACTTCTCCCTTGGGCTGGTATCCACCTGCAGTGCTGTGTGAGTTGTAGCTATACTGTCTTCGTCCTCCAGCTTTAGTCACTGTTAACATTATCTCTTGGATACATACAGAATAGTGACTCTAAGGTTCAGGCTTTTTCCATAGAAAATTTTGTAGATTGCCTATGGCTACATCATTGAGCATGTAAACCGCAAAAAAACATTTCAAGAAGGCTCAGACCTAGAATCACAAGGATGGTCAGCAGTTTATTGTGCTAGCTAGTATCCACTCAGAACTAAGCTATAAATTTGGTATTGACTTACTTAGGGCCTATTTGATAATAGTAAAAGCAGCCCTCAAAAATTCCACTCGCCTGCTCGCATTTTGCAAGTGGATTTTGAGGGCTGGGCGAGTGCGGGCTGCCTGGGAGCGAGGGGGGGGGCGATCGTGGGGGAGGAGAAAGGAGAAGAGGGGAGAGATGCTGCTGCTGCTGCTGCCACCGCGTTGATCAGCGCGCGGGGAACATAACAGCTTTCATTTCAATAGCTGTGTGCTCCCCGTCGCGCGTCATCATATATAGCCCCTCCCCCTTGTCCAGTCACTTTGATAGACAGATCACCCGCCCCAGGATTGGACAGGTGATCTGTCTATCAAAGTGCCCGGACAAGGGGGAGGGTCTATATATGACGGCACGCGATGGGGAACACACAGCTATTGAAATGAAAGCTGTTATGTTCCCCGCGCGCTGATCAACCAGACGGTGGCAGGGGGTCTCTCTCTTTCCCTACACAGGTAGACCACTGGGGACCTACACATGGCTACATTTGGGGACTCAAGGCTGCATTTGGGGACACATGGCTGCATTTGGGGACACAAGGCTGCATTTGGGGACACATGGCTGCACTGGGGACACATGGCTGCATTGGGGACACAAGGCTGCATTTGGGGACACAAGGCTACACAAGGCTGCATTTGGGGACACATGGCTGCAAGTGGGTACACATGGCTGCATTGGCGGTCACAGGCTGCATTGGGGACACAGGCTGCACTGGTGGACACAGGCTGTATTGGTGGACGTGGACAGGCTGCATTGGCGGACACGGGCAGGCTGCAGTTTTGGACATGGATAAAGTTGTTGTTAATATTTTTATAACTTAATTCTGCATAAACAATTTAAGTGTAATTTCATGAGATAATTTGAGGGCATGTTTAGGGGTGGGATTAGGGGCGGGGCATGGTAGGGGTTGGGCCCGGCAACTGGTGGCGAGTAACCCTTGAGGTCTGGCTAGTAGCTCAGGATTTGAAATTTTGAGCCCTGGTAAAAGCATAATCCAGTAAGTCACATGTAGCGGGGTCCCTACCTAGGGGAGTCGTTATGCTTAAATTTAGGGGTGACCTGAGCGGTAGTTGGCTCGGGTCTTCTAATTATTTGGACTCTGTCTTGCTGCTGTGACACCTGGCGTGCAGTTCCCATTTAGGCATATAGGTAGTGTTGTCACTTATACCCGGGGTTGAACCACAGGTGATGGAGTGGCTATTGGATGTCCTCTCTCGGCTGCCGTACGGTGGGCGGTTCCGGCCTGCTGTGCATGCCGGGAGAGGGTATATAAGGGGCAGACGCCACTTTTCGGGGGTAGTACCCGGGGTGTAGTACCCGGGGACCTGTACCCGGAGGTGTGGGGGTGCACCCAACTTTGACTGAGGAGTCTCGGGCACCTTCGGCCCGAGGCTGTGGAGTTCCAGGTAGGCCCAGTAACTTCAACTGGGTCTACAAACCAGAGAGGAAACCCAGGAAGCCCAGGTGAGGGCGACCGCTCTGACATAGAGGAAACCGGGGGAGGATCGGTCCCATTAAGGAGGCGAGTAATACAAGATTGCTGTCTAGGGAGAGGCCTGGTGTCCTGTCGGAGGGAAGGATTCCTTTCTTCGCAGGCTGCCTTTGTGGAGGGTCATTATTAAAAGGAGGGATCTCCTTGACTTCATCCTTGGAGGGGACTAAGTCACTGTTCGAGCTTCATGCCAGCTTCTAGTGCTATTGAGTGACTATCCGGGTGAGGTATACCCACTCGGGACGAGTGGCGACGAAGCAAGAGTGTGCCTGAATCCATTCTATTCTGCTAACTCCTTTCCTCTCTTCAACTTTCTGGTTACTGAAGCAAAAAAGAAAATAAACTCTTGTTGGAGTTGAAGTGTTGTGTGGACATTGACCTTCTTGGGAAAGGTAAAGACTAGACTTGTGCACAACGGAAAAATTCGTTCCGTTTCGGTTCGTTTCTTTCCGGTCCTGTTGATTCGTAATCATTCGTAATTTTGCTAGACGGGATTTTTCGTGTTCGGACTCATTCGTATTTTTGCAAGCGACATTTTTCGTTGAATTTTTTGTTGCTTTATAATTCGTACTTTCGGTAGAGTACGTTGTTTTTCGTTGATTCTGGACACAACTCCTACTTTCGTAACTTTTTTTGGGTTCGTACTTTCGGTAGAGTACGTTGTTTTTCGTTGATTCTGGACACAACTCCTACTTTCGTAACTTTTTTTGGGTTCGTTGATTCGTAATTTTCCGTGTCTCTCTCACAACGACGCTGCCTATTATGCCTAATGTGCTTCGAATGGATTTGTACTTTTCTAAATACATTGCGGTTATTTGTAACGATTCGAAATCTCGTATTTTACTTTCGTTTTTAACATGCGGCTATAGGCTCCGCCCCTGTACACCATTTTGAGAGGGTTCAGCACGGTGAGGGAGAAGC
The DNA here is from genome assembly GCA_029206835.1 of Rana muscosa. Classification (NCBI taxonomy): domain Eukaryota; kingdom Metazoa; phylum Chordata; class Amphibia; order Anura; family Ranidae; genus Rana; species Rana muscosa. The sequence continues at coordinate 301,918,859 of CM055116.1, forward strand.
AGAGAGCAGAGCAGAGTGAGTGTTATTGTGCTTCGAATGGATTCGAAATCTCGTATTTTACTTTCGTTTTTTACATGCGGCTATAGCCTCCGCCCCTGTACACCATTTTGAGAGGGAGTTCAGCACGGTGTGGGAGAAGCAGAGAGCAGAGCAGAGTGAGTGTTATTGTGCTTCGTATGGATTCGTACATTCGTAACTTTTTCATAACGAATTATGCCGAAGACATTCGGGCATTCGCTATTTGCGGTATAATTTATTTCGGATTCGGTCTTATTCGTAATTGCTTTGTTCGGAAATTCGAATGCTTCCGAATGTCCGAAAGTTGCTAAATTCGGACGAATTTCAATTCGTTACGAAACGAATTGCACAAGCCTAGTAAAGACTTGCCTCTATAATCTAGAGGGGAGAACCAGTGAAAGGGATCCCCCTAAAAGGAAGGTAAAGGGGAAAAGGATCTGTTTGCTACACACACAATAGATGTCATAAGATTTATAGGAAAGAATAACACTAGATAACAGTAATTCTTTGGTTAAAAGGTTTAAAGTTTAAAAGGTTTACTTGTTTAAAGTAAAGAAAAACAAGATCTATAAACTGTGCCACAAGTTGGGAAATATAGGTAATGCTGCATTCTAATACATGTAGCGTTGTCTTTTCCTTTCTCAAAAAATATCATAGCTCCAAAAACCACAAAGCTGAAAAGAGAGTTTAATTGTTGTACTGGCTTCCTAGGCCACTTGGCAAAACAACCAGTTGCCTTTAGGCATTGCTCAGCAAGTTAGTTTAGCTAAAGCAATAAGACTTTGTTAATTCCTTCCATTCACCCTGTTTCCTGTTCTAAAAATCCATTCTATTCAGTCAATGTTGTAATACTGCTGTTTTGATTTTTCAACTTGATATATGTATAGTGGTTAATATATTGTACATATGTTGAGCTAATCTGATCAGCTTCTGGTATCTATGACATTGCAAAAAATGAACACACCAAAACAATTGATTCATGCACCTCCAGTTCGAATCTGCAGAGAATGGTGTTTTAACTTGTTATTAGGCTGCATTCCCACCTCAGCGTTTGGAATTGCGGCAACCCGCATCGCGTAAAGCATGTGGCAAAAAAAAAGTCAGGAGCTACTTTTGGGCGACATGCTTCACGTGATGTGGGTTTCCGCGATTGCAGCGCGATTTATCGTGCGACAATTGCGGCACACCCGCACCGCAATTTTAGGTGTCATTCAAATGAATGGCATCTCAAATGTTAGTCCCGCGATTTGTTATTCAAACATCGGCGCTTTCCAAATCTCCCACGATTCAAAATGCTGAAGTGCGAATGCAATGCTGAAATATAGAAATCATATAGTGATATTGACCTTGGCTCTTACCGTGTTAAATTGTTGCATTTCTTTCCAAAGCTGTAGTTGTTGTACATTTCATCTCTCAAGATACTCTCTTGTCAAATTTCTGTATATTGGTGGCTCCATCAACTTGCAGGGCACCATGGAGCCACCCTTGTGTCCATGCTCCTGGCTGGGACTACAGTTAAGTGTTCCTGCTCTGCATATACATATAATCAGATATCCCCAAGACTAGTGATGAGCCGAACACCCCCGGGTTCGGTTCGCACCAGAACCCGCGAACGGACCGAAAGTTCGAACGAACATTAGAACCCTATTAAATACAATGGATGCGAACGTTCGAATTCTAAAGTGCTAATTATAAAAACTATTATGCATGTTATTGTCCTAAAAAGGGTTTGGGAACCCGGGTTCTGCACCAGGGGACATGTATCAATGCAAAAATAAGTTTTAAAAACGGTCGTTTTCCGGGAGCAGTCATTTTAATGATGCATAAAGTGAAAAAAAAAAAGTCAATTATTCCTTTAAATATCGTACCTGGGGGGTGTCTAAAGTATGCCTGTGAAGTGCCACGTGTTTCCCGTGTTTAGAACTGTCCCTGCACAAAATGACACTTCTAAAGGAAAAAAAAGCCATTTAAAACTGCTTGCGGCTTTAATGTAATGTCTGGTCCCGGTAATATGGATGAAAATCTTTAAGAAAAATGGCATAGCTACCCCATGACCCCCCCCCTACCCCAGCCCATTACCAGCCCCTTTGGGTCTTGTATGGATATTAAGGGGAACCCCGCACATAAAATAAAAAAGGCCCTATATACTCAGAACAGCCGTATACAGGCGGTGCATACAAGACAGGGACTGTAGGTTTGTTCTTATGTAGAATCTGTTTGTAATTTTGAACAGGTACATTGTTGAAGTGTAGCTCCAGACCAAAAATCTATTTTTAAACTTTTTGGAAAACATAGGTAAGGGTTATCACCCCTGTAACATTTGTTTTGCTGTCTGTGCCCCTGTTCAGAACATTTCACCTCACTTTCCGTCCTAATGACAACTGTTTTTGAAATGTGGTGTTTTTCTTGAAACAAGGATTGCTGATAAAGCATCAGTACAGAGGAGACACCTTTCTCCCATATTTATTCTTACAGGAGAGAATTTTCCTTCCTAGTGGTAGATTTCCTCTCACTTCCTGTTGTCTTCTTGCGTTTGCAAGTAGGAGTCGTTTGTAAGTTGGATGTTTGAAAGTAGGGACCTGCCGTATATACTCTGCAGAAATAGGCCCCTTAGTTGTTGGTGTTGGCACAACACTGTAAGCACTCACAGTTACTCTTGGTTGGTGCTGGAACGCCCTGCTGTCAACTATTATATCAGGAATTTTAATTACATATAATTGTTGAACAGTGGTAGTAAAAATTGGGCCTTTGATGGTGGTGCTGGTGCCACAACACTGTAAGCCCTGACAGTTACTCTTGGTGGGTGCAGCAATGGGCCCTGCTGTGAATTATTAGATCAAGAATTGTAATTACATGCCCCTGTTGAACAGGGGCTGAAAAATTGGGCCTTAGGCACTGGTGGCACAACACTGCAACCCTTCACAGATACTGTACTTGGAGCACAGCAATGAGCCCTGTTGCAAAGTATTGCTTCAAAAATTGTAATGACACGCCCCTGTTAAACAGGGGCTGAAAAATTGGGCCTTAGGCACTGGTGGCACAACACTGCAACTCCTCACAGATACTGTACTTGGAGCACAGCAATGAGCCCTGTTGCAAAGTATTGCTTCAAAAATTGTAATTACACGCCCCTGTTAAACAGGGGCTGAAAAATTGGGCGTTAGGCACTGGTGGCGGCACCCATAAACAAAAATGATCTTCCAAGCTATCATCATCAATCGTATCATTGAGGACTCGGAGGAGGAGGATAGCCAGTCAACATAACAGCACAGGCACTCAGCATCAGCATCAGTCTTGAAGGGATGTGACATTTTAAAATCAATTAGTCTGTTATATCAGCATCAGGTGTGTGGTAGCTGGTGGTGATCCAAGACTGGTTCATCTTGATGAAAGTCAGTCGATCAACCGAGTCGGTGGACAGGCGCACCCTGTGATCCGTGACAAATCCTCCAGCAGCACTGAATGTGCGTTCCGAAAGAACGCTGGATGCAGGACAGGCCAGTAGCTCAATTGCATACTGTGCAAGCTCTGGCCAGTGATCCATCCTCAAGACCCAGTAAGCCAGAGGATTTTCGGTGGGGAAGGTGTCCAAGTCTGACCTTGCCCCTAGATATTCCTGCACCATGTTTATCAGACGCTGGCGATGGTTGCTGGAACCGATCATACTTTGGGGCTGCGGACTAAAGAATTGTCTGAACGCATCGGTCAGACGGCCACCTTCCCCACCGCTCCTTCTTTGACTGGCCGAAGCCTCAGCAACTCGTTGTCCAGGACCAGGAGTTTGCAACCTCCCAGTCTCTGGGAACGCGTTGCACAGACCTTTCTGCAAGGCCTCCCGGAGTTGTCTCATCCTCTGCTCCCTCTGCGACGGTAACATAAGGTCCGCAACCTTACCCTTGTACCGTGGATCAAGGAGAGTGGCCAGCCAGTAATGGTCCCTCTCCTTGATCCGAAGAATACGAGGATCCTTCCGCAGACTTTGCAGGATCAGGGAGGCCATGCAGCGTAGGTTTGCTGAGGCATTCGCTCCGGAGTCCTCTGGGTCACTAAGGACGACATGATCCGCAGCCACCTCCTCCCAGCCACGTACAAGTCCACTGGTTTCTTGGGACTGTAAATCATCCCTAAAAGACTGCTGCTGATGATGCTGAGTGCCAGCCTCCACCTCCATGCTGACACAATCCTCCTCCTCCTCCTCCTCCTCCTCCTCCTCCTCTTCCTGTGCGATGGGTGGGACAGAAGGAACACTGTCTGGGTAAAGGGGGCCTTGAGAGGCAAGGAAGTCCTCCTCTTCCTGCCTCTGTTCTGCCTCAAGTGCCCTGTCCATTATTCCACGCAGCGTGTGCTCCAACAGGTGGACAAGAGGTACAGTGTCACTGATGCATGCACTGTCACTGCTCACCATCCTCGTGGCCTCCTCAAATGGTGCCAGGACAGTGCATGCATCCCTGATCATGCCCCACTGGCGTGGAGAAAAAAAACCAAGCTCCCCTGACCCTGTCCTGGTGCCGTAGTCGCACAGGTACTCATTGATGGCCCTCTGCTGCGTGTGCAGCCGCTGCAGCATGGCCAACGTTGAGTTCCACCTGGTGGGCATGTCACATATAAGGCGGTTCTTGGGCAGGTTCAACTCCTTTTGCAGCTCAGCCAGGCGAGCACTGGCATTATAAGATCTGCGGAAATGCACACAGACTTTCCTGGCCTGCCTCAGGACATCCTGGAAGCCCGGGTACCTGCCCAAGAAGCGCTGCACCACCAGGTTAAGGACGTGAGCCACACAGGGCACATGGGTCAGTTGTCCCTGTCGGAGGGCGGAGAGGAGGTTGGTGCCATTGTCGCAAACCACCATTCCTGGCTTAAGCTGGCGTGGCGTCAACCACCTCTCGGCCTGGCCCTGCAGAGCAGACAGGACCTCTGCCCCAGTGTGGCTTCTGTCCCCCAAACACACCAGCGCAAGCACGGCATGGCATCTTTTTGCCTGCGTACTTGCGTAGCCCCGTGAACGGCTACGGAGCACCGCTGGTTCATAGGACAAACCACAGGAAGAGGCCATGGAGGAAGAAGAAGAGGAGGGGGTGGAGGAGAGAGGTGTGTCACAACCAGTAGTAGCATTTTGGAGGCGTGGCGGTGGGACAACCTCCAACACTACTGCACCTTGTCCTGAATCCTTCCCAGCTGCCAAAAGAGTGACCCAATGGGCCGTGAAAGAAAGGTAACGTCCCTGTCCATGCCTGCTGGACCATGAGTCAGCGGTAATATGCACCTTACCGCTGACCGCCCTGTCCAGCGAGGCCAAGACATTGCCTTCCACATGCCGGTAGAGAGCCGGAATAGCCTTCCGTGAGAAAAAGTGGCGTTTGGGAACCTGCCACTGAGGAACCGCACATTGCACAAACTCACGGAAGGGGGCCGAGTCTACCAACTGAAAAGGCAGCAGTTGAAGCGCTAGCAATTTAGCCAAGCTAGCATTCAACCGCTGGGCATGTGGATGGCTGGGAGTGAACTTCTTTCGACGGTCCAGCAGCTGGGGCAGGGAAATTTGCCTGCTAGAATCGGACGTCGGTGTACTGCTAGCAGAGTGGGCGCAAGTACTTGGCTGTGACACACCTAATTCTACACCTTCATTCCTCTCAGTGCATGTTTCAGAGAGGACTGAAGTTATAGTGGGGTTGGAGATCCCAGCTGATGCGGTGCAAGGAGAGGTCCGCTTGGTTCTTTGGTGTGGGTCTTTGAGGTAGGCTTGCCAACGAGCTGCATGGCAGGTCAACATATGTCTGGTCAGGCATGTGGTACCCAAGCGGCTGATGTTTTGGCCACGCGATATACGCTTGAGACATATGTTGCAAACAGCAGCTGTGCGATCTGATGCACTAGCCTCAAAAAAGGCCCACACCAAAGAACTTTTTGAATGACGGGCAGAGGCAGCGCCCTGCACAGGCGGAGCTCTGCGGTGTGATTCCGTCGGTGTACTGCCCTTACGCTGGCCACCAAAGGGCATCCTGCCTCGTTGGAGATGTGCCTCCTCCTCATCCTCCTCCTCCTCCTCTCTCCTATTAGGCACCCACGTGGAGTCATTGACCTCATCATCCCCTCCCTCCTCATCACTGGAGCCAATCTGGCAGTATGCTGCAGCTGCTGGAACATGACTGCCAGATTGGTGTCCTTCTTGAGCATCCCCTCTGTCTGCTCTCACGCTACTGCCTTCCTCTAGCTGGGTTTCATCATCAGACCCTTCGAAACGCTGGGCATCCTCCTGGAGCATGTACCCAACACTGTGCTGAAACAGTTCGGGGGACTCCTCAGGAGGAGGACATGGTGGGTCTAGGGAAGGAGTGACTGATGATTTGTCTGACATTGATACCAGGGAAGACGACGCTTTGGCAGCTGCTTTTCCAGTACCCTGAGCCTGGGTGAGAGAGGATGAGGAGGAGGAGGAGGGCTTGGTCATCCACTCTACCAAGTCTTCGGCATGATGTGGCTCAACATGTCCAGCTGCCGAAAAGAAGGACAAGCGTGTCCCATGGCCATGTGCTGATGACAATGCACCGCGTCCACGACCAGCACTGTTGCCCCCAGACACAGAGCCTGCTTGCCCTCTTTTATTGCCTCCTGACTGTCTGCCTCTCCTTGTTTGCCTTCCAGACATTCTAATAGATGGCCTGCAGGGAGATGGGAAAAAAGCAATAAGGGCTACCTTCAGGTGTCCTTCTCTGTCCCTTGAAACAAGGACTTTCACAGTGAAAGAAACTGACACTGTCCCTACCTAGAGTTTTCTGTCCCTAGAATAAATTTTTTTTTAATCACAATATAGCACAAGGACAATTCACTCAATGTCTCTCCAGGTCCCTGGAAACAAGGACTTGCAGAGTGAAAGAAACTGACACTGTCCCTACCTAGAGTTTTCTGTCCCTAGAATAAATGTTTTTTTTAAGCACAATATAGCACAAGGACAATTAACTCACTGTCCTTACAGGTCCCTGGAAACAAGGACTTGCAGAGTGAAAAAAAAAAAACACTCTCCCTACCTACAGTTTTCTGTCCCTAGAAAAAATGCTTTTTTTAAGCACAATATAGCACAAGGACAATTAACTCACTGTCCTTACAGGTCCCTGGAAACAAGGACTTGCAGAGTGAAAGAAAAAAAACACTCTCCCTACCTACAGTTTTCTGTCCCTAGAAAAAATGTTTTTTTTAATCACAATATAGCACAAGGAAAATTAACTCACTGTCCTTACAGGTCCCTGGAAACAAGGACTTGCAGAGTGAAAGAAAAAAAACACTCTCCCTACCTACAGTTTTCTGTCCCTAGAAAAAATGTTTTTTTTAATCACAATATAGCACAAGGAAAATTAACTCACTGTCCTTACAGGTCCCTGGAAACAAGGACTTGCAGAGTGAAAGAAACTGACACTGTCCCTACCTAGAGTTTTCTGTCCCTAGAATAAATGTTTTTTTTAAGCACAATATAGCACAAGGACAATTAACTCACTGTCCTTACAGGTCCCTGGAAACAAGGACTTGCAGAGTGAAAGAAAAAAAACACTCTCCCTACCTACAGTTTTCTGTCCCTAGAAAAAATGTTTTTTTTAATCACAATATAGCACAAGGAAAATTAACTCACTGTCCTTACAGGTCCCTGGAAACAAGGACTTGCAGAGTGAAAGAAAAAAAACACTCTCCCTACCTACAGTTTTCTGTCCCTAGAAAAAATGTTTTTTTTAATCACAATATAGCACAAGGAAAATTAACTCACTGTCCTTACAGGTCCCTGGAAACAAGGACTTGCAGAGTGAAAGAAACTGACACTGTCCCTACCTAGAGTTTTCTGTCCCTAGAATAAATGTTTTTTTTAATCACAATATAGCACAAGGACAATTAACTCACTGTCCTTACAGGTCCCTGGAAACAAGGACTTGCAGAGTGAAAGAAACTGACACTGTCCCTACCTAGAGTTTTCTGTCCCTAGAATAAATGTTTTTTTTAAGCACAATATAGCACAAGGACAATTAACTCACTGTCCTTACAGGTCCCTGGAAACAAGGACTTGCAGAGTGAAAGAAAAAAAACACTCTCCCTACCTACAGTTTTCTGTCCCTAGAAAAAATGTTTTTTTTAATCACAATATAGCACAAGGAAAATTAACTCACTGTCCTTACAGGTCCCTGGAAACAAGGACTTGCAGAGTGAAAGAAACTGACACTGTCCCTACCTAGAGTTTTCTGTCCCTAGAATAAATGTTTTTTTTAATCACAATATAGCACAAGGACAATTAACTCACTGTCCTTACAGGTCCCTGGAAACAAGGACTTGCAGAGTGAAAGAAACTGACACTGTCCCTACCTAGAGTTTTCTGTCCCTAGAATAAATGTTTTTTTTAAGCACAATATAGCACAAGGACAATTAACTCACTGTCCTTACAGGTCCCTGGAAACAAGGACTTGCAGAGTGAAAGAAAAAAAACACTCTCCCTACCTACAGTTTTCTGTCCCTAGAAAAAATGTTTTTTTTAATCACAATATAGCACAAGGAAAATTAACTCACTGTCCTTACAGGTCCCTGGAAACAAGGACTTGCAGAGTGAAAGAAACTGACACTGTCCCTACCTAGAGTTTTCTGTCCCTAGAATAAATGTTTTTTTTAATCACAATATAGCACAAGGACAATTAACTCACTGTCCTTACAGGTCCCTGGAAACAAGGACTTGCAGAGTGAAAGAAACTGACACTGTCCCTACCTAGAGTTTTCTGTCCCTAGAATAAATGTTTTTTTTAAGCACAATATAGCACAAGGACAATTAACTCACTGTCCTTACAGGTCCCTGGAAACAAGGACTTGCAGAGTGAAAGAAAAAAAACACTCTCCCTACCTACAGTTTTCTGTCCCTAGAAAAAATGTTTTTTTTAATCACAATATAGCACAAGGAAAATTAACTCACTGTCCTTACAGGTCCCTGGAAACAAGGACTTGCAGAGTGAAAGAAAAAAAACACTCTCCCTACCTACAGTTTTCTGTCCCTAGAAAAAATGTTTTTTTTAATCACAATATAGCACAAGGAAAATTAACTCACTGTCCTTACAGGTCCCTGGAAACAAGGACTTGCAGAGTGAAAGAAACTGACACTGTCCCTACCTAGAGTTTTCTGTCCCTAGAATAAATGTTTTTTTTAATCACAATATAGCACAAGGACAATTAACTCACTGTCCTTACAGGTCCCTGGAAACAAGGACTTGCAGAGTGAAAGAAACTGACACTGTCCCTACCTAGAGTTTTCTGTCCCTAGAATAAATGTTTTTTTTAAGCACAATATAGCACAAGGACAATTAACTCACTGTCCTTACAGGTCCCTGGAAACAAGGACTTGCAGAGTGAAAGAAAAAAAACACTCTCCCTACCTACAGTTTTCTGTCCCTAGAAAAAATGTTTTTTTTAATCACAATATAGCACAAGGAAAATTAACTCACTGTCCTTACAGGTCCCTGGAAACAAGGACTTGCAGAGTGAAAGAAACTGACACTGTCCCTACCTAGAGTTTTCTGTCCCTAGAATAAATGTTTTTTTTAATCACAATATAGCACAAGGACAATTAACTCACTGTCCTTACAGGTCCCTGGAAACAAGGACTTGCAGAGTGAAAGAAACTGACACTGTCCCTACCTAGAGTTTTCTGTCCCTAGAATAAATGTTTTTTTTAAGCACAATATAGCACAAGGACAATTAACTCACTGTCCTTACAGGTCCCTGGAAACAAGGACTTGCAGAGTGAAAGAAAAAAAACACTCTCCCTACCTACAGTTTTCTGTCCCTAGAAAAAATGTTTTTTTTAATCACAATATAGCACAAGGAAAATTAACTCACTGTCCTTACAGGTCCCTGGAAACAAGGACTTGCAGAGTGAAAGAAACTGACACTGTCCCTACCTAGAGTTTTCTGTCCCTAGAATAAATGTTTTTTTTAATCACAATATAGCACAAGGACAATTAACTCACTGTCCTTACAGGTCCCTGGAAACAAGGACTTGCAGAGTGAAAGAAACTGACACTGTCCCTACCTACAGTTTTCTGTCCCTAGAAAAAATGTTTTTTTTAAGCACAATATAGCACAAGGACAATTAACTCACTGTCCTTACAGGTCCCTGGAAACAAGGACTTGCAGAGTGAAAGAAAAAAAACACTCTCCCTACCTACAGTTTTCTGTCCCTAGAAAAAATGTTTTTTTTAATCACAATATAGCACAAGGAAAATTAACTCACTGTCCTTACAGGTCCCTGGAAACAAGGACTTGCAGAGTGAAAGAAACTGACACTGTCCCTACCTAGAGTTTTCTGTCCCTAGAATAAATGTTTTTTTTAATCACAATATAGCACAAGGACAATTAACTCACTGTCCTTACAGGTCCCTGGAAACAAGGACTTGCAGAGTGAAAGAAACTGACACTGTCCCTACCTAGAGTTTTCTGTCCCTAGAATAAATGTTTTTTTTAAGCACAATATAGCACAAGGACAATTAACTCACTGTCCTTACAGGTCCCTGGAAACAAGGACTTGCAGAGTGAAAGAAAAAAAACACTCTCCCTACCTACAGTTTTCTGTCCCTAGAAAAAATGTTTTTTTTAATCACAATATAGCACAAGGAAAATTAACTCACTGTCCTTACAGGTCCCTGGAAACAAGGACTTGCAGAGTGAAAGAAACTGACACTGTCCCTACCTAGAGTTTTCTGTCCCTAGAATAAATGTTTTTTTTAATCACAATATAGCACAAGGACAATTAACTCACTGTCCTTACAGGTCCCTGGAAACAAGGACTTGCAGAGTGAAAGAAACTGACACTGTCCCTACCTAGAGTTTTCTGTCCCTAGAATAAATGTTTTTTTTAAGCACAATATAGCACAAGGACAATTAACTCACTGTCCTTACAGGTCCCTGGAAACAAGGACTTGCAGAGTGAAAGAAAAAAAACACTCTCCCTACCTACAGTTTTCTGTCCCTAGAAAAAATGTTTTTTTTAATCACAATATAGCACAAGGAAAATTAACTCACTGTCCTTACAGGTCCCTGGAAACAAGGACTTGCAGAGTGAAAGAAACTGACACTGTCCCTACCTAGAGTTTTCTGTCCCTAGAATAAATGTTTTTTTTAATCACAATATAGCACAAGGACAATTAACTCACTGTCCTTACAGGTCCCTGGAAACAAGGACTTGCAGAGTGAAAGAAACTGACACTGTCCCTACCTAGAGTTTTCTGTCCCTAGAATAAATGTTTTTTTTAAGCACAATATAGCACAAGGACAATTAACTCACTGTCCTTACAGGTCCCTGGAAACAAGGACTTGCAGAGTGAAAGAAACTGACACTGTCCCTACCTAGAGTTTTCTGTCCCTAGAATAAATGTTTTTTTTAAGCACACTATAGCAGAAGCACAAAACACACTGACACTCTCCCTACCTATCCTTCTCTTTCCCTAAACTAAAGGAATCCAGGTTAAGCAAGAAAGAAATAACAGTCACTGTCCCTGCCTATGCTACTCTATCCCTGCTCCGGAACACACTACACTAGGCCGCCGTGCTGGCGGCCTTTTATAGTGTGGGGCGTGTACTAAACACCCTCAGCAATAATTGGCCACAGGCATCCTGCCTGTGGCCAATCATTGCTCTCCTCGCTGCCGGCGCTGTGATTGGCCAAGCATGCGGGGTCACAGTGCATGCTTGGCCAATCACAGCGCCTGGATGACACTGCGATGGCGTAGTGCATTGTGGGCCGTTCGCGTCACTCGAATTTGGCGCGAACGGCCCAAATCGTTCGATCTTCGTCGAACGATCGAACAGCCAATGTTCGAGTCGAACGTATGTTCGACTCGAACACGAAGCTCATCCCTACCCAAGACCCAGCAAGTTACTCCTCTACTCCTCCCTCCTCTCTCCTCCTACCAAATTGATGGGCAGCAGTTGGAGCGTGTGCTGTCTTTGGTTCTCTGTGTTCCAAGTGCACACACTCCCTTCTCTTGCTGTGTACTCAGTGTATTTGCTTTCCTATGTGAAAGTTTGGGGAAGCAGTGCAGAGCAGTCATTAGTGGACCACATTGAAGAGCACAAAAATTAGATGTTGGGGACTAGTTAAGGTTATGTGCTGGGAAATTTTTCTCTTCTAGTTCAGAGTGCATCCATTTAAAAAAGTGGGGCGTTTAAATTTTTTTTTGGTGTTTGAATTTTTTTATAATTTTTTTAAGTTAAGTGGAAATTGACAAAAAGCTGGCAAATATGTGAAAGGTTTGGAACACAGTTCTGCAGCATGTTGATGCAATTACGTAAAGCGGAGGTCCACCCTGAATTTTTTTTTACATTAAAAATCCTAAAAAATTTATAAAAAAATTAATAGAAAAATAAAATAAAAATTATACTCACCCTAAATGTCTGTTGCTATGCGGAAGTCCCCTAATCTGCCTCTACTGTGGCTCTTCCTTGTCCTCGGATTGAGAAATTCTGTTTCCTCTTCTAGTGAATGGGGCGCGCTGCCTTCTGGGAACTGTGTGTATCCCAGGAGGCAAGCCGCCCATTCACAAAGCGCTGTGCGAGTGGCACATGCGCAGTAGGAAACGGGCAGTGAAGCCGTAAGTCTTCACTGCCTGTTTCCCTTAGTCAGGATGGAGGAGCCCGGGACCTGCCAGCAGCGATCGATCGCCGTGGCGGGACCGACATCGCGGGCGAGTAGGACAGGTAAGTGTCCTTATTAAAAGTCAGCAGCTACACTGTTAGTAGCTGTTGACTTTTTTTTTTTTTTTTTACATGGCTGCACCTCCGCTTTAACCACTTAAGGACAGAGTCTCTTTCTGAGATTTGTTGTTTACAAGTTAAAATCATTTTTTTTTTGCTAGAAAATTACTTAGAACCCCCAAACATTATAGATTGTTTTTTTTCTAACACCCTAGAGAATAAAATGGCGGTTGTTGCAATACTTTCTGTCACACCGTATTTGCGCAGTGGTCTTACAAGCGCACTTTTTTTGTGAAAAATACACTTTTTTAAATAAAAAAAAATAAGGCAACAGTAAAGTTAGCCCATTTTTTTTTTATATTGTGAAAGATGATGTTATGCCGAGTAAATTGATACCAACAGGTCACGCCTCAAACTTGCACCTGCTCATGGACTTGCGCTTACTATGCCGCGATTTAAAGGGGACGTACAGGTGCGCCCATTTGCGCAGCCGTGCCATTGTGCCGACGTACATCGTCGTGTGCGCTGGTCGGCAAGCGATTAAGGATAATGTAATTTCCTTTGTCATTTGATTCTGTGCAACACAAGTCGCACCTGAAATCACACTAGTGTGAACCAGGCCTATTAATGTTATAAAATATACAAAGGAATGCTTGATCCCCTAATGTGTAAAGATAGTGGAAGCTGCCACTTGTTTGGCTTATGTGAATGTTTTTGAACAGTTGAGAAACTGTTCTTTTAGATGCGCGGAGCTTCTGAAACATGCTTACTGGGGGCATACTCTAAAGTGTGTCACACACACTTTATTTTATACTACATATTGAAATACCAGATTTAAATAAAAACATAGATGATATTAAATTTCAGTCATTACTCCAGATCACTACTCCAGCTTTGTTATGTACATATGAGATCAGTTAGGCCTAAAAAGCTTTGGACTTTTCTAGTCTCTCTCTTTAAAAGCCACAAGCAAAACCATACCATGTGTGATGTTTGATACCATTTCAGTTGTTTGCCTTTTCTGGAGTATTGTTCTTTTATTTGTCATTCCATATTAACGGCAAAGTTGGATTCAGTATTCTGCTGCAAAGTATTCTTGGGAAAATGTTAATAACCATCTCTGAGCTTTCTTATCATCTATTCCCATAAACCAGAGAGTGATTCTCTAAACACCGGATACTTCTCTGCCTTTTGATATAGCTAAATAGCCTTTGAAGCAGATCACTATGTGTAACTGGAGCTGTCATTCAGTCATTTTAGGGGTTAATGCACCTACGGATATCAGCATGTAGAGTAATGATTTCCAGTGCATTCATTGGCTAGTCATGTCCATCCCTCTGTTAACATGATCCTCCAAAAGGACTCCTTCATTAAGTGTAGAGAAAAGAAAATGGAACCCAAAACAAAGCTAGTAAATTTCTATGTGACATTTGCACTTCCAATTTGTACCGACTTTCTTCAGTTTTACTGAATTGGCATAAGGGCATCTAAATGTGTCTATAGAAACCAACAGAGACTGTGCTGCAAAGAACACTGAATATATCAATCACTAACTCATTGGTCCTTCCTTATAAGGTTTAAAAGGGTGATAATGCTATTTATACAATTCAGTTTAAACTGTACCTTAACCCAACATTTGATATTCCTAATACGTGTCTTTACTTGTGTTAAAAAGTACAGTATCCTGTTCTCTCTGCATCCCTTCTTTTGCGTGAAATTCCTGGTAAACCTGGCAGACCTCCTGCTTTCCTATTTCAAACTTACTATGCTAGACATGATAATCGCCAGATGATTCTGCTAGTAATGTTGACTCGTCGCTTCCTTTCGCTATAATGCTAAATCTTCGGGCCGCAGCGATTTATATAGGCTTCTCATGACGTCACAGTCACATGTTCCCATGACGTCACAGTCACATGCTCCGGGGGCCACCCAGAGCATGGGACTGTGACGTCATGAGAAGCCTATATAAATCGCTGCGGCCTGAAGATTTAGCATTATAGCGAGAGGAAGCGACGAGTCAACATCGAGGAGGAGAAGAGGCAAGAAGACGCCGACGGCGACGACGGGAAGACCGGCCCCTCCACTAGCAAAAGAGCTGGAAGAAGATAGTGGAGGGGCCGGCAGAAGGACAACGGAGATCCGGACGAGACGACGGGGAAGACCGGGCCTCCTCTAGCAAAAGAGCTGGAAGAAGATAGCGGAGGCCCGGCAGAAGGAAGAAAGAACCGGAGAGGAGAAGAGGGAAGAAGGCGACGGAGAAGACCGGGCCCCGCTAGCAAAAGAGCTGGAAGAAGATAGCGGAGGCCCGGCAGAAGAAAGAACCGGAGAGCGTGGCGACGACACCGGAGACCCCTGAAGTTGGAAGAAGACCCCCGGAGCTGTGCAATAAATTACTTTAAAAAGCTGTGTGTGTTTTTTTTATTGCCATTTTTTTCCACCAGGTGAATGGGTAGGGGTACGATGTACCCCATACTCATTCACATAGGGTGGGGGGGGGCCGGATCTGGGGGCCCCCTTGTTAAAGGGGGCTCCCGGATTCTGATAAGCCCCCCGCCCGCAAACCCCGACAACCAACGACCAGGGTTGTGGGGAAGAGGCCCTGTCCTCATCAACATGGGGACAGGGTGCTTTGGGATGGGGGGGCCGCAGGTCGCCCCCCTGCCCCAGAGCACCAAACCCCCCATGTTGAGGGCATGCGGCCTGGTACGGTTCAGGAGGGAGGGGGGCCGCTCTCTCGTCCCCCCCTCTTCCCCTGCGGCCTGCCAGGTTGCATGCTCGGATAAGGGTCTGGTTTGGACTTTGAGGGGGACCCATGCCGGAGGGGGAACCCATGCCGGTTTTCTCTTTAAAAATTGGCGTGGAGTTCCCGCTCAGGATTCATACCAAACACAGTGCCTGGTATTGGCGGGAATCCACGTCGGATCCCCGTTCAATACAGTGCTGCGTCTCCTCGCTATTGCAGCGAGCGCGAGATGTGTCGCCACCCTGTCGCCGAGATGTCGGCACCCCTGTCGCCGAGAATCTCCGCGATAGGATCGCGATGAATATACAATGTCGGCAGCACCTACTGTACAGTTGTGCTCAAAAGAAAGAAATTGTGAAATTTTGGCATTTATATTGAAAATATGACTAATCATGCCAAAAAACTGTCTTTTATTCAAGGATAGTGATCACATAAAGTCATTTATTATCACATAGTTTTTTGTCTCCATAATGATAACAGAAATCACCCAAATGGCCCTGATAAAAAGTTTACATACCCTGGAATGTTTGGCCTTGGTACAGACACAGAAGCTGGCACACGCAGGTTAAAATGGCAAATAAAGGTTAATTTCTCACATTTGTGGCTTTTTAAATCACAATTAGTGTATGTGTATAAATAGTCAATGAGTTTGTTTGCTCTCACTTGGATGCCCTAAGAGGCTAGACGCTGACCCATGAGGAGGTAGAAAAGAACAGTTAAAAGACCTGCGTAACAAAGTAATGGAACTTTATAAAGATGGGAAAGGATATAAAACGATACCCAAAGCCTTGATTATGCCAGTCAGTACTGTTTAATTCCTTATTCAAAAGTGGAAAATTCGGGGCTCTTTTGATACCAAGCCAAGGTCAGGAAGACCAAGAAAGATTGCAGCCACAACTGGCTGAATAATTGCCAAGGATACAAAGAAAAACCCACAGGTAACCGCAGGAGAAATACAGGCTGCTCTCCAAAAAGACGGCGTGGTTGTTTTTAAGGAGCACAATTTAACGATACTTGAACAAAAAGGAGCTGCATGGTTGAGCTGCCAGAAGGAAGCCTTTACTGCGCCAATGCCACAAAAAAGCCCAATGAGGCATGTCAAGGTGTTGTTATGCATATTGTAGCCAGGCTTTTTTGTGGAACTTGTGCGGTAAAGGCTTACGGTATTTCTGGCAACTTGACCATGCAGCTCTATTTTGTTCAAGTATCATCGTATTGTGCTCCTTAAAAACAACCACACCATCTTTTTCCAGAGCAGCCTGTATTTTTCCTGAGGTTACCTGTGGGTTTTTCTTTGTATCCTGAACAATTCCTGTGGCAGTTGTGGCTGTAATCTTTCTTGATCTACTTGACCTTGACTTGGTATCAAGAGATCCCCAAATTTTCCTCTTCTTATTAAAAGATTGAACAGTACTGACTGACAAATGTAAGGCTTTGGATATCTTTTTATATCCTTTTCCATCTTTGTAGTAAAGTTTCATTACCTTGTTACGCAGGTCTTTTGACAGTTTTTTTCTGCTCCCCATGGCTTAGTATCTAGCCTGATTAGTGCATCAATGTGAAAGCTAACAAACTCATTGACTATTTATACACAGACACTAATTTTGATTAAAAAAGCCACAAATGTGGTAAATTAACCTTTAATAGCCATTTTAACCTGTGTGTGCCAACTTCTGTCTGTCTGTAGCAAAGCCAAACATTCCTGGGCATAAAACTTTAGGGTGGTTTCTGTTATCATTATGATTTTAAAAGGAGCCAAAAAACTATGTGATAATAAATGGTTTCATGTGATCACTATCCTTGAATAAAAGACAGTTTTTTGGCATGATTAGTCAGATTTTCAATATAAATTCCAAAATTTCACAATTTCTGCCAGGGTTTGCAAACTTTTGAGCACAACTGTACTTCCTGTCTTAGAGAGCCACTAACTTGTACTGTATCTATGAATAAGCAGCCCCAGAACAGGACTGCAGAAACAAATTCCTGCCCATTTCTCCATAACATTTTTAGCACTTATCAAACAGATATAACAAAATGCTTTCCATGGTATAGCTCACAATCCAAAAAGAGGTTACATAAGAAAAGTTAATTGTTAGGATTTCCATACCTTTTAACATATGATTTGATAATTGATAGCATATAACTCTTATACAGTTCTTTTTATATTACTGCTAATCCTAATGCTCTTTGATCAGCAAGATGCTTCAATAATCTTGTATTATTATGTTAGCAACTTGGCCTAGTCACTTTGGGGTTGATTTACTAAAACCGGAAAGTGCGAAATCTGATGCAGCTGTGCATGGTAGCCAATCAATTGCTAACTAACTCGAAGCTGATTGGTTTCTATGCAGAGCTGCACCAGATTTTTCACTCTCCAGTTTTAGTAAATCAACTTCTATCTGTCATTAGATGCATGTCTGCTTTAAAATACATGTAGCACTGACCCACTCAAGAGTTGTTGGATTTGTTTGGATTTTCCGCTCTCCCCAGTGGTGACCCACCCCATGACTGGATCTGGCAACTCACACCAGTAGGCATAAAATTGATTTTTTTTGGGGCAGTAATAAGGCCTGTAAAGGAAGCATCCAATAAACAGTTCCAACAATTGCAAGAATATCCAAACATCAAATACAGGAACAATTGCAAGCATAGCAAAGTAGATACCATTAGTTACCCAGCTGCCTGTGAAATGGCCCTGCCATAATGCACTGGGATAGAGACGGGACTAAGATTAAAACACAGCAATTTCAGTAGTAACAAAAGTAAGTACTTTTATGGTCCAAATAGCACAAATAACAGTGTATATAACAGTGCCAGCTTAACTACTATCTAACCACTGGCAAGTAGAGTAAAAAACAAGACTGTGGGGCCCATATGTTTTCTTTGGAGTGCTCATCCTTAAAATGAGGCTATTTGTAATCCACAAGCAAGAGAAGGGATATATAATCACCTTAGGCAGAGCTCTGCTGGATGCATACAAAGTTTCAGTAAAAGCAGACCAGTAAAATAAAAAAAAGGCCCCCTTCACCACATCTATGCTTCATAGATGCTCACCTGATAATGGTATGTTCCGTAATGACCACCTCTGTAGACTGGATGGTAATAGACCATAGTGCCTCTGGCTGGATGATGATGGATGAAAAGGTGTAAGCCATATTATACCTTGTTGTCTCTGTGCTGTTATCATGCCCACAATGCCCCAGGACACCCTTCTCTAGCATGCACCTTATTCTGGCTTTTGTCCTGGTGTTTCTCCTGGAACTTCCTCTCTCTCCATTGTCAGCCTGCACAGGATACCTCTTGTCTCTCCCTCAGTCCCAGGCAGCTAAAGTCCCCCTCCCGCATCGCTCTCCTGCCAGGTAGCGCTAGTGTCCCTGGCTCATGTCGCAGGGGTTCTCTGCTCTCCCCAACACAGCCATGCCCTGTGTACCATTCATGGGTCTTAGCAGCTGCTCCCCTCCCGGTGACATGGACGAGGTTACGTTCCAGCAGCGAAGCAGACAATCACATTCCTGCCTCCTCCTCTTATTCCTCTGCCATCTATCAGTTAATGGTAAGGAAGAAAAGGAAAACTGTGGATCATGATGACAGAGGCCAGGCCGGACAGTGCTTCTGGGTAACAGGGTTACATATATACCATACCTCCCAACATTTTGAGATGAGAATGAGGGACACCTATTACCAAACTTATGTAGGCATAGGACACGCCCCCTGCCACACCCCTTGAAGGAAAATTAACCCCCCACAAATATAATAAATCCACAATAGCTTTTTTTTTACCACTATTATTCCTTTATATTGGCTTTAAAAATTTACAAATGCAGCAATTTAGAATTTGAATGAAAGGTTCAGCACTGGGAAACACTATTTGAAAGATAAAAAGTGCATTTTATATACAAGTATGAGGATCAGCCCAAAATGAGGGACAAATGATGGGGAAAGAGGGACAGAGGGAGGGACATTGCTCCAAATCAGGGACAGTCCCTCGAAATTAGGGACAGTTGGGAGCTATGTATAAACCACTAAAAAGATACAGCCAGCACTTGCGACTGGGCCCTGTAATTCCGCCACTTCAGGGGGGCCCGCCATCCGCCCGCGTGAGGTGCCCACCGTTCGCCTGCGTGAGGTGCCCGCCGCCCGCCCGTGTGAGGTGCCCACCTGACTGTGTGGTTTGTTCCACCGCAGGGATGGGGGCTTTCGCCCGCTGAGGTGAGAGAGAAGGCAGAGGCAGCGCAGCGCTGAGAGACTGTGTACCGCCCCGCTCCCGCCTCCAGAGACAGAGAGAATGTAGGGAGGCGGGGCGGACACTGAAAAACACCAATTGAGTGAAGGCGTGGGAGGAGCTATCCCCTCTGCATCTGCTTCGAGTACCTGTCCCGTCTAAGTACCCATAAGGCAAGGCATTCCTGGAGGAGGCACAGTGACGGATTTCTGAGGGGGAATCGATTGATTGCTGGTAAGTCCTGTCAAGTGACATTTTGCACTGCAATCGACCCCATCCCCCCCACCACCGCAGATCTCATTCCTAACCCCCCATCACCACTACAACAGAGGTGATGATGGGTGGGGGTAGGGATGAGATCAGTGGTGGTGGTGGGGGGATGGTATCAGTAAGAGGCAGAGGTGGGGGTGGGAGAGGATGGCACTACCACTACCACCCCCCTGTATCACCGCTACCACCACCGCTGCTCCCCATAACACTACTGCTGCCACACACCCCCAACACCACCGCTGCCATCCCCCCAACACCACCGCTGCCACCCCCCTCAACACCACCGCTGCCATCCCCCCTCAATACCACCGCTGCCATTCCCCCCAACACCACTGCTGCAACCCCCCTAAACACCACCGCTGCCACCCCCCCTCACTACCACTGCTGCCACCCCCCCTCAATACCACTGCTGCCACCCCCCCTCAATACCACTGCTGCCATCCCCCCTCAATACCACCGCTGCCATTCCCCCTCAACACCACCACTGCCATCCCCCCTCAACACCACCACTGCCATCCGCTCTCAATACCACTGCTGCCATCCCCCCTCACTACCACCGCTGCCACCCCCCCTCAATACCACCTTTGCCACCCCCCATTAATTCCACCGCTACCACCCCCCCTCAATACCACTGCTGCCACCCCCCCTCAATACCACTGCTGCCACCCCCCCGCAATACCACCGCTGCCATCCCCCTCAATACCACTGCTGCCCCCCTCAACACTACCGCTGCCACCCCCTCTCAACACCACCACTGCCACTAATGGGGGGGCCCTTCATGATTTCTTGCACCGGGGCCCTGAAATTTCTAGTTACGCCTCTGGATGCAGCTCTGTTACAGATATTGTTTGAGGTGACCAAGTGTATAATGATAATTTATTCATTAGGCTCAAATCCCAAAGATAACGCACCAGGTTCAAGATAGTTACCGTATTTTAAAAAATGTGACAGTTACTTTCCGCTGAATAATAAAACATTTAAAAATTACAGCCACAACTGAAAAAACACAAACTTATCCTTGTGTAAAGCTTTGTGAATTGGGCCCATAGCTCTTTATTCTTTTTTCAAGCTTGCTTTTAGTGTTAACTTCAGTGTCATTATTAGTGTTGAGCGAACCCGAACTGTAAAGTTCGGGTCCGTACCGAACTTTAGCTTTTTCCCGAACCCGAACCCGGACTTTGCCCAAAAGTCCGGGTTCGGGTTCGGGTTCGGCAATCTAATAACGCATTTAGAAATGCTTCAGGGGCCAGCCAATCACCTTTTGATTAGCTGGTGTGCCCTTAGAAGCCATCATAGCCATGCCTACTAATGGCATGGCTGTGATTGGTCAGTGCAACATGTGACCCAGCTTCTATATAAGCTAGAGGCACACAGCACACATGACACTCTGCTTCAGAATAGATAGGGAGAGGATCTAGTCTGCTGCTGCTGCTTTTAGGGAGAGATAGAAAGATAGATGAGGTAGTCCCGATTCTACAATCTGAGGGAAAAGATAGAGAGATAGTGTAGTGTAGGGCCAGGTTCCTGTGTTGGTGCTTTCAGGGAGAGAGAATATTATATAGGAGTCCAGATTCAGAGATTAAAATCAGCGATCTGCATAGGTCTACCTATTTGTGTTGCAGTGCAGTCTTTTTACACTGCCATGAGCCCAGTGTCAGAGAAAATCTAACTTTTAGGGGAAAAAAAAAGGCACTTTATTGTTCTCTTTTCCAAAAGACCCATAGGGCAAAAAAAAAAAAAAAAAAAAAGCATTTTATTTTGCTCGTGCAAAAAAAGACCCGTTTAGGGCAAAAAAAAAAAAAAAAAATTTGCACTTTAATGTACGCTTGCAAAAAACGCCGTTTAGGGGCACAAAAAAAAAGTTTGCAGTGTGTTATACATATTTTGAGGTGTGTGAAATAAACAATTTCAATATAGTTTTCTCCTACTGTGCTATACTAAAAAAACAACATTTTTTTTTAATAGCATTTTCTGCAGTTCTGTAGCTGTGCGATTCAGCGGTTACGTACTGTGGGTGTGTTCTGCTCTTCCAAAAAACGCCGTTTAGTGGCACCAAAAAAAGGTTGCAGTGTGTTATACATATTTTGAGGTGTGTGAAATAAACAATTTCTATATAGTTTTCTCCTACTGTGCTATACTAAAAAAAAAACATTTTTTTTGAATAGCATTTTCTGCAGTTCTGTAGCTGTGCGATTCAGCGGTTACGTACTGTGGGTGTGTTCTGCTCTTCCAAAAAACGCCGTTTAGTGGCACCAAAAAAAGGTTGCAGTGTGTTATACATATTTTGAGGTGTTTGAAATAAACTATTTCTTTATAGTTTTCTCCTACGTTGCTATACTAAAAAAAACAACATTTTTTTTGAATAGCATTTTCTGCAGTTCTGTAGCTGTGCGATTCAGCGGTTACGTACTGTGGGTGTGTTCTGCTCTTCCAAAAAACGCAGTTTAGTGGCACCAAAAAAAGGTTGCAGTGTGTTATACATATTTTGAGGTGTTTGAAATAAACAATTTCTTTATAGTTTTCTCTTACGTTGCTATACTAAAAAAACAACATTTTTTTTGAATAGCATTTTCTGCAGTTCTGTAGCTGTGCGATTCAGCGGTTACGTACTGTGGGTGTGTTCTGCTCTTCCAAAAAACGCCGTTTAGTGGCACCAAAAAAAGGTTGCAGTGTGTTATACATATTTTGAGGTGTTTGAAATAAACAATTTCTTTATAGTTTTCTCCTACGTTGCTATACTAAAAAAACAACATTTTTTTTGAATAGCATTTTCTGCAGTTCTGTAGCTGTGCGATTCAGCGGTTACGTACTGTGGGTGTGTTCTGCTCTTCCAAAAAACGCAGTTTAGTGGCACCAAAAAAAGGTTGCAGTGTGTTATACATATTTTGAGGTGTGTGAAATAAACAATTTCTATATAGTTTTCTCCTACTGTGCTATACTAAAAAAACAACATTTTTTTTGAATAGCATTTTCTGCAGTTCTGTAGCTGTGCGATTCAGCGGTTACGTACTGTGGGTGTGTTCTGCTCTTCCAAAAAACGCCGTTTAGTGGCACCAAAAAAAGGTTGCAGTGTGTTATACATATTTTGAGGTGTGTGAAATAAAAAATTTCTATATAGCTTTCTCCTACTGTGCTATACTAAAAAACAACATTTTTTTTGAATAGCATTTTCTGCAGTTCTGTAGCTGTGCGATTCAGCGGTTACGTAATGTGGGTGTGTTCTGCTCTTCCAAAAAACGCCGTTTAGTGGCACCAAAAAAAGGTTGCAGTGTGTTATACATATTTTGAGGTGTTTGAAATAAACAATTTCTTTATAGTTTTCTCCTACGTTGCTAAACTAAAAAAACAACATTTTTTTTGAATAGCATTTTCTGCAGTTCTGTAGCTGTGCGATTCAGCGGTTACGTACTGTGGGTGTGTTCTGCTCTTCCAAAAAACGCCGTTTAGTGGCACCAAAAAAAGTTTGCAGTGTGTTATACATATTTTGAGGTGTTTGAAATAAACAATTTCTTTATAGTTTTCTCCTACGTTGCTATACTAAAAAAACAACATTTTTTTTGAATAGCATTTTCTGCAGTTCTGTAGCTGTGCGATTCAGCGGTTACGTACTGTGGGTGTGTTCTGCTCTTCCAAAAAATGCCGTTTAGTGGCACCAAAAAAAGGTTGCAGTGTGTTATACATATTTTGAGGTGTTTGAAATAAACAATTTCTTTATAGTTTTCTCCTACGTTGCTATACTAAAAAAACAACATTTTTTTTGAATAGCATTTTCTGCAGTTCTGTAGCTGTGCGATTCAGCGGTTACGTAATGTGGGTGTGTTCTGCTCTTCCAAAAAACGCCGTTTAGTGGCACCAAAAAAAGGTTGCAGTGTGTTATACATATTTTGAGGTGTTTGAAATAAACAATTTCTTTATAGTTTTCTCCTACGTTGCTAAACTAAAAAAACAACATTTTTTTTGAATAGCATTTTCTGCAGTTCTGTAGCTGTGCGATTCAGCGGTTACGTACTGTGGGTGTGTTCTGCTCTTCCAAAAAACGCCGTTTAGTGGCACCAAAAAAAGTTTGCAGTGTGTTATACATATTTTGAGGTGTTTGAAATAAACAATTTCTTTATAGTTTTCTCCTACGTTGCTATACTAAAAAAACAACATTTTTTTTGAATAGCATTTTCTGCAGTTCTGTAGCTGTGCGATTCAGCGGTTACGTACTGTGGGTGTGTTCTGCTCTTCCAAAAAATGCCGTTTAGTGGCACCAAAAAAAGGTTGCAGTGTGTTATACATATTTTGAGGTGTTTGAAATAAACAATTTCTTTATAGTTTTCTCCTACGTTGCTATACTAAAAAAACAAAATTTTTTTTGAATAGCATTTTCTGCAGTTCTGTAGCTGTGTGATTCAGCGGTTACGTACTGTGGGTGTGTTCTGCTCTTCCAAAAAACGCTGTTTAGTGGCACCAAAAAAAGGTTGCAGTGTGTTATACATATTTTAAGGTGTGTGAAATAAACAATTTCTTTATAGTTTTCTCCTACTGTGCTATACTAAAAAAACAAAATTTTTTTTGAATAGCATTTTCTGCAGTTCTGTAGCTGTGCGAGTCAGCGGTTACGTACTGTGGGTGTGTTCTGCGCTTCCAAAAACACCCATTTAGGGCAAGATCCTAAATTTTGAAAATATGAGGAGAAGGTCAAAGGGACGTGGTGGCCCCAGTCGTGGTGCTGCTGGTGGAGCTCCTGTTGCAGGGAGAGGACGTGGTGGATCTGTGCCAGATACACGCACAAGTGAAACACCTTCCTCAGGTGCGAGTAGGCGACCGAGCCTGCGGCGGTATTTTGTCGCGCCTAATGAGGCTGTACGAATGTTTAGGCCAGGACAAGTACAGGCGATAGTAGATTGGGTTGCTGACAGTGCCTCGGGTTCCTTCACATTGTCTCCCACCCACTCTTCTGATGAAAGAACAGAGTTGGCAGCTGAAACCCATGTCCATCAGTCTTTCACCTCACCCCCTTGCAAATCAGCCAAGCAGTCTGAGCCCCAAATCATGCAGCAGTCTCTTCTGCTTTTCGATGACTCTGTTAGCAGGGTTTCCCAGGGCCATCCACCTAGCCCTGCCCCAGAAGTGGAAGAGATTGAGTGCACCGATGCCCAACCACTTATGTTTCATGATGAGTACATGGGAGGACCATCGCAGTACGTCTCGGATGATGACGAAACACAGGTGCCAACTGCTGCTGCTTTCGCAATTGTGCAGACAGACAAGGAGGGCAGGGGTGAAGACTGGGTGGAAGATGATGTGGAGGACGATGAGGTCCTCGACCCCACATGGAATCAAGGTTATGCAGGTGACCAGTGTAGTTTGGAGGAAGAGGCGGTGGTCGCACAGAGCCACCAGCACAGCAGAAGAGGGAGCAAGGTGCAAAAGCGGAGCGTCTGTCAGCTAGACAGTATGTCTGCTACTGCCCAACGCAGCAAGGGACCAAGCACACCAAAGCCAGGTCCAAGGAGTTCCCCAGCGTGGTAGTTCTTCACACAATGTGCTGATGACAAGACACGAGTGGTTTGCACGCTGTGCAATCAGAGCCTGAAGCGAGGCATAAACGTTCTCAACCTGAGCACAACCTGCATGACCAGGCATCTATGTTCAAAGCACGAGCTGCAGTGGAGTAGACACCTCAAAAACCAAGAAAGGTCTCTGGCTCCTCCTGCTTCCTCTTCTGCTGCAGTCTCGGCCTCTTCATCCACCTCTGTAGTGACAGTGGCACCTGCCACCCCGCAAACAGAGCATCTGCCAGCAACACTACCACCTGGGTCACCAACCATCTCCACAATGTCCCATGGAAGCGTTCAGCTCTCTATCTCCCAAACATTGGAGCGGAAGAGGAAGTACCCCCCTAGCCACCCGCGATCCCTGGCCCTGAATGCCAGCATTTCAAAACTCCTGGCCTTTGAAATGCTGTCATTCCGTCTGGTGGAGACGCAGAGTTTTAAAAGCCTGATGGCATTGGCTGTCCCACAGTACGTCGTGCCCAGCCGCCACTATTTTTCCAGGCGAGCCATCCCTTCCCTGCACAACCAAGTGGGGGACAAAATCAGGTGTGCACTGCGCAACGCCATCTGTGGCAAGGTCCACCTAACTACGGATGCGTGGACCAGTAAGCACGGTCAGGGACGTTATATCTCCCTAACAGCACACTGGGTAAATGCAGTGGCGGCTGGGCCTGAGGCAGATAGCAGTTTGGCGCATGTCCTTCCACCACCGAGGATTGCAGGGCGCTTCAGTTTGCCTCCTGTTGCTAACTCCTCCTACTCCGCTTCCTCATCCTCTACCGCCTCCTCATCCGGTCAGCGTAACACCTTCACCACCAACTTCAGCACAGCCAGGGGTAAACGACAGCAGGCAGTTTTAAAACTTTCCTGTTTGGGGGAAAAACCCCACACCGCGCACGAGTTGTGGAGGGACATGGAAAAACAGACCAATGAGTGGTTGCTGTCAGTGAGCCTCAAGCCCGGCCTGGTGGTGTGCGATAATGGGCGAAATCTCGTAGCAGCTCTGGGCCTAGCCGGTTTGACGCACATCCCTTGCCTGGCGCATGTGCTGAACTTGGTGGTCCAGAGGTTCCTTAAAAATTACCCCAATATGCCAGAGCTGCTGCAGAAAGTGCGGGCTGTGTGTGCGCACTTTCGGCATTCTCACCCTGCTGCTGCTCGCCTGTCAGTGCTGCAGCGTAACTTCGGCCTTCCCGCTCACCGCCTCATATGTGACGTGCCCACAAGGTGGAACTCCACCTTGCACATGCTGGCCAGACTGTGCGAGCAGCAGCAGGCGATAGTGGAGTTTCAGCTGCAGCAATCACGCGTGAGTCGCTCTGCAGAACAGCACCACTTCACCACCAATAACTGGGCCTCCATGCGAGACCTGTGTGCCTTGTTGCGCTGTTTCGAGTACTCCACCAACATGTCCAGTGCCAATGACGCCCTTCTTAGCGTTACTATCCCAGTTCTATGCCTCCTTGAAAAAACGCTTCGGGCGATGATGGAAGAGGATGTGGCACAGGAGGATGAGGAGGAGGAGGAGGAAGCGGGATAATTTCAAAGGCTTTCAGGGCAGTCTTTCACAAGTGGCTACGCGGGTGGGTTCCTGCACCAACAAACGCCAGGTACACAATTGTCCAGCGGAAAGGGAACAGTTCTGGAGGATGACGAGGTGGAGGAGGAGATGGAGGAGGAGGAGGAGGAGGCATTTTCACAGCAGGGTGGCACACAGACCAGCTCGTGGCCATCACTGGTGCGTGGCTGGGGGGATACAGAGGACACAGACGATACACCTCCCACAGAGGACAGCTTTTCTTTGCCTCTGGGCAGCCTGGCACACATGAGCGATTACATGCTGCAGTGTTTCCGCAATGACCGCCGAGTTGCCCACATTTTAACTGGTGCTGATTACTGGGTGGCCACCCTGCTGGATCCCCGTTACAAGGACAACGTACCGTCCTTAATTCCCTCACTGGAGCGGGATCGTAAGATGCGCGAGTACCAGCGCACGCTGGTAGACGCGCTGCTGGTGGCATTCCCACCTGACAGCGGGCGTATGGTGGAAGCACAAGGCGAAGGCAGAG
The DNA here is from genome assembly GCA_029206835.1 of Rana muscosa. NCBI lineage: Eukaryota > Metazoa > Chordata > Amphibia > Anura > Ranidae > Rana > Rana muscosa. Next base: position 301,946,432 of record CM055116.1, read on the forward strand.
GAGGAGGAAGAGGTCGCCAACGCAGCCGGGGCACCGGCAGCACCTCAGAAGGCAGGGTTAGCATGGCTGAAATGTGGAAAAGCTTTGTCAGCACGCCACAACAACCAGCACCACCAGCTGAGATGGAAAGGCTTAGCAGGAGGCAGCATTTCACCAACATGGTTGAGCAGTATGTGTCCACAGGCCTACACGTACTGGATGACGGGTCTGCCCCCTTTAACTTCTGGGTCTCCAAATTGGGCACATGGCCTGAGCTTGCCCTTTATGCCTTGGAGGTGCTGGCCTGCCCTGCAGCCAGTGTATTATCTGAACGTGTATTTAGCACGGCAGGGGGCGTTATCACAGACAAGCGCAGCCGCCTGTCCAGAGCCAATGTGGACAAGCTCACGTTCATTAAAATGAACCAGGCATGGATCCCACAGGACTTGTCCGTACCTTGTGCAGAATAGACATGTATACCGGTGTTGTGACAAAAACTGTCCGGCCATCGGATTGTGTCCGGCCCATACTGCGAAGGCGCAGCGCTTGCGCAGTACAGAGGACAAGGAGATTCACAAAATCTCCGAAGATGAACGGCGCCTGCGCTGTGAGTGCAGGTTCAAGCTCCACCATCCAAGTGGACATACGGTAGCACATAGTAACAGGGCCCCTCACGGGCTCGGTTCGATCGCCACGCTTCGGGCACGGCCTCACTTGGCTCGTCTTGAACCACGGATGGTGTGCCCTTCACCTGAACTCACCACGCAGGCGCCGTTCGTCTTGGGAGATTTTAGAAATCCCCTTGTCCTACATACTGAGCAAGCGCAGTACAGGGTGGACACTATTTGACGGGGGACAGAATTCGACACATCACCGGCATTACACAGCCATTGTTGTATTTTTGAATCAGTGTTGGCTACCTCGTCCTCCTCCACCACCGCTTCCACCTACACAGCCACATCCACCGCCACTTCAACCTCCTACTCCATATGGACCTCGTCCTCCTAGGTCAAGATTATTATTTTTATTTTTTATTTTTTTATGTTATTTTAAGTTATTTCCCTATCCACATTTGCTTGCAGAGCACTTGCCATGCTCTTAACAACATTTTGCTGCCATTTGCAGCCCTCTAGCCCTTTCCATTACCTTTTTAGAGCCTTTTTAGTCCTTAGAAGTCCGGGTCCCCATTGACTTCAATGGGGTTCGGGTTCGGGTCCGGGTTCGGGTTAAAGTTCGGTCCCGAACCCGAACTTTTTTCCGAAGTTCGGCCGAACCCGTCGAACCGGAACATCCAGGTGTCCGCTCAACTCTAGTCATTATCTTTTGTATAATACTGCTGCAGCTAAACGCTAAAGCATGTAAAAATATCTAGCAATCGCAGAGCTATACTATTAATCTTCATAGGTTCTTGTGTATCATAGTGTAATTTCGGAGTTAGGTGTTCTCTCGATTTCTGGCAGGATCAGCTAGTATTTTTCTATACTTGCAGTGTTTTTAATGAGACAAACCTGTGCATGTATTGCAAAGTTTAATATACTATATATTGTTTTACTTAGATATACACTTTGATTCTGTAAAAATTGTACTTTTCATTGTATGCATTACTAAATGATATTCTGTAGACGGGAGATTTTATCATTTCTCTATGGAATCTTGCCTACCCTTTTCCCAGGCTTTCATATAATGTAGGATTTATTTCCAAATTACTGCAGATCTCCTGACAATTTATCAGTTAAGGAATTTATCTTAATCCACACTTTATAGACATAAAAGCTTATATGGAGCAGCTTATGTATATTTATCTTTGGCCACAATATAAAATTCAATTAGGTAGGTTAACTAAAATCTAGGAGCCTTTTTCTATTGCTGCAACTGTAATTTCTTTTTTATGGGGATGATTTGATGAGTGTCTAGGAAATATAACAATAAACTGCATGTTTACACAAAGCAGATATATGATTTAAAATGCATAATTGCAACAATAATGTCAGTCTTGGCCTCTGCCAGATGACTTGGCAACTCTTGATGAAACAGACATATACTATCTATGAACATCTGGTAATTGCATATCCTATCTGTTGCTGTGAATGGAAACACTGTCAACAATGTCAAACTGTGATTGGGTTCATTGATTGCTTTCTTACATCCAGTTTTAAGAAATCCATTGAAATTTTGGTTGACAAACACTGTAAGAAAAGTTTTCAATTAGGTTGGTATACAGAACATGTCATTTCAATTTTTTTTTAAGACAAACAGAGCTTGTTTACCTATCAGTAGACAAAAAAAAAAAAACTGACTAATGAACCTTGGACTAATACTGTGGCAAAAGAGATGAATGTCTTAATGTGGACCTCTTAACCTGGATATACATTGACTGAAATTTGCCTGGTCCAGTGGGGCTTGGCCAAATTCTGATCAGTCTGTGGCTATCCCCACTTCACAGAAGCTGATCGTTTGATCAACTTCTGTCAAAGGGCAATTTAAATTAATTTATGTCGATATCCACATATCCACATTTAAATCTTGGGGAACTGAAGTTTGTATATAATAAATCCAGCAAGTTTCTAATCTAATCTAGCTTTATTGTACCTTCCCAAATGTGGGTTTATTTTGTCAATACTGACAAATTGAATTCCTGTAGGGTCTATTTGGTGATACCTCCTGAAATGGGCTGACAGATTATGGCCTTAAAAACCCTTTCTAATATTGTATATATGTTCTTGTAACATGTCCTTCAGCATTCTCGTTGTTCTCCCAATGTACTGTTAAGTGCATAGACATTGTAGCAAATAGACTACATGTCGAGTGGTACAGGTAATGAAGGAATTAATGGTATAATGTCTGCCTGTATAGATTGGAAAGAAGTACACTTCAATTGACAAGGGGTATTATTCCTGCTATGGCTGTGGCATGTGTACCCCTGGGGCCACTACCTCTGCAGCTAAAGTGGGAGTGGTTGGGGGGAGTGGCAGTAAAACTGCATTTCAACTGTAGGGTTTTACCACTCCTCAACTGCTAATGTGAACAAATCCTTAGACATTTGTTACCACCGCCGAGAACTGCACAGGTATTGGAATTTACACGGGTGAACCCCAGCATCTTAGAAACTAAATCTTGAATCTGGATAGTGATTGTACTAACCATCGGGAGTAAAAAGCAGATGAAGACATTATCATAGGGAAAACATCTCTGTGAATGACAATATATACCTGCAAGTGTTACACCTACACACACTTTACTTAGTATGCATGTGGCAGGAAGAATATATATCTATTGAAAATAATTAATAAACATTTCTATCTGTACTGTTTGAGGATCCATCCGAATTTTACATTAATATCTTAAGCCCCATTCATACTGAATTTCACAGTAAAACACAGGGTGTTTTGTACCCCAAAGGAAAGGACAGAGATGGCAAAACAGTGACCATAGGAGGGATAGAGAGTCCTGGCTACAATTACAAAAAATATCAATCAATTTCCATAAAGCTTCCCACATTATATAAACACCATTATAATGAATAGAAGTCATATTCTTGAATAAAACATATCCAATTATTGGAAAGGTAAGTGCCCAAGACATGTTCCAAGGTAGAAATGAAAATGCACAATTGTAGTTATATTTACTATTAAAAATGTTTTTGTTTATTTCTGTGCAGTGCTAATAACCACTCTCCTGAAGAAGCTGCACATTTGACGAAACATGTTGAGAAAGTAACATCATTGTAGCATGGAAAATGTCATTATAACTGCTTTCTGGTAGAAAATACCATGATATGTTATTGATTATATTGTGTTTTTAATGGAATTGGAATAAAATTGTTTAAGTATTTCATGGAATATGTGAATATTTCATTGTTAATTAAGCACCCTTAAAGTCCCATATCACGCCAACCTTTTTTGTAAACCCTTTCATATAGTAGCCTAAATAATGCAAAAGATGTTGCTAGCCAGAAAATGTTCATCTATTTGACATGACTATAAACAAACCCTCCACGGGACACTTGGAAAATAAACACATTCACATTAAACACATTATGCCAAAATGTATTTTGCTTAGTTATTTACATTTTGTCATCTCATCTAGCATACAAAAAAATATTGTAGATGGAAATGAAGAAATCAATTTATTAGGTCATAAAATCAAAAACAAAATTTGTGCATTTGGTACTGCAGTATTTTATTATAATGGAATCCATTGTGCAGTGAATCCAAAGGGAAATGGATCACCAATGGCAATGGAATATATAGAGTTTATGTAATTCTCCATTGGGTGAACACTGTATTTTTCAGTTCATTGTAAAACAAGTAGTTAATTGGTGTTTAAATTTTTTAGAAAAGGTGATAGATCAAAAGGGCAGTGGGGTGCAGGTAGAGGGATGAGATATTGAGAGAAAGTAGACAGTTCAAGGTATATAGTAAGAGGTATGGCAAGTTTTTTAAAGCTGTAAAAAAATCTAAATTTTTGGGGAAAATTAAGAAAATAATTTTTTTTTTTCACAACAATGTAATTTCTCACAAACACTATAGGCATACTTACAGTTACACCCTAAAACACATTCTGCTACTCCAAAAAAGGGAGGCCAAAATGGCCCTAGATCATACTTTAGAGGCAAAATGGACGAGAATATATATATTTTATTGATAACAATTAATCGCACACAGAGCAAGTATCAACAGAATTAAAAAAACACAAACAATTAACACACAATAGACATACAGTCGGGCAAAAAAGTATTTAGTCAGCCACCAATTGTGCAAGTTCTCCCACTTAAAAAGATGAGAGAGGCCTGTAATTGTCATCATAGGTATACCTCAACTATGAGAGACAAAATGTGGAAACAAATCCAGACAATCACATTGTCTGATTTGTAAAGAATTTATTTGCAAATTATGGTGGAAAATAAGTATTTGGTCACCTACAAACAAGCAAGATTTCTGGCTCTCACAGACATGTATCTTCTTCTTTAAGAGGCTCCTCTGTCCTCCACTCATTACCTGTATTAATGCCACCTGTTTGAACTTGTTATCAGTATAAAATACACCTGTCCACAACCTCAAACAGTCACACTCCAAACTCCACTATGGGGAAGACCAAAGAGCTGTCGAAGGACACCAGAAACAAAATTGTAGACCTGCACCAGGCTGGGAAGACTGAATCTGCAATAGGCAAGCAGCTTGGTGTGAAGAAATCAACTGTGGGAGCAATAATTAGAAAATGGAAGACATACAAGGCCACTGATAATCTCCCTCGATCTGGGGCTCCACGCAAGATCTCACCCCGTGGGGTCAAAATGATCACAAGAACGGTAAGCAAAAATCCCAGAACCACACGAGGGGACCTAGTGAATGACCTGCAGAGAGCTGGGACCAACATAACAAAGGCTACCATCAGTAACACGCTACGCTGCCAGGGACTCAGATTCTGAAGTGCCAGACGTGTCCCCCTGCTTAAGCCAGTACATGTCCGGGCCCGTCTGAGGTTTGCTAGAGAGCATTTGGATGATCCAGAAGAGGATTGGGAGAATGTCATATGGTCAGATTTTTTAAACTTTCACTTTATTTTCATCTGGTAATTCAGCCAGCAAGTCTGTTGTTTTTTACAGCACAAACTCTCCAGCAGAATGTATCAGTTTACATGGATGGGACAAAAGACCAGACAAAACACTGGCAGGTGTGAATAAAAATATTAGCTTTAATTTATTCATGCAAAACCCTTATCCCAAAAGTAAGAGTGAAGCCTAGTAAACACGGCCGAGAATCCCGTCAGGAAAAAAACTTTGTTTTTCCTGACGAGATTCCTGGCAAGCTTTTCTTGCCAAGCCGTGCATACAGATGGCCATTCAAAAGAACCGCCGTTCTTTTGAAGGGCAAGAACGCGGTGACGTCATTGACTATGACGAGCATGCGCTCGTCACATTCGATGCCGTCGCCGCCATCTTGCTTCACCCTACACTACCCTTGTAAGCTACCGCGCATGCGTCAAAGTCTCATCGAGCATGCGCGGGCTTACCGGAGGACAGGTAAGCTTGTAGCCGCATACACACACACAGTTTTCTCGTCGGAAAACAGGCAGACGAGAATCCCGACGAGAAAATAGAGAGCAAGTTCTCTATTTTTCTCGTCGAGATTCCCGGCAGTTTTCTCTACGAGAAAACATACACATGACCGGTTTTCTCAGCAAAAAGCTCTGCCAGCAGTTTTCGTGATGGTTTCTTGCCGAGAAAACCGGTCGTGTGTACGAGGCCTGAGCTTGAGTATGGCTTCAATATGTTAGTGGTTCTAAATCTGCTAATACATTTCACAATATCCTAAACCCCAGACTGACAATTTTTGTAGTCTGCGGTCTACTGTGCCTCTTATGTTAATTCCTCCAGAGGTGTGTCCCACTAATACAGGAGGTATGTTACTGACCAGATCACCAGGTGAAAACAGAGGGAAAAAGCCAAAGAAAAGGAAACTGATGCAACCACCACACATAACGATTGGTAAACTGCAATATATTAAATTTTTGGTTTTGGGATTAAAGTGTTACTAAACCTACAACAGTAAAATCAGTCTGTATATGTAGTAAAGCATGCTTGTTATACTCACTGTGCAACCTGAGAGGTTAATCCTCCACATTGTGTAAAAAGGCTGTTTGATACTGTCTTCTCTAACCCTTCCCTTCTTTTACTGTCCCCAATACATCTGCTGATAGAAAAGAGCCCTCGGAGTCACTCTGCACATGCTCAGTTTGGTGTGTATTGCTAGAGAGTTTTTTTATTTATTTTGGGGGGGGGTGCATGTAATTAGCACAGGGCCAACCAGCATTGTCCAGACAGAAAGTCAGGGGTCATGCATCCTCATGGGACAGTCAGAGGAGAATGAAAACTCCTCCTAGAAGCTTTAACCAGTGCTCGGCTGGACACTGATAGAAGTCACAGGACTGCTATATACTGCTGATGGGAAAATGTATTTAGCAGTTTATATTTACTGAAATAGTTGCATTTCAATTAAACAAATAATAAATATTGACATTTTAGCATTGTCTCAATATTTTATTACTGTGATCTGGACTGAATACACTTTGTTCTATGTACCAGCTTTGTTGCATTATACTAACCAAGATGAAACAAATGATTTCCCTTAATTCATATAGAGAGGCCATCCACCACTGTGGCACATAATAGTCAGCCCATCTATTGGAATAAATATAGATTCTGTACAGTTATTTAAACAAAAAAGAAGCCCCCCCCCCCAAAAAAAAAAAAAAAGAATACCTGGACCCATAATTCAAAAACGATATCTCAATGATAGCTGAACTCTTATTCTTTACGTTCACAGCAGGTAAGATATCAAGCTTGCAACTCTTCGTTACTAATAGAGAAATTCCTTCTTTCTGGGTCCATTACCCATACCTTGAACTGTAAGCGAAATAATTAAAACACACACATCAAAAAACAAAATGTCTTGTTAGAAATAAAACAAATTTCCATCCACGTATTCATCACTTTATTTAAATCAGTGCTGCATGGGGGAGCCAGGCAATAGATCGAATCTGCACTGCATGGGGTGATTAGGGTGTACCCAGGTACACCTGGCACACCCTGTGCGCACACCTATGATTGAAATGTAATATGTAATCTACACCTTACATACGTCACACCTTAAAATCAAATGTGAAAAAAATGATCTAAAAAGCACACTCACATGTTTCACTGTGATAACTGCATTTGTTTTTGATAATACACGAGAAAACAGGGTTTAAAAGGTACATTAAACAACTGAAAACAGTTGACTTTCTTTCAAAATATAACAATTACTTTGTCATTACTGGAATAAGCGAATAGGCGAATAGGAATGTTTGCTAGTGTATGAGTGTGATTACTTTCTGTTATGCTGCATATAAAATTAGTCAAAGGAAAGCCAAACCACTACATTGTTATGGAAAAAGTAAACACAATTGTTATAGAAAACATAAGTTAATTCTTTCTGTTTTAGATGTCATACGCTCTGTCATTTCATTAGAGTCATGTACAGTACTGCATGCTTAAAGCGGAGCTCCGCCGTTTTTTTTTTTTTAAGTCAGCAGCTACAAATACTGCAGCTGCTGACTTTTAAAAAAGGGACACTTACCTGTCCAGGGTGCCCGCGATGTCAGCACCCGAAGCCGATCTATCCCTCGGCTCTTGGGTGGAGGCGCCTTGCGGCTTCACTTCTTGGTTCCCTACTGCGTATGCGCGACTCGCGATGTGCGTTCCCACTGGTCCCTGCTGTCTTCTGGGACCTGTGTGTCTCCCAGAAGACAGCGGGGGGGGGGTGGAAAAGGCGCCGGAAGTGGCATAGATACCCGCGGGTGGCTCGGGTATCTATGCCCGGAAGTGGGAGCAGAATGCCTGTATTACACAGGTATCTGCTCCCCCCTCCCCCCTGAAAGGTGTCAAATGTGACACCGGAGGGGGGAGGGTTCCAAAAAGCGGAAGTTCAGTTTTTGGGTGGAACTCCGCTTTAAAATACAGAAAAATAAAGGTAAGTCAATACTGTTATTGTTAAGCTCACCCTCTAAAAATATTTATTGCGCTGCTGTCATGTTGATGCAGTGACTTTTAATGCTATGAGTCTCTGAACTTCATCAAAGCTGGACATACACTGATCGAATTTTGGCTTCTTTCTAATGAACTGGCATAAAATTTGCTCTGTGAGTAACCCTGTAACCCTGTCAGCCCCCTGTCTCACCCAACATCCTTTGATCAAAAAAAAAGGCAGGTGGAAAATTATCGGCCAAATGACAGCTGTCATGCAGCCGCTGTTCAGGTATTGTGACAACCGCCAGCACCAGGTGTCAGAATACAATGGCTTCAATCAGAGCACTTTTAGGCTGGGTTCACACATGTGCAGCGGCGGTTTCAGTGCGGCAGTCTGGTGCAGTTCTGTTCATCGGTTTAGGCACAATTCAGGTGCAAATTTTTACCTGAAAATTCCACCTGAACCAGACACAAAATTGCACAGGACCCTTTTTAGTTATATGAATCAGGGTTGAAAAATGAAATGGAAAGTTCAAACCAGGGGCACAGGACCCTTTTTAAACCACATAGCAGCCACCCGCACATGTGTGAACATTGAAAGCCGGTCCGATTCACATGTTATGCAAATTATATGTGGTTAAACAGGCACCAAATTCACATATATGTCAACCGAGCCTTAAGCCTCGTACACACGGTCGGACTTCAAACAAACTTTTCTGTGGATTTTTGTCCGAAGGGTGTTGGCCGGGCACACCCATAGCATACACACGCTCGGACTTTTCTGCAAACTTTCCCAAAACTTTTCCAACATCACGTGGTTTTTCTGCTCTTTTCTGCTCTTTACCGCCACCCTTTGGTCAACTTCTGCTATTGTTGGTTGATTTTAACATTGGTTCTGGGCATGCTTATTTGTCCATCGGACAAAAGTCAGATGGATTTCTGTACACACGCTCGGACTTTGCTCCATCGGACTTTTGTTGGCAAAAAGTTTGCCGTTTGCAGACAAAACATTTGTCTGATGAAAACCATAAAAGTTTGTCCGATGGAGCGTACACACGGTCGGATTTTTTGTCAAACTTGCTCATTTTGAAGTTTGTTGGCAAAAAGTCCGACCGTGTGTACGGGGCTTTAGAGTTGCCTAATTTTTTCCTCTCAGTACAGGTACCTCACTTAAAAAAATAGATTTTCTTTTATAGTCAGCATAACATGAGTGTCACATGAAAATATATTTGACAGTAGGCCTGCTTAAAAGCTGAACTTCAGGCAAATAGTTAAATTCACAAATTTAAATTCATATAGTGGACAGTGGCGGCTGTTGCGCAAAATTTTTGGGGGGCGAAGAAAAATCATCAATTGCCGCCACTGTGCCCATTAAACGCAGCCACTGTGCCCAAACGCCACCAGTTTGCCCCCTCAAATGCAGCCAGTTTGTCCCCAAATGCAGCCAGTTTGTCCCCAAATGCAGCCAGTTTCCCCCCAAATGCAGCCAGTTTGTCCCCAAATACAGCAAAGTTTCCCCCCAAATACAGCCAGTTCCCCCCAAATACAGCCAGTGTCCCCCAATGCAGCCAGTTTGTCCCCAAATGCAGCCAGTTTCCCCATCAAATACAGCCAGTTTCCCCCCAGCCCTGCACTTACCTTCCTCGGGTCAGTGCCGTCCTTCTTCCGTCCTCGATGTCTTCTCCCGCCCTCGATGTCGCTTCAGCCAATCAGGTTACCGGTAACTAGACCCGGTGAGCCTGATTGGCTGAGACGCGTGTCAGTGTTAACCAAGGAACGCACAGCCTGTGCGTCCCCTGGTTAACTATTTGGAAGCCGATTACAGCCCACAGGGTGTAATCGGGAAGCCTATCAGAGCCGCTGGCTCTGATAGGCACTTCCAATAACCAACCAGCCGCTGTTATTCAGATGGCCGGCTCTCACCAGGGGGCCGGCCATCTCAATAGTGGGCGGCAACGGCGCCGGCGACAATACATAGGTTCATGCAATGCATGAACCTATGTATTGTTGCGGTGAGTGATGGGCGCAGGAGAGAGAGGGGGTGCCGCTCCTGCGGCCACTATGGACGCACCGCCACTGATAGTGGACCTGTTTTACCCACCTAAGGATTTGTATTTCTGTCAATCTAGTCCTGAGACTAGACAGTACAGCCCTGTTTGGCAAGGTAGAAACATTTCAGTAACACTAATGCCTTGTACACCGCTCAAGCTGTCTTGCATACACACGGTCACACTAAAATCCGACCGTCAAGGACGCAGTGACGTAAAACACTACGACAAGCCAAGAAAATTAAGTTCTATGCTTCCGAGCATGCGTCAAATTGTTTCCGAGCATGCGTGGTTTTTAGTCCGTCGGAATTGCATCCAGACGAACGGAGATTCAGATAGACATTTTTTTAATCGGAAAAATTGAGTACATGTTCTCTATCTAATCCCGTCGGAATTTCCGACGGAAAAAGTCAGATGGGGCATACACACGGACGGAATATCCGATGAAAAGCTTCCGTCTGACTTTTTCCGGCGGAAATTCCGCTTGTGTGTACAAGGCATTACAGGTCTTGTCATTCCCCCAGCCTGTAAGTTTGCTGGACAGTGAAAGGAGAAGCAGCAGACTTATGAGCTCATCTCTATGTCACTCTTTTCTATCCACCTATCAGCATGCTCCTGGCAAATGCAGCACAACTGATTGCCCACTTTTCTTGCTTCTTCCTTTGCCAGTCTGCTGTACAGGGACTGCAAGATGTTTATACCAAGTCATAAGCAGGTATTTACATTGCATGAAAGTACATACTGTATTTCAGTACATATTAATGTGTGCCTATATATCTTCCTGGAGTTCAGGTAAAAAGTCCTGTACCACCCTGCACCCCCCCCGTGCACCTTACCTTTTTTTTATTTATCTGCCCCATGCCTTCTGCTTCCCTTAATTTGTTCCCTCTCCTGCTGGTCTTACTCTTCCCTTCCTGCCCTCGCTCCCCACTCTGACAGTTAACATTTACAAGCTACAAGTAAAATCTCTCAAATGGGACTTTAAAGAGCATAGACTCCAGAAAGATCAAGTTGTATTGCTATATAAGATCAATGTTTTTATTAGAAAATATTAAATCATGAAGTTGAAGTGTAATACTAAAACAATACAATTGATGATACACAAATTACAAAACAGATAACCACAGTGCTCTGTTAGTGGACTACACTTACACAGAGTAATACCAAATGCGTTTCGAGATATAGCGTTATTCCTCTTCTTCAGGAGTGAGTGGTTAGGAATATAAAAATAATATCGTATGGATATAAAGCAATATCCTGGACATCCGCATCAGTTAGAAACAAGGATTTTTTGCCGCCATAGGTTAACCGGAAGTCCAGATGGGGGCATGAAGATCCAACTCAGACTACCCACAAAGGTCACTAAACCCACCCCAAAAGGCAAGCTGCCCTTCTGAGTGTCCAGACCTACATTATGTACCACGTTGGATAAGACAGGCCATCCCCATTTACTGTGAACCATTGCAGACCCTCTTGACCCAGTTGCTTTAGACATGCCTCTCAGTCCTCTGACTGCAACACTCATCAGCCCACGTGGCTGTCTTCCTCCCTGGACACTTGCCCGACAGTGTTCTCTTGCTGTCCTCTCCTTGCTCCCGTGCCTCCTGGTCAGGATCACTACATGTGTCATAAGAAGGGGTCCCTTTCGTCACCCCCCCCAGACTCAGGAGTCAATCTCAAAGGCCCTGACAGCCTAACACTTCATCTCCATCTTCCACTTGAACTTCACTCTGCCCCTGCTGGGCTGACCCTGAGTATTTGATGGGGCCTGCCCCTTGCCAACCCTTCTGCTTGGGATTGGTCAGGGCCCTCCGAATACTCCTCCTAGACTCTCACTAACTAATTCTGGAACCTTCTCTAAGTTTCCAGCAAGCAGGAGGAGTTACCATAAAAGCTGCTGCTGAGTCATCCAGCCTACCTGAGTCATTCACCCGACCCAGAAAAAAACCACACAGCCAAGCCTTAAAATTTACCTAAACTAACACAAACATCCTACTATAGCACTCTAGCAATGCTAGGGGGTGCTACACTCATCTTCTGTGATGGAGGAGGGGATAATAAGAGTTGGCTAAGCCAGCCATACACAGTTTGAATCTCAGGCGGTTCAACAGGAACCGGCCGAGATTTGAGCTGTTAATGGGCAAGCTAAATGTACCAAGCTGATGGATCGATCAACTTGGGTACAACCAGCCTGTCGGATTCTCTTGTAATTATCGCTAGCGGCTATAGCTAGCGATAATCACTGAAGACAACTGCTGATTCCCTTGTCAGCACTGTCTGTGTTGACAGGAGAATCATGTGAATTGAAAGAAATTTGCACCGTGTATGGCTGGCCTCAGTCGGCACTCTTAATGGGGGGGGGGGGATGGGGAGTAGGTAACGTCCCTTGTGCTGATTTTTTTTTTTTTTTAAGCCAAACTTAGCCTTTACATAAAGAATTTAAAAAAAAATTTACTTTGTTGTGACAATCCCCTACTGAATTCTGAATCAATACTACTAGGCAAAATTGGGCTGTCCTCATTACATATTATTAAAGATTAACTACCCAAAAAAAAGATGATTAGAAAAAAAGGGGGATACAAGCTGTTTTTAATTTCCATTGTCCATGGCTGTATTTCTTTGTGTGCTCAGAGATTTTCATGCTTATTTCCTCTATTAAAATGGTCAAGTTCAGTTGCACATTTTTCTTTCTCGACTTGTTTATCTTTGCATTTAAAGCTGCCTTCAAATTAAACAGCACATCTATGGAACAGACACGGAGAATTCATTTTTTGGCAGGGCTGCCATTCTGTCTAAGGAAACATGGTTTAAAACTGTTTATTTTTCTCCACATTGAAGTGATATAAGTAGAGGCTGTTTTACATAGAAATGTTTTCCTCCCCTCTGCATGTAAAAATAAAACAATACAGCAAGACTGATGGGCTTGGGAGTTTTTCCAAGCTTTTTGCTTTTCAGTTTTGGCAATAAATGTACTACATGTTACATTGTCGGTTGAAATTCACCATCGCAACTAAAAATACAAAAGTGGCTCAGCAGCAAAAGACAGGTTAAATGCACTAAAATCCCGAGATATAACCATGTGCAAGGTATAGTATCCCACAGCATGCAATTAGAAGGTAGATTTCATTGTTTTGTCTGCTTCATGCCAGTAAAAGCCTGTTTTCTAATGTCTAGCCTTTAATTAGGAAAACTTGTAAAGTAACAAGAACAACATATTGGACTATTTTAAGTATTTGGCGTGGAAGTATTTGGAATATTTTAAGGCTTGGGATTCTGAATATAGTTTCTAGTTGTTGACAACAACAGTCCTACAAATATTATTTAGGTACTTATATAGTGCTGTCAATTTACGCAGTGCTTTACATATACATTGTACATTCACATCAGTCCCTACCCTCAAGGAGCTTACAATCTAAGGTCCCTAACTCACATTCATATACTGGGGCCAATTTTTAGACAGAAGCCAATTAACCTACCTATTTTAACTGGAGTACCCGGAGGAAACCCACGCAGGTACAGGGAGAACATGCAAACTCCAGGCAGGTAGTGTCGCGGTTGGGATTCGAACCAGCGACCCTTTTTACTGCTAGGCGAGAGTGCTACCCATTACACCACTGTGCCACCCATATGAACCTGTCATTGCCCCCCCCTTGGTTCTTTTTATACTTGATTTTTCTCTCGTTTAACGCTCTGGGCGTATTTTAACTGGGTATCTTGCTTCTTTATTCACTTCTTTCTTTCCTCTATGGGTTATGTCCATAAAAAGTATCAAAGAAGTCTGCTCAAAGCCTGTATTGTGCCCATCTTTATGATTTCGGGGGTTGCCTATGGAGTTCATCAATGCTCCCCACATGGAATGAACAAACAAGTTGGTGCACTTGTTTGTTGATTTTATGCCAACGATTGTCATAATAAAGGCCCATACACACGATCGGATTCTCAGACGGGAATTGTGTGATGAAAGGCTGTTGTCGGATAATCCGACCGTTTCTACGCTCCATCGGACAACAAATGTGGGATAGCATGCTTTAAAATTTTACAAAAACAAATGTGTGATGTCGGATTATCCGATCGTGTGTACAGGAGTTCGTCGGAAAAAAATCCAAAGTACAAACACGCATGCTCCGAACCAATGCTAACCATAAGACAACATTAGCAGAAGTTGCCCAAAGGGTGGCGCTAGAGAGCTGAAAAACTACGTAGTTTCGTTTTTGTTGGCCAACAATTATTTGCCGTTTGTATGCAAGACAAGATCACGGCCAACGCCCTTCGCACAAAAGTCCACGGCTTTGTCCGATGGAAATCCAATTGTGTGTACGAGGCTTTAAAGGCTCGTATTAGCAGGTGTTCTTGTCAAATGCAGCCATCTCCAACCAAATGCACATGCATGCATTTGATGTTTAGTAAGAAAAGGCTTTGTATGACCTGCTTTGCCTGCAGTTCAATCCCACCTATATGGGACATGCTGCATCCAATAAATGCAGTACAATGCAAAGTTGGTCACATGCAGCCTCTGCTCTGCTATGTGTACTGCTCCATTAAAGTCAATGGCAATATGCTGACACTCATTTGAAGCAATGCCTGCTTGATGTACTTTTATGTAGCACCGAAGAGCCTTCTTTATAGAGAAGGTATATGCATATCTTAATTACATCACAAATCACAAAATAAGGAGTCTATTTATGGTTTTAGGAGAGTTGGCAAGGCATGCAAATTATTCCTTAATATTTAATTGGTAAACTATTGCATTAGGGTGTGCACCCCAAGCTCAAACACACATGCGTGTGTATATATATATATATATATATATATATGTAGCACCCCTTTACTTTACAGGGGTGCTATGTACCTACATTTAGGGGTTGGTCTGAGCTTGTAGCCAGGCTCGGACCACTTTGATTGTTAGTAGTCGCTTCTGCCTATGTAATGCAACCTGATGTACAGTTCCCTGTGGCCTGTAGGTGGCACTGCCATATCAGGTCAGGGTTGAACTGTGGGTGACATTGCTATGCCTTAGGGTGTTCTCTCTCGGCAGCGGTAAGGTGGGCGTGGTTGGCCTGCTGTGCATGCTGGGAGAGGATACATAAGCGGCAGACGCCATCTTTTGTGGCTCTCTTATCTCTCACCACCTGGCCCTCCAGGCCAGGGGTGCGTGCGTGCATCAGTCTCAGGCACCTTTAGCCTGGGGCTGCAACTCAATTAATAGGCCCAGCACCTTTAGCTGGGGCCTATCTCCAAAAGAAGAATCCTAGGGTGCCCGGGAAAGGGTGGACCCGCTCTAGGAAGAGGAGACCGGGGGAGGACCTTTCTGATGGACCGGTAAGAGTTCACGGTGAAAGAGAGGCCTGGTTACCTTCTGGAGGGATTCAAAGATCCGTCACAGGCCTTGCAACGTGCTATCACTGGCACCTGTCCTTGTGTTGCAATAGCTGAGGAGTTTGGGACTTAAAGATTCTGTGGCAGAGGATCTCCCGATCGTATCTCAAGGAAATCTAAAGTGAACATTCGAGCATCACTCCTGCTGCTAGGATCCGCTCTTACAGGGGACTATCCGGGTGAGCTAAACTTACTCGGGATCGAGTAGCGACTATCGTACCAGTTTGTGCCTGGACCTATCTCCCAAACCTTACTGTTCTTTTCTCTTATCCACCTTGCCTGTCTGCTGAACTTGAACTTGCTTATAAAATAAACTCTGCGTTGGAGTTAAAGTGGTGTGGACATTGGCCTTCCTGGGGGAAAATAGAGACTTGTCCCTATATTCTAGGAGATGAGAACCAGTCTACTGGGAGAACCTGCTGCAGGACCCAAAATTGTTAACGCCTCTCAACCTCTTCAAGCAGGAGGGTGAGCCAGAGGCAGGAAAAGGTCTGTGTGCTACATATATATATATATATATATATATATATACATATAATATTGTCAAAAATATTGGGACACCTGCCTTTACACGCACATGAACTTTAATGGCATCCCAGTCTTAATCCGTAGGGTTCAATATTGAGTTGGCCCACCCTTTGCAGCTATAACGGCTTCAACTCTTCTGGAAAGGCTGTCAACAAGGTTTAGGAGTGCGTCTATGGGAATGTTTGACCATTCTTCTTGACTGGTGCAGGGCTGCAGTGATGGTTGACTTTTTACAACTTTCTCCCATCTCCCGACTGCATCTCTGGAGCTCAGCCACAGTGATCTTTGGGTTCTTCTTTACCTCTCTCACCAAGGCCCTTTCCCCCGATAGCTCAGTTTGGCCAGACGGCCAGCTCTAGCAAGGGTTCTGGTTGTCTTCCATTTAAGGATTATGGAGGCCACTGTGCTCTTAGGAACCTTAAGTGCAGCAGAAATGTTTTTGTAACCTTGGCCAGATCTGTGCCTTGCCACAATTCTGTCTCTGAGCTCTTCAGGCAGTTCCTTTGACCTCATGATTCTTATTTGCTCTGACATGCACTGTGAGCTGTAAGGACATTCCCATAGACGCAGTTGTTGTGAAGCCACTCCTTCGTTATTTTAGCTGTGTGCTTAGGGTCATTGTCTTGTTGGAAGGTAAACCTTCGGCCCAGTCTGAGGTCCTGAGCACTCTGGAGAAGGTTTTCGTCCAGGATATCCCTGGACTTGGCCGCATTCATCTTTCTCTTGATTGCAACCAGTCGTCCTGTCCCTGCAGCTGAAAAACACCCCCACAGCATGATGCTGCCACCACCATGCTTCACAGTTGGGACTGTATTGGACAGGTGATGAGCAGTGCCTGGTTTTCTCCACACATAACACTTAGAATTAAGGCCAAAAAGTTCTATCTTGGTCTCATCAAACCAGAGAATCTTATTTCTCACCATCTTGGAGTCCTTCAGGTGTTTTTTAGCAAACTCCATGCGGGCTTTCATGTGTCTTGCACTGAGGAGAGGCTTCCGTCGGGCCACTCTGCCATAAAGCCCCGACTGGTACAGGGCTGCAGTGATGGTTGACTTTTTACAACTTTCTCCCATCTCCCGACTGCATCTCTGGAGCTCAGCCACAGTGATCTTTGGGTTCTTCTTTACCTCTCTCACCAAGGCCCTTTCCCCCCGATAGCTCAGTTTGGCCAGACGGCCAGCTCTAGCAAGGGTTCTGGTTGTCTTCCATTTAAGGATTATGGAGGCCACTGTGCTCTTAGGAACCTTAAGTGCAGCAGAAATGTTTTTGTAACCTTGGCCAGATCTGTGCCTTGCCACAATTCTGTCTCTGAGCTCTTCAGGCAGTTCCTTTGACCTCATGATTCTTATTTGCTCTGACATGCACTGTGAGCTGTAGGCCTGGTTCACACTGGGGCGACAAACGCTCCGACATTGGGAGCTCATGTCACATGACGTGTGAAAATCAATGTTTCCCTATGGGAGCCGTCTTAACTGGTCCGACACATGTCGGTCCGACTTTGAGAATGCTCCCTGTACTACTTTGGTCCGACTTTGATCCGACTTCAGCCCATTGACTATCATTGAAGTCAGATCAAAGTCGGACCGCAGTCTTGCATGATCCGACTTTGGCATGCGACTTGTGCTCTGTTGATCTTGAGGGGGAACTCCAGGCCAAATTTTAAATAAAAAACCGGCATGGGTTCCCCCTCCAGGAGCATACCAGGCCCTTGGGTCTGGTCTGGATTTGAACGGGCACCCCTACGCCGAAAAAACGGCATGGGGGGTCCCCCCAAAATCCAAACCAAACCCTTATCCGAGCACACAACCTGGCAGGCCGCAGGGGAAGAGGGGGGGACGAGAGAGCGGCCCCCCTCCCTCCTGAACCGTACCAGGCCGCATGCCCTCAACATGGGGGGTTTGGTGCTCTGGGGCAGGGGGGCGACCTGCGGCCCCCCACCCCAGAGCACCCTGCCCCCATGTTGATGAGGACAGGGCCTCTTCCTGACAACCCTGGCCGTTGGTTGTCGGGGTCTGCGGGCGGGGGGCTTATCGGAATCCGGGAGCCAGTATTACAGTGGGAGGAAGCGACGCGTCAACATCGAGGAGGAGAAGAGGGAAGAAGACGCCGACGGCGACGACGGGAAGACCGCGCCCCTCCACTAGCGAAAGAGCTACCAAGAAGTTAGTGGAGGGGCCGGCAGAAGGACAACGAAGAGCCGGACGAGACGACGCAGAAGACCGGGCCTCCGTTAGCAAAAGAGCTAAAAAGAAGTTAGCGGAGGCCCGGCGGAAGAAAGAACCGGAGAGCGCGGCGACGACACCGGAGACCCCCGAAGTCGGAAGAAGACCCCCGGTGCTGTGCAATAAAATACTTTAAAAAGCTGTGTGGTTTTTTTATTGCAATTTTTTTCCACCAGGTGAATGGGTAGGGGTACGATGTACCCCATACTCACTCACATAGGGTGGGGGGGCCGGGATCTGGGGGCCCCCTTATTAAAGGGGGCTCCCGGATTCCGATAAGCCCCCCGCCCGCAGACCCCGACAACCAACGGCCAGGGTTGTCGGGAAGAGGCCCTGTCCTCATCAACATGGGGGCAGGGTGCTCTGGGGTGGGGGGGCCGCAGGTCGCCCCCCCTGCCCCAGAGCACCAAACCCCCCATGTTGAGGGCATGCGGCCTGGTACGGTTCAGGAGGGAGGGGGGCCGCTCTCTCGTCCCCCCCTCTTCCCCTGCGGCCTGCCAGGTTGTGTGCTTGGATAAGGGTCTGGCTTGGATTTTGGGGGGACCCCTACGCCGTTTTTTCGGCGTAAGGGGCGCCCGTTCAAATCCAGACCAGACCCAAGGGCCTGGTATGCCTCTGGAGGGGAACCCACGCCGTTTTTTTTATTTAAAATTTGGCCTGGAGTTCCCCCTCAAGATTCATACCAAACACAGTGCCTGATATTGGCGGGGATCCAAGTCGGATCCCCGTTCATTGACAGTCGGACATATGTCGGCTTCATGTCGCAGGGCAAAGTCGGATCCAAAGTAGGACAGATGTCGTGTCGCACTAGTGTGAACCCAGCCGTAAGGTCTTATATAGACAGGTGTGCGGCTTTCCTAATCAAGTCCAATCAGTACAATCAAACACAGCTGGACTCAAATGAAGGTGTAGAACCAGCTCAAGGATGATCAGAAGAAATGGACAGCACCTGAGTTAAATATATGAGTGTCACAGCAAAGGGTCTGAATACTTAGGACATGTGATATTTCAGTTTTTCTTTTTTAATAAATCTGCAAAAATGTCAACAATTCTGTGTTTTTCTGTCAATATGGGGTGCTGTGTGTACATTTATGAGTAAAAAGAACTTAAATGATTTTAGTAAATGGCTGCAATATAACAAAGAGTGAAACATTTAAGGGGGTCTGAATACTTTCCGTACCCACTGTATATATATGTATATATACAAATATTGACATATTATGCTAAAAAATTATAATAATAATATATAATAAAATATATAATGATGCGCTAAAACCAACCCTCTGTGCAGTACACAGAGTGATGAAAAAGGTATACGAGTTCTAAAAATCCCCAGAAATATACAATGTGGTGATCAATATATAAAAAAATCCTTGTTCCTGGAGTAAATATAATAGTCCGTGTTGCTAATTGCTGAGCACACTCACAGTCAATCCATCCAGCACAGAGTATTTACTCTCCGTCCCTCAAACTAGGAGATCTCACTTGCTTGTTGTTTGTTTGATGATGCTAGCTTCCTACAATATTTTTGGTTTAGGGCACCACCACCACCACCACCACCACCACCCAAGGCCCAATTTTTCTGCCCCTGTCTAAGAGCATGTAATTATAATTTTTGATATAATATTTCACAGCAGGGTCTGTTCCTGCACCTAACAAAGAGTATCTGTGAGGGGTTACAGTGTTGTGGCACCACCACCACCACCTAAGGGCAAAAAAAAATTTTTGGCCCCGGTTTAACAGGGGCATGTAATTACAATTTTTGATCGAATATTTCACAGCAGGGCCCGTTCCTGCGCCCGACGAAAAATTCCATCAGATTTTAGCCCAACAGGATTCCGATCGTGTGTACAGGGCATGAGGGTTGCATTCTAATATCTGTCTTCAATATAGCATCAAAATCATCAGCAGCTCTAGAGAATACCAAATAATGCAGGGGCCTGCACCATGATGAAAATCTATCAACCATTACTACAATTGTTGAAATAGTGCACTAAGATGAATTAAATGAATGCTCACAAAAATTGGATGCGGGGAAACCCGCATCCAATTCACATAGGTGTGAACCCTGCCTCAATATCGTGCCTGGTGGGGTGTTCTTAGTATGCCTGTAAAGTAATGCATATTTCCCATATTTATAACAGTGCCACAGCAAAATGAAATTTCTAAAAGAAAAAAAAAATAATTTAAAACTACTCGTGGCTATAATGTATGGTCGGATTCCGGCAATATAGATAAAAATACCAAAAATACCCCCAAAAAATTGCGTGAATGTCACCCCCAAAATTCATACCAGGCCCTTCAGGTCTGGCATGGATATTAAGGGAAACCCCGCACCCAAATAAAAAAAAATGGCATGGGGGTCCCCCAGGCACTATATACTCTGAAAATCAGTATATATACTATATGGGTTGTCCTATATACTCTGCAGAAAATTGGACCTTAGGTGTTGGTGGTACCAGAACACTGTAAGTCCTCACAGTTACTCTTGTTGGGCGCAGGAATGGGCCCTGCTGTAAAACATTACATCAAAATTGTAATTAACTGCCCCTGTTAAACAGGGCAGAAAAATTGGGCCTTTGGTTTTGGTGGCACCAGAACACTGTAAGCCCTCACAGATACTCTTTTTGGGCACAGGAATGGGCCCTGCTATGAAATATTACATAAAAAATTGTAATTACATGCCCCTGTTAAACAGGGGCAGAAAAATTGGGCCTTGGGTGGTGGTGGTGCCACAACACTGTAACCCCTCACAGATACACTTGTTGGGTGCAGGAACGGGCCCTGCTGTGAAATATTAGATCAAAAATTGTAATTACATGCCCCTGTTAAACCGTGGCCCAAAAATTTTTTTTGGCCTTAGGTGGGGGTGGTGGTAGTGCCACAACACTGTAACCCCTCACAGATACTCTTCTAAGGTCCAGGAACAGACCCTGCTGTGAAATATTATATCAAAAATTATAATTACTGTATTTATCGGCGTATAACACGCACAGGCGTATACCACGCACCCTAACTTTAAGAGGGAAGTTTCAGGAAAATAACTTTCCACAGCCCCCTGCGTATAACACGCAGGCACAGTTTACTCTCTATTTTCAGGGTAAAAAAGTGAGTGTTATACGCCAATAAATACAGTACATGCTCCTGTTAGACAGGGGCAGAAAAATTGGGCCTTGGGTGGTGGTGGTGGTGCTGGAGCCCTAAACCAAAAATATTGTTGGAAGCTAGCATCATAAAGATTGAGGAGCAATAGGATAGGCAGCATAGGCAGTCTTTAAGAGATACCACATCCATAGCAAATTTAATCAGTTACATCAGCAGTAGGTGCTTGATAGCTGCTGATCTAAGACTGATTCATTTTTATGAATGCTAGCCTATCAATGGAGTCTGTGGACAGGCACATACTTTGATCCATTACAAACCCTTCAGCTGCGCTGAATGTGCGTTCAGAAAGCATGCTGGATGCAGGACAGGCCAGTAGCTCAATTGCATATTGAGCAAGCTCTGGCCAGTGGTCCATCCTCAAGATCCAGTAACCCAGTGGATGCTCTGTTGGAAAGGTCTCCAAGTCTGCTAGATATTCCTGCACCATGTAATGCAGACGCTGGCAATGGTTGCTTAAACTGATCAGACCTTGGTGCTGAGGACTGAAAAATTGTTTAAAGGCATCGGTCAGCCGGCCACCTTCTTTACCGCTCTTCCTCTAAATGAAAAAAGCCTCAGCAACACATTGTCCAGCACCAGGAAATTGTAACCTCCCAGGGTCTGGAAATGCATTGCACAAACCTTTCTTCAAGGCCTCCAGATGATATTTCATCCTCTGCTCCCTCTGTGAAGGCAGGATGAGTTCTGCAACCTTACTTTTGTAACGTGAATCAAGAAGGATTGCCAGGCAGTAATGATCCCTCTCCTTGATACCAAAAATCCTAGGGTTCTTTTGCAGGCTTTGCAGAATCAGGGAGGCCATGCAACATAAGTTTGTAGAGGCATTCGATTCTGAGTCCTCTGGGTCACTAAGGATCACATGACTTAACTACCTCCTCCCAGCCACGTACAACTCCTTGGGTTTCTGGGGACTGAAAACCATCCCTTGAAGACTGCTGCTGAGTGTTATCCTCTACATCCATGCTGACACAATCCTTCTCCTCCTCTTCCTCCTCTTCTTCCTGTGTGTTTGGCGGGCCCACAGGAATGCTATCTGGATAAAGGGGGCCTTGAGAGGAAAGGAACTCCTCCTCTTCCTCCCGCTGTTTTGCCTCAAGTGCCCTGTCCATGATTCCACGAAGTGTGTGCTCCAGCAGGAAGACTAGAGGGACAGTGTCACCGTTGCATGCATTGTCGCTGCTCACCATCCTTGTGGCCTCCTCAAATGGTGACAGGACAGTGCATGCATCCTTAAACAGTAGCCACTTGTATGGCAAAAAGAAGCCAAGCTCCCCTGACCCTGTCCTGGTGCCATACTCGCACAGAAACTCATTGATGGCCCTCTGCTGTGTGTTCAGCCGCTGCAGCATTGCCAACATTGAGTTCCATCTGGTAGGCATGTCACAGATGAGGCGGTTGGTGGGCAGGTGGCATTCCCTTTGAATGTCAGCCAGCCGAGCACTGGCATTGTATGACCGGCAGAAATTACCACAGACTTTTCTGGCCTAGTTGCCTCAGGAGATCCTGTAAACCTGTGTACCTGCTCAAGAACCGCAGCACCACCAAATTCAGGATGTACAGTATGCCAAAAATGCAACATGGGTCAAGTGTCCCTCTCGGATGACAGAGAGAAGGTTGGTGCCATTGTCACATACAACTATTCCTGGCTGAAGCTGGCATGGCGTCAACTACCTCTGAGCCTGCCCCTGCAGAGCTGACAGAATCTATGCCCCAGGGTGGCTTCTGACCAACTCAAGCACTGCATGGCATCTCCCATCATTAAATAGAATATCGTTTGTTTTTCAAAAAATTTCCTACATGCCCGATTACTCAAATTCGATGGCCGCATGAAAATTGGCTGTTGCTGCAGCCCACTAATGGTGCGAAATTCTAACGAAAATTCTTAGATAAGATTTTCGAAAGAAAATTCTTTCAAATTTCGACCCATGTATGGCCAGCCTTAGTGTAGATTGCAACTGTGTGAACACTCTACAGTTTGTTACTTGAATGACAGTGCCTACTCTGGGAAGATCATGATTCACGGCCAAATTGTGATTAAAAAATAGACAATCTTTGTATACTTTTTGTTTCTGTTATTATGTGTCAGGTGCAGCTTTATGATGTATTAAAGCTGTACTGACAACTGCAAATGACACGACCATGAAATGTAATTTCCTAAAGTAATACTGGAAATATAATAGAAAATGTGATAGATTAGTATGGGCCACCTTGTCTTCCGATATACCCATACTATGATACATTTTCCCACATATATGTTAGTTAAGGCATTTTTGCATGAAGTCATTTTAACAATATTTACATACTTCTAATAGCAAGCTGTATAGATGAAAAAATAGATAATTAGACCAGCCTCTCAAGTAGACCATCACAGTATCTTATTATACTCCTGCAGCGGGTGAACAGAACACAGAATCCTGGATTCATAAAACTAGCAAATTAAACGTGGCTCCAGTGGTTTTGGAGTTAGACCAGCAAGTTATCTTTATTAATGCATTTGAGGGAAAAGTCTTATTTTATTACATTATTTTCCTAATGATAAAGACTGTAATGGAATTTCAGCAAAGAACATTAAAGATATTTTAGTTTGTTGGAGCTGGCTCAATATTATTTTGCTTGGTGTTTGGATATGACTTGGCAGTGTCCAAAATCTGACTGACTTCTGTCTTAAAAGCAGTCGGTAAGGCTGTTTCTTTCTACATACCTTTGCAACTTGACATATAGTTGGCTCAAAATCCAGTTTTGACACGTAAATCCCACATGTCAAATCATATTGTAAAACAAGTATCTAAGTGTCAGCACATAGCCCAATAGTCTAGGGACTGGAGAACAGAATAAAGGAACACCTTTTGGGGGCTTTCATCTGCTATTAACCATCTGTGAATAATTTAAATATGCTTTACATGAACAAAGAAACATCCAGTGGACCTAGACCTGCATTAATTTAAATTTACATGTCTTGCCAAACTGATGCACACGGCGATACCAAAGATCATGATATAGTATAACACAGTAAGCCCCTTTATGTCTTAGTTGATGATATTCTTAAATAATTTAAATTTGGTTTCAATTTAAGAGGATTCCCTCTATCCTGATTTTAGAACATAATAAGCTGAATTTCTATCCTACATTTAGGCTACAATTGTCTATTGTTGTATATAATCAGTAGTAATTTTTATCAACTGTAGTACAATAACCTCAAATAAATAAAACCAAATGCTGTCTATAATAGTGTAGCACTATCCCCGTAGGAGCTGCTGGTTTAAAGTTTTGGGCCTACCGTTACATTTTTCTGTTCACCACACTCGTGTCAGGGATCCCTCTTGAAGAGCTTTCATGAATGTTCACACCAACACTTGGTTACTTTTCTTCAAGAGCTTCATTTTACCAGTTCCAACAGAGGGGTAGAGGGATAAGGGAGGTTCAGGTACCTTGCTTTGCGGATCACGGGCACAATCTTAGATCCAGAGGACAAATCAGTTCCACGCTGGATTCAGCAACCACCGGGTAGGCCTACTCTCTCTGACCTAGCAACCGGTGCAAAGCTTGTTCAAAATCTCTGCCACAGACTTGATGAGTGCCGTTGCGTCTTTCCACAATCTTCCGCCACAAGATCGTGTAACCACACTGACACTTTGCAAAAGTTCCTTCAAAAGTACACAGCTCATGGTGCCAGAATCTTTCAGCCAGCCGGCAGCACCGTGAGGCAAACTGGCCAGGATGCATCCTTCAATTGAGTCCCCAATTGTTCCGCTTCTTCCCGCAGGCAAGACCGCGTAGGACCATCCCTGGACTAGTAGGCCCCAGCAACTCCAGGGCCTACTTCTCAGTTGCAGAGCCTCGGGCCAGCAGGCCCCAAGGCTGAAAATGGCTTGCACATCCCTGAGGACAGGAGGGCCCTCAGGTCAGGATCCGGCAACGAACCCCGATAGAGCGATCTCTGTCTCTTAAGTACCCCCTCCCAGAATGCACATCGGGTTGACCACGCCCCCTGAGCCACTTCTGGGAAAGGAATATCCAATACACCTAGCCTGCTGCATTTCCAACCCTGACCTGCGGTGACAGTGACACCTACTGTCAGGTGGAAAATGCGCAACCCAGCTAGACTGAAATAAAGCCAACAATTTAGCATAATCCTTCTGAGCTAAACTACAGCTCAGATAACTAAATTTAACACATAGCGCTTACCCAACAGGAGTAGGGCACTACACACTTCCCCAACCGCAAAAAGACGATGTCCTCATCGTCGAGGAAAAAATATGACTCTCACTCCTGAGAGTCAGTACCTGAAACCCAAAAACTTGGACAGGAAGGGAGGGGGGTAAAACAGTACAAAAAAATATGAGTTTAGCATACACACGCAATGAAATCACATCAATATGTAGCACTACCCCCGTAGGAGCTGCTGGTTTAGATTTGGGCCTACACTCTGCCTGTCAACCCCCAGAATTTGGCTCAAACCCCTCTGGCACAAATGGACAATAATATGATTGAGGACCCCAATTGGCTGTAAGGGTCCTCAATGATACACACACAATAATAAATGCAATAAAATGGTGTTACCTTGATGTTGTTCACCTGCCACTCAGCTGCAAAGACAGAGTCCCACACAAGTTGTAGCTTAACCAATGGGGATATATTTACTTGGTAGAAGAATGAAATAATGGTTATACAATAGGCATTCAATACATACAGCTCCCTGTATAAATCAATGAATGAAATACCACCAGTTCAAAATACCTTTGAAATCCGACCCTAATACCGTAACCTGAGGGCCAGACCGAAGCGAGGGTATGGTGGAGGAATCTCCCAGTGCAGTAATATCAACACTGGGGCACCTCTCCACCAAGTCTCACACAAACAGTTATCATTAATCATGCAGAATCACAACTCTATGGCTCCCCCTAATGGACAGTTCAACTGGTGCGTGTCCTATAGCAACCACTTGCAAGGATAGAAAGTAGATGATTGTTCCTTTAAGAGTCAGTCAATCTTCAGCTAGCCACGTTGGTGCACATAAACATTTGTAATCCAAAAGATAGGGTGAAGACTGAAACT
Organism: Rana muscosa; assembly: GCA_029206835.1. NCBI lineage: Eukaryota > Metazoa > Chordata > Amphibia > Anura > Ranidae > Rana > Rana muscosa. Next base: position 301,973,311 of record CM055116.1, read on the forward strand.
GCTAATTGAGTCACACAAACTAAAAGTACAAGGGGGTACTAATTTCCCCAAGGCGTTGAGTTCCTAAGTGCGGAGATGCAAACGCCAGCCAGCACAAGCGAAGCTTGTGATAGTCACACTCCTGGCAGTCAGTTAACTAAATTGATGGGCAAATACCCGCTCACCAGATGAGGCCTTGTTTTGCTGATTTTTCACTCAGTCCGGAGCCCTCCTTCAATGGTCCGTCTCTAGGTGACACGAGGCCCCTGGTTCTTCACCAGGCCAGGCCGTTCTCTGGATAGCAGTGGATAAAAGGCTCTGGATGCTGCAGGCCGATCCTGCTCCGGTTGATCAGCGAGACTGTCTGTAGGAATCCCTCTCTGGCTAGGCGATCCGCTCTCTGTCCCAATAGGCCCAGGCTTCTCGGGCCTAGGTTCACTCACAGCAGGCCTCAACACAGGCCTCCAGCCGGCTTGAAGATGGCGTCCCGAGAGAGCGTGCTATTCCGTGTGCTTCCCTTAAATAGCTCCTCCCATCGAGCTTTGCGCGGTACACTCCCCCATGGTAGCACAGTGGCCTTGTGGGCAATGTAGTCTCTGTGCTACTTACGGTATTGGAGTCTTTATCTCTCGATAACTGAATCAAAACAAGTTGTAACTAACTAGCATGAAATAAACACCGAAGGGAGACAAACTTATTCACAGCACAGATTGCAGTCCTTTAAGATGCTTGCAATGGTAACACCTTGCTACAAATATATATATACAGTATTCCTATCTCTCTCTCTGAATCTAACCCACCCATTCTCCGGTGGTTTTTGATAGAAGATTTCAATGCCTGAAAAAGAACAAAACAAGCAGACATATACAATAATATAGAATATCTCCTGAGAAGCAAAGCCTCACTTCCTGGAGAAATTAGCCTTTCTTTCTCCACATAAATATATATACATTGGGTGAAGGTAGCTAAGGAAAAAAGTACGAGAGTTCAGTTTTGCTGCATAAACTCCCACCACCTAGTGGCAGAAATATAACATAACACAGTCCACATTTTCTAGTACTGGACTCATAGACGTAATATTGACTCCAACATCTTCCGGTACACTAGCACTACCTAACTACATACCCACAGTCCTTTCAGAAAGAAAAATCTTCCTTTCTTTTGGCAAGGTGCAAAACAAAAAAAAACAGGACAGTCACCGTAACTTTTCAGCAGTAAAATTGTGGATCAGGTAAAGTTAGGGATTTTCCCTGCTTGCCAATGGTGGTGATAAAGTAGACCACATCATCATTCCCTGGTCGGCAAATGACCACTTTGTCTTCGTGAATATGCCTACCATAACTCCAGTGCAGCAGGCACCCCTTGAAGCGTTCATCCATGGCAAGGGAATAGCCCATCTTCCGAAACGGTTTTGGCACTGAAAGATAGTCCCAAACAGCCTCATGGTACCACTGTTCTCTGCGAGACTCAACTTCCTGCATAATTTCCCTGGGAACATAGGGGAATTCCAGTCCATATTTTCTTTCTACCCGTTCATTAAGCAACCTTTGTGACCGGGCAAGTCTTGGCAGGGATCTGGTTCTTCAATATTCAGGAGGTACACATGAGTTTGTGGACTTGTGCACCATAACACTTGCAAAAAGTTTTCCTGAACCCAGCGAACTGGTACCGCGGGCCAGGATTTTATTAGTAACAACCGGGGGTTCCACCCTGGGTGTTGTCTCCCCCGAGTCCATAGCTGCATACTCGGAGAAAGTAAAAGCTGAGGCGACATCATCGCTATTTGCCCATAATAGTTCTTGCGACATAGTCTCCAATATATTGCCACAGACTTCTGACAAAGAGTCTATCTCCAAATCTCCCAGCTCCTCCCCTAGCAGATAATTACATACAGTCCCCAACATATTCTCCTTAGATCTCTCACCCGTTCCTGTCGTGGACTTCTCGGAGATCAGACTTTTCTCTGGTTTCCGGTTCAGGTAATCTCTGGGGTAGGCCACGGCGGGAGGCCTTCACGCATCCCACCTTCCTTCGGGCATTTGCAACGAGAACAGGTGCAGCTGAGGTAGATACAGTTGAGGTAACAATAGCGGCACTGTCCGTTGATGACTTTCCCATAGCAGTAACAGCGCCATCCCCCTCGGGATTTCTCACGACAGCAGATGCGGCAGATGTAGGCCTAACCACTGGATCGAAGGCAGCAACTTCTTCTGTTACGTTACCTGTGGTCCAGTCCACTCTGTAGGCATGAGGCGGCATTGTGGGTTGCTCCACAGCAAACAGGTACTCCCCGCATCGTAGACATCGAACAAATAGACGGGGGTGAATAGACAGTCCTTCGCACCTATTGCACAGCAACCCCAAAGCCTCTACATCAATGATTGTATAGAGCACGAACCGCCCATGTGGCTCCAGACTAATACCAGTGTCCATCAGTACAGTCCCCGGCAGTATGACACTTGTAGCGGTACCCACAGGAAACATCCTGGGCCCCATAGCAGACTGTGTTGACAGGGTTGAAGACATGGCGGTGTTTCGTCTCTTTCTGAACGCTGGACACACACGCGGCGTCTCACGCGGCAAGCAGGCAGGAACTCCTCCCACTTGTTCTTTTTGGCACGTAACTCGCTGGCTTTCTTATTTCTTGGCTCCGCCCACAGCCCACGCGGCCTAGAAGTGATCGCAAAGTTGTCACCCTTCTTCTTGAAGGAAAAAAAATGGCACAGTCCAGAGCCCTCTGTAGCACAAGTCCCAGATGAACAGTTCACTTTAGTTGCTATAGGTAATGGCATATATCCCGGATGAGCCCCCACGTGTAGGAGCTGCTGGTTTAAAGTTTTGGGCCTACCGTTACATTTTTCTGTTAACCACACTCGTGTCAGGGATCCCTCTTGAAGAGCTATTCAGGAATGCTCACACCAACACTTGGTTACTTTTCTTTAAGAGCTTTATTTTACCAGTTCTAACAGAGGGGTAGAGGGATAAGGGAAGTTCAGGTACCTTGCTTTGCAGATCATGGGCACAATCTTAGATGCAGAGTACAAATCAGTTCCACGCTGGATTCAGCAACCACCGGGTAGGCCTACTTCCACTGACCTAGCAACCGGTGAGAAGCTCGTTCAAAGTCTCTGCCACAGACTTGATGAGTGCCGTTGCGTCGTTCCACAATCTTCCGCCACAAGATCGTGTAACCACACTGACACTTTGCAAAAGTTCCTTCAAAAGTACACAAACTGGCCAGGATGCGTCCTTCAATTGAGTCCCCAATTGTTCCGCTTCTTCCCGCAGGCAAGACCGCGTAGAACCATCCCTGGGCTAGTAGGCCCCAGCAACTCCTGGGCCTACGTCTCAGTTGCAGAGCCTCGGGCCAGCAGGCCCCGAGGCTGAAAATGGCTCATACATCCCTGAGGCCAGGAGGGCCCTCAGGACAGGATCCGGCAACGAACCCCGATAGATCGGTCTCTGTCTCTTAAGTACTCCCTCCCTGAATGCACAGTGGGTTGACCACGCCCCCTGAGCCACTTCTGGGAAAGGAATACCCAATACACCTAGCCTGCTGCATTTCCAACCCTGACCTGCGGTGACAGTGACACTTACTGTCAGGTGGAAAACGTGCAACTCAGCTAGACTGAAACAAAGCCAACAATTTGGCATAATCCTTCTGAGCTAAACTACAGCTCAGATAACTAAATTTAACACATAGCGCTTACCCAACAGGAGTAGGGCATTACACAAGCGTATAAAGAATTTTTGAGTATAGCCTCAAATACCAAAGCCTAAAACCTACCATCATCCAAAAATGGTATAGGAGAAAAAGGGGGAGGGGTAAGAGCGTGAGGACAGTTGCTGAGATTGGCCAGACATTTACTCTAACCCACAGTGTTTTTGGTGGACTGTCTCGAGTACCGAGATAGTCCACCAAAAACACTGTGGGCTGGACTACATGTCTGACCAGTCTCAGCAACTGTCCTCACGCTCTTACCCCTCCCCCTTTTTCTCCTATAATAGTGTATAAATGAAACATACAAAACCACATAAAAAATATATCAAAATATGAGATGCAAATGCCTAAATGTCAACATCATACACCCAATGATGTATTCCTTGCTTTCATAGGATTAGAGTGCCAGAGGTAAAAATGTGATTTCTCCACAAATTTTTTGGGCCAGTTTCCTTAGTGGAGTGTGTGTCTGACAGTAGAGCCTCTGCTCTTTCAAACAAAGAGGGTGTAGGTGGGCTCGTTTAATTATCATATGCACATTACAGGTATACTTGATGAATCTTAATTTGTACTTTAGGGTACAGAGGGTGCATGCACACCTTGAGAACCTAATGCAACTTCTTTGTTTCCATGCCCACCTCCTCATCAGCACACTATAGCTTTTACTTTGCTTGCCCAACACTCTGTTCAGTCTCCTACAGTGAAGAAAATACCCGGTACCTACATATATGGATGAGTATGTTACTCATTCCTTTTTCTTTCATGTAACAACACAGGAGTTTTGTGATTGGTCCAACACAGTCACATGGGGTTGGGGGGATAGTCCTCAGCCCTGTGTAAGCTCTCACTAGAGGCACTCAGAGTTTACACAAGGTTTTCTTTCCTCACTCCCCGTGGCTGAAAGGAGCAGCAGGGATATTTTGCATGTACATTGACTTTGAAAAGCTTATTTGTTGATTGGAGATCACCTTTGTGTACTCAAGGGGTCTCAGGTGACTGTACTATAAATACATTTGCATCTAGATGGACCAACTCCTTGTGAATCAGAGTCATGGGATAACCTGCACCATGAAGACAAAAGAACACTTTAAGGGGTTGTAAACCTTTGTGTTCTTTCACCTTAATGCATTGCATCGTATGCATTAAGGTGAAAAAACACCTTGCAGTGTCCGGCCCCCGGCCCCCTTATTTTACTTACCTAAGCCCCGAATTTCCGTGGACGCGTCCCGCCGTCCTTCTCTTCATGGAGTCCCGGCTTTGATTGGATAGATTGATAGCAGCGCAGCCATTGGCTCCTGCTGCTGTCAATCAAATCCAATGATGCGGGCGCCGGGGGCGGGGCCGAGTCATACACTCGGCGTCTATGTACGCCGAGTGTATGACTCAGGAGCGCGCGCGCAAGGTAACCCCCTCAGGAGAGAGCTTCTCCTAGGGGGTTATCTAATGCAAGGAGGAGCCGCGAGAGCTGCTGAGGGCCCCCAGAAGAGGAGGATCGGAGCCACTCTGTGCAAAACAAGCTGCACAGTGGAGGTAAGAGCCGGTTCACACCAGGGCGGCGCGACGCGGCGCGACTTGTGGGGCGACCTCGGCGGCGCGATCTCAAGACGACTTGAGACGCCCACCGAGGCGATTTGCATAAGATTTCTGTATAGAAGTCAATGCAGGTCGCCTTGGGTCGCCCCCAAAAGTAGTACAGGAACCTTTTTCTAAGTCGGAGCGACCTGAGTCGCTCTTACTTAGAACGGTTCCATTGAAAATCGTGGGACGCGACTTGTCAGGCGACTGAGTCGCCTGACGAGTCGCCCTGGTGTGAACTGGCTCTCAGTATGACATGTTTGTTATTTTATTTTATTTTTTTAAACGAAGCATTAGTAATACTTTAAGAAAAAGCAGGTGATTGAAATGATTGCAAAAAGTGAGGAGATAGCTGCAAGAAAGTTTCCAAGCCACTGAATATTCATTGGAATACATTTAAATCTATCTTTAAGAACAGAAAAGCGTGTAGCACAACTGTAAATCTACAAAGAATAGTTCATCCAACATAAGTGAGTAAATGTTCAAGCAGAAGACTAGTGAGAGGAGCCACCAATAGATTGATTAGACATGTGCAGTTCGTCTTGTTCCGAATAAATTTTTCGACTAAATTCGAAAAATTTGTTAATTTGGAAATATTCTAATTAACCAAAAGCCGTTTAACAAATTTTTCTGAGAATTCGGAAATACGAAAATCAAAAATTCGGAGAGTCAGAGATTCAGAAATTAGAAAAATCGGAAAATGTAAAAATTAGAAAAATTAGAAGAATCGGAAATTCAAAAGTCCGAAAATCTAAAATGTGAAAATCTGAAAATAAGGACGAAAATCCAAAAATTTCAAAGAACGAAAATCCGAAAATCTGAAATAATAACGAACTAACTAATAATAACTATTACTAACTATTAAATTATAGGTATTGAAATTTCCTTTCAAATTTGGCTGTTAGTGAACTAATACAAATTTATCAAAAGTTATTAATTATCCGAAATAACGTATGCCACATCTAAACGAACATAACAAATTAATAATAAATAATAATAAAACATTGTATTATTATTAATTATTATTATTAATTTATTAGGTTCCATTCGTTTAGATAATAATTTGTAACTTCTGATAAATTCGTATTCGTTATTTTCACTAACACAGCCAATTTGAAAGTATATTCCAATAGCTATAATTTAATAGCTAGGCTACTTTAACACTGGGGCGGTGAGGGCGTCGGCAGTAAAGCACTGCTAGTTTTAGCAGCGATTTACCGTTGTCTTATCAGCGCTTTTCGGACGCTAGCGAGGCACTTTTAAAGAAGGGGTTTTTAGCGCCCGTGTAGCGCCGCTGCTGAAGTGATTTGCAGGCACTTCCCATTCATTTCAATGGGCAGGGCGTTTTAGGAGCGGAGTATACATCGCTCCTAAACCGCCCCGAAGATGCTGCTTGCAGGACTTTTTCTAACGTCCTGCAAGTGCACCGCTCCAGTGTGAAAGCACTCAGGCTTTCACATTGAAGTGATAGGAGAGGTGCTTTACAGGCGCTTTGCAGGCGCTATTTTTAACGTTAAGCGTGAAAGTGGCCTTATATTAGCTAGTTAGTTATTATTTTGGATTTTAGAATTTTGGACTTTCATTCTTTAAAATTTTTGGATTTTCTTTATTTTTTTCGAGTTTTTGGATTTTAGAATTTCCGAATTTCCGAATTTTCGGATTTTAAAAGACCGAATTTGCAAATTTTTAAATTTTCGAATTTATGAATTTATTTAAAATAACAAATTTTGAACATAAGGAATGACCTGAAAAACGAAAAAAATAAAAAACATATTAGAAAACGAACACATTTTTTGGCAGAGTACATGTCTATCTATGATAGACATATGCATGACAGAAAATTTTGTCTTGTTTTGTTTTGTTTAGATTCGTTAATCTAGTTATTTAGTTTAGTTAAATGCAGTTGATCCGTTCAATTCGTATTTGGGATTCGTATTCAAAATTCTTTCTATATCTTTTTCGAATTTTCTTTGAATTTACAGATTTTTTTAATCGAATCGAAACATCGATATTCAAATACATTTTGAATCGGATAAATTTAAAACTTTCAATTTTTTTGGTGTTTTTTTTCTATTCAAATCTGGCAAAGTGAACAAACAAAAGAAAAATCTTCTTTAAATGATTACAATGACTCTTTAAATCACCTTTGGCTTAACAAAAATAGAATTTTTTCAGAATAGTACTCTTTTAACACACACAGTCTTTGATTTCAGAAACATGTTTACAGTTCGAATTCGACTGGAATTCGATGTAAAATTCAATTTGAATTTCAATTAAAATTTTGGAAATTCAGACTAATTTCGTTTCGTTATTCGGAGCATTCAGTAAACTTAGTTTACACCGTAATTCAGGTTGTGATTGACATTCAGCAGCTCTTTGCTCAGGGAGGTGTTCGATGGCTCGGGTCTCAGTGTAGAGGCGTCGGGAGACAGATGCAGCATCCATCTAGGTAAGTATGATTATGGGATAAAAAAAATCCCATACTTCTCTTTTAATGGACTTGTCAAAAAAGTGGGTGTGTTTTGTACTATTAAACCACTGGGGGGACAGTATCTGGGTGCCCTTTATTTTTAAAATTGTTATGCCCTGTACACACGACCGGTTTTCCCGTTGGATAAAAAACTGATGGTTTTCCCGACAGAATTCCTCTCAAGCCTGCCTTGCTTACACACGGTCTGTCAGGGATAGGATGGGAGACTGATTTGATGAGGTCGGCCTCTCTTATATCTCCTGTCCTGGCTCCGCTGAGGGTGAGACAGAGGAAGCCGAAGGACAAGAGGGACACGAGTGCCTGGAGCAGGAGGTCCCGGGAGAACAGCTTGGCAGGGTTCAGCGGTCTGGAGAAGACTGTGATGTGCTGAGCAGGAACAGGAAACAGCCAGGCAGGTAACCGAGAGTTAACAGCAACCAGGAACATAGACAGGAGCAAGGTCTCAGGGATAGCCAGGTTTGTCAGCAGGCGGACAGTGAAGTACCAAATCATAGACAGAGCCAGAGTCAGGAACGGAACCGGGTCAGGGATGGGCAACAGTACAGGAACAGAACACAGAGCCAAGGTCAAGAGCAACCTGGGTCTAAATACTGGGAGGACACACAGGATCAGAGCAGGATTCAGGAACACAGCTGAAGATCAGTCAGCAAAGCACAAGAGATCAGACTCCCTTTAAATAGGCCGTTTGGAGCCAAGGAGAATTAGGCTTGTGCATAGCGCGCATGTCCGCCCACGATTGCGGGCTTTGGCGCGCTTGCGTGCCCCTGTTCGCCGTTCTATGGCAAACGCAATGTGCTTGTGCACGTCTGTGTGCAAAACGTCTCACAGGAATTCCCTGACACGGTCACACAAAAGTCCGGTGAACTTTTGACTGCCAAGAACGCAGTGACGTAAAAGACTACGTTGAGCCGTCAAAATTAAGTTCTATGCTTCCGAGCATGCGCGGGTTTTTTTCCCGTCAGAAAAGCATACAGACGAACATTTTTTCCGCTAGGATTTTTACCTGATGGGGAAAAAAGAGATCCTGCTCTCTTTTTTTTCCAGCAGTTTTCCCGTCTGAAAAACTCAGATGGAGCACACAAACGGCCGGGATTCCCGGCCAAAAGCTCTCATCGCAGTTTTTCAGACGGGAAAACTGGTCGTGTGTACAGGGCATCAGACTAAATGTTTACAGGTTTTATTGTATGTGCAGCAATTGCTAGTATTGTAAACCATAACGAATAGTAGCCGAAATGTACATTGTCTAGTTTCATGTACTGTAGAATACAATACCTAATACCATTTACAAGTAACTTTTCTTTTGACAACTTGTTAAATTCAGCACACATCCCACAATGGACTATTTTTAATTATAACATAGAACATAGAAAATCTCTTCATATCAGTTACATTAATCAGCAATAAATGTGGTATTCAGACATATTAGGTACTGGAATGTAAATAATGGTCTGGATCTAAATTTAAAAGGGCCGATAAAAGTGAATAACTGGAGGACTGTATGAGCCTGCGAAGACTAAATACCAGTTCTGAACTCTGACAGGTTGATGCTGTTTAAATGAGTCTCATCATTTACGTTTCTATACATAATCTTAATGCATGGTTACAAGCAATTTACTTTTAGCACCCATGTGATATCTTACCAACCAGCCCAAAGTAAAAAAAAAATCATTACTTCGACGTTTAATACCCGGGTTATGGCAGCAGCTAGCTGCCATAACCCTGGCATAATTTTTTACTATGGCCGGTTCTGCGTTAGATAAAAGTCCTTTGCCGCAGAATCACTTTTAGAAGTAGTGGGAGAGGTGCCCCCCCCCCCCCCCGCGCTGCTACCCTGTCATTTCCGGGCTTACCGGACCCATCAGTAAAGCGATTCATTGCGGCCATTTGCTGGGCAGGAAGTCGAGTGAGGCCAGGATGCCTGCCACTCGTCTCTTTGCCCTTGGAGGACCAGAACGATGTCTGACGTCACTTCCGGTTCTCGGGCCAAAACTATTTTTTTTGTTTTTGTAAGTAAAAATGCTAAAGTATTTTTTTTTCTTTTGCTTTTAAAGGTAAATGAGAGATCTGGGGTCTTTTTGACATCAGATCTCTCAATAAAGAGGAACTGTCACCCTTATTTCTTTTACAAGGATGTTGGGGTTTACACAGGGCTTTTTTTTCCTCACTCCCCGTGGCTGAAAAGAGCAACGGGAATATCATGCATGTACATTGACTTTGAAAAGCATTCGCTTTTTTTTATTGCAGATGAACACTGAATTGCGGTAGATTTTGTTTTTCAGTCATAAAATAGACTGTAATACCAAAATGAAAACAAATCTGTTTTGAGAGATAAAAATATATTACAATAGGGAAAAAAAATAATCAATGACGTCCGCTTTTATATGACACATTTAAATAATCACTGGTGTTGTCAATTCTTTTATAAAGTCACATTATTTGTTGAATTGAGATCACCTTTGTGAACTCATGGGGTCTCAGGTGACTGTATTATAAATGCTTTGGAAGTTGGAAGGACCAACGCCTAGTGAACCAGAGTCATGGGATAACCTGCACCATTAAAACAAAAGAACACTTTAAGCAAAAAAAGGTGATTTAAATTATTGCAAAAAGCCAGGAGATAGATACAAGAACGTTTCGAAAGCCTCTAAATATTCATTGGAGTAAATTTAAATCTATCTTTAAGAACAGAAAAGCGTGTAGCACAGCTGTAAATCTACAAAGAATAGTTCATCCAACATAAGTGAGTAAATGTTCAAGCAGAAGACTAGTGAGAGGAGCCACCAATAGATCTGATATCTCTGAAGGAGTTAAGCTGGCCATAGACGGTTCGAATCTCAGCCAGTTCAACAGGAACCAGACGAGATTCAAACTATGTATGAGCAGGCTGATTGTACCCAAGTTGATCGATTGATCGATCAACTTGTGTACAACCAACCTGTCGGATTTTACATTTGATTATTGCTTCTGGACACTTTTGATACTATTTTGGGACCATTCACATTTATACAGCGATCAGTACTATAAAAATGCACTGATTACTGTATAAATGTCATTGGCAAGGAAGGGGGTTAACACTAGGGGGCGATCAAGGGGTTAAATGTGTTACCTAGGGAGTGATTCTAACTGTAGGGGGAGGGGACTGACTGGGGGAGGTGACCAATCGGTGTTCCTCTGTATAAGGAACATACGATTTGTCTGCTCTCCCCTGACAGGACGTGGATCTGTGTGTTTACACACACAGATCTACATCCCTGCTGTGTGACATGCAATCGCGGGGGCCCGGCGGACATCGCGGCAGCTGGGCACGCACATCGGCTCCCTAGAGACGCACGCGCCCCCTAGAGGGCCGGGAAGCCAAAGACATCCGTTCCTACGGCCGTCATATTACTATGGCTGGGTAGGGAAGTGGTTAAGGCTGTCAGCAGATCGGCCTCTACAAATTTGCAGTGCCCTAAAAATGCCTAAAAATGGAGAGCAACTGAGCATGTGCAGTATAGGCACTTAGTTTTAATGTTTGACATGGCTATACCTGCAAAAGTGGCCAGCCTGAAGTAATCTGGTAGGACTTAATTTTCTGACTAAAGTTCCACTTTAAGTAAATCAGTAAGAACCTGAATTATTATGAACATTCAAGAAGATCTGGGGGAAAAGACTACCTTGTATTAGTAAGCTTGTTTATTTTACTCTGATGTAGTTTTGTGTTTTGTGCTGATTAAGGCACATTACTGACCTCAGCTGGTGGAAATCAAAATCGAAAATGTAAAGTCAAACAAAACAAATGTACACTGTTCATTTCGAAAAACAGATAGGCGAAGGAGCAATCAATCTGTTGCTATAAAAATTACATTTTATTTGTAAAGATTTTTTTTACCACTAAAAATGTATTTCAAGTATATATAAAGCCAATTTTCATTTATTTTTGTTTAGGATAGTGTACGGAAGGGTTAAAACCCTTGTAATGTTTTTTTGTTTTGGGGGAGATTTCCATTCAAACCGTCCCATAGACACAACAGGAAATGAGAATAAATCTCTCAAACTGTACTGTCGGCAACTGAAATTTTTTGGATTTTCTATCACTTTCAGTCCCAGTGACAATGGCAAACAGGAGAAATAGAAAAAGTAAAACTTCCTAACAGGGGAAACAGACAGTCCTAAAAACCTGACATGGGTTCTAATAAGGCACTGCTCATTCCAAAAAGGAAGACCTTTAGCACTTGCCGACCGCCTAACTGGGAAAATACGCCATTACTTTGACGTTTAATATGTCATGGCTGCAGCTGGATTCCAAAATTTTCCTCAGTCTCTGTTTTTTCTGTTCAAAGTGATCCGAGCGGCTCATTAGCCACTGGATCACTTTTAGAAGTGGCGGGAGGACGGCTTCCCCTGCTTTTAGGTGGTTCTCGGGCTTACCTGGCTGATCGTGAAGCCCTAGAACTGATCCGGCACTAGCGGCAGCTGGCTACAGAGATGAGCAGAGGAAAGAGGGCCTATGTTCATTTCTATGACCTAGGAGGACCAGAGTGACGTCATGACTTCCAGTTAAGTGTTTTTTAATCTAATCCTTTCCTATGTAGAGGATAGATGTGGGGTCTTATTGACCCCACATCTCTCCATAAAGAGGACCTATCATGCTTTATTGTTGTCAGAAGAGATGTTTAAATTTCTTATGACAGCAATAAAAGTAATAAAAAAAATAATAAATTTAAGGGACAGTGTAAAAATAAAAAATGTAATAAAATAAATAATAATAAAAAACCTTTTTTAAAGCGCCTCCGTCACCCCATGCTCACGCACAGAAGAAAGAGCATGTGTAGGTCACGTCCACATATGTAAACGCTGTTCGCAGCACACATGTAAGGTGTCCCCCACAAGCATCAGAGCAAGAGCAATAATTCTAGCACTAGACCTCCTCTGTAACTCTAAATTGGTAGCCTGCTAAAGTGTTGCCTATGGTGATTTTTAAGTACCATAGTTTGGTGCCATTCCACAAGTGTTTTTTAATTTTAAAGCATGACATGTTAGATATCTATTTGCTCAGAGCAACATCATCGTTCATATTTTTAAAAAAAAAACATTGGGTTATATATGTTGTGTGTTTTTTTTTTATTATTCAAAGTGTATTTGTTCCAAAAAAAATGCAACGACTGCCATTTTATTCATTAGGTCCTCTGCTAAAAATATAATTATATATAGATATATATAAAGATATATATACAGTATCTCACAAAAGTGAGTACACCCCTCACATTTTTGTAAATATTTTATTATATCTTTTCATGTGACAACACTGAAGAAATTACACTTTGCTACAATGTAAAGTAGTGAGTGTACAGCTTGTATAACAGTGTAAATGTGCTGTCCCCTCAAAATAACTCAACACACAGCCATTAATGTCTAAACGGCTGACAACAAAAGTGAGTACACCCCTAAGTGAAAATGTCCAAATTGGGCCCAATTAGCTATTTTCCCTCCCCGATGTCATGTGACTCGTTAGTGTTACAAGGTTTCAAGTATGAATGGGGAGCAGGTGTGTTACATTTGGTGTTATCGTTCTCACTCTCTCATACTGGTCACTGGAAGTTCAACATGGCACCTCATGGCAAAGAACTCTCTGAGGATCTGAAAAAAAATTGTTGCTCTACATAAAGATGGCCTAGGCTATAAGAAGATTGGAAAGACCCTGAAACTGAGCTGCGGTGGCCAAGACCATATCAGTGGTTTAACAGGACAGGTTCCACTCAAAACAGGCCTCGCCATGGTCGATCAAAGAAGTTGAGTTACATGATCAGCGTCATGAGTGCTGCCAGCATTGCTGCAGAGGTTGAAGGTGTGGGGGGTCAGCCTGTCAGTGCGCAGACCATATGCCGCACACTGCATCAAATTGGTCTGCATGGCTGTCGTCCCAGAAGGAAGCCTCGTCTAAGGATGATGCACAAGAAAGCCCGCAAACAATTTTCTGAAGAAAAGCAGACTAAGGACTGTGGTCTGATGAGACCAATATAAACTTATTTGGTTTAGATGGTGTCAAGCGTGTGTGGTGGCAACCAGGTGAGGAGTACAAAGACAAGTGTGTCTTGCCTACAGTCAAGCATGGTGGTGGGAGTGTCACGGTCTGGGGCTGCATGAGTGCTGCCGGCACTGGGGAGCTACAGTTCATTGAGGGAACCATGAATGCCAACATGTACTGTGACATACTGAAAAAGAGCATGATCTCCCTTCAGAGACTGGGCCGCAGGACAGTATTCCAACATGATAACGACCCCAACCACACCTCCAAGATGACCCCTGCCTTGCTAAAGAAGCTGAGGGTAAAGGTGATGGACTGGCCAAGCATGCCTCCAGACCTAAACCCTCTTGATCTGTGAGGCATCCTCAAACGTAAGGTGGAGGAGCGCAAGGTCTCTAACATCCACCAGCTCTGTAATGTCGTCATGGAGGAGTGAAAGAGGACTCCAGTGGCAACCTGTGAAGCTCTGGTGAACTGCATGCCTAAGAGGGTTAAGGCAGTCCTGGAAAATAATAGTGGTCAAACAAAATATTTACACGTTGGGCCCAATTTGGACATTTTCACTTAGGGGTGTACTCACTTTTGCTGCCGGCGATTTAGACATTAATGGCTGTGTGTTGAGTTCTTTTTTGGGGACAACAAATTTACACTGTTATACAAGCTGTACACTTACTATTTACATTGTAGGAAAGAGTAATTTCTTCAGTGCTGTCACATAAAAAGTTATAATAAAATATTTACAAAAATGTGAGGGGTGTACTCACTTTTGTGAGATACTGTATATAGATATAGATATATCTATATGTAGCACTAGACATGTGCACAACATAAAAATTTGTTGAGTTTGGTTTAGTTTCTGTTAGTTTCCGTTGATTCGTAACGATTCGTAATTTCGTAAGACGTGGGTTATCGTATTCGGACTATTTCGTATTTCCGTAAGTGTTATTTTTTCGTTGATTCGTTTTTCCGTCTAATTTTCTAAATTCTTATCTTTCGGTATATTTTATGTTCGGCCACGTTCGTATTTTTGTAAGAACTATATTTTTGTTGATTTGCAATGATTCGTATTTCCGTGTCTAATTTCCGTTGATTGGAAAATTGTACTTTTGTAGATTTAATTACATTCGTACTTTCGTTAGAATACATTTTCCGTTTATTCAAAACACTACTTGTCGTAATTTTGTAATTCGTACTTTCGTGAGATTGACCGGCTCATTTATTCGTACTTTCGTATCATTGTTTTCGTAGATTGGTAATCGGGGCATAATTCGTAATATAGAAACTAGATTCTAGACAGAGTATGCTTAAGAAACAAAGAATTTCTCTCTCACAAGTCACAATTTAACTCAAAAATCCACCAAAACAGTGCCACTTACCCAACCATACCCTATCTGGACTCTGGGTGGAATGCACTGCAGTCTAACACAGAAAAACACACAAGGGAATAAGAAACAAGCTCATTGGGGGAAGGGACAACCTCTTCAGGGGAAGGGACAAGCTTATTGGCCAACGTCCAGAAATATTTCAGAACTAACGAATTCGTTGTTTTGATTTCCGTTTTCCAAATATTCGTAATTTAGTTTTTCTTTCTTTTTTGTTCATTTTGATTTTCGTTATTTTGAATCTTTGTTTGGTATTTTCGTTGTTTTGATTTCCGTTTTCCGAATATTCGTAATTTCGAGTTTTCGTTAAATTTGATTTTCGCTATTTTGAATCTTTGTTCGGTATTTTCGTTGTTTCTATGTTTTCGTTTTTTCACTCTTTCGTATTTTCGCTGTTTCTAATTTAATAATTTCGTATTTTCATTGTTTTCCATATTCGTTCTTTTCGATAATTCGTTTTTCGTTGGTAATTTTAGTAAACCGTTCGTTCATTCGTATGTTTAAGAATTAACAAATATAACGAATTTTGATGAATAACAAATTCGTAACTAAACAAATTGCACATGTCTATGTAGCACACAGACCCTTTTTCCTGCCTACATTCACTTGCAGGGGTAAAGGCACACCATGCCACATGCCCGTATCCTCCTGGTATAAGAGGTTGAGCAGTGTTCTTACAATTTTGGGTCCTGCAGCGAGTTACCTCCCTCCGTTGGTTCTCGTCCCTAGAATGTAGGGAAAAGTCTATTCTTTCCCCCGAAAGAAGGCCAATGTCCAGACAGTATTTAAACTCCAACAGATAAGTTTATTTTCCTTGCTTGAAACAAATTGGGAAAAAGGTTGAAGACAGCAATAGGATTAGGTAGGGAGATAGGTTCAGGCACGCGGCACCCAGTCACCCTATTTTCCACTCAAGCCTGAGTGGGTATTGCTCACCCGGATAGATCCCTCTCACAGTTCTAGCAGCCGGAGTGAAGCACGAACAGTCACTTCAGATTTAGTCCCATTCAAAGACAAGTTCAGGAGATCCTCTGCCACAGAATCCTTTAGTTCCTGAATTTAGAACTTCCTAATGCCTGTAGATTATTAGAGACCATAGGTGCCAATGGGGCACACTACAGGAGCTATCTTGCAACTCACGAATCCTTCCCTCTGATAGGCAACCAGGCCTCCCCGAGACCGTGACTTCCTTCACCGATCCATCGGACAGGTCCTCCCCCGGTTTCATCTGTTTCAGAGCGGGCCACCCTCACCTGGGCTCCCTGGGACTCCAGTGGTTGGTTGTAGACCCAGTTGAAGGTACTGGGCCTACCTGGAACTCTGTAGCCTCGGGCTAAAGGTGCCCGAGACTCCTCGTCCAGTTCACGCACCCCCCGGCCAGCAGGGCCAAAGGGCGCAACTTCACCACCAGGGGTCCTCCTTGGAATCCCCCCAGCACACCACCCAGATCATGGCGTCTGCCCTTTATGTACCCTTTCCCAGGATGCACAGCAGGCAAAACACGCCCACCCTAATGATAGCCACGAGAGGACGCCCAATCACACCACAACGCCACCTGTGGTTCAACCCAAGACCTGGGCAACAGCACCACCTACAGGTCAAGGGGAACTATACTCCAGGCAACATTACAGCAGAGCAGAGTCCAACCTAACAGAATTGGAGAACCTGAGCCAAACTATTGCTCAGGCTACCCTTAAATTCAGAGCATAGCGACCCCAATTTTGGGGGGTCCACTACATATATATATATATACATATGTATATATAGATATATATATATCTATATATATATATATATATATATATATATATATATAAAAATGTATGTATATATAATGTTTGGGGGTTCTAAGTAATTTTCTAGCAAAAAACCCTGATTTTTACTTGTAAACAAAAAGTGTAAGAATAGGCATAGTCCTTAAATGGTTAAACTAGACCTAGACCCAGACAACTTTATCCTTCAAGCAGTACAATTCACAGTCGATTGTGAACAATAATGGCTTGATAGTAGACATTTTCCAACTGCTCATTTCCCTAACACTTACCACTCTGTGGTAGCAACACCACTGTATAGAGCAGTGGTTCTCAACCTGGGGGTTGGGACCCCCTCGGGGGTCAAATTACGATTTGCCAGGGGTCACCGAACCCCGGGCTGTTCCTGAAGCGTGCGCCTCTTACAGCCTTTTATCTGCCGCCCAGAAAGGCTGTTCATGGAGCCCACTCAGCCTATTCGCAGCTGCCCAGTTTACGGCATGGATGGGGGCAAAGACTAGAGGTCAGCTGACTGGTGAGGAATGTGAAGTGGGAGGGGCTGTAGGAGACCCTATCTCCTGATTTCAGCATAGGGGTCACTGCTGCGAGACACCACGAAGCCAGAGACGCAGTGAGAGACACTGCCTGTGATTATATATTTGCCATTAAAAGTCCTCACTACAGTTCTCAGATCAGCAGATGACCTTGATCAAGAACACCTAAGTGGACTGATCAGAATTTCCCCCAGCACTGCTACTCTTCTCCCCCCCCCCCCCCTCAACAAGGAGTAAGAGAAGGAGTAAGAGAAGGAATAAAAAAAGAATACATGGAAGGGAAAGGAAAAGAGGGGGAGTAACAAAGAAAAAGGGAGAGAAAGAACAAGAAAGACGGCTAGAGAGAGAGATGGGGAAAAAAAACAGGAAATTATGATAGATTGAGATAAAAGGGAAAGAGAGGAGAACAAATAGAAAGAGTGGTACATCCTCAAATGTGGAGTGGAAGGGACTCGGGGAGCGCTAAATGTCCATGGGTTAGGGGTGCAAATTACTTGTCTTGCCTTGGGTGCTGACAACCCACGCTACGAAAATAATTTTACTGTTAGGGGTCCCCACAATTTTATCAAGGGGTCCCGACACTAGAAAGGTTGAGAACAACTGGTATAGAGGTATCGCAGGAGGTTTTCTACAGGAACAAAAACTTTAACTAAGCTAAAGTGTTGTAGCCTAGGATTCTCATGCAAATATCAGGTGCCTAAATCCAAGAGATCTCCTGCACCAGTGGCGGTGCGTCCATAGTGTGCGCAGGAGTGCCGCCCCCTCTCTCCCCTGCACCGTCACTCAAGTCAACAATGCATACATTCATGCATTGCATGAATGTATGTATTGTTGCCGGCGCCGCTGCCGTCCACTATTCAGATGGCCGGCCCCCTGGCGAGAGCCGGCCATCTGAATAACAGCAGTTGGTTGGTTTTTGGAAGTATCTATCAGAGCCAGCGGCTCTTATAGGCTTCCCGATTACAGCCTGTGGGCTGTAATCGGCTTCCAAATAGTAAACCAGGGGACGCACGGGCTATGCTTTCCCTGGTTAACACTGACACACGTCTCAGCCAATCAGATTCACCGGGTCTGGTTACCGGTAACCTGATTGGCTGAAGTGACATCGAGGGCGGGAGGAGACATCGACGATGGAAGAAGACATGAGGGAGCGTGGAGGAGGACGGCGCTGACCTGAGGAAGGTAAGTATTGGACTGGGGACAAACTGGCTGTATTTGGGGACAAACTGGCTGCATTTGGGGACAAACTGGCTGTATTTGGGGGGGGGACTGGCTGTATTTGGGGGCAAACTGGCTGTATTTGGGGACAAACTGGCTGTATTTGGGGACAAACTGGCTGTATTTGGGGACAAACTGGCTGCATTTGGTGGGAAATTGGCTGTATTTGGGGACAAACTGGCTGCATTTGGGGACAAACTGGTTGCATTTGGGGACAAACTGGCTGTATTTGGGGACAAACTGGCTGCATTTGGGGGGAAACTGGCTGTATTTGGGGACAAACTGGCTGTATTTGGGGGGAAACTGGCTGTATTTGGGGGGAAACTGGCTGCATTTGAGGGGGCAAACTGGTGGCGTTTGGGCACAGTGGCTGCGTTTAATGGGCACAGTGGCGGCAATTGCTGTTTTTTTTTTAGTTTGTTTGCACCCTCCCAAAAATTTTGAGCACCAGCCGCCACTGTCCTGCACTCTAATCCCTAATGATTATGGAAAAGAACAGACTTGGTAAGTGTGAGTAGGAAGAACATTTCATCTCAAGTTGGCTATAAAAAAAAATAAAAAATTTTTTGTTCATCCAGTGGACAGAATCCTACATCCACACAAAGGTGTATGGAGGAATTCCTTCACTGGGGCAATGGATTCCGGCAGTGATACCCACAGCTGTCAGAATACACTAATCAGTGGCTGTAGCTGATTGATTGTAGCCACTGATCGAGAAAAGTTTTCCAACATGTTTGACAGAAGTTGATCAAATAATTGACTTCTGTCGAGCAGGGACTGCCACACACTGAGTGATGTTTGGCTATTCCCTGCCAAATTCTGTATTTTTTTATCCTAGTAATGTAGGAGAAGCAATCTGCTGGGCTGTCATGGAGGAGGATATAGATTCAGGAAGCATACTGACTTGTGTTTTCTGAGTCACCCAAAGTAGTCAGAATCTATCTACAAAAATATATTAGCAGGATGAATATGAGCAAAACTCAGTGGGCAATTTATATTTTCTGCAAAGTAACTAATCCAAATTGTTCATGTTCAGCTAAAGTATATATATAGCTAAGAGATAAGTGTATCCTGTATAATAACTATCACGTAGTTGTGTTATGTACTCCTAAACCACTAAAGACGTGATCAGGTGGGTATAGAATAAATTGAATCCAACTTAATAGCATCCACAAAGAACTCATTTATTGTGAATGAAACTTTTCAGTGGAATTTTTGACTAAAACCAGAAAATACTAAAATAGCACTGAAAGAACATTTAAAACATATTCATTTTCTATTCTGTAATGTCTGCTTGATAAACAGCTGTGCAAACTAAAAAAAAAAAACATTATCAGATATGAATACACCCGTTCTGAACACAGTGGTTTCCTGGTTTTAATCTACTGTTGGCTTGTACTCCAAGGAATTTGAGCAATCTGCATACTGGGAATGGAAAGTTTGTAATTGATATTAAAGCATGGAATTTAGTTTTCTTAAACTGTTAAAGGTAAACAGTATTGTGTTCCATTGAACATAGTAGTAGTGCTTAACATAATTAGCTAAGTTACTAAAGAATGCTTAAAAAGCACTGTTTATTTTTTGTCTAGCAAAGTTAGCTGTAGACACTTACATTTTGAATGGTATTAAACCAACCCTGTCACTTAGCCTTTGCTATTATGACCACCTCCTCAAAGTTAGCTATAGAAAAGCAGATCTCATATACAAAACTGTCCATACACCGCTCAAATTTTGCACAATTCCTGCTGAATTGGCCTAAATTCCAGTTGTGGGTGGTCCTGGCAACACCACTTAACTGGAAATTTTCCACCCAACTTCAGTCAGGTGGAAAATTGTTGGGTAAACAGTGACTGCATCCAATCTTAGATAAGTCACTAGATAGGTATTCGGCATCCACAGGCCCGCCAGATGCTAAAGTAAGTAGCCAGCAAGAAATCCTACATCCACTCTGTTTAGCATGGATTGGAGGATCAATTGAACTCTCTCATTCATCCCTAAAAGGGTTTACAAATCTAAAGGTGTATGGCTAGCTTTAACCTGTCAGAGACAAGCAGAGTTTACAACTTACAGCTCTAGTACAGTCTGAAGCTGCTACTCTGATCATAAATAATAAGAGTCTTACGCATACCACATTAACCACTTCAATACAGGGCTTTTATACCACTTCCATACAGGGCCAATCTGGCACTTCTCTCCTACATGTACAAATCATCATTCTTTTGCTAGAAAATTACTCAAAACCCGCAAACATTATATATGTTTTTTTAGCAGACACCCTAGGGAATAAAATGACGGTCATTGCAACTTTTTATCTTGCACGGTATTTGCGCAATATTTTTTCAATTGCCTTTTTTGGGGGAAAAAAATGGTTTCATGAATTAAAAAATAACAAAACAGTAAAGTTAGCCCAATTTTTTTGTAAAATATGAAAGATTATGTTACGCCGAGTAAATAGATACCTAACATGTCACGCTTTAAAATTGCACACACTCATGGAATGGCGCCAAACTTCGGTACTTAAAAACCTCCATAGGCAACGCTTTGAAAAAATTTACAGGTTACCAGGTGTTAAAGTTAAAGAGAATGTCTAGTGCTAGAATTGTTGCACGCTCTCTAACGCACGCAGCAATACCTCACATATGTGGTTTGAACGGCATTTACATATGTGGGTGGGACTTACGTGTGCGTTCGCTTCTGAGCGCGAGCTACCAGGGACAGGGGTGTTTTAATTTTTTTTTTATTATTTTTTTACTTAATTTTTTTAATTTTTACACTTTTTTTTACATTTTTTTTTTTGATCACTTGTAAACATCCCTTGTAATAGGAATGGTGTGTGACAGGTCCTCTTTATGGAGAGATGCGGGGTCAATAAGACCCCACATCTCTCCTTCAGGCTGGAAAGCATGAGATCGGGAAAAATAAATCACTGATCTCATACTTTCTGCCGCAATCGCAGCTTTGTTTACTTTTGGGAACCCAGGGCATGACATCATCACATCGCGCCCGGGCCTCCATCTGGTCACCAGTCTATGCTCGTCATGTGACAAGACAGCGGCACCGGGCGATTCTTTCTCCGGGCCCCCGATGGCACGGGGGGATGTCCCCTCCCGCCGCCTATAAGAACGATCAAGCGGCGGAACTGCCGCTATGATCATTCTTATCGTGCGCAGAATCACCGGCAGAAGAGAAGGATATCTGAATGATGCCTCTAGCTGCAGGCATCATTCAGATATCCCCCCACAAAGCCCAGGACATCATATGACGTCCACCCAGGATGGGAGATCCCATCTGTGGACGTCATATTACTATGGGCGGGAAATGAAGTGGTTAAAGCTACACCCAACCACCCCACTGACTGGAATGACTTGGTCTTGCTTATAGTTTCAAAGAGTTTGGCACTGTAGAACCCAATAGAGGCCTGCCCCCTTTACAACACAGACTATTCAAGTGCTTATTCCAAGTCACTAATTTACCAGGTAGTGAATGGAAATGTTAAATGTCAGCTTTAAAGTGGTTGTAAACCCTTACATATACCTTGTGAAGTGAACAGCCTTAAGACATACACAGAGATTAAGCAAATCCTCCTCCATAGGTTTTCCTTGTTTATCTGCAGTCTTCTCCTCTCTACACCCCTTCAAAAATACAGATCATGTTAAAAATCTTTCTTCGTCTGTCAGGAGCACAGAGGAGGGGGTGCAGTTACAGTGTGATTGGAGAAATTGATTGGAACTGATTGGAGAAAGGAACACCAGCCCCCCCCCCCCCCCCCCCTCCACACAGTAGAGGAACTGTGTTGTGAATAGACAAGCTCGGTTCTGAGCTCTTCCCCCCCCCCTCTCGACACAAATTTATGTCATGTCTCAGAAAAACTTCTCAGAAGTGACTCATGCTGATGAATGAAGCACCAGAGAGAAACGTCACTCAGAGCTTTGGAGAGAGAGAAGTAAGCACTGCAGATATACTGTATAAGCTTTGCTCCAATTCTATGACTGAGCTTTACAACCACTTTAAAGGCTGCTCCTTCCTTCAATTGCTTCTGCTATTACCTGAGCCCCCTAAGTTTGACTGCCAGGGTCACAAGGTCACCAGGTCCACCCTTCTATGCTAGTATACATATACTATTGTCTACTCTTTAATACACAGGTTTTTGGAGACTGGTTTGAATTTCCATTGTCTTCAATTGGGCTTCTGATTTGGAAATTCCACATTTTTAGAAGTTCACTAATCTTTAAAAATGGAACAGAAAGGTTGTTACATAGGACATATAAAATGCAATTCACTTGGCCTATTAACATCCCAAAAGGAACATATTATTTTTTCTTTGTAGATCTCGGTTGAAAGTTATTTATTTTATTGGAAACAAGACATAAGTATTACTTTCAGACATTGCATTTCCATTAAGTCTTTTAAAAAAAAAAACAAGTCCATGCATCTTTTAACCCATTGTAATGATATGATAAAAATGGGGAAAAATCATAATTTTATAGTGGAAAACTGTGAAGACAAAACTATACATTGTCATTTCCTGTGAAAACTGAAAAATGATAACAAATTACATCTCAACTGTTACAAAGAAATAATAAATTATTAAATGATAAAGAACAATGACCTTTAAACACAAATCTACTGTAGTTACCAGCAAGTAAAAGTAAACCTGTCATGTAAGGAAAGTTCACACTGTTTTAAATACAGACTTTGGCACAGAAGTAGTCGTTTTTACTGCTTAGGCGCTTGTATACAATACAACCTGAGAGCCAGACTCTTTGTAGTGCTTAGGCTGGAATGCTGTGTTCCAGCACTCAGGCAAAAATATACTGATTAAATTGCTTGCCAATTGCCTAGAAATTTATGGATAGTCAATAAAAAATATAGACAAATTAAAGTTGTCTTTTAAATCTGTGAAAAAGTTAAAAGTCCTTAAATATATTGTTTTTTTTATCCCTGCCTTGGCGTTAACCAGTCATGATGTTTTTATCACATCTAAACATGAATTATAACTGAAAATATACAGTGCCTTGAAAAAGTATTCATACCCCTTGAAATCGTCCTCATTTTGTCATGTTACAACTGTAGCGCTACCCCCAGTTAAGAGAGCCGCTGGTTTGATTTCGGGCCCTGAGTACAGCCCCGCAACCCCCGGCAATCTTGTCTAGTCCCCTATGGCACAGTTAGTCTAGGAATATTATCTATCACAGTCTATACCTGATTGTACACACACCCCAACTTCTAATGAGATATAAGCACTATGTGCAATTATAACACAGTGATAGCAAGTGGTAAAATATAACGGTTTTACTTTAGTTTAAAAGGCATAGGTTAAAACATAACATATAACTTTCCTCACAGTGGCTCTGAAGCAATAGGTATAGCATACAATAATAGCACGGCGCGGTAATCCACCACGCGCAGCTATTATTATCTACGCGCCCTGTGGCGCACTAAACAATATTCTATCTCCCCTCCCTGGTCAGGCCTGACACAGAATTAAACTCAGTCTTTTGAATTAGGATTTCTTCGCATGCAAACTTGAAATGGTGGTGCACGTTCAGGAACAATATTGTAATCCACAAAGTAGGTAATCACAAGGAACACTATGCTGGAGACCCTTTAACTCTGTCCTGCAACCGGTCTCCAGCGGAACAGCAAACAAATGATCGGTGGGCCAAGGCAGTCTATAGGCCTAAACACAGTACAGCCTATTGAATTGAGCAGGTGCTCGCTCACCACTCCGGACGCGATCCCAGTCTCGGACTTCCACCTGCTGTGTCTCCGCACACAGCGTCTGCTACGATCGGGTCCCCGATCCAACTGATGTCCGCAGTAAACAAAGTCAGATGCCACCCAGGCTATGCAGTGGGATGGAAGGCTCTTCGGAAGTTGCGCAAGGCCTCAGGCTTCAGGCCCTGCACTCCAGCAGATCCGCACAGGAAGACCAGTCAGCAGCCGCGCAGTGTCCAAAAGAGGCCGAGCTGTTCACGCCTCCTCCTTTTATCTCCTTCCCACAAGTCTCTGCGGTGGCAACATTGCACCCTGGGTGCCAAACGGGACTCTGGGAAATGTAGTCCCGGGAAGTCTTAAAGGAGACCCCGCTACACAACCAAAAACTTAAATATATTTTATTGTTTTTTTTTTTTGTGATAGACCAACACAAAATGGCACATAATTGTGAAGTGTGGAAAGAAAATGAAAATATGGTTTTCAAAATTTTTTCGCTGCAATTACAGCTGCAAGCCTTTTTTGGGAATGTTTCTACCAGCTTTGCACATCTTTAGAGTGACATACCGGGTCAACTGGGTCACAGGCGCCGTTACTTCGGAGGAGGAAGTCGCTTACACCCCTACAGCCAGGCCCTCACGCATCGCTTCTCCTGTTGCGGATGTATCCAGGAGGGATGCCCCTGAGATTGCAGAGCTATCGGCGGACACCACAGCGAACGCTGCCTCCGCCACTACTGAGGCCACTACTGAGGCTCATATCCCGCCAGCAAATTGGAAGGTGGGATATGTCAAGGCCTCCCTCGGCCGCGGTCGAAGCCTACCCCAGCGCCTGCCGGAACCGGACCCCAAGAGCGGGAGGATGCCCGAGAAGTCTGCGTCACGTGACGGTAAGGAGGCTGGGGAAAATATGTCAAGCTCTACCCGTAATTACCTACCTGCTGAGGAGTATGATACCTCAGACCTGGACTCATTATCCGATGTTGGGGATGATGTCAAGATTGACAAAATCTTTCTCAAAAAGGGATGGGACAATGCGAAAACTGTTGCCCCGACCCGTAGCCTGAAAGAGGGATCGCCCATGAGTTCGGGGAACACTACACCCCATGTGGAAGTCCCTGCCATAACAGAGAAAGTTGTACCTGCCCCAAGTGAGAGACTTTTACCAGGGCCTGCTACGGTTTTGGTCCGGAAGTCACCGGACTCTTATGTGTTGCCTGATGTGTTAGATTCTCTAACTGTCTCTAAACTTGCTCGCCTGCAGCGGCTCCTCATGAAAAGAGTGGCTGGTGAGTATGGCTTGGAGTACACCTACGTACCCAAGGAGCTGTTATTCGAGATTGAGGCCTGTCGTGAATGGTGGTATGGGGAAGCCATTTGGAACTACCTCGAAGTGCCCAAGCCATACAGGAATTTCACCCACTCAACTGCCATGACCGACCGTTTCAAATGTTGCCGCTGGGACTGGAACTATGGTCGGCATATTCACGCCAACCGAATTGTAATTTGCTGCCCAGGGAGAGAGGATGTCACTTATTTTATAGAAACTCTGGACAAGCAATGGAAGTCAATTACTCTTCCGGATCCGAGTTTCTACCTTTGAGCACTATAGACAGGAGTTTGACTCTGTTTTTATATCCTGTCTCTGCACGGATAAACCGTGCTTTGGATCAAGATAACTTTACCCTCTGATAAAAAGAGGATGTCTGCTCTTAAGGAGGAAAAGACGGAGAACATGTTTGTTTGTTTTTCTCTCTCTGATAGAAGGACAGTTTTTCCTCCGAGCGAACTTTGGGATAGTCAGTTAGGATTTTGTGGTGAAGAGATTGCCGTGGTCAAGAGTGGGATGTTCAATGTGTTATGTTACAAACCCATGCGTAACCAGTACAGGACGTTGTGACCCTGCTGACACTAGGTGGCAGTGGTCTGCAGGGAAAGAGACTGCAATGATAATACAGTATTTATGATCAGAATTTTAATTTAGTTTTTATGCTAGGCTTAGCATATTAAAACTTTTATAGAAGGAAGCTGCTTCCTCCAGGGGAAACAGTCTGCTTCTAAGTTGTATAGATACTAGTGATAGGATGTTTTTTTTTTTCTATGCATATATTGTGATTTCTTGCAGGTCCCAGGAGCTACTGTCAAAACCACCGGAGAATGGGGTGGGATAGATAGTTAGTAATGGGAGGAGTGTATATTTGAAATGTAAATATCTGGAGAATGCAATGTTATCTTGTGTGCTTTCTTTCTTTCTTTCTCCTTTCCCCAAAAATTTGGTTCAGGCACCATTTCAGCATTTTTGTTGTTGTTTGGTAAATCAACAGCCTTCAGGACTGAAGGATTTTGATTTCCCCAGCCACTGGGGACAGTGTTTCTTCTAGGAGGGGGTGTGTGTGGCGCCCCCCACCCCCCAATATTTGGGGGCGCTATGTGAAAATTTAGGGGGTGGTCTGAGCCAGTAGTTGGGCTCAGACCAATCGATTGTTCCAAATTGCTTCTGCTCTGGGTGTGATACTGCCTGGCAGTAGTGTTCCCTGTTCCCTGTTGCCTGTAGGTGGCACAGTCACCACCTGCTCAGGTTGAACCGGGGGGGTATCACAACACCTTGGGTGTCCTCTCTCGGCAGCCGTGCAGTGGGCGTGGTATACCCGCTGTGCATGCTGGGAGAGGGTACATAAGGGGCAGACGCCTTTGGGGTTCAATTGTTCCAGGGGACCATTGGTCCTGTGTGTGCGCCTCGTGGCCCGTATGGCACGAGGTGCGTGTGTGTGTTTGGGCCTTGGGCACCTATAGCCCGAGGCTGCATTGCTGCATGGTAGGCCCGGCTCTGCTGGCTGAGACCTACACCTCAGAGAAGGATCCCAGGCTGCCCACCTGTAGGGAGCCCACCTTTAGGAAAGGAGACCAGGGGAGGATCAGTCCTAGAGGAGACTAGCGAGAGTACTGCTGTCTCGGGAAGAGGTCTGGAAACTCGCCTAAAGAGGGATCCATCATCTTTATCACAAGCCCTGCAATATGCCAATCTGGTACAAAGGTTTCTCTCATTATTGCTTGGCTGGGAGGTTCGGAACTATTGAACCATTTGTCCGTGCTCCATCCCGGATGCTAGGACCGCTCATAAAGGGACTATCCGAGTGAGAAATACCCACTCAGGCTTGAGTGGTGACGAAAGAGTTGCACTGTGTCTTAAGTGTTGCGTGCCTGAACCTTATCCCCCTACTTCTCTCATCTTCCTACTCTCTATTCAATTTTACTGCAAATATAAAGAATAAAACCTTGCTGCTTAGGTTTTACTCCTGTGTGGACATTGGCATTATTCTGAGGAACTTCTACCAAGACAACGGAGAAAAGGTATCCACTTGAGAGAGGTAATTGCTGCAAGACCCAAACAATAACACCGCTCGCCCCTCTACACAAGGGGGGATACCGGGCAAGTAGCAGGTGTGCCCAACTGCGAATGGAGGACGGCAGTAAAATGGGTCTGTGTGCTACACCACTTTTCCATAAAGGCCAGATGTGTGGAGTGCATGTTGGTTATCACATAAAATCCCAATAAAATACATTTTTGGTTGTAACATGACAAAATGTGGAAAATTTCAAGGGGTATGAATACTTTTTCAATTCACTGTATCTTATGAGATAGTTCCCATAAGCTGGTGGAGCGGGTAGCTTTAAAGGTAGCGCCTAGGGCTGCTACCCATTGAGCTTCTGTGAAGGTTTAGCCCAGGTCGACTTCCCATTTGATCAAGGGGGTCGTTTTTGGAAATTAGATTTGTTTTGCAATAAGTTGTAGAACACTGTGATACCTTTCCAGCTATTTTTGCTGTTTAAGTAATGGCAGTCTATTCTAGGAAGTGGATTGAATAAATGGGTGTTATGTAGCAGACAGTGGGTTATCTGCAGATACCTATAGTATTCTGAGGTGACTAAAGTCGGATAAATAACTTTTTGGATCGAGGCCAGGGAGGAAGTCAGATTCCGGACCATAAGGATAAAATCACTCGCAAATAGATTGATTTTGTACTCGGTGGAGCCAATGGTTAAGCCTGAGATGAGCCACGGGCGCGTGATTGCGGCTTATCCTGCTGGACATCATAAGACGCCCAGTCAGTATAACTGAACCACTTCCCGCCCGTCATTTTGCTATAGGCCGGGCGGGAAGTGGTTAAACAATATCACGCCATGTATGCTCTATTTCTTACCCTATGAATACGTCTAACTATTGGGGATGTGTGAAAGAGGAAAAAGACACATCTATGAAGGATATATTTCACCAGCACAGGTGATGTGCACGTGGATAGCTGGTTAGTGAGGGCACAGGAGGAAGGGGAGCACAGCACTTTCATCACTTTTGCCATATATTTCTGCACGGATTGCACTTTTTAAAGAACTCTTTTGCACAGATGGCACTTTAAAGGAATCTTCGCAATATTGAAGAATCACAGCACTTTATAAACTTTTATTGTTATGCTCTATAATTTGTTATAGCAAATATTGTTGATTATATGGTAGATACTGTAGACTATTTTTTATGATACTATGGGGGTTATTTACTAAAGGCAAATCCACTTTGCACTACAAGTGCAAACTACAAGTGCAAAGTGGACTTGAAATTGCACTGAAAGTGCACTTGGAAGTGCAGTCGCTGTAGATCCGAGGGGGACATGCAAGGAAAATAAAAAAACAGCATTTTAGCTTGCACATGATTGGATAATAAAATCAGCAGAGCTTTCCCTCATTTCAGATCTACCCCTCAGATTTACAGCGACTGCACTTCCAAGTGTACTTTTAGTGCAATTTCAAGTGCACTTTGCACTTGTAGTTTGCACTTGTAGTGCAAAGTGGATTTGTCTTTAGTAAATAACCCCCTCTGTCTGTAGAAAACCACATAAGAAATAATATACGGAAGGGGGGAGCACCAGAGTGGACACAAGCACACGTTTTGCTATCACCAGTTGCTTTGGATTTTTTTGAACTGTGAATGGACTGTATATATTATGCATGTCAGTTTGTGAATCAAGCAAAATAGCACTTTGCACATAGCACTTTTGTAGTGCATGGGAACACGTTTGTGAATATTTTGAGCACAATTATATTGGATGTTGATTTATGACAGATGTTGTTATTTGAGGATTAATGCATATCATTTTTATTTGTCACACAGAATCACTTTAATTAGCATTAATTGTGGCACTAATTAGCACTTTATACATATGATCTTCTATAGGCAATTAATAGAGTGTGGATATATGAATAAGTAGAGAAACTAATGAATTAATAGTTCACATGCTGAACTATAATTGAGCACAGAGTTACACTAATTTGAGTTAGTGGTGTCATTATATTATTGCTTTTGTGGTTTTCTACAGACATAGTCTAGCGTGTGTATATATGTGTAAAAAACACAAAGGCATATTTTTTAGCGCAGCACTTTTTTCTGTTACTTTTAAGGATGCATGCTTATTATGACTACTCATCTATAATGGTGGTACCTATCAGTCCTGGAAATTGGCAACCAAACTGAAGGGTTCAAGGAGAAAGACAAAGAGCAATCCATTAGAGCAGGGCTGGGGGTGGTTTTATATGTATGGAGAAGTCAAGGAACAAACCTGATGATAAATTATCCAGTGCAAGGTACTAGGGAGGTAAAAAGTATCTCCTCTTTGTACCAAGGTTCTATTCTGCCAGTTTGTTCAAGCCCCTAAATGAAGTTATGAAACAATGCAGACTGGCATTCCATGAAAGGTGGGGGATGAGTGTGTGCCACTGGCAAATCACCTTGTCCCCATGGTAATGAGACCAAGGGATTCTTTCTTACAAATTTGACAAGCTTGTTGTGGGAGTCTACAGGTAGGAGGGCTTGAACAATAAACACCCTGCCAGATATCATCCCTTCCCTTATGTGAATGAGTAAGAGGTACCCCAAGTGATTGTGGGAAGATGACAGCTGATATAAACAAAGAAATAGGGTTACCAAGGTGACAACATTGACCACATATGGACCATATGTGGTCAATGATGTCACAGGGGTCCTGTCCTTATTAGCCTAGAAAATGGTCATTACTGTCTTCTTGCGTTCAGCTCCCATTGACTTCAGTGGGGTTTGGATTCAACATCTGAATTTTAGTAACGCTTGCTGAACACTGCTTAAACTGAAGACAAGCATATTGAGCTCATCACTGTGCAGGTTCAGTATTTTTATTACAAAGGCTGCAGCAGAATACTATGAAATAAGGTTAACTGAGCAAAAAATTGAGTCTCCATGTGGCCAAAGTAAAGCTGGACATACACTGAGCAGATTTAATCTGGTTCCTGATGAAATGGCTGAACATTGTTTAGTTGGTGGCCCTGACTACCCCAATTCATTCAACAAAAGTCTATTCTTCAATCAACTTTGTCGAAGGAGCCTGGTGGAAATTTTTTATCAGAACAGCAGCTTTCATCCAATCAACCACTGTTCAGGTATCCTGCCAGTTACCACTGGTGGCTTTCAGAATACAATAGCCCAGGAGGGTGGTTATCCATTGCACTGTTTAGTGTGGGTGGAGAAATATGTTTTTTTTTCGGGCAGCCCACAGTCTGAACAAAAGATATCTGTGTATGGTTAACTTAAAGCAAGCTGCAAGTAAAAAGGAAGCTTTCTGTTACAAATAGTTTAGTGAGCAAAATGCTTGAAGCCTGTAAAAGACAGTGAGGAAATAGTAAACACTGCAGAACAATTGCCATTATTGAAGTTTGGAGAATCTTTAGAAGAAAGCATTTATGAGACCCAAAAGCGAGTTTATAAGCTTCTTAAAAACATAAGACTGGCAAAAGAATGTCATTTAAAATGTCCTAAACATAAGAAAGAAACACTCCTTGCAGATGAACTGGAAGTTATGGAATGATGGGAAGTGTACTTTTTAGAGTTGCTGGTTAGTGAACCCCAAGGGAACAAGTCGGAAGAGTGAAAAAATAACATAAATACCCAGAAAAAAAAAATAAAGCTAGGAAAAGCAGTTAGGCATTAAATTTATGGAGCTGCTGGGTGAATTATTGCAGGTGATGAGACTCGTATGGGCAACAAACCAATCTGCGAAAGATTTTTTAAAAAGGGACAATATACAATGTCAAAGCTGTCATGTCATCTCACTCTTTGGTGGGTATTCTGTGCAAAATCTGTATACTGGAAACCAGATTAAACAAAAAGATAAAATAAAACCTAATGCCGCGTACACACGATCGGAAATTCCGACAACAAAACCGTGGATTTTTTTCCGACGGAATGTTGGCTCAAACTTGTGTTGCATACACATGGTCACACAAATCTTGTTGGAAATTGCGAACGTCAAGAATGCGGTGATGTACAAGACGTACGACGAGCCCAGATCAATGAAGTTCAATAGGCAGTTCGGCTCTTCTGCTTGATTCTGAGCATGCATGTTTTTTTGTGCGTCGGAATTGCATACAGAAGATCGGAATTTCCGACAAGAACTTTTCTTGTCTAAAGATTTGAGAACCAGCTCTCAAATTTTTGTTGTCGGAAATTCCGATAGCAAATGTGCGATGGAGCCTACACACGGTCGGAATTTCCGACAAAAAGCTCACATCGAACATTTGTTGTCGGAATTTACGATCGTGTGTACGCGGCATTAGAGATGACCAGCTTCAAGCCTAATCTACCTTGATCTGATCATCCCTTTGAGCCACAACCAAAAGGCCATAAATATTTCTCAGAACTGGAAAAGGTTTCCAAATTAATATTGTGAAAAGAGCTTTGGGGAGTTCACAAAATTAAGAAAAATAGTCAAAGCTTAAAGGGGTTGTAAAGGTAAAAGTTTTTTCACCTTAATGCATTCTATGCATTAAGATGAAAAAACATCTGTGCATTAGCCGCCCCCCCCCCCCCCCCCCCCCGAGCCCCCGTTTACTTACCTGACCCCTCGAAAGTCCCGCGCCGTGAACGAGCAGGGTTCTCGGCCGGCTTCTCAGCTCATTCATTGGTTGATTGAAAGCAGCGCAGCCATTGGCTTGCGCTGCTGTCAATCACATCCAATGATGCGGCGCGCCGGGGGGCGGGGCCGAGTGATACAGTGAGCGACTATAGCCGCTGGCTGTATCACAGGAGCGGGCCCGCAATAACTCACCACCATGCGAGCTCGCTCACATATAGGTGGTGAGTTATTGCGGGGAGGGGCCGAGACAGCCGCCGAGGGACACCAGAAGACGTGGATCGGGGCCACTGTGTGCAAAACGAGCTGCACAGTGGAGGTAAGTATAACATATTTGTTATTTAAAAAATAAATAAAAATTATGTTTACAACCCCTTTAATTGCGAGTTTCTGGAGCTTACACTAAATATGTATGGAACATGAGGACATTAGAGTCCACAGAACTCTCCACGACAACTTCAGTGAGATGGGAAGAAATACACCCATGAAAATCACATTGTTGGCCTTTGCTGGTTATATTGTAACAATAGCTAGGACATCAAAACCTTTACTACGCGGTCCGCAAATTGCAGTCTAGAAGAGGTTCTCTGCTTGCCACTAACCAGCCCTTGGGGGTGATATTCCTCTATCTGACACAAATGATGGGGCAAAATGCCTCCTATTGACATCAGAAATGAGGCACAATTCCTCCCACTGACACCATTCAAAGCAAACTATTTCTTCAACTTACAGCAATGATGGGGTACTATTTCTCCCACTGACTCCAAGAATGGGGCACTATTCCTTCTACTGCCACCAACGATGAGGCACTAATCTTTCCACTTATGTAAGCTGCAGCTACAGGACCATCACTGGAAGTTGATTCTCCTTGCTTGTTTTTCCAATATACCAGAAACAAATAAAACTAAACATAAACCCATAAACCCTAAACACACTAAAACAAGGAACAAATAACTCCCCACAGAAAAAAAAAGGAAAGAAAAGGGGGACCGACTGCCGCTAAACAACTACAGAATTTGTTGCTGTCACACGCCAAAAAAAAATTCACTTTGAATACAATAGATGGTACACAGTCACACCACAATGCAAATCACAGTACTGATGGCACTGAACATCACAGTGAACACAAGAGGGTATACTTCACCCTTTAACCACTTAAGCCCCGGACCAATACGCAGCATAAAGACCAGAGGTGTTTTTACAATTTGGCACTGCGCTGCTTCAACTGGTAATTACGCGGTCATGCAATGTTGTACCCAAACAAAATTTGCGTCCTTTTGTTCCCACAAATAGAGATTTATTTTAATGGTATTTGATTGCCTCTGTGATTTGCGATTTTTTTTTGCGATATAAATGGAAAAAGACTGAAAATTTTGAAAAAAATGATATTTTCTACTTTTTGTTATAAGAAAAATCGAATAAACTCAATTTTAGTCATACATTTATGCCAAAATGTATTCAGCCTCATGTCTTTAGTAAAAAAAAATTCAATAAGCGTATATTTATTGGTTTGCGCAAAAGTTATAGCTTCTACAAACTAGGGTACATTTTCTGGAATTTACACAGCTTTTAATTTATGACTACCTATCTCATTTCTTGAGGTGCTAAAATGGCAGGGCGGTAAACTCCCCCCCCCCAATGACCCCATTTTGGAAAGTAGACACCCCAAGGAAATTTCTGAGAGGCATGTTGAGCCCATTGAATATTTTTATTGTCCCAAGTGATTGAATAATGACAAAAAAAAAAAATACAAAAAGTTGTCACTAAATGATTTATTGCTCACACATGCCATGGTTATATGTGGAATTACACCCCAAAATAAATTTTGCTGCTTCTCCTGAGTACGGGGATACCACTCATGTGGGACTTTTTGGGAGCCTAGCCGTGTACGGGACCCCGAAAACCAAGCACCGCATTCAGGATTTCTAAGGGCGCAAATTTTGGATTTCACTCCTCACTACCTATCACAGTTTTGAAGGCCATAAAATGCCAAAATAGCACAAACCCCCCCCCCCAAATGACCCCATTTTGGAAAGTAGACACCCCGAGCTATTTGCTGAGAGGCATGGTGAGTATTTTACAGCTCTCATTTGTTTTTGAAAATGAAGAAAGAAAATATCATTTTTTTCTTCAATTTTCAAAACTTTGTGACAAAAAGCGAGATCTGCAAAATACTCACCATACCTTTCAGCAAATAGCTTGGGGTGTCTTCTTTCCAAAATTGGGTCATTTTGGGGGGTTTTGTGCCATCTGGGCATTCCATGGCCTCCGAAACTGTGATAGGCAGTGAGGAGTGAAATCAAAAATTTACACCCTTAGAAAGCCTGAAGGCGGTGCTTTTTTTGGTTTTTGGGGTCCCCGTAGCGGCTAGGCTCCCAAAAAGTCCCACACATGTGGTATCCCCATACTCAGGAGAAGCAACAGAATATATTTTGGGGTGTAATTTCACATATGCCCATGGCATGTTTGAGCAATATATCATTTAGTGACAACTTTGTGCAAATTTTTTTTTTATTTTTCCGCAATTTTGTGTCAACATATAAAATATTCCATGGACTCGCAAATAGCTTGGGGTGTCTACTTTCCAAAATGGGGTCATTTGGGGGGCATTTTGCCCCATCATTTGTGTCAGATAGAGGAATATCACCCCCAAGGGCTGGTTAGTGGCAAGCAGAGAACCTCTTCTAGATCTTTACTCTGCCCTCAAAGCATCTGACCACACCAAGATCGATGTGATAAAATGCTTTCCCAATTTCCCAATGGCGCTTTTTATATCCGGGGGGGGTCATTCCCTCCCACTGCTTGTAAAAGCAGTCCAGAGGCTAATTAGCCGCTAGGATTGCTTTTACATGAAAGCCAGCCGCTGGCTGAAAAGAATGATACCAAGATGATACCTAAACCCGCAGGCATCATTCTGGTATAACCATTCAAATTCCAGCAACATACCAGTACGTTGCTGGTTCTTGTTGGACATGTATTGTAATTGTAATGTATTGTATTGTAATCTTTTTTTTCATACAGCCTGTTGGCTGAACGAAAAAAAGAGATTGATCAGTGGGTATGCCCACCATTAGAATACCTCCCTTCATTCACCCACTTCTAATGATGGGCATACATGCACCATTTATATATGCCGAAGCATGGGGGCATCCTCCTGCAAAAGTTATGCCGCGTACAGACGGTCTGACTTTTCCACGGGCAAGCCTCCATCAGAATTTTGACCGTATGTACGCGGCATTAGGAGCAAAATCGCTCCTCCGCTCCTGCTGCCCCCATGCTTCGGCATATATGCTCTTTTTTTTTAACTGTGGTGGTGAAATCACCTCCTACAGCACTGGAGTCGCAGGGATCAGGCCTGTCTCTGTGAACACTGCAGTTATGTGTGTTGTGTTTTGTAAGTGACAGTGATCGATCGATACTGCACTTGGGTGGCCTGG
This sequence comes from Rana muscosa, assembly GCA_029206835.1. Classification (NCBI taxonomy): domain Eukaryota; kingdom Metazoa; phylum Chordata; class Amphibia; order Anura; family Ranidae; genus Rana; species Rana muscosa. Next base: position 302,009,071 of record CM055116.1, read on the forward strand.
GCTGGACAGAGGGACAAAACGCAGGTGCTAACAGGTATCTGGGCTGATCCCGCTAACACTGCGTTTTTGGGAACCCTAAACTGCTGGGGACGCTAGTATAGATCTGATCAGATCAGATATTGATCTGTTCAGATAATATATCACTAAGGGAGGTGTATGCTTTGCGCGTGCGTGAAATCGTTACTGGCACTAACCTGACGCTGCCTGGGGTGTGACACAGACCCTCTCTGACGCTAAAACCTAATTGATATCACCCGCCGGGCGATCAGGGGGTTAAACCTTTATTGGGTTATATACGGCGGGTGCCCTGACACTATAAAAAGCAAACTACTGTAACTAACCAGCGTCACATGTAACACTTATATCGTAACTGGATTTATTCAGACAGTCATACTGCTTTAAGATATACCGTACTCTATATGTAAAGATGAACAGTTTTTTTTCGAGTGATTGCACTTTTTCTACATTAACATATAAGCATTTTTTTGTTGTTGATGTAATTACCTTGTAGATAAGGTGAAGTTAAAAGACTGCAAAGGAAAGTACAAAAATTGCAAATATAGTTTAAACAATAATGTTATTTTTGTCTACACATTTGCTTGCATGGTACCATATCTGAAAACAGAACTGAGTGTACTTGCACTAAAATATATTTAGTTAGCCAATAAAAAGCATTGCCTGTTTTAATTTTTTTGTTGCTGCCTATGGCTAACATTCTTCAGCACATTACTTCTAACCTACTATCACCTATATTAGTTTAGCACCCCATAAGCTACTGTTTTGCTAAATTTAGTTTTAGGCTTATGGTTTGATTAGTGAGGTCTGCTCTGGCATGAACTCACTTGATTCCCCCTGTCTCCCAGGGAATCCATAGGTGATGGCCCTCAGAAAGGGTTGGTTTGAGGAGGAGATAAGGGAGCTCCTACATGTGTTCAACCCTCATCATCCTCAAGGACCCAAAGGGTTTTGGGAAGAGTTTTGCAATATTAAGCATGACTGGAGCGTGACTGTCAGCATGGGGCCCAGATGATAAGGTCCAGGTCCCCAATCCAGAATTTTACTTATGAGCCAGAGGATGACTGGCTGCTGTTATGCTCTTTCTGACCTTGTATCATTCAGTCAGCTGGTGCTGGATGTTAAACCTCATGGCCCCTGGCCATGTGTATTTAAAGTTATCTATGGAATTCAGAGGACCCTGAAAAGTTTGGAGCCCTGCTGTGCCGAGTTTTAAAAGGACTGTTCTCGTATGTGGGTAGGAGACACAAAAATATTATACAGTCGGCTGCTGGAGGCAATTAAAATTACAACTTTTGTTGCCATTGAAGGTTTATTTAGTGAGAGGCCCTGTCCTATTTTGTAATTCGGAGCCTGGGGCTCATACATACATTTGTTTAGGTATAGGTAAAAGGGAGCTAGATAGGATCTCGTTACAGGGCTCTGGAGGACTATGAGGCAAGAGTTCCTTGCCCCAAGGGGGCAGAGTGCATATATGGCTGATGTTAGGCTTTTTGGATTCTTAAAATGTATTTCATTACTGTTGTACTGGAGGGTTGCTTCTTCGGAAGGGATACTCTTACAAATTGACCATGATCAGGTTATTTAACCCTTTACATGGGCCAGGCATGAGGCTTCCCATTTGTACATTTTATTAATACTTATTGCAAATTATATTTTCCTACCATTTGTGTAAGATGCCACACATAACCTTGTGTATAATTATTTTTCCTTCCCTATTCCCCTTCCTACTGTACTTGCTTTGGGATACTCCGCTCTTGGACTCAAGAGCTTGTTTCTTAGTGGTTCATGAGGACAGGGCCTATTTTTAGAGAGGGGTGTATGTAGCGTCCCCAGAGCTACTGTTTTGCTAAATTTAGTTTTTGGCCTCCCTGTAACCAGGGATGGATGATTAGTCAGGTCTGCTCTGAACTCTAAAAGGCATGGGCTCAAATTCTTTCCTCTGTCTCCCAGGGGATCTTGGGACATAGTGGGTGGGAGAATCATGACCCCATACTGCATATTAATATCTCCCCAGCCAAACCCTGGTTGATATGCAGGTGACCTGCAGGGTGCTGAGGGAGGTATAAATGGGCCAGAGTCTGGGGCAGAGGGCTCTTGTTCCTGGGGGAGAGAGACCCAACTTTAGTGCTGTGGCATCCCTAGGAGATTCACCTTGGACTGCAGCATTTCTGTAGGGGTCCCAGATACAGTTTGGCTGGGAGGCCTTGTCCCTATCCTTCCTGAAGTATTCTAAGGAGGTCCACTACAGATCCAGGACACAGGTTGCTGGAGTATTGAAGTTTGCTCACCCTGCACACGGCTGCTTGGAAAATTAGGAATGGTGAGTACCAGTCTGTTAGATCTACAGACTTTCACTAACTTTCCTGGAAAATCTTTAGCTACTATTCTTTGCATTCAGGACTGAATCTCTATTGGGTTTCGTGTTTATTTGCTGCTCAGCTTTATAACTTCAAAGGGGGTGTTTTCACCCTGAAATTTATTTCAGATAAGAGTCCTCATTATCAAGTTATAGTTTTCTGGAATATCCCTAGGCTCATTCCTACTTCATCCAAGTTCATCCCCCAAAATAAAAACAACAAAAAAAGAGCTCTGCTGACTCAGAGTATAACAATATCATGCACCTGGCTGCTGTATGCCTACTAGGGAATAGAAATCTTGATCAAAACACCAGACTAGTCTGGTCTGTGTGTTACATTAGCAATATAATGCCAATACACTACTTATTAATGTATAATGGATTATCATATCCTCTTCCCCATAGGCTTTTTCTCAACCATCTGTAACCATAGTTTAGTTAATCTTTCCCTATAACTAGTACAGCAAATTATTTTTATAGACTAAGATAAAAAAAGATTTTATAAAGTTTTGCAATTTGTACTGTTTTACAGAGAATAGAACGGCTGCTAAGATAGAGCAGATCATGCAAAAATATTATCCCTGGTCCACTGGGTATTTTTTCTTAAGGAACTATAAACAGCTATTTCATATAGTAGGTAGCTAAAGGGAAACATAACACAGGAAATTGAAAAGAGATGGAACAGAGAGGGGAACAAGCCATAGCAGTAATAATAACAATGTTTTTGCAAAGATGTTGCTTACTCAGCAACTGTAGATCCAGGTGTCCATCTTAAAAATCAAATAGGCCATGTTCCAGTTTCTATGGTTCACTGTCTCTTGACTTGAATTGAAATGCTTCCAGGTAGGCGGTCATGTTTCACTCCTGCTTTAGCTATCTTGGCGTGATTAAAACATGCCTGTAGGAGACAACACATTCACATTCATGAAATACTGTAGATGATATTGGTTCCATTACCACTTGTTGCATACATGCTTGAACTTAATAAGTAAAATAACATTTTAATCTGAAATTGGGCTTCTCGTATTTCCTCCTGGTTTGGTCAAAAACATGTCCAACTGTAAAGGTTTATTAAATGGAGCTAAGTAAGCTACAAAAGAGAAATACTACACTAGAAGACGAATGTAGGTAAAGTACAAAAAACAGCAAAGTATCTGAAAGAGCTTTCCTTTTATTTTTATCATTTTTATTTAATAAAAATGCATTAATCCCATTATTAGCTTAAAATAATGTATTTAAATATTTGTGGTCCAGTATACATTTTAATGCACACTGTAAACTTTAATTAACAAGGAATGAACAAAAATGTCAATCAAAATGATTACCATATTTGTTTTGCAGCAAGTCATAGGATAGGTAGTAGGGATGAGCTTCGTGTTCGAGTCGAACATGCGTTCGACTCGAACATCGGCTGTTCGATCGTTCGACGAAGATCGAACGATTTGGGCCGTTCGCGCCAAATTCGAGTGACGCGAACGGCCCACAATGCACTACGCCATCGCCGTGTCATCCAGGCGCTGTGATTGGCCAAGCATGCACTGTGACCCCGCATGCTTGGCCAATCACAGCGCCGGCAGCGAGGAGAGCAATGATTGGCCACAGGCAGGATGCCTGTGGCCAATTATTGCTGAGGGGGTTTAGAACACGCCCCACACTATAAAAGGCCGCCAGCGCAGCGGCCTTGTGTAGTGTGTTCCGGAGCAGGGAAAGAGAAGCATAGGCAGGGACAGTGTCATTATTTTTCCTTTACTAATCCTGGATTCCTTGTGTTTAGGGACAAATAAGGATAGGTAGGGAGAGTGTCAGTGACAGTGTGCTATTCTGTGCTAATCCTTGTTTGTAGGGACAGAGAGGTACAGTGAGGGAAAGTGTCAGTGTGCTATTCTGTTCTAAACCAATCTTGCTGAACCATATTTTCAATCCTTGAGTTTAGGGACAGAGAGGTACAGTGAGGGAAAGTGTCAGTGTGCTATTCTGTTCTAAAACTATTTTGCTGAACCATATTTTCAATCCTTGAGTTTAGGGACAGAGAAGGACACTCGTAGAAATTATCAGTGTGCTATTCTGTGCTAAATCTTGTTTGTAGGAAGGGACAGAGTAGGACAGTGAGGGAAAGTGTCAGTGTGCTATTCTGTTCTAAAACTATTTTGCTGAACCATATTTTCAATCCTTGAGTTTAGGGACAGAGAGGTACAGTGAGTGAAACTGACAGTGTGCTATTCTGTTCTAAACCAATTTTGCTGTTCCATATTTTCAATCCTTGAGTTTAGGGACAGAGAAGGACACTCGTAGAAATTATCAGTGTGCTATTCTGTGCTAAATCTTGTTTGTAGGAAGGGACAGAGTAGGACAGTGAGGGAAAGTGTCAGTGTGCTATTCTGTTCTAAAACTATTTTGCTGAACCATATTTTCAATCCTTGAGTTTAGGGACAGAGAGGTACAGTGAGTGAAACTGACAGTGTGCTATTCTGTTCTAAACCAATTTTGCTGTTCCATATTTTCAATCCTTGAGTTTAGGGACAGAGAAGGACACTCATAGAAATTATCAGTGTGCTATTCTGTGCTAAATCTTGTTTGTAGGAAGGGACAGAGTAGGACAGTGAGGGAAAGTGTCAGTGTGCTATTCTGTTCTAAAACTATTTTGCTGAACCATATTTTCAATCCTTGAGTTTAGGGACAGAGAGGTACAGTGAGTGAAACTGACAGTGTGCTATTCTGTTCTAAACCAATTTTGCTGTTCCATATTTTCAATCCTTGAGTTTAGGGACAGAGAAGGACACTCGTAGAAATTATCAGTGTGCTATTCTGTGCTAAATCTTGTTTGTAGGGAGGGACAGAGTAGGACAGTGAGGGAAAGTGTCAGTGTGCTATTCTGTTCTAAAACTATTTTGCTGAACCATATTTTCAATCCTTGAGTTGAGGGACAGAGAGGTACAGTGAGTGAAACTGACAGTGTGCTATTCTGTTCTAAACCAATTTTGCTGTTCCATATTTTCAATCCTTGAGTTTAGGGACAGAGAAGGACACTCGTAGAAATTATCAGTGTGCTATTCTGTGCTAAATCTTGTTTGTAGGGAGGGACAGAGTAGGACAGTGAGGGAAAGTGTCAGTGTGCTATTCTGTTCTAAAACTATTTTGCTGAACCATATTTTCAATCCTTGAGTTGAGGGACAGAGAGGTACAGTGAGTGAAACTGACAGTGTGCTATTCTGTTCTAAACCAATTTTGCTGTTCCATATTTTCAATCCTTGAGTTTAGGGACAGAGAAGGACACTCGTAGAAATTATCAGTGTGCTATTCTGTGCTAAATCTTGTTTGTAGGGAGGGACAGAGTAGGACAGTGAGGGAAAGTGTCAGTGTGCTATTCTGTTCTAAAACTATTTTGCTGAACCATATTTTCAATCCTTGAGTTGAGGGACAGAGAGGTACAGTGAGTGAAACTGACAGTGTGCTATTCTGTTCTAAACCAATTTTGCTGTTCCATATTTTCAATCCTTGAGTTTAGGGACAGAGAAGGACACTCGTAGAAATTATCAGTGTGCTATTCTGTGCTAAATCTTGTTTGTAGGGAGGGACAGAGTAGGACAGTGAGGGAAAGTGTCAGTGTGCTATTCTGTTCTAAAACTATTTTGCTGAACCATATTTTCAATCCTTGAGTTGAGGGACAGAGAGGTACAGTGAGTGAAACTGACAGTGTGCTATTCTGTTCTAAACCAATTTTGCTGTTCCATATTTTCAATCCTTGAGTTTAGGGACAGAGAAGGACACTCGTAGAAATTATCATTGTGCTATTCTGTGCTAAATCTTGTTTGTAGGGAGGGACAGAGTAGGACAGTGAGGGAAAGTGTCAGTGTGCTATTCTGTTCTAAAACTATTTTGCTGAACCATATTTTCAATCCTTGAGTTGAGGGACAGAGAGGTACAGTGAGTGAAACTGACAGTGTGCTATTCTGTTCTAAACCAATTTTGCTGTTCCATATTTTCAATCCTTGAGTTTAGGGACAGAGAAGGACACTCGTAGAAATTATCAGTGTGCTATTCTGTGCTAAATCTTGTTTGTAGGGAGGGACAGAGTAGGACAGTGAGGGAAAGTGTCAGTGTGCTATTCTGTTCTAAAACTATTTTGCTGAACCATATTTTCAATCCTTGTGTTTAGGGATAGAGAAGGATAGGCAGGGGACAGTGTCAGTGTCATTGTTGCTAAGCCTCCTGCACAGTATACACCTGAAGGTAGCCCTTATTGCTCTTTTTCCCATCTCCCTGCAGGCCATCCATTAAAATGTCTGGAAGGCAACCAAGGAGAGGCAGACAGTCAGGAGGCAAAAAAAGAGGGCAAGCAGGCTCTGTGTCTGGGGCAACAGTGAACGCGGTGCATTGTCATCAGCACATGGCCATGGGACACGCTTGTCCTTGTTTTCGGCAGCTGGACATGTTGAGCCACATCATGCCGAAGACTTGGTAGAGTGGATGACCAAGCCCACCTCATCCTCCTCATCCTCTCTCACCCAGGCTCAGGGTACTGGCAAAGCAGCTGCCAAAGCGTCCTCTTCTCTGGTATCATTATCTTCATTAGTCAATCCTTCCCTAGACCCACCATGTCCTCCTCCTGAGGAGTCCCCCGAACTGTTTGAGCACAGTGTTGGGTACATGCTCCAGGAGGATGCCCAGCGTTTGGAAGGATCTGATGATGATACCCAGCTAGAGGAAGGCAGCAGCGTGAGAGCAGAGAGAGGGGATGCTCAAGAAGGACACCAATCTGGCAGTCATGCTCCAGCAGCTGCAGCATACTGCCAGATTGGCTCCAGTGATGAGGAGGGAGGGGATGATGAGGTCACTGACTCCACGTGGGTGCCTAATAGGAGAGAGGAGGAGGAGGAGGATGAGGAGGAGGCACATCTCCAACGAGGCAGGATGCCCTTGAGTGGCCAGCGTATGGGCAGCACACCGACGGAATCACACCGCAGAGCTCCGCCTGTGCAGGGTGCTGCCTCTGCCCGTCATTCAAAAAGTTCTTTGGTGTGGGCCTGTTTTGAGGCGAGTGCATCAGATCGCACAGCTGCTGTTTGCAACATATGTCTCAAGCGTATATCGCGTGGCCAAAACATCAGCCGCTTGGGCACCACATGCTTGATCAGACATATGTTGACCTGCCATGCAGCTCGTTGGCAAGCCTACCTTAAAGACCCACACCAAAGAACAAAGCTGACCTCTTCTTGCACCGCATCAGCTGGGATCTCCAACCCCACTATACCTTCACTCCTCTCTGAAACCTGCTCTGAGAGGAATGAAGGTGTAGAATTAGGTGTGTCACAGGCAAGTACTTGCGGGCACTCTGCTAGCAGTACACCAACGTCCGATTCTAGCAGGCAAATTTCCCTGCCCCAGCTGCTGGACCGTCGAAAGAAGTTCACTCCCAGCCATCCACATGCCCAGCGGTTGAATGCTAGCTTGGCTAAATTGCTAGCGCTTCAACTGCTGCCTTTTCAGTTGGTAGACTCGGCCCCCTTCCGTGAGTTTGTGCAATGTGCGGTTCCTCAGTGGCAGGTTCCCAAACGCCACTTTTTCGCACGGAAGGCGATTCCGGCTCTCTACAGGCATGTGGAAGGCAATGTCTTGGCCTCGCTGGACAGGGCGGTCAGCGGTAAGGTGCATATTACCGCTGACTCATGGTCCAGCAGGCATGGACAGGGACGTTACCTTTCTTTCACGGCCCATTGGGTCACTCTTTTGGCAGCTGGGAAGGATGCAGGACAAGGTGCAGTAGTGTTGGAGGTTGTTCCACCGCCACGCCTCCAAAATGCTACTACTGGTTGTGACACACCTCTCTCCTCCACCCCCTCCTCTTCTTCTTCCTCCATGGCCTCTTCCTGTGGTTTGTCCTCGGAACCAGCGGTGCTCCGTAGGCGTTCAAGGGGCTACGCAAGTACGCAGGCAAAAAGATGCCATGCCGTGCTTGCGCTGGTGTGTTTGGGGGACAGGAGCCACACTGGGGCAGAGGTCCTGTCTGCTTTGCAGGGGCAGGCCGAGAGGTGGTTGACGCCACGCCAGGTTAAGCCAGGAATGGTGGTTTGCGACAATGGCACCAACCTCCTCTCCGCCCCCTGACAGGGACAACTGACCCATGTGCCCTGTATGGCTCACGTCCTTAACCTGGTGGTGCAGCGGTTCTTGGGCAGGTACCCGGGCTTACAGGATGTCCTGAGGCAGGCCAGAAAAGTCTGTGTGCATTTCCGCAGATCTTATAATGCCAGTGCTCGCCTGGCTGAGCTTCAAAAGGAGTTGAACCTGCCCAAGAACCGCCTTATATGTGACATGCCCACCAGGTGGAACTCAACGTTGGCCATGCTGCAGCGGCTGCACACGCAGCAGAGGGCCATCAATGAGTACCTGTGCGACTACGGCACCAGGACAGGGTCAGGGGAGCTCGGGTTTTTTTCACCACGCCATTGGGGCATGATCAGGGATGCATGCACTGTCCTGGCACCATTTGAGGAGGCCACGAGGATGGTGAGCAGTGACAGTGCATGCATCAGTGACACTGTACCTCTTGTCCACCTGTTGGAGCACACGCTGCGTGGAATAATGGACAGGGCACTTGAGGCAGAACAGAGGCAGGAAGAGGAGGACTTCCTTGCCTCTCAAGGCCCCCTTTACCCAGACAGTGTTCCTTCTGTCCCACCCATCGCACAGGAAGAGGAGGAGGAGGAGGAGGAGGATTGTGTCAGCATGGAGGTGGAGGCTGGCACTCAGCATCATCAGCAGCAGTCTTTTAGGGATGATTTACAGTCCCAAGAAACCAGTGGACTTGTACGTGGCTGGGAGGAGGTGGCTGCGGATCATGTCGTCCTTAGTGACCCAGAGGACTCCGGACTGAATGCCTCAGCTAACCTACGCTGCATGGCCTCCCTGATCCTGCAAAGTCTGCGGAAGGATCCTCGTATTCTTCGGATCAAGGAGAGGGACCATTACTGGCTGGCCACTCTCCTTGATCCACGGTACAAGGGTAAGGTTGCGGACCTTATCGTACCGTCGCAGAGGGAGCAGAGGATGAGACAACTCCGGGAGGCCTTGCAGAAAGGTCTGTGCAACGCGTTCCCAGAGACTGGGAGGTTACAAACTCCTGGTCCTGGACAACGAGTTGCTGAGGCTTCGGGCAGTCAAAGAAGGAGCGATGGGGAAGGTGGCCGTCTGACCGATGCGTTCAGACAATTCTTTAGTCCGCAGCCCCAAAGTATGATCGGTTCCAGCAACCATCGCCAGCGTCTGATATACATGGTCCAGGAATACCTAGGGGCAAGGTCAGACTTGGACACCTTCCCCACCGAAAATCCTCTGGCTTACTGGGTCTTGAGGATGGATCACTGGCCAGAGCTTGCACAGTATGCAATTGAGCTACTGGCCTGTCCTGCATCCAGCGTTCTTTCAGAACGCACATTCAGTGCTGCTGGAGGATTTGTCATGGATCACAGGGTGCGCCTGTCCACCGACTCGGTTGATCGACTGACTTTCATCAAGATGAACCAGTCTTGGATCACCACCAGCTACCACACACCAGATGCTGATATAACAGACTAATTGATTTTAAAATGTCACATCCCTTCAAGACTGATGCTGATGCTGAGTGCCTGTGCTGTTATGTTGACTGGCTATCCTCCTCCTCCTCCTCAATGATACGATTAACGATGATAGCTTGGAAGATCATTTTGGTTTATGGGTGACGCCACCAGTGGCTAAGGCCCAATTTTTCAGCCCCTGTTTAACAGGGGCGTGTAATTAAAATTTTTGATGCAATACTTTGCAACAGGCCTCATCGCTGTGCTCCAAGTACAGTATCTGTGAGGGGTTGCAGTGTTGTGCCACCAGTGCCTAAGGCCCAATTTTTCAGCCCCTGTTCAACAGGGGCATGCAATTATAATTATTGATCTAATAATTCACAGCAGGGCCCATTGCTGCGCCCACCAAGAGTAACTGTCAGGCCTTACAGTGTTGTGGCACCAGCACCACCATCACCACCACCACCACCACCAAAGACCCAATTTTTAAGCCCCTGTTCAACAGGGGCATGCAATTATAATTATTGATCTAATAATTCACAGCAGGGCCCATTGCTGCACCCACCAAGAGTAACTGTCAGGCCTTACAGTGTTGTGGCACCAGCACCACCATCACCGCCACCACCACCACCAAAGGCCCAATTTTTCAGCCCCTGTTCAACAGGGGCATGCAATTATAATTATTGATCTAATAATTCACAGCAGGGAGCATTGCTGCGCCCACCAAGAGTAACTGTCAGGCCTTACAGTGTTGTGGCACCAGCACCACCATCACCACCACCACCACCACCAAAGACCCAATTTTTAAGCCCCTGTTCAACAGGGGCATGCAATTATAATTATTGATCTAATAATTCACAGCAGGGCCCATTGCTGCGCCCACCAAGAGTAACTGTCAGGCCTTACAGTGTTGTGGCACCAGCACCACCATCACCACCACCACCACCACCAAAGGCCCAATTTTTCAGCCCCTGTTCAACAGGGGCATGCAATTATAATTATTGATCTAATAATTCACAGCAGGGACCATTGCTGCGCCCACCAAGAGTAACTGTCAGGCCTTACAGTGTTGTGGCACCAGCACCACCATCAAAGGCCCAATTTTTACTACCACTGATCAACAATTATATGTTATTACAATTCCTGATATTATACTTGACAGCAGGGCGTTCCAGCACCCACCAAGAATAACTGTGAGTGCTTTCAGTGTTGTGCCAACACCAACACCTAAGGGGCCAATTTCTGCAGAGTATATACGGAAGGTCCCTACTTTCAAACATCCAACTTACAAACTACTACTACTTGCAAACGGAAGAAGACAACAGGAAGTGAGAGGAAATCTACCCCTTGGAAGGAAAATTCTCTCCTGTAAGAATTAATATGGGAGAAAGGTGTCTCCTCTCTACTGATGCTTTATCACCAATCCTTGTTTCAATAAAAACACCACATTTCAAAAACAGTTGTCATTGGGACGCAAAGTGAGGTGAAATGTTCTGAACAGGGTCACAGACAGCAAAAAAAATGTGACAGGGGTGATAACCGTTCCCTATGTTTTACAAAAAGCTAAAAAAAAGGAATTTGGCATGGAGCTCCACGTAAACAATGCAGCTGTTCAAAATTACAAACAGATTCTACATAAGAACAAACCTACAGTCCCTGTCTTGTATGCACCGCCTGTATACGGCTGTTCAGAGTATATAGGTCCTTTTTTATTTTGTGTGCGGGGTTCCCCTTAATATCCATACAAGACCCAAAGGGGCTGGTAATGGGCTGGGGTAGGGGGGGGGTTGATGGGGTAGCTATGCCATTTTTCCTAAAGATTTTCATCCATATTACCGGGACCAGACATTGCATTAAAGCCGCAAGCAGTTTTAAATGGCTTTCTTCCCTTTAGAAATGTTATTTTGTGCAGGGACAGTTCTAAACACGGGAAACACGTGGCACTTCACAGGCATACTTTAGACACCCCCCAGGTACAATATTTAAAGGAATATTTGACTTTTTTTTTCACTTTATGCATCATTAAAATGACTGCTCCCGGAAAATGTCCGTTTTTAAAACTTCTTTTTGCATTGATACATGTCCCCTGGTGCAGAAGCCGGGTTCCCAAACTCTGTTTCGGACAATAACATGGATAATAGTCGTTATAATTAGCACTTTAGAATCCGAACGTTCGCATCCATTGTATTTAATAGGGTTCTAATGTTCATGCGAACTTTCGGTCCGTTCGCGGGTTCTGGTGCGAACCGAACCCGGGGGTGTTCGGCTCATCACTAATAGGTAGCAACAAGAGCTGCAATTACATTGTACCAGAATTAAAAAGCATGTCAACAGCACCCCAAAGCCACAGGGAAAAAGTTTCCATTATAAGTATCAATTATAAGTTTTTTTTCTTACTTCTTTATTGTAAATTTTTCATTATTACAAACCAAAATACATTATTATTAGATATAGTACTTGTCACTTATACAGCTTGTACATAAATTCCTTATTTCTAACACCTTACGTATGGTCAATCAATTATAATAAGTTAGTACATTCTTTTTTGATGATAAACAATGTCACCAAGGAGCTGAGTATACTCTTATTGAAAAAGCTATAGGCTAAAGACACTATCGGGTTGATTTACTAAAGGCAAATGGGCTGCTCATTTTGCAAGGAAGTTGCACATTGCATGGGAATTAGTGATTGTGGTTTCATTTCTTTTTGCAAAGAATACCCATTTACTTCCAAGGAAAAAAAAAAATGATTTAGCTTACACATCATTGGATGATGGAATTCAGCAGAACTTCAAGTTATTCAATAAACTCTAGGGCAAATTCCCCTGCAAAGTTTAACTTCCCTTGCAAAGTGAACCGCCTGTTTGCCTTTAGTAAATCAACCCCAATATTTCTTTCTTATAATGAGTATTTGCTGTTTTTAAAACAGTTCTGTGGTAGGTTATGGGCATTCATATAGTTACATTTATTCTTTGTAGTTTTAGGCACCACAGAGTAATTTATACTCAAAGCAGCAATACTTTCCATTTAATTTCAGCAACTCAATGAATTTTCCCCGTCTCCCAGTCCTAAGGCCCCAATAACACCTGAGCATATTGTAACTGGAAGTTTAAAGCTCCAAAATGCTCAACATCCAAAATACCACAGTTTTCTATGTTAGTACCGGAGTATATTGCAGTTTGAAAATAGATGAATAATAGACAGCGCCTGCTCCGCCTTTTATAGTGATAAATACATGTGCTGTAAAATTCTGTATCTATAACTAAACCATAAACCAACTTATGCTAAACAGATCAATTAAATTAAAATTAAATAAATGAATACAGTCAATAAGGATAAAAATAGCATATGAAGTGCATACATTAATGACTGTGTAACAAAGTCCAATATTAATAGTGACAATCATCAAATAAATCAATTCCTTGTGAAAAAGTGCTGTCGTGCTCTGTAACCATAGGACGATTGGAGGGGGAGGAGTGCAATTTATTATGACGACTTTATTTAAGAGACTTGGACGCAAGGGGGCTACCTGCTTTTGATAACGTTGCACATATATGATGAAACGCGTCAAGATGAGTCTCCCAAATGTCACCACCTGCCCAGGGAGTGGAATGCTAAGCTCTAGTCAGTGACCACTATTCCCACACGTGCAGGGCTAGTATTTTTGCTTTTGCGACATCTAGTTTGGTCATATTTATTTTATTTTATAGCATCACAATTTCAAATGGATTTTATTATGTACGATGCTGACATTCAATAAATTGTGTGAGGATTTTACACAAAGCGCTTTACTTTCTATATATTGCACACCTGCACTTTTTGATCCTGGAGCTCCTGAGTCACCATTGGAGGTAACCCACACCAGCGGGAGTAACCAGAGGATATTGCAGAGGGTTAGGTCTCCCTAAAGACCTACAAGCACAGTAGACTCCTCTTGCTATATGATAAGGGAGTCCAACACATCTGGTGAGTGCGGAGCATTGTCAGGCCCCCACAAGGTGGATGTACAGACACCATTGGAGTACGGAGCACAACAGAACTTTTTCACAAGGAATAGACTTTCATTTGCACTACCATCACATTAAGCACTATATATGTCACTTTCATTTTTCAATAGATTTTTATTGACTTCTTATTGATTTATATGATTATATTCACTATTAATATTGGACTTTCATACACAGTCATTAGTGTATGCACTTCATATGCTATTTTTATCCTTATTGACTTAATTTATTTCATTTTGATTTAATTGATTTGTTTAGTATAAGTTGGTGGAGCAGGCACTGTCTATTATTCATCTATTTTCATTTGGCCCACTAGTGGGGCAGTATTGACAGCAGCTGACAAATTATATAGCCATCTATTTTCAAGACGCGAGTTTCCAACATTTATAATATTGTAGTTTGAAACTTGTAGCCTGTAGCTCAAAAAAGTACAAGAGCTTCTTTTCAGCTACAAGCTTCATGCTTCAAGCATGTTGGCCCCAATAGACTACAGGGGGAGTGCCTGAAAAACATACAAAAAAAAAGCACAAAGACATGCAAAAATTAGCATAACACGTTTTTTCCCTAGTATATAGCTTCCTATTTGCTAAAAATCATTAAAAAAAATGTTTAGGCCTCAGATGGCCACAAAATGCTAAAAATCACCTTTACAATTGCTCCAATAAAGCCTGTAAAATGATCGAAGAAGCTCAGTTTAAGTGTGAATGCAGCTCAACATGCCAGCCATGCCATGCAGATTTTTATCTCCGTAATAATTTGACTAACAATTATTCGGTCATGAAGTACTGTACCCAAATGAATTTTACATCAGTTTTTTCGACAGATAGAGCTTTCTTTTGGTGGTATTTTGTTGGTATTTAATTACCTCTGGGTTTTTGTTTTTACCATATTAAAGAAAAAATATAGTCTACTACTAAATGTTCTGATTGCCTGCTATTGCTTGAGGCCCTAAAATGCCAGGACAGTGCAAACGCCCATAAAATTACCAGTTTTTGGAAAGTAGACACTCTAAGGTGTTCAGTAAGAAGCATGGTGAGTTTTTTGAAGTTGTAACTTTTTGCCAATTTTTTTGAGAAAATGATGAAAGCAAACAAAATTGGATCCTATTTCACAAAGTTGACATTTTAATAAGTTATTTCTCACACACAGCATGGGCATACTTATAATTACACCCCAAAACACATTCTTCTACTTCTCTTAACCACTTCAATACCAGGCACTTTCGCCCTTTCCTGCCCAAGACAATTTCACTTTGAATGACAATTGCGCGGTCATGCAACACTGTACCCAAACAATTTTTTTTTGCATTTTCTTCCCACAAATAGAGCTTTCCTTTGGTGGTATTTGATCACATCTGGGGTTTTTATTTTTTGCTAATCATACTAAAAAAGACCAAATTTTTTGAAAAGGTGGCATTGATGGGCACTGATAGGCAGCACTGATGGGCACTGACAGGTGGCACTGATGGGCACTGATAGGCGGCACTGATTGGCACTGACAGGTGGCACTGATTGGCACTGACAGGTGGCACTGATGGGCAGCACTGATGATGTGGTATGACAGGTGTTACTGATTGGCACTGATTGGCACTGTGGTGGGCACTGATTGGCACTGTGGTGGGCACTGACTGGCAGCTGATAGGCACGGATTTGCAGATGTGGTGGGCACCTCTCATGGGGGCTGCGCTGATAATCAATGTGCCGATTATCAGCGCATACCCCCCCCCCCCCTCTGACAGGGAGAGACGCCTATCGGCTCTCCCTGTCAGCGCAAACCGTGGAAAGCCATTTACTGGCACTTCCTGGTTCAAGCTGTGATCAGCTGTGATTGGTCACAGCTGATCATGTGGTAAGGAGCCCCCGTCAGGCATCTAATTTCCTGACTACCTATCACATTTTTGAAGGCACTGGAGTTTCAGGAAAGTAGAAATACCATCAAAATGACCACATATTGTACAGCAAACACAACTAGATATTTAATAAGAGGTATGGTTAGTCTTTTGAAGATTTCATTTTGTTAACTTAACAAGAAATTTCTTATACAGCATGGACATACTTAGAATTTCCCCCCAAAACACATTCTGCTACTCCTCCCAAGTATGGGAATATCACATGTGTGAGACTTTTTCAATGTTTGGATTGATTGGCTACCGAAATCATCACTTGTGTCTCACACAAATCAACCAACCTTGTATCAAAAACATTATACTGTAATGCACCTCTGCTTGAAATATAGCGTAGTGTGGTGTCACCTGTAGCACTCCCCATTACTATAAACTGAGCAAGTCTAGTCTTTTGGTATCTGGCTGCTTCCAGGAATGCTATGCTCACTAGCCAGGAAGCACAGGAGGGCAAACAAAGGGTACACAAAAGAGTTCCTGTGGTTCCAGGAGTGTAATTGTCTACAGTGTATGGCTGGGACTGGTATCTCACAGCAATGTAGCCAGTAGGACAAGCAGTTAGGTCAGTTCAGCAGCAGGCATAGATGTGGTCAGCAAATAGGCAAACAATTTGTCCAGGCGACAGGGAGAATCATGGCCAATAAAAAGTCCAGGGTCAGTACAGGTGCCAGACAGAGGCAACAGTGCACTGGTGTGGTGGTGATCAGGAACACTGTTGCTGGCTGCACTGACTCTGTGACACTGTACAGATGTGGCAGCAATCAGGAACAGTGTTGATGGATGCACTGGCTTTGGTGACACTGAGACTGGTGTGGATAGTGATCAGTAACATTGTTGCTGCTGCACTACTTTGGTGACACTGTCACTGCTGTGGCAGCATTTAGGAACACTGTTGCTGGCTTATACTGGTCTGCTGACAATGGGAATAATGAAGCGGTGATTAGGAACACTGTTGATGGCTACACTGGTCTGGTGACACTGGCACTGGTGTAGCAGTAATCATAAACACTGTTGCTGACTTACACTGGTACTGGTGTGGCAATGATCAGGAACACTGTTGCTAGCTGCACTGGTCTGGTGACACTGGGATGGGTGTGTTGGTGATCAGGCAAACTGCACTTGTTTGGGTTACTGGCACTGTTGTGGGGACAATTGAGAATGCTGTCACTGGCTTACACTGGTCGGTTGACAATAAGACTGATATGCCAGTGATCAGGAACACTCTTGCTAGCTTAAGTTGGTCTGATGACACTGGGACTCGTGTAACAGTGATCAGAAAAACTGTTGATGGCTGCACTGGTCTGGTGACACTAATAATGGTGTGGCAGCCATCAGGAACTCTGTTACTGGCTTACCATGGTCTGGTGACACTGGCACTTCTATGGTGATGATCAGGAAAAACTGTTGCTGGCTGCACTGGTCTGGTGACACTGGGAACATGTGATGCCATTCGGGAACACTATTTCCGGCTTACACTGGTATGGTGACACTGTACTGGTGTGGCGATGATTAGGAACATGATTGATGGCTTATGCTGGTATGGTGACACTGGTACTCATGTGGTAGTGACTTGTGTGGCAGTGACCAGGAACATTGATGCTGACTGCTAGGGATGAGCTTCGTGTTCGAGTCGAACATACGTTCGACTCGAACATCGGCTGTTCGATCGTTCGACGAAGATCGAACGATTTGGGCCGTTCGCGCCAAATTCGAGTGACGCGAACGGCCCACAATGCACTACGCCATCGCAGTGTCATCCAGGCGCTGTGATTGGCCAAGCATGCACTGTGACCCCGCATGCTTGGCCAATCACAGCGCCGGCAGCGAGGAGAGCAATGATTGGCCACAGGCAGGATGCCTGTGGCCAATTATTGCTGAGGGTGTTTAGTACACGCCCCACACTATAAAAGGCCGCCAGCACGGCGGCCTAGTGTAGAGTGTTCCGGAGCAGGGAAAGAGAAACATAGGCAGGGACAGTGACATTTATTTTTTTCTTGCTTAACCTGGATTCCTTTAGTTTAGGGAAAGAGAAGGATAGGTAGGGAGAGTGTCAGTGTGTTTTACTGTGCGAATCCTTGTTTCTAGGGACAGGGAAGGACAGTGAGGGAATTCTCCTTGTGCTATAGTGTGCTTTAAAAAAACATTTTTTCTAGGGACAGAAAACTATAGGTAGGGAGAGTGTCAGTTTCTTTCACTGTGATAATCCTTGTTTCTAGGGACAAAGAAGGAAAGTGAGTGAAATTCTCCTTGTGCTATAGTGTGCTTTAAAAAAACATTTTTTCTAGGGACAGAAAACTATAGGTAGGGAGAGTGTCAGTGTGTTTTACTGTGTGAATCCTTGTTTCTAGGAACAGGGAAGGACAGTGAGGGAATTCTCCTTGTGCTATAGTGTGCTTTAAAAAAACATTTTTTCTAGGGACAGAAAACTATAGGTAGGGAGAGTGTCAGTGTGTTTTACTGTGCGAATCCTTGTTTCTAGGGACAGGGAAGGACAGTGAGTGAAATTCTCCTTGTGCTATAGTGTGCTTTAAAAAAACTTTTTCTAGGGACAGAAAACTATAGGTAGGGAGAGTGTCAGTGTCTTTTACTGTGCAAATCCTTGTTTCTAGGGACAGGGAAGGACAGTGAGGGAATTCTCCTTGTGCTATAGTGTGCTTTAAAAAAACATTTTTTCTAGGGACAGAAAACTATAGGTAGGGAGAGTGTCAGTTTCTTTCACTGTGATAATCCTTGTTTCTAGGGACAAAGAAGGAAAGTGAGTGAAATTCTCCTTGTGCTATAGTGTGCTTTAAAAAAACATTTTTTCTAGGGACAGAAAACTATAGGTAGGGAGAGTGTCAGTGTGTTTTACTGTGCGAATCCTTGTTTCTAGGGACAGGGAAGGACAGTGAGGGAATTCTCCTTGTGCTATAGTGTGCTTTAAAAAAACATTTTTTCTAGGGACAGAAAACTATAGGAAGGAAGAGTGTCAGTTTCTTTCACTTTGATAATCCTTGTTTCTAGGGACAAAGAAGGAAAGTGAGTGAAATTCTCCTTGTGCTATAGTGTGCTTTAAAAAAACTTTTTCTAGGGACAGAAAACTATAGGTAGGGAGAGTGTCAGTGTCTTTTACTGTGCGAATCCTTGTTTCTAGGGACAGGGAAGGACAGTGAGGGAATTCTCCTTGTGCTATAGTGTGCTTTAAAAAAACATTTTTTCTAGGGACAGAAAATTATAGGTAGGGAGAGTGTCAGTTTCTTTCACTGTGATAATCCTTGTTTCTAGGGACAAAGAAGGAAAGTGAATGAAATTCTCCTTGTGCTATAGTGTGCTTTAAAAAAACATTTTTTCTAGGGACAGAAAACTATAGGTAGGGAGAGTGTCAGTGTGTTTTACTGTGCGAATCCTTGTTTCTAGGGACAGGGAAGGACAGTGAGGGAATTCTCCTTGTGCTATAGTGTGCTTTAAAAAAACATTTTTTCTAGGGACAGAAAACTATAGGAAGGAAGAGTGTCAGTTTCTTTCACTGTGATAATCCTTGTTTCTAGGGACAAAGAAGGAAAGTGAGTGAAATTCTCCTTGTGCTATAGTGTGCTTTAAAAAAACATTTTTTCTAGGGACAGAAAACTATAGGTAGGGAGAGTGTCAGTGTCTTTTACTGTGCGAATCCTTGTTTCTAGGGACAGGGAAGGACAGTGAGGGAATTCTCCTTGTGCTATAGTGTGCTTTAAAAAAACATTTTTTCTAGGGACAGAAAACTATAGGAAGGAAGAGTGTCAGTTTCTTTCACTGTGATAATCCTTGTTTCTAGGGACAAAGAAGGAAAGTGAGTGAAATTCTCCTTGTGCTATAGTGTGCTTTAAAAAAACATTTTTTCTAGGGACAGAAAACTATAGGTAGGGAGAGTGTCAGTGTGTTTTACTGTGCGAATCCTTGTTTCTAGGGACAGGGAAGGACAGTGAGGGAATTCTCCTTGTGCTATAGTGTGCTTTAAAAAAACATTTTTTCTAGGGACAGAAAACTATAGGAAGGAAGAGTGTCAGTTTCTTTCACTGTGATAATCCTTGTTTCTAGGGACAAAGAAGGAAAGTGAGTGAAATTCTCCTTGTGCTATAGTGTGCTTTAAAAAAACATTTTTTCTAGGGACAGAAAACTATAGGTAGGGAGAGTGTCAGTGTCTTTTACTGTGCGAATCCTTGTTTCTAGGGACAGGGAAGGACAGTGAGGGAATTCTCCTTGTGCTATAGTGTGCTTTAAAAAAACATTTTTTCTAGGGACAGAAAACTATAGGAAGGAAGAGTGTCAGTTTCTTTCACTGTGATAATCCTTGTTTCTAGGGACAAAGAAGGAAAGTGAGTGAAATTCTCCTTGTGCTATAGTGTGCTTTAAAAAAACTTTTTCTAGGGACAGAAAACTATAGGTAGGGAGAGTGTCAGTGTGTTTTACTGTGCAAATCCTTGTTTCTAGGGACAGGGAAGGACAGTGAGGGAATTCTCCTTGTGCTATAGTGTGCTTTAAAAAAACATTTTTTCTAGGGACAGAAAACTATAGGTAGGGAGAGTGTCAGTTTCTTTCACTGTGATAATCCTTGTTTCTAGGGACAAAGAAGGAAAGTGAGGGAAATTCTCCTTGTGCTATAGTGTGCTTTAAAAAAACATTTTTTCTAGGGACAGAAAACTATAGGTAGGGAGAGTGTCAGTTTCTTTCACTGTGATAATCCTTGTTTCTAGGGACAAAGAAGGAAAGTGAGTGAAATTCTCCTTGTGCTATAGTGTGCTTTAAAAAAACATTTTTTCTAGGGACAGAAAACTATAGGTAGGGAGAGTGTCAGTGTGTTTTACTGTGCGAATCCTTGTTTCTAGGGACAGGGAAGGACAGTGAGTGAAATTCTCCTTGTGCTATAGTGTGCTTTAAAAAAACTTTTTCTAGGGACAGAAAACTATAGGTAGGGAGAGTGTCAGTGTCTTTTACTGTGCGAATCCTTGTTTCTAGGGACAGGGAAGGACAGTGAGGGAATTCTCCTTGTGCTATAGTGTGCTTTAAAAAAACATTTTTTCTAGGGACAGAAAACTATAGGTAGGGAGAGTGTCAGTTTCTTTCACTGTGATAATCCTTGTTTCTAGGGACAAAGAAGGAAAGTGAGTGAAATTCTCCTTGTGCTATAGTGTGCTTTAAAAAAACATTTTTTCTAGGGACAGAAAACTATAGGTAGGGAGAGTGTCAGTGTCTTTTACTGTGCGAATCCTTGTTTCTAGGGACAGGGAAGGACAGTGAGGGAATTCTCCTTGTGCTATAGTGTGCTAAAGCATTCCTCATCAACCATTTTTGAAATCCTTGTTTTTTTGGACAGTCAGGGAAATTGTCGTTGTGCTATTCTGTGCAAAAGCAATCATCCTCAACCATATTTAGAAATCCTTAAGTAAAGGGACAGAGAAGGACACCTGAAGGTAGCCCTTATTGCTTTTTTCCCATCTCCCTGCAGGCCATCTATTAGAATGTCTGGAAGGCAAACAAGGAGAGGCAGACAGTCAGGAGGCAATAAAAGAGGGCAAGCAGGCTCTGTGTCTGGGGGCAACAGTGCTGGTCGTGGACGCGGTGCATTGTCATCAGCACATGGCCATGGGACACGCTTGTCCTTCTTTTCGGCAGCTGGACATGTTGAGCCACATCATGCCGAAGACTTGGTAGAGTGGATGACCAAGCCCTCCTCCTCCTCCTCATCCTCTCTCACCCAGGCTCAGGGTACTGGAAAAGCAGCTGCCAAAGCGTCCTCTTCCCTGGTATCAATGTCAGACTCATCATCAGTCACTCCTTCCCTAGACCCACCATGTCCTCCTCCTGAGGAGTCCCCCGAACTGTTTGAGCACAGTGTTGGGTACATGCTCCAGGAGGATGCCCAGCGTTTCGAAGGGTCTGATGATGAAACCCAGCTAGAGGAAGGCAGTAGCGTGAGAGCAGACAGAGGGGATGCTCAAGAAGGACACCAATCTGGCAGTCATGTTCCAGCAGCTGCAGCATACTGCCAGATTGGCTCCAGTGATGAGGAGGGAGGTGATGATGAGGTCACTGACTCCACGTGGGTGCCTAATAGGAGAGAGGAGGAGGAGGAGGATGAGGAGGAGGCACATCTCCAACGAGGCAGGATGCCCTTTGGTGGCCAGCGTAAGGGCAGTACACCGACGGAATCACACCGCAGAGCTCCGCCTGTGCAGGGCGCTGCCTCTGCCCGTCATTCAAAAAGTTCTTTGGTGTGGGCCTTTTTTGAGGCTAGTGCATCAGATCGCACAGCTGCTGTTTGCAACATATGTCTCAAGCGTATATCGCGTGGCCAAAACATCAGCCGCTTGGGTACCACATGCCTGACCAGACATATGTTGACCTGCCATGCAGCTCGTTGGCAAGCCTACCTCAAAGACCCACACCAAAGAACAAAGCGGACCTCTCCTTGCACCGCATCAGCTGGGATCTCCAACCCCACTATAACTTCAGTCCTCTCTGAAACATGCACTGAGAGGAATGAAGGTGTAGAATTAGGTGTGTCACAGCCAAGTACTTGCGGCCACTCTGCTAGCAGTACACCGACGTCCGATTCTAGCAGGCAAATTTCCCTGCCCCAGCTGCTGGACCGTCGAAAGAAGTTCACTCCCAGCCATCCACATGCCCAGCGGTTGAATGCTAGCTTGGCTAAATTGCTAGCACTTCAACTGCTGCCTTTTCAGTTGGTAGACTCGGCCCCCTTCCGTGAGTTTGTGCAATGTGCGGTTCCTCAGTGGCAGGTTCCCAAACGCCACTTTTTCTCACGGAAGGCTATTCCGGCTCTCTACCGGCATGTGGAAGGCAATGTCTTGGCCTCGCTGGACAGGGCGGTCAGCGGTAAGGTGCATATTACCGCTGACTCATGGTCCAGCAGGCATGGACAGGGACGTTACCTTTCTTTCACGGCCCATTGGGTCACTCTTTTGGCAGCTGGGAAGGATGCAGGACAAGGTGCAGTAGTGTTGGAGGTTGTTCCACCGCCACGCCTCCAAAATGCTACTACTGGTTGTGACACACCTCTCTCCTCCACCCCCTCCTCTTCTTCTTCCTCCATGGCCTCTTCCTGTGGTTTGTCCTCGGAACCAGCGGTGCTCCGTAGGCGTTCAAGGGGCTACGCAAGTACGCAGGCAAAAAGATGCCATGCCGTGCTTGCGCTGGTGTGTTTGGGGGACAGAAGCCACACTGGGGCAGAGGTCCTGTCTGCTCTGCAGGGCCAGGCCGAGAGGTGGTTGACGCCACGCCAGCTTAAGCCAGGAATGGTGGTTTGCGACAATGGCACCAACCTCCTCTCCGCCCTCCGACAGGGACAACTGACCCATGTGCCCTGTGTGGCTCACGTCCTTAACCTGGTGGTGCAGCGGTTCTTGGGCAGGTACCCGGGCTTACAGGATGTCCTGAGGCAGGCCAGGAAAGTCTGTGTGCATTTCCGCAGATCTTATAATGCCAGTGCTCGCCTGGCTGAGCTGCAAAAGGAGTTGAACCTGCCCAAGAACCGCCTTATATGTGACATGCCCACCAGGTGGAACTCAACGTTGGCCATGCTGCAGCGGCTGCACACGCAGCAGAGGGCCATCAATGAGTACCTGTGCGACTACGGCACCAGGACAGGGTCAGGGGAGCTTGTTTTTTTTTCTCCACGCCAGTGGGGCATGATCAGGGATGCATGCACTGTCCTGGCACCATTTGAGGAGGCCACGAGGATGGTGAGCAGTGACAGTGCATGCATCAGTGACACTGTACCTCTTGTCCACCTGTTGGAGCACACGCTGCGTGGAATAATGGACAGGGCACTTGAGGCAGAACAGAGGCAGGAAGAGGAGGACTTCCTTGCCTCTCAAGGCCCCCTTTACCCAGACAGTGTTCCTTCTGTCCCACCCATCGCACAGGAAGAGGAGGAGGAGGAGGAGGAGGATTGTGTCAGCATGGAGGTGGAGGCTGGCACTCAGCATCATCAGCAGCAGTCTTTTAGGGATGATTTACAGTCCCAAGAAACCAGTGGACTTGTACGTGGCTGGGAGGAGGTGGCTGCGGATCATGTCGTCCTTAGTGACCCAGAGGACTCCGGAGCGAATGCCTCAGCAAACCTACGCTGCATGGCCTCCCTGATCCTGCAAAGTCTGCGGAAGGATCCTTGTATTCTTCGGATCAAGGAGAGGGACCATTACTGGCTGGCCACTCTCCTTGATCCACGGTACAAGGGTAAGGTTGCGGACCTTATGTTACCGTCGCAGAGGGAGCAGAGGATGAGACAACTCCGGGAGGCCTTGCAGAAAGGTCTGTGCAACGCGTTCCCAGAGACTGGGAGGTTACAAACTCCTGGTCCTGGACAACGAGTTGCTGAGGCTTCGGCCAGTCAAAGAAGGAGCGGTGGGGAAGGTGGCCGTCTGACCGATGCGTTCAGACAATTCTTTAGTCCGCAGCCCCAAAGTATGATCGGTTCCAGCAACCATCGCCAGCGTCTGATAAACATGGTGCAGGAATATCTAGGGGCAAGGTCAGACTTGGACACCTTCCCCACCGAAAATCCTCTGGCTTACTGGGTCTTGAGGATGGATCACTGGCCAGAGCTTGCACAGTATGCAATTGAGCTACTGGCCTGTCCTGCATCCAGCGTTCTTTCGGAACGCACATTCAGTGCTGCTGGAGGATTTGTCACGGATCACAGGGTGCACCTGTCCACCGACTCGGTTGATCGACTGACTTTCATCAAGATGAACCAGTCTTGGATCACCACCAGCTACCACACACCTGATGCTGATATAACAGACTAATTGATTTTAACATGTCACATCCCTTCAAGACTGATGCTGATGCTGAGTGCCTGTGCTGTTATGTTGACTGACTATCCTCCTCCTCCGAGTCCTCAATGATACGATTGATGATGATAGCTTGGAAGATCATTTTTGTTTATGGGTGCCGCCACCAGTGGCTAAGGCCCAATTTTTCAGCCCCTGTTTTACAGGGGCGTGTAATTACAATTTTTTTAGCAATAATTTGCCATAGGGCTCATTGCTGTGCTCCAAGTACAGTATCTGTGAGGGGTTGGAGTGTTGTGGCACCAGTGCCTAAGGCCCAATTTTTCAGCCCCTGTTCAACAGGGGCATGCAATTACAATTCTTGATCTAATAATTCACAGCAGGGCCCCTTGCTGCACCCACCAAGAGTAACTCTGAGGGCTTACAGTGTTGTGGCAACACCACCACCACCACCACCACCACGAAAGGCCCAATTTTTCAGCCCCTGTTCAACAGGGGCATGCAATTACAATTCTTGATCTAATAATTCACAGCAGGGCCCATTGCTGCACCCACCAAGAGTAACTCTGAGGGCTTACAGTGTTGTGGCAACGCCACCACCACCACCACCACGAAAGGCCCAATTTTTCAGCCCCTGTTCAAAAGGGGCATGTAATTACAATTCTTGATCTAATAATTCACAGCAGGGCCCATTCCTGCACCCACCAAGAGTAACTCTGAGGGCTTACAGTGTTGTGGCAACACCACCACCACCACCACCACCACCACGAAAGGCCCAATTTTTCAGCCCCTGTTCAACAGGGGCATGTAATTACAATTCTTGATCTAATAATTCACAGCAGGGCCCATTGCTGCACCCACCAAGAGTAACTCTGAGGGCTTACAGTGTTGTGGCAACACCACCACCACCACCACGAAAGGCCCAATTTTTCAGCCCCTGTTCAACAGGGGCATGCAATTACAATTCTTGATCTAATAATTCACAGCAGGGCCCATTGCTGCACCCACCAAGAGTAACTCTGAGGGCTTACAGTGTTGTGGCAACGCCGCCACCACCACCACCACGAAAGGCCCAATTTTTCAGCCCCTGTTCAAAAGGGGCATGTAATTACAATTCTTGATCTAATAATTCACAGCAGGGCCCATTCCTGCACCCACCAAGAGTAACTCTGAGGGCTTACAGTGTTGTGGCAACACCACCACCACCACCACCACCACGAAAGGCCCAATTTTTCAGCCCCTGTTCAACAGGGGCATGCAATTACAATTCTTGATCTAATAATTCACAGCAGGGCCCATTCCTGCACCCACCAAGAGTAACTCTGAGGGCTTACAGTGTTGTGGCAACACCACCACCACCACCACCACCACGAAAGGCCCAATTTTTCAGCCCCTGTTCAACAGGGGCATGCAATTACAATTCTTGATCTAATAATTCACAGCAGGGCCCATTGCTGCACCCACCAAGAGTAACTGTCAGGGCTTACAGTGTTGTGGCACCAGCACCACCATCAAAGGCCCAATTTTTACTACCACTGTTCAACAATTATATGTAATTAAAATTCCTGATATAATAGTTGACAGCAGGGCGTTCCAGCACCAACCAAGAGTAACTGTGAGTGCTTACAGTGTTGTGCCAACACCAACAACTAAGGGGCCTATTTCTGCAGAGTATATACGGCAGGTCCCTACTTTCAAACATCCAACTTACAAACGACTCCTACTTGCAAACGCAAGAAGACAACAGGAAGTGAGAGGAAATCTACCACTAGGAAGGAAAATTCTCTCCTGTAAGAATAAATATGGGAGAAAGGTGTCTCCTCTGTACTGATGCTTTATCAGCAATCCTTGTTTCAAGAAAAACACCACATTTCAAAAACAGTTGTCATTGGGACGGAAAGTGAGGTGAAATGTTCTGAACAGGGGCACAGACAGCAAAACAAATGTTACAGGGGTGATAACCCTTAACTATGTTTTCCAAAAAGTTTAAAAATAGATTTTTGGGCTGGAGCTACACTTCAACAATGTACCTGTTCAAAATTACAAACAGATTCTACATAAGAACAAACCTACAGTCCCTGTCTTGTATGCACCGCCTGTATACGGCTGTTCAGAGTATATATTTTATACTTTATTTTTTATTTTATGTGCGGGGTTCCCCTTAATATCCATACAAGACCCAAAGGGGCTGGTAATGGGCTGGGGTAGGGGGGGGGGGTCATGGGGTAGCTATGCCATTTTTCTTAAAGATTTTCATCCATATTACCGGGACCAGACATTACATTAAAGCCGCAAGCAGTTTTAAATGGCTTTTTTTCCCTTTAGAAGTGTCATTTTGTGCAGGGACAGTTCTAAACACGGGAAACTCGTGGCACTTCACAGGCATACTTTAGACACCCCCCAGGTACGATATTTAAAGGAATATTTGACTTTTTTTTTTTCACTTTATGCATCATTAAAATGACTGCTCCCGAAAAACGACCGTTTTTAAAACTTCTTTTTGCATTGATACATGTCCCCTGGTGCACAACCCAGGTTCCCAAACCCTTTTTAGGACAATAACATGCATAATAGTTGTTATAATTAGCACTTTAGAATTCGAACGTTCGCATCCATTGTATTTAATAGGGTTCTAATGTTCGTACGAACTTTCGTTCCGTTCGCGGGTTCTGGTGCGAACCGAACCCGGGGGTGTTCGGCTCATCACTACTGACTGCACTGGCTCTAGTGACACGGTGCTGATATGGCAGCAATCAGGGACAGTGTTGATGACTACACTGGATCTGGTGACACTGGAACTTGTGTGGCTAGCAATGAAGAACATTTTTGCTGGCTGCACTAGTCTGAAGATGATATCACTGATGTGGCAGCATTAAGGAACACTGTTGATAGCTACACTGGTTTGGCAACACTGTCACTGGTGTCTTGTGATCAAGCCTATTATTTCTTCCAAACTTGATTCATTTAAATTCATACTTATGAAAATCCTAACGGAGTTGATTTTATTCTATTCATAATGAAAACTTACTTTTTGAACAACATCAGAAGTACATACAGCCTGCTGTGCAGCTCTGTTATACAAATATAAGAAATAAAAAGCCATAAATGAAAAGTTATGACCTGTCAAACTTCTGTCATTGTAAAGTACAGTTCATCAACAACACATTCTGGCGCCTTCTGAATCATTAAAACTTCATGTTGTTACTCAGACGCATATGCTGAAAATCTTGTACTTTATTAAATGTAACATTTCACTATGTAACCCCTAAAGGCCAAACAAAGTATCTCCATGGATACTATGAATTCTGTACTATATATTCACTTTGTCTGCAGGAATCTTTTCACAAAAAATTATAACTGGCATAAAGCAAGAAGCATATCAAAAGCAAACTAATGTTATTGAATATATATATATATATATATATATATATATATATATATATATATATATATAGGTTTGTAGAAAATAAGCAATTCTCTCTTATGATGGCTGCTACTTTTTATACTCGTATACCATTAAAATACCCATTTGCACAATTACTAACTTAAAAAATCATTTTGAACCCTAAACAGTAGCTCAATATGCAACAACAGGAAATATGCTCGTCTTTAAACAGATTATGAAGTAATATCAAAATCTATGCATACAAAATTAATCACAAAATAATATTGATCACAATCTTGCATTAGATGTTGATATAATCATTAGTCCACTGAGCAAAGGCAAACACATTTTCTCATTCTTTTTTTAGGGAGCTAGTGATGTAGGTTTGTGGGTTGGTCTGTAACTGTGCAGAGGAGACATGTGTCCAGATTTGGAACCATTCCCACTTTAAATCACAAACCACAGCAGACCACAAACCCTCAACTTGGTGTGAAGTACCCTGCCAGAGGAAATCCTCCAGGAAAACCTTGCTCCAATGTTAATGAGGACAAGGGCTTCTTCCCCACAACCCTGGCCCAGTGTTTGTGGGGTTTGCAGTGGGGGGGGGGGAATTATCAGTATCTGAAAGCCCCTTTTAAAACGAAGGGAGCCTAGATCCCAATTCTTACATGAATGAGTAAGAAGTATAAAGTAAATATTTATCAAGTTCTTTATTAAAAAAATACCCCTCCCCCCCAAAAAAAGTCCCATAAAATAAATCATATAAATCATGCCCGCTGACGCATCATAGGAAAAATTCTGCTGACCAAAAGAAGTGTTTAACTGCAAATGTAAACTATGGGGATTTACCAAATTATATTATAGACCAAATATTGCCATGGCCATACAGTATATGGTCATTGTCATTGCCCAAATGTGGTCATATTTGTTCAGTGATGTCAGCATTTTCCTGCCCCATTGTTTACATGGCCAGGGATGGCAAATGAATAGGGCTGGGTAATGTTACAAGTTGCTAAGGATTTAACAACCATTGACAGAGGAAGTGGTCATATATATGCATGAGAAAAAAACACTACTATATATGATGTTCAGTTCCTGCAGAATGAGCTAAAAATCCAGTATTCAGATGAATGCCCAAACAAGCTTTGAGTCATCATTTCTACTCACTATGTGTTTTTACTCAGTAGAACAAATTTATAAAACATAGCTAAATAAAATTGTAGCTTTTATGTAAAGTAACATTTATTTTAGGACTACTGGTTTTATAAATTGCAAAAAAAAAAAAACCCTGACAAAACGTTTATGTAAACAGACCTACGGCAAAAAAAAGTTGGTTCAGTTAATTTATAAGATAATTGTGACTGCTTTTTAAAAGAATGTAATGTTTTATTCTTAATATGTATAGGTTATTCCAGTGTATATACCCAAATTAGACTGAGCTGCTGTGTTTGTTGCTGAATGTAAAAAAAAAAAATGAATCCCAGATTTATATGATTAAGTTATATGGATTTCTTTGCCTGGAATCCTTTTGGTAGTACAGTAAATGCACTCCCATAATCGTTAGGAAGAAATATGTACAATAAAAACCAACGCTCGCAAAATATTAGTCATATTTCCTTATAGTGCACCTTCATCAACTTTAGAGGGCCTCCAGGGAGTAGTTTCTTTGCAGCTGTGCAAGTTGAAGTTTGTTCCAGAACTGCTGAAAATATTTTGTGTTTCCTCGTTCTTTGCAGCCAGTGACAGTCCCTCTGGAGTTTTTAGTTGGCCGAATATTTCCATTATGCCGGGTGACATTGATAGGTCACAGAGAACTAAGTCACAACCTTAAAATAAAACTGAAGTCCCATACTTTATCTTTAGCCACCAAGCATTGCTCCCTCTGGAAGATCAATTTAAAATATGATTAATTTACTGTATTTATTTACACCAGTGGGGACAATGGAAGAGTATGTTTGTGTATATCTGTAAAAACGATTACAGCACTATAATGGGCATCTTTCTTGTCTCCTGTATGTAAAGCTTAACCCAATAAGAACCATGCAAATTCTACAAAAGAGTTCAGTCATTCTTATATATTTGAATTCAATATCACATCACACAACTTTATGTAATGCCGCGTACACACGACCGTTTTTCATGACGAGAAAAATGCCATTTTTTTATTTGGTCATTAAAATCGATCGTGTGTGGGCTCCAGAGCATTTTTTCACAACGTGAAAAATGGGCATTAAAAATTTGGAACATGCTCTAATTTTTCTCGTTGTTTTTCACGTTGTCGTTTTTCTCGTCATGAAAAACGGGCGTGTGCAGGCTTAAACTACGTGAAAAAAACGCACATGCTCAGAAGGAAGTGATGAGATGGAAGCACTTGTTCTGGTAAAACTAGCGTTCATAATGGAGATAGCACATTCGTCACGCTGTAACGGACTGAAGAGCATGAGGCTGAAAAGCGCGAATCGTCTCTCACCAAACTTTACTAAAACAAGGATCAGCAAAAGCAGCCTAAAGGGTGGCGCCATCCGAATGGAACTTCCCCTTTATAGTGCCGTCGTACATTTCGTACATCACCGCGCTTTGCTCAAGCATTTTTTTCATGATAGTGTGTAGGCAAGGCAGGCTTGAGAAGAATCACGTCGAGAAAAACGTTGTTTTTTTCAATGACATTAAGAACCGTCGTGTGTACGCGGCATTTGTTTTTTTTGTTTGTTATCAGTAATTTTCAAGTTAATGTCAGACTAATGCCGCATACACACGGTCGGAATTTCCGATGGAAAAAGTCAGATGAGAGTTTTTCATTGGATATTCCTACTGCGTGTATGACCGGAGATTTACCCGTGTGTACGCGGCATAACTGACACAACCCCACTCCGCATTAATTACCAGTTTAAACTGAAAAGAAAAAAGAAAACATGCTGAATACTGATCTTCATCCATTGTAATGGCATTCTTCTAGCAATGTTATGACATCAAGACAACACGATTAGTCGGCGGCGGCGGTGGCCACAGACTGCAGCGCTGGTGAAGGATACAGAAAGCAGACTCAGGTGAATGAAGAAAAGTTTTAGAAGTTTTCTTTTATTTTTTTATGTTGTGAGTGTCTGGGTGCTCTATAAATGACAGGGATGAGGGTAGACAGCAATTTGCCAGGAGATGGGCTTTAAGATAGAAAAATTAAACAAATGTGAAATAATTGTTAAATGAAAAAAAATATCTAGTGATATTGGTCTTTTGCAAGATGTGTGTTTCTAGAATTATAAGTGTTAAATAAAGAGATATACATGTTCATATGTTACCAACTGAATTGTTCTTGATATGCTAGTCCATGGCTTCAAACCCCTGTGAATTTTTAGGAAACAGCCATTTTCCTACAATGAATACCTTTTGAAGTTTGAAGTTCTAGATTATAACTGGGGCTTTCAAAGACTGTAAAGCCTCGTACACACGACTGTTTTTCTCGGCAAGAACCAGCAAGAAAATTGCTGGCAGAGCTTTCTTGCCAAGTAAACCGTGCGTGTGTACGAGGGTTTCAGGTTTCTCGTCAAGAAAACTGGCCAGAATCTCGACGAGAAAAATAGAGAACCTGCTCTCTATTTTCTCGTCGGGATTCTCGTCGGCCTGTTTCCAGACGAGAAACCCGAGAGTGTGTACGCTTACCTGTCACTGTGGAAACCCACGCATGCTCGAAATGACTTTGACGCATGCGCGGTAGCTATCTAGGCATAGGTAGGGTGTAGCAAAATGGCGGCGACGGCATCGAATGTGACGAGCGCACGCTCGTCCTAGTCGATGACGTCACCGCGTTCGTTCCATTCAAAAGAACGGCGGTTCTTTTGAATCGAGCGTGTGTACACTCGGCTGGGACAAGATTCTTGTCAAGAATCTCGCCAGGGAAAAACTACGGGTTTTTTCCTGACAAGATTCTCGGTCGTGTTTACGAGGCTTTAGACTTAATTTGGGCTTTAAGGCACATAGGCTTGTATCCCTGTAGCAGGAGAGTCAGAGAGCATGTATCCCTGTGTTATATTGCTACCAGCCTATTGGCATCAAAATGATGTTTCTTGAAAGAGAAAGGGCCAAAAAATCAATATGGTTTATCTTTTAAACACAGACCTGGCATTGAAGGCAGTTTTCCTCTTCTGCACCCACCTCAAGTGACCAGACTAAAGAGAAGTTGTTGTTTTTTTTAAACCCACTTGCCTTGACTAGTGGAGTCAGGTAAATTATCAACCCTGTTACTAAACAGTGATTGAAAGTGCAATTTGTATAAAAAGTATTTGATCTAGCAATTATTCTATAAAAATCAAGGTAAAATTATATCTACGGAAATATGTATATCTACTTCTTCAGCACTTCTGGTAGTTATATGGTTAATGCTGCATAGGCCCAAGAAGTATACATTCGATTATAAGAAAGACATATTGTTAAACACTGATGCTCAGCAATGGAAACTGGGGAATAATCTGTTTATTTCAGTGTTTTCTAGAGCTATATTTACATGATA
This sequence comes from Rana muscosa, assembly GCA_029206835.1. Taxonomy (NCBI): domain Eukaryota; kingdom Metazoa; phylum Chordata; class Amphibia; order Anura; family Ranidae; genus Rana; species Rana muscosa. Next base: position 302,041,564 of record CM055116.1, read on the forward strand.
CGCCTGCAGACTGTCAGCAAACAATAAACTTACTGTACTGTATCCTGCACAGACTGACAGCATTGATAAATAAGACTAAAACATCTGACTTCTGCAATTACATTTCATTACAATACATTTTCCAATATGACTTCAGTCTTCAAGTGATTTTCACTTTCAATTTGTAGAACTGATATTAACCACCTCCCTACTGGGCACTAAAACCCCCTTCCTGCCCAAGCCATTTTTCAGCTTTCAGCGCAGTCACATTTTGAATGACAATTGCGCGGACGTGCAACGTTACTCCCAAACAAAATTTGCGTCCTTTTTTTCCCACAAATAGAGCTTTCTTTTGGTGGTGTTTAATCACCGCTGCGGTTTTTATTTTTTGCGCTATAAACAAAAGAAGAGCGTCCAGTTTGGAAAAAAAACACAATATTTTTTACTTTTTGCTATAATAAATACCCATTTTTTTTTTCAATTAAAATTTTCCTCAGTTTAGGCCGATACGTATTCTTCTACATATTTTTGGTATAAAAAAAAAAATCGCAATAAGCGCGTATTGATTGGTTTGCGCAAAAGTTATAGCGTCTACAAAATAGGGGATAGTTTTATAGCATTTTTTTTTATTAGTAATGGCGGCGATCTGCGATTTTTATTGTGACTGCGATATTGTGGCGGACACATCGGACACTTTTGACACATTTTTGGAACCATTCACATTTATACAGCGATCCCTGCTATAAAAATGCATTGATTACTGTATAAATGTGACTGGCAGGGAAGGGGTTAACCACTAGGGGGCGGGAAGGGGTTAAATATGTTCCCTCAATGTGTTCTAACTGTGGGGGGAGGGGACTGACTGGGGGAGGTGACCGATGGTTGTCCCTATGTACAAGGGACACACCATCAGCCTCCTCTCCCTCACAGGACGTGGATCTGTGTGTTTACACACACAGATCCACTTTCCTGCTTGGTTCCCGGGCAATCGCGGGTGCCCGGCGGCAATCGCGGCCGCCGGGCACGCGCACCGGGTCCTTGGTAACGCAGCGGGCGCGCGCACGCGATCCCCCTCCTTCTGAAGGACGTTCAGGAACGTCCACTCAGAAGGAGAGAGCACCCACCCGGCCGTATATGTACAGTGGCCGGGTGGGAAGTAGTTAAAGCCATTTTTTTAATTTTTAATGAAAATGAATTTGATGCTGCTGGATGAACTCCACTAACCATGAGTGGGTGTGTTTCAGAAACCCTTTCCTGCATTATAAACAGGTAAGAATAAAGCCCTGTACACACGGTCGGATTTCCTATGGATTTTAAACCGATTGATTTTTCCATCGGAAATCCGATGAAGCTGACTTCCATCAGTCTTGCCTACACACCATCAGTCAAAAAACCGATCGTCCCAAACGCCGTGACGTAAAACACTCGGACGAGCTAAGAAAAATTAAGTTCTATGCTTCTGAGCATGCGTCGACTTGATTCTGAGCATGCGTGAGTTTTTTATCCGATGGAGTTCCCCACAGACGATAGTAATTTGCTATCGTTTTTTTTCCACCGGATAAATTTAAAACATGTTCTATTTTTTAACACCGATGGAAAAAAGACCGATGGGGCGCATACACGATCGGTTTGTCCGATGAAAAAAGTCCATCGGACTGTTTTCATCTGTAAAACCGACTGTGTGTACAGGGCTTAAGAGTTTCCAAATGACCATATTATTGACAAATGGGAGCGGGGTGGAGTGGTGCACTGCAGCTATCACTACATGTTCACGTAAAGCCCCTGTATGCATCTCATAGTTTAATATTCAATTTTGGCCACAGAGTACCTTCAAAGAAATATGACTAAAGCATCTGACTTCTGCAATTACATTTCATTGCAGTACATTTTCCAAAATAACTTTAATATTCAAGTCAATTTTACTTTAAAAACCCCCGAATTGATGCAGTGGGGAAACTCATTTTTTGATCCCCTGTAGAAGTTTGCCCACTTACAAAGAAATGAAGGGTCTATAATTTTTATCATAGGTGTATTTTAAATGATAGCGACAGAATATTAACCATAAATCTAGAAAAAAAAAACACATAAAGCAAATGCTATAAATAAGGTTGCAGTTCAGTGAGTAAAATAAGTATTTGATCCCCAAGCAAAACATGACTTAGTACTTGGTGGAGAAACCCTTGTTGGAGGTAAGACATTTCTTGTAGTTGGTGACCAGGTTGGTACACATCTCAGGAGGGATTTTGGTCCACTCTTTTTTACAGATCTTCTCTAAATCCTTTGCTGTATCTTGGCAACTCAAAGTTTCATCACCCTCCATTCATTTTCTATATGATTAAGGTCTGGAGACTGGCTAGGCCACTTCAGGACCTTAATGTGCTTCTTCTTGAGCCACTCCTTTGTTGCCTTGGTGGTATGTTTTGGATCATTGTCATGCTGGAAGACCCATCCACGACTCACCCTCAGTGTTTTGGCTGCGGGAAGAAGGTTTTTATACAAGATTTTACAATGTTTGGCCCCTCAATGCGGCAAAGTTGGCCTGTACCTTTATCAAAGAAACAGCCCCAAAGCATAATGTTTCCACCTCCTTGCTTGACTACAGGGATGGTATTCTTAGGGTCATAATTAGCATTTATCTTCCTCCAAACACAGCGAGTCCAGTTAATGCCAAAGAGCTCAATTTTGGTCTCATCTGACTACAGCACTTTCTCCCAATCCTTCTCTGAATCATTTAGATGTTCATTAGCATGATTGTACATGTGTCTTCTTGAGAAGGGGGACTTGTTGTGTTTATAGTAAGAAAAATGCTGACTAGGACCCTAAGATCACCATCCCTACAGTCAAGCAAAGAGGTGCAAACATGATACTTTGGGGCTGTTTCTCTGCTAAAGGTACAGACTGACTTTGCGCATTGAGGGGCCAATGGATGGGGTCATGTATTGTAGAATCTTGGATGAGAACCTTCTTCCCTCAGTCAGATCACTGAAGATGGGTCATGGATGGGACTTCAGCATGTCAATGACCCAAAACATACCACCAAGGCAACAAAGGAGTGGCTCAAGAAGAAGCACATTAAGGTCATGGAGTAGCCTAGCCAGTCTCCAGACCTTAACCCTATAAAAAAAAATTATGGGGGGGAGTTGAAACCTTGAGTTACCAAGCGACAGCCAAGAAACCTCAAGGATTTAGAGAAGATCTGTAAATAAGAGTGGATCAAAATCTCTACTGAGATGTGTGCAAACCTGGTCACCAACTACAAGAAACGTCTTACCTCTGTGCTTGCCAACAAGGGTTTCTCCACCAAGTACTAATTCGTGTTTTGCTTGAGGATCAAATACTTATTTTACTCACTGAACTGCAACTTAATTGATAACATTTGTTTTATGTGTTTTTTTCTGGTTTATTGGTTTATATTCTGTCTCTATCATTTAAAATAAACCTATGATAAAAAATTATAGACCCTTCATTTCTTCGTAATTATGCTAATTTGCTAAATCTGCAGGGGATCAAACAATTATTTTCCCCACTGTATGTAAGCCACTTTTAATCTTTAATTAAAATGAATTTGATGCTGCTGGAAGAACTCCAGTAGGTATGAGTGGGTGTGTTTTGGAATACCTCTCCTGCATAACAAACAGGTACGTAATAGGGCTTCCAGCTGACCAAATTACTAAAAAAAGGAAGTGGGTTAACTGGTGCACTGCAGCTATAACTACATGATTGGCTACAACCCCTGTATGCATCTCATTGTTTAATATTCTGTTTAATACATTTAAATAAATTATTTTTAAAAAAAAGCAAAATAATGCATAATAATTGTTCTCTTAAAATCCAATGCACTATCTGTGCTTTGCAAAATTTTGCAGAGAAAAAGAAAAACTCACCTGTGGTGTAATGAATCATCAAATCATCAGAAGTATACAGCTTGTTATTAAAGAGCTGTCCGAAGAATTTATGGGACCATTGGAGTGTTGGTAAGCCAGAAACCCCTTACCTCATCCAGACTCTGCTGTAACATCAACACTTCTCCATCCACACAGCTCTCCTTAATGTCACCATAAATTTGGGGGCCTCGGTCATATGCAGCATATGTTTTCTAGATTGAAAACATTAAACTTTAAAGAAATTCATGAGGGCACCAAAACAAAAAAGCATCCCTGGTTTATAAATGTAATTTAAAACATAAACTTGTTGTGACCTGTATGATCACACAGGACATCGTCCTCTGGAGAGGTCCCAGAGCTGGATTTATAATGATCATTACAATATCATATAACATATACAGTAGCGGCAATATTCTATCACCACTGATTTACACCTGCAGTATGTCCTCTCCTGACATATTACCTACCTCAAAGTTTGTTAAACAAATGCAGAGAATCAGTCTTGCAAGGTAAAGCAGCGGTACAAACTGAACCATGCCCCATTTGCTACCTGCTTATGACTGACAGCTGGCAATAGGAGATCTGTGGGCTACGACATATTGTCACTGTTGGTAAAATCTGCTGAATAACATTCTGTTGTGTGGTTTGGAATAGGAATAGGGGAGCTTGAAGAAAAGTTCTGTGCATAAGCTGCTTTTATAATATCAAATTTGATAACAATGCAGGAGTTGGGTGTTTAGTTTGGAGCCACATAATAAAATGTTGACCTGGGTGACATACAAACTGAGGCTGAACCCACTTGCATTAAATTGTCTTGAAATGCACAGCAATGTCAGGTTCTCATAATTGCCATCTCACACTGTTGCTTACACTAACCTTCACTTTTCTTACCTACTCATTTCATTTGCCAGATATTGGGGAACACATGACTCTCTCTCAACCTGAGTGCCCAGTCACCAGGCCCTGGCATTGTCATGTGGTGAGGGGGAGGGAGTTCTTTTTCTTGTGTAAGCTCTGACCAAAGTGACAGGGATATTGCTCTTTGCTCCAGCAGGCAAACAGGATGAACCTGGAAAAAGGAGTAGGTGAGAATAAGTAGCAGGATGGGAGATGGGCAAATAAATTAATTGCATGGACATGGGTTTAGTGATGTCCTAAACATTTTTGGTCATATATGTATCTCACGATTTCCACAGAAAAGCTAATTTTTGCTGTGTAGCTTGTTAGGGAAAGGGGGAGTTGTAATGTCACTAACATATCCTTGTATACATAGCAATGAAAATGTGGCTAGCCAAAAATGCAAGATCTGTGTAACTGAGGGTTTATATTTCAGGAGGTAATCAGAGAAAAAGATAATTCAAATTACAACCTGAGAGCGATTTCTCCTATATACAGCAGATTTTCTTCCCAAAAATCCTAGAGAAAACAATTAGGTTTTGTCAAGTCCTTTTGTCTAATATGACAGTTAGTATAAAGCTAGTGTAGAGCAATATATCTGTTTGTGTACAGATTTAGTACTGAATCTTATTATCAGCTTGTTTATATAATATAACTTCTTATTCATTATATTTTAAAAGAGAAGTTTTTTTTATTGTAGTATCATACTTACCTAGGTGGAGGCAGCATCGCTCCAATGCTGCATCTGTCCCCTGCCAGCTCTAAGGCTGGGAACTGGGCGATCAAACACTGCCGATTGCTTGGTTCTCAGAGCTCCCTGAGCAGAGAGCTGGTGACTACTAGTCACCGCTGTTTTCTCTGCCTCTTCAGCGCTCATTGGAGTGCTGAGCTGTGGAGGTGGTGGGAGCAGCCGGCTCAGGCTCTCAGCACCCCCCCCCCTTAGAGGCTGAGCCAGGTGCTGGTCCAAACATACAGTATGGTCACAATCTTTCCTAAGCCTGGACCGGCTCTGTGATGTTAGCTGACAGCGGGCTTCAGCTCGCTGTCTGCTGAAAACAGCAGAAAACAGAATGAACTGCGCTCCTGTGATCGACAAGAGAAGTACAGCCATACAAGCTTTGGCTGTACTTCTCCTTTAAGTGAATTGTCAAAAATGAGTGAATTTAGATATATAAAAAGTAAAAAGTAAATACAAGCTATGTGTCCCTTAATGTGCTCGCCATTCTCAAATTTATGTATATAACATCTATTTAAATATAACAAAACAACAAATGGTAATGATATCATAGTATTTCATTTGTTATATTTACTACAGTATCTCGTGTTAAAAAGTAGCCATGTGCATTCGTTTTTGTCCGAATGCATTTTCGTCCGAATTTCAGGTATTTTCGTTATCATTTTAACAAACGAAAACGAAAGTGCAGAATCCGAAAACGGAAAGATGCAACATAAACAAATGCTTTATTTTCGTTTTCATTGCGACAACAGTTCGATATAGATAGGAGATTTGACATGACGCTGACAATAACAATCTGTGTCCTGTGGTCGAATGTGCCTAACCTTAACTCTATTAGTCCAAGATTATTCTACATAGAGAGAAAAGATTCGACATTATAGAGAGAAAAGATTTGACATTATAGAGAGAAAAGATTCGACATTATAGAGAGAAAAGATTTGACATAGAGAGAAAAGATCGCTGCTGGAATTGGGTGTGGGAAGTAAAATAAAAATAATGATGATGAATGTTATTGGCTGATTGTAACCAAAGAGGAGGAGCAGTAAAATAGCTAGAACTTACTTGACAATTCAACACGAACGACGAAGATTCAACAAAGCATCGAAAAACATATACCGTATATACTCGAGTATAAGCCGAGTTTTTAAGCACAATTTAAGCACAGTTTTTATCTAACCTACGGCCGGGTAGCACCGATATTTCAAAGCCGGGCACCCTTTCCATAGACTCCCATGTTAAACATCAGTCTAGTCATGGACACAGTGAGGCATGGACACAGTGAGGCACACCCTAGGCTTATACTCGAGTCAATACGTTTTCCCAGTTTTTGTGGTAAAATTAGGTGCCTCGGCTTATATTCGGGTCGGCTTATACTCGAGTATACACGGTAAACGTCGAATCTGTCATTGAAGGCTTATGGTGTCTGTCGAAAGTTCTAAGAAGATTCGACGGAGAAGCTAAACTATACGACGCTGCAATCGTACATGGTGACCTCAATGCTGAGAAATACAAGTGGGTACTTATCCATTATTATATTCCATCAGGGAGGCCCCAAATTGATTCTGCAGCAGGGCAACAGCCTTTAACATACAGCCAATTACATGCAGCCAATTAATTAAGAACTATCTTCAATGTAAAGCATAAGAAGCCCCACAGAGCCCTGATGTCAACATCATCAAGTCTCTCTTTGATTCTGTGAAGGATTTGAGATAGCCTACATCACCGAGTCACTGAGACTCGGTGGATCACAGATCCATGTAAGGGGCCAGTCCTGGCCCCTTACCACGTGATCAGCTGTCAGCCAATAACAGCTGATCACATGATGTAAACAAAGGATCTGTAATCATTTTTTTTTTCTCGTCACGCTGACACACTGAAAGTTAGAAGATTCAACGGTGCAGCTAAACTTTCCGACGCTGTAATCGTACATTTCCGGTCAAATGGATCCACCCATAGGCTATAGAAGAATTCTAATGTTGGTTGACTAGTAATAGTAATTAATAAATATAATTATTACTAGTCATACAACATTAGAATTCTACTATAGTTTGTAGGCGGAACATTCGACCGGAAATGTATGATTGCAGCGTCGTACAGTTTTGCTGCTCCGTTGAATCTTCTTTGAACATTCGACAGACACCATAAGCCTTTGTAGCGGGGTCTTTAAATTTAGTTGGGGTACACCTGGGGGTAGTGTGACCCAGGTGTATAATTATGAAAGGTTCTGGACCCCTTTTTGTAATTCGTGGAGGATTGAGTGGTGTATTACTCACCTTGGCCTGTGGGTGGTGATGTACCCGCAGGCTCAAGGTAGAATCACTGCCACAGTGCTACCCTTTTTGTCCCTTTCAGGAGATGGTACGGCTGGGGCGGGGAACCCGCCGTGATGTTGATGGTAGGAGATAAAAGGGGGAGACGCCCTCGCCACGAGGTTCTTTCTTGGAGGAGTTCTCTTCACGCACCCAGGCACCTTAGGCCTGGGTGCGGGCGGTTCAAGGTTCCGGCCCAGGCGCCCTAGGCCTGACCGGAACGAAGTTGGGGTCCATCCCAGGCACCTTCAGCCTGGGGTGAGGTACTATATCGTAGGCCTGGGGCCCAGTAACTTCGACTGGGTCCCGCAAGGGCAAAGTGATCTCAGGGTGCCGCCTTGCGAGGGGACCCGCATCTGAGGTGAGGAGGCTGGGGAGGTTACCCGTCCGGAGACCCGGAGCAGCATCAACCCGGTGACGGATGGGCCTCCGGTAACTCCCTTAGAGGGACATCTTCCCCTGATAGGGGCCGCAGCGCAGCGAAGGTACTCCCATCTATGTTCTATGGAGTTGCTGGTAGAGACTCACAAGTTCTATGTTCTATGCCAATCAACGTTGCTATAACCCCTGGTCAAAGCACATGGGTTTAGATTGAAATCAGGATAGTGCCTCGGCCTGCTCATCCCACCGTATCAAGTTATAATAATGTACCAACCAGTTGGCTATTAAGACATTGTTTATTGTGGAGCGTACAATAAAGCAAGAGTTGGACTGTGATCGGTGTATGGACTCTGGTTAATGGGAGCAAGGGAGATTCCAGCATAGCAGGACTGAGTTTTAAGACTAATGCACATTGGCCCGAGGAAGATACTGATACTGGCCTTCACCTCACCTACAGCCATGGGGAGGACATGGGCCGTAGCACATCTCAACCTGTCATGTGACATACCCCTAGCAAAAGGAGATGGGGTGAGGCCGCTACACCTTCAATGACAGATTTGACCTTAATTAATTCAGATTTTCGGACGAATGCAATTTCTAACGAAAAACTAAGTAAATAAAAACGAATTTCGGGAGTAACTCAATACATTTATTTTTCGGACGAAAACGAAATTCCGAAACAAAATATTTCAGTGTGCACATGTCTACTGTATATACCCTAGCCTGTCTGCATACTACACTAGCCTGTCTGTTTAAACCCTAGCCTGTTTGTATATACCCTAGCCTGTCTATATACTACACTAGCCTGTCTGTAAATATTCTACCCTGTCTGTATATACACTAGTCTGTCTGTATACTACACTAGCCTGTCTGTATATACCCTAGCCCAGGGGTCTTCAAACAATGGCCCTCCAGGTGTTCAGGAACTACAATTTCCATCATGCCTAGTCATGTCTGTGAATGTCAGAGTTTTACAATGCCTCATGAGATATGTAGTTCCGCAACAGCTGGAGGGCCGTAGTTTGAGAATCCCTGCCCTAGCCTGTCTGCATACTACACTCGCCTGTCTTTATATACCCTAGCCTGTCTGAATATACCCTAGACTGTCTGTATACTATGTTAGCCTGTCTGTATATACCCTAGCCTGTCTGTATATACCCTAGCCTGTCTGCATATTACAGTAGCCTGTCTGTATATACCCTAGCCTGTCTGAATATACCCTAGCCTGTCTATATACTACACTAGCCTGTCTGTATATACCCTAGCCTGTCTATATACTACACTAGCCTGTCTGTATATACCCTAGTCTGTCTATATACTACACTAGCCTGTCTGTATATACCCTAGTGTGTCTACATATTACACTAGCCTGTCTGTATATATCCTAGCCTGCCTGTATATACCCTAGCCTGCCTGCATACTACACTAGCCTGTCTGTTTATACCCTAGCCTGTTTGTATATACCCTAGCCTGTCTATATACTACACTAGCCTGTCTGTATATATCATACCCTGTCTGTATATACCCTAGTCTGTCTGTATACTACACTAGCCTGTCTGTATATACCCTAGCCTGTCTGTATATACCCTAGCCTATCTGCATACTACACTCACCTGTCTGTATATACCCTATCCTGTCTGAATATACCCTAGACTGTCTGTATACTACACTCGCCTCTCTGTATATACCCTAGCCTGTCTGAATATACCCTAGCCTGTCTGCATATTACACTAGCCTGTCTGTATATACCCTAGCCTGTCTGCATATACCCTAGCCTGTCTATATACTACTTTTTGGGGTGAAAGGCATTGGGCACCAGTCACTTTAGGAACTTAAAAAACTTTAATAAAGCTCAATTAAATTCAGGAAAAAGAGTTTGGGCACACAATATCCAAAAGTGACAAAAATGCAACTCTAGCTTTCTAATTACCGTACAGTCAATGCAGAGATAGGGAACTTTAAGCCAAACCTGGCAGTCTGTACTCTTTAGACCAGTGGTTCTCTACCTTTCTAGTGCCGTGACCCCTTGATAAAAGTTCCCAAGTTGTGGGGACCCCTAACAGTAAAATTATTTTCGTAGCGTGGGTTGTCAGCACCCAAGGCAAAACAAGTAATTTGCGCCCCTAACCCACGGACATTTAGCGCTCCCCGAGTCCCTTCCACTCATGCAATATTAAAACCCATATGATACATTTTAGGATGTACCACTCTCTTTGTTCTCCTTTCTTTCTCCTTTATCGGTCTCTATCCTATTCCCTTTTTTTTATTTCCCCCAATCCCTCTCTCTAGCCGTTTTTCTTGTTCTTTCTCTAAAGCCTTGTACACACGATCGGATATCCTATGGATTCTAATCCGATGGTTTTGTCCATCGGAAATTCGATGAAGCTGACTTCCATCAGTCTTGCCTACACACCATCAGTCAAAAAACCGACCGTTCCAAACGTGGTGACGTAAAACACTCCGATGAGCCGAGAAAAATGAAGTTAAATGCTTCTGAGCATGCGTCGACTTGATTCTGAGCATGCGTGGATTTTTTATCCAATGGACTTGGCCATAGACGATCGGAATTTGCTATCGGTTTTTGATCCATCGGAAAAATTTAAAACATGTTCTATTTTTTAAAACCGGTGGAAAAAAGACCGATGGGTCCCATACACGATCGGTTTGTCTGATGAAAAAAGTCCATCGGACTGTTTTCATCGGTAAAACCGATCGTGTGGACAGGGCTTTATTCTTTCTCTCCCTTTTTCTTTGTTCCTCCCCCTCTTTTCCTCTCCCTTCAATGTACTCTCTATTTTTATTCCTTCTATTACTCCTTGGTGGGGGTGGGGTGGGGGGTGGGATGAGTGGCAATGCTGGGGGGAGTTCTGATCAGCCAAATAAGGTGCTCTTGATCAAGGTCATCTGCTGATATGAGAACTGTAGTGGGAACTTTTATTGGCAACTCTAATAACAGGCAGTGTTACTCACTGTGTCTCTGACTTCACTGTGTCTCTGACTTTGTGGTGTCTCGCAGCAGTGACACCTATGCCAAAATTAGAAGATAGGGTCTCCTTCAGCCTCTCCCACTTCACATTCCTCACCAGTCAGCTGACCTCAAGTCTCTGCCCCCCAGCCATGCCATGAACTGAATGGGCGGCTGCAAAGAAGCTGAGTGGGCGACCGCGGGCTCCAGGATTAGCTCAGCTGGGTGGCCGAGAAAAGGCTGGGAGGCTTAATAGCCCAGGATTCGGTGACCCTTGGCAGATCATAATTCGACCCCTGAGGGGGTCCCAACCCCCAGGTTGAGAACCACTGCTTTAGACTGTAAAATACCACTAAGCCACATAAGTAACTGTCGAGGTGCCAGCAAGATATCCTGAAATGTCCTCCAGCAGTCCTACAAGACACTCTTCAGTAGTGAACTTTCCTCCCCTGGTGCTCCAAGTAAGCAAACAATCTCTTTCAGACCTAGACCCAGGCCCTCTTTAAGCAATGGCCCTCCCCAGGCAGCAGGCATGGGTAAAAAAAGACCTTCAACACAGCCTCCTCTCCTGGCAACCATCTGGAAGGCCACCTCAGATATTTAGGTATATTCTTTCCTAACATGCACCATTGGCAATAATCCTTTTAGTGGTTGGTCAAGGAGGCATAAATATTCATAGTTTGGGACTATTGTATTTTTTTGCCCTGTCTGCTAGAAATACTCCTCTGCAACAGGCAGAAGTTAACAACAGTCTAAGTAAATGGGAAACTGAATAAAATAAGAATAATAACAATTCAAGTTCAGGCTGACTACAGCTTAGCTGCACAATACATTTAAGCTTGGGGGAAGCTCCCTACAGTTACAGTAAATCTACAGTTCTACACATATAAAACAATAACATTCCATGAGCTGTAGATCAGAATATTTCAGGGGTTCTCTGAGATGTCAAACTTTATTCAAGGGTTCCTCCATGACAAATAGATTGAGAAAGGCTGGAAAATAAGAAAACCTCTATTGTTGGGATTTTGGAGGCAATGCAAAAAAAGGGGGAGGAAAAAACCTCAATTTAAAAGTATCTAAATATTTATTTGTACAAAGCCGAATAAAGCGGACACATATATAAAATGACAAAATTGTACAAAAAAGCACATATATACATGGATATTGTACAGTAACTGCATAAATCTAACATATTACAAATCTTTCAAGAAGCAATACAATAGCCTGATTTGACCACTCCCGCCGGAAGCAGATCAAGAGAGGCTTATCCAACGCGTTTCAAACTGTAAATGTCCTTCATCAGGGATTTCAAATGCATTTGCTTCTAAGAGATCAAATTTCTGTTAAATACAGAAACAATAAGATAAGTTTTCACTTTAATTTCAACTATTATATAAAACACAAAAAAACAAAGAAAACAAACTTACACAACAAATCATATATAAATTATTCCGTCAATGTTCCCATACATGCATCCCAGGTTCCAGAAACTCCAGGGGTGGATTCCCCGATGCCCTCAAAATGCCAGGAAAACCCTCTGTCAGAGCACATGTCCATATAAGAAGTACGGACATCTAAATAAATTGGTCCAAAATAGGTGCCTTAAACAAAAAATATATAACATACATAAGTATGGATGTAATTCTGTTGGGGAATATAATAATTGTCCCTAGAAAAAATGTGGTACCTGTAGATGGAAAAATGGAAATCTAGGATTCAGATTCATCAGGTAAATATAACTCATGTAAAGAGACAGGACCAGAGGATGCTTGAGTCCAAAGATATATGTCCTAAAAATAATTAAAGAAAACAATGAAAATTGTATCAATCAAAAGAGAGAAGAAAAATCCTTCCCTCTTCTAAATAAAACGTCTCCAAAAGTTTTTGAGTATTACCTGTCAAAAGGATCAAAAATACTTATAATTATCCAAAAAAGTTTCCATGCAATAGAGGTCCATACAGAAACATCCTCTGCCTGCCAGCAGAGGGAAAGAATGACACCATATAACTCCTTTGGCGTCCTTTATATCCCTCTGCTATGTCTGATTGGTCCAGACCAGGTCACATGACGCACCTGCTCATAGAGCAGAGCCTCATGTAGCCATGGAAACGCCGCGCTTCCCACGTCAAGCCACGTCAAGCGCCGGTCACATGACGCAACCAAACCAATCAGCGGTGCGTCTGCCATCATTGCATATCAGCAGCAAAACACCAAGGGAGCGCGGCATAAACTAGCCCACGGCCGCATCATTAAACCAATATAGCGTCACCCATCATACCCCGCTGTTATAGCAAGGGTATGATAAACGACCCCTCTGCTGGATCAGTCCTCATTCCGATCCGTCCCGCACCGCAGGAAGTGCATAGACGGCCATCTTGAATGCGGGCAAAGTAAAGGGATGCCAGATGGAAAGGGTGGTTTGGATGGAAAGGATGGAACTAAATTGCCGTGGGGCAATCAGACATTGAATATTAGCACCAGTTTACCATTGTAAACTCGTGCCCAGGATATAGATCCTTATCCCAGAACAATTGTATATGGACGGGGAGCGGACCAGGGACTAACACCACCGGTGCCGTTTTAAACCTACGGGAGGAACAAATAAGTTTCTCCTACCCAGGAAAAAATGGTGGGGGACAAATTCCATTAGAAAACCCCCTCCCAGGCACCGGATATGCACATGTGAAATTGAGAAAGAAGGGATCCTAGATGGAGAGAAAAAACGGGCCACCCCAAAAACGGAACTCTGGCTAGATCACAAACCAATATGGGACGCATGCATGGGAGCACGTCAAAAAATCCGCCGAAGCATCAAAAAGATACCTCCGCAGAAAAAATATTATGGAACATTGAGCACACAGAATATATATGATATACAAGTCTATATATCTCAAAACCCCACATGTGTGTCAGTGTGTTTTTGGAAAAAAATAGAAAAGTTCTCCTCTATCCATAGACATAGAGAAAAGCTTGAATGTCAGGGCTCATCAAACATTGAGGAATCTTTGTAACTGGGGGTGGGTGGAACATCACGCCAGAATATATCCACAAGGCTAATCAGTCTTCCCCGAACTAAAGCCCTCCAGGAATGGACGAAAGCTTTCAACTTCATTCAAACCTGGGGGCGAAGATGCCCTAAGGTACCTGATCCAGCGCATTTCCCGCTGGAGCAGGACCTTGTTCCAGTCACCCCCCCTACATGGAATATGAATCCTTTCAACAACTGAAAAAATTACTTTGGGCATTCTATACCTGTGTTTTTTGGCTACATGTCTCCCAAGAGGCAAATAGAGGTTCCCTATCCTCATGCTATGCACATGTTTTTCCACTCTTCCCAAATTCCTGTCTTGTTTTTCCGACGTAAAAACATCCACACTGACAGACCATTAAATAAACCACACCTTGTGTCTTACAATTGGCAAAATGCCTAAGTGTGAAGGTCTCCCCATTGGGTAAAGTGAGTGTGGATCCCCCGCCAATGACAGTACATTGAGAGCATGCCCCACAAGGATAGGTCCCAAAGATTTTGCATGGGTCCTTTCTTGCCTCTCCCTTGTATTCACTTTTGACTAGCATTCCACCGATGGATTCTGCCTTTTTGAAAGTGATTACTGGTTTTGATGGTACTAGTGTCTTCAGGATTGGGTCCTCGGTAAGGATCGGCCAATATTTGGTTAGAATCTGTCTGATTTTCTTGTGCTCATTAGAGAACTTGAAAATTATTCTTGAAAAATTATCTTCTTGAGTTTTTTTCTTTATCTTTGAAGTCTTAAAGACCAAAGTATGTCTTTCCATTCCCTTTACTCTATTGAAAGCTTTCTTTAAGGTGGATCTACTGTAACCTCTCGCTAGTAAACGGTTACTTAATTCATTAGATTCAAATTGAAAGTCATCATCTGATGTACAATTCCTCCTAATCCGGAGGAACTGGCTGAAAGGTATGGATTCTTTGAGTGTTGTTGGATGGAAACTGGCTGCATGCAACATCGTGTTGCCAGCCGTTTCCTTCCTAAACAGTCTACTTTGGACTTTCCCCTGTATATCTTTCGATATAAGGATATCAAGAAAACTGACTTTCTCAGAGTCATAAGACATGGTAAAAAATAAATTTAAGTTGTTAGTATTCATAAGTTCCAAAACTCTCTTGAGCATGTCTTCAGGCCCATCCCAGATGATGAAGATGTCGTCTATGTAGCGCTGCCACATGAGAATGTGGCAGGCACACATAGAAGCATCATCTCCCAGGAGGAAATCCTTCTCCCACTCCCCCAGGTACAGGTTGGCATATGAGGGTGCACAGCACGTCCCCATAGCCACCCCCTGTACCTGGAGGTAGTGGGAGCACTGAAACAGAAAAATGTTATGCTGTAAAATAAAATCAAGCATCTGTATGATGAATTGATTAAACTTCCAATCCGTGGTTGGACGTTGTCGTAGCACTCTTTGGACAGCTAAAATGCCAAGATCGTGTGGTATGCTGTTGTAGAGTGACTCTACATCTACAGTAACCAAGAGAGCCGATGGAGGTATGACAAGACCTTCCAATATTTGCAGAAGATGGATTGTGTCTTTAGTGTACGAAGGGAGATCCATCACATGAGGTCTGAGGTGCTGGTCAATAACTCGGCTAGCACCTTCAGAGATGGAACCATTACCTGATATGATGGGCCTGCCAGGTGGCCTCAACAGGTTTTTGTGCACTTTAGGAAGTGCATACATCGTAGGGGTACGTGGGTGTCTGGTTCGAATAAAGTCCCAGATATCTTGGTTTATGGCACCATCTCTAAAGGATTCATCAACCAATTGATAAAATTCGCTATTCATTCTATCCACCGTGGATGAAGAGATTTTGCGATAGCATTTAGGGTCCCTAAGTATTTTCATGCACATCTCCTCATAATCTGGGTTGTCCATAAGGACGATGTTACCCCCTTTATCCGAGCCTTTGATCGTAATGTTAACATTGTTCTTAAGAATTTTTAGGGCATGTTTTTGTTCTGGGTTAAGATTAGAATGTGAAGTGTCTTTTTTTAGGACCTCAATCTCTTTAGATGTTTGTCTTACAAATAGTGCTAGAGCGGGGTTCTGGTTAATTGGTGGGAAATTATGAGATTTCCTTTTAAATTTTTCCGGGGTAAAAGATGTCTGATTATTTTCCCTATCATCACCCTCCTCTTCCTCCAAATTCTCCCCCCATGTCTGACTCAAGGGGGCGTTTTCCTGAAGTAGGAGATTTAGGTCCCTCAAGGCCTTGAAGTCGGCAGCTTTAAGATTAGGTGCTACCTCACTTTCTTGGTTCTCTTGTTTAGCATATAAGCTCTTATAAAAAAGCTTACGAGCAAACAGATGAATATCCTTAACTGTTTCAAAATTGTCCGTATTGCTGGTTGGGCAAAAAAAGGGATTTTTATAACAGCTTACCTGTAAAATCCTTTTCTTGGAGTACATCACGGGACACAGAGCGACTTAGTCATTACTAATGGGTTATATAGATTACCTTCAGGTGTTGGCACTGGCCAATTCCAAACCGGAAGTACCCTCCCCTATATAAGCCCCTCCCACCCGGGAGCACCTCAGTTTTGTAGCCAAGCAATAAGTGTCCCAAAAAGAGGGGTGGGAGCTCTGTGTCCCGTGATGTACTCCAAGAAAAGGATTTTACAGGTAAGCTGTTATAAAAATCCCTTTTTCTTTTTCGTACATCACGGGACACAGAGCGACTTAGTCATTACTAATGGGACGTCCCAAAGCAATGCCAAATGAGGGGAGGGATACATAAGCTGGGCGCCATCAGGCATGAGGCTCTTTTGCGGCCTGCAACACACTGCGCCCAAAGGCGACATCCTCCTGACTTCTGACGTCTACCTGGTAGAATCTAGTAAACGTGTGTACTAAGGACCATGTTGTGGCCTTACAGTACTTGAGCCAGGGAGGCTTGGTGATGCACTGCCCATGAAGTTCCAACTGCTCTTGTGGAGTGCGCCCTAACTTTGAACGGAGGCGGTCTCCTTTTCAAGCCATAGGCTTGTATTATGACCTGTCGAATCCACTTGGCTAAAGTAGATTTTTGATGCTGCCTGACCCTTTCTGGGGCCTTCCGGCAGAACAAACAAAGTATCCGTTCTGCGAATCTGAGCAGTGGCTTTAAGATAAGCTTTAACTGCTCTTACTACATCCAAAGAATGCAATAACTTTTCCTCTACCGAACTAGGTTTGGGGAAAAAGGAAGGAAGAACCACATCTTGGTTCAAATGGAACCTCGATACCACCTTAGGAAGAAGGCTGGATGAGGACGTAATACTACTCTGTCCTTATGGATAACCAGATATGGCTCCTTACAGGACAAGGCGGCTAATTCCGATACTCTTTTAGCCGAACAAATGGCTACTAAGAAAATCAATTTCCTGGTAAAAAGAACCAAGAAAATGTGCCGCAATGGTTCAAATGGTTGTTTCTGTAGAACCGACAGAACCAGGTTTAAGTCCCATGGACATATGGGAATACTAACCGGAGGGCTAATACGCATCACTCCTTGTATGAAAGCTTTGATTAATGAATGCAAAGCCAAGGGCCTTTGAAAAAAAAAATATTGACAAGGCCGTCTGACCCTTGATAGTACTCAAGGCAAGCTTCCTATGTACAGCCCACTGTAGGAAGTCCAGAATCCTTCCTATTGCGTACTTACGTGGATGCCATTTCCTGGCCTCACCCCACGTGATGTACGCCTTCTAGATCCTATAATAGATCTGCCTGGATACCGGCTTCCTGGCATTGATCATGGTAGATACCACAGGATTAGAGAGCCCTCTCTTTTTTAGAATGTGGGCTTCTATAGCCAGGCCGTCAACCTAGGGCTGGTAAGGAAGGGTAGTATATCGGTCCTTGCGAAAGCAGGTCCGGACGATGTGGGAGGGTCCAAGGACTTCCCACTGACATTTTTACAATCTCCGCGTACCATGCCCTTCGGGGCCACGCTGGAGCCACCAGAATCACTGGTTTCTTTTCTACCCTGATTCTGCGGATTAATCGCGGTGGGAATGCATATATCAGCTTGAACTGATCCCAAGGGAACACTAGGGCATCCGAACCGCAAGCTAGGGGATCCTTTGTGCGAGACACAAATCTGTCCACCTTTGCGTTGAATCTGGATGCTAGCAGATCTACATCCGGTGTTCCCCACCGCTGGCATATTGCCTGGAAAACCTCGGGGTGAAGAGACCATTCCCCCGGGCATAATTGCTGGCGACTTAAAAAAAGTCCGCTCTCCAATTTTCCACTCCTGGGATGAAAACCGCGGATATGGCTGTGACATACCTTTCTGCCCATTCCAGGATGCATTTCGCTTCCCTCTGGGCTGCACGACTCCTGGTGCCACCCTGGAGATTGATATATGCCACTGCTGTGGCATTGTCTGATTGAATTCTGACAGGTGACCCTTGGAGTTTGGATGTCCATGCTACTAGGGCATACCGGGCTGCTCGTATCTCTAAGAGATTGGTGGGCAGGGCCTTCTCTGCTTCTGACCACTTGCCCTGGAGAGACCATTGCTCCAGTACTGCCCCCCAGCCTATGAGGCTGGCAACTGTAGTGACCACCTTCCAAGAAACCGGACTGAAGGGTTTCCCTTCCCAGATTCTGGGGCACCAACCACCAATGGAGGCTCTTGCGAACGGAAGGGGACAGGGACATTGGTAAGTCTAAAGCCTGAACTTTTTTGTTCCAGGCTGACAGTATGGCCCTCTGCAAGTTCCTTGAATGGAATTGACCGTAGGGTACCGCTTCGAATGAAGCCACCATTTTTCCCAGCAGCCTTATACACAGGCGTATGGATGGTTTTTCTTTTTTGTACCCACTAAGTGGGTCAAATCTTTCAAAGACGACACCTTCTCTGGAGGTAAGAAAATCTTTCTCTGATTTGAATCCAGTCCTAGCCCCCAAGTATTCCAGGCTTTTGACTGGTTTTAGGGCTGACTTGTCTCGGTTGATAATGCAACCGTGAGATTCCAGATACTTGATTATCTTGTGAACGACCACTTCTAGTTTTTTTCACTGAGTGGTCTATCAGCAACAAGTCGTCTAGATATGCCATTATCGTTACACCTTGTGTTCCTAGTTTGGCCAATCGTAGGGCCAGAATTTTTGTGAACACTCGTGGTGCCGTGGCCAGACCGAAAGGTAAGGCTCTGAACTGAAAATGGCGCCCTTCTACTGCAAGGTGTAGAAATTTCTGGTGGGCCGGACAGATGGGAATATGCAAATAAGCATCCCTTATGTCGATCGAGGCTAACCATTCCTGCCCTTGTAGGGCGGTGGCCACCGATCGGATCGACTCCATCCGAAAAAAGTCCTGATATGTAGGAACTTGTTTAGCCCTTTTATATTCAATATGGGCCTCATGTCCCCATTTGGTTTGGGGACTGTGACAAGGTTCGAGTAAAACCCGAACCCGTTTTCTTTCAAGGGAACCTTCATGATTACCCTTGGGGCAATAGTTGCTCTAGTGCCAGAAGGAGGGATCCACTCTTCTGGGGATCGCTTGGCACGTTTGACCTTATAAAATGGGCAGGAGGAATGTCTTTTAACTCCAGCCTGTATCCCAGACTTACTGCGGGGATCACCCATCTCTGATGGTGTCCCGCCAGGTCTCTGTGAACAACTGAAGTCTTCCCCTCACCCGACTGAGTGGGGGCAACCCTTCATGACTTAGGGGGAGGTTTTGTACCTCTCTTGACCCAGGGTTTCTTGATACCCTGTGATTGTCCCTGATTTCTGCCCCCTGGATTTGACCGCGGAGGCCGTCGGAACTGTTTCACAGCTGATGTGCCAGGGACTGGAGAAGTAGGCCTCTTAAAAGAAGGACTTCTACCCTTGTTCTTAACCGGTAAGAGTGAACTTTTACCGGCAGAAATTTTCTGGATATATTTGTCCAGATCTTCTCCAAATAAGCGTTCTCCATGAAATGTGGAAGCTAACCAGCAGTTTTTTACAGGGATCTTCAGCAGACCAGTTTTTGAGCCACAGAAGCCTGTACTATAGACAGCGTAAAGCGGGAGGCCTGTTGGATTGTATCCTTTATGGCGTCCACCGCAAAACACAAGGCTCTAGGCAGGTCAGCTAGGGCAAGAGCCTGCTGATCTGGTAAGTCCCTTAAGACTTGTTTCAACTGATCTTTCACTGCTTGGCAGACTCCAATCGCTGCTACCGCAGGTTGTGTCACCATGCTTGCTGTAGAGAAAGCAGATTTTAGTAAAGACTCCAATTTTTTATCTATTGGGTCTTTGACATTGGAACATTATCTACTGGACATGTCAGTGATTTGTTAACAGAAGAGATGGCTGCGTCCACTGTAGGGACCCTCCATTTTTTTATGAACTTATCCTCCATGGGATAGATCACCGGAAATCTCTTGGGGGGAGCAAATATTTTATCAGGATGCTCCCAATCCTGGAAATAAGCCCTTCTAATAAAGGGTGGATTGGGAAGGAACAGACAGCCTGGGGAGCTTTTAGCGACCCCAGCGAGGAAACCGTAGTGGATGGTGGTTCCGCCAGAGGCATTTTAAATGCTGATCGGACCATATTAGTCAGAGACTGAACCCATAATCTTTCAGCCTGAGATGCTGAGAAAGGTTCTTCCACTGTTGATTCCTCCATAACTGAATCAACCTCATCCTGATCCCCTTCAGGTAGGTCGATCTCTGGGACTGTTCCTCCACTAACAGGCACTCTGAAGGAGGAGACGGAGATCGGACGCGCTTTTCCTGAGACAGGGAAGCAGCGATCAATGCTGTTAATCTCTCTTCCAATCCTCCCAGAGTTGAGGATAAAACCTCCTCTGTTATATATACAGGAGCAGGTGGACTGGGGACAGCCGCAGCACCAGGCATTCCTGCGGGGTTTCTACGGCTACTGACCTCTGAATTCTCAGGGGAGATTGGTGCAGTACAAGCATGCCCAATATCCTCAGAGCCCGATGGAGACCCCTTTGGCTTCCTGGAAGATCTATTTCCGGAGCGTCTGGACGACATATCCTTTAAGCACAAAGCTGAGGTATTCCCGTCGTCATACACCAATTTTGCTGGTAATAATCTAACACAGGTGCTGCTATATACCAGCTGGTGTCCACTAAAGTGCCTTTCTATGGGGATGCCTGCATCAACCGCCTCTGTGTGCCACTGTTTGTTGCTAGCTCTGTTTGCATCCAGCTGACACTTGTACTGTGTCTTTTAACTATGCTGGGACGCCCGCACATGCGCAGAAGCGCCGCGGCGCGCATCAAGCGGCATCCACCCGCCCCGCCCCTTTTTTTCATAGGAGGCGCGTGCACGCGCCCGCGCGCGCGCCCGTGCGCCATTGGCGCCCTTTTCGAAATCAAACAGGGGACTAGGAGCCAGGGCCCTTTTTGCCGGAGGGCCTGTGCGGTGGATGAGCGCAGCAACAGGGCAGAGGAAGTGGATTCCCACAGAGAAACTTACCAGCTGCCTGGATCTTTTGACTTGAGAAAACCAAAGATCCACATGACAAGAAAAATGGACTACAGCGGCCTCTAGTGGTTTAACACAGGTACCGCGGTCCCTTTTTTTTTTTTTTTCTTGACTACTATTAAAATTTTACATTTTCAGTAGTTACAGGCAAACACAGATATTTAGCGGGAATACCGTTAGGTAACAGACAGAAAGACAAATTAGGCTTGGGGGTCCCCCAATAGAACCAAGTTCCTGGGGGCCCCCACTTACCTGATCCCCGCCGCAGGACTTTGTTTGGTCCACAGAAGTCCAAACTTCACCTATCACGGCAGGCATTGTAATTAAACCTTCAGGGACCGGGTTCCCAAGGATTCCACTCCCCTGGACCTGTATAGCACCCTGCACAGACAACATCTTGGTCGTGGGTATGACCAGAGCTCTGGATCCCAGGGTCCAGCCCTCCTAAGAGAAGCATTACAGGCAAAACCTTGCTCTTCTGCTACAAGGCCCGGGTACCGACCGTTTAGCTATGAAGCTTTTTTGGTGGGATCCGGAACAGCTTACTAAGGCCCAAAAGAACCTGTACGCAAGCCCAGTGAAAACACATGTTACTCTTTGGCCAACACCTTAGACACTGGCAAAAAACTGAGGTGCTCCCGGGTGGGAGGGGCTTATATAGGGGAGGGTACTTCCGGTTTGGAATTGGCCAGTGCCAACACCTGAAGGTAATCTATATAACCCATTAGTAATGACTAAGTCGCTCTGTGTCCCGTGATGTATGAAAAAGAAAGAAAGGCCCAATGACAATATCTCATGTTCTAAATCAGATAGCTTGTAAGAGGATAAATTTATGATGTTGAGTTTTCCCCCGGAGTTATCTTGGTCACAAAAGGTTCCATGACTAGTTGTGTCATGGGTGAGGGTGGGATTGGATGTGTTTTGCCCTTCTCTAAAAAATCCTCCACTGAAAGTGATTGGACTCTAGAGATGGCCCCAGATTTGGGTATTGCCCCCAATTCCCTCTGAGAGGCCGTTTTACTTCGAGTGGTAGATCCCTTGGGGTTATTCTTGTATGAACCCCGACTATGTCCACTCCCTCTTCCATTTTGTGTGGAGAATACCTTAGAATCCGTCGTTGCCTTTTTGTTACATTGTAAGACCTCTCCATCAATTTCATTGGATCTGGGTGAGGGGCCTTTCCTTTTTGTCCCAAACATACGACCTGTATTTGAGGAGACTGAAGAGGAAGAGTTGGATGGGGTATCAGACAAATAATCATTTTGTACATTAGTATCTCCCCCTCGATTTTTGTTTTTATTATTAAATTGATTGTTTCTATATTTTTTCTCTTGATTCCATCTATATGCTCGGCCCTCGCTGAACGCATTTTTGTCTCTCCAATACTTTTTCTCTTTTTTGATAAGTATTGTTTTGCCAAAATTTTCCAAATGTTCTTTGAGGTTTTTTTCCAAGTTACTATATTCTTTATGCGTTTTTAAAAGTGACAGGCGGGCATACAGTGACTCAATTTCTATATCCAAAACAACCAGCTGCTGCTTATATTCCTCCTGTAATAACATCATCAAATTCATTGAACATTCATTTAACTTGGTTTCCCAGTTGGTCTTAAGGTTTTTACTGATATTTTCCAAAATAGGAAATATCTGAATCCTCAGACCGATATGATTAAAATGTTCTATAATATACCTATCGAATGAGTTAATATGCCAATATAGGGCAGATTTTTTCTCTAATGTTTTCCTAAGGTTGAAAAATAGGGATGACAAATCTGAGATTAGTTGTTCAGTCCCTTGGTAGTTCTTCTGAATCCCAGACATGAGCTCCTCCCACCCATCTCCCTGAAGGTCCCCCATGTTCAATAGTCAGAGAGAAAACGAAACAAATTTTCAAAACACAAAAGACATATACTGTTATAGCTGTATTTCAAAAATAAATATCAGCTCTCAAAATGTGTGCACCACACTCCTGCCAATATTGGATTTCTCTAAGATGGCAGATATATGGGAAAAATAGTGCACCGAGTTAATTATAATTTTAACACAAAAATGGGGTCCATGTATGGGTGCATGGGTATGAAAATGAGGTTTATGGGTGTATTATCCACCCTATGAATACGTGAAAAATGTAACACCTCATGCAACCCAACATGTAATTGCCATCATCCCGAATATATGTGGAAAATAAGAAAACCTCTATTGTTGGGATTTTGGAGGCAATGCAAAAAAAGGGGGAGGAAAAAACCTAAATTTAAAAGTATCTAAATATTTATTTGTACAAAGCCGCATAAAGCGGACACATATATAAAATTACAAAATTGTACAAAAAAGCACATATATACATGGATATTGTACAGTAACTGCATAAATCTAACATATTACAAATCTTTCAAGAAGCAATACAATAGCCTGATTTGACCACTCCCGCCAGAAGCAGATCAAGAGAGGCTTATCCAACGCGTTTCAAACTGTAAATGTCCTTCATCAGGGATTTCAAATGCATTCGCTTCTAAGAGATCAAATTTCTGTTAAATACAGAAACAATAAGATAAGTTTTCACTTTAATTTCAACTATTATATAAAATACAAAAAAACAAAGAAAACAAACTTACACAAAAAAATCATATATAAATTATTCCGTCAATGTTCCCATACATGCATCCCAGAATGAAATCAAGAGAAAAAATATAGAAACAATCAATTTAATAATAAAAACAAAAATCGAGGGGAAGATACTAATGTACAAAATGATTATTTCTCGAAGTAAAACGGCCTCTCAGAGGGAATTGGGGGCAATACCCAAATCTGGGGCCATCTCTAGAGTCCAATCACTTTCAGTGGAGGATTTTTTAGAGAAGGGCAAAACACATCCAATCCCACCCTCGCCCATGACACAACTAGTCATGGAACCTTTTGTGACCAAGATAACTCCGGGGGAAAACTCAACATCATAAATTTATCCTCTTACAAGCTATCTGATTTAGAACATGAAGTATTGTCATTGGGCCTTTCTTTTTGCCCAACCAGCAATACGGACAATTTTGAAACAGTTAAGGATATTCATCTGTTTGCTCGTAAGCTTTTTTATAAGAGCTTATATGCTAAACAAGAGAACCAAGAAAGTGAGGTAGCACCTAATCTTAAAGCTGCCGACTTCAAGGCCTTGAGGGACCTAAATCTCCTACTTCAGGAAAACGCCCCCTTGAGTCAGACATGGGGGGAGAATTTGGAGGAAGAGGAGGGTGATGATTGGGAAAATAATCAGACATCTTTTACCCCGGAAAAATTTAAAAGGAAATCTCATAATTTCCCACCAATTAACCAGAACCCCGCTCTAGCTCTATTTGTAAGACAAACATCTAAAGAGATTGAGGTCCTAAAAAAAGACACTTCACATTCTAATCTTAACCCAGAACAAAAACATGCCCTAAAAATTCTTAAGAACAATGTTAACATTACGATCAAAGGCTTGGATAAAGGGGGTAACATCGTCCTTATGGACAACCCAGATTATGAGGAGATGTGCATGAAAATACTTAGGGATCCTAAATGCTATCGCAAAATCTCTTCATCCACGGTGGATAGAATGAATAGCGAATTTTATCAATTGGTTGATGAATCCTTTAGAGATGGTGCCATAAACCAAGATATCTGGGACTTTATTCGAACCAGACACCCACGTACCCCTACGATGTATGCACTTCCTAAAGTGCACAAAAACCTGTTGAGGCCCCCTGGCAGGCCCATCATATCAGGTAATGGTTCCATCTCTGAAGGTGCTAGCCGAGTTATTGACCAGCACCTCAGACCTCATGTGATGGATCTCCCTTCGTACACTAAAGACACAATCCATCTTCTGCAAATATTGGAAGGTCTTGTCATACCTCCATCGGCTCTCTTGGTTACTGTAGATGTAGAGTCACTCTACAACAGCATACCACACGATCTTGGCATTTTAGCTGTCCAAAGAGTGCTACGACAACATCCAACCACGGATTGGAAGTTTAATCAATTCATCATACAGATGCTTTATTTTATTTTACAGCATAACATTTTTCTGTTTCAGGGCTCCCACTACCTCCAGGTACAGGGGGTGGCTATGGAGACGTGCTGTGCACCCTCATATGCCAACCTTTACCTGGGGGAGTGGGAGAAGGATTTCCTCCTGGGAGATGATGCGTCTATGTGTGCCTGCCACATTCTCATGTGGCAGCGCTACATAGACGACATCTTCATCATCTGGGATGGGCCTGAAGACATGCTCAAGAGAGTTTTGGAACTTATGAATACTAACAACTTAAATTTATTTTTTACCATGTCTTATGACTCTGAGAAAGTCAGTTTTCTTGATATCCTTATATCGAAAGATATACAGGGGAAAGTCCAAAGTAGACTGTTTAGGAAGGAAACGGCTGGCAACACGATGTTGCATGCAGCCAGTTTCCATCCAACAACACTCAAAGAATCCATACCTTTCAGCCAGTTCCTCCGGATTAGGAGGAATTGTACATCAGATGATGACTTTCAATTTGAATCTAATGAATTAAGTAACCGTTTACTAGCGAGAGGTTACAGTAGATCCACCTTAAAGAAAGCTTTCAATAGAGTAAAGGGAATGGAAAGACATACTTTGGTCTTTAAGACTTCAAAGAAAAAGAAAAAAACTCAAGAAGATAATTTTTCAAGAATAATTTTCAAGTTCTCTAATGAGCACAAGAAAATCAGACAGATTCTAACCAAATATTGGCCGATCCTTACCGAGGACCCAATCCTGAAGACACTAGTACCATCAAAACCAGTAATCACTTTCAAAAAGGCAGAATCCATCGGTGGAATGCTAGTCAAAAGTGAATACAAGGGAGAGGCAAGAAAGGACCCATGCAAAATCTCTGGGACCTATCCTTGTGGGGCATGCTCTCAATGTACTGTCATTGGCGGGGGATCCACACTCACTTTACCCAATGGGGAGACCTTCACACTTAGGCATTTTGCCAATTGTAAGACACAAGGTGTGGTTTATTTAATGGTCTGTCAGTGTGGATGTTTTTACGTCGGAAAAACAAGACAGGAATTTGGGAAGAGTGGAAAAACATGTGCATAGCATGAGGATAGGGAACCTCTATTTGCCTCTTGGGAGACATGTAGCCAAAAAACACAGGTATAGAATGCCCAAAGTAATTTTTTCAGTTGTTGAAAGGATTCATATTCCATGTAGGGGGGGGTGACTGGAACAAGGTCCTGCTCCAGCGGGAAATGTGCTGGATCAGGTACCTTAGGGCAACTTCGCCCCCAGGTTTGAATGAAGTTGAAAGCTTTCGTCCATTCCTGGAGGGCTTTAGTTCGGGGAAGACTGATTAGCCTTGTGGATATATTCTGGCGTGATGTTCCACAAACCCCCAGTTACAAAGATTCCTCAATGTTTGATGAGCCCTGACATTCAAGCTTTTCTCCATGTCTATGGATAGAGGAGAACTTTTCTATTTTTTTCCAAAAACACACTGACACACATGTGGGGTTTTGAGATATATAGACTTGTATATCATATATATTCTGTGTGCTCAATGTTCCATAATATTTTTTCTGCGGAGGTATCTTTTTGATGCTTCGGCGGATTTTTTTGACGTGCTCCCATGCATGCGTCCCATATTGGTTTGTGATCTAGCCAGAGTTCCGTTTTTGGGGTGGCCCGTTTTTTCTCTCCATCTAGGATCCCTTCTTTCTCAATTTCACATGTGCATATCCGGTGCCTGGGAGGGGGTTTTCTAATGGAATTTGTCCCCCACCATTTTTTCCTGGGTAGGAGAAACTTCTTTGTTCCTCCCGTAGGTTTAAAACGGCACCGGTGGTGTTAGTCCCTGGTCCGCTCCCCGTCCATATACAATTGTTCTGGGATAAGGATCTATATCCTGGGCACGAGTTTACAATGGTAAACTGGTGCTAATATTCAATGTCTGATTGCCCCACGGCAATTTAGTTCCATCCTTTCCATCCAAACCACCCTTTCCATCTGGCATCCCTTTACTTTGCCCACATTCAAGATGGCCGTCTATGCACTTCCTGCGGTGCGGGACGGATCGGAATGAGGACTGATCCAGCAGAGGGGTCGTTTATCATACCCTTGCTATAACAGCGGGGTATGATGGGTGACGCTATATTGGTTTAATGATGCGGCCGTGGGCTAGTTTATGCCGCGCTCCCTTGGTGTTTTGCTGCTGATATGCAATGATGGCAGACGCACCGCTGATTGGTTTGGTTGCGTCATGTGACCGGCGCTTGACGTGGCTTGACGTGGGAAGCGCAGCGTTTCCATGGCTACATGAGGCTCTGCTCTATGAGCAGGTGCGTCATGTGACCTGGTCTGGACCAATCAGACATAGCAGAGGGATATAAAGGACGCCAAAGGAGTTATATGGTGTCATTCTTTCCCTCTGCTGGCAGGCAGAGGATGTTTCTGTATGGACCTCTATTGCATGGAAACTTTTTTGGATAATTATAAGTATTTTTGATCCTTTTGACAGGTAATACTCAAAAACTTTTGGAGACGTTTTATTTAGAAGAGGGAAGGATTTTTCTTCTCTCTTTTGATTGATACAATTTTCATTGTTTTCTTTAATTATTTTTAGGACATATATCTTTGGACTCAAGCATCCTCTGGTCCTGTCTCTTTACATGAGTTATATTTACCTGATGAATCTGAATCCTAGATTTCCATTTTTCCATCTACAGGTACCACATTTTTTCTAGGGACAATTATTATATTCCCCAACAGAATTACATCCATACTTATGTATGTTATATATTTTTTGTTTAAGGCACCTATTTTGGACCAATTTATTTAGATGTCCGTACTTCTTATATGGACATGTGCTCTGACAGAGGGTTTTCCTGGCATTTTGAGGGCATCGGGGAATCCACCCCTGGAGTTTCTGGAACCTGGGATGCATGTATGGGAACATTGACGGAATAATTTATATATGATTTTTTTGTGTAAGTTTGTTTTCTTTGTTTTTTTGTATTTTATATAATAGTTGAAATTAAAGTGAAAACTTATCTTATTGTTTCTGTATTTAACAGAAATTTGATCTCTTAGAAGCGAATGCATTTGAAATCCCTGATGAAGGACATTTACAGTTTGAAACGCGTTGAATAAGCCTCTCTTGATCTGCTTTCGGCGGGAGTGGTCAAATCAGGCTATTGTATTGCTTCTTGAAAGATTTGTAATATGTTAGATTTATGCAGTTACTGTACAATATCCATGTATATATGTGCTTTTTTGTACAATTTTGTAATTTTATATATGTGTCCGCTTTATTCGGCTTTGTACAAATAAATATTTAGATACTTTTAAATTGAGGTTTTTCCTCCCCCTTTTTTTGCATTGCCTCCAAAATCCCAACAATAGAGGTTTTCTTATTTTCCACATATATTCGGGATGATGGCAATTACATGTTGGGTTGCATGAGGTGTTACATTTTTCACAGATTGAGAAAGGCTGTCCTAGATCTTGGTCAGACTTTTAAATTAAGGCTCAGTGAAATGGACATGATTTGGAGGTCACAAATACCAGTTTGATAATGTAGCGGCCTCCTCACTCCCCTCTTTCTCTTGTCTCGTCTTTCTCTTGTCTAGGGGTACCTTAGAGGGGAGGGAGCGGGGACACCATGCCTGGCCTCCACCACATGTGTCAGTGCGGTATAAGCAACGTTCTTGTATTACCTTCGGGTCAGTGCTGTGCACCTGGATCCTCCCTCCAAGAGTCACCTTGAACAATGTCTGCTAGGAATTGAGCTCCACACCATTAAAGTTCAACACTCCTTTATTCTTCTTGAATGAACACAAACAGTTGAACTCCCTTGGATATAGAACAGGAAAGGAGGTGTGGATGCGAATAGGCCCAGACACAATTTGGTTCTCCACTTTCCTTCCTGAAAGTGGGTTGGTTACGGTCTCCGCACAAGGGGAATTTCCTTCCAGGCGGTCTCCGACGAGAGGCTCACCTGTCACCGGCAATATGCTGCACCGGGTCTTCAAGTGAGGAGCTCCCCCCGGTCCATTGCGCCTTCCGGATTCGGGTACCCACTCCCGGGGTTCCCTAGGATCTCCTTCCCTCGTGGAACTCAGTGTTGGGCACTGAGCTCCAGACCTCCATCGGAGTACCTCACCCCAGGCTAAAGGTGCCTCGGATGGAACACGATCTCCGGCGGTCCTCTAGGCCTAGGCCGCCCAGAGGACCGGCACGAATCACCGTCCACAAGCTGAAGGTGCCTGGGACTCCGACCCCCTTATACCCTCTCCCGGCAAGCACGGCAGGTTCCCCACCCCACCATACCGCTGCAGAGGAAGGACAAAAAGGAAGTACGGCACACAGCAATGATTCAACCCCAACCCAGGGCGACAGCGCCACCCATTGGGATGCAGGGAATTACACATCACTAATGTCTCTGCCAAGTTCAAATTTACACCCGGGAAAGTACATACCCGCTACACTCTCCCCCTGGTGGTTTGACACTGGTCCCCAGTGTCTGGAGTAAATCATGCCCTCAACGGCTGACATAATCCAATCCAGAAACCCACTAACAATTGTGTAAGAATAAAACTTTTAGAAAAAACTATCCTACTGAAACAATTGCGTCTGAGCCCTGTAATAGAAAGGGAAAGAAACAACAACATGTAATCATAACTTTGAATCACATTTTACATTATACTTTTCCCACCCATCCTGACTAAGATCCACCCCATTCTCAGTGATCTTGATGGAATGCTCTCCTGCAGAGGGAAAAGAAAGAAACAACACACATAACCCTGACACATGTATGCGTGTGAGAGAAAAGAAACTTCTCAGAGAAGAAATCCCTTTTCTCCAAAGAGTGAATGTGTGAAAAGTGTTTTAACGTTGCACAACACTGCCACCTGGTGACAGCATCGCGGTAACTGCACTCGTGGAACTTTCCTCTTCTCTTTGGGCCCTATCTACCCCAGAGTCCAAGATCTCTTGCGGGAAAAGTGAAGAACAAACCAGGAACAGTTCTCCATTCCTCTGGGCACAAAAGCAACGGCCCCAGAAAGTTCAGCAGCATAGAACAAAACTGAGTCTTTTTCTCTCCTTACAGGTAAAAGCGGGGATGCGGCAGAACAAGTGGCTTCAAGTGCTGGTCCATGGTCTCTAGATGATACTCCACATCTTCCCCTTCCTTACGCCGGATCAGTACTTTGTCTGCATGGATGTGTCGTCCCAACATCCACTCTGCCTTGCAGTCCTTGAAACGCTGAGAGGCCTTTGGAGAGCATGCCAGGTACCTGCGGGCGTGTGGAACCTGAAGGTGGGTCCACACAAAGTCATTGTACCAGCGCTCTCGGTACACTTCCACCTCATAAAGCAGTTCCTTAGACAAGTACGGATGATCCCATCCATACTCCGCAGCAACCTTCTGGCCAAATAGGCGTTGTAATCTCGGCAAAGGAGGCATGGTAGCTTTGTCCCCTTCACCAGGCAAAACTATTGAGTCCGGGTGGCGAGGGACCTTGACCACATCTGGTCTGGGCATAGGTGCCCGCAGCAACAGTCTCTTTTCCCCGGCCTTCGGTACAGACTGTACCGGGGATGTAGAAGCAGGCTGGGGACGGGACCCTTCTTCAGGCGCTGGTGCTTCCGCCCGGGGTGTACTTTCCCCTGTAGACTTGGGTGGATCCCTGTTTCTGCGGGATGAAGCAAGCGGTACTTTGTCCCAGCCCTTCTCGGCAAACAAATCGTCTATGGCAACGTCGTCTCCCATGTCCGAGAGCGACTCCAGGTCAGAAGTGTCACACTCCTCCGAGGGCAGGTACCCTGTAGTAGAGACTGAGTTTCCACCTCTTCCCACACACCAAATCTCTCCGCCTGGCTTACCTCTGCCTTTACTTGAAGCGGGACGTCCGGAACTCTTGTGGACAGATTCATCCGGGCCGGGTGTAAGTGGGCGAGACGGTCCACCACAACCGCTGGTCAGGGCTACCATACCGGTCTCTCTTCAGTGGCGGACGCTGCGAGACAGTGGTGACCGAGTCAGCATCCTCGGATTTCTCCCGTTGGGGTTTTACGACCTCCTCCGCGGTTGCTGCAGTATGCGCAGGGATGGCTCTCACAGCAGTGATTCCTCCTCTCTGAGTGGTGTTGGCTGAAGCCCGGCCGGGGTAGATGGTTCTCGGCCTCTCGACCGCCGGATCCACTTCGAACAGAAACTCCCCACAGGCCTCACAACGTCCGAATGGCTTCAGTTGGCACACCAGTCCCAAACAGCCGGGACAAATCACACCCAGGGCCTCAACGTCCATGCACGAGTACAGGGCGAATCGACCCCTTGGCTTTAGCCGGATCCCCGTATCTGTTACCGGAGCAGCAGCAGTCAATGTCGTGGTAGAAGGGTGAACTGGAATCCACGAGGTATGTCCGAACATGGCGACCTGTTGCTGATCCATCGCACACTGCAAAGTTTTTGTGCCAACGTCCCACGTGTAGTCCTTCACACGTATTGGACTCCTCCCCTTTTTCTCCAGTTCACGGGCTTTTCTTATTTTTCCTTTTTGAGTCACGCCCACGAACTAAGCGATGGGGGTGTGCCTGGTGGCGCAGTGCAAATAGAAACCCCCACGTGTACTACTTCACACGGCTGAGTTTCCCCCTCTTCTCGCTCTTCTGCGCGGGCCTTTCCCTTCAATGGGTCATGTCCACGACTTTGAGCACAGGGATGCACTTCGGCCAATGAAGGCCTGCCTATTCGCTTAACTCCTCCAGCAGACACGTTCAATTCCGTGGTGCACAAACACTATCCCGGACCCGAGCCCCCACGGGTAGCGGCCTCCTCACTCCCCTCTTTCTCTTGTCTCGTCTTTCTCTTGTCTAGGGGTACCTCAGAGCGGAGGGAGCGGGGACACCACGCCTGGCCTCCACCACATGTGTCAGTGCGGTATAAGCAACGTTCTTGTATTACCTTCGGGTCAGTGCTGTGCACCTGGATCCTCCCTCCAAGAGTCACCTTGAACAATGTCTGCTAGGAATTGAGCTCCATACCATTAAAGTTCAACACTCCTTTATTCTTCTTGAATGAACACAAACAGTTGAACTCCCTTGGATATAGAACAGGAAAGGAGGTGTGGATGCGAATAGGCCCAGACACAATTTGGTTCTCCACTTTCCTTCCTGAAAGTGGGTTACGGTCTCCGCACGGGGGAATTTCCTTCCAGGCGGGCTCCGACGAGAGGCTCACCTGTCACCGGCAATATGCTGCACCGGGTCTTCAAGTGAGGAGCTCCCCCGGTCCATTGCGCCTTCCGGATTCGGGTACCCACTCCCGGGGTTCCCTAGGATCTCCTTCCCTCGCAGAACTCAGTGTTGGGCACTGAGCTCTGGACCTCCATCCAAGTACCTCA
This sequence comes from Rana muscosa, assembly GCA_029206835.1. Lineage (NCBI taxonomy): Eukaryota > Metazoa > Chordata > Amphibia > Anura > Ranidae > Rana > Rana muscosa. The sequence continues at coordinate 302,074,601 of CM055116.1, forward strand.
CCCCAGGCCAAAGGTGCCTGGGATGGAACACGATCTCCGGCGGTCCTCTAGGCCTAGGCCGCCCAGAGGACCGGCAAAAACCACCGTCCACAAGCTGAAGGTGCCTGGGACTCCGACCCCCTGACAAAGATGGCCGGCCCCTTTATACCCTCTCCCGGCATGCACGGCGGGTTCCCCGCCCCACCATACCGCTGCCGAGGGAGGACGAAAAGGAAGTACGGCACACAGCAATGATTCAACCCCAACCCAGGGCGACAGCGCCACCCACTGGGCTGCGGGGAATTACACATCACTAATGTCTCTGCCAAGTTCAAATTTACACCCGGGAAAGTACATACCCGCTACAATAAGTTTTAGTGAAGTTGCCCTTCTTACATATCATCAAGTTGCAGTTTGGCAATGGTGGCATTCGCCATAGGGGATAGTGTGTCTTAGGCTAGGTTCACATTACTGCGACTTAGGATCAGACTTTGAGACCCAAAGTCGCAGGACATGTGAAATGCCATGTATCTCTATGAGAGCTGTTCCATTTGACAAGGTTCCTGCACTACTTTGATCCGACTTTAACATGGCTTAAATGCCTAATGCCGCGTACACACGATCATTTTTCCCGTCGAGAAAAATTACATTTTTTCGTCTGTGGGCTTTTTGTCGTTTTTCTCGACGGGAAAAACGGCATTAATCACGACGAGAAAAATTAGAACATGCTCTAATTTTTCTCGTCGTGATTCCCGTCGTTTTTTTCCGCGGCAGTTTTCCCATAGGGAAACACTGCCGGGGAGCCCACACATGGTCGTTTTTTTCGACCAAAAAAAAATGTCATTTAAAATGGCCGTGTGTGGGGGGAACAAGCTGTTCCTCGTTTTTCACGTTGATTTTCTTGACAGTGTTTTCACCGTCGAAAAAATCGATCGTGTGTACGCGGCAAGAGAGTGTAAAAGTTTTATCAAAGTCACTTAAAAGTCATATCAAAGTTGGACTCCACAGTTACTCTGAAAATCGCACAACTTTGGAGTCAGCTAGTGTGAACCGAACCTTACACTAGGGCTTCTGTGAACCTCTTATTGCAGATAAATTATACATTTTACTAGCCTGTGTGGAATCTTTACTTGATGTAGTGGGGGTAACATCAGTAGTGCCAGTGAACAAACAGCTACATTTAGAATGGTTTTAACATAAATAAATGTGGACTGTTGCCCATATGCCCAGTGTCCAGGACTGGATGACATTTGGTTTGCGAAAACACTGTGTATCATAAACATCTGTAATTTTTGCTTTATTTTTCATAAATGCTGTTTTCAACTTTTTTCATCCTTTGTTGCATCTCAACACTCTTTGTATCCGCTTCCTGTCTACATGCATGCACTGCAGTGATGGCTTTACAGCATTTATTAGAACAAGTTTCCTGATGATGACAACACTGGAATGTGCTTATGCAATATGAGTTAGTATGGCTCCTTGTTGTGCCCATTGCATGGGAGTGCGTGTCAGGGTGACAAAGCAGAAGAACCTTTAGGTAACAAGAAAGAGTGTTGTCCCCTTATAAAAGGAGGGGCTTGTACAAGGACCATTATGGCAGGAACACTAGATATTATTTTTAATAGAAGCTACAGGTTTAAAAATGCTATTCTCTATCCCCTTTAATATCCTTACCCATCCTTTTGGGTGAACTAATGGATCTATGGAAGGCTTTGGATCTTTGACTGATTTTAGGGTTAACTATTTAAAGTCTGAAGCTATGGCAATCAAGGTTATGCAAAGTCTCATTAGTGAACACTTCCCATTTAACCACTTAAGCCCCGGACCATTTCGCTGCCCAAAGACCAGGGCACTTTTTGCGATTCGGCACTGCATCGCTTTAACTGACAATTGTGCGGACATGCGACGTGGCTCCCAAACAAAATTGACGTCCTTTTTTTCCCTCAAATAGAGCTTTCTTTTGGTGGTATTTGATCACATCTGCGGTTTTTATTTTTTGCGCTATAAACAAAAATAGAGAGATTTTTAAAAAAACATTTTTTTACTTTTTGCTATAATAAATATCCCCAAAAAATATATAAAAAACGTTTTTTTTCCTCAGTTTAGGCCGATACGTATTCTTCTACATATTTTTGGTAAAAAAAATCGTAATAAGCGTGTATCGATTGGTTTGCGCAAAAGTTATAGCGTCTACAAAATAGGGGGTAGTTTTATGGCATTTTTATTAATCATTTTTTTTTTTACTAGTAATGGCGGTGATCAGAGATTTTTTTATCATGACTGCGACATTATGGCGGACACATCGGACACTTTTGACACCATTTTGGGACCATTGTCATTTTTACAGCGATCAGTGCTATAAAAATGCACTGATTACTGTAAAAATTACACTGGCAGTGAAAGGGTTAACCTGTAGGGGTTGCTGAAGGGGTTAAGTGTGACCTAATGAGTGATTATTACTGTGTGGGGGCGTGGCTTGGCGTGACACGTCACTGATCGCTGTTCCCGATGACAGGGAACAGACGATCACTGACAGTGCCACTAGGAAGAATGGGGAGATGTTTGTTTACACTTACCTCTCCCCATTCTTCAGCTCTGTGACCCGATCGCGGGATACCGGCGGCGATCAGGTCCGCAGGTCCCGCGGGCACGGTCACGGAGCTCCCAACCGGGTCGCGAGCGTGCCACCAGTGGCTTGCGCGCGACCCAAGGCTGGAATTTTAAAGGGGACGTACCTGTACGTCCATATGCCCAGCCTTACCATTCTGTCGGCGTATATCGTCGTGCGGCGGTCGTCAAGTGGTTAAAGGAGAAGCCCATGACATTCGATTTCAATGTACTTTTCTCTTAACTTTTACTCTTACTATAGAACGTAACACATAATTCTATTTTACAGACTTTCAGCTTATCACAAGAAATGATGTGAGGAATAGTTAGCAGATTTTTTGCCCTCAGTTACAATCTATAATCTATAATCACAAAAATGAAAATTTGTCTTTCAGTGCATTGATTTGGAAAAAATACCTTTTTCCTAGAATGGATACAAAAATGAATCCAATAAAAGCTAAATGATGCTTGTAGTGATGTTTCATACCTAGACAGTCACACAATGTCTATTTATTACCTGATTTGTATTAGCCGTGAGATCGAGTCATCATGATTTTAAAGCTATTAATTCTAATGTAAGAGTATCCCTAATACAAAGATTTTACTGTAAACGTAGGTATCATTTTAAAACAATAAATGGAGATGTATGACTAATGAGAGTGTGGGTCAATTGTGGAATTTTAAATTGTCTGGTAATATAATTAAACTAGATGTTTTGTAAGACGCAATGGTGGAATGTTAAGACGTTGTGCATTCCAAATTGTTTTTGTACATTGCACAATTGCCATTGTTTTTAAAAAGCCTGGATTCTCAAGACACCATAAAAAGTTAAATACTTATAATTATGCATCTTATCATGAAGTTGCTGTGTATGTGAAATGCCTCACATGAAAACTTGACTGACAAAAAACATTCCTGAAAATCCCAGTAGAAATACAAAGTCCAAAATGAGTTGGAGAGCGCCTCGACCAACTGGGAAGAAAATACTGGATTGCCAAAAGTAGAAAAAAAGTGACATTCAAATATGCAGAATACATATGCATCAAATGAAAAACAGTTCTGTTATAAATCAATCACATAGATGCTAACTTTTTTTTTTCCAGTGTTTAGCACGTGTGCATACTTTTCATGAAACTATGTGCTGAATTTTTAAATAGTTCAGATAAGTGTTAGATGTGAACATTGATCTTAGAATTGAGACAACAGCTGCTGACATTTGTGTCATCGATTTACTGTATTGCTGAGTAATAATGCTGAAATGTTTTATGCCGCGTACACACGATCGATTTTCTTGCCATTTTTTTTCTTGCCGTTTTTCACGTCGTTTTTTTTCATGTTTCCTCTCAAGCCTGTCTTGCGTACACACGATCATTTTAAAAAACGATGAAGCAAAGCGCAGTGACGTACAACACGTACGACGGCACTATAAAGGGGAAGTTTCGTTCTAATGACGCCACCCTTTGGGACGCTTTTGCTAATTCCGTGTTACCGCGTGTTAGTAAAAGTTTGGTGAGAGACGATTCGCGCTTTTCAGTCTTCGTGCTTTGAAGATCGTTTTGTGGAGTTCAGTTTGTGCCTGTGGGTTCGTATCTGTTTGGCAGTGCATGTAGTCAGTTCGTATCTGTTTATTCAGTGCGGTCTGCTCTGCTCGTTCCTGTTTTTAAGTTTGTTCTTCATTGGCCTTGCTGTTCTTCCGTGCGTTCTTCTAGTTCGTTCTGTTCAGCCGACCGTTATCTAGCCATGTTGCGGCTACGTACTCGTTGTAGAGTTCGTGCTGTAGTTGGTGCAGGGGTTCATGCTGTATCCCGACTCCATGCCATGAGCAGGGTCAGGAGGAGTTCATGGACCAAGAATTGGTTGCTCCAGCGGCACCAATTCTGTCACATGCCTTTGTTGCGGGAGATCAGGGAGAATAATCCTGATGATTTCAGGAATTTTCTCAGGATGTCTGACCCCGTATTTCAGCATCTGTTGGCTTTGGTGTCCCCCTACATTACCAGGCAGGACACCGTTATGCGTGAAGCCATCAGTGCTGAGCAGAGGCTCATTGCCACGTTGCGATACCTGGCGACTGGGAGAAGCCTGCAGGACCTTAAGTTCTCCACAGGCATATCCCCCCAGGCTCTGGGTATCATTATACCAGAGACTTGTTCTGCCATCCTTCAAGTTTTGCAGGAGGACTATATTAAGGTAAGTGTTCTTCTTAAAAACTTCACATTGTATGTATTTTTGTTTTGGATACTTTTTATTTTGCTTTATTAGCAGTCCCTAATTCACATGATTCTTAGCTGCAGGGAATGTCCCCTTTCTCCCTATGTTTTAATAGTAAAAGTTTGGGTTTTGAGGCCTACAGTACCTGTAAATTTGGCTTACCTAACCTCTCCAGCATGCTATCCTGGGGCCATACCTACCTTGCCTAGTCATTTCCATGTATTTTATTCTATGTTCCATCGTAGTGCTTTACCCAAAACGCACCCTAAAGATTGCCTAGGAATGTTCCTTTTTTTTTTACTTCATACAGAGTGCTACAGCCTTCATTTGTGATATTCCCAACTCATCTTCAACCCCCCCCCCAATTTTTATTTATTGTTTTTTTTAGGTTTGTTGTTGCTTACTAATCTTTTTTTTTTACAGTTTCTACCAATGTTGGACATGAATGTTTTTATGAAATCAGCTTTCAATGTTTCTGGCTCAAAGTATTAATTTATTCTTTCTTTAATTCCACAGTTCCCTTCTTCGCCACATGAATGGCAGAATGTGGCTTCCGAGTTTGCCCAGCGATGGAACTTTCCGAACTGTGGAGGAGCCATCGACGGCAAACATGTTCGGGTCATCCCACCACCCCATTCGGGATCCTTTTATTATAACTATAAGGGGTTCCACAGCATCGTGATGATGGCAGTGGTGTCGGCCACCTACGAGTTCCTCTATGTGGACGTTGGCAAGAATGGCAGGATGTCTGATGGAGGAGTATTTGCCCAGACGGAGTTTGGGGAACGGCTCCTTTTGGATCTGCTGGCCTTGCCACCAGCGGAGCAGAATGTGGAGGGACTACCTTTTGTGTTTGTTGCGGATGAGGCATTTGGCCTGGGACCCCATTTGATGAGGCCATTCCCGCAACGCACCCTCACCCCTGAGAGGAGGGTGTTCAATTATCGGCTGGCCAGAGCCAGAAGGGTGGTGGAAAATGCCTTTGGCATCATGGCCAGCCGATTTCGCCTCTTCCTGACTTCCATCCACCTTGCCCCATACAAATGGAACCATGTGGTAATGACTTGCTGTGTGCTTCATAATTTCCTACGGGTGCATTCCACCAGTTACAGTATTTATCGGCGTATAACACGCGCCTGCGTATAACACGCACCCCAAGTTTAGCAGGGAATTTTAGGGAAAAAAACTTTTAGGAGGGAAGTTTAAGAAAAAAAAAATTACATTTAAATGCAGCCTTACCAGTGTCATTTGCAGCCTTGTCACAGTGCAGCCTTGCCAGTGTCCATTGCAGCCTTGCCCAGTGTCCAGTGCAGCCTTGCCAGTGTCCAGTGCAGCCTTGCCAGTGTCCAGTGCAGCCTTGCCAGTGTCCATTGCAGCATTGCCCAGTATCCAGTGCAGCCTTGCCAGTGTCCATTGCAGCATTGCCCAGTGTCCAGTGCAGCCTTGCCAGTGTCCAGTGCAGCCTTGCCAGTGTTCAGTGCAGCCTTGTCACATTGCAGCCTTGCCCCCCCCCAGTGTTTATTGCAGCCTTGAATTTAAATTTGGCGCCGCCGAGATCGCCGCTGATACAGGGTGGAGCGGGGTGAACGCCGCTGAGAACGCAGGGACTGGGCGGAGCCGAGATACACATAGCCGAGTGTATTCGGGTGTACTCGGCTCTTCTCGGCTTCGTTCACAGTCACGCCGAGTCCCGCCCTATGATGGACATATCACAGGTCCAATGGCGGGACTGGGCGTGACTGTGAGCGTAGCCGAGAAAAGCCGAGTATAGCCGAATACACTCAGCTATGTGTATCTCGGCGGCGATCGCTCCGCTCCGCTCACAGTCAGCGGAGATCGCCAGGCATAGGTGAGTATCGGCGTATAACACGCACCCCAAGTTTAGCAGGGAATTTTAGGGAAAAAAACTTTTAGGAGGGAAGTTTAAGAAAAAAAAATGTACATTTAAATGCAGCCTTACCAGTGTCATTTGCAGCCTTGTCACAGTGCAGCCTTGCCAGTGTCCATTGCAGCCTTGCCCAGTGTCCAGTGCAGCCTTGCCAGTGTCCAGTGCAGCCTTGCCAGTGTCCATTGCAGCATTGCCCAGTATCCAGTGCAGCCTTGCCAGTGTCCATTGCAGCATTGCCCAGTGTCCAGTGCAGCCTTGCCAGTGTCCAGTGCAGCCTTGCCAGTGTTCAGTGCAGCCTTGTCACATTGCAGCCTTGCCCCCCCCCCAGTGTTTATTGCAGTCTTGAATTTAAATTTGGCGCCGCCGAGATCGCCGCTGATACAGGGTGGAGCGGGGTGAACGCCGCTGAGAACGCAGGGACTGGGCGGAGCCGAGATACACATAGCCGAGTGTATTCGGGTGTACTCGGCTCTTCTCGGCTTCGTTCACAGTCACGCCGAGTCCCGCCCTATGATGGACATATCACAGGTCCAATGGCGGGACTGGGCGTGACTGTGAGCGGAGCCGAGAAAAGCCGAGTATAGCCGAATACACTCGGCTATGTGTATCTCGGCGGCGATCGCTCCGCTCCGCTCACAGTCAGCGGAGATCGCCAGGCATAGGTGAGTATCGGCGTATAACACGCACCCACGATTTTCCCCTGATTTTAAGGGGAAAAAAGTGCGTGTTATATGCTGATAAATACGGTATATAGCTTTGAGTGGGCCTGAGGCCTCTTTACTCAATCAAGAAACTTTAGTGGCCCTGGAACCTGGCCGTCCTGGCTTGGCCCCCCCCAACCGGACGTGAGGTCCGTAACCAATATGTGGAATATTTTATGGGTAGGGGGGCCATTGAAATGCCAGAAAATGTTTAAAATTTTGTTTTCAAATAAATACATTATTTTATGGAGTAAAGATTGGTTTGGTGTTTTCATTTTATAATGTTTTATGTTTCATGTAGGTTTACCTAGTGCACTTGTATTGCCATGTGTATTTATCATTCTTAATTAGCCTTCATTGTCAGTGTAAACACAAAACATTGATTAGTTCACTCAGCACCACATTTACATAATGAAGCCACAATTATTTGGAATGTAAAAATACCTTTATTTCTTTTTTTGGTGGTAAACTTCCATTGAAATGTGGATGTTCCCTTAATTTTTGGGGTATTAAAACGCATGACCAGCCATGCGTAAACAAACTATATTCTAAAAAATTGTGAAAAAGCTAAACATGTGCTAGTCATTAAAGGGTAAAACAACAAAAAACCTTCCAAAACTCAGCAATTTAAACGTTCTTTGGTGTAAAAACATTAGACACGCCCAAGCACAGCCATGATATTTTGGAGCCTTTCCTCCACCCGCTTGGTATTTGCCCTGATCTCTATCAAGTCTCCCTTAATTTTTTCGAGGTCACGACAGCAGACCATGAGGTATTGGATCAGGA